>OZ002742.1:15263705-16740696 GCA_963924295.1 Dioctria rufipes
ACCCCCTCCTAAATTTTAGGGAATATTTCGTACATTTAGGGAAAATGCCTAAGCTTTGTGGCAACAATTTGTGGATTTTTTACAGTATATATGATAGTAACCCTCTAAGTAACACTCTTACGTAACTTAACGTACGCCAGATAATTCTGGCTGTATAATGTTTTCATAAAAGATCTTCAGATAGAACACTGTGCTTTTTTTTATTGAAGATCAGTCAAGACGTGGTTCAACTGATATTTTTTTCAGCTCTCTTAGGCTCCCTAAACATCTTAGAGCTGAAAATTGGATCCGGATTAGCTAATATACAGATACCCCGATCTGCAAACTATCTGATTCCTGAAATCCGGATCTGGATCCAAAATATTCGGGTAGGATCTGCACTATCCGAATCCGGATCCATATCCGAACTATTCGGATGCAAACTAAGTAAAAAAGCTTAAAATTATCTTCTGCAATCTGCAGATAGTTTTCTGAGCAACTTCATCAGTTGTAGCGGAATTCTCATAAAATCAGAAGTGATAAACGAGAGTTTATTGAATATTAGTTGAAAAAAAAAAATAGATTTTTTTCTTAATTTTCCTTTATTTTTTAATGGTAGCTTGCACTTTCTTGTAGAATTTTATTAGGAACTAAGAAAAATTACGGAAAATGCCACGAGGAACCATAGTATCATTCTTGGACGAATAGTCCTTTCACCGAAAGCAGAGTTAATCTAACGTGCTGTTGCAGTGGCAGTTAATATTTTTTTAAATGGAATAAAATTTGAAGGTGCACATCCCTTGTCGACAACATTTTCTGATCACAGAAATAGAAAAATTTATACAAATTTAGTAACAAGGCTGCACATATACTTTCTTTTTTATTTATTTATTTTAATTATTATTTTTAATTACTTTCCTTGCTAAATTCCTGCTGTTTCTTGAACACTTTAACACTTAAGGCATTTTTTAACCGTTTGGATGAGAGTGAGCATGCATACAATGAGACATTATTATTCCGATTAAAAAAAAAAAAAAGAATTTGTCACATTTCCAATCGCGTTGAACCCATTTTGCAGGATAGTCAGTTGACAATTCTTGAAACTCGATGGAGAACAAATTTCATTCCCAAAACTAACTAGGGGGTTACACTCGTCAGTAGAACTGGCACTGCCTCGTTTAAGCTCCCTACTAACTAGTCTTCATTTTCTAACGAAGCTATAGATTTTAATTTCAAAAAGTAAAAAAATCTTTTCAACAATTATAAATTCATATAAATACGTTTCTATAGCAGGTTTTCCTCCCGCGCACTGCCACCTCAACAGTGTGGGCTGGTCTATTAGATCTGTTTCCTTGAGCACTACCATTAAGTTTTTAGGACCTTGGCAAAGGAGCAGAATGACGCTAAGAGCAGTTCCACTAAATTTAATATTTCCGACATATTACTTTGGGTATATGGTAACTTTAAAAATTCATATATCAAAAACGAAGATCAATATTATCGTAATTTTTTGCACATAGATATACAAGGCTTCTAACTTCAAACTAAAAATACAAAAATTCTATCAGTTCTCAATAGTAAATAATACTAATCCTAACACAGAGTTTATTTTTCGTTTGGTGCTGCTACATTTTTTATGAAAAATATAAAGCATATTAAGTTTCATTTGGTAATGAAAATGACCTTTCATCATAAAAACAAATAATTTTAACGCTCCGAGCGGGAGGGGGAGGGGTATATGGGTAGAGGAAACAAACAAATATGGGTGAACTATTTTGGAATTCCATACAAACTTTTAAATTTTCATTCAAATCGGAAATAGTCGGGTCCAAAACAAACAACACGCTGTTTTTGACCGTTTTTGAGTGGAATGGCTTAGTACTGACCGTCAGTTCTACTAACACATGTAACCCCCGCCGTGTAATTGTTAAATATAGTTATGTATATCGTTTACAGTTCAGATCAAAAATAGTGCAATATTATTTTCTAAAACAGTTTTAATATTTGAAGAATTGTCTTAGGTTTATATCTGTCTATTGACAAGTATCTATTTTCTCAAAAATAAACAAATTCATTTTCGAATCTTAGCATAAAAAATGAAGATTTTTGAAAAATGTGCACTCTTTTTATATATTTCTAGAGCTATGCTCCCTAATTTTCACTTTTAATATAGTTTGGATTTTTCTCTTAACAATTTAATTGCATAATTTCATAGTTGTGATTGCCTTTACAGATAAACTTTCCTTAAATAGTAAACGCAACAATTTAGTTAGCAAAGATGCACTGCTTTCATGTCTCCCCAGTCCCCATGTCCATTCAGGCATATGCATGCGATTTGAATATAAATAACTGGCCAATGCCTTCAATGCGCCATAAAATAAAGCGTTTAAAAAGATAACATCGGCTACGGCCATATTTCACGAAGTTTATGGCACATTAAAGTGACCCTCATATCTGAAATGACCAAATTTTATGAAAGCGAAATATTTAACTCGAATTCTGAGCATGTTCTTTTTGTGTGTGTTTTAGAAGCACACTTTTAACTTATGCACCCTTCAAGCTACCAGCTAATTTGGAACACAATAAAGTTTGTAACTCAATTTCCAGTTCCCTAAAGGTCACTAGGGATAGCATTCCCGGACACACACAAACACACACACACCCATTATAATAACTGGTACAGTGTGTTTATTTGTAAAACTCCTACTTCCTGGTGTTGTAAACATGGCATTCCTAGAATAAAACAAGTTTTTTTTAATAATAACTTGATATGGAATAAATTTAAGCCAATCTTGGTGTACAAAGCTAAATTGCTTAAGGTTGCAGGACATGAATGCATGCTTGCAGCATTGTAGCAGGAAGATTACATCTGAAGCTTACAAGAGATTGCAAACAGTTTTTCGTATCCCATTTCCCATTGCTTCAGGGAGGAGAATTGAGAGGAAATAAGCAGTGAGTAAGAAAATTAAGTTATGGGGGTTGGTCGGTCGGTGGATGGAACAAGAACACAATTGACATTTTCGTTGAAAATACTCGGCCTTTGGATGTTGAGTCCATCCGGATAGTAAGAGGGGCGAGGATTGTACCTACAGAGAAACTGCAACTAACTAATGAAAGTTCACAAGAAATGATTTAAATTTAATTTTGAATGTAGATTTATATCCAGTCAAAATCATTTCTTAGTTAAGTTAATTAATTTACTTTGAGAACTTTTCAATGGGCTTATTTGATCATTTTGATTGTATTTTGTGTAAGGAAAAACAACACTTGGCAATTTATGTTGCACAGTGTAAGTATATTTGTCATTTTATTACGTGGCTTCAAGATTTCATATATTCATCAGAGATTGTCAATACGTGGATCTGGTGTCAAGTTGACATTCAAATTAGCATCACATCCAGTTTCCATATAAAAAAATTTATGGTTTTTACGAAAAATTAAAGGAAAATGTTAAGTCAGTAAAAAAAACAAACAGAATAAAATATAAATATGTTCTCACCAGTTAAGTTTATTTTTTATTTATTTTTTTATATATTTTATTCTTTAAATGTTAAAACACATAGAGCGAAGTAACGTGAAGGCTGATCGTCTGCAAGAAAAATAAAATGGTTCTTGTGAGTAAGACATACTCAATGAGTTGTTAATTAAATCTACCATACTGTATAAATTAATACATTAATATATACACTAAATTGGTGGCAGGACATACCAACGCAAAAGGTTCTCCCTTTTATAGGGGCGGTCTGGATCTCAATTAGAGATTGAACTTCACTCAAACACGGGACCTATCCATTTAATACACTCCGTGTGACGAAATTATTGGTTTCTTCGGACGCACTTACGATTCGCCGACTAAATAATACTCTGGTCTAGTCTACCAACAATTTACTCACTACTCACTGAATTATATTTAAATTTAACAAACAGCCACTTTTACTCTGCTCGTCTAATCGTTATTAAGTATTATTAGTCCAGTCTATATGGACTAAATTAGGCCTTTGCCCTTCAAATGTTGGGGTATTTATGATTTTTGTGTATGTTACTTAGTTCCGGGCCCCGATTTAAAATCCAAGTTTTGTGGTGGTCTGCGCGTTTCGCTGTCTTGAATTCAAGGTAAAAAAATTGTTTTATTTTTTTATTTTTTCAGAATACTTCCTTACCGGTTGATACTACGATAAAAATAACTGATACAAATTTGAAGAAAACTATTCTCGAATCTCGATTTCAAAACACGACTCTGGAACCTCGGCTCTCGAATCTTGGATCTCGAATCTCAAATCTGCACACATATCACACACGATCCCAATTGGACAACCCCAGGGGTGAAAGTTACTACCCCACCCCAAAACCCCCCAAAACGTAAGAAAATTCTAGCCCATCGGAAGGCTTCCCATTCACTCATTTTAGATCAAAAAATCCCATGCAAATCCATCCATGCTTATTACTATAAAACTCTTTCGTCACAAACGATACTCCCAGGCGCTCAGACACAAAGTTTTTTAGTCAAGGGTTTGTGATTTGATAAAAGTTATTTAAAAAAGGTAGACCCCGATTTTTTAGGCGTTTCCTCGACAACATTTGGTCTGTAAGTTGTAATCCTGAAGTTCGATCCTGCATGAATGGGACACGCCGTATAGTTACAAAACAATATTTTCTCCAGTTATCTAAACTATCAAGGACAACTAATAATGAAAATTGAAAAATATTACTAGCATGAAGCTGTAAATTCATACTCAACACACCCACACACACACATTTCCACACGTAATAAAAATATTGGCAAAATCATAAAATCATCACCCATCTCCTAAAAATCTTTTCTCATATCCTTTGTCGTCTTTAAGGTTTACTTTTATTACATCCTGTTCCTTCATCATATCTAAAGGCTTTTCCTTATGCAATGGACAAAGTTCCTCTATCTTTCAGAATTCATATTTTTTTTTTTTTTTTTTTTGCTTAACTCAAGATAGGTCAAAAGTGCAATTCTCTTAAGGAAAAAAATAAAAAAATTATGACCATTTTAAAATTGCCTGATAAGCAAGCGAGAAAACGAAATATTGCCAATTCCAGGAAGAGGGTCGAAGCCAATTTACACCCTCTTCATTCCATGAAATTGCCACGACAATGTTCACACTATGTGCCCTTAGTATGTGTCTAATATCACACTTAGGTTATAACACGATTTTCCTTAGTAGATCCCGACAGATTTTGTACCATCTTACCCGCTTCTTATTATGGCGGGTGTAAATGTTTGCACTGCCTCCGAGGCTGATAAGCCCATATTGAAATTTTCTGTCTCGTCTATCGCCCCCGCTTTAGTACCAACACCCCAAAAATGGGTTCATAGTAGTCTGCCCTTTTTGTCTTCTTTTCTGACTTTCTGACTTTTCGCCTTCTCCCGCAGTTCTTCGGGAATATTGAGGGTTCAAACATTTGCCACTATTCCAGCTCCGAGGGTGAATATATTCAAACTGTGTGTACTTAAGATGTAACGACGCGATAGAACTTTCTCCTCATTTTTACTACGGTGGAAATTATGTCGCGTAAAAAATTAATAAGAGATTTATGTGTTTGGCTGGGATTTATTCATTTAAAGAGTGTTTAACCAAGCCACAGAGAGTTAAGATGGCTTGTTGATTCACTGCAAGAGCGAGCGGTGATGGTGTTTATAGCTTTGTGCTTTAAAATCCCATTAAGGAGGAAATTTTTATTGAAAATAAAGATATAGATAAAAATTTTGAATGTAATTTTATTATACTCAGAATGCATTTACTGAGAACTCCTTTTCGCGGTTGTTAAAACAATTAATCAAATATCAATTTTATTGCGCCAATTAAAAGATTTCCGGGATAAGCATAGATTTTGCATTTCTTGTTGTTTAAGTGAATGATGACTCTCTAGCATCCTGTTTAGGGAGCGAGTTCTGCAAGTTCCACTGTAGCCAGGATGCGGTGACAGTGATGTTTTTAAGAGAGGCTAAAAAATTAATATATACAAAAGTCCAGACTCTGGCTATAATGCAGAAGAATCCCAGCATGCTTTCTTTTGAATGAAAAATATATTTAAAAATAAAAAAATATTAAAAATAAATAAAAAAAATATTAAAAAGTAAAGAAAAGGTAAAAAAAATAAAAAAAAAATATAACGAAATTAAAAATATTAAAATAAATTAAAAAAAATTTACGTGAAATTAAAAATTTGAAAAAAAAAAAAACAAACTAAGAACAGGCGAGTTTATCTAGTCTGTCTAATTAGCCATACACAAGTACCGTGGGTCTATTGCCGACATTATTTCTCTGTACACACCAGTACGATTGCTTTTTTTTTTAATTAAATCCCGTTTTTCTATACTTAAATCGTATCTGATTACAAAAAACATTTCCAATATGTCCGGATGACTCTCGATCTGGATTAAATTAACTAGGCATACGTATGTACATTTGATCATCTCTTTAGTGATGCGTTTCTTGCTAGATAAATGACAAATATTTTGTCTAATTCTTACCTATGATCCTCATGAATCCTAGACAATATCTTCGGATTTAAGAGCAACTAAATTAATCGTGTAGAAAATGGTAACTCTATCTGATTTTCTAATGGAGACAACCTAACATCTCCATTCCCGTACAAGATATGTAAGAATGATTAGGTTTTCAACCTAATGGAATTCCACAATAATAATACTGATCATTAAGCATGAGATCTAGTCTTGAGCGTGGAGTGGGGTGTCGGGAAAAAGGACAACTCAGTCATATAACAATTTAGATATAAAATTTTATTCAATATAAATATGCTTAACATTAATGTCACAACAATTTAATAACTAAGCCAATATACTAACTACTTAAAAAAACAAAAATTCAACTCAACTTACAGCTACCAATAAAATTCGATAATCCAATATTTACAAAAAAATGAGTTCAGTCTATAGTTGTTCTAGTTCAACTTTTCAAATAGATCAAGTACCGTTCTGTAATCCAAATCAACTTCACAGGTAAAAAAATGTTAGTGTACTGCTGCATGTAAGGCTATGAGCACAATAGACATACTGCAGCGTGTACACACCCCGGAGGACAGCAAAAATGACTCCTGCACGAGAGTGCAATTATTGCTGTAAAAGCTGCTGCGTGTAAGCAGAAGAATGCTTTTATATTAATAAAATAATTTCCGATTAATCTCTGAACAAATTGTACTTCTGCTTAGGAGTGGGCAGGAGTGTAGGAAATGATATAAAATTTTCAGATTAATCTCTGAAATAGAATTATCTTCTATATTGGCGGTTATGGATAACATTCTTGTTACTCGGATTAGTCTCCGAATCAGATGAACTCTGAGTCAAGAATGATTCTAAGAAACAATTACAGCAGTGTCATATTGTAGGTAGAATTACAAAAGCATTCTTACGCGACAACGTGCGTCCACATATTTTTCAAACTCAAAGGACTGTACATACTGTTTGATATATAAAAACTACAGAGGAATTTCCAAATTTGTAGCTATTTGCAAGTCTTTTGAAAGCCCCGTAACTACCATGATATATTTCCACGTAAAAGAGTCGTCGTACACGTTGCCGCATGCTGCACGCGCATTTTTCTAGACTTTTGTGCCTAAATTTGTTATCAATAATTTTACTTCGCGGTAGTTCCTTATATGATTACAGAGTTCAATTGTGTGCTTGTTCAATTAAGTTATATTTTATGGTATAAATTATAACTGTTTCACAAACACACAGCACATAATAAGAATTCAATTATTATATTATCACTTCCTCAAATCGCAGGTAAAGAGCTGCACAGCTCTCCGATCAGCACGGCTTCGTGAAGGATAAATCTTTCTATTAATTAATTTAAAAATGGTATTCAAATCGACGCCATCTACATTGATTTTGTCAAGGCTTTTGATTTTCTTGTAAGGAAACTGTACGCCCTCGGGTTTCTTCTATCCAGTGTGTAAAAATGAACTTTGTTAAATCCCAAAAATTTATAGTTCAATCAGGACTGCCTCAAGGCAGCCATCTTGGAACCTTCTGTTTGTAATTTATATTAAAGATGGTTTTTAATAATTATTCTCTTTCACTAAATGTCTTTTGTATGGTGATGACTTAAAAGAATTCTTATCAGTTTGAGGTTTGGCAGATTGTCTTCATCTTCAAACCGCCTTACATAAACTTGAGGTGCTTATTAAATGGCAAGGAACTGAATGCGAGAAAGTGTAAGAGTGTTTGCTTTTTTTATTGCATCAATCCAATTTTGTTGATCCATCAAGACACATCCTTCCCAATACGACTAGAGAAAACAAAAGATAAGAAAATTATGTGCTAAATGGTAATTATGTGCCAAACTGAAAAATTTTGTGCTGGAAAACTTAATAGGTAGTTTTTTAAATATTCAAAATGTGGGGTGCAGAATGACACCACGGAACACCCGCCCTGGTATTAACCTGTCAACAAAGTTTTGATTCACACAGTAATTATGGGCTAATTATGTGCTAATTTTTCGCCAAATATAAAAATTTTTGACTCAGGAGGGTACAGGATGAAGTTTTGAGCTAATTCTTTGCTTAATCTAAAATTTGGTGTTTGGTGTTTTTATCGTGTCATTCGACGCAATTTTTTGTCAGGAATCACGTTTTTTGCATGGGTAACCATGATATCGTACCTCCATTAGCACATAATTAGCATATAATTGGCACATAAACCCAAAAATATGATAGCAGAGTTAATACTAGCGCGGGGTGTACCTCGGCGTCCGTCGTATTGCGCCACGTATTTTCAGTATTAAAAGAAACTATTAAATTTGTAAGGACAAAATTTCTCAGTTTGGCATATAATTAGCACTTAGTATATAATTTTCTCACGTTTTGTTTTTCCGCGTCGTGTGGATAAGGGGGGGGGGGGGGGGGGAAGCGGCCAGATGGAGCCCTATTTAATTTGATTATTTGATTAAAGATATAACAATAGAAAGGCCTAGTAAGATTAAAGATGTTGGTATAGTTTACGATAGCAGATTCAATTGCTCTTTGATCCTTGCAAGTTGATTACGTCACATTTAAAGTATTTAAAATGCTTGGTTTCATTAAGCGTAACTTTTTGTTTTTCAGGACCCTTACACTTTAAATGCTATATACGTTTCATTAGTTCGCTTCATATTAAAGAGTATTCCTCCGTGGCCTGGTGCCCTTATACTACTTTACATATAAAACACATACCTATATAAAGATCATTTATTCGTTATGTTTTGCGCGGGCTTAACTGGAAAGCTGTTCTTCCTTCATATGAGGTCAGGTGCCCAGTTGCTTGGGCTTTAAACCTTAGAGCCTCTTAGGAAGGTTTTAAGTACGTATCATGTTCGTCAGATATGTTACAGATATGCTACATGATATTATGCTCGTCCGAATTGATTGCCTTATTTAAAATTTACGTGCCTGGGGTGCATAGAGTTGGATTGTGAAAAGATATGTGAAGGTTATACGTAGTTCAACCATTTGATAAGAAAAAAATTTACTGCATTGAGAATCTGAAGAAAATTTAACATTTGTGAAAGTGAAATATTTCTTTCAACATTCTTTCAATTTTTTTGGGGTTGCCAGATATTTCTTTTTATTTACTTCATGAAGAACTTATAGCGCCTAGAGTAAGTTTGAACAAATAAGCTTTGTAAAAATGTCAATTGAATAATATGTATATGTACAAATGAAATTTTGCAACGGAGCGTCCATAAGAGCAGTATAAAAACTCAATTAATTAAAAATTATTCTCTGAATCTCTCATTTCTTTCCAATTACATTAATTGTAAATCAGCCATTCTTCAATCCTTCGACCTTGTTTACCTGCATGTGAACACTGAAATTTACTGAAATCACTTTTATAAGGTCTGAAACCTTTCTAAATTATCGCGTAGACTGTCACATTGATGGTCGAAGACGATGTAAAGATGGATCAACACAATTGTACAATTTAACCCTTGTGTACATACCCGGTCACGTGGGTAGCCATTTTGAATTTGATTCCCTAAGTAAGTGTAAGTTAGTAGAAATATACTGGGACAAGGATATGTCGATCTATGCAAAACAAATTTATAAAATTTTGTAATATCTAGACTTTTTGAAATCAAACTCTTTCATCTGTGGTCAAGACACCCAGGCTACTTGGGTAGTCAGAGCTTTTATATGAGAAACGTTATCACGTAGATAATCTGAGCGTCATATCCTTTCACACAGAAAATAATTCGGGTCAGGGATAGCCCAAGTGCCCTATATTTTCTATAAAATCATTTTACTACCCTTGTCCCCTCACGCACAAACAACGGTATTTGGTCAATTATTTCCAATTGAATTTTTTTTTTACAGTAACTTAATTCTTCTACTTCTATTTTTTTTCCCAGAATTAAAGCAAGCAAAAAGGCGTATCATTTTTTTTAATTTGAATTTTTAATTTGTTTATTTTTTATTTCTTTTTTTGAAGTTTTGAATTGTACTAGTTTGTAGGTTAATTTTATATTGAATTTTTATTGAACTGAATTGTGATACAAGGTTTTATATTTGAAGTTAAAAAAAAAAACTGAGTTGTGCTTTGTACCGGCTTCCTCCCTCACGAACGAGACTAGATCTCACGATATGTAAATATAATGAAAACGAATATGTCAATTTATAAGAAGGGCATGTTTTACATATATTAAAAATATTTACAATATTATAAACTGGTTACATGAAAGGCATTTATTGACACTTATTGTATTTTCTCTACATTTAAGTTTGTTACAGATGCAACGGAATTTCCTGGTGGCACGTCTCTTTTTGTGTTGGTCGTAAGAAGACATAACATTTTCCTGTCTATGCGTTACGTCCACTGCTGTCTCCAGAAGTTCCTGCGGCCGATTCTTTAGTTGGTTGTCGCAGAATTTGACCTTCCCCACATACATTTAATTCCGATTCTGCTCTCGAAGTTTCTTGTAATATTTACATTTGTAGACCGAGTCGTAATATATTTTAATGCCATTTGCCCTTCCAAGTCTTCTAAGAAAATTCGTCGTTGGTGCGTCCGATTTGAACCAGGAGGATGATTTTCATAATAAATCTTATAAGCAGCCTGACAAGCAAAATCAAGAATATTAAAAAAAAAAGCCACAGGCCATTTCTGTGTCGACCTTGTAGTAGAATAGTATCCAAGCAATTTGTCCATGTTATTTACTTCACTTTTCGTGCAGTTATAATAATGTATTACTTCCAGGTTTCTTTTACTTCGGAACACATTATCGGCATAGTGGAGTGTCGACAACATGATAGCACTTTTTTTTTCTTCGGAACGTATGAACATATGGTGATGCTGTCATCGCTGAATGCAAATCGCGATGAAAATATATCCCGCGAATTAGATGGCAGCATTTCTTTAGGTGTGTACGGTTTGTTCTTTTATAACAAGCCGACAATAGAAAGATTCCAGGTAGAAATTATTTTAGCTACAATGTTCCTTCCAATTCTTTTGAATCTCATGCACAAGTCTTTCACAATGCGCTCTCCTTGACAACTGCTTTCTGGTACATATTACGCCCATACTGGCGCGATATAAAGGATAGGCTCCCTTATATTCCCATCATTAGAATGACGTGCACTTGTAGGTATAAGAATCTCTGAATATGAATAAAATTCTTCTGCACTTACAATTCTCCAAACCTTTCGGGGCATTTCCGGATGATCACTATTGTGCTGATCATAAACGCTGTCTGCCTTCCTATTCGTCTCCTTTATAATTATATTGCACATTACGTCATTGGAATACCTTTAAAGGTGTCCAATACAGAAAGGAGGATCGTTGACCAAATTGGATCTGCTCTTTTTCGAATAATTTATGGTTTAAAATTCGGACATTGTTATTTGGAAGCAACATAATGCCATCTTTACCACGTAAAGCGTTATGTTGAGCCCTCGATCCTTCCGTAGCATTGTCATGTCAGCTACATTGTTGCTTTTACTGGAAATTTCCTATGGATTCTTACATTGCCCATACAAATTATACCTGTCTACCGGGGTAGCCGGGTATGCACGAATGTAATTGTTTTTGGGTGTGTACACAAGATCATTTGGTGGAAATATATGGTGCATAGGTGGCAGAAAGAAAAAGCAGAATATTTGTAAGCAATATGTAAAATGGACGTAGTAAGAGAAAAGTGGGTTAGGTGTTTCTTCTTTTTTTATATTATTAAGCCTAGTTCAGGAGATGCCCTATGATGCAAAGCACAGCATGGCAGGAAGGATATAAAAAATGGGTTAGGGGCAGGGATCCCACTTTTTCAAAATTTTATGTAGTATTTTCAGCAAAAAGTTGTAGTAAAATGAGTGCAAGTGTAGTAGATTTGAAAGAAGTTCTTAAAATACGTTATAAACCGCATTTATATCAAAGTTATTGAAGATAATATTGGAAATTATCACATAATATATGCCTTAGCAGAAAACTTAAAATAACTTCAAAACACATTGGGCAAGTCCCAGATCAGACACTGATGTTCTGATTATCAGCAGCACTAATATCTTAATAAGGCATATTACATTGTATGTATTGATGTGATACTGATCTGCTCATAATCAGCAAGTAATTTGCATTTTGCTGATTTTTACTGACAATGTCGTCGTAAAGTGGAATTTTTTATTAAATTTTACTTCATACTGAGGAGTATTAGAGTTTCTGTCAATACGAAACGCTTCTTCCAATCAATTTTTGAAGCTCAAAGTTACAATTTACATTAGCATGGCTTCTTTTTTCCATACATTAGGCGTTGAGCTTCCTGGATTCTATCATGAATGATTGTTGGACTTTATCGTTTATCATGAATGATGGCTAAATTTTATTATTGATCATGAATGATAGTTAGTTTCCTTTAGATGTAAATGTCATCAACAAATCCCGACTAATACCCACCAGACACCCAATTTTTGCATTTATTTAGCTTTTTATTCCATTCTTTAATAGTAGCAAAATCTACTTACTTACTTTAAGTAGATTTAGCACATCAATTGTCTGGTGTGGCACTTACCTTACGCAGTTTTATTTAAAAACTCATAATACCTACATGTTCCGTTAAAATTTGATTACTCATATCTATAGGGTCATCGCACAGAAAATCGAGAATTATTATTAAATATTTCCATCGCCCATCTCCAATTTTGATGAAATTATGCAGGAAGTTCGTTATATTGCTAATACTACTTTGCTGAGAAGGGATAAATTAACTGGTGTAGTTATTTTCTGATAAGAATTATGTAGGTACCTTTCTGTGATATTTATAATTTTTTTTCTTTCATAGTATGCATGTGATGCTTCCTTATTTTTATATGAATCACTTTCCAGCTATTATGGGGCTCATTCCATACGAATCCGACAAATGTTCTGAATATACCAACTCCAATTTTGATGAAATTTCACGGGAAGATTGTTTATATTGTTAGTAGAACTTTGCTGAAATATTTTCATTCATGACGGAGATACGGCATTTTTTAATTGGAAAAAAGTGGGAAATTTTGCTTGCTTCAAAATTTATATATTAGAATATACGAATTGGAAACCCATGAAATAAACGTTATTTATTTTAGGAAGCTTTGAAGTTCTTAACAAAAATTCGACGTTTGTTTTTTCAAAATTTGTTTTCAGTGATAATGGATATGTCCGTAATCCTTGAATATCTCAAAATCAGCAGTCTAGGCTTTTTATTCTTTTTGTGTTTTAATGAGTTTTGAGGTAGCTGTATCAAAAATCAAAAATTGTTTATTATTATTATTATATTATGCGATCCGACATATAATAAATTTGTGAAGCTGGAAGTGAAATAGAGTCCTTTAACTGCTATTGGAAAAATGCGAATATTTGTCTCTACAAAGTTTTTCTATTGTTTCAGGTACGTGGCTCTATCGTGGCTGCGGAAGCACACATATGGAAACAATGGCAAGTATAAGCAAGATAAAGCAAGTTATTATTAAGTTGGTATTAACACCACTTATGTTACCTCTCATTATGGCAAAGTTTGTCAAAACACAATCTAATTAAATGAAAGAGGAATTTTACAACTTTCTAAAAATTACATATTATATGTACTTTTCTAAATTTCAGCTGCGGTAAACTCTTTCAACTTCATTAAAACGAAAAGCTTATCTTCAATTTGACGGACTATGTTATTGTAAAAACGCCAAACTAAAGCTAAGCATTTAGAAGAATTTTTAGAAAAACTTTTTATTTTTACGATTCAAATCAAATTCTGAAATACAAGAGAAAAAACAAGCCAGCTCCTCCGGTTTTTGAAGCCGGGACCTGACGGTTTCCGGTCGACTGTTCTTACCTCCGAGCTAACAGCACAGATGTCTTTACATATGGTAGCCTATTAAGCCACACATGTTTCCAGCTGGCATTAACCAGTAACGATGGAAGCGAACAAATAAATTGGAAATTTTTAATTATTTGTTAAAATTCCTAAAGGGTAATAGAAATACGGAGTAGGGTAGTAAATCGCGAAAATGTGTAGTAGATCTACTGCAATTGTAGTAAAGTGGGATCTCCGGTTAGGGGACATGAGGACAGTGGCGGAGGTACTCTTGAATCTTCGCAGATTGTAAGCTCGAGGAAACACGGATGATGGTGGATTGTTACACATTCGCGAAGTTCGGGATAAAAAACTATCACAGAATTTTACTGTATACGGCCAAAAGTATTTTGAAGGGTGAAAGCAAAGAATATATGTATATATATGTAAAGAAGCGTAACAAGAAGAGATCGGTGGTCCCACTTCAGCTTCGAAATTGTCTAAATATGTGCCCCCAGAGCACTTGAATGGTAGCTCGCCGATGTAGACCTAGCTTGTCAGTTGTATTGTCATTATTTCGAATGCGCCGTTCTGTGTCTGGTGGCTGAAATTGGGTTGAATTGATAATGGACTACGGACGATGGGGGTCTGAAAACTTATCTGAACTCCATTATGGCGCTTCTTTACTGATTTATATTTTTTGGCGAAATGATGTGCTCTGCTTTCAGTGTAAGTATTGTACGTACGTATAAATCTACAAGAGAACAGACTAGATATATCATCGGAAGTACGTACTTAGCTATAGTTTCAATATTTATTTGACTATTAAACTTTAGTCTAATCTCAAATCTAGAATTAATCTGAAATTAATTTTAACTTAAAACTTAACAGCCTCACAGAATGTATGTATGCCTGCTTGTACATAATTTGTGTGTATATATCTAGCCATATATGGTAATGTATATATGGCTCTGTAATAAGTAGTGGTACATTTGCATTCGATATGAATGCCCAGGGGACACAAAAGGTTCTTTGTATATTACTAGAATATTTTATATATATACAAACATATGTACATAGATGCGCGCAATTCTTTAACTCTTGTTCGGAATAGTGGAAAAACAGTGGTCAAGCTTTCAAAGGGATTTTCTGCTTTCTGTTCCGGGATATAACTATTCGCTCTGATGGCATCAACTTGCACCCCAGCAATGCAGAATTTTGTTTATACTTTGGTGCAGTTAAAAAGGAAATGCCAGACAACCTAGCGCCTAACACCAACAAAACCACACGTTTTTGGGGCTCTATAACCATTGCATCGGTCGTACATTTTCCCAAAGGGATGAGGCATATTTTGAATGTTTATGCTTATGTTATACAGAAGGAGCATAGAAACTAAATCCCTGGGATTCATCACGCCGGAATATTCTTTCGAGTTGTGGCTGGGTATAATGCCACTGACCTTTCCTGTGTTCGCACGCCACGATGCGTTTTGTGTATAAAATGTTTTTTTTTTCTTTCGTTTTTCTACTGAGATCAAAATTTTGGGTACATGAGAAGCTGGAATTGTTTTTTTGTTGTCTTTTCAACAATTTTGAATGTAGGTAACTACAAAAAAAAAAAGAATTATGTAAGAGCCGCGTAATGTGTAATTTTTCACATATCATAAACCATTGTTGGTCACGTTTCTTATTTAAACAAAAATCTAAAAAAAGAAGACTAAAACTGAAAATACTTAAAGCGGTTGTGGGAGGTCCACTTTGCTTTATAATAAGAGATTTTTATTTTATTTTTAATAAACAAGGAGTAAAAGAAGCAGAAATTCATTAACTGAAACCCACACACCCAAGCCCACATGTTTTTCGTCCATAAATCCAAAGGGTGATCCTAAAATTAATTGATTAATTCTAATGAATTTCTTAAGAATTTTCGTCGAACAAAAGTTTTCTCGGGATATCGTCTCATGAATGTCGGATGAAAAGAAAACACACATTCATAGAACCATCCATATATACACCTCCTACACCCATACATATACACAAACACACACAACACACTCTTGTTCACAGAAATTTTAATGTCACCCCGTAGTAAAGAGTGTTCCGCTGTCATGAAACTTTAAAGCTTGCGGAATTTTTCAATTTAACGCCCAATAACTTTGGCGAGCTTTAAGATTGATGGGAATTTAAATTACGTGTCTGTGGCATGAAAGAGTCGTTTTGTCTCCGGGTGACAGTTTTATTCTTTCACAGTGTTTCCGTGCATAATTCTAGCGCTCTCCAGTAAATGGGAAAACAACTGCGAGTATGCGATTAATTATCTGAAAATGCGAGTTTAGTTGCATTACAGGACAGTCAAGTGCATATTTTCACTGGAAAAACATTTCCAAAGGGTGATGTATATGTATAGATACAAGAGGTACACATACACATAGATAGGGATAGGGGTCGCCTATTGTGAACGTGGCGAAGTTCAAGAGGGATGACCATGCAATATTTTGGCTTATCACGGTTTTATGGCAATTATTCTAAAAAAAAAAACAAAAACGAGAAAAACAAAAAACTGCATTTAGTGTTTGTTACGATGAGTAAATACTGCCATTTATGAGAGATTATTTTTTAGTATTAATCATCTAGTAACGGCTCTTGTAATTAATTTTTTTTTTTTTTGGGATTTGATTCATATTTAAGGAAAAGGGGAGTTAAAAGACAAGAAAATTCGTCCAATTAAGGCAACTCATCTCAGTGAAATCTGTTTCTTAACACAGCATGAGAGAATGTTGGAATGTTCGAGCTCGATCAGGTTTTCGTTTTTCTCAATTTTTACACAGTGTACCTTTGCCTATTTTTTCTGAGTTCCTATTCATTTCTCTTATTCTCTATTTCCTAAAAAACTAAGTGAATTGAGGACAACAAATAGAATTATTAATGTCTGTGTCATTTTAACGTGCGTTTTGAACCCAGATCCTTTGCTTAGTAAACTTCATAGCTAACCACTACGCCATCTTAAGATCGGTATTTGGAACCCACCTAAGACCCATACTTTCTTACGGGCAAATGTCTGGTGACGTAAACTTATGCAGACTAAGCCACTAAGAGAGTCCTTGGATAAGTTGCAAAGGATACCATATCCGGGCACCACTGGCGCCTTCACATCGTGTTCTCAATGAGTACTTCAAGCTATTATTGGCTTATGGTCACACTACCTCTTTATCATGAGGGAATCAGTTGATGAATGCTTCGAAGGAAATATCAGATGATCTTGCGGTGTGGGACATTTTAACATCCTCGAGCAGGTTAAAGGCCTAGTAGCCGATGCTATGGCTAAAAGATTTTACTTCGAAAAAGGTTACCATGTAACCGTTAGCGGATGAAGACAAATTTTAGACATAGGGCTCCCGGTTCCCGCAACATCTGGTATATTAACAGATCCAGTAAAAATGGCCAAATAAGCGAAGGAGTGGTCGGTCCAGAAGTGGAACTCTCCACTCCGATTTGTACGTCATTTTTAATTTTTCAGGCGGAAGTCTTTCCTATAGAAGTTGGACTACAGGAAAGCCTAAACGGGGGCTACAAGAAGTCTCACATCTAAATTTGTTCAGACAGCCAAACTGCGATCCTGGCTCTATCCTCTCAAAACTTTGAATGGAAACTTGTCTGGAGCTGCTGTCGGGGAACAACAAAGTAACGTATTTTTGTGTTTCTGGACTCGAAGGAATGGACGGTAATGAAAAAGCAGACGATCTGGCTAAAACTAGAGCCGACAGCTGATGTACTGGTCCCTACCCAATATTTGGCTTACTAAAAAGCCATTTTAGAGGTGAACTGAATAAATCGGGAAATAGGCAACTGAATTTCCTCAAATAGGCAACTGAATTTCCTCTAGCGTAGTGCATCCGGTATGAGGAAGGTAAAGGAAATCATCACACCTCTCCTCTACAGATGCTTAAAATAATTGGTCTTAGCAAACAGTCGCTCAGACTCTTTACAAATGCAGTCACTGGACATGGGTCCTTTCGTTATATTTTGAAGATGATAGGCAAATCCATCATCGAGCTATGTCAACTATGCGAGCCCAGCGATTGCAGCATTAAGTTGCAAATCACTGGAAAAACATTTATCTCTCTAAATTAGGTTTACAATATCAACCCCAAGGGCAATAATCGAGCTTGTTAAAAGACTAGATTTTACATAACCTTTAGGGGATAACATAATAGATCGCAGTGTCCGCATGGTACTAGGGGACTAGACGCCCCTACTCTTAAACTAACCTAACAAAACCTAACCTAACCTAACCAAACCTAACCTAACCTAAGTAAACCTAATCTAACCAAACCTAACTTAACATAACCTCACCTAATCTAAGATTCTAGTTTGATTCCAGCATTTTCCAACAAATTGGATATTTTGCATCTAGAAGAAAATAAAAAGAAGCGGAACATATTCAATGACTTCTATAGAAATTGTATAAACGAAGAGGCATTCAACACGTATTTCATGATCACGACCTTGCCAAAACTTGCTAGGCAGCTATACTTTTTCTGCATATCTCAGGATAAATAGCTAACAAAGGGTATAGGAGGAGGAGGATCATAATAAGGTTCGTTAGCTCATGTTAATCTATTGAACGTCTAGGTGGGGCTGGTGGGGCTGATCGTAGCAAATTTGTTATAGGTTTCACTTTAACCTAAACGAGAATACAGAGCGGCCCAAAAGTCAACCTATCGACTTGCATTTAAAATAACAAAAAAAAAAAAAAACACTTTAAATAGGACACCAGTAGGTGACCGTGGAGGTCAATCTCATATTTCTCGTCGACTAACTTATTCATCGACAATTGCATCCAAGAAATTCATTCTAAAAAAAAAAACAAAAATTGGTAAATTAACTTTACAGCCACTCTCTCCTACAGGATTAAAAGATGTACTGTAGTATGTGGGGTTTTTATATAATACTTGAACACCTTACACTCAGTCATCCAAGTAAATTCTTATCAAAAGTATTTACCTAGCTATTATTACATCTTCCTGCTTCTAACTAAATAATTCAGAAATAATTATTTAACAGCTGAGGAAAACATGTTGAATAAAAAAAAAATACAAATATTTCTGTGTTACAGGAAAATCTCCCAACATAAAATTAATTGAAGGAAAAGCTCTTAGAAGAAAATAACTTAATTCGAGATTTCTCCGAGAGCCATAAATCCTAATAATCCTCTGATATAGACAACAAAATCAAGCAGTTAAGCTATAAATAAAGGTGCACGCAACTGTCGGAAGTCTCTCCATCCCTGGTCACGCCAAATATGGCACGTGATCGAGCTTAAGGACTATATATTTGAGAACAGTTACCCCTACATACATATCAGATATAGAATTTATGGGAACTGAGTATGTATCTTGGCGGGTTACAGAAATGATGGGACGAAGGGGATATAAAGGATATTTTTGTTAAGAATTTCGATATCCTTTTTTGCTTCAAGTAAGTCATGAATTATATTTATGATCCGTTTTCTCTCTATTATGTATGTGAAATGTAATGAAAAGCATCATTTACATAACAGCAAGCAATTCTTGCGTATGTGTTGATAATCATAGAAACAAGTGCTACAAAAAGCGGACGAAAAAACCAAGGACATTTACTTATAGCTTAGAGGTAAAAATAGCTACAATTTCTATAGGTAGAATTTTTGGTTGTGGACAAGGTGTACATTGTGACGTCAGTCACCTTGATTTGCCTCTCTTAGCCTCTTTGGGCATCCAAACAAAATAATAAAAGGTATTTTAATTTTTTCTATATCCGTTCGTTCATTGACTTAGAGAGCTGACCATGAAGAAATAAGTTCAGGTGGGAAAAGGTGACAATTTTAATGACACTTTAAATGAATGCCCGTCAATATTGCGACCTTACTATTTTGAAAATATTCATGGCAAAGCAAAAATAGTTATAAAGTAGGTTTTTACATTTTGTGGAAGTCTTTATTATATTCAAAGTGGCTAGGACTAACCTTTTCCCCAGTATATACATTTAGGATAAAGTTAAATAATTACAACTGAGGAATTGACTTCAAATACTGTTTTTATTTCAAATTAACACGTATTGAAAATATACCGCTGACAAGTGCACGGAGATCAGCTCTGGTTGCCGGCTGGAAAAGAACTCTCCCCTTTTACAATCGTATGATAGTGTACCAACTCCATTCTGTCATTGTCGGTGGTGTTTCCACATCTAATTCGAATTAGGTTGTGGATTGCATTTAAATGCGGAACCCCCATACATATCTGAAACATCTACAAATTTGAAAAATTTTGTATTGCAATCCTACAAACAAAATGCCAGATTTCATTAATTTTCGAATTTCTATCTTTTCAATTACAAAGGGAAACGCAGTAAAAAGAATCTCTCTAGGTCAACACAACATTTCAAATTATGTCCAAATATATAGTGAAAGTCAAAATTCATGTTCAGCAATACTACCCTATTTCAATCATCCACGAACTTGATGTTATTTTTTCATAAAATTTTTAACTCGTTAGGTAAACGTGTTCTCAAGTTATTGTGCAAGCAAATGGTCGCGCAATATACAGACGCATCGACCTGCCGTAATCGAATTGTTGAATATTTCTATGTGTGTGTGTCTAATTGTTATTTTTAATCATCATAGTTTTTATGAGTTACAAGCATATGAAAAACTTGGAATATGTATTTAATGATTTCATCTAAGATGCATATTCTATGTATGGCAACACTAAAATTAAATACTTCGAGTTTGCCCATCCCGACCTGAAGTTTAATTTTGTCAACAAAATTCTGTATATACGGGAATTACAGGCAGTAATAAGTCAAAATTTTCTTAACGATATTTAAAATATACACTAAATGCCAACAATTTTGATGTGGCAACATTGCAAATGGATTGGCCAATTCCGTCTGTATTGCAAGTTAACATTACTTTGTTTTTATATTTTATATAATTTATATTAGCGCATATATGTATATGAGCATTCAAAACAGTTAGGGTACGTGCAGAACTTGGCGAGGCGAGGCGAGGCGAGGCTATATCAAGAGTTTAAGAAACAAAATAATTATACGCTGTTCTCTGGGAGTATTCATAAAAAAGCTGTTGGAGCGCGCGATGTTTACGAGACACCTCGAGGTATCTGCTCGAGAATGAAATTTTTCGTTTTTTCGCGAGGTACAGCGCGATAATTTTGATAGTTGGCATATTCTTATAGGTTTTTTCTTTGATATAATTAAAGGGTTCTTTTCTCATTCCCAATATTGGAAGAATCTATGAGGATCAGTAAGTAAATCTTCATATATCTGGATGATGGAATTCCCCAAATTCTAATTGCTTGTTATTGTGACCCCATAAACAAGCAAAACTGCAAAAAGTGCTGGACAAATAGAAAATGTTTAATTTTATATCCGTAAATCTTCATATAGGTGATGAAATTCGCAAAATTCTAGTTGTTTCGTATTTATCGGGTGGGAAGTAAAACAGCGGAAAGTACACGTATGCGAAAAATGCAATATAGTTGCATTACTTGACAAACACAAAATTTCTTCTTCAAAAACTAATGACATAATTTATGCTCTCACTTCGCGATTTACCAAGAAACTGAACCCTCCTTATTGTGAACACTACACTTCGAGATGTATTCTCATCTCGCCTCGCTCAACTTCCTAACCTTGCCTCGCTTCGCCTCGGCTCGCTTCGTCACGCCTCGCCTCGTTGTTCACGTGTCCTTACGTAAGAAGGTATGAAAAATTTAAATTTTTGTATGGCTATACTAAAAAAAAAATTACCAAATGGGATATCTATCCACGAGTTTGACCATATCTTTGATAAAATTTCAGCTAGCTAGCTCAACGCATTCTCAACTTAACATGGATGAACGAATTGACGAACATTGCTAAAATTGTGAATATACTAAAGTTTCATCAGATTGGATATAAAAATAAGCGAAATCTGGCAACTTGTCTGTTTGGCTGAGCATAACGAAATTTTGGTTTTCACTATATTTTAATTTTGCTAGAAAATGTTGTCACTCTCAGACTTTTTGGCTGCAGTATTAAGTTGAAAATTTCAAGTGTAATTTAAAAAAAAAAACCATGTACTATTTGTACCTACTTAATCAGGTAATCCTTTCGTGCTGTTACCAGGCAAAATAGCTTTTTTTTGCTTCTCCTAGGAAGCGCATATTTGGCGATACCAAGCCTTGATATAGACTGAGTCCTTTGGATGGCTTCCAAGTCTTGATATAGGCTGAGTCTTAGCGGGCTACCAATTCTTGATACATGCCAATGCAACCATTTGGCTGCTTTTTGAATCAGAACCGTTCCATCTTGAGAGACTGAATTTTGGCGTAGGAAGTGGTGACGACGGCTTAATCTGGTTATCGCTCTGTGAATAGCTAGCTTAAGGTTCATCAAATTCCTCTACTAAGATATTAATTAATTTAAAAAAACAATCATGTCATCCTATCAGCGACTTGAAGTCCATAACGGGAAGTTGTAGCGACGTCGAGCACGTGGGGGACTTCATTTCATCAGTCCAGGCTGTCTCAATAATCACTTGAATGGATGCTATATATTCGACTAAGAAGATGGCAGTACTGGGGCCAAGCCGATCCTATGATGACTTCACGGATGCGACTGGATGAAGGACAACGCCAGTATTGACTGTTGGCATTGTTTCTGAGCACTCTGTACCAATGCCATACGCCGACTTGATGGTCGTAGAAACAGCACCTATGATGCCTGTATTGCGGGAGAATATCCTTGCTATGCACAGAATCGCCAATTCGGTTGAGGTTGTAAATAATTGGTTCATTAGATCACCGGTTCGCTTATGGTGTGCTCGAAATGCAGTCCTTGAAATCAGATTAATCTAGTGGTTAAAAACTAAACTAAAAAAACATCTGTTCATCAGGTGAAATATTCGGCTCTGGAATTATGTATGCTTTATTTCCTCTTGTCTAGACAAAATTCAATGCCTACCAAGTTAATAAACCTTTCTATGTTCTGCAAAGTGTTACTAGATAAAAAAAAGTGGTTGGTGAAGTGTTCGGATATGCACGACCTGACACAGACGTATCGCCACACATACAAGGACTATTACTTGTGGCAAAGAAGTCTTATAAACTAAGTAGTAATTGAAAGGAAGGTTAAAATGATTAATAGCTTAAATCGGTCAACCGTACTCTAGAATTTATTTAGTCAACCTTTCAGAGGATATTAAGCAGTCAACTCGAATTTTAGTTGCGCGATTAAATACCACATTTAGATCAACTTAGAAAATAGTCAAGTTACCAGGTGAAAATTTTGTTTGAGTGTCAATACTTTTTATAAATCATATCCATATCTCATATCTCATATCCATCAGGTTATACTTATCTGGTCATGATAAAAGTCATAGCTACAGTTTATAACGTTTTGATACATTATTTTGGTTACAATCCGGTCGCCGTTACGTTGCTGTGTCAAAACTAAGCATTTATTACGACTTTCGTGTCAAAACGGCATTGGAACATTGTTACGAATTTGAGACGAAATGATTAAAATTTTATTGTTTGCATTTTATTCGAAGCTTTTCTAATCCGAAGTTTCAACTGTGAGTAACCATGGTAAAGTGAGGTAGGTTTAATTAATACTTATTTCGAGTAATGGTAAACCTAGACCAAACAAATATGTATATGTAAATAAGGAAAGGTGACAAACTTTTTTTTTTGTTCTGCTTAACTTCTGGAAATCTGGTTGTGCTGTTATATTCATCGTTCGTGTTGTTTTGAATCCCAGATTCAGCTCGAATCTAATTAAGTAATGTCTTCGTATTAAGCGTAGTACATACAGCATTTTTACGAATTTCTGAAAAATAAAGCTTGCTGATAAGTCTTTTTCCAAACACCACAACCAACTTTTGCATAATTTAGAACTACCTCGGATTATCATGTATTACGGAGTATGTCTTATGGCTTAGAAAGAATCTTATAATCTCACAGGGCGTGGAGGCAACACTTGACCGCACATGACCCACTATTCGCGATTTGTTTAACTTGAACTTGTTTCGAACTTTCCCACAGTCACTTTGATCGACTTAATGAGTTCACCTCTAACACATGCAGACTTACTACATAAATTATTTTGTTTTCTCAACTAACTTTTAATTTATTCTAACTAAAACACTCCTACGTCACTGTGAATATACACAAAAAGTAATAATTTCGTCTTTATTAAAATCCTTTGATAATCCATCGACGAATAGGATTCTTCTACGAACTGAGAAAAAGCTCAAAGTTTGATTAATAATTTGCAAAAAGACTAGCCGCCGACAAGGGATATCGTTCTCTCTTTATTGGTTCGATTCCCACGTTGATGAATAACAATTAAGAGATTCAGCATATAAAAGGCCAAGAATATGCAAATTTTGCGACAACAACGGAGAGAAATCTCTAATTAAAGAAAGACAAAGAAAATGAAGTTTCCGCCTTAATTAGGACTACTCAAATACTGAAACCTGGAAAACTGAAAGCTTCGTGTCTTTCGGGGAACGCAAAGAGAATTTTTAGCTTAAAAGAAAAGAACTAAAAAAAATCTTCCGGCAATCTCTCAAGGTAGACTTCGGCTTACTTACTTTATGTATATTTATGTTTTATGAAGTTTTTCGCCTTAACTTTAACATTTTCACATGGACGTATGGTCCAATTTAGTGAAAAGATAATGAGACTGTTTGCTCAAAAGTATTTTGTGAAGAAAGAGAATAGTACGAAAACTAAGGTAAGAATAAAGATTGCATCCTAAGATCGAATGGACATATAAAGGTACGTTGTCCATCCTATGATGGAAAGTACAGCATGGCAGGAGAAAGAGAGAGGATTAGGGGATATGAGGAAATGGGGGTTCTGATGTATGTCAATATTGAACCTTCGCAGATTGTAAGCCCGAAGAAAAACAAAAGATGGTAGGCTATTCCACATTCACACAATTCGGGATTAGAAGGCATTACGGAATTTTACTGTACGCTCGAAAGTATTTTGAAGGGTGAAAGGATGTGCGCGGCTTGCAGTGCGAGTATTGATTGCAGGAATTAATCTACAAGGGATCAGACTAGGTGTTTTATCGGAACATTTGTCATGTGTGTAGCGATACAGGTGCAAAAGGCATCCAACGAGTGAGTCGATATGACAAGTAAATGTCAAATCGTCAATAAGCTTGAAGGCTCTCTTTTAGACAATATCCAATAAAGCTAAGGCTGTACGACCAGACCCGTCCTGTATGTGAGATTTGTATTCCATTCTAAGTTTGATGTAGAGGAGCGCCAGCTTTGACGGGCTGATAAATTTCTTACACCTGTTCAGAAATCCAAGACATGCTTCATCATATAAAGCGGGAGTGATTAAGTGGCGACCTTACTTTAAAGAGATCAAACAGCTATAGGTCTTAGATGCATTGAATTCGACGTGATTCGGTGTGCTCCAAGCAAGAATATTGTGAAGATCGTTATTCAATGACCTAATTATGCAATCTAGTGTGAGAGATTTGGCATTCCTTCTGGAGTACTTGTCATCGGCCAAGCCGTATATGGGATTGAAAGTAAGGGAAAGCAGATCATTAATTAAAATTAGGAAGAGAGATGGAAAGATAACAAAGACATGGGGCATTCCGGCATTTATAGAGTGATATTCAAATATAACGCCATTTAATACAACACGAATTAGTCGACCAGATAGAGAACTTTCAATTCATAATAGAAGAAGGAGGGAGAGACCAAGTGCTTTGAGTTTGGCTAAAAAGGCAGTATGTCCGACTATATCAGGGGTTTTTGAACTAGAGTAGTGATTTTAGACTCACCAAAATTGTGGAGACTACGGTCCCAACGGTTCGTAAGAAAAGTCAGAAAGTCTCCAGGCTGATGAGATGATTGGTTTCCAGATACTTTGTTAACTTGCAATTAATAATAGATTCAAAAACCTTGGATAGAATCGAAGTGATTGCATTTGGTCGCATTTTTTGGGAATTGGCTGAACGTTGACTTGTTTCCAAACAATTTGAAAACTTTCCTATCGAATAAGACAAGTAGCATAGTTTGCGCAGGAGTTTTTCTAAGGATACGGCGTGCTTTTAATTAACAGGGGCGAGAAACCATCAGTACCTGCAGCTTTGGATACATTGTTCTCCTTAAAAATCTTGAACGCATCCCTTGTATGGATGTGTATTAGCTCTTGTACACATCCACACGAGGGATGGAAAACAGGTGTCTGTGAAGTGGGTGGAAGACGGGAATTAGAAGCGAATCAAGCAGCCGAAATATTATCCTTATCCAGGCAGTCAATAACCACTTCAACATTGTTAAGTAGTGAAGGTATAGAGGAACTGCTGAAGTTGTTCCTAATAGTTTTGCTGAGAGACCAGAAAACGTTGCTATCTTTGTGGTACGCCAAAATTCTCTGCCTAACACTCTGATCAAAAAGAAATTCTCCTCCCTGGATAATGGACTTGCCGGTGTCAGGGTTTAGCTCTGGTATACCATATACCTGCCGAATAACACTATTAACTTGGTATAAGAACTTATATAAGAAAAAGCAATAAAGCATACGTTTTTATATATGATAATTGCCTATGATTTAGACGTGTTTATATCAAGATGTTACGCAGCCCTTATCGTGCGTTATAATTCCCCAGCTAGCAGTGGAGAAAGGGGTGGGTTTGTACAATAACATTAAAGCTCACTAAGTGTGACCAAAACACCTATTGGGCGCCACGTGGTTTTAGAGTCCACAAACTCGAGGAAAACTCGAAAATTCTCTACGTTATAAATTTAATAAAGATTAAATTTAAAGCACAGAAAATAAACTGCGATCACTTGAATTCAACTGAAATCTAAATTTTAACAAAAACGAGATCATGAACTTGGCGTAGCAAGGTCAAACACGAATAGCACCAAAGTCAAAACGGTCACGTATATATATACAGGGTGATTCTGATCAAGATACCTTCCGGTATACCACACCACGATTCCTTGAGGTAAGCCGATCAAAAAATTGTTCCACATACCCCCCCCCCCCCCCCCCCCCCTAGAAACCTTTCTTTAGAAGTTGTGGCCAGTTGAAGATATTCGTGAACCCTGATAGGAATAAATGAGTATAACTTTTGAACCACACTATAGATTTTGTTTATTGTTGGCTTATTAAATAGCCAAGAATAGTAGCTGTCGAAAATATTACTATGTATTTTTTAATTAAGCATCCTTAAATTATTCTCAAATATTTCCATAAAATTGATTTCTTAACACACAAAAGTTTTTGAAATAAATAACGGTATTTATGAAATTTGTGTGTAAAAAAAATCAATTTTATGGAAATATTTGAGAATAATTTAAGGATGCTTAATTAAAAAATACATAGTAATATTTTCGACAGCTACTATTCTTGGCTATTTAATAAGCCAACAATAAACAAAATCTATAGTGTGGTTCAAAAGTTATACTCATTTATTCCTATCAGGGTTCACGAATATCTTCAACTGGCCACAACTTCTAAAGAAAGGTTTCTGGGGGGGGGGGGGGGGTATGTGGAACAATTTTTTGATCGGCTTACCTCAAGGAATCGTGTGGTATACCGGAAGGTATCTTGATCAGAATCACCCTGTATATATATACACCGATCTACTTAACATTTATTTAAAGGCCAAATGCAGTACTTAGCTTTTCTTTCTTATAGAATTTCTTTTGGTTCCTTCCTTTTTCTTTTAATCCACTTTTCTCTTTTTTTTTCTTTTTCTTTAATTTTCCTTAATCCAATTTTCCTCGTTTCACCCTTCTTTCCCACTTTCCGTTTCCAACCGGTTGAAAACAATTTTAATAATAATTTTTATTTTTATTTAAAGAAAAACATTCTTTAAGGCTTAAATTTTTCTTTGTATTGATCTAAAAATTTTAATTTCGACTTTAAAGTGGAAAAATTTGTGTTTAATTTTCCCTTTTGACAGGAGTCTGAAATTATTTAAATTTTCTTGTTGGCCTTTAACGCGGGGTCAAATATTTTCTCAATTCAAGCTTTGGGTTACAGACAGCCCGATTCATTTCCTGTTGCACTCCGGGAAATGAAGAATAATAGGAAAATTAGATCGTTTTCCGTCGGTGTTTGCGCGATTGAGTCAGATAATAGCTTAGATATTATGCATCTGTTACCACCCCAACCCCAACCCCACCCATCTAGGTATCTATAATACCGCCGGGCAACGCCGACGGGCTTCCCCTACTATATTATATATGATTTGGATGGATGAAATATCTGAATACATTTATGAATGAGATGGATGAAAATTCTAGTAGAATGGAATTAGAATAAAGGAACAATGAATTTTTAGGTAAATTATGTTGATAATTTGATGTATAAAATGGACAGCTCATATATGAATAGAGTTAATGAAATTTTCATATGAAGGTCTTCCAGGCCTTTTTTTCATTATCAACGCAATCCACACTCGATTTAACTCTGGACTACAAGTTATAAGCTTCATTGTAAACTAAAACTTAAGTTTTGATGATCACATTGATTTTATTGTAAGAAAAGGAAATCGTAAATCTGTGATTTTGTAAAAATATGGTCAAGGAATTTTTGACCTCCTATTTGGCCTAAAGTTTATGTATGCCATCTTAGGTCTATCAATTGTTTTCATATTCTGCAACATTTATATATTTTCATTTTTCTTATGTGGAATAGTATCATATTTTTATGTATTTTTACAAATAATATGCAATACGACAACTGTTGTCTATGACCACAAAACTCTACACCTTACCCATATATTTTCTTTTTTCAAGCAGACCAGATGAGTATTCCATGAAAATAGTCTTCCATCTTTTGTTTTCGTTAATATTTATGTAGGTAGGAAAGCTTCCGGGCGTATGAAAGCTGGCCATCGAAATTGGACTGGTGATATGAATAGATTTTCATCATAGTATTTTTCATTCAAAGTCATTCAAATCTCTGCAGTTTTCACAGCTTTACTTACATTGTTTTCTCTTTGATCCATCATCATAATTTTTGGATCCGCAACAAGTTACGTGCTAAAGAGCCCTTAAGAAGTCTGAGACTTCATCGAACATGCATTTCTCTGGTTGTGATATCGACGGGATCGAAAAATTTTAGTGTTTCGTTGCCTAATTTTAAATGGTAGGCTAGAAGAATATATATTTCTATGAGCACAGTAGTTCATGACTATACATTTTATCTGTGGCGTGCAAGTCTTCCCAGGAGTAAGGTATATGGAAGGAAAAAGTTGTATGTAGCACCATGCTGATTAATTGAAGGCAACATACTGACCTCTAATGATTGTGCGTATTTATGAGTATAGCATACAAAGTGGAAGACTTTTGGGCAGCTCTAAGTTTACTGCTCGTAATCTCAAGCCTCTCCAAATTCGAAGGGTGTATCTTCGTCTCCTTGGGGTCCTCGCTGGCATTGAATATTTATATACCGTACCAAAAAGATTAAATCCGGATGAAGGAATCAGTCAAACCATCAAATAAGGATTCTGCATGGAGAATCTACTCAGAAAAACCATGGTCTTATGGCCTTGGATTACGAAAATATACCAATTAGGTAGACTATATGTCTGATTTTGTTCCACGGAGTCAGATGCCCGTGGAGAATATAGTATTATCACCCCGACAAGGTGAGGCCTCTTGATGAGAATAACGTGGTGGTTGCTGGAAGCCTCGCGGGCAGAGAGAGTAGGTATATTTTGAGTTTACCATAGCGGACATCCTACTTATTACAAGAGATGTCGCTTTTACGTACATCGACCTAGGATAAGAAGGTATTGTCGTTAGCGTACTGCATGCTTAAATATTTGGTTAGTGACATTGGGCTAATTGCGACAGAAATGTCTCATAGGGATAAGGAATTAAACCATACTTGGCAGGTGCTCACATAAAGTTACACATTGAATTCCTGTGAATTTTGATGCTACTAGCTTTTACGGTAGATCTTTTTTTTTTACTTTCGAACTAGGGATTTATATTTCATGTAATAACTCCGTGACTACTAAAATAAAACAAGCAAAACATTTTTTTTAGGTTCAAGCAAGGGCGGATACAGCGGGGGGCGATCGGGGCAATCGCCACCCCTAGAGCTCTAATAAATTAAAATTTTGTATTCAAATCCAATGAAATAGAAAATACAAAAAAAAAATTTTTAAAAGAGACTGTTTCTAAACGGGCATTAAAAAATAGAAAATAATTTCTCCCTTCACTTAATGAATACATCACAACAGTTCTCTAGAGTTTCCCCCCTTCATTTTGCATTTAATTAAATTTTTAAATTATATTAAATTTGTATATAAGTTTTAACATTTTCAAGGCATACAGGGAAAACAAAGATCTGGATAGCTCAATAAATACTACAGTGAATAACAAATTGCAATTTGGAACTGCTAATTTTTATCAAAATACTTAATTAAATTACTTTGCTTTGAATATGCTTTCTTTGTGTACCATGAAAGTTTTAAAATGTCTATACAAATGGAAAAACTCTAGATAGTTATTTGTTATATTTATTATTTTTTCCTTTTCAATCATAAATTATTCTCAAAAAATTTAAAATTATATCACTAAGGAATTTTCAGTATAAGCAAAGCTCACAAAAGCCGAGTATTTTGATGAAAAGTAGTATGTTGGGAAAATTATCATAGCCGTGGTAATTAATCTCAGATTCAGTTCACCTGCAAATATTTAATTTAATTTATACATATATTAACCCTACCTAATTAGCATTCCCCGAAAATTTCTTTAACCATTTAATTGGCAAGAAATTGCAGTCGAGCCCACGAAATTATGGTGTTTGAACGAAATGCAAGCGACCTTTATATGAAAAACACCAGCAGTAACGTAAGCAAGAAGTGTATAATGTCTATTTTATGTGGGATTAACTTTTATTATGCTTGCGGGATCAAAAGCTTATATTATATAAATAAAAGAACTCTGGCGACATCTGAATGGTAATGAAATTTTCATGCCAAAACAAAATGATAAAGCTATACAGAGCGGTCCACAACTGATGGCAAGTGCGGTTATAGGTGGCGATTGGGGCGATCGCCCCCCCTAGAGCAAATGTCTGGATCCGCCCATGGGTTCAAGTAGTACTGGTTCATACTGCTAAGGACATAGTCTAATATTGGTATCATATTAATGAATTAAAATTCCGGGATAGAGTTATCATTTAAGTGGTCGGGAATTTTATAATATATATATGATAATTCAAAACAAACAAACTCTAATCTTTTAAAAAGAAACAGAATTTACACTTTCATCTAGATCTCCGTATTCCACCACAAGATCTTAACCAATAAAATAATAATTACTATAATTTTGCTCATAACTAAACTTGAGAAGTTCTACAATTTAAACATTGAGCTTACTTAAAACCTAATTATCCTTCATCTAGAAATTTACTGTATATATTTATCTAAATTCTAATCACCAACATAAAATAGTCGACGAACTTCGAGTCCATTTGCGAAACTACCAAAACTCCTTCACCAGAGAAACATTGTGGAAACAAGAATGGAATTAATTTTCCTTGACACAAAAGCTAAAACAACGGAGAACAGAAGGCAGAAGGATACCGAAATCCTGACTATCATATTCCAAAGTAAACATCCCATTGCCTCCTATTTAAACAATTTATCCACTACTGATCCTGCTATTGTCTCCGCAAGAATCCCTTTTTGTCAACTCCTTAACACCACACTTTGAAGTCATGATTGCAGTTGAAGTGGCTCTTAGTGAAGTGTATTGTGTCGTCTTTTCGGGCACTTTTGTTAGTGTATTTATCCTTCAAACGGGATAAAAAAAAAATTTCGCGCAATGAAAGCTAATTCAAGACGTTATGTTAAACGAGCTGGAAAATTGCTCTTTGTCAAACTAAACTTGTGGAGATACACATAAAAAACGAATGACTCGGTTCCTCGGTTCGTCTGGTAAATTTATCGAATTATGAAGATTGCAAATTTTATCAATATAAAATTTCAATTTTTGGAATTTCTTTTTCGTCATCGTTATGTTTTAGCCAGAAACAAAAACAAAAAAAAAAACTCTTGTTATTGTCAGTTTCAATTATTGAAAACTATCAAAAACATCTCATGAAAATCTTGTTAAAATCGAATTAATCCAGAGAGAGGAGAACGTTTGCAGGTACATAAATATCTCGGATTTACGACCCACTTTCTCAGTTTACCACAGCCTCCATTCTTGATAGCTCTTTAAGTACACACGTAGGCTTACCTCTTCCACCAAGTAAGGCACAAGGAATTAAATGACTCAACCCGATTCAAATAAAAATTTCAGACATTGAACTGAGGGAAGTTTAATAAGAAAAATTGTCGAAAACAGATTTTCAATCGAATCCGAACCTTCTGAATTCTATTTACAGACGGCAACCATCGATTACGTATTCGTTCTAGATGCAAAGGCAAGAGCAATGACTTTGCCACTCGAAAGGACTTTATTGTCATTTTAATTCCCGTGTCAAGAACAGTTCCGATCTGTTCTGTAAGCAAAAGATGCCGCAGAGTTTTTCTGCGGTATTATATTTAACTAGTTTTTCCATTCTGAGGAATGTATAGGGGAATCCTTGGGCTCTATAGCTATATCCTGTGTCTGTCTGGAGTGGTGAATATTATGACAAAAGCAATTTCCGGTTAATAAAAAGAATTTTTATAGATTTGCATTATTTTATACAAATCTCAGCTCCTTTGATTTAGTTACTTTGACATATTTCAATAAAACCGTGAAGCAATCTTCAACAACATATGTGCTCGTGTGGTCGAGAAGAATACCTCTGTAAGAATTCAATGATTTTTCTTTGTGCAATTCAAACTCGTTGAGGAAATTGAAATATATTGTTTACGCTTTAAGATCCCAATGTTATTGTTGTTAACTTGAGCAATTTATATATCTCCGCCGTACTTGGAAGTTTTTAATCAATTTCTGAAATTTGGCAACAGTTTGTGAATATTGGTTGGGTTAGGTAAATGCTTGAGTGTAATGTAGCTCAAGTTATATTTCTGATCGACGTCAAATGCTGAGCCTGTAACAGTTTTCGATAGATGAACTACTTATCCATAGATGGCGGTAAAAACAAATGCTCATCATTAAGTTATCGTGCGGATGGAGAGTCACAAATTTTAGTCTTCATTCTTTGGCCATGCCACACCATCTCTTTGCATCATCAAAGTCATCGAAAAGGGGCGACTACGGGTACAGCTACACCGGACCCTGAAATTTTGGGGGCCCTATTTAAGTTACATTTAAAAAAAGAATAATAACAATATATCAAATAACTCAATCGCCGTACGCTGCTTAGCCTGCATCTCCATGAACTGATTTTTTTGTCTTGTCTCCGATTTTCCTGTCAATTTTGACAGCTGTCAAGTCGGATTAGAAGAACATTATTAGCATGCCAATTTACTTGCAAGATGTCGGCAAAGAGGAAAAAGCAAATGAATACAGTATTTTCAACAAATGAAATTAGACGACTTCATTATCAGTAAGTACGGAGGGGGGGCACAAATCGACAAAGGTAGCGGGCCCCAACATTTTTCTCGCCGGACTTAGCCATCATAAGTATGTACTAAATTTTTGGATGCCCCTCCTGAAAAAGAGAAAGCGTTGCACTGTTTCTAGTGACAGAATGGTGAGAGAGGGACGGAGAGAGTGAGAGAGAAAGAGCGCGAGACGAAGAGAGTGATACACATAGAAGGCCAGTACTGTGACCAGCCAAAAAACTTGTTTTTTATACATAGTTCATTTATGCAATGATTTTTTTAATATTTTTTTTTAATTTTTATTTTTATATATTTTCGAAAAATTTTGCTTTATATTTTATACACTTCTGCATAATTATAGTTGAATCATTCCTGACAGAATTTAACCCACCATTTCGTACTCTTCTTACATTTTCGTAGACTTAGATTGGAGGTTGAGAGCTATTGAATGTTATTGGGCACATTTTGTCCTTTATGGAGTGGAATAAAAAGAATTCTGTACTGTGTTTTATAGTACATTGTTGGAATGCAAAAGAATTCACGTACATTTTGAAAGAAAATCCTGCAATCAAATGATGATGTGCCATTCAGCATTGACTGTACGATGATCTGTGGGGATACGTCTTTGTCTGGTCGCACTTTTCGGAACGTATGACCAACCACCGTATAAATCGGACAACATATTATTCTTCGAAGCTTTCAGCTAGTAATATCTTGCTTAGCGTAGAAAGCCGTGGCTAGATAGACTTGGATTTGGATTGATAATTTTTGTAAACATTAGAATTTTAATCTTACCTCAATTTTCGAGAAAGTATGTTTTCTGACTTCATATATAATAAACGAACTTGTATCATATAAAAAACTACCTAAAAAAAATAAAAGAATAATAACTGTTTCTTTTAAAACTGGAATGTTGTCTTTCTTTTCTTGAATGATTATGTTGATGCCCGTTCCTATCGGTGGTCCTACCATACTTCTCTTTTCAGATACTTTTCTTTTAGGCAGTCTTCGGTCAAACAACTTCTCTGAGCAATACCACTACCGACTTGTGTACAACCGGACGGAGAGCTAGAAGCACTCCGCTCAACATTCTAACACCGGAGACGGCGCCCGTAAAAATAGCTCAGCATACCGCTGACCGGACTTAAGAGTTCCGTGGCTGGACCTATTCGGCGTTAGTTTGCTAGTTCTATTCCACACGTTCTGGCCATGTTGACATAGGGTCGGCTGGACCTCCAGGATATTTTCCAAGTAAGGCAGTGTTTGGTAACACAAACCAAAGGTCTATCGACTAAAGGAAATAGTGTTCATCTTCTGTGCTGTACAACTACAGGTCCCTGACCTTACAGGAACCTTCATTGCCTTACATTACGTTGAGCACATTTATGCCATTTTTTGTTAGAATTTATGTACTGTTACGTGTACTGTAGTCATTTTACGTTCACCTACCGGTAACACGTCAACGACATTCCTTCAAAGAGATACTTAGGTTTCTCTCCATAGATAACCCAGGATCGCGTAGTTTCAACAGTTGTTTAGAAAATACAGCTAGTAGTTCTTTATAACCCAAGATCTAGGCAATTAGGAACACCTCATGCGAAACCCCAAACTGCAGTCGGCTAGCGACTATCACAGATACACATCATGGCAAGCTCTTCTCGATTAACCGGTTGTACAACATCACAGCTGGTACCAACCACAAATAACAACACTTAAAACAATCAACAACTACTCAAGCTATACGTCAAGTTTCAGCTATCATACGTTAAGGCATCTTGTTGTGACCCGAAAAATGAGGCGACGATTTATTTGCCCATATTCCGTGCATGCTTCTTGGCCATAGTAGTAAATCCAAGTTTCATCACTGATTATGTTCAGTACCATCACAGGGTGTACATTTTGTCGAAAATAAAAGAAATGTCTATAATTTAAAAAATACATGACTTAGATTTTTTTTTTAAATATTTTTCTGGTAACTATTATGATTTGGTCTATCACTCTATTCCGGCTTGACGTCGCCTTACAGGACACCCTGTATATCCCTTATTTTTTAACGATGTGACTTTTGTTGATCGATAAATCCAAAAACCAATATTTTTTATTATCTGTCAAATCTGCCAAAATCTAAAAATCATTAAAGAATCAAAAAATCAATGACACCTTCGAGAAAATAGACTAGTGACAAAACTTAAATAGCCAACCATCGTAGGGCAACGTTTTAGCAAAGCAAACAATAAAATTAGACCTAAAACTATAAGTGGACCACCCTTTTTGACAAATGTTATCAAGAGCAAAATATTGTACCCCATAAGTGATAACGATGGGCTTTGTGAGACGTAGTTGAAGGTTATACCTGGATATATAGAGTAGGCTATCAGTTGGGTATTGAAGAAATTCAGAGTCAGTCTTCTTCTAGATAATCAAACGCTAATCCCATGAAGCTTGTACAAATTTCCGCGACTAAAAAGTAGATGTGAAAACGCATTTTGGCCAGAATATGGGTAATACCATTCTTTAGACTCTTCAGTGAGTTCATAAAATTATATAGTTGCAGTTCACAAAAAGGATTATCCACCTAGCGAATATATTACCCGGTACCATACCGTCTACAGTTTTTCTAGATCTCATAAATGCAATGTTCTATCGGCCCACTTTTCTTCGGACTACATTCATTTTAATTTAAATGAACCCTTCCAAAATTAACTAATTCACTATTTCAAATGCTTAAACTTCTATTTAATTTTACTAATAATAAGCTTTTAATTGATCGAAAAAAGTAGTAAAAGAGTATCGTAACATTTACGAGTCCTTCTATTAATGCTATTCCCCTCAACCGAGTTTAATGTTCTTCCTTAAGCTTAAATAGAATTAATTCAAAAATGCAATTAAGTCATCTGAAATTCCTTCTATAATAAGATATGAGAGATACCCAGAGAATAGCAACGAAAATATTTCAATAAGATTGTAATAAAAAGAAAAAAGTCCCAACTGTAAAAACAAAAAAACAAAAACAAAAAATATACTCCAACCAGAAATTTACGATCTTGTAACCATTACTGGGCCATAAATTACAAACTACTTACATTCCCAGATTTTAATTTTCTATAGGCCCCCAAGTATTTTGGTTCACATTCTCAAATTTATGGCGTCGTAAAATTCACAAACCTTAAAAAGGGTCTCCTGACCCAACTTGAGGAAGCTAGCTTCCTCGTAAGACGCATCAGAAACTTCTGCTGACATTAAAATTTGATAGAAAGGGAAACAGCTCGCCACCTCTAAAACAATAGACGCGCGGATATTCTCCGAAATGTTCCATCTAAACTCTTGTGTTAAGGATGAATGTATGCACGGGTTATGTATTATATACGTATGTATATGTATGCGTAATATATATACATATACTCATCTAACCCGAGAATGGGTTTTCGCATATTGCCCAGGAAAGGACATTAACGTTGGGGCCTAAACGCATATCCTGTCAAGAGTGTTCAATTATTCTGATGAATAGGTTGCAAATTGAAATTTTATGTGAAAGCATTTTCAACATGAAATCAGTGTCATCCCTTTTCACCCCCGTTCACAATGATACTTACGGAAGATCGGAAGAGTTCCGATTCATTCCCGAAATAGGATTTTCAGTGCATATAAATCAGTATCTGTTGAGTTTTTAATTTGTCAACTCGCCTTAGAGAGGACGAGCCTAAGACGCCAAACATATGCCATAGCTCTACTTTACTTACTACCGAATGTCACTCCGCCATTGTAAGAGCATTTTGTATTCGAAAATCTGAGTTGAATTTTTTTCAAACCAACCATACCCAGCCCCCCATCCCTCCCTTCGTGTATTTTACATTGTTCATCGCTCATCCCTTTAAAATGGAGCAAACCAGAAATTCCGGGAAAACTGCATTGTGGCGATGAAGACCCACAATGATTCCCGGTGGTGCAGTTCCTTTTGCTGCATTTTACTTGGTATTACTTTCAATTGTTTTCATTCAGCAGTGTCCTTGCGGGCATTGTTTAGGTCCTAACAGCAACTACAATGGTCGATGTCAAATACCCGTTGATGCTGGGTTTGTTTCTTTTATTTCGCTTTTGTTAATAGGGGTGTTTGGGAGCAATTTTTTCTCCTTTGGCAACTAGATTGGAAGAGTTGAAGTAGGCAGAAGACAATTGATAAGAGCTATCCATGAATATTAGTCGAAGTTTAAATCGATAATCGTTGACAACAAGGAAATTTCTATCGTAGGATCATAGTGGAAGTGGATTTTAGTGAAATGGAACTGTTGCATTTATAGATGTTAGCAGTGATACTTTATGGAATGAATCTTAAAATAATTGCGGCTTTATTCTGCATAGGTGTGAACAACTAACACTACAGTAAGATGCATCATACGAGATGCTACACATTAAATTAGTTTTAGTACGACAAATAGCACCATGTGTACAGATGGGTGGAGGGATTGAAAAAAGCTTGGGATCCTTAGAGAGCGCATGGGAACTAAGATACTACAAGGCCCATCATTGATTACCCACTAGATTTATGAGATATTGCCCATAAATCCGACACAGAAGCTTCACTGAAATTTAGATTTGGCCCCAACTCTCCTTTCCTGCTTCATGCTGTTCATACAGGACGAGTGAACTAAGAAATTTGTAACGCTTTCGGGAAGTAACCATAAATTGACAGAGAAAGTGAGTCACTATTTCTGTCTACTCTCCGCATCCTCTGCATATAAGGTTGTCAACAAGTCCCATCCTGTGCAGGAGACCTCTAACGGGGAAGTGTCCAGTGAGAATGAATATGAGCGTACTCAGGGTTGACTTGCTTAGTCCCGGTATCTATTTCAATTAGCTGGAGTTGGGCTTTCTCTGAGGGGTCAAAGACGACTATGATAGCAGTTGGCTCAAAACGAAGTATTTGAGGTGAGGTATCTTAGTGCAATCGTGATTGTGGAGGGTGGAGACTTCGAGCCTGGTTTCTGTTTATATTTCTGTGAGCGATAGAACGAGTACCTATCTCATTACTCCCAGAAAGAGAATTCAGGCTGGTTTTACACTCCATTATGAGTTTGGAGTTTGTAAAGCGTTTCATAAAGAACTGTTTAGCTGTACGAGCAGATGGTAATCTCCTTGTTCTCTGCTTCAGAGTTGAGAAAACTCCTTCCTGGTTCTAGAATGGCCTTGATTTTCGCTTGGAAAACAGTGACATGATTTTCAAGATGTATGTCCATTTCCTCATAAGGGCCTGCTCCAGTATTTTCCTCTAATGGTTTGAAACGATCTTTGTACAAAATAGGGTGTGAATTCTTGAAATTATGCAATTGGGATTTTCGCCTTGAAGTTAATGTCAGTTACGAGCGACTGCACAAATTCAAAGGTGGATTCGTTTTGAACTCTTGTTGGTATATTGTATACAGATAGACTAGAATAGAAGCAGACTCTCGTCAGCAAGCAAATAGAATGACTCGAAAGCTATCGAAGGGGTTTATGTCACATGAAAAGTCAAAATAATGCGATTTTCACCTGAGCTTTCGAGTGATTATTAGCGTTTTATTTTAGATGTGGAACTATCTGGGAGTCATATTCGATTCTAAGCTAAACTAAAGCCTAATTGAGAAGAATGTGTTACGAATGCCAGTGTGGCCTTCTACATGTGTAAGAGAATTTTTGATGGTAATGGGGAATTAAAAGCCAAAGTGGTACGTTGAATGTACTCAGCTATAGTTCGGTTCATCCACTGCTACTGACGGCCCTGACGAGGAAATATAACCTGGATGTGCTGTCAAAAACCGCCAGAAGCCCGCTTGCCTGGGAGTAACTGAGTGCTTATGCACCATGCCCACGGCGGCACTGGAGGTCATGCTTGACTTATTGCCGCTGGATCTATACGGCAGGAGTGTAACAGCAATTAGCCGTGTCAAGCTTAGATCGGAGGGTTGGTGGATAGAGAGTGGTTTGAGCATTCCAATATACTCCAGAAGAAGACTGATAGAGAGAAGATAGACTGTAGTGGTTGCAAGGAAAAAGGAATATTGAATACATTTTCTAACTTTTGGTTGGAGTGTCAATCCAATTATGCCCACCAGAAGCGATTAGGATGGGAAGGAGATGGTGGTAACATTTGATATTTGTATTTTTACGGATAGATTCATGACGAGTGCATGCAGAGAAGCTGGAGTGTACTGCAGAGATTGTTACTGGGACGCGTGTTTTAGACTGTCGGACAAATGTAGTGTCTTTCAGGCAGAGACCGTAGCGACTTACCAGGCGGCAATATTAATATCTACAGCATTTATGGAAGACCAGGCTTTGAGAATTGACAATACAGAACCAGGTGACCCTACTTAGCCACAGGGATATCCGAGCCAACAAGATGGCTGACAAGTTGGCCAAAAATGCCTCTAAAATGGATAGTTCCTCAGCGATAGCTTATGTGAGGATCCCAAAAGGAGCATTAAAAGAGGAGATCGTCAGGGGTGGCTATCAAAAGGCAAACTTCCGGTAGACCAACAGGAAAGTCTTCCGTATTGGCAGGCAATTATGACCTGCATATGATAGGAAGAGGACAAGAGAATTCCTTAATGACAGTACAACAAATACCAGGAATCTAGTAGGAATCATTATTTCCAAATCTGGGGAGCTGCAAAGCAAAATGTTCAGATGTAGGTACCCTGAAATTCCTAAGGGTAGCAGGATGGACCTTGGACGCTATTAAAAGCTATATCAGGAAGTAAGATGGAGCTGGGGCGCTTTTAAAGGCTATTTCATGAGATCAAAGGGCACAATAGACTCACTGGAGATATAACTGAAGCAGGCTAGTCACTTCTAGCGGCACCCCTCTTACCTAATCTAACCTGTACTGAAATTATAGTATAACAAAAAATTTAAAAAATTTACTGTGGATATCCGAATTTCTGGACAATTCAGTTTATAGCATAATTTTATCCCATTGAAAAATATATTCTTCAAACCTGGGCTGTAAAATATTGTTACTAATTATCATGTTTATATGTACTAGGAACACTTCTTATAGAAGGCTCTGTGTAGAAATTGTAGGTTTTTTCCCCAGAGAAATCATAGTTTAATGGACGTGCCTCGAGGCAGTCACATTGCACCCCAATCATTTCTAATTTTCATCAATCACATTTGTGATTTGTATAACAGAGCTATTTATGAAAATTCCAATTTACTTGATCATTGCGTAAGGATGGAATACTTTAACACTTGAATGGAAAAAAGAACGACGTGCATAGATTTGAAGGCCTTGTGGCATCCCAAAATATATCTTCCCAGTTCCATATATGGCTTTTGCATTGGTCAGAGTTCGGGTTCTATGTTGCTGGCGAAATAGATGTATTCAAATCTTATTCAATCTTAATTGTGGCCATTGAGTCAAAATTTTATTTCAAATTACATCGAAATCATGGACATCGATTCAGTTACATTAGAAATTATTATTCGCTTTAGTGCCATTTTTTAAAAGTTAATTAAATTGAAAAATTTCTTTAGCGATAGACTTCAATTTCCATTGATTTATGTCAAATTCTTGCACTGCACACTTTCCTTCCCGATCACATTCTCCAGTATACTACTAAAATGCCTCTTTTTTCCAGGATATTTGAAATAGAAAAAAAAGGAAGGAAAAGGGTCAGTGTAAGCAAAAAAAAAAAAAATTTTTTTTCCTTGAAGCTATTTTAATTTCGCCTAAGAACTCATGAAGAATGAAAAATCACCAGAGGGTTACCTAGGGATTCCTTATCAGCCATCTATTTGGGAAGATAAAACATCTTTTGATCATCAAAAACTCACCCACTCACTGGTTACACGTTGGATTATCTGGGGGTTGGGTAGAGCGTGTATTCGATGCAAATTTCCTTTTATCCCCATGCATTCGAGTTAACGTTCAAAGGATGGAAATTTAAAAGTTCTCTTTATTTACGGTCTTATCTTGATACTAATCACATTAAAGTAATTGCAATCTTTTTCATAAAGACGGTGAAAGGAGTTGGTATACAAAAAAAAATGTTTCGTGACCTTCAAATTGAATTATTTGGTACAGAATTAACTTTTTTACAAGCTTTTATTCAACAACTGCATATGTATGTGAATGCATGTTGCAAACGTTGGTAAAAACTCGTAATTCTAATTTCACAAACTTCCCGTTGAGATATAACACAAAATTTGGCACCTCTTTTACACTTTTATATAAAATAAATTCAAAATGGCAGACAAATTTTACGATATATGGTTCGATGTGTGTCAAATTCAGTATCTCGAGGTTTTCGGTGTCGTAGATCACAAATTTTTGGTAAAAAATGAGAAATTAATGATAACGGCTTGAATAAGGTGAAGAAATTTATCGCACTTTTCTCAAAATTGTTTGCTGGGAGTTTTGTGCATTACGCATTTTTAGTCAAAATGGCGGCGATAATATGTCTTTTATATGTTCACCCAAAAATATTGATATCTAGGTAAGGCTTTTCAGTCAATAAAAAATGTCTTTCGTTTGATTTTGTTGCTAGTACTGCAGAGGCCGATGGCCATGTTAGAATTTGAGCAATCCTGACGGCGAGATCGTCGTCGATCGCTACCAGTTGTCCGTCGTAATTTTAGGCATTCGCATAAGATACTGGGCTTTTAAAACTTTGAGAACGAATTATTTTGGCTGTTTGATGTCGACTGGTGTGTTTAAGGTTTAAGTCCCAAAAGGCAGTCGTTGAAATGGGCTGGAATAAAGCTCAGAGAGGACTGATCTATATGGCCGCGGATGTAAGCGCTTTTTTGAAGATTATCATTTTTCCGGTCACCTGATAGAATTACAAAACCCTTCACCAGACATTAGAGCATTTGGCGAGCAAATCCTGTACTTTCGTAGAATACGAACTCTGCAGATTCTACTTCTCCATTGCAGAAACGGGAGTTATCATTTGCAGTTTTGCCCATTTTCTTAAGCATGTACCCCCAAATGAGCAATAGACCATCATTATGGCAGTGAAAAACCTAATTTGGTGCTTAAAGTAGTTGATGACTATTTTCGAATCTTTGTATGGGAAGCTAATGAATTTCTTCGCGTGCTTTAGTCCGGAAGGTTCTGCCATTGTATTTTGTGAGCCTTTTTTTGGACATTATTTCCCCTACTAGGTGCTTTTTTGTGAGTCTGCAGAAGAGTTTGAGAGTCCGGTAAATGGAGATTTGGCTATTTTCCTGGCATGGTAGTCAATGGCCGCATTTCTTTCATGCCCCTCGTATCTTGGTACCCATTTAAGTGTAAATTTAATATCCTCCGATAGTAGATTTAAGAGATCTCTACAGTCCCAAACTAGCTTTGAAGTAAATGCATTCGAGTATAATGCCTTTTTTGAGATTTGGCTGCATGAGTTTATATATACAAGATGTCCCAGAAAATAGTGATAATCGGAAGACTCGAGCTAGAGCGTCCCTCATGGAACCCAAATCACCCCTATGTATGTTCTACGGTTTTTTGTAGTTTTCGAGTTATTACAAATTTTCGAGATTTTTCGCTAATTACGTGTTGTAAGGTAATTTTGGTCATAGCGGTCAAAGAAAGTGAGATAGGCACTTTTTTTCCCGAAATAACTTAACAGTGCATCTGTTGTATTTAAAAACATTTATTTCAATACACTTCACAATTGTCTCAAAAAGTAATGTTGAATTTTTTCTTTTACCAAAACAAAAACTAACTTGAATGTTCTATGGCCATTTTAAGAAAAAAGTTCCATATTTTTTTTTTAGAAACTGGTTCAAAAACTTCCTTAGTTCATCGAATTTACATGGCGCATATTTTATCAAGTTATCTCAACGGCATCATATTTAAATTTCGATTCAGATTGTCACTAAGTGTAAAATTTAAAAATTTTAATTGGGAAGTAAAAACAAGTAAAACTGAAAATTAAAAAAAAATATTTATTTTATTGTGAAAAATTACAAAAAGGTTTTCAAAATGTCTACCTTCCTTTTCGACACATAACCGACAACGGCGGAAAAAATTCTCTTTCAGTCGATTGAGTGCTTCTGTTTCTTTTGAAGTTTTCTTCCGCCTCATACATAGCGGTGATTTGGGTTCCCTGAGGGACGCTCTAGCGCCAGGCTTGCGATTGTCACTAGTTTTTGGGATAGCCTCATTGGTGATCTGGTGAACCTTTTACCGGAAGGCATTACCGAACAGAATTTATAAATAGGCCATTCACTAATGTTTTATGTAAAGTACAGATATATTTTTTCCTTTTTACCGCTGTTACCCCACAGAATATGCGAAGTTTCAAAAGATATTTCATTTTTATGTTGATATCGAAAACATAGTCTAAAGAGAAAAAAAATGTTTATTCTTTTTGTGTAAAAGTATTACCAAAATTTACTAAAAATTCTTTTTGAAAATCATTTTTCAGCTACATCATACGACCGTACATCTTCCTTGAAGCCAATAGAATCCTACCAATTAAAACATAAACAGTGACCATGAATTGCAAATTCCTACGACATTGATTCCACGCGGACGAGGTCACAGGCAAAAGCTAGTACTACACAATGAAGAAGAAGAACGAATAAACTTTTTTACACATCCTTTGTTGAGAAAATTTTCATAACTTAGATAAAAATGGCGCATAAGATCACACTGCTACTGGTTTTATAAAATTTCATTTTCCGAATAAAATAGAAATTACAAATCTCATTTTATTTGAAATTGTAAAAATACTGTTTATATATCAAAACATCGTCACCATATTACAAAATTAAATGCCAAATCAACCAAAATCAGTAACTCCACATTTTCAGTGTCTGTCACGCAAGCCATTAATAATTTTGTCATCAAAGTCTGTCAGCAACACTCAAACAAAGTTCGCCTCCATTTAGAGAGTTTAGAAGAGATTCTAAGAACGGCTCCTCCCATTATCATACACAGAGACCTGTTTTGTATATTCCACTGAGGGTAAATGATAACCTTAAACATGATGGCAGAAGAAAATTGCAACAACGGGGTAACATCCTTGGATGATGGTCAAAATAGCAGCATCAGCAGCACCACCACCAGCAGCAGCAGCAGCAACAGCAAGGAATAGGGGCACACCATACTTCAGAATGCTTCGGTAGGTTTTGCGTGTCATTAGCGAAAGAGCTCTATAACCCCACTAAAAGGGAGGAAGGACTTCTGAGACTAATTTGTGTTGCAAATTTGCATGTCTAGTAGGAGAAGTCCATCAATTTAACAAATCAACACCAGATACCCACAAATCGTGGAACTTTATGTTTCCCCACATCCAGTCTTCCTGTAAACAAGGATAAACTTTTTTTTCTTCTTTGTGTCTATAATATTTAATTATAGCTGTCATCGGGAATTGAGTTTTCCCTTACCGCATTAGCCTAGAAGTCGACAGGGTTTAATTTTCCACACCATAAAACTTCAAACAAGGTACATTTGTAGGGATCAAATGACTCTTGAAAGGGTCGATTTCTTAATATGTATGTATATCCTTGTAGTCCTTGGAAGGATAGAGTTAAGATGCAACTAGCAAAGCAAAAATAACGAGAAATATTTTAGGGGGAATTTTGAGCATATATTTTAAGGAACTGAATGTTTGTTGTAAAAAAACAGTTGTTTTCATCTTCTTGCACCTTTGCTTGTGTTTTCACTAAAAGATTTCACTTCTTAATTATATAATGTTTTTGACTCACACACTCGAAACTTTATGGAGTTATCTTACAACGGTTTTTTGTTTGTTTTTGTATATTCAAAAACACGAGCTGGTGTACCGTATTAGATTGACTTAGGCGATATATTTGTGTAGGAATACGGATTTCCAACTTTGAAAAAATTTCCGATAAATGTCAAAAGATTACCTAACCAGAGTTGTTTGCGATTTAATAAACACCAACAAGCTGTAAGCTCTCTGATATTAATCACCTGGATATACATGGTCTGATTTCCGCCTCCTCAACATTTTACTGTTTTTGCATCTAAATTTTTTTGAAAAAGTAATGATTTTGCAAAATAATCTTCGTCATGACTTCTATTCTGGTGTTATTGAAGGTATGGCGGGGAATTTGAGAAGCAACAGATTAATACTACTACTGATGCTCATTGACTTTTCTAAAACACTGCACACTTTGGTAAATCGTGTTATCCTATACAGAAAACTTTATACAAAATTAGAGTTTTCCAATATCAAATTTTTAGTTATCTATAACAAGGCCTACACTGCTTAAGTTTTCGAACGATAACTACTCGATCTTCCTTAATTGTGGTGTACCCCAAGATTCGGATCTTGGCCCGCTGCTTTTTTACATGCTTTTCAATGATTTTTACGAATATCTCGCACTCAGTGAAATCTGTCTGTATGCTGACTAAGCTTCAACTATCGCAACTATCAAGCTTTATAATTTCTTATCCCCACCGCCTCTACCCCTTAGGAAAATAGCGTTCCTAAATTACTGGCTCCATCCGAGGTAAGCTCTGAGATAATATTTGTTTGTTTGTTTTGGGCCTACGATCTGTTGTATTCCTCGTCTCACTCGTAGAAACTAACTTCACTAACTAGATGTTTCTAGCCTTGGATTTTAAAACGAGCAAAGGACAGAGATATTTGAAGTTTACCGGGATAAGATCTGGTGGGTGGGCGTGGGAATTTTCTCAACTTGTTTGTTCGCAATTTCGAACAGATATTTTTTGATGGGTTTGATGTTTGTTGTTTTGTAGATTTCATCATTGGGGTAGTATGTGCCATTTACCTATCCATTGAAATCTTCTTTAATTAGTGATTAAGCTTACATGTTTAGGATAGTCCAAATACATAGTAAAACTTGTTATGGATTTCGTTTGGACGTGAAGTCCCATCTGTCAGCATGAGCTGACAGATCACTCGGTGGACAGAGTTGACTGCAGGGCGGTACGCTAGCACCTCGGCTATTGCGAGAGAGTTATAGGGGGGGGGGGGGTTAACCAAAATCCTGCCGCTGCCACCTGCCAAAATAAAAAAAATCATCGTGTCTGACAAAAAAACTGTAGCACACATTCCAGCCTTGAAGGGGCCTTTACACCACTTACCTTTACCTTATTGAATGCGCAGATGAACTGCCTTCTGCTGCGTACCCCATCCTCCCAACGATACTGACGGCAGATTGTTTTACAGTGTCCCCAGAAATTCCTATACTTAATTATGTATCTACTTGTCCATACCTGTAGGTATTTAAATTCTAGTACTGAAAGATTCCCTATTGTGTTGAGGGAGTTTATCCTTCAAAAATTCTTCCTAACTACTATGGAAAATAATTCTAGAGCTGGAGCATAGTAATGGCAGTTATCTTCTCGTCCTAGTAATTAATGCAAGGCAAGCTATAGTATAGACCACCTGTGGTCTGTAACACGTTGACTAGTTTGGGGGCTCTTATGAGACAACTGCGTGGGCTTCATGCTTCTCTATAGTATGGTATGACGACATGAACACAACAACAAGCTCTCCTGTTGTTAATCGCCCGACGTACGTATTCTTCCCTGTCTGATTCAATTTGAGGGTACACAAATGACTTGAGAATTGTAGAGGTTTGCGTAGCCACGTTTGGTCTATCGTGTAACATCACAAAAATCTTCACGCATCGCCGTGTATGTTGTACTCACTGCAGAAGTGATGGGTTTTCCCTTTTTTTATTTTGCGTAAATTTTATTCCATATCGGAATTTTCGTTCGCTCCAAATTAACAAGTTGATTAATTGAATACTATGAAGGAAAAATACCGGCCTTGTTAACTCCTTACAAATAACAGGATCCTCATGGGTCACCTTCCTTGCCTTTTTCTGGTACTGCGACTTTTCACTCCGGAATTTGTTATATCACCACAACTTTTCTTTTGATTTCTTGTATTTTTTTTACTTTTTTTTTTTTTAAAAAATCATTTCCCACAAAATAAAATTGTCACAACCACACTTTTCTTCAGACAGACCGCTCGCAGCCCAAATCTTCTTCTTCCCATTTCGACTCACGATTTGGGTGCGTTCGGCAGGTTTCGATCTGCATCCATACAGCAGACTGTTTGCGCCTACTTCATGCTGCTACGGGTCGCTTAGACGTGTATTTAGCTCATTGTAGCATAGTGCTATATACACTACGCTACGACCATAACAAACTAATAAAATCATATTAAACTCACAATATAATCAAGATAGCAGTTTTATCGTTTTGCTTTATATCGACTATTCTGATGATTTTATGAATCTCAAAAATGTCTCTGTCATATCAATATTTTAAAACTAATAAAGGGCATACGTATTACGTTGTGCCTCTGAAAATAAACCCTACACACATGGATAAATATATATTTGAATCAAAGTCCATACCTTCCGTAGCAACTCAATTAGCTGAAGTACTCATTCCTGCTGCAACAGAGAAATTAAAATATTTTTCTTTATTCCTTGCATGAGAAACTTGACCAAATGTTGTTTTTTTTTTCAGATGTTTTTATTTATTATTTTTTGTTTTTATAAAAACCCAGTGGACTTGTTATAAATAAAGTCAAAATTTAATTTTAAGAAATGTTTTTTATTTTATTATTTTTTTATACTTTCGTTATTTGCATGCGCGCTGTCAGAGTAGGTACTCCCCAGCGATGGGACATATTTGTTGAAAGTAAATGTCCTCAAAATTCTAAAACCAATTAGCAAAACTGAAACGCTTAGTCGAACACGAGTGGTTTTTTCTCTTTTTGTTCAGTAAGAATTATTCTGTCCAACAAAGCAACAGCTTTTAATAACAAAAAACGAAAAAAAACCAATGAGATGTTGCCACTAAGGGGAGACTTTTAATTCGTCAAAGTCCATTCCTTTGGGGTACCTCCTGCTTCTTTCTCTATATTTTCCGTCCGCAGTTAGAAAAATCCTTTCCCAAAGGTCCCCTTTTATGACTCATTTTCGATAAAGCTAGTATACAATACAAAAGAGTCCTTCTCGGTAGGCAAAAGAAAAAGTGGGAAACATATCCCCGCAGCAACATAATGCCCAGAATATCTACTTTAGGCTATGTGATATTATTACTTGAACAATTTTGCACCCTTGGACCCACTTGAAATTCCGGGCACGATCTTGATAAGCTTTTTGTCACATACAGTCACGTATTTCTTCTTTTCGTCCGTTTGAAGATGATGTCACTGTTACGTTGGCTAACATCGTATCCCGACTATTTCACTCAACTATGAAAGAAAAAAAAAAAAAAAAATAAAAAAGATAAAAAGCGTCGCGATATTAAGAAGGAACTAAGGAAGAGAGTGTGTTCAAAACCAAACCTCAGATATACACATACATATGAACGTATTGAAAGCTAAGACTTAGTTGCTTAAGACTTACCGCGCTTAGAATGAGATGCTCTTATCAATTCCGAACGTGGTTTATGGTAATTGCCAAAAAACGATGAGGAAAGATTGTAATAATTTAACTATTCTGCACGCATCTAGATAATACGCCGATTTCAATGGATTATAGGGAGAGATTTCATCTGCTCCGAATGGACCTAAAGGACCTTTACCCATTATCGGTAGTTATTCTGTCTTCAAACCCTTTGGATTTGGTGTGGTTGGTAAACCATGATGAATTGTAAATTATATCTTTGCAACCACAATAGAATAGGATGGAGATACTAGATAGAGAGAATTATTTTTGTACTTAAGTTGCTTTTGGAATTATTTGTTCGGCATTGAAAGTACTTCCGGTTCTTGTTTTTTTTTTAATGTTGCTATAATTCAATATATTCGAATTACGATTAAAATCAAAATTTGATTCCATGACTGAAGGCCCAAATCTAGCTATGATGGTTGAAGGGGGAATGAAACCCGACTAAAGCGGAAATAGGATAAATCTAACCAAACTAAAAATAAATTTAATGCACACATTCGTTAAAGTCAACTGCTAGCTTCATATGTAAGTCAGAATTAAGGACACTGACAATTAGGTAACCATTAATGAAGTAGGTATTAACGCACTTTCTTCTGCTCATAATAAGCACACCGGCTGCCGCATACAAAGTAGACAAATTAAATTCCGCACGTTTTATTGAGTATTGAACTACTGAACTAAATAAACCGGAATGTAATCTTATTTCAAATGTGCTTTGCTTCACTATGAAATTGTCGACCAAGACTTCCGATGAGCTTTCTCCGCCATCTTGAAAAAAGGGGGGAAATTTGATTTTTTTGGCTCTCTGTCGTGATATGAAAATTGTGTCTATTTCACAGAGTTTCTGGAAAACACCGTAGAGCTATTTTTTACCTTTAAAGAACAAAAAACGTGAAGACGTTTTTTCTAATAATATCCATCTTTTATTGCTCAATTACACGTTTTAAAAAAACACTACTTAAAAATTTATCGCTAAATGCATTTCGGACTCATTTGTCCATCTTCAGTAGCTTCCCACTTGACTTTAAACAGAAACTAGTATTATGGTATATAATTATAGTTACAAGTACACTATCATTAGAAGTACACTGCATTTCTAATGACAATTGTCAAAGTTGTCAGAAAAAAAAAAAAAAAAAAAAAAATTAATTTTAAATGAGATTACCCAGAAAACATTGCGAAACGCAGAAGATTCACTTTCTTATTACCTGTGGACGATAAAATATCTCGTGGATGATTATCATATCGTATTAACTTCCAACGGGAGAAACTGTTACCCCGAAGGCAAAACATCTTGAAGAAACGAATGCGTATATTCTACGCGATACATTAAAGTAATTTGTCAACACCTCTTCCTGGCGAGTTATTTTCATATAATTTTTTGACATTTCACATGTAGAAACTACGCCATTAATAAAAATGGAACGATACGCGATTCAACAACGCATTGAAATTATTAAAATTCACTATAAAAATGGTGAAAATGTGGCAGAGACGGTTCGTAAAACTCGAACATTTTTGGGTCGTCGTGAAGCACCTTGTCGGACCGCAATACAGAAATTGGTAGAAAAATTCGAGCTGTCGGGACAAGTTAGTGATGTGAAGCATAAAACCCGTGCACGTCGCTCAAGAACAGCCGAGAATATTGCTGCTGTAGCCGAAAGTGTTGAAGAAAACCCAGGTTTGTCCATTCCTCGTCGTTCTTTGGAATTAGGCATTCCACAAACGTCATTACACCGTATTTTGCATAAAGATTTGGGTCTTAGGGCTTATAAAGTTCAGTTAACATAAGAACTCAAGCCGGCCGATTATCAACAAGGTCGAGTCTTTGCTGATTGGGTACTTGAAATGCATGAAAATGATCCGGAATTCCATCAAAAACTTATCTTGAGTGATGAGGCCCATTTCCACCTCGATGGATTCATCAACAAGCAAAATTGTCGCATCTGGGGCTCGGAAAACCCAAGAGTTATTGTTGAAAAGCCTATCTATCCTCAACGTGTGACTGTTTGGTGCGGTTTATGGTCCCGCGGGGTCATTGGACCTTACTTTTTCGAAAATGAGGCTGGAGCAACAGTTACGGTGAATGGATTGCGCTATCGACAGATGATTAATGATTTTTTATGGGCGGAATTGGATGGTATTGATCTGGACAACGTTTACTTTCAACAAGACGGCGCTACGTGCCATACAAGCAACGAAACCATTGATCCTTTACGGGAAAAGTTTCCGGACCGTGTTATCTCTCGAAGAGGTGATCACAATTGGCCACCGAGATCTTGTGACTTAACACCTTGCTACTTCTTCCTTTGGGGCTACGTGAAAGAAAAGGTCTACGACAACAGCCCAGCGTCGATTCGAGACCTCAAAGATGGAATTCGTGAGGCTATCGAGGACATAGGGCAGCCACTTTCCCATTTGGTTATGGAAAATTTCATGAAAAGGATATAGTCCTGTAGGTGTGGTCGTGGTGGTCATTTGGCTGATGTTATTTTCTGGTATTAACGGCATAACTTCCTCTTTATAACGAAATAAAGATCCGATCATTTATCTCAAAAAATGGCATTTTTCTTTGAATATCAAAATAACACCTCTTATTGGAAAACCCTTTATTATGTATAAGAAACGTATTCGTTTTTTCAAGATGTTTCGCTTTCTTATCGTCTTAGCAAGTCGCTCAAGAATCGTCGAAATAAATCCTTTGGAATTTAAAGTAAGGGAATAAAGGAGATATTTGTTTAAAGTAGGTATATATTTACTTATTTAATTTTTGTTTTTAATATGGTCTGGTGGAATTAAAATCACTAGAGAACTCACAAATTAAATACTGTCATTGAGTCTAATGACGCGTTCTTCCAAATGATAAATTTGTGTATCATTGAGATGACAGATAAGCGAAACTATTCTCTTCTTGTGTCCACATTTAAAATCAGAAAACAAAATTGTTTGTGATTTCATCTTTTTTTCGTCTACGCAAGACAAGGAAAAAATCATTTCACAGTATTTTCTTTAGTTTCGTGTGGAAGATATTTTGGCAATATCATCCACATATCGCCCTGAAGATTTTTCATCCAAATGTTTGCTGGGTAAGCTGTGGTATGTGATTGTCGGTTCAAATACATTGGCATTGAAAAGAGCACAATTGCTGTCATCAAAGAGACTAAAATATACATATATAAAACAAATACTTTAATTTTAATTTTAATTTTTTAATTTTATCCTACTGGCTTTATGAAGTTGAAGAGAGATGATATTGGTGGCTGATCAATGTTTATTAATGTGTTGTTTAATTTTTTCATGTACACACTCTCCCACGCATCTAATTTGTATTGCTTTTGTACTGACTTTCTCAGATTTAGGCTGTTCGTATTGATGTTTGTGTGAGCTTCAGTGACCATATGTAAAGCTACAGCTGATACTGGTTGAACGGATTTTATCTGCGAAATATGTTCTTTAAACCAAGTTATTATCTTCCTTTTCGTTTGTCCTACATATATCTTGTCGCAATTCCCACTATTAATCGAGTAGATGCCGGATTTTTCTGCATTGTCTATTTTGTCTTTAGTATTCCCTAGTAGAGTTTTTAATTTGTTATTGTTGTTATACATATACTAAATGGATGTGGTACTTGTCAACAATATTTTTTAATTGGTTAGTGATTGCTGGATTATAACCAAATGTTGCTCTTTTTATAAGCGGTTTTTGCTGTTTATAAAAGGTCGTTCTTTCATGGTCTCTGATACATTTTGAATGTTTTTCAACCATTTTTATACCCTAGATGAAATCATAGGGGTATACTAAGTTTGTCATTCCGTTTGTAACACCTCGAAATAATTATGGTAGAGCAAAATGGATTGGACACCCATTCATAATATTAAAAGTTATTTCGATTTCTGCATGTCCGTCCGTCCGTCCGTCCGTCCGTCCGTCTGTGCGCACGATAACTCGAGAACGCGTATACTTAGAGAGCTGAAATTTTGTACACAGACTTAAAAAAAAAAAAGTAAAATTAAGTTCGAAAATGAGCCAAATCGGGCAACTCCTTCGTGGGGTTGCCATATAAAAATTTCGTTTTCCGCTATATATTTGGACACTGCCTGAGAACGCGTCGACGTAGAGAGCTGAAATTTCGCACATGATGTTTTTACTACATTAGCAAATAAAATGTCAAAAATGGACTAAATCGGGCAACTCCTTCTTGGTGTTGCCATATAAAAATTTCGGTTTTTTACGTATACTTTGAAAATGATAAGTCCAAGACATTTTTATTGTACTAAGAACTTCTGCAGAATACGAAATCCTATAAAATTGGTTATTACCATTTTTTCTGTGCGACAAACTGTTCTAGAAATATATGCCAAAAACAACTTCAAAATCAATACTTGAATAGATCGGTGACCATACGAAATTTAATACGGGCATTCATCTAGGGTATCATAAGTATTGGTCTTAGACCAATTCTAGCTTTTTTACTTGTTTCTATTACGTTCACTTTGTAGCCGTTTGTACTAGCAATATTTTTTATTGTTTTTAATTCGTTCATAAAATCCTTTATATGCAAAGGCATTTTACACATTCGATATACCATACTATTTAATGCGGCCAATTTTGTAGACATGGGACAGTGTGAGTCATTGGTGATATATCTTGCAGTGTTTGTAGGCTTCCTGTATATTTCTATTTGTACTTTACTTTGGGTTTTGGTCAGTATTGTGTCTAGGAATGGTAGTTTTCCATCTCGCTCTGTCTCAACTGTGAACATAATGGATTGATGTTGGTTATTTAGAGTTGCTAGTAGATTTGATATTTATGATTTTTTCACTATAGAGAAGATGTCGTCCACATACCTTATCCAAACTTTTGGTAGTTTATCTTCTTTATGTAATTTAGTTTCAAGGTCTGCTAGAAAAACATTAGCTATGAAACATAAGAGTGGATTTCCCATGTTTGCTCCCATCGTCTGTCTGTAGTACTCGTTTTTATAGCTGAATTGAGTCTGCTTCATACAAAGCGATGCTGCTTTTTGAAAAATGTTAGCTCATCAGATATATCACTATTATCTAACCAATTACTGTTTTCTTCTTTCTCGTGATACATATCGAAAAAATGTCCATTAGCAAACTTGTACAGCATGCTAATATTTTTTTCTGTTTTTAGATAAAATTTACGACTTTTAGCTCGACATATTGTGAGGTGGTCAAAAGGTAAAAAATTAAGAGACTATATAGGAAATTATTAAAGTAAAATATAAATAAATAAAACAATAAAATTATGAATCACACACATGAAATTTATTAGTAAATAATTGTTTTTGTGTTGTAGAAGATGGAAATGAATGGATGTCCGTTTTTAATATCTATACTCTTCTTCGTTTCGACGGTCCTGGTTCACAGTCTTCCTACTCGGAATACTCATCGAATTGTGGAGTTTCTTCAACGACTTGAGATGATTTTTCAATGGTCGAATCATCCTCATCATTCTCGTTGAGTAGGATGCCGACTTTGGCGACGTTGCTGTATGTTTTCTCACTGCAATTGAGACAAATAATGGAACAAGCAATCACTGCTTTTCTGCACCCATAGGCAGCTTTACATTTTCCCTTGCACGATATGAGCTTTAAAAGCTCAGGTGGCGTGGGCTCAGCAGTGCTAAGAGCAGGTTCAAGTCCATGAATTGTTCGCGTGAATCCCATATCTGAGGAGCCTTGTAAAGCCCGAGCCACGTTTGCACCTGCAGATACGTATGAAATATATACTGGCGTACTGGGTTTTTCGTTGGTGGGAGTAGTGAGAGGTGGTTCAATTTATTTTTAGTTACTGATTTAGCGAAGTGTCGGAATCGTAAAACATTTAATAGGACTATGAGGAATTGTTCTCCTATGGAAGTCAGAATCTTCGGATCGACTTTTTCTTATTTGAATAATTCCGCTGATAACCGTAGCTATGGATGCTTTTCAGGAGTGTTGATGAATTTTCATTTGCCGCTAAAAGCATGAAGGAAAAGCATGTTGTCGAGAATACACTTATCATGTTTCAAAAGAGTCGGTGAGTAGAGTTTTGCGGGTGTATTTCCTTTTTCTGGTTTTTTGGAAGAATAAGTTTGTTTTGTCCTGCGCGAATCTACTGATTAAAACCAAAAGATCGATGTCTTCACCGGCGATTTCAACAGAGTCATAAATCGATGCTTTTTCAATTGCCGTAGTTACGATAAGAGTATCTGCATCTTCAAAAGCCTGTTCAACTTAGAATTCGACTTTTGCAAAATAACGGCGAAGCATTTGTATAAAGTTATCTTTGTTTGTGTCTCTTGCAAGAAACTTCTTTTGCCTAACTTTTGAAGCTGTAGTTTCATCAAATCTAAATTCTGGCGATTGGTTCTTTCTCAAACGTTATACGTTTTCCGAAGTTTTATTTCCTGCGAAACTCATGTCATTCGGATAATCGTGCGTTCTCTTCAAAGTGTTATTGAGTAATACGAGTAGGAAGACTGTGAGCTAGGACCGTCGAAACGAAGAAGAGTATAGATATTAAAAATGGACATCCATTCATTTCCATATTCTACAACACAAAAACAATTATTTACTAATAAATTTCATGTGTGTGATTCATAATTTTATTGTTTTATTTATTTATATTGTACTTTAATAATTTCCTATACAGTCTCTTAATTTTTTACTTTTTGACCACCTCACAATGTGTCGAGCTAGAAGTCGTAATTTTTGTCTAAAAACCGAAAAAATGATGACATTGTAGGTATTAACATGCTGTACAAGTTTGATAATGGACATTTTTTCGATATGTATCACGAGAAAGAAGAAAATATCTCAACAACGATCAACGGTAGGTGAAAAATTTATACTACCTAAATTGTACAGCGTAGAAAGAGCAGAAAAAATTTATATAATCACAATTTTCATATCATTACAGAGGTAAGAAAATCAAATTTCTCCCTTTTTTCAGGATGGTGGAGAAAGCTCATCGGAAGTTTAGGTCGACAATTTCAAAGTTAAGTTTTTTTAGGCCACCCCCCCCCCCCCCCCACCCACACTTTATGGAAAATGTTGAGTGTGTGTGTCTGTCCGTCCGGCCGTTTACTTCGTGATCTGAAATTTTTCACCCGGGCTTTGTAGAAAAACAAAAAATTTAAGTTCGAAAATGGGACAAATCGGGTAGCTCCTTCGTAGGGTTGTCATACAAAAAATTCGTGTTTCACGAAATATTTGGACACTACCTGAGAACGCAGAACACATTGTAGAACTGAATTGTTGGACACAGTGTTTTTATAAAAATATATTAAATGTAATTTAAAAAATGGGCTAAATCGGGCAACCCCGGTGTTGGTGTTGCCATATAAAAATTTAGGTTTTTTTTTGTATACTGTCAAAACGATCAGTCCTAGATATTTTTATTGTACTGAAAAGTTCTTCAGAATATGAAATCCTATGAAATTGGTTATATTTATTTTACTGTCCGACGAACCGTTCTAGAAATATACAAAAATCAAATTTGCACAGATGGGTGACCGATGACTATACTCAATTGCATACGATCATTCATCTAGAGTATAATAAAAATTGGTCTTAAACCAATTCTAGCTTTTTTACTTGTTCCATTCTGAGTTTGCATGTCAGCGTGAACAGAATAAAAATTTGTGGTATTTATGTTTCTATCAGTGAATTGAAAAGGCGAACAATTAAAATTAATGGTAAAATGAGAAGCTACATTTATAGAAGACTGGATTAAATAATAAGAGCAGTAAAGCAAAGGTTGAAGTGACTCCACCAATGATTGAGAAATAATATAATATTCACTTTGTATACATTTAAATTTATCACATTTTGCTAGAAAGAACGGCAAAGTGACTCCGAAGTGATACCATCACTGTGACAGAATATTGTATCAACATTTGCTCCCGCTCGCTTTCATATCTTATTTGAATTCACTAGCGAAATTTATGTGACACTTTGTGATATTTTTGCGATTCGTATTGGCTTCGCAATGTTTGCTGGGTTGTTTTTGTTTTTTTTTTACGATTCCCGTCACCTTTGCATTCGGTCGTTCTTAAAACTCAATATAATAAAAAACTATCCTCGAAATTCTAGGGGCCAAACGCGTCAAAAGGATGGAAAGGATGGATGTCTCATAAAATTCATCGATGACTTCACAAGTTCGAAATCGCAACAGACGACCCTCTAAAAGTGTTGCGCAATTGTATGCTATGTAGTAAGCTATATTACTAGCTATTTCAAATTAACTTAATGATTTTCTACAATAGACTCTATATTATTTACTGTATAAAATATTGCTTGGACTAAAAAAAGAATTGAAACTCCGTTTTCGGGTGCTGCTGACTAGAGGGACTTTATTGCAACATTCGGCGGTCGCTTACGTTCGTTTTCATAGGAAAAGAGGGAGGCTTTACAATTCTGTTACTTATGAACATTGGAAGATATATGTAAAATTTGATATCTGGACATTTCCCTATTGTTATACGAGAATAAATTATAACTTTGACCATAAATCCTGTTTTAGTTATGCACAAACAAATTATATAATTTTCCCATTACTTTATCTGATTAAAAACAAAAAAAGAAGATTCAATTAGCTTAAAAAAGTATGATGATAAAATATGTGTGATAGTAAAATAGCAGAGAACACCTAATTCGCGCTTGGTTCATATGCAAAATATTAACTTTCTCCCGTTTTTGCTTACACATAAATTCAGCAGTAAAAATTCTCTTTAACAATTTAATTTGCACGTTCCAACGACGACGCTTAAATGTTTACACACATATCTTGAAGATAGTGTGTGTGTATATATATATATATATGCAAGTGTATGTATGTAAGTACTGTAAAAGCTTCACATATTTCCCAGAGAAAAGTCATAAAATATTAATTAATCCCTGAAATTTTCTTAAGTACATAATTACACGTAAGGTGAGGACATGAAACGCATTCCTGCCAGGAGACTACAAACCCCTTTTAATTAAATTGGCGAAATGTGTAAGTCTTTTTGTACTCTTCGTCTCTAGAATTCGTTATCTTCAAGTCATTTCTTGTATTCAATTTGTCGACGTACATCTATTACGACACATAAGAGGAAATTTTTCTTAGCACTTGGAAAATTGCATAAGAAAAGCTTAAAGGGGTGGGCTTCAGTGGCAAGAATTAAATAGAAGGAGAGCGCGTCCTATCCGTGTAAATTTCAAATAAATTTCCATGCCTAGCAAATTTATGAGATGATCTTAGAACTCATAAACGTTTCTATATGCCACCCATCTATCGTTGTGTTACTTTACTCCTTTTAGCCACCTCTCTAGACCTATATAGTGCGGTTCCACCCATTCGGTGAGTTGCCTAGTTCTCGCCATAGTCTTCGTCGCGGTGAAATGTACCTATACGTCCTACATAGCACCATCACCACTTTCTTCTAAAGTCAAATTTTCCCTAAGAGGTCCTAGAGCGACGAGAATAGATTTGGCGGTCGTTTTTCAAAAAAAAAAAAACAAAGGAAAAAAAACAATTCAACAATAGAGCGTAGCGTACATCCTTGAAGGATATATATCTATACCCCTACCCACCTACATAGATAGAGTACATTCATACATACTTACTAAGATCTAGATATAAATTAGTATCCCCACATACAGTGAGACGTTAAGGAGAAAGAGGTCGTCGTGACAGGCAAATTCTCTAAATCCATTTTGAAAGGATACGACAGGATGGTTTTTGTTTGTTACAAATGTCTTAAGGATATTGCCTTGACTGTTAGACACTGGTGGAAGCGAAAGAAATTAAAACAAAGTGGAAAAACATATCTGTACTTGTCAAGGGTGTGTTTGGCTTAACAGCCGATTCCTTCTCGGTTTTTTTTCTTCATTTTTTTTTTCAATTTTCTCACTTCCAATTATCCTGACAAATGACTGAAGATTGGTTTTGTACGAGATGATTCCTTGTATTGGGGGCCGGAACTTTAAATAATTACGACAAAGAGGCTTGAGGGATTGAGAGTGTTGCTAAAAGAAAGTTGTAATTTCTTAGGAAATTTTTCATTGTTACTTTGTTGAATGATGAAGTTAAGAATTACTATTTGGGTCAATGTCCACAGCATTGACCTGTGGTAAGTTGATTGTTACGTAAGTCAATACCGAGATGAATAGCAGCATCCTTGACTAATAAAGAAAAAGGATTAATATTAATATCGTCATACTACTGTAGCGAAATTAAAATTCAGAAGATAGATGGTCTTGTCCAGAGCTTTATTCGACTGGATAGAATTGAAAAAGGCCAACACTTCTACGGGGATAGGTGTGAGACTAAACAAGGAACATGGAACATCTTCCACTAAGTAATCTTCCCATAGAATTGAATGATAGCCACACGTACGAAAAAAAAAACATTTTAAATACTCTTGATATTGATAGAAGATCTACAGAGCTGAACTAAGCCTTTCTTCACGGATCAAAGATCAATTTGTCCACGTTAAACGGAAGTACCAGCAAAATCCGTCTTAAATCCTCTCACCGTAAGGCAATAAATGAAGATAGGTAGAACGGAGAAGAGAAAAAGTAAGAGGATTTCCTCGTACTCTGACTTTCACATTTAGTATTCCATTGAGTTTTCGATCAGCCTAGATTTTTCTTAGGGCCCAAGAACCTTAAGAAACGGGCACACTCCATGTGATATTTGTGGTGAAGTCATATGGTGAACATCTGATACGCATCGTCCATATTCAGAATCATGTAAATTGGAAGGAAAACCGAAAGTTCGCTGAAGTAACTAACATGGATGGTGAAAGACCTAACGGAGGTAGGCAATAATCAGATCGTCGAAGTTACACTACAACCCTGCACAGGCGCACGATGTTTGATCCACTGCTTCCAAATTGATTAAATTTGTAGAAGGTGAAATGCGCAAACTCAGTCTTAGGTTTGGTAAGAGTGGCGGCTATCGAAAAATGTGTCTACGACAGCCTCACTTGGGCTATCAGCGGTCCATTGCAATACCACTACATTAGGGACCCTACCTAATTTAAGGAAGCACCAAAGCCAGCCACCTTTACTTGGTCACCCAACTTTTTGCCTGCAATTTCTGCCAATTCTTGGTAAAACTAGCTACTAAGCGTGGTCGTTCGATGTTTGGCATACAGCAATTGTTGAATGCTCGAGACCTCATCAGAGTCCGTACAGCTTCTGTAGAAGTCATTGTATGGAGTTTGCATGTGTTGCGCATCTGTGTCAGTGTCTGCATGCAGTAATAATCTAACGGTTCCTCCCTAGCAGACCTTTTGTCATTCTAGGACATATCTTGGGCCATATCTATCTGGAAATCACATATGTGGTGAATTCTCCCCATCTGCGATTAGTCAGCTTGGAGACCCGTAGATCTAGAAACGTCTACACCGATTCTGGGGGCCTTTCTATGGATTCTTCCGCTAAGTATATATAGGCTAAGCATTGTTATATTTATCCTTATGGTGGAACTCCATTTCTGGATACGGACATTGAACGGGGAGGGGAGAGGGAAAAGGTTTTTCACAATGTTATAGAGAATTTCTCTATGCAGAAATTATATCATACCGAGGGTAGTGTATTTATATATAGGAGATTGAAAACCTATGTCTATCGATGCACCCTGTGAATGTTGATTGAGGATGGTAGTTGTGATATCCAATCAAAGGGTATCAGTTTTGCCAATGATAGCTAGATTGCACGTACTTTGTATGCTATGCAGCTATATAGAGTCGCATTTCTTGCTTTACTTAATCTCCTGCTAAGATTTGGGGAATGATGTAGTGAATCTATTCGCGGATAGTTAACATTGGCTGTGAAAAAAAAGATAATATGTTCTGTATCCATCCAACGTCACCATGGTTCAGTAAATGCTAGCTACTGATGTGCTTATGAAAGGCATTGATTTTGCTCGGCAATTACAATAAAATATGTCTGCCGTAGATATCTGTGCACCAGACAATTATGGAAAATGACTTTATTTGTTAATCTTAGATATATATGTAGAAAGCGTCAATAAAGCTGGGCAGAACTAAGCTTCTACTAAATGTGTAAGACTATAGAAAAACTCATGGGATCACTGATGATAGTCAAAATATGAGTAAGCCAGGTGGAAAATTGAGTTTTTTTTGCCTGCCCTTCTGTTCAAGATGAAATTAATTAAAGAAAAAAACAAATATAACCAGGACTATGTCTTTACTTCAAAGCTAGATTAGGACTATACAAATGTCCTAGATTTACTATCAAAGTATAATATAGTAAACCTTAGATGGATATGAGCGGCATGATGTTACGATACCCTTACCACTTCGTAACGAAGATTTCCAATATCCTTTTGGTGGCTCAGTGAAAATGGCCAGGGTGCTTTAATATTAGTAATATGGGAGTCACTTGTTTTTTGTTCTAGGAATATTACCAAGAGAATCAAGAAACACGGGAGCTGAATGATAAAACTAAGCAATCACACCTTCACCATATCAATAGAAGCGAAGTTAGTTAGTTGATATGGAAATAAAGGGGAAGGACATTGCTATCCTTTCGGATAATCAGGCAGTATTGATGGCTCTGAGTGGCCCTAAGATACAATCTAAGTTACTGGAGGATTGCAGGTCGTCTGTGGATAAGTTGTGTATCCACAAAAAGGTGTCCTTCTGTGGGTTCCTGGTTTCATGGGTATCATGGGGAATGAAAAGCCTGATCTTTTAGCTAGGGCTGGCTCCGATTCTCCGTTTGTCGGACAGGAACCCACCGTAGGCGTTTCTACCTCCAGTGTTGGGTCCCTCATCAAAGCAGATTTCCGTAGGAAGCATCAGACGAGATAGGCAAACCTGAGTACCTGCAGGTGCCCAAAACTGTTTCTTGATGGGCTAAATGGGAATATCTCTGACTTTCTTATGGGGCTCGGAAGGAAAAAATGTAGAACTGTGGTTGACATCTTCACCAGCCACAGCTCACTTCACGCTCATCTAACAAGGATGGGAGTTGTTGACAGCCCTGAGTGTCTGTGCTGCCTGGAGGTAGAGCCCGAGACAACCGCACTCTTTTTGTACGCGTGTCCGGCCTTCGCTTGGAGTAGATTGGATACTCTATCTGTGGATGAGCTGAAAAACTTTCCTCACCAACACCTGATGCACTTGACTAAGAAGACAGGAAAGTTTTGGTGAATGGGATACTAGCAGGACATCACAGTGGGCCGCTATGGCCTCCGTGCTTGGGATGGGGACTCCTGTCCCCTTGCCTAAAACACAACACAATCTCCGAACGAATTGCGATATATTATATATATATATGTGGAGACGACATACACCAACTTAAGCTGCACTACTGTATTTCTTTTATATATATGGAACCACAGTAAAAAACAAAATTAAATAAATGGGTACTCAACTGAAAGATCCTCTTGAAAATGCTCAAAACAATGATCCTCCGCCCGTTATCACCTTTTCTTTCCTTACCCTGTGTTTTTTCTTCTTCGTTTTAGGTGACCGTTCACATAAAAGCTCTCGATCTCTACGAAGGCCCAAAACTCACTGACTGTTCACCTTATTGTGGTTGTCAGCCCTCATAAAAAATGTTACGATTTCGATTTTCCAAGCCACTGAACTTAGTGAATTCGCAGGAATTTGAATTTTGACTTTAAACTATGGAATTAAATTTTGAGTTTTATTATTAGGACTTGTTTTGAGACGATCCAGAGTTTACTTCGAACTGATTAATAATTAATTATAATAACGATTTTTCTTAATATTTATAATCTAATTAGTATCTCCATTTCGTGCCATCCGAGGAGCTCTTCATAATTTGATATTTCGGGTCCATAATTTCTCTCTGTAGATAAATATGTTGACCTGGTAAGATCCATGGTAACCCCTATTCAGCATCCTCGGAGCTTCAGTTCGGATCCTTTCTTTCCTTTTCCCACAATGAAATCTGTAAAATAACGACTGGAGCAGTAAATCAGTATTTGAGGTTCTTATGGGACATAATACAAATACTGGACAAAACAGATACGTGCGTTTGACACTGTGACGATTGATGTTAACTCTATAATGTTCATATATATCTAATAATGAGACTGGTGACTACTTGGCTTGAACAGGAACAAAGTCTCCATTTACCACAACCCGAACCCTTCTGGGGCCTTATTAAAAGGCACTTATTCGGAGAAATAAAATAGCGTAGCCTTCCTGGACTAAAACACGCAAAGAAGTTCATCAAAATCCAATACAAAGCTTTAAAAAGTCATCAACTGTGGTTAGTACCGATCAGGCAATTCATTGGCATAATGACCATAATGGGAATTACCCACTTAGACTCTACTTAGGGTTTAGTAACCTCATTATATGTTCAGCAAACTGATATTAATGACATAATAAACTTCCCAAAAAGGGAACGTAGACTGGACTTAACACGACAGGGGCATCGCACAAAAGATCTTTTAGAACGCAGTGCTTAGCGAACGGATCTCTGGTCTAACCCTCTTATACATATAATATATAATAATAATAACCAGGACTAATAGCGATTTATTAAGAGTAGAAGTTTGTAACGTGGTTGAAATGGATGTGAGTCAGCTCTAGAGTAAAGCCAGGGTGAATGGGTTTCCAAAGATGAATTAAAATGAGAAGACGTGAATGTATTTTAACTTCAATTGGTTATTTATTAAGGGAATCAAGACCGTAGTACAGAACATATTTGACCTTGCAAGCTAATGCACTGCGAGATCTGGTTCGATCGACCCGTTGAGATCAACTGCCCTCTACGTCAAGTCAAGTGCTCCATTTTTGTCTTACAGGTCTCATAGTTTCCTTCAGTGTTTATATTTTTGTCCCCATTGTTCCTTGGTTTTCATCTATAGCCATCATTCGAATTTATGTATTCTGCTGTCGCCCTTTTGATATTTGTTCTGTATCATCCCTGCAATTTTTCGTTATTCTGTCGTCTTTTTCTTTACGGATGATGCGCCATATCGGCCGAACTAGATGTCATTCGCTCATTGCAGTAAGGTGAAAACCCAATGAACGTGACAGGCGTCGCGTCGCTTTGACAGTTTAATAGAATATACGTGTTTAAGTTCGCTACTGTTTATATGCTTGGTAAGCTGGAAATGCAAGATCTGCCACATCTAATAACTCTGATATATCCACTATTTCACTTTTAAATAATAACTCAAGCTTTTCTATCACTTTTTCTTTTTATAAATAAATCTTAAGAGTACCAACGCGTCCAATTGGCTTTTTCTCAAATCCTACACGCGTCTGCCGCTGAGAACTGTCAAAGCGACGCGACGCCTGCCGCGTTCATTGGTTTTCTACCTTTAGTTGTTCGTGGAAGCGCGGGGAAGGAAATAAGAGGGATAGGATGTGGATCGCTGATAGAGTTTAGGAATCGACGGTTCTGCGCTCTACGGTCAGCTGTCCCACCTTTTATAGAACTGGCTGCCAGTTAGGTGATGAAAACCGATATGACTGACTGGTACAAGCCAATTTAAGCTATCTGAGTGCGCTCGTCTTCTGTATAATTTATGGATGGAGAAGTTTGTAATGAGGGATAAATGCAGCGGAGGCAAAAATGGACTTCGTTACAAGTTCCAACTATATTTAAAAAGAAATCTTTTAAGATACGTGTAAAAAACTTTCTATTATTAATTAATGCTTTAAAGCAGCAGAAAAAAAATATTTACTACTTAATAAATGCCATTCTTTCAAATGAAGCACCTTAATCCACATACTTAGTAGGGGTAACTTACTTAGTATATGGATTAAGCTAAATCTATCAAATAATTCAACATCGACTTACACACAATTTGAGCCCTAATACTCTCGTGACAGAATTGAAAATTCATTTTCCCAAAAAGTAAATATGAGCATAAACTTTGTGCACTACAAAACTAATAAAAATAAAAGTTTTTATTCGAAAAGGTGGGAAGGACGAAATATATCTGTTTTTTTTTCTCCTTTTATTTTTTAAAACAAACACTGCTACTCTTTAGAAGCTAGCTGCTTACTACAGATAAAAGTTATTCAATCCCATTGAACAGGATATGTCATGATGAACTTCTTATAGTTTCCTTGAAAAACACAATGTGATGGTGGTGGTGATATTATAATTGTTTGCATCTGAATGACTCTAACCGATTAAACCCATCTTTACTACATCACGTATCGGATTAGTCAATTATTAAAAAAAAAAACAAAAACAAAAAAACTGACAGAAATATTTCTTTAGTTTTTTATTGCAGAATGGAGGTCAAGAAATGCTTTGTTTATTTTTTCTAAATAATTGTTCGTGCAACAAACCAAATAACTAGTTGGCTTTCAGCACGACCTTATTACGTGAATGCAAATGAATTTTTGATCCCTTGAATTAAAATAAAAAACAGAAAAAAAAAACAAAAAAAAATGCAAGTAGTTACTCCGTTGAATATCGTTTGCAACATATTTAAGGACTCACATACACACACGCATACACACAAAGGAGTTGTACTAACTCGTATTAATTTCAAGTCAAACTTTACACTAAATGCGCATTCTCATATGCAGTAGCATTCCGTCAGCCTTAAACTGATAAAGTTTTTTGCGATTTTACCGGGTTGGATACTGTTTTGAAAAGGACGAAAAAAAAAACATAAAAAAAAACAAAGAAAAATTTCATAAAGTTCTAAATTCAACATGTGTGAAATTGAAAAATTCCTTACATAGTCCTTCCCGACGTGGATATATATTGTTAAGGAGTGATTTGCATACTCGCTTGAATCAGCACGCGATTCCCATGTAAACCATCCTTGAATAGCTTAGCATGCCCTTTGCATTTATGCGCTGCATTTTTGCCTTAAATTCCGCCAGTTAGTTAACTCGATTAAATCTGGTATACTCACTGGTCATGTACCTACACAACAGAGGGAGGTATTAGTAGTAATGGGGTGGTGGTGGTGTTTCTGGTGGTGGTATTTGGGACAGAGCGCTTGTCGAGCACAATAAATAGTATTTTGAACTCTGACCGGGGCCGTAATATCGATGATATCATTAATGAATGGTTCTGTTTCAGTCTACATATATCGAGGGTGGGGGGGTATTTGATAGCTAACTGACTGACTGAATGTAAACCAACAGAAGAACATAAATAGCTTTAGCTATACTAGTAAACTATGATAGACGTCCTGTCAGAAGCAATTCAAATGTCGCACCTAAAAGGATGACGGTGTTCAAGTTATAACAAGTTTCTCAACAGCCTTGTGCTGCTCCTGCTGCTGCTACATACTTTTGGTCCTGGTGCTTTGTCCAGAATAACAAATTGAACTTTTCGTATAAAATACAGGACCCGTCACAAAAATGTTGCAGTAAGCGGGAACAAATGTCTCACTTGTAACTTGAGCAATTTCTAGAGTTTCAATTGCACACAACAAGACCGGGCAGATACAAATAGATGCTCGAGACATCAAGAATGCGTTCGGAATAACTTGCCGGATATAGTAAATTGCCGGTATGAAATTGTGCACAGGGTGGTGCAATTTGAAAATTTCAAACTTCACTTAGTTGTTGAAGTTATGTAGTTTTTTTTTTTGTTTTTTTGAAGATTATATGGTCATCTAATGATATAACTCGTTTTAATTGGAAAGTCTTGTATGAAAACTTAACTGACATAAAGTTAAGATGACTTTTGAGTTAGGGTCAGGAAAATATTACTAAAATTTTGAAGTATGTAGTTAATTTATTTTAAGAAGATGTTTTAATTGCTGTAAATTTCTTATTTTTTTTTTTTTTTTAGCAGTTAGAACGTGGGAAGGGGATTTGCTGGTTAATATATTACTATCACGATCTATTGAGATTCCTTATCTGACACTATTCCGCAGCTTGAGATCCATTTCCGTAGGTGGGCCTTACATTTGCGAATAAGGAGAGAAAGAATTTATTGAAATTTATTCTTTTATTTATTGGAAAACAGACGCAAAATTTCATATACGTCATACGCGCATCTGACACAGTCTTTCAGCACTCTACTATTATATTTAAACCTTACACTATCATGAAAAATGGAAATATTTGTTTCAGTACCTCTAAACTCACCGAGCGAGAAGTTTATATACGTTGTGTGAATTTTTTAATGAATTCTTGCGAAAAATATTGCATTGCTATTATTTTAGCATTATTAACCACAAACTGAAGCATTAAACGGCAACTGTGGAAGAAGAATTGGCTACAAAACAGTAAAAAGTATTCCGAAGTTGTTCTGCTAAAAGAAATTAGTTTTACGGAAGTGGGAGATTACAGAAATTATTTTCGCATGAATGAAGGCACATTTCAGTTGAAGAAGGACACTCATATGGGAGAGAGAGTTTACTAGTTAATGAACGATTAGCAAGAAGATACCTAGCCACATTGACCAATTTTAAAACTTTTCTTTGTTATTTGTTCCATAACTACATACTTATTAGAAAATTTAAAAACTAATTTTGTAACTGAGAGAAAAAAATGTTCTTTTCCGTTTCTATAATTTTAATGATATCAAAAAAAGGTAACAATATAACTCCTTATAATGATTGTTTGAAAAATATGTAATTACCTGACTCATCTGCATCACTTCTTCCGGATCTCTTCGATGATACGAGTTTTTTTAAGTTTTTTTCAATAATTAGACCGGACGGTGTTTACATTCCTTTTATCACCTGCATGCTTAGAACCGGATAGAATTTTCACATAAATGGTTAAAAATGTTTGTAGCTAAATTCCCTTTTTGTTTTGTTTTTATAAAAAGGCTTTCAAAGATCTCGTCGATATTCCGAAGTATTTTCGTAATGCATTCAGCCTTAGGACATTCTCACGGAGGAGATTGAGTATAAAATAGCTCACAAACTGGGAAATGAAGTAAGTAATGAAGCTCCCACCCTACACTGTTATTATAAATGTCAGTATCCCTACTATATGCCAGTAATGATTCCTGAATATTAGGTATATAATATTTTCTTAATATAGTCGCATCATTTCATATGTGAGTTGAGTATCACACTAAGATTTCTAACACATTTAAAATATGGTATATCATATGAATTCATAACAACCGGAGGAAATTCAATAGGCTCCAACCCACCTCCCCTGCCTTTATATGGGTGCGCCATCTTTTATGTCGGTATGTAAACATCTAATTACTTTGACATTTGTCGACCGATTGCCTTGAATATACATATTTTTAAAACGTCGATTCAGTACAATTTTGACCATGAATCGCTACATACCGAAACAACACGCCGAAATAGTGACGCTGTACATTGAACATAATCGTTCAATCGTTTTAACCTAACGTGCATATCGTCGAAAATATCGCGGCGAACGCACCGTCTGACATTGATGTTGATGTTGGCTCATTATGTCTGCCCGCAAATGCGTCAAAAAGGTCTGGACGGTTACTGGTTTCAACAAGACGGTGCGCCATGTCATACTGCCAATCAAACAATTCAGTTTCTGCAACGAAAATTTCCTGAACGTCTGGTGTCAAAAAGAGGCGACATTGACTGGCCACCGAGATCTCTAGATTTGATCCCTCCTGACTTCTTTTTGTGGGGTTATTTGAAGAGCATAGTGTACGCCAGCAAGCCCAAGACCATCGACGAGCTCAAGTCAAACATTCGTGCCGAAATCATCGCCATACCGCCTGAGATGCTTGAAAATGTATTGGAAAACGCAGCAAAAAGGGCACATTTTGCTTTGGCCAATAAAGGTGGCCACTTGATTGATGTCGTATTCAAAAATTAGTCCAAATGGATTGTAAAAGACCAAATTAAATAAAAATAATTCGTATATAGAAATTGGTTGTTTTTTAAAAAAGTTATTCATTGTTTACATACCGATATAAAAGATGGCGCACACTGTAGATTATCGGTATTTACCAAATAGATGTTAGCAACAGTTCATTCATGTATTCATTTTCGAAATTCTATTTAATCTACAGAAACCATCTATCGACATACCAATGAGGCAACTCAGGAAAACCTGCACATCATCGGCGTACAGATGCATTTTTGCATCATGTACAACATTAGGTAGTCCATTTATGTACAGGCTAAACAACAATAAGCTCAAAATGGATCCTTGCGTTACACCGTACCCAAGTTGCATTTTGACATATCACGGAACATAGGCGATTCGTTTCTTCCATTTCTTCAATTTATTGAGCGATTTCACAATTAATTGTAAATTTTATTTTCCAATTATACATACAACCTGGTGTGTCAAATAGAAAAGAATTGAAACGAAAACGAGAAAAAGTGAAATAAATTAATTGCGAATTTTTATTCCACACTCACTGGATAAAATCAGATTATCAATGATTTCACCATTTTGTTGATAAAGCCATTTTGCCAAATTTTATCTACTAAGGGCCATAAAATGACGATACAAACGTCAATAATAATGACGAAATCTCTTTACAGTGATATTTTATACAAACATAAAAGTGTTGGGAAGCTGCGTTAAACTGCACATGATACGTAGCAAAATTTATTACTGTTCCAATATCTCATCTGACGAATTTTCCCTAATTTTCGGAATTATTGCAGCAATTCAAGATTTGAAATTTCAGTTCTTTTTTCTTTCGAAAGCTTTTTTCTTTTTATACATATTTTTTCCATTTTCTACAAAAATTTTTCTTGATTTTTTATTAATATAATTTTCTTTTTTTTTTTTTGTATTCCCACTTTCCAATTTCCAGTACCTACAATTAGAATTAATTAAAAAAAAAAAATTAATCCAATTTATGAAGTTGGATTTTTGTTTTTTATAATCTACAAGTTTTTAAGTAAGTCTTTCTGCTCTAATGAAAAAGAAAAGAAAATTTTCTTTACAATTGGGAGGTTCCAAAATTCTATGGCTCGATCGCCGTTATCACTAGAGTTTTTCTCAAGCTTGTCTTTCAAGGTAAACTCTGTCTGGTATAATCTGAACTTGGTATATCTTTTGTCGCCCATGGTATATATACCACTTATTTATAATTGTATTTGCAATTATTCAATGTGACAAAAATGTATCCTCAGTAAGGACGGAAGATACATAATCAAATAACATCGTCGATTCCAGCCACATAAAGCAAAGATCATGCTGCAATTGTAATGACCAGGGCATATTAAAATAATATATTTAAAATATCTGACCCTTAGAAAGTGAGAGTAGCGAGCGAGAGAGACAGACAAACAATAGCTAAGAAGCTGCCTCAATATATTTGCGTCGCTGAGGATAATTTCCAAAGTCTCTCTCCTAGACTTTTACTCCGATTGACTTTAAACATCGGGAAAATATTTTAGACATTTTGTATTTTTAAATGAAAAATAAAAAAAAAAAAAATTCTTTTTTTAAACTTCGAAACCCATGTAACCCTTTAAGTTTAATTTTTGTTTTTGTGTCTTAATTACAACTTTCACTAAATTTTCCGGTTGGTCCTTTCTTGTTTATATATTTTTTTGGTTCAAAAAGCTATTGGCACCAGTCTAAACACCTTCTGCATATTTTGCAGATCTCGATTTATCAATATGTGTGTATCTGGGAAATTGTATTGCCTTAAAATGTTCTCAAGCATGCTAAGTTTTTATGGATCTCTACTGGAAGGAACAAAACAAAATGGTAAAAAATAAAAGAAAATTTTGAATTCGTAATTAAAATATTGCAAAATTAAAAGTTTTTAGTTTTTAAATATTCGTTTATAGACAGGATTTTGAAGTTTTTTCGGAGGTAGTTCTTCACCCGGCAGAAGCAGTGGCCTTTTTTAGAACTCATTGGAGATAATTTGGAAGCAGATATTCCAATTTGACAATTTTACTGTTTGACAATTTGCAATTTTTTCCATGAAAACGAGAAGGGAGTGTATGTGTGAAGTATTGCAGTAATTGCTTCAGTAGCATTTAAATTGCTTTAAGTTATCTCCCTTACAATTTCTGGCAAAAATGCATGTCATCATATTGTATGTAAGTCTTCCTTAACATGTGCTTTATTTACATTATCTTCCTATGATTTTTTATAATATCAGTTTGAATTCGTCGGAACAGAAAATCTGTAACAGTTACAAAATGCATTTAGAAATGAAGATCCATCCCATGTGAGTATGTTTATGTGATAAGTTTCATAACGTTCGACATAGGCAAATAACTCTCATCTACTCTACAATTTCAGGCTCTTTGGAAAGCAAAACTCAGCAAATTTCCAAATAAGGAAGGATCAAGCGTGATAAGATAAGCAAGTTGGTAGTGTCGTTTTTCTCAAGAAGTGGTCTTATGGTTACAGAGTATCTGCACCTACTAGAAATACTGTTAATATACAATGGTACAAAACCCATTTCCTGTTTCCTAACTAACTCACGAAACGTGTCCCTGGAGTTAGGTACTTCTGCGTAATGATAGCCCCACATATTCCATATATAGCATTTTAAGATCAAATAGAATAGAGTCAATGACTTATTCATTATACAGTTCAGACTGGTCACCATATAATTTCTTTCTTTACCAATTTAAAAAAAAAAAAAACATGCGAGGTCTAGCTTCATGCACACCTGAGCCAACCAGTAACCTTTATAATGAAATATGGTTTCCGGGGTGCCTAAAGAGAAATAATCATAATGGTTTTATGATTGGTTTAAGGTATAAAAAAATGTAAATAAGTTCAAAGAATACATTTTGAAAAACATAAAAATTTTCGTTTTTTCTTCTATCTTAAAACTTTTAGTAACTACAGCGCCTACCCATTACAAAGTCCAATAATCCCAATCAAGTATCTTATTATTTTAATTTTGTTTGTATTTTTTGTATTACTTTATATTACTTAAGCCAAATGTCAATCACCATCGTAATATAAATTTAACGTTCATTAAAATAAAAACAAAAATATTCGCTTTAAACAACTTAAAGATGAACTAATTAAAAAAAAAAAACATCGAACTCTAAAAGAAGTTCAAGAAGTAAAAAAGTAAAGGGTTCATGGGAAAATCTATTCAACATTAATTAAAAAAAGAAAAGCAAATCTCTGAAGCCTTAAACTTGTTAAGTTCTATATTTAATTTACAATAGTTTACCCTACCCCAAGGCTATTGCAGTGAAACGAACGACTTTCAAGGAATTCTATTAAGACTTAACTAAAACTTCTTCTAGATTTCCAAGATAATCGAAGACGAGAGAGAAAGAGAGTACCAAGAAAACCACCATGAAAACCCCTCTTCAATCAACTTTTTACCCATAGCGAATTTCTTTAAAACCACACCGCAAAGCCTTAATTTCCGCAGGAGAATGTTATGTTCAAGGATGCCAATTGTTAACTGCACCGCTATAGTTACTAAAAGAAACTGTACTACAAGGCAAAATAGTATTCTTTTAGTTTTCTTGAGATTCATTCCCACCACCATCACTACCACTATCACCATAGACCTACATAGAAATAGTAGTTTCCGTCTTATTCAATGCTTGGAATCAAAAATGCAAACAGTGCGCAGCAGCTCCTCATTCCGATAAAAGTTCAAAGCTCTCCCTTCCATCACGAAGGACGGCAGGCAGATACCAACGGACTACTTTTTTCATGACATCGAAACGGCGGGCGCTTTTAAACATTGTGGCAGGACTACAACATCCTCTATCGTAACTGTGTTGTACTGTACTGGCTGATACTGACTGAACGAACCTCTGATCATCCAAGTCATCCTTCACCACCGCCTAGTGTATCTATAGTACGCGCTTTCCATGCTCCTCAACATTGAAGGTATATTTCGGATGGAGAAAGACCAAGTGTCTATCTATGCCAATATAGCCGGAACATGGTCTCGAAACAATTTGGTTAGTCCTCATGCAACCTCTTTTCGTGTAACATTGTATTCGCTCGTTTCAATGTTTAAACAAGTTCCCGAAGGACTCAGTGCGTGCTATCTGTCTGATTCACGTGTATTAGCTTTGCTGTTGTAATCCTGTTCAGGATTACTGGCCTAAGTGATTCGCGATTAATAATAGATTTTAAATGTTCTTCTTCTTCTCCAGTGGATTGTGTCTTAGTGTGGAAAGTGTTGCGTCGGAAAATAATTAATTCATTCGGTGCCAATAATTATTGAAAAAAAAAAAAAGAATAGAAATAAATTCAACAAAAGTGCAAAAAAAAGTAAAATCCTTAAGGACGAAAGTGGTTCAATTTTTAGAAGGAGGTGTTTAATAAAACTTTTAGATTTGGTTATTTTCAAAAGTGTGATCATATTTGGATTTAGAATTTAGTTTATACTTGAAAGTTACTGCAGTGCAAAAAATATTTTTTTAAGTAGTGGTGTATCTTCAGTAATACATTGTATGCAGAAATCCTGCAGCAAGGAGCAACCAACTTGAATACACGGTTAGCACAATTTTTGAGATAATTTCATTAAAAATCAATTTGCCAACTTTTTTCATACTTGTGTAGGTATACTTTTTGTCAGTTTTTATCTTTCTTTATATTGCTGGCGATATATTTCGAGGGCTTTTCAAACTTTCACCGTTAATTTACTTTGTGTGGTTGGGAAGAATAGAAATTTATTTGTAACTGCTAACTATCACGCAGCCCCGTCTAATGGGCTTTTAATGTTGTTTATCTGCGTTACTATGACACCTTTACTACTTGAATTCGTCGATTTGCTAACCGATAGTGAACACTTCATGATAAGTAGATCTTTAACAAGTTTGGAAAATTTCGAACATATTGTGTACCTCTAGACCTATTTCCTGTCTGCGTAATCTGCTTATCTTTTGGAAAAGTTTTTCCTTCTGAGTGTGTATTTGTGTTTTCGGTTAAATCACTTTTCTCTGTTGGATATTTGTACAGAAATTCAAAAGTCTGAAAAATTGCATAATATTGCGGGAAACAGGAGAATTAGAGCAAAAGGAAATAATAAGGAAAAAATATCCTTTATCCACTAGGACATATCCCACTTTTAAGGAATTGAGAAAAAATATTTAAAATCTTCTGCAATCAAATAAATTAAAATATTTCTTTTACATTCTGACAACTAGGGGGACATTTCTGCAAGCCAAGAAAATTTAACACAATTTTGGTCGCCTTGTCTTTACGCTTGGGTCCTTGCTTGAATAAAAAATTGATAGAAAAAAGAATGAACAAAAAAAAAAATGGAAATTTTATCTTTAATATTTACGATACCTTCTTTATTTTACCCAAAATTAATAATAAAAACTAAAATTAATTGCAAAGAGAAAGAAATTTGTTTTTTTTTTTAGTTTTCCTTAAAATTAAAAATATCTTGAAGCCAAAGAAGTAGCTACAGAATAGTTTTTGTTTGCCCTTTTTCCGCAGTGCTCGGTTGTAATACATAATATAATGCAATAATACAATAATTACTAAATTGGATATAGTAGATAACAAGATCTTAATTGTAGTTATATAAGACGTAGTGGTTCAAGAAGAACACTATATCTAAATGAAGAAGTTAAAGACGACTAAGAAAACTATTACTACTACTTTCATATATTAGAAGATAATATAGTAATAAATGAAGAAAATTAATTGAAGTTACGAAATAATATTCACTAATGAAATCTATGTTGGGATCTACTTCACTGTATTAGAAGATTCCTGGGTCTTGCCAAGTGTGGGAAATTCAACTTTTCAAAAAGCCAGCAGCCAGGTTGAATATAAGTCCATGGTAGAATTTTAGCCTATATTGAGTTAAGTAAACTTCTAATGAGCAATCAAGCAAAGAAGTTATGTATGGAGAATTTGACGATCTTCTGATAGTTTGTAGCGTACTACATCATTTTGGGCCACGAAGATCCCTTTCTGGAAAACTAAGTCTATCATGATAAATATTATACAAACCCATAAGCAAAATAAGCAAAAATTCGTGATTCGAAAAGCTTTTTACAAATATTAAGGGTTACCAACTCTGAGTTAAGTCAGAGCCTCCTTAGATAGTCATATATGTTATCCAAAGTAGCTCCTCTAATATGGTCACACTTGGAGAATTTTGATTGAGTTCAATGCCCAGATTTTTCGTAGAATCAACATAAACAACGTTGGAATTATTCAGTGATACGACTGAAAAACAGGAAGATTCGATTTTATTCCTATATACTGACCAGGCATCTAGATTTGTCAGGACTTAAATCTAATTTATTACGCAGAGACCAGTTATAAATGTGTTGTAGATCACTTTTTTAATTGTCATAAACAATTTTCCTATGGGCCTTGTTCAGCATATCTATACATAATCAACATATATATGAATAGATGTATGAACAAACAGCATCAGGAAGGTCAATTATGGAAAGATTGAATAATTAGGGACCTAATTGGGATCCTTGTGGGATACCGTAATGTAGGAATGCTATATCTAAGAACTTGGCTGCGCTCATTGCAAAGTTTCATTTCCATCGTTTTTATTCGAGATATCTTTACTTTGACTTATAGTTATCGATATCGGATTATCATATAAATTTCGTAATTCATTTTTCTTACAAAATTTGATATAACTCTGATATCTGAAGTTATTTTTATATTTAAATAGGAAATTTCTCACTAACATTTCTTTCAGTTTTACTTTTGAATACTGTGGAGTTTTCCAAGAAAATTTCAGAAATTTTTAATTTCTTTTGTATTTTATAGACTTTGTAAGACTTACCATGAACGTTCGCAAGTTTTTGTGAGGATATGCAATTCTTATGGGGGCAATAAATTATGTTTAAGTTCTTTTTCTTTAGATCTTTCTATTGTTATGCTTATAAAGGACTAGCTTGAATATAATTATAGGTCCCATTACAAAATGGGAGAAATTTAAAATACTTTTTATAAATCGTATTTAATATCTACTATCCATACCCAACAGCAATCTAATTTTACACCTCCAGTAACTTATTTTTTGCTTTAAAGAAACTGCTGCAACACATCATGTACAAACAATTTAGCAAAACTTGTGGGTGGACAATTTCTTGTATATAGTAGTATTGAAAATAATTTCAATGAATTTTCAAAATGAATTAAATATGCAAAAAACAGAATTGAACTCGTTGTCGCAAATATCAGAGAGGTCTCATCAGTATGATTATCTATGATCGCCTACCACAGAAGTTCTATGATAGTGTGGTCACGCAATTGTCAATATGAATACTTTTTATCAAAAGCAAGTATGAATGATATTGATGAGACCTCTCTGATCGCTGGGTGGAAAAATTCAATTTTATCTACAAACAATTCAGTGACTCACAACGTAAACCGTAACGTAAAAACCTAACAACAGTCACTCGCACCTGGATATATTTCTAACAATTGCGTAAAAATTTCACATTAAATTTCCGATTCAGATGCTAAAGTTATTGATCATGGATAGGGGAAGGCTCTAGAGGATATTTTTTTCTTGTTTTTTTTTTTGCTCCAGGAAGGCTTTAACTTAGATCGTACCTATCTTCCCTGCCATTTTCTACACGTGCATCTTTTGTTTTCATTTCTAAAAATTGGTATCTGTTGAAATACCTAAAATTTTTATGAAAATTAATATAAAATCTAGTTAACAAACTTTGGTCCTGCTCGAATCCAAGTTTTCGTCTTGTTATAACAGCCAGTGACGTAACAAAAAAAATAGAGTTGGACGAAGATCACGTTAATCTATCAAAGTTCGTGTTTTTAGATTCATATTTGACGTTTTATTAAGTTCTTGTGCTATTTTCGTATCTTGCATTAATTAACTTGAGAACATGCTGTCTTGTGTCCCTGAAATACAAAAAGTGTTGGAATTATATTCACAAAGCAATCATATAACTCTTGGCCATCATAAATGCAGTTAAATTGATCAAAAAATCAAACATTTTTGGAAACGTGAATATTGCTATATCGTACTTACAATACATAAGCAATAATGCAAATAATAATGACTAAGTTTAATAGCCACAATTTGTTTTCAAAAGAATTTAAAAAAAAATCCTTTGAAATATATTATATTTCATTTTGCCAATGTTCGCCATTTTTCCACTAAGCTCAAGACGAAACTAGCCTGTCCGAATTTATTTGCTTAGCTTGATTTCTTAAACAGCAAACAAACAAAACCAACAATATAGTATGTTTGGTATTTAAATAAGTCAACTCAATTCTTCAGTTGGCGATCCAGCTAACCATTCTGATCTTTTGTCGAAGCTTAGGCGTACATTTTAGTCACATATTTTGACATTTCACCTCAAATTTGTCATACTTTTATATTCACCATATTTATTTTGATTTATCCTTTTCATCAACCGCAAAATAAACTAAATTGAATTTGCAATGAATAAACGTCAGAATATACGCCTAAAAGTACGACAAATTAGTCAATTGCTTCAGATGTTATGACAAAAATTATAAACTGTAAATGAATATTCTACACCTAATTAGAGCAATAAAAGTGCTTAAATTCGAAATAATATTTTTTTAATTTGTAATGTGAAGTGTCAATTTCAGTTCATTCTATGTAATCCAAGGCTTGCTGTCCCAAATAAAAGCACAAAATAAGCAAAAGATAAGTTAATTTCATTTAGGCGTATATTTTGACATTAAAGTATAACAAAAGATTAGATTGTTTTTTTTACTTGATCTGCAATTGGTTTAATTTTTTTATTTGCTAATACTAGTGAAATTGTGTGTTTCGAAAATGTAATACTGGGAGTCTAAGAGCAAACCTACAATTTTTTGTTTGTTTTTATTTAATTAAATTAAGTTTTTACAACAAAAGAAGTAATAAATTAACATTTTTTTATTAAAATATAATATACGTAGTTATATAAAGACTAAAGTCGTGTTTTAGCTGGACATGAAAGTCTCAAAACATTTATCACGTAAGGCTTTACATTTACAGGAATTTCGAAGTTTTGTTGTTTGGCTTGAGCAAACTTTGCAACAAAGTTTGGTATATTCTGTTAATATTATACAGGGTGTCCCAGACTAATATGACTAAATTTTGCCAAATTAATTCTCTCGTCTAGAGAGGTAAAAAATTGTATAGCATTTTATTAAATACCCAAAATCTTCAAAAGTACACCTTCTATCTTTTATTTTAAGACGGCATTATATGCAGAATTTCATGGCTTTCCAACAGCAAGGTTATGACGCTTCAAATTAAAAATTTCGGTTTTCTTTTATTTTTGGTTTTCTTAATACTCCCACTAACATACACCTTTTTCACAAAATTTCGAAGGTCCAGAGTCTCCTTAACTAGTTGCTCAACAAGACATTTTCGAAGCTCTAAGGCATCCAACATACAGCCATATATTTAATGTCCCAGCATTGACTACTACTACAACGAAAATTCGCTTTTGCTTTCACATAAAAAACCGAAAACTTTTTTTTTGTTAAATAAATAGTAGTGACATTTAATTATCATAAAAGTTGTACGAAGTGAGGTTTAGTACGACCGAAAAAAATGTTCGTCCCGAAACGTTCTACAGGGTTTCTAATAATAAGGAAGCGGGGTTTCGTGCGAATACAGTGTATGTGAGTAGGCAATTCAATGACAGTCAAATCCAGGGAGCGGGGTGAGAAACGACAAGAGGGTTGGTCACTTATCTGAAGATAAGGGGGCGCCAAAATTTGGTTATTCTACATAGCAATTTGGATTATAAAAAATGTCCCCCTTCAAAATTTCACAGTTTCACTACTGTCATGACGAAACGAATATAAACACAGCACACTAACACATTTCGCCGAGTGGCTTAGATTTTCACCCGATATGCCGTTTCCTTATTAGTTATTTATTCAATGGTGCAAACCGAAAAGAAATTGACAGATGAAACCGAAATTCCGTTTTTCGGCCGAAAAAAACATAAAAGTTGTGTGTTTCTTAAAAACTTGAGATAAATATTTTATTTTATTAGTAAAATTATTAGTTGATCCTATTTCTCATGATTTTAGTAATCATTGTAGCTAAAATCTTGCTTTAAAGTGGAAAAAATTAAGTTTTTCGGTTTTTGGTTTCGATGTGAAAGTGCCTTAACAAGAGGAAAATACCATTTTTTACATTTTATTCCTATGCGATAATTCGAGTCTTGATCATCCGATCCACTCCACCTATATGTATATTTATTATAAGCTTTGTTCACATATGTTACGAAACATCTTTCCTACGGTGTTGAACTGCAAGTCGTCGCCGATATCAAATCCAACATCAATACCAAAATCGTTTGTTTTTTTTTAGTAACAGTTGCAGTTGTTCAAGCTAATAGCTAGCGCCGACTTGGCCTGTTTGGATCGTTGCAATTCTAACATCCGGACTTATTTCACTTGACTCAATAGCATCCAATATTTCCGCCAATGCTGCTCCAAAACGGGATAGCCCTTGCCTTGGCTGTATCATTGACGCTGGGTAATTTATTCTTGGCTGTATAAGTAATCCGGGGTAATCTCGAGCTCGGTCGTTGCTGTAATTGCCTCATATAGTTGGAAGCTCTTTGGATTGAAATACTACTCCCTTTCTGCGGTTATTTGACTACGATCACCAAAATAAAAGGAATCGTAACTCGATGCTTTAACAGAATCTTCTACCCAACCATTACTGCTCTTACAGCCGTCACACGTTAAAAAAACAACAACCCCCAAGATCCACTGAACTCTCTCCGGAACCAAAGTTATATATCGAATTCGATATCAAATAGTTAATCGATATAGTAATTTAAGTTTTGCGGCTAGATGGAGGTTCCGATTGTCAGATGTTCAATTATATTTTACTTTTATTGTTTTAACAATTATTACTGTTATTTATTACTGATTTATTCGTTTATTTATTTCATTAAGGTCTAATTCTATTTTATTTATTATATTTATTTATACATTCAGTTATTTAGTATAATTATTTATGTTATGTTATTATTAGAGTTTAGTTATATATATAAACCCTTTCTTAAGGCTAGGTTAACTCCTAGCCAAGCAAAATCTTCCATTTTAGAACCTGTTCTCTTACTGGACAAAATTTATAGGGCTTTTATGGATTGCGGATTTAGGACAACGTCAGCAATACAATAACTTACGGTCTTAGCTTCCTCGTACATTACAAACAGTCAAATAAAAGTAGTCATAATTTCAATTTTTGCAAGACAGACATTTCTAAGTTATCAACAGTGAATTGTAGACCTTAAACAATACTCCATTAAATACAAATTTCATAAATGCGATAATTGGGTTTATAATTAGAAGAGAAATGAAAAATATATATATATTTGCACGTGTCTTTTGTAGCGTTAATAAATAAACTATAAAACTGAAACTATGGGTAGTAATAAAGTATTAAGGAAAATTACGAAGAAAATGGAGTAATAATCGATCTTAATCTTTTTAATGAGCAAAATAATCTTCGATAGATTTAGCCTTAGAAAAATAATTTTAATAAAATGGCGGTAAAATGAGATATTTGGCAAATCTGAAACTAATGTTAATATCATTTATAAAAGAATTAAAAAAGTAGGACTTAAACGATTGCCTTAGGGAACCCCAAATTCACCATACATTTGTATTATGTTTTTTTTTAACATGATAATTATCTGAAGTTTTAATCAACCAAAATGTTATACGTTTTTTAATTCAATATACGTTTCTGGATATGAGGATTTATTTACATAGTGGTTATCAGTGAAACTTACCCTAATTAGGTGGAATACTGAGTTTATTCCCTTATAAATACGTTCTGTTGCTGAAGAATATATCAACTATGACTTCTCATCTAATAATAGTTTTAACTTTTTAGACTATAGAAAATTTTTTCGAGCATGTTAATGTAGCGACATTAATTGTTGAACAATACCTACCACGATATCATCAATTCAATGTTAATGTTTCCAGACATAGCCAATTTTATTCGATTATGTCATTTTAAATTAAAACCGAATCTTATATTTTTCTTTTCTCCTAACTTTTGCTCATTTGATATTAGCTTTTTTTCATAATGTCTTCAAAACATATGTTTTGTTACACCAAAATCAAGTATCATTACAATTTTCTTATATGGCTTTTCAATCCTGGCAAAAGCTTCATTAAAATATAAATTTATGTTCGGGTCTTTCGACTATTTGAATCGAAAAACTATAAAACCATCAATTAATATTCAATCCCTCGAGTTCATTTAATACACATTCACAATTAACTTCTGTATTTTTTCCTTCTATCATCTCGGATGAGTCTTTTGAATAAGTCATTCTTCGTACATCATAAGTGGGTCTATTTTCATCAAATTTCCCCTACTTTCATAACTCTTTGCCACACTTTTTAAATTATTAAAATGAAAATGAAAGTGAATAAACTTAAGAAAAGCCCAGACTCTGTCTGTAAATCGTTCGTATCCGAGCATGTTTTTTTCTATGAAAAATATACTTAAAAAATAAAAACAATATTTAAAAAAATTTAAAAAGGAAACTAAGAATATTTAAAAAAAATAAGAAAAAAAAACAACTGAAAAAAGTTTACAAACTTAAGGGATAATCCCGTTCCAAGAACGGGCAACTTTAAGTGGTACTTAAATGATAGGTACAGTTGGTCCCCAGTAGTCCATAAACAGATTCAGGGAAGCAATCATTAGACAATAAATCCAAGCTTGAAATAATGAAAACTTATAGGAGCAGCAGCCAAAATCTTCTCCCAGCATCAAATGATTTCTGCTGCTCAATTTTGGAAAACATTTCTAATTTTGATATTTGTCTGATTCTTCAGTGGTACCAACAGTGCAAGTCAAAATAGTTTCATATTTTATATGAAAGTAAAATGTTTGGAAACCAAACATTTTTCCAGCTTTTTGATGCTGTCTCTTATTGCTCTGAATACAACTTGTCTTGAGAGCACATCGAGTATTAAACTATCGGCGTAAAGTCTCGTAGCATTTCATGAAGTGAATTCTATTTTTATTTATTTTTTCCCGGACGGGAATCGAACCTACACTTGTTAGAATCAGTCAATGATGGATAAAGAAGAATTTTAAGAACTTTTACTTTTAACGATTCTAAATCAAATTAATAAATAGAAGAAAAAAAAGAAAAAAAAAATTGATTGATTCTAACAAGTGTAGGTTCGATTCCCGTCCGGGAATAAAAATTGAATTTACAATTTATTTGTGCGCTTCCATCGTTACTGATTAATGCCAGCTGAAAGCAAATCGTGGCTTAGTAGGCTAGTAACAAATTGATAAATGCAAGAGGGAAAATCATCTGTCTCGGTAGCTTAGTGGTAAGAGCAGTCGGCCGGCAAGCGGAAGGTCCCGGTTTCAAACCCCGGACGAGGCGGTTGTTTTTTCTTCTTGTATTTATTAATTTGATTTAGAATCGTTAAAAGTAAAAGTTCTTTTCCATGAAGTGGCTAAAAAATTTAGACATATCATGTAAACAGTCATTAAGCGCAAACTATTACACTATCTGCTTACATTTCATGAAGTACCAAGATTTTTCGTGAAGAGCTGAGTTACATCAAGAATCTACGCCATATGTCACACTAGGGGACCCCGTCGGAATTGCTCGACAATAATATACGTATACCTAGATGGGTGAGGGTGGGGTGATTAGCTATTATCTGACTCGATCGCGCGATTCCGTACTCTAGGGTTTCACTTTGTGTATGTATGTATGTGTATGTGTGTGCGTGCGTATATGAGTGTGTGTGCATATATCCATATATGTGGGAGAGTGTAGCTCTCTACGTGCCCAAATATATAGTAAAAAACGAAATTTTTGTATGGCAACCCTACGAAGGAGTTACTCGATTGGTCCCATTTTCGAAATGTATTTGCAATTTCTATGAAAACGCCATGTACAATATATGGGCAGCTACCACGTATAGTGGAAACCTAAAGTTTCGTATGCCATACAAAACGGGGTGGCCCGATTTGGTCCATTTTTGAGCTCGTATTTGAAATTTTCATGTAAACGCCGTGTACAAAATTAGAGCTCTCCACTTTGACTCGTTCTCAGACAGTTTCCGAATATATTGTGAAAAACCAAATTTTGTATGGCAACATGAAGTCCATTTTTTTTTTAAATTTTATTTACTATTGCTATGAAAACACCATACACCAAATTTCAGCTCTCTAGGTGTACTCGTTTTGAGGCTGATCCAAATATTAACGAAATATTTTTATGCCAACCCTACGAAGGAGTTGCCCGATTTATTCAATTTCTGAACTTGTATTTGCAATTTTTATGAACACGCCATGCACAAAATTTCACTTTTCCACGTCGGCGCGTTCTCAGGCAATTTTTTAGATCTCCACAACAGCGCTATTTATGGTGTCCAAAACTATTCTATATTTCAAGCTGAAACTAACCAAACACATTCACAAAATTTCATTGAAATCAGTTGGGCGGGGCGGGCGGTTACGGAGACTAGCGTGTACGAACACAGTGACACGTGATTTTAATATATTGACCCAGCAAACATTACGATTTGAAATCGAACCGAACGCGATCCGTTTTGGCGGAGTACGACTTCGATCTCGATGTCGTTCTCGATTCGAACTCGATCCGGTCACGACTAAAAGAAACATTTTATATCGAATCGTAATAACGATTCGATAACGATTCGTAATAACGATTCGATAACGATTCGTAATAACGATTCGATAACGATTCGTAATAACGATCCGTAATAATGATTCGAGACTGATTCGTTTTCTCATATTAAAATCGGCGGATATTCGTAGGGAATAGCCAGTCAACTTTTCGTGAAATGCATCTACAGAAAATGAACAATTATAAATGCAATCTATTAGTGCATTGTATACACTTACTTTTCACAGCCGTAATTATCCTGAGTTTCCCTCGTAATTGTTTGTACTTTTTGCAATGTCATCTATGAATATCCGCAGGAGAAATAATGTCAGGCAACTCACTACTTCCTATTAAAACCGAATTGACAATTACTTCAGCTTCTGGTCGTATTTTTTTAGATCGATTTATTACCCCAATCTATTAAACTTCTTTCTTAGTTTATTTTAACAATGTTATCCATAACCCTCGAGAATTTTCCCAAGCCATGATACCGAAATCTATATGTGTGCGTTCGGAGTCCGTTTTCTAAAATGTTCCTTATTGATACTTATGAAAAAGTGCTAAACATTCGATTTATATATGCCATAGGGCATAAACTACTATCCATACAGCAAAATTGTCTTGTAGTAATTTAAAGCTAAGTTCCTTACGTTCCCAAAGGCAAGCAAGCTTAACATTATCAGACCACCATTTTTCTGGATGAATAGCAGTTTAGGACGGAGGAGCTATTCAAATCAAAATTTTGCCAGTTTTACATAAGATTACTGCAAATATGTTAGAATGTAAGGACTCCGTTGGGCCTCGTATGTGATAGGGAGGGAGTCTGTTTAATGGAATGAGAAGTTTTCTCGAGGGTTTTGTGACTGATTCAAGAAAACTTCTATTTTTTATTTAATTTTTTTTTTCATAAGTTTCATCCAAGTAAAGTGAAGAATATGTGGGCAAAGTAATTTTTCAGTATTCGGAGTCGTTCGGAAGTTAGAGCGTACGCTCCAGCATCGGGCCCCTTCTCTTTCTTACCTGAGCCCTTTTAATACAAATGCAGATATAAATGCACAATAGAGAAGCCGTTATATCTCTAAAATCATTTCTTGTTTCGATTATAACAGTTAGTTTAGTCTTGATTGAGTACCCAAAGTGTTCGAATTTCGTTGGTGATAATCGTATTTGAATTTTTAAACGAATTTTTCTCAAAACTGTATTTTTCAAACTGGTAACCACCACATCTCGAAATCTATTGAAAGAATTCCTTCGAAATTTAATTGACTTAATCAGTACTCATGTAGAAACTTTGCTAACTAGGATAATTTAGATTCAACAAGTCGTTTTTTTTACATGTTGACCATTTTGACGAAGTTGTGAAAAAACACCAAAATTCACGAAAAAATATTCAACAAGATGCCAAGAATTTACCTTTTAATATTTTCTAATAATCCTAGTTCACAAACTAGTTCATACTATGCAGATTACAATGCCGTTTGATTTTTTTATTTTGGATAAGCAGAAAACCCGCAATGGTGGTTACCGAAAAATGCTTTTTTTGAAGATGAGCAAACTAAGTTACCGTGTAGTGTACTCCAGCAATATCGCTCCTCCGTAGGGTTTACGAACACAAAAATTTCCCCTTTCACTATATAATTTGAAATTATTGCCTGAGAACGGATTGACGCAAAAAGTTCAAACTGTGTAATTTCGTAAAAATAGGAAATAATGATCTCGAAAATTGCTTAAATCGAGCAACTGTTTCGTAGTGTTGCCATAAAAAGATCTCGTTTTTCACACGTTGATGTAAATAGCTGGAAAAAAAATTTCTAAATTTGGAACCCCCTTGTGGAGTTTCCATACAAAAATTAAAAATTTTCACGTATGGAAAAATAGTCTTTTTTGTATTGAATAGTTTTTCGGAATAAAAAAATTTATGATACTGGTTACATTAAATTTTACCGACCGAGAAATACTTTCCAAAAGAAATGCGAAAAACCAATTTAACGATCTAACTTTCAGAGATGGTGGCTATAATTAAGAGAAATCATTTAGGAAATCGTAAGAATTGATCTTATAACTTCTTTCGTAGTTTTTTTTTTTCTAATTGACTCTCAATTTAAAGTTTATTTGAAATAATTATCACGATTTACGAAATTTATGGACTTTATTGAATTGGTCTTTGTATGTAGTGATGTTTAGCTGAAAGTATCACTTTCATACTAATGAAGGCATTATGGGAAGTTAAACTGAACATATATCGAGCTTAAATCATTTAAATTGTGGTACATCATAAAATATTCTAAAATTGAGCAATTTCACTCTTCAATTATGTACAACTATTGTTTAATATTTAACCTATTTAAAAGTTGATATAACATTATATGAATCTATTTGAAAAACTACTACAATTTTTGCTTCAAATTAGAGTTGTGTTAAATTAAATTATTTTTTTAAATTGTTGTAGGTTAGCTTAACTTAGCTGTAATTTAGAACTTTGACTAAAACTTGTGTTAAATTAATCTAAACTTGCCAACATAGTGCAATATGTTGATTTTACCATAATTATTTTTCCCATGCCCTTCTTCATCATTGGACAGGAAAATTAACGCACAAAAAATCAAAACAAAATCTGGTTGGATTCTGCAACTGTGAAAAATTTGCCGTGTACACGAATTGCAAACTTACCGTGATGAGAGCAAGTGTAAACTTTTTAATTTCAAGCGTTTGTACACTTAAGTTCTGAATGAAAATTTTTCTGTGCTGAATTGAAATTTTTCTGTGTTGAATGCCGTTTGAAAATTATCGGTGAGAAAACAGTCACTTTGAAAGAGTTTAATTTAGTTGAAAGAATTGACTTTCTACATGAATTCAGTAGTATTAAGGCGACTATTTCAATTTCAATTCAATTTTCAATTTTATTTATTTACATAAATTGTACACAAGAATCAGTCAATATAAATTCTTTTGTAGTACTTAAAATGCGGTTAATATTCTATTATTTAAGCAGAGAATCATAATTTATAATTGTAAGAGAAAGAAAGTTTCAGAGTAACAGAAAATCAGAAAATGCAATTTGCAATTTACAAATTTACAAATTTACAGCCTATAAGATAAGATATAATATAAATTGATTAAAAGACCCGAACCCATAACTAACTCAAATGATTCACATTAAATCAACCAATTAAATATATGTTAATCATTAAGGGACATTAGGAGTGCCTTAAATCTGACCGCCGATTCAGTGCGCTGGATATTTATTAGTAATTGAAGCGCGAATAGCACGGACGAAGTAAGAGTCTTCTTGAAATGAATATTGAAATTTAGGAATTACTAAATTATTATGACGCAGAGAATTTGAAAATCTAAGTTGGGTAAAAAGGTACGCCGGTTTACCAGAGTAAATAATTTTGTGAAGAGATATGAGTAATCGACGATGAAGGAACTCAGTGATGGAGCACCCCAGTAAATTGTTTCTGTAAGAGGAAATGTGATCATAACGTCTGAGTCCGTAGATAAATTAATACAATCATTGAACGCCACATTTAGCCTTCCTGAACAAATAGAGTCCAAATGAGGGAACAACAATCTACCATTAATGAAATGAGGAAGAAGAAGTGATCGAACCAAAAGCATTCGGGTGTTTGTTGACAGGAGATTGACCGAAAGCCAAAGGCAACGTAAGGTACCATATATTTTACCAATTATATATCCTATATGATCACAGCACTTCATCTTAGTATTCATATATACACCTAAGTTTTTCACATGCTCACAAGAAGAGATTAGGACACCAAGAAATGTAATGGGAGGGATATCCAGGCCAGTAAGAACATTTCGATAAAAACAAATACACTGAGACTTGTGGTGATTTAAACTCAAACAGCTCAAATTAGCCCATAATGAGACCCTCTCTAAGTCTGAGTTCATACGATCGATGCAGTCTTCAGACAGGACAATAGGTCGACTAGGATAGAGCTGTACATCATCGGCATATAGGTGTACATTGCAATTCTCAACAATATTGGGCAAATCATTTATGTACAAGCTGAATAGCAGTGGACCAAGGATTGAGCCCTGGGGCACACCTCAGTCAAGTTTCAAAGCACCAGATTTGGTATTACCTATTTTGACATATTGATGACGGCCTGATAACAAACTACCAATAAGTGCGATAGAAGAAGATATGAAGATGAATTGTGATCCCAGCTTCGAGGGCAAATTAGAATGATTAACAGAGTCGAACGCTTTTGAAAGTCAAGTAGCTTTAGAATACATACGTGATTCATATCGAGGGATTTCCGTGACATCAATTAGAACAGTCTCACAACTATGGAACTTCCGGAAGCCAGACTGTAAAGGATTCAATAGACTATGTTCATCCAAGTAATATGTTATTGTCGTGAGATTAATTTTTCGAATACTTTCCCTAAGTAACACAACAAACTAATTGGACGATAGTCACCAGGATCTTTCGCCCTTTTCACTTTCGGTACTGGCAAAACCACTGCCACCTTCCACTGGGAAGGAAATTGTGAAAACATGAGACAGCTATTATAAACATGTAAGAGTGGCTTGGTTAATCAAGGCATCAAAATCTTAATAAACTGTGGGGAAATCCCATCAGTTCCAGTAGCCCCCGATTTAATAGAGTATATCGCATTAATGAGCTCAAACTCATCAATACATCTGAAACTAAAACGCCGATTATCAGATAACTGGTGGCCTAAGTCAATACCAGATTTCACTGATGAAAAATGAAAGTTTAATAAGTCAGGATTTAGATTAGATTGAGGCTCATCTCTGTTATAAATGCCTGACTTCTTAAGATTAGCCCATAATTTTTTCGAGGATAGGCTGGAAGCAAACTTCAATGCATTGAAGCGCTTTTTTGCAGAGCGGATTTTGGTATTAACTCTATTGTAATAAATACGGCTATCAGCAGTTCTTAATTGTAGATACTTCCTATATAAAAAGTCCTGTTCAGCAATAAGGGATCTTATCTCATTCGTAAACCTAGGGCAGCCGTCATATTTAATTCTGTGGAAACAAATCGGAGCATGCCGATCATGCAAATAGTTTGTATGATCATTAAGAGAAAGTTAAAAGATAAATTCAAAAATTTTATTATAATTATATGAAAATTTTTAAACATTTTAGACAGAATTTGATTATAATAAAAATGAAGTAGAGAGATTCCCAACATCCTCTTGAATTTGTTAGTGAGCAACGATTTTTTTAATTGTATAGGTATCCAATATATCTGTGTGTACAACCAAGCCGTTTTTTTTCTTGTACAATGGAGCATATTTCTGGAATTACTGTGCATTTAAGATTTCTATGTGCATTTCATTTCTTTGCTACATGAAGCTTTCAACGAGCGATTTGGTAGGATTATATGTCGTGTATAGCAAACGTGTGTGATTATAAATTAAGTTGTGGATATTATCAACGAAGTCGCTAATCAGTATGTTTACTCTCTGTAGAGCAAGAAGAAAGTAGGTAGCATCGTTCCCGGGAATTGTGAGTATTGGGAGCACCATCAAAATTTTTACCGAGCCAAAACTTTCTTCACTTAGGTCCATCCTAAATGGCTCCCTAAACTATTTAATAGTTCTGCTAGCTCTGACCATTTTTTAGCTCCACCAATCGATTCGAATCTGAAATAGAAAATTTGTATCAAAAAAACAAAAAAAAAAACAAAAAATTAAATAAAATCATCAAAATGCTATTAACACATTTTTATAAATTTCTACTGCTGTTCTATTAAAGAAGAAAACAGAAAACTTACTTTTCGTTAACAAATTCGACATTAATTTCCACGAAAATAACCAAATAGTCTTTCTGCTCCTCATCTTCATTTTAATCCCAGCCATTTTTTTTTATCTACAAATTTTGAAATAATATTGATAATAAACATAATAAATAATTTTTAAATACCGCTCGTAGCCGTGAGAAAATATCGGCCACCATGTGACATTATTTTAACAGAAAAAACTCATTTCCACTTTCGCGGAATCGAAAAGAATGGTGTTGAGACAATTTTGTCTACACGCGGCCCCAGGACTAAAAACAGACTGCCATAGAATAAAATACGAATTTTTCTCAGAATTCATTCAAAATAAAATATCTTAATTCTCAGCATCATCTAACACACTTATGAATCTACCTATCCCACTTTGACCTAACCTTATTTAGTTAGGTAAGGAGAGAGACTTACAATCTTTTTGGAATCTTCTTTAAAACTGACTTCTGTGATAACCGCTGTGATATTAGTTATAACGATTTTACCCATTTGACCAAGTTTCCGCTGACTTCTCTTTGACTTAAAGACCTGTTGTTCGGTGAAGGGTCTGTCTCCAAATATATTTCATGCATAGCTGATAGTTTTTCTAGCAGTCTGGACATCGTGCCTTCTACGCTCATAACATCCGTACATTCGGCACATCATGAACACTTATCAAATAGGTCATAACAGGAGGTCATAAAAGGAGTGCCGTCTTCCCGAATGCATTTAACATGCGGAGTTCCTCAAGGTTCAGTCTTAGGACCTCTTCTCTTTAGTCTCTACATTAACGATTTATGTGATGTCGTGCATGATGTTCCATTGTACCTGTATGCAGATGATGTACAGTTGTACTTATGTAGACCTCGTGGGCTAATTGAGAACTATATCTGCAGAGTAACTGATGATCTCCCAGAAATTTTTAGGTGGGCAATTGATAATCAACTGCTTCTTAACCCCAATAAATCGTAATGTATAGCCCTCTCTAATTCTGATCTTAGTAATGAGGATCTTCCCCCAATTATACTTAATAAGGTGGAACTACCTTATGTAAAGTAAAATGTATAACCAATCTGAGAGTGAAAATTAATAATCGTTTGAGGTGCTGTGATCACATCAAATCTATGGTGGGCTTAGGAGACTCTGGCCGTCTGCAAACATATATCCCGTCGATTTGCGTTTGAGACTAGTTAGGATACTTCTGGTGTCTCTTTTTGCTTATGATAGTTTAATATACATGAGACTAGACTCAGTTTGCAATCGAAAGCTTGAGGTTGCTTTCAACGACTGTATACGGTTTGCTTTCGGTTTGCGTCGGTCTGCTCATATCTCTCCTTATATATCATTGATATTGGGTTGTACTCTTGATTCGTACCTAAAGGGTAAAGCACAGATTTTCCTGCATACTCCTATTCGCACAGATGAGCCAGAGTATCTTTTTTGTAACGTAAATTTTCTGCAGTCCCTGAGAGGACGTAAGCTTCTAATTCCACGTTTCAATTCATCAATCCTTCAGGGATCTTACTTTTTCCAGGTTGCACTACGCCCCCATGCACAGAGTGTTACTTCTATCAGTGAATTTAAGCAACTTATAACGTAATTGTATTTCACTAATTACTAGCTGATTTTGTCGAACTCTTATCTTTTTAGCTTTCAACTATGTTTTTCTTTTCTTTTTCTTTTCATTCCCTTTCTATTTTTACTTTTTTTCTAATATATTGCAAGCATTACGTTTTATTTTAATTTGTTTTTTGTGTTAAAGTTTATTAGCTAACCTAGCCATACTTTGCATTGTACTAGTATAAGATTTCTAATCTTGTGTACAAATTAGGTAAATAAAATGATTGATTGATTGATAACCCATAGTGCAACGTCCATCGTTTCGATTTTGTGTTATTCATTTAATTTATTTTTAACCTGCGGTAGTTTCCAGGACATTGGAGGCTTTCTTTGATTATTTTTTTGCACAAGAATGGCAAAAAGTGCAACATTTCTCCCTATAGATCTGTCGCTAATTTAAGTTGTGTGTTTTAAGCCTATGTTTGCGATGTTTTGTACTTCTACTGCAAGCCCTTCCTGAGCGAGTTATATCCGCGCAGCTCTTTCTTATACTTCTGGGGTTCCTCAAGGCAGCCATCTTGGACCACTCCTTTTTATAATGTACATTAATGATGTATCTCTGGTTTTGACTAATTCAAGAATACTTTGCTATGCTGACGATGTCAAAATCTTCCGCATTGTTTCTAATGAAAACGAGTGTGGATTTTTCAACTTGGATTTACACAACTTTCATAAATGGTGTACTATTAACTCTCTTCCTCTCTTCTTCAGTTATATTTTAGATAGATGTTTATACTACACTTGACAAAACCAAAAATTTGGCCGTCTTCCTTGATACTCGTCTTTCTTCGAGGATCATATTAATGCAATGGTTGCCAGAGCTAATGCTACTCTGGGGTTTATAAAGAGATGGTCAAAGGAATTTAATGATCCATTCATAATGACGGTCCTTTCCTGCACAATCGTTAGACGCATTTTGGAGTATGCCAGTCCGGTCTGGTTTCCCTTCTATGCTCGTTTTGCCCCGCGTGGACTTCATTGGGATAACCCTATTATTCTACCCCCAAGTATCAATTCGGGAACTATACAGTTGTTGCGAACTAAACCACTATTTTAAGAACCTTCATACAATAACAAGTTTGGTTGTGAATAGTTGGCAATTTCTTAGTTGTGTTTCAAAACTAATTTCAGTTTTTAGAGATTTATGGAAACAATTTCTCCGAACTATTTAGTTATGACAACCATCTAATTAGCATGAGAAGTTTTAGGATCTATAACCGTACCAATTTTTACAACCAGTAAGGAGCTATTAGTTTTGAGGTTTTGAGAACTTTGTCCGAACTTATCTCCTTATCCATATACGAACTTTGAAATATTTTACTCACTTATACGGATTACATATGAACACTTGACCTGGTAACCAAATGCAAACTACAAGCCATAGTTACTAAATGTGATTGGCACATAGTCGGGTAATCTAGACTGAACCATATAACTATGCATTTCGGTCTGTACTAATAAATTTCTGAAAGTAATTATATAAGAATTAATAGTAAAAACGTGGCTACAATCATATACCTTGAAGAGCTCCGAACCATAACTGCATAGCTCTCAGAATCAAAAGGACTACACAGTTATGACCTGTGGTTATAAATACAACTACATGGACCAAACGAAACCAAGCGTTACCAGGGCAACATATTATGCAGCTGGGACATAGCTGTTCACGGCGGCTATAAAAAGCATTCGTTTTTCAGAGTCTACTCTGAAATCATCCTCCACCAGAGTCTAATCCGAGTTTCTTATGCTTTGAACAAAAGTCTAATTTTTTTTACTCCTTCATATTGCAATTTAATACTATGTATTCAAATTCAACCTCCCAAAAAATCTAATATTTGCTCCCCACTGATGTAACAGAAGTATAATTCTGCTTACACGCTTCAGCACGTTGTAGCAGAAGTATAATTCTGCTTGATAGCCTTAGTTACTCTTTTTTTATGAAGTTTAATTCCGAAAAAGTAACAGAATCTTGTTCTTATTTACAGAAATAAGGAGACAACGACAACATTGAATTGAATTGGATATCTGGATATTATTTTTAAGGCGAACACCACTGTAAATTTTTCAGAATATCAATTTTATTTTATTGGCTTAAAAGATGCGTTGAACCTTCTAGAATGTGCAGCATATAGCTTTATACTATCACTTCCTGTCCTATGGACCACCATGGACGAAACACCCTGTATAAGTGGTACTATATATATGCATTTTTTTTTTGAAAGAATATTCACGTTTCCGCCGTTGTAACTCATTACACATCAGACTTACAAAAAAAGTGTTTTTACAAAAAATGTATGGAATTTAATCTTCTTCAAATTTATATTTTTACATTTTTGTCCTAGGATCAACCGTTGAGGAATAATTTTGAAAAAAAAAAACAATTTTTGGTACCGTTAATTCGAGATGGCGGCCCGCGCGGAGCCCTCAAAGGTCTAAACTTGGATTTTTCATCGGGGCCCGGAACTGAATAATGTATATAAAAATCACAGCTACCCCACCTTTTGTAGGGCAAAGGCCCTATTTAGTCCCTATTGACTGGACTATACGTTTAGAAAATATATGTTTTATTGAATTTTGGCAATATTTACATGCCAACTTCTAATGAATTGAGCTCTGACAACTCCGATTTAACTCAACAATCCCATTGCTCACTTTAGGGGTAGCAGACACATACAGGAATAAGGGAATATACCCAACAGCGGTCGAAGTCGTTACTGACCTAGTTCTAGACGTACTTACTAGAAGTCGCAACTAGTTTCAAGTATGACTCCAGTCCATGTAAACAACTCATTACTTTTATACGATGTTGTCATAGGGCGGAACCAGTTTTTCCCTGCTTGAATTATCAGTATATATCCTAGAAGTAATTAACGGAAGCATTACAGGATTATTTCGTTTTTGCTTTTCCAGATTAATTCTAGAATATTATTCGATTACTTTTGTCATGAAATATTTTTAGAATCTGAAATCTGGAATTTAATGATCTGTTTTTACTTTAAGGTGTTGAGAAGTAGAAAAAAAAACTAGAAATCTACAAAACTAGAAATACTAAAAGAGATAAAATAATCTCAAAGTAAATGTATTATGTATTTTAGAAAGGCTAAGAAGTAAAAAGTTCATAATAACGAAAACATTTCAAACCATTCATAGTTTACAATTTAAGGAAAATTTTCCTGATTATGCAAAGCTTTTTTCTAGCTGGCAATGTAATCCAAACGTATTTGCACACAAAATTTTAGGAACGTGTTTAACTGTTCAACCACAAGTTTTTATATTGCAATGGAAACGTGATATATAATGTTTACTAATCTATAAGCAACCGTCATTATTATATGATAAAATCGATTACTGAAGTCATTCTATAATCACTTTCCCTTGTAGGAACGTGAAAGCAAATTCAAAGTAGTTCTAGAACTATTTCTGCAAGAAAGTGTTTGAAATCCGCTGTTGGGTAGAAATATCTGCATTTTAAGGAAAATTCGTCGTTTTATGGCATGTTATAAAGTGAAGTGGACGCGAATTGGCGCATTTACCCTAAGAGCGAGTGATAAATTTCCCTAAGCTCTTAAATAATTTTAATATATCTATTCCTGTGCGATTCTTGAGAAAGTACGATTTCTTCGTTATTCCTTAGCATAGTACAAACTACGACATGCATGAGCCGGTTTCATCAGTGTCTCATCTCTTTAACCACCAGTTTGATTTGGTTACCTTCATCTTTCAAAAAGTCAAATAAGAGATCAGCTCAGTTAAAGTTACTTTTCTATTCCATTATTATTGTTATTTATACTTTTTGTAAACGCAGTAATCAGATCTTTGCGATGAAGTTCTAAATGAATAAATAAATAAGTTAAGCACAAATTTCCTCCATCCAAAATTTTTTTGTAAATTCATCTCATTTCCAAACATTCTGCACTGATTTGCATCTATCACATCTCGGTTGCACACAAACCTGCGCCCAAATTCGTCACCTCCTTATTAAAATCTTAAATTTCCTGTTATTATAAATGGCATGCAGCCTGAAATCACAAGACTTAACCGGATATTACATCAAAGCCAGCCATACCTACACACACACACACACACACACATTCCGAGAGTCAGTTAATTAGATGAAACGTGCTTACGAAACAGAACAGATGCAATCTCAGATTGCAGTTCCTCGAGCAAATTTGCCCACTGCTTCACCCAAAGTAAACAGCAAAGCATCAAGTTTCAACCTCAGTAGCCCTGGCGCCATCCCTAGCCATAGTAATCTATAGCTACTTTGAGGATGTTGCTGTAATGATGATGATGATTCCAAAATATCCCGTTATCTCCATAGTTCCGCATTAAGCAAATATGTATTACCTGTTTCTGGATACTCGCACAGTGTTCTACTTAGGGTGGGGAGGGGGAAGAGGCTTCTCCACATAAATCTTCCCGTTTTATTTTTTCTCTATTTAATCTCTACTTTTTGTTTGGCTCGTCCTGCAAAGCGCTTTACAGGCTGCAAAAGTAAAATTCCAGTATAAAAGGGCTTAGGAGGCAGGCGGTATACTTTCAACTTTTTTTTTTTTCTGATAAAGCATTCGCCCCAGGTCTAAAGTTCAAAACTTCATGACTTATGTGCTGGTATTTTGCGGAACTTGTTCTTATAGGGAGAAGAGTTTAACGAAACGTGAAAGTTTGTTCCAAGTATGTTAAGTGAATTTTCAACGAAAAGATTTTCATTTAGGCGGAAGGAAGTTGTAATCGGTCTAGGAAATCAAATCATTTAAATTCTGAAAGGAAATTATTTTGCTTAGAGAAGCAGACCGGAGATGTCAGTGTTTACACTTGTTGTTACACGAGGAAAATATTGACAAAAAAAAAAATTTTGTTTTGATTTTGTAGAAGGTGAATAAATAGGGGAAGAAGAAAGAGGAGGAGAAGGAGGGGAATTTCTGAATTGTATTTTATGGATTTTATTATTAAGTAAATGTTAGAAATATTCCGTTGAAAATATGTATGAAAGATATTTTATCGATAATTAAAACAAAGTTCAGGAATGGTAGAAACTGTGAGTTAACTCTTGTCACACTTAGGCGGCGGTCACACTGATGATGTATGATGTATGCAGTATGCAACACGCAGTATGCAGGTACTTACTTTAGGTTACGATGTTGTTCAAATTCATGCAGTATTGAGTGCAACACCAGTATTAAAAATGTCTTCATCAGAGGAAGCAGTAATAACTTTTTATTAACTTTTGTGGTTTTTAAGACACCGTAAGCATTTGTCGAAAACGCGGTGTTGGATTTTGCCATTTTATAGAGAAAATTTGCAGCATAGTTCAGCAATTGTCGCTAACGAGTTATCTATGGATGATGAAAAATTCAAGGATTTCTACAGAATGAGCAAAAACAGTTTTCATGTCTTGCTGGACTGTCTTAAAAACTTATATTCTAATCCAATGAAATAGAAAATACCAAAGAAAAATTTTTTAAAAAAGACCGTTTCTAAACCGGCGTTAAAAAAATAGAAAATAATTTCTCCCTTCATTTCTCCAGAGTTTCCCTTCGTTTTGCATTTAATTAAATTTTTAAAATATATTACATTTGCATATAAATTTTAAAATTTTCAAGGTATACAGAGAAAACAAGATCTCAAATTACACTACAGTGAATAACAATTTCCCGAAATTTAAATTTGGAACTCCTAATGTTTATCAAAATACTTAATTAAATTTCTTTCCTTTGAATATGCTTTCTTTGTGTACCATGAAAATTTAAAATTTTTTATACAAATGTAATTTGATTAAATGGAAAACTCTAGATAGTTATTTGATATATTTATTGTTTTTCTTTTTTAGTCATAAATTATTCTCAAAAAATGTAAAATTATATCACTAATGAATTTTCAGTACAAGCATTGTTGCACTTTTTTGTGATCGAAAGCTCACAAAAGCCGGGTATTTTGATGAAAAGTAGTATGTTGGGAAAATTATCATAGCCGAGGTAATTAATCTCAGATTCAGTTGTCCTGCAAATATTTAATTTAAGGCAAATAGGATAATATATATTAACCCTACCTAATTAGCATTCCTCGAAAATTTCTTCCACCATTTAAGTTGCAAGAAATTGCACTCCAGCCCAAGAAATTATGGTGTTTGAGCGAAATGCAAGCGACCTATGTATGAAAAACACCAGTAGCGCAAGCAAGAAGTGTATAATGTCTATTTTATGTGATATCTGAATGCTAATGAAATTTTCATGCCAAAACGAAATGAGAAAGCTATACAGAGCAGTCCACAGCTGATGGCAAGTGCGGTTATAGGGGGCGATGGGGGCGATCGCCCCCCCCCCCCCCCCCCCCTAGAGCAAAGTCTGGATCCGCCCTTGCGTGTATTATGCTGCCCGTTGATGCGTAAAGTGGCTAGGTATGCTGGTAACGGGGTGGATATTTGAGTAACGATGATTCCTTTTGTTTTGGGTGCCACGTAGTTTTTTTTTTTTCAGTTTTGAAAATCGAGGTACTACGAAACTCGTATGAACAAGAAGAAAAAAAAATTATCCAGATCCTTCGAAAGAAAATTCTAAATTTATTTTTCTACCACTTTCACCAATAAAACACCAACACATTTTCGTCTTTTTCAAATATATGTATATATTATACTTATATTGGTATATGTAAACTAAACTAATCAATGCAATTAATATAATAATACACAATCGTATATACTTATCTTGTTGCGTGGAGACTTTATTGTTTAAAATCGAAGGAAAAACCAAAGCGATTAGTACAACCAGGAAATCTTCTATATAGCAATCTCCGACATCAAATAAAAAAAAATCGTTTTCTTCGTTGTTTTAATATTTCCACTCTTTTATCACTAAATTGTTGAAATTCTTTTTTTTTTAATGTGTTCACCATCTGCTTTCCGTACTTGATCGAGAAGAAGTGTTCGCCCCGATTCTTTTTTTTTTTTTTGGACTACTTGCTCAGCCCGGAAATGTTTTTTTTATTCGTGCAATCGTCCATGATGCTCTCCAGTCTGGCGGTTGTTTTCGAGCACCTTTAATGTTTAGGTCTCAACCTCACCACTTCTGGTTTCGCATCCATTAACAATGATGTAACAATAATGACAGACTGATCTACATTTCATGAGGGAGATCATTATGCTTCTCCTTCCCTTTTATTTAGGCTGTTAATACTGGCCATTTTTGATTTCATATTTTTATTTTGAGCGAAGACTTCTTCTACGTCATTCATTTCAATTTTGTTATGTTCGCGGCTGGTTGTATATTTTTTTTTTTTTTTAACTGATTTAGTTATAAATTAGATGGTTATGGACTGATTTAATTGTTAATTAGATGATTTTACAAGTATCTCCACACTAGCAAGATTTATGACCAATTTTAACTTAAGTATAATTTGACTTATGCCTTTAGACTTTCAAAAAAAATGTATAATGATAAGAATATAGTTAGTAAATGAGATTATAAATATGTAAGAAACTAATTTTAACTCCTATTATAATTATTTAATTATAATCATGAGAATCAGCCAACGAAAGTATTCCTCGAAACATACAAAATATTTAGTGCTTTTAATTTATGATGCTTAGTGCCTCCTTTTTGTTTTCTCTATGTATGTGCGTTATTAGCCCCGAATCCATCAGGGTGCACCTATGGCTCAGTTAATGATCCATATATACGAGAGTAAGTCCAATAATTCAAGCGTGTATTTTCCTTCTAATCTGCAAGCTTTGTTCTTCTTCTTTTTTCACGTGGTTGGGTAGATTCCTGAAAGTGGAATTTGTGGCCAATATCAGCAATTCTTATAATTTCCATGATATGACACATAACACGTGACATTGAATCTAGTGAACGACTTTTAATTACTATAAGGTAATCAGTTAAAGAAGTAATATTTTATTAACCCATTTTATCCCAGTGTTGCAAAAACGGTTCATAAGACACGTGCAAATAAATGTATTTTTCCTTTCTCTCCAATTAACTCTCAGTGTTGCGTTTTCGCAGCACATAATTACTCTACTATTAGCAATAAAAAAACACAAAAAACTAAATCAATTCACTTTCTTAGTTTTCTACTTAAAGCTTTATCATAATTGCAGATCAAGTAAAATTGTGAAAAAAAAGTAATTCGTTCATAGTATTAAGTATCCACACGATTGTTTATAGTTCATCGTTAATAGTATAGAGTGTACACATAGGGCCTGTTCAGTCCACCGACGTTTTTTTATTCTCGCGACGAAATATTTTCTTCCTAAAGAAAAGGAGGAAAGACACAAAGAATTTAATTCTAAACTAAATAAAAAAAAACACTTATATGAACCAAGAACTTCCTCACTTTGGTCCAAGCATGTCTAAGTACTCCAATAAATAGATTTGACACCTAAAACATAAAAAATTATCATTATTTACAACAAAATTGTACAAAAATATCATTGACTTACCTCAAAGTATACATTCCTCCCGTATATTTACACTTCATAATGTTACATCGTGAAATTACGTCAAATCATTTGATTTCGCCTCAATCATCAAATTCAACAAATGTCGCTAGGACAACACCAAGAGGCGAAGGCGGAGACTAATCCTGGTGACAAGAATATTATTCCCAACCTCATTATAGAAGATTAATTCTATATTTCAGAGATTAATTTGAAAATCCTATCATTTCCAATATTCCTGCCCACACCTAAGCAGAAGTTTAATTCTGCGCAGAGATTAATCTGCAATATTCCTGCCGACACCTAAACAGAGTTCAATTCTGTGCAGAGATTAATCTGCAACATCTCCTGGTCACTTTTACAGAAGAATAATTCTGATGCAGAGACTAATCGCCGCTTCTTCTTTATAGTAGCATTTTGTTACACTTCTGCGCATGCGCAGAATACTGTCAGAACTAATCTGACTCGACTATAGCCCGTTGCTACCTTTGTGCCCTCACGTACGAGCAACAGTAATTTTGCTGCCCTTCTGCCCACACGCACCATAAAAGAACAGATTTATACCACCTTGGGTACAAAAAACCTATATTCAGAAACTAATCTGAATTTATAGAAGCATTTTGCTGCCCTTGTGCCCTCACGCACTAGCAGCATCAACATTTCCTTTTTATTTCGTTTTAATGACAGATAATAATTTTGGTCTTCTCTCCTTTTTCAAAACAGAGAGAACATTGGTAGCGCCTGAGCAGGAGCTCATTGAATTTTAATTTGAACTCTTAATTTGTCTTTTTTATTATTTTGTATTACTTTTATTTCATTATTTTTCTTGAAGTTTTATTGAATTGTAAAGTACTTTGTAGGTTAGTTTTAGTTCTAAAATTTTTCTTTTAATTGAATTTTCTGTGATATTTAGTTTTAAGCTGTTGAAATTTAATAAATTTTATATTTGGATTTTAAACCGACTGAGTTGTCCTTTACAAACCGGAACTCCCTCCCACGTGCGAGACTTAAATCTGTAAATTGTGGAAGCTGATTAGGTATTCTGTTTGAGTTATTGACGATGTCGTCTATCAGTGCAATGACTTGTTGACGTAATTTTCTATTTTGCGTGTCGTTCATTTTTTCTATATCTGGTAACAAACTTTTTAAAAATAAGTGACTGGCATCTTCATCTTCCTTTTTTTTTCTTGCTTTCCATCCAATTGATAAAAGCTTGATCTGCAGAAGCAGAAATGTTTTTTTTTGACTTCGTTAGTAACTTCAGGGGGTGATCTGGTCTCTTATTTTTGTTGAAGTGTGTGCCGAAATTTGAAAGTCAGATGGTTTTTCAACCTCTTCTAGAATATCATCACTGCCTGTCTCCTGCGCTTTTCACAGTCGATGCTTCTCCTCTGCAGTTATCTTCTATTCCAGTTGCTACTGAACTCAGGTTACCACATGTTGATTTTGATTTAAGGAACAGTACAAGAAATTGTAAGTGGGAAGCTAAATAATAGTCCCTTTTACTATTGGCACCAGAACCACTTTTAGGTTTTTTCAATCTTCTAGAAAATGTATTTCGTATATTCTTCCAGCGTTCCTGGCAAATTTCAACTGAAAGAAAAGAGATAATTTTTTTATTGCAGGCATCTGGCAACAGGAAGAAGTTATCGCGATCTCTTTTATCAGTTTTACAAAGGACACAATACAATATCTGTAATTGTAAACGAAATATGCGCAGCTATCTGGGAACGGTTGCAGCCAAAATTCATGCCACCACCTACAGTGGACACTTAGAAGAAAAAAATGCAAGAGGATTCCATGAGATATGGAATTTGCCAAATTGCGTTGGCGCAGTGGAAGGCAAGCATATTCGAATTAAAAAATTCGATAATTCTGGTTCGGCTTATATTAATTATAAAGGATACTTTTTTATTATTCTTATGGCATGCGTGGACCCACTTGGCTTATTTACAACCATAGATGTAGGAGATCTAGGCCGAAATAGTGATGCAGCGGTGTTTAAACAGTCACAGCTTAGAAAATTATTTCAAAAAGGCCAGCTAAATCTACCCGAACTTGGCACATTACCTAATGACAATACAAACATGGATTTCCCCCTTTATATTTTTGTGGGTATGAAGCTTTTCCTTTGAAGCCAAGCTTCATACGACCGTTTCCTCAAGGAAAGGAGGTTTTAGACTTGAGTAAAAAATGGGTAGATGACTTACGGGATTGTATATATCACCTTTGTCTAAGTTAACCACAAGTTCGTTTTAACTGCTTACACAAAATTTTACTTTTTGTGTCTAATGAAAATAATAAGTCCAATGCCATTCCTTTAATTTGACTTGCTCATAATATGAAAAGGGGTCTCCTACGTTGAGCAAAATTGAAAAAAATAGCTAAATTTCATAGTGCAGTTAATATGAGGACTACTTTGGACTAATAACCATAGAATCACACATTTTATTAAAAATTGATAGTTTAAAGAGAACAAGGTGGATAGAAAAAAATAAACGAACAAATTGTATAAATCAAATTATGACATACAAAGAAAGTGGTTGTGGGTTATCTCGTGCGATATAAGGCAGCAACAAGATCTCGGTACATAGGAAAGTTTAAAAGTTCGACTTTACCTCTCTATCACTTTGCACAGTATTTTGTTTCTAATACAAAACAAAAATACTAAAAATAGCATATTCTAAATGCATCCAATTAGCTTAGTTATAAAAGCGAGGACCTAGTCATATATGCAAAGGCTGAAGATGAATCTAATTTAAGAATTATTGAATGCAACATTGATTCTGCGTAGACAGGTTTCTCTTACTGAATCATCATTACCATCATTACCACAATTAATTCCATTGGTCTGTTGTTAAACAGCTATACGTCATCAGCAGCATAAAAATAAATACTGAAATCATGGATGATAAACTGTAAATCATTTATATATATTGTGACAGATTCCCTAAAATGGTTAAACGAAATCAGTCAAAACAATTTAAAAAGCCCATAAAAGTCAAAAACAACAAATATCCCGAAGAAACCGCCACCAGTGAACTTATCTGAAAATTAAGATGGTCCTATCGACTTCGGGAATTAGAATTATAATACAGAACATCCTGATTCGTAACGATCGGACCGTCCGTAAAGTCATTTTTTCCCCTTAAATGAGACATAAAAAAAAACGGATAAAAATAAAATGGGCTCTCGGTTCTTCCGTTGCTTTTGAAGAATGAAAACCAAGTGAGGGCATCATCTTTTTTTTTTTTGAAGAGTAATAATAGTAAAAAATAAGTCAGAATTTGTGTGAATAAAAATATATAAAAATCCTTCAAATCGCGGAGTTTTAATTATCTGGCCAAGTTTGTTTATTTTCTATTTGTTTACCTTTACAAAAGCTCTTTGTTCTAGGGCTGATCGTGGTGAGTAAGCTGTCACAAATATTAATTATTTTTGAGTACCAGTGCCAAATATCTTCCGAATAGAGCCATAAGAATTTCGCTCCACTGAAATGCCGGAGGAACATCTCCTAGAGGAAAGCGAAAAATAGGTGGCGGTACCTGGAGTTGAATATCATAAAGTGGGAGTCTACAAAAAGACTTTTTCGCCTATTTGGAAGTGAGCAGACACCGAAGATTTAGCAGCATTTAAAATTGTGCCAAAATAGTAACATAAATCGAATAAATTTAAACTCCACGCAGTTCGTCTGGTGTCTCATCGAGGAGCCCCAAAGCTCTTGAGGAACTCGCTTCCACTCTCAAACACAAAAGCTTACTCTGACACAAACTCGACAGAGCACACATACCAACGTACACACTAACATCACAAATACTTTCTTCTGTATTTTGTCTGATGTAGTATGTGGTACTTATCAGACTTAGATCCGCCATCATTATAAATCCGACCAGAATTTCCCTGTGTTGGTGTCTGCCGTAAGTTATCCCACGTCGAATTCTCAGGTTGCTGAAAAGCACACGGCGTGACGGCAAATCAAAGTTACGCCATCCTAGTCCGGTACTCTTTGCCAAACGGCATCAAAACAAGCCACCACAAATATCGCAACACATAATTCATAACACTAAAAACGCTCACCTTTCCTCCTAAGAGGAACTAATTATTTTCAACTTTCGCCAAACGAACTTATAATCAGCACACGTCACGGTTGTGGCAGAACTCAATTTGCACTAACCATTAATTCCGCTTCCACTAGCTCCATTCACCTCTCCCATTCAAGTCAAAGAGCTGCGTACGTTCATAGTGGGAACTATCGTACAAAGGTCTATTCAGTTCACAGAAGACTTTCGGCAAAAGCTCCTATCTTTCACCACAGCCCAGCTGTTATCATCATGTTTCAGACCGGCTCTGGTCTCTGGATACACGGCCCACCGTGCGCAGTCTCACCAAGCTGTTGCTGCTGCAACATTGTTGCAACAGATCGCCATCCAAAGTAAAAAGTCTCGCTCTCGATTTATATGAAGCCAATAATCAACAGAGGATAACGCCAACTTGTAACAATATACATATATATATATTAGATAAATAGTAGTGGTCCTAGTACAGATCCTAAAGGAACCCCAGAAAACGCTGGAAATAACTCAGATGAGCGTTCATTGTAGATAAAACTGACATTCCGGTAAAGTAATTCTTGTCTAATGAAATACAGGAAAACTTTAAAAAGATTTGGTGAGACTTTTCCAGAGCCAACTGCATCTGATTTCATAGAATATAAAGATTTGAAAAAATCGTAGCTGTTAATGTAATTGTCCTAGTTCGTAGAGGTAATATGTTCCTGAAGGAATTGCTGAATAATGTTTAAAAAATAACGAGTTGAGATATTGCAAATTCATCAGTCAAATATTTTGATTCATGCTGAAGCGATTTGGTAATATTGCGCATCAGACCTATTCTATTAGAATCCAAAACGAGTGACTCAACTACGAAGGCCACAAATTACGTAAACGACGATCACGATAAAGTAAACCTACAAAAACTGAAAAATATTGGGACAATTTTTCATACAATTCAAATATAGTTGTATTTATTGGCTTTAGAGCAGCGCAGCGTAGCAATGTTAAATGCTTGACAAAAGTAATACTTTTGCAACATTCGGGGTACATTTCCCTATAATTTAGCTCATCTTATTAGTTCTAGCCATAAACTCTATATTATAAATTAGCTTTCTTCATTATCCTTATGCTTTTTTTTGCATACCCACTGTCGCTATTCGCATAACTAATTACCACTCTATAGCCTCATTGCGGTGAAACCTTTAGAGTTGCCTCAGATAACACCTAAATAGACTTAGTTATGTGCCCTTACAGGAATTAACCCCATTCGATTAAATATTTAAAAGCAATTTTATTTCAAACGCAGCAGTTGAAAGCCACCAAATAAAAAAAACGGCTAACAGAGCAACTTTGCCCCTACTACTGTCCTCTTCAATGGAATCATCACTTAACATTTTACTCAGGACATGATAGTGGAATAGCAGCAACGTAGACGACCATTAAATGAAAAACACCGCAACAGACACACAGGTCCGCTAGTAAGTAAGGAAAAGAAAAATAAATAAGTCAGCATGAGCTGATTCAGGCAAACCACCAGAATATAGTCCTGATCCCCGGTTAATAACGATCCAGGAAAGGAACTGGAACCGTATGTCCAACTCCAGAAATGGTCCGGCTATAGTTCAGTGAGTTTTATTGTTGCCGCATGTTTCGAAATATCCCCAGGAGCATACCGATGTACCCTTTGTCGAGTCCTTTTAATTTCACTTCATTGTGTTCTCTGGTTGTTAAATGACTTCACCCCCCGCCCGATGCTCCTTACACTTCTTGACATGCTGTATGTGGCCAGAAGTTTGAAATGAAAACAAAAGGCTTTTGAATACCTTCATGGAAGTACACAAATCTGGTTGTGTGCATATGCGGTTCCTTCATTTATTGAAGCTACATAAATTTTATCCCATTTCGGAGGTGCAATTTGAATTTACGCTTCTTCGGTCTTTGAAATGAGACAATGAGGAGTGTAAAGCTTGAATAAACCTAAAATGGATGAAAATAGTCGAGAAAATTGTTGATTATAAAGTCAAGTTATGACAAAATTGTATTGAAAATGCGTTTTAAAGATAATAATCAGGAGTATAGTACCTATAATAGCTACTCTCAAGCCAGCGATCAAAAACGATTTGAAGGATTTAAAAAAGAATTGAAATTTAACGATATTTCTTATCTATCAAAAATAGAACTGTCACTCTTTGACAGCTGTCAAGTAAATATTGTACCCCTAATGAAAAAAAATGATAAAAAATACATATGGCAGATTTAAAGAAATTCAATTCAAAAGAGGTGATCAGTTCGTTCAAATGGTTCGTCCAGTTCATATTGCTGTCGGTCATCATAGTGCACCGTTTTATCCAGAAATTGTAAACGTTATCAATAGATTTGAACGAATCGATGTGACTCAATTTTCTCAATCATTAGTGACAAATGCTTGCATCTTCCTGAGATGTCTATTATTATCGTCACCGGTGATTTCAATTTATCAAATGTGAGCTGGACTTACAGTAATATAGAGATGTGCATGCAGATGTCTGGAAATATTACTTTGGCCTCATCTTCGCAGCTAAATAATACTAATATCTAAAACAATATAACTCCATTTAGAGCCAGAACATCAGATTACTTGATCTAGTATGGTCCAATCTCAAGGCGTACTTTCTCGGATTGACCTTCACCACCTACCTCTTGACATTGAATTATCAATAAATCAACATGACATTTTACCTATGAGGTTAACACGAAAACTATCTTTTCGTACAGCGAATTTTAATACCATCAACAAGCATCTGGCTTCAATTGACTTTTCAACAAAATTTTCCAATGATGTAGAAAGCTCATTCAAACATTTTGTTCTCTATTCTAAATGATTTCATAAGAACCTTCGTCCCAGTAATAAAACCAAAACATGGAAAGTATCCACACTGGTATAGTCGTGAAATAATCCAAGCTTTAAAAGAAAAGGAAAAATATCGCCGTGAATATAAACGCTTGAATCACCCAGAAATTTACAAGAGCTTATCATTATTTCGTCAAAGCTTGATTAAAGCATGTTATAGAACCTATTTGGATGAAATTGAGAAAATTTTACACAATAATGTCAAAGCATTCTGGGCATACTCCAAAACAATGAAATCCTTAAACTCCCTTCCTACTGAGATGTACTACAATGATAAAATTTCTAACACGCCCTAGGGCACTTGTAAATCTTTGCTCTCTACATTAAATCTGTATATTCTGACAACATTTCAGGCAGTAGGTAATCACTCAACATCCAGTAATTCTACAACACCTCCCTCTTCTCATTCAACCTCTTTTTCTTCTTCAATAACTACGTATCCGATTTCTCCTGAGGATGTGCAAATTGTCATTCTAGGTTTTGATTTAAGTAAGAAAGCTGGCCCCGACACCATACCGAACATCTTCCTAGAGAACCGCTCCTCCGTATTAAGCGCTCCTGTAAGTGTACTATTCAACTTTTCATTGAGCCACAGATTTTACCCATCTGCATTCAAGATATCGTGCGTTACCCCAATTTTTAAATCTGGTGATCCAAAATCCGTAAAGAATTATAGACCTATATCAATTTCTAATAGCTTGGCCCTTGTATTCGAAAAACTTTTTTATAATCAAATCTTACCCCAAACCATTTCTATCTTGAGCACTAAACAGCATGGATTTCTTCCAGGAAAATCCACTACCACGAACCTGGCGCTTTATACCGACAAAATTGCAGTAGCACTTGATGAAGGGAGTCAGGTTGATTCTATTCAAACCGATTTTGCTAAAGCCTTCGACAAAATTTCCCACTCTCGTGTACTCTATAAAATATCTAATATAGGTTTCTGTGATAATTTAGTTGCGTGGTTCGCATCATATATCCACGATGGACTGCAAACAGTAGTCCTTAACGGTTAGCAGTCCTACCTTTCATACAAACTTCCGGTGTTCCACAAGGTGCAATTCTAGGTCCTTATATTTTTCTCCTCTACATCAATGATCAACCGCACCAACTAATCACAGACTGTCTCTTATATGCAGATGATGCTAAAGTTTTTAAAGTCACAGAAGAGGACTGTAAATTTCGTTTCCGAAATGAAAGATTTAGGAGTAATTTTTGACCAGAAACTGTTACTTCAGTCACATACTAACTGGATTAACTCCAAGGCTTTTAAACTGTTGGGTTTTGTATTCCGAATTTGTAAATCATTCTACTACATCACTAATAACTCTTTACAATTCTCTAATAAAAAGTCATCTGGAGTACGCGTACACTATATGGAACCCTTTTTATGGTGTTTATGTGCAGCAAATTGAAGCAGTTCAGAGAAAATTCACTAGATTTCCTTTATATAAAACAGAAGGATGCTATCTTGACTATTTTACTCGTCTCGACAAATTTGGTATTCTTTCTCTGGAAAAACGTCGTCTTTTCTTAGATGATATGTTTTTATTTAAAATAATACACAAAAAATTGGAAAAAATTCCTAATTTTTTCAAATTTTATCGATTTTTCCGCTAAAATTCATAATAACTATAGTTTTATGACAAGATTTAGAAACCCTGGAATGCTGACTTTAATTTGACTAAGCACATGTACCTGCCTAAAAGCAACCGTTTTTGAGATATTCCCGTTTCTATGATTCATAATTTTATTAATTTTGCTTATAACACTAGAAATCACGCCTAATTTTATGCAATTCCACGCAAATTAGTAAAATTCATGAAATAATTAATAATACGGAAATATCTCAAAAACGGTTGCATTTAGGCAGGTACATGTGGTTAGTCAAATTAAAGGTAACATTCCGGGGTTTCTAAATCTTGTAATAAAACTTTATAGTTATTATGCATTTTGGCGGAAAAATTGATAAAATTTGAAAAAATTAGGATTTTTTTTTTTTTAATTTTGTGATTTTGACGTTCTGCAACTTCAGACAGAAGATGACATGAAGGCTGAATCCCACCTTGATAGGGTGTATACCAAGAAAGTTGTGTAAAGTGGAGGACGTACTAAAATTCTTAAGCCCCTCCCCTACCACCGAAACGACGCGTCTTACCTTCCCTCCCTTCACCATGTAATATTTTTGATTGTCTCCACCTCAGCTATCAAACCCTTGAGCTAGGTGCACCAATTATGAAACACCCAGTATATATTAGTCACAGAATTACGTCACAGGCTATCAGCTGCAATGTGTCAAAATTTTAATGGGAATAGCTTGTCTTCTATATACCTTGGTCAGCGATCTAAAACTCCGACTCATGCTCGGACAACCAGGTCAACAGAAAACCTAGTTGTTTTGTATATTCTAAGGCATTCACAGTGATTTGAATCAGACTTGATCATATTTATATAACGATTTAAGCCTAAAAGTTCAGTTGACATAACTATCAACTCAAATCTAAATACCATGAATTGGAGAATACCCTACGTCCATTAATTTGGTACTTCAAATGGCGGAAGGTGACCGAAAATAATAAAAATACGTATTTATACTTATATGTTCTCTGCAACGAGGACCACTTTCAACTTGAAGTCTGTGTCAACAAATAGAACTGTCACATTTTATGCACCAAAAACTCAAGAGGCATTATCGAATAGCCTATCCATACAGAAGAACTGACAATTTGGTAAGGTTTTGGGGTTGGAGGCGTTATTAGGTCATATTTTATCAAAAACGTGGCCAGGTCCAACTGTTTTGATGATTGTGTTATCCCACGATGCTAATTCTAATTGACATTGTTTTGTTTTTACCTGAATTAGAGTATTTCAACCTGAAAAATATTTATTTCCAGCCGGATACCGCTACATATCACCACAGGCCATGAAACATTCGCAATACTTCGAGAGAATTTCCTGTATGTATACTTTTTCTCTTTCTATGTAAAGACACTAATTGGCCGACTTAATACCTCTTAACTTAACTCAACTTAACTTAACTTAACTCAAATTCACTTAACTTACCTTAATTTAACTTAACTTAACTACGAATTAACACCGCTAGATTTCTCAATTTGAATATTTACAAAAGGTATCCGTGCATATTCTACTCCACACCATTTCAATAATAAATAAACTATGTCCAATACCACCCCCCCCCCCCCCCCGAAATTCCTGCATCACTCTTGCTTCTACATTATTACCCAAAACGAAAATTATAGAGGCTCACATCTCTTTAAAATCCTCTGCAATTTCAATAACATCCTTTACATCTTGATTAAACATTTTTGAAAAGGAACAAATATCTTTGCCGTAAGCAACTCGACGACTTCTTCTTGATGCTTCAATAAAAATGTCTCTGCACTCTACACAGAATTGAAGACAGCCTCTGCCTTTGGGGCATTTTATAATAACACAAGTCCTTTTGAGTTGTTGAACTAGGATGTCACTTTAGGTGGAGGGAGATGCAACAGCAGCAAAGCACCAGTAGCTACATAGCTATTCACAATTCAACTCAAAGCAGTTGCAGTAGGGCTTATTTGAAAAGCACAGAAGCAAAGAGGAAAAAATAAAATTGAATTGAAAATGGTTATGTGGTGGCACCTAAAGTCACTTTTATTTTCACGGAAAACTACTTTTACTTCAATTTCAGGCATTTTCAACCTGATTGGCACTTTAATAGATTCGTCAATATCCCTTTGGAAAGAAGTATAAAAGTCAAGAAAAGTTTCCAACCCATTGGGGATGTGTAGACGTGCAAGTATTTAACATGGTCGACATGGACAAAAGCTTTCGAGGCTTTTATCTGGAAATTATAATTATAGTGTGATCCGTATTTATGTATATAACTTTATATGGCCAGGTGATTCCATTCAGCGAGACTTACAAAAATTGTGAGTGGTGAGTGGGGCGGGGATTTTGTACTTGGACGTTGTCCTTTGTATCGGGTTATTAAGTAATTTTATAACTTTTGAATATATTTTGAAAATCACATCGTCTTCGACATGATAATAGCACATCCTTACAAGTGGAGCTATGATTAGACCTTCATAAAAATTCAGAATCATCCCATTTGCTCCTCCTCCCTTCAGACTTATTCATGTTTTTTTTTTATTATTATTATTTATTTAACCAATGATAACATTTCAGAGTATACACACATAGGATGGGAAATATTTAAAAAATTTAGACTATTATGAGTTCTTTACAACTTGAATATTTAGGTAGACTATAAAGTTAGTTCACATAATAAGATTATAACAGTACCATGCCCTATATAAACTAACTTAATTCCACTTAACCTATTTTAATATCTAACTAGGCTGTAATCGCCGAATAAGACATTCGTCAAAAAATGTTAAAGCAGTGCCATGGCAAGTTCAATGCAATCTTAAGTAAATATTACTATTAAAAAAATACTATTATTAACAATAAAAAAAATTCGTTCGGTACTAATGTACTTTTTTGTGAAAAATATAAAGTATTAAGCTTCATTTGGAACTTAAATCAGAAAAATCAGTCGCTAAATTCTTCAGATATGATTTTTTGAAAATGGCGTTTCATCGTAAAATTAAGAAATTTCTAACGCATTAGAAAAAATTTAAGGATTCCCTACATCAGGTCGAGACATCGGTGACTTTATATTGCTTCGAATAATGCATAAAATTTCTAAAGAAAAAATTTCCAGCTATCAATTTTTGTTAATTGCCCAGTCTTTATATGCGTTAATTTGGCTTGAGCTCAATAGCAGCGATACCATCAGTGAAAGAATAAATGCTCTCATCAATGAAAATGGCTAGAATAGCTACATTTTGACTGCGATCATCACTTACATTTACATTGCGATGTCTTAGGGCAGTAGCCATAATGGCTACTTTCTGCATTACATGGTATTCAGTGGTTTCACTGATTATAAAATATGAAACTCTCATTAGTGAAAAAAGCTCTTCTTCTTTGATGTTCTCATTTGTATCCTATGTTAATATAAACCGTGTGAAACAGATGGCCACAATGTTTTTCATGCTGGGACAATTGTAATGAAAACTTTTAAGGAAAAAAATTTTTATGTAAACATAAAAATGTTTCATGCGAAACTTCACAATCTATTAAAATATAAAGAATAAAACGTACATACATAATCCAGGTTAATAATAACTAAAATAAAAAAGAAAACTTCATCAATAATAAAACAAACAAAAAAATAGACTAACACCAAAACTCATAGGAGAAAGTTAAATAAAAAGTTGATTTCATTTAAAAATTCAAATAAAAAATAAAATAAAAAAATCACAACAAAAATTATTACTTAATTGCACGCACCACTAACATTCTCACTAAAACTCTCAACATGAACTAAAACTCTAAGCTGTGATTCCCCGTAGGTACTAATAGCAGCAACACCGTTCTCAGTGACTCATTGTCAACTTCAGAGGAAAACCAGTTGCTCCTTACTTTCTGCATTACATTTAGCCGACTATTTCATCGATTAAATTTTCATTATGTTCATCGATGTAGTCATTCATTCGATTTTCTTGAATACGGATATTCGCTGCTGGCATTGATTTTATACATATAACGGGCTTTCCAATAAGAGGTGTTATTTTGATATTCAAAGAAAAATGCCATTTTTTGAGATAAATGATCGGATTTTTATTTCATTATAAAGAGGAAGGTATGCCGTTAATAATAGAAAATAACATCAGCCAAATGACCACCACGACCACGTCTACAGGACTATATCCTTTTCATGAAATTTTCCATAACCAAATCGCAAAGTGGCTGCGTCCTCGATAGCCTCACGAATTCCTTCTTTGAGGTCTTGAATCGACGCAGGGCTGTTGGTGTAGACCTTCTCTTTCACGTGGCCTCAAAGGAAGAACTCGCAAGGTGTTAAGTCACAAGATCTCGGTGGCCAATATTGATCACCTCTTCGAGAGATAACACGGTCCGGAAACTTTCCCCGTATAAGATCAATGGTTTCGTTGCTTGTATGGCACGTAGCGCCGTCTTGTTGAAAGTAAAAGTTATCCAGATCAATACCATCCAATTCCGGCCATAAAAAATCATTAATCATCTGTCGATAGCGCAATCCATTCACCGTAACTGTTGCTCCAGCCTCATTTACGAAAAAGTAAGGTCCAATGACCCCGCGGGACCATAAACAGCACCAAACAGTCACACGTTGAGGATAGAGAGGCTTTTCAACAATAACTCTTGGGTTTTCCGAGCCCCAGATGCGACAATTTTGCTTGTTGACGAAGCCATCGAGGTAGAAATGGGCCTCATCACTCAAGATGAGTTTTCGATGGAATTCCGGATCATTTTCATGCATTTCAAGGACCCAATCAGCAAAGACGCGACGTTGTTGATGATCGGCCGGCTTGAGTTCTTGTGTTAACTGAACTTTATAAGCCTTAAGACCCAAATCTTTATGCAAAATACGGTGTAATGACGTTTGTGGAATGCCTAATTCCAAAGAACGACGAGGAGTGGACAAACCTGGGTTTTCTTCAACACTTTCGGCTACAGCAGCAATATTCTCGGCTGTTCTTGAGCGACTTGCACGTGTTTTATTCTTCACATCACAAACTTGTCCCGACAGCTCGAATTTTTCTACCAATTTGTGTATTGCGGTCCGACAAGGTGCTTCACGACGACCCAAAAATGTTCGAGTTTTACGAACCGTCTCTGCCACATTTTCACCATTTTGAAAGTGAATTTTAATAATTTCAATGCATCGTTTTGGACAACATACGACCTCTCACACACATAGCGTCACTGATTCACGTAATCCAGCATAAGATAAAATATGCAACTACATATATGATCTTACTCTACTTCAATCACCATTAAACTTAGGTTATTTTCCCAGCTTTCCTACTACACAAAAAGAACCCATCTTAAGATTCAATATTCAACTCAGAAGAAATAAATTTCAATTTAACCTTCACTTTCACTTGCACTCTTGGGCTGAAATCTTTAACAGGCCTTACCCTACCTGGTTACCTCCCGTTTTTCCTTGCCTTAATACCTTCAAGGAATCTATGCCTTAGCACTTAAAGATATCCTCTAAACTCACTTATTCTTTCCTTTTTATTCTAGTTACCTCAGCCAGCCCCGGTTATTCTTTCCTTAAAGAAACACTTCCCGGAAGCTGCTAGAATACGACTTTTATTACCCGCATCCGTTTTCACAAAACCTTTCATACCTACCTAACTACTTAACTTAACCTTAGTGTAAGTATATATGCAACAAAGTGTTTTTGAGATGGGAAGTAATTGGAAACTAAGGATAGATTTTTGCAGAACGTCACTAGTGCTCTAATTTTCATTATCTTCATGGTATGCAAATTAAATTGTGGGGTCCAATGTTGTATATAAGTTTGCTTAATTTATTTAATTTCTTTCTCTATAGTTAAAGTTACTTTGTACTATGCTACAATCTTTATCAGTTGGAAAAAATATTGCGACAATATCTATTTCCTCTTTTTATACCGTAGATGAAATCTATAGGGTATACTAAGTTTGCCATTCCGTTTGTAAAGCACAGAAATAATGATGGTAGAGCTACATGGATTGGACATCCACGCACAATATTAAAAGTTATTTTGATTTTTCCATGTCCATCCGTTCGTCTGTCCGTCCGTCTATCTGTCTGTGCGCACGATAACTTGAGAACGCGTATACTTACAGAGCTGAAATTCTTCACACGAGACTTTAAAAAATAAAAAGTAAAATTAAGTTCGACAAGTAAAAAGCTAGAATTGATCCAAGACCAATTCTTATGATACCCCAGATGAATGCCTTTATGAAATTTCGTATTGTCTGTGCAAGTTTGATTTTTGAAGTGGTTTTTCGCATATACTTCTAGAACGGTTTGTCGGACAGAAAAAATGATTATAACTAATTTTATAGGATTTCGAATTCTGAAGAAATTTTTAGTACAATAAAAATGTCTAGGACTGATCGTTTCACAGTATACGTAAAAAACCTAAATTTTTATATGGCAACACCAAAAAGGAGTTGCCCGATTTATGATATTTTATTTGATAGTACATTAAAAACACCATGTACTAAATTTGAACTCTGTACGTCGACGCGTTCTCAGGCAGTGTCGAAATATAAAGTGGAAAACGAAATTTTTGTATGGCCACCCCACGAAGGAGTTGCCGGATTTGTCTCATTTTTGAACTTAATTTTACTTTTTTTTCCAAGTCCGTGTTCAAAATTTCAGCTCTTTAAATATACGCCTTCTCGAGTTATCGTGCGCACAGACGGATAGACGGACGAACAGACGAACGGACGGACATGCAAAAATCAAAATAACTTTTAATATTATGCGTGGGTTTCTAATCATTTTGCTCTACCATCATTTTTTCGAGGTATTGCAAACGGAATGACAAACCTATAAATTTCATCTGGGGTATAAATATGAGACAAATCACAAAACTGCTTCGTGGGGTTGCCAAACAAAAATTTCGTTTGCCACTATATATTTGGATTGGACACTGTCTGAGAACGCGTCGGCATAGATAGCTGAAATTTTGTACATGGTGTTTTCATTGTATTAGCAAATAAAATTTCATAAATGGACTAAATCGGGCAATTCCTTCTTGGTGTTTCCATATAAAAATTTAGGTTTTTTGTATACATATATTGTGAAAACGATCAGTTCAAGACATTTTTTTTTTGTACCAAAAACTTCTTCAGAATACGAAATCCTATATAATTGGTTATAATCATTTTTTCTGTCCGACGATCCGTTGTAGAAGTATATGCGAAAAACCACTTCAAAAATCAAACTTGCATAGATTGGTAACCATACGATATTTTATACAGACATTTATCTAAGATATCATAAGAATTGGTCTTACAAGGGGAGGGTCCCTACTCTTCATCACCGATTTCGTCCAAATGCATAGTTTAAGTAGCGCTTGACTTGAAATGCAAGTGACGCAAGTAGAAGCTCCAGATGACCAAATGAAATCGAAATAATGCATAATGTAGGGGAGCCCAAGTTTTTGTGGTCCCCTTGGAAAATGCCCAAATTTGCAAACTTTTGCGGGAGTTATCGCAGTTAAATTGCAACAGAATTTGAATGAAAGTGCAAATACATTTAGGTTAAATGCCAACCACAGAGGAGATATGTAGATTTTCAATTCTGTAAGTGGCATTTCCGTACGTTTTCAAAGAACGCTGGTAGATGGCGAAAAGTGGGTATGAAATTTTGTACAGATAATCCCTTAATAAAAGCGCATCTTTTTATGGATGCCATCGAAAATTCAATATCGCAACTTAATCAGCAGGGGAGAGGAAATATGTTTAAAAAATCAGAAAAACATATTACAAAAAAACTAAAAAAGGAATTTTGCAAATCGGATAATATTTACCCCACCTCCCTTAGGACACCCGAATTCGGGAAATGAGAAACTTTTTCCCATTGGTGTATATGAATGACCTTTTGAATTTATCATCCGATTTTGATGAGATTGTTAACGAATATTCTTCACAGATGGTAGAATATAATATAAATACCCCCACCCCGGGGAAAGTACTTAATTTTGTTTTTGTTTTATTATAATACATAATATATAAGTAACCCACGACGGCTTACCACTATGTAACGTGCTGCCGTACGAATCTCGTAATAGTTTCAAAAAATCATAAAAAACTCACAACGAACTTCGCAAAAAGAATTTTGAAAATCTCTTGAAATTTGGCCGATAGATGAAGGTGGTAGCTTTACAGTTTATGCTACTAATTAATGTAAGTTGAAAGTAATTTAGCAAGACTCGCAATCTTAAAATGCTCCTAAACTAATTGGGATAATTATTTCTCGTTTTCTGTATATGAAAGATAACAGATTATAGATAATTGTAACGAAAAAAAAACTGGCTTAAATGTTGCGCATATCAAAGTTTTGCGAAACGTGTTAATTTTAACCCCGGGTTCACCTACGTTATGCATTATTTCGATTTCACGTGGTCAGTTCCCCCTGGCGTTACGTTCATTTCTACTCACTCCTTGTTGGACCAGCTCTAGCTTTTTTACTTGTTTCTTCAAAAATTGCTTGACTACAAATTTTTTCTGATGGAACAAATTGTTGGGATTTTCACCCCTGAGTACATCCGGATGTAAATTGGTTAAGGCGAATTCTTTTACACGACGACTTGTAGATGTAGAGATACTTGATAACCCTCTGATAAGCCAAAAAATAAAATGAAGCAATTGAAATTGAAATTAATGATGAGTGCTGTCACCATTTGTCGTAAGAACTTCTATAAGTCTGTTATGCATTTGGCTTAAGTACAACAAAAACTTTCAAAAATATTTAAATGAATTTCTGTCTATAAAGATATGGCCATAGTAAATAGGCTTTGCAATTGCATTGAACATAAATTTCACGAGAAGGCTATCCCCAGGGATTTTTAATAATACAAAACTTAGATCTGGGGATAGCGCAAGTCACTTTAAAATATCGATAGAATTTGCTTCAAACGGATCTACCGTATAAATAGTGGTATTATCCTACTGGAAAATCCAACGGTTACCCTCGAACACTTCAATAAATTTCGAGGCTAAGCTTCCAGAATAGCAATGTACTTTTGTGAGTTCTAAAAAACCATATAGAATGGACTAAGTATAATATGGGTCCCCATTATGTATCATGACGAACCCCATAATTCTATAATGTCGAAATAAAAACCGGTTTTTTCTTCCTCAAATCATGGATATAAAAGTGATGACGGTCCTTGGACATCCAGATTAAACTTCCTTTCTTTCGTAATAGTAACAGAATGCATCTCGTGTTTTTCTACAACAACCTGAGTGCAAAAAAATTCTGTAACTTCTCCCTTAAAATTGATCTACGTTTTCGCTCTGTTGGTACCCTTACTTTTTTATTTTCCATGGATCCCTCTCAATTTTCTGGCAATATCGCGATTAGAATGAGTTCTGTTGATATAACGCAAGAGCTTTGCCAATTTTTTCTGGGAATAATTCCACGTCCCATGTTATTAGGAAAAAATCCAACAAATCTCGCCCAAATTTCACTTGCCATGTTGTAATTTAATTATTAAGGGTAATCAAGTGTCCCATGTTTAGGTCATATACAACTTGCAATTTCAAATAAAACTCCAAGAATTTGACCTATACTGTTTGAGGTCGTTGTATGCGTATTTTTGGACTTTCATTGTAACCAGCACAGCTTTATAAACGGAAGATTAACGAATTTGTTCTACCAATCATTGCGGGTACACTGTATTTAGTAAGGTTTTTGACAAGGTTTCTCACAATATTATGATCAATAAGCTACATGCCATCGACTTTCTTAAATGGTTGCTTAGATGTTTATTGTTTAGTGGTGCAATTTTTGTCTACACAGTCGCGTGAAATAAGATATAATTCATGGTGTTCCACAGGGAAGCCACTTGGAACCCCTTATGTTCATTTTGAATGAAATATAAAATCTATAAAATCTGAATTAGATTGTGTGGAATTGCAGAAGGATTTAAGAAAAATTGTTGAATGGTACGCAAACATTGACAATTGTAGACTATTTTTTTTTCTCAAAGTAGTCTTTCAAATTTTTGACTACAACATCAATGGCGTTATTCTTTATAAGAGTACTACACTACTTGACTTGTGTGTATTTTTGAGTCCAAACTTACCTTTAATGGCTATAAGGCAAACTCTATTCTGGATTTTATACAACGCTGAGCTAAGAAATTAGATGATGCATACACAAAGAAACCTTTATTCACAACCGTCGTTCGACCCATCTTGAAATACGCTAGTCCTGTTTTGTTCCCACCTTACAAGCATCACTCTGATCGCATATTAGGTGGGCAAAGAAGATTCCCGCTATTCGATTTAAGAGGCCAGATGCTTCTCATCTTTTATCGTATATTGCGAGAATAAATTTGATACACTTGTCTACCCCTCATATTCGAAGCAAGATTTCTGATATTTGTTTTATTTTGCAACTTTTGAAAGCTGATATCGACACGCTTTTGCTTCTAGAATCAAGAAGTATTAACTCTAAACTAAGATATATTTATTTTATTTTAAAGGCAGGGGACGAAAGACCCCGAGCATGAAGTCGAAAACGATCCATTGTGCTAACATACTAAAGAAAAAGTGTTCGGCTGTCTTCGGCTCTCTTTCCTGCCAAGACAGCTACGCAGAGCTGTCCAACAACTCTCATCTTTGTTAGAAGAGCGTGAAGATAGCTGTGACCGAGAATAATTCCAACCAAAGTTCTGCATAGTTTTCTTCCGAGCCGCCCCCCCCCCCCCCCCCGCTACTGAGGTTCACACATCGGTGTGCTGATATTTCATGAGAACATCCAGTTTGATGAAAGACCTAATCCGGTCCAAGGAAAGGAGAACTAGAGCCGAACCTGGCTCGCAGATCAGCCCTATCATTCTTTATGATCCTCATATGACCGGGTCCCCAATGAAGTGGCACCATGTTGTTGATACACAACTTCGGCCTGAAACACAATTGGAGCATTTCACCCAGCTTGAGATTTGTTGATAATGTAAATATAGAAGAAAACAATTGGGCTTTAACTTTTTTGATAGCTTCAAGCTAGCTTGAGATTTGATCAAATTGCAAATTTCAAGCCCAATCACTGCTATCCTGAGGGAATTTTTAATGTTACCACCTATGTGCGAATGTCGAATATTAGATAAGAATGGCTTCTGTTGACACATTTAAGAAGTAAACAACTACCAAAAATATTGAAATGGAAGAAAACTCATAGAGTTAGTAAAAGATAAGCAGTTCCTGTGGGACATAAAGAAACTCAGCATGAATTTATTGTTATTTTGGATAATCGGAAGCATTAGCAGTCTGGTCTTAATAAAAGCTCTCAACATAAATAAGTTAAAATTGCAAATGTCAAAAACGTCAGTTGTATTCAATTCCGATTTTTCAGTCAGCTTTAGAAGAAAGCTGGCGATAAATCTGGCTGAAAATCTCCAATTGTATTTCAGCCTTTATTCATTGACATCCTGCAGTTCCTCAGTAATTTAGATGTTATCCAGGGGCCACTAAATGTCATTAAGGCAGCCATCCACGAGGATGGCAATGTCTTTTCCCTTAATTTCTATATCAAATCCTATCTTCGCTGCTATTGCATTAGCACTTTAGCCTGAAAGAAAGTAGTATGCATTTCAAGTAAGTCCTACGACCCAATGTCAAATTCAAGAAAATAAACACTGACTCCCATACCCTAATTAGTGAGAGACCCGTCGGTGAAATTTTTTAGAGCGGATCAGATACGGCTCGATAAGGATCTTTCTTCAGCCCATGATTCGCTTTCAATAAAACCCACAAAGACTCAACGTGCAAAATGGAAATTCCGGTACATGAAATGACATGCGGACCAAAGGATTTCCCCCTTCCAGCCTAAACGCCAATGAGCAATGAGAAGAACCACTCTAGCCAAGGCACTGAAGAACTACTGATTTTATTCATATTAACTCTCATCATACTAATTATGGACAGTTCGACCCAATTACTATAGAAATGAGTACTAATTATAGCTGGAGCGCAGTTATGGAATGTTCTCGGTAGCTCTACACTCTTTTAGTCAATTGTAGTCACTATGTCGAATTTGTATATAAGTGAATGTCGATGGTACCCCCTATAATGTGTACCGCCGAAAATTTTTGTATTTTAAAAACAAAATCGAAATAACAAAAGTTGAGTACCTAGCAAAAAAATTCCTCCAGAATCGTTTTATTAAGCAGTAAAACCAATACCAAAATCTTTGACTAGAAAAATATTACCAACGTGCCTAGTTTTTTTAGAATCGAAAGAAAAGGGATGTCGATCCGTCGTCACCCTATCCTATACACACAGAAAACACATATGTATCCAGACGATGGAGGAAGAAATCTATTTTCCTGATATGCCTAATTTGATAACAAATTACAGAGGGGGTGGGTGGGATGTGATACTCCTTGCTATTTTTCACCTCTACAATGCTACATATCAATAACGGTGAAGACGGTTTGACAGACAGACATGAATAAAGCCAAATAAATTTCCATTTGAAATATAACCACAATATATATACGCACAAATACTACCTCACTACCTATCTATACCGGATAAAGCAGATATACAGGGTTTGAACTGTTTAACCAAAATGACTGGCTAAAGAAGGACTCAATGGGATTAGCGTTAATATTATCTCAAATAGAATCAACGTCCTTGAAATGATTGATTCAATTTCTTATACGGACATATAGTCTCAGCTCTCTTCACTTATTACCAAGAATATCTCACGTTTCTAATTACAAAACTAAAACCATCCGTCTTAAATGGTTCCGTTATATTTAATAAAACTAACGTGCAAGAATTGTATAGGGGGTTTGTTTCTTTAATTCCTTTCTATCAAGTACGAGTCTTAAAATCTAATAGAACACACATGTACTACATATAGCTCTTTGCAGGCTCACCTGCATCAGATGCAATCATGCCAAGGAAGTGATTCCCTTCAGGCGGAAGTAATTACTCTTGAGTTGCAGCACAAACAGAAGTGCACAATTTCGTGTGAAGAATTTACAGCTGGAGAGATTCGTTCGAAATAGCTTCAAATACACCGGAAGGCACTCACTATCTATATATACATATAATATATGTACGTATGCAGGAGGTATATATATATATGTGTATAATAACAAAATCCCGGTGCAACATGTTATTGTCTTCTTGGCTTACACATTCAATTTCGATAGATTTCCAAGATCCTTCCTCTTCGTTCCATCCAAGCAGGCAGCAACATTCTCAAGATATTTATTATGTGGATATCTCCAGACGCAAACGAATGTCCTTAAAGCAAACACATTTACAGCAGCTACATAACCTAGAATGTAAACAGAGCGCCGCCTGTAGTACTGGCTGGAGAAGAATCGTGCCAGGATGACTTAGGGATGGCATATAAAAACGAGGAGAGAGGAAAATAAAACAGAACTGAAAAGAAAACGTGCCAAAAGGCCAACACTCCCGTATATTAGAAACGTGCTGTATCTGGAAATTTGATATTGTTAACCAGAGATCCAGAAAATAAAAAATGACTTCCAGGGATGAGGAGGGCAACGTTGTTCCCGATGCTCCATGGCTCCTATTATCCTTGCTCGCTATAGCTGTCTGAAATGTTGGAATACAGCAAGTTGCAAGGGTGTAGAATTCGGCGGTGTTGTATATCTGTTCAGTACAGTCGTCGTACTATTATAGATGAAACATCCTTCTCTGGAACGTAGGTATATACCAACATAACTATCCAGAGAAGCTGAGAGTAGAATTCAGGATTAGTCACTGGGGAGATGGACCTGACCATCACCGCACCAAACCACCTCTCCTCTTGTCAGAAAGGTGTAGAGTAATTTGTTAGTTCTTGGTAGGTATTCGTGCAATTGACCGAAGTGGATAAATCTGATCTGGGCTATATCGAACTCGTTTCAGTTTTATAGTGTGGACGTGTTGCATTTACGTATTGCCTTCAATTACTATCGGGACGAGGAAAAAAAAAGCTATTAGAAAAGTTTTAGGTTAAGTTTTTTTTTTCTCCTTCCTTTATACTATAATATCGACAGATATTGGGTGGTGAAGGGGTAGCTTGATTGGAAACAGTTAAGGAGAGAAAGGATCAGAGAGGTTTTTAGTCGAACAGCGAAATTAATGTGTTTTAACTGAATGCACTTTGTACCTGGAGTCTAAGGTGAACTCATTAAAAAGTTTTTGATCCATGGTCTAAGTTTCCACGTTTAACTTAATTTCGTCAAATTCAAGTTTTGGATTATCTTGTTGGGTAAAGGTAAGTCCGACCTTAAGATGTGTTCTATTTTTGTGTGGTAGGTAGGTATCTATGTGGCGAATAAATTTTTTATAAGACAGTAAGGATTTTCTCTGCATAGGTTAGGGTAGGTTAGGTTAGGTTATAGGGGTGGTAATAAGTTGATTCTTAGCCCACATCACGTAAACCATTATCGAGTTTATTGTATAGGTATCATAGATTCATAGCAATCTATGATTCTAAGGACATCGCCCTAGATCCATTTCGCTTCCTTAAGCAATCTCACAATACACCTAAGCTCTGTATTTTGCTGTTCTCATAGCTTCAAGAAGATGTGACAAATAGATTGCCTCTTTAATCTTTAGAACTGGATACTCACAATCGAACTGATTCAATTTCATGACGAACTTTGAAAATTTAACAGATGCTGTCTATCTCTAGACCCAGTCTTCTAACTTGGTTTCCTGTGGCTCAATTTTCTAGTGTCAGTTCTTCACTCCCTAAAGAGCTTTATTGTTTTCATCCTATTGGATAGAGGCCAAAAATGTCACGCAGTATAGTATAGTAATGTCGATTGACCTACCGATGATTTGCCTCCTTGTAGCTAACGTTGGAGAAGTCACCTTTTTGATTTCCGATCGGAACACTCATATACGATATTGCAATGAAGCTATCCATTTCAGATCCCTTTTCCTATTAGTTCATCTGCTTTTTCGTTACTATCGATATCGATACTTTATGAAATTTCCTGAAGGCTGTGTTTGCATACCTTTATTAGCTTCCAATGCCTTAATGATCATCTAGCTGTCAGCACATTTGTATATAGATGTCTAAATCTTATTCCCTAAGTATACAAACTACCAGCAGTACCGCTTCGTGAATCATCACGAATTCTATCTGAAAGACAACGCTTTTGTTCGGCAATCTTTATGATTCTTTCCAGTACTAATTTTTGGAATATACTCACTACTAAATGTTAAGATAGGAACTAGGAGGCCTATTACTAAATTACCGTCAATGCAGTCTATTGCTCAAAGGATATTGGAATAGCGCACCTCCTCTATTCTACCACCAACCAATTGCTTTAAGCCTGAATTTGCTTGTAGTTGCTATACGTCTGTAGCAGGGGCTCATCACTAGGAGATCAAGAATATCATCTAATTCAGCCATATGTGTGGTTCGCAAGCACCCAGTTACACCCAGCCATACCACCTTCTGGATTTTTGGAGATTTAGGCCTCATCTAACCCCAAAAAGTTTACTTAGATGTATAAAACGTCACACCAGATTCCTTTACATGTTGTTGCATATTGCTTCACTAGCTGAACTTGGAGCCTTGTAGGTATATCTACCAAATGCTTAACATCGATTGTGAGCTACCGTTTCCGACCTGTGATAGTCTAGGATTTTAGGAGTATGAGTAAACAATTATTGCTAAGTTGATACCATTTTCAATTTCCAAAATTTTTCGAAGAATATCGTAAATCCTTCAGATAGAACAAATAATTTATTATATGTTCCTCATATTGTGTAGATTGTGCTGCTAATGACGGAAAGGGTTACATTCTGGTCATAGAATCTAGTAGCTAATTTTAAATTCTAGGCTTTGGGTTACTTATGTAAATTGAATACAAATAAAAAACCGGCCAAGTACGAGTCGGACTCGCACACGAAGGGTTCCATGCTATCGGAAGAGCAATTATTATTTGTTGTTTGGACTAATATAGTCTGAAGCAGGTATATTTTGTTAGTTAGACATTTCTATGTATTGCCATTATTAAAATCAAGCAAAAAATGCAGAAAAACAGGTTTCTTGTATGGAACCCTTTAATTTTTAACTTTATTTTATTGTTATTATTTGTTGTGATGGCGGAAATAGTGATACATACTCTGTGAAAATTTCAACTGTCTACATATTACGATTCATAAGCTACAGCCCTCTGCCAAACAGACGGATGGACAGCGGAGGCTTAGTAATATTATCCCGTTGGCACCCTTTAGGTACGGAACACTAAAAAACTAGTTTAACATGAAACTGAACTTCTAAACTTTGATATTATTGAGTTCAAATGTCAAAACTGGCGCCAGGAATGGAAATCTGCTTCCTTCATCCCGGTTGAGCCACCATATTCTGGAAATTCGAAAAATTAATTGGTCATCAGTCAATAATTTTTTTTTGTGCCCATTGAACTAAACTACTACAGCCTTGTCCAATTCTCATGTTCACTTTTTGATGTGTTATGGTCGTAGCGTATTGTATATAGTAATATGCTACACGTACTGTAGCGTGTATGTCGGCTGCTGTCCATAGCGGAAAGCGAACGAACCTTGACTGGGAGAAGTGCTTTACTCAAGCTCAAGTGACATGTCGTTGAAGACAAGTAAGAAGAAGACAATCGTTTTGTCTTGTCAAAACGTGAAAGTGAAAGGATGTGAAAATTTGAAGACAACCAAATCATAAAATTTCAACGGCATCGGTGGAAATCCATCCCTCATGAGTAAATTTTTCGTATACTTCCAGCCGACATAAGTACACTGTAAGTACATCGGCCATCTGGGCGAATTGTTACACCACTAGCACAATTTCAGGCAAAACCCTTTTGAACTCATGGATGCCTGTTTTATGGCGATTCATGCACAAGTTTCTACCGCTCGAAGAGTTGGCAGCCGTAGTGCGAACTGGATTACCTGTTCAAAATTCTTCCATGATTCTACACCATTTAGTACAGTATATTCACCAGCAACAGCTGCAACAAATAAAACTGGGAGCAAAATCAGCATTTAAAATAGTACTCGGACTAACATAGCATAGATAAAACAAAAGAATCTCTACCTGGAGAATCAAATAATCTCTTCTACCAAGAATCTCTAGAACAAGCAACAAAAAATGTTAGGAAGTAAACGCCGAAATAGTATTGAAACTTCAGAGCATCTTTTTACAGAAGGGTAAATTGCAGCGGCAATACAGCTAAGTACCATTAGCAAGTAATTTAATAATAGAATAACAGAGAAAAAAAAACACAAAAGCACGGAACCAATTATTAAATGTGCAGCAAAGATCATTTTAAATAAATATAGCTTAAGATTATTTTTTTTGGTAAATCATAGCAAATATACAAATAGCATTTTCGGGAGTTCAAATTATCACTCTGCGTACACAGGCTGCACCTGTTATTATAAAGGGAAATATACATACATGCATTCATTGTTTCAAAATCGAGAAAATAATGAAAAGCTTTAAAGATTCTTCTTCATTTATATCTGCATATTAGGTATTATCTTGAATCATTGAATACAGTAATGCTCACATGAAATACGTACATACGTTCCTGTTAAATTAGATACTTACCTCAAAGTTATGTCACTTTACAATCAATTAAACTTAACTAAATTTTAATATTTAAGAGTGATTCTACACCAACATACACAAAGCAAGCTAAGGTTGGGGATTTGTGTACACAAGTTACTTCTTCTTTACTTACTTCGAATCTCTTAACAGCTAACAATATATTCTCATTCATTTTCCGTCTCGCATCGTACGTATATGTTAGATTATCACCTCACATCGCGGCATATTTTTTTGAGACTATGAAACTGGCATACACATTTATATAAAAGAATTTTAATATTTAATTTCTCTCGTTTAGTTAAGGGTAGATAAGAAAAAACAATGCATTATCATCCAAACATTTATGTACATACATTTTGAAACATTTCTTACGATAAGTTAGTCTGAAATTAAAAGCCGAAATTTATGAATTATGGCTGCAGGGCAAGATCGAGATATTTTTATATGGAATCATTTTCTTTAAATGGTATTTATCTTTACTCTATTATTATCCTAGGAAGTTCAATAATCTTAGCTCTATTTGTTTTAATGTGAAAAGCAAAATTAAACATATGCAATGAAGGAAACACTTGCGATTATAACGTGAACATGATTTGCTGAGTTTTTTCACTTTTTCCTTCAAATCCCGGAGCCCTCTATCGCATGAGACCGGGATCGTCTAGGCTTGCCTAGTCTCTCTCTTTCTATAGGTCAACAAAGGGACTTTGGACGATTGTGTCACCCAAAGTCGACGGGAGGATGGGGCTTGGCAGGAAGGCATGCCATCTGCGCCTTCAATGGAGCATAGGTAAGTGACGTAAGGGTCCCTTCAGGACCTAGTGTGTGCTGGCTCGTTCAAGTAGGCATGAAGATTTTTTTTGATTATGGGTGGTGACAGCGGCAGGTATTTTCGGGAACCTCCCCACACTCTCCGCCACCCTTAGCCGAGGTGCTAGCATGCCGCCCTGTGCAATCAATGTCATCGAGTGATCTGTCAGCTTAGGCTGGCAGTTTGGACTTCACGTCCTGACCATTCACTCTAACATACTTCCATAACAGATGGAAAAACTTCTATCAAGATAAACACCCAACTCCAGCCAATGCAATCATAGAACTGAAAGATTTTTTAGTTATGCAAAGTGAAATCTATTTTTTATAATTTGCTTTCCAAAGTTCAAGTAAAGATAATCTGAAAGGCTTACGAATACATTTATGAATGTATTTCCAATTAGAACTGTCGCAGTTTAACGTTATCAAGTTTTCGCCTTTCCTTTTATTTTATTCTGAATTATGACATTGTGATCCTTGACCTAAATCACTTATGTCAAAGCCAAGCCATCTCTGCGATCTTTTCATTTCTGCATTAGTAGCCATTGCAGTCACCCGCCAATAGATCTTTAAATCCTACAAAATACAACCTATCACAATCCTGTTAAAAATTTAATCAAAGTTCGTATACTTCCTCATAACTGTAAAACATTTTTTCTTCTTTTATAGTTAGAGGTCAATAAGTCTTAAAATAAAATAAATAAAATTTGACATCAAATCCCCAACTCTGATACCGTTCACACTTTTTCTGTTCAAGGAAACATATAAGAAATTTCCATTAGATTGAATTTGATACATAAACGGCCTCCCAAAAGAGACGACCCATCCAGGTAGTGACATAGGCAGAGGCAATCCAGTCCAATTTCATGACCCGTAGACTCATAGCTGACGGACGACTATGTTTGTTGAGTATTTACCACCCTTATAATAAGATTACGTGGCAGAAGAGATCCCTTTTTTGACTACACATATTATTACCCGAGAAAATCTCCTTATCTCAGCAATAATTTTGGCCTTTTTAAACTAAAAGTGATTCCATCAGGGAAGGTAAGGCAAAAAGGCTATTCACCCACACTTTGTATTAGCATGGGTTTTACACAACGGACGACAAGGATATAGCCTACTACAAAATTGTATACCGAAGAGATGCGAACAGTTTAGCAAAAGTTCCGGATCGACCGGAGACTTGTGTAAATAGAAGTAATATTAGAAGGGGGTGCATTTAAATAAGTATCTTCGAGTGAAAATTAAAGGGCGAAAGTAAGTCAAATAGGTGGATGAAAGGTGTGAATATAGATTAAAGCATTCCCCACTCTTCTGGCTTGCTTAAGAATAAACCTGCAGAAATCGGAGATATATTGAATTCAACTTTGCATATTTGGGGGTGTGGAGCATTTCCCTTAATCCAGCCCTTACAAATACAAGTATGCATTTAATCAATTCCTATATCCAGAGTGCTGGTAAACATGACGTTCTTAAGATACTATCGCTTTAACCTCAAAACTGAAAGTGACTCTCAGATGGTCTGCCTAAGTGATGTTATGAAGTAGACTTACTCCGGTTATCTTGTCCTCCTTAAGGCCAATATAAGGTTACTCTGAGATAGATATACAAGTTTGGGGTTGGTGTTAACGTGTGTTAAGTGTTTTAAGTAACTCAACTTGCTCTTGAGAGACAATATCTGAATTTATAGCCGACTCATTTGCATACCTTAAGTCTTAGACAAGGACGTTTTGTTGATGGATATTTGTTTAGCCCTAAAATCATCAAATGTTTGTTTTGCGGTGTTGTGACGAACATCAAAAAGGTTGTCCTCTTTAGATATTTAACGTTCTTACTCTTTCTTTTTATGCACAAATTTATAATAATTGTTTCTTGTAAGAGTTAAAGTTCTTTCACTTTAGTTTTTATTATAAATCTTGATATGAGCACCGCTCATTTTCAATTTCCTCAGCATATGTAATATTCACGTGAAAGACATAGTAGCCTGCTAATAAAGGCCTAATCTGAAAGTAGTCAAAAATACGTACTAACAGCTGATTTATTTGAAGAGTTTCAATTAAACGTGACTTTAGTTATTGCATCTAGTACAACCAACATTAACGCTTCAGTATTTCATATTTATTTATTTAGACAAATTGTACACAAGATATTCATCTTATGAAGTACATTGTTACAATTATTTATGCCAATATGAATAATTAATATATCTAATACTATGAGACTAAATTATTAAAGTTAATTAAGAAGAGAAACAAGAAGATATAGAGTAAAAATAAAAAGAAGGAAAGAGTCATATAGGCAAGTGAAAGAAACTAAATTTAGCCTACTAAAACAAGAAATTATTTAAATATACAAAACAATAAGCAATATATATGCGATTATATAGGTAGCTAGGTTTGTGTGACGTGATAAGGCCAAAGATGTAGATCAACGCTCTGCGATGCAAACATGACTGCAATGTACCGCGTAGCAAGGATGTTTTGTAGGGTGTGATATGATCGAAGCGTCGCAGCCCATATATAAACCGAAGGCATTCATTAAAGGCTACATCCATTCTACGGGCACCTGTAGAGTCAAGCTTGGAATAAATAAAGTTTCCAAAGCAGAAGTGAAGCAAGAGAAGGGCCTTGACTAATCTTTCGCGAGTAGAGGGTGGTAGTATATCAGCTGGCAACCACAATATCCGCAAAACATAGTAAATTTTCCTCAATTGTGCGCTGTTATAATCTGTGCACTTTAAATTCGAATTGGTGATAACTCCTAGACTCTTAGCTTTCTCTATATACGGTAGGGTTACAGTGTCGATACAAACTGGTGGAAGCTAAGCGGGGTCAAAGCCTGGGTTGTATATCGGGATTGCAGAGCATTTCCCAGGGTTTAACCTTATATTATTATCATGAGCCCACTCAGATAAGTTTGCCAGATCCTCATTAATGCAGTCCAAATACTTCTCCATCAAGCCGATAGAACTACTAAGCTAAATCTGTACGTCATCCGTATATAAATGAACCTTAGCGAATTGAATTTCTATGGCAGATCATTTATAAATAGAGAGAAAAGAAGATGCCCAAGAATAGAACCTTGTGGGACACCTCTATTAAGTGATGAAAGACTGGAAAACTCAAAACCCACCTTCACTTGTTGCTTTCGAACTGACAGCAAGCTTATCACAAGCCGACAGACTGAACTAGAGAGATTAAAATATTTTTAAATTTAGATATAAGTTTAAAATGGTTTACGCTATCGAAGGTTTTAGAGAAGTCCAGCAATATTACTATTGCAAACTCATCAGGTAACGCATAATAAGGCAGTATCGCAACTGTGAAGGGATCGAAAACCCAACTGCCAGGGCGATATCATACGATTTACCTCTAAAAAAGTATTCAATTGCCAGTACATGAGCTTTTCAAGAGCTTTTGCCAGAAAGCACAAGACGCTTATCGGGCGATAGTCAAAGACATTGGTGGGTGATTTATTTTTGGAGACTGAGATGTTGGTGAGGATGGAAATGTAGATGTTGTAAAAGACGTATTGAATAGGAGCAAGATTGTAGTTTGGATGCAATGAAAAACACCTTTAAAAAAGAGTTGAAAGTAAGCCATCTGGTCCAACAGAATCAGACTTTATAGAAAAAGGCAACTCACCTGAAAGAAAACGAGTTTGGTAACCCTGGTGCCGTAGAGTTTACTAATCAGTTTACCGACGTTCCGACTGTGACCCTGTCCAGTATTCATTTAACTCATCAGAGTGGAGATTGCAGCAGTCTTTCTCATTATTGCATATCCCGTACTTTTTGAAGTTACTCCACAGAAGCCTTGAACCCGAGTTAGTATCTAGTATCGAATGAAAGTATTCGCGCTTCGCATTGCGGATAGCAGACGTGTCTAATCTCTTATAAATAAGGTAAAAATACTCCCTCTCCTCAATCAGAGAGTAAACCCCTCTGGAGAATCATGGATACTGGTGGATCTCAAGGACTTAGTTCTCAAATGTGCATATTTTTAACCAAAATGTAGTTGATAAAACTTTCAAAGATTCCTAGACGATCATCAATTGAGACGGATAAAAAAGCAAATTCGGGAGTAAGGTTCATGCATTCCTCTGAAAGACTTCCATAATCAATGTTGTTGTAATTTCTGAACGGAAACACACTGTTCGTGACACAGAAATCCAAGAGGCACGTTAAAAATAATATGTCAATTTGTTCATTTTGAAAACCTGTCAAAATATGGATTCTAGCGACGATTTCATATTTGAAGATTACAATATCATTGGGCGCGGCTTTTATAATAGAAAAGTAAAAGTTTACGAAACTTTCGACATTTACTCTGACAGGGATTTTGAAGACCTCTACAGGTAAGTAAACATGTCGAACTGATCAGGAAATGAAAATAAATTAAGATATATAAGATATATTGCCAAGGGCTCATATCAAAAAAACATTAGCAAGTCTGCTTATATACAAGAAGGCATATAATTCTACAATTAAGTCAAACTTAATTTATACCTGATGCACATAAAATATCACAAAGGTCAATGATGCGGAAAATCCAAAAATTAGTATCTCCGCTGGCCTCCAAAATGAAAAATTTCATTGCGTTTCCTCATTAAACCTGAAGATATTCAAAAAATAAAAACTGGCTTTTTCAAAAAAAGCAGGATTTCCTCAATGCGTTGGTTCAATTGATTGTACGCAAATTAAAAACGTAGTTGGTGAATTAGGGGGTCGCCACAGATGTCGAAAAGGATTTTCTTCGTTGAACGTTCAGGGGGTGATTCTGATCTTTTGCCATAGTTAAGGCGTATATTTTAGTAGCTTTTACTTTTATATTTACTATATTCATTTTAATTTATGCTTTTAATTTAATAAATTACAATGAATTTCCAATTAATAAATGTCAAAATATACGCCTAAAGGTACGACAAATTAGTCAACTGCTTCCGAGGTTGTGACAACATTCTTTAAATATCCTGAATGGATATTATGCACCAACTTAGAGTAATAAAAGTACTTAAATATTCGAAATAATATTTTTGAATTTATATTGTGAAGTGTTATTTGCAGTTTCTTGCACGGCAGAGCTGGGCAAGTCCCAAAGTACAAGTACCGAAGTCCTGAGTACTTCAGAGTAAGTACAAGTACCGCATGTATGAAAAGTACTTGTAACTAAGTACGAAGTCTATAAAAAGTACTGAGTACTTTTTGAAGTACTCTTTATAGTACTTTTTTAGAATCTTTGTACGCTGGCAGTAATATAATGAAGTTTATCGAGTTCAGTTAATAGATATTAATAAATCAATAACTTTTGAAAATTATAGTATGTATAGTAACCGGTGGCTACTATTTATAGTTTTCACAGTTTTTGGTGCTGCAAGTAGAGTAAAACTTTCACCTCTCCTTGCTACACTCACAAAAACTATTAGATGTCCGCCCAAGCACACCCATTATCGCCTCCAATAATGCATAACAATTCTAAGGAAACAATTTCCAGTAAATTTCTAAGAAAAAATTGGGGCCTTTCCTACATCAGATCGAGGCATCGTTGATTTTATATTGGAGCGAGACATTGCTTGCTTACCCTTGGTTATGACCACTGACGTATATAATATGGACTGCTTACGTTTTTATTTCACGTGCTTGTGTCAAAATAGTTCTTACGTCGGTGCCAACATTGAAAAAACCATTGGCGGGAAGTTGAAAAAGTGAGCACGCAGCTCGGGAAGTGATTTCAATAAAACATTTAGGAATTCTTCTGCATATCTAACGAATACATTGTCTTTGATAAAACAGTTTTTGTCAGTAATAACCCTAAATGATTAATTTAAAATCATGTATTTCGACGAATCCACTAATTTATTTGTTGTTTTCAGTTCTCGCTCAGTTGGTACTTGGTGCTTACGCCGAAAGAGCCAGCAATATAGAAGTAAGCCAACTTCTTGCAATCCATGTTATATATGTCAGTGGTTATGTCATCAAGTCGAGGCATTGTCGATTTTATATTCGAGGTTTTTGTTCTACTTGCCCAGTCTTATTTGTATGTTATTAGTTTGTCTAAGGTTCTGCCTTGACGCCTGAGTGCGGCACATTCTTTGACAGTTCTTTGCCAGCTTTAAAACTCAACAAAAAAGGAGTTGCGTCAGAGATTATGTTTGCTTTCCTACGAAGAGTTAGATATAGACTTAGGTTAGATAATAGACTCAGAAATACCTAAGTAAAAATCTTGGTACTTAAGTACAAAACTAAGTCTTAAGTGCAAGTAAATAGAAGCAAGTACTTATGTTCAAGTAATAAGTAGAGGCATTTCAAATGTACTTTAAGTAGTACCTTAGAATAATAAAATTACAAGAAGCGACAAGAAGAACACAAAATGTGCAACCAATTCTGTTCGCACCCTGTGCCACATCACCTCAAGTTGAAAAATATTTAAGCTGTAGGTCTTCAAAGTTGAAACCCCGAAAGCTTGGAACGAACTTTTTTATACTGCCATGATAATGATGATGATGTGTTTTCTGACTTTATGAACTTGGAGAGGAGTAGAGACGTAAGGGTATATTTGCTTCTAGCGACGGGTTACTATTTTCTGAGACATTATTCTTGGAAGCTGGATTTCTTGGTCTGCCGGCCTACCGCTTGGCAAAGGGAAAAGAGATATAATGCGAGAATTTTTCCATCAGAATTTTTTGTTTTTAATTTATTATGATTGCAGTTTTCAACATTTGCTCTGGTTTTCATGGTTTTTAGGTGAGTGCGATTGCGTAAGCGTTGGAAAAAATAAGCAACTATTATATTATTATATACTCAAGTACGTCGGCTAGGAGTTAATCCTAAAAGATTGCAAAAGGTGAGGTTAACTCAAGCAATCTCACACAGGTGTTAATCCGAAGGTCTAGACGACTTTATACAAAAGTGAGAATAGATCCATTTTCAGAGGTTAACTATGCAATAAATACATTCAGAAGTTAATTCTGATCAAAGTGGAAAGAACTTCCATCCCACACGTAGCAGTGCTCAGATCACTACACTCATAAAAGCGCGCAAGACTAAACGTCACAAGTGCCATAATTACGATCCCACACTCAGCAATATTCCAGTTTGCTGCAATTGAAAAGGTACGCATACGATAAACGTCATCAGTGCTGCCTTCATGCCCTCACGTACCAGCACGACAAAAAACTGCACAACAGAAGCAGAATAGTTGGTTACGTCTATCAATATCTCATATAGCAGCCATACAAGTTGTTATAGTCATAAAATAACACATTCCGTATTATACCTCGACTGCCCTCACGCAACAGCTCGAGCAGAGAACTTCCCAACTGTCCTCACGTAGTAGCTCAAGTGAAACCAACTAATTCTTGAAATTTGATACAAATTTATTTGCTCTCACCACAACTGTCTCGTGCCTACTCACCACACTCTTCTTCTTTATTACAGGAGTAAGAAAAGAGCAACGCAACAAAACCACAGCTACGCCGACATTTTTTTTATTGAATTTGTTTTGGATTGTTGTTTTTTTATTTTGAATTTTTTATTGCAATTTTTATTTGGTATTAAGTTTTAATGAACTTGGGAATTTTAATTTAATGTTAAAACTGAATGAATTGTGATATGGTTGTAAGGAACTGAAATAGCACGATTGAAAAATAAAACTTTATATTCTGCACATACAAACTGAGTTATCCATAAAACCGGCACCCCATGAATTGGTAAAAACCGAATGGAGTGCTAAATGTTGTCAGCTTTCGAGATTCTAAATCTAACTCAATTTGATAAAAACCCTCTTTTAGGTCTAAGACTGTGAAGTATTTACTTCCTGGCAGCTTTGCAGTGAAATCTTCCAAAGAAGGTATCATATAAAAATCGGGTTTTATACATTTATTCAGCTCTTGCGGGTCGAGACAGAGTCGTAACGATCCATCCTTAATTTTAACGGCACTCTGCGTGGGGGGTGCGCCACCGGATTTGAATTGTCTTTAGTTCTTAATTTTTATTGTTTTGGGAATTTTCCCAACCCTATGAAAATTTCTTTGTATTTTTGCAAGAAATCATGTTCTGTCTTATTTGTATTTTTATTTTTAATAACCGAAACCCTTTTTATTAGTCCTAATCTTACACATGTTTTTAATCCTAATATTGGTTTAAATTTATTGTTGACTATTACGAAGTTTTCTTTAGAGGAAATATTTTTGAAAGTACATACCAAGTTCGTTGCGCCTTTAGGTGTTATTTTATGTCCAGTGTAAGACTGGAGAATTACCTTTGAGGGCAATATTTCAACATTCTTCTTGATTTTTTGTAGTAAATAGTGTGGCAGAACATTTACCTCTGTACCAGTGTCGAGCTTGAATTCCACAATGCTTTCTTCAACATTTATACATTCGTTCCAGCTTTTTACGGTCCTAAAATTATCAATAGATTTATTACTTTGGAAGGTTGTAATTGATAGACAAAATTTGTTATCAGATTGCTCAGAGTCATTTGCTAAAACTGTTTTAAATTTCTTTGAAGTACACATTTTTGCAAAATGATTTTTAACTTTACAGTTTGAGCAAATTTTTCCATAAGCTGGGCAATTTCCATAACCATGTAAAATACCGCATTTTTTGCAATTGAATATTTTTTCTTTATCATTATTATTTTCGAAACAATTCTTTGAAAAATGTTGCCTATTACCTGATTTGTTATTGAAATTCCTATAAATTCTATTTCTTCTAACATCTTCGATTACCTCAGTTTTATTCTCTTGTTGCATATGTTTCACCTTCTCATTATTTAATTCCGCTAATCTGCATTCCTCTATCGCTTTACTCATTGTGACGTCTGTCATTTTAATCAGTGTCTTCTTTGTTGGTAAATTGGCACATGGTCGCAAATTTTTTTATATCAGTCAAGAAATTATCAAGTGGCTCGCCATCGTTCTGCTCCCTGGTGTAGAATATGTATCTTTCATATATTATGTTGGGCTTCGGTACACAATAATCTTCCAATGCTTTTATCACGCACTCGAATTTTATTTGATCCTCTTCTGGAATATCTAGGGTCCTCAACAGTTCTCTGCCTTCTTCTCCGATCTGATTTTTCAACAAAGTGATTTTCACTTTATCATCTTCTTTATCAGTTTTTGACGCCACAAGGAAATCATTAAAATCTTCCTTGAATAACTGCCACTTCCTTGCTTTATTGCCCGTCAGGCTAAGGTCATTTAATTTTTTTAAATTTCTTTCCATCGTAAAATAGTACGTTTCACGTTCACTTATTGAACTATATTTAGAATTGACCGCTTTTTTCTTTGTTTTCGAATTCCTTTGTTTAAAATATTTTTCTATTGTTCTGGTTCTTAAGACCAGATGTGAGCTTGCTTTATACTGCTTAGTGTTATCACTTTCACGTGTTGAATTTGATTTTCGATTATTTAAGTGTAGTTCACTACACTTTTTATTGATTTTCACTACACGCATATATATAACTCAGTAACTGCAGTAAACGATATTTCTTTACTATTCACTTTACTTGAAATGTATTACCGGCTGCGCCATGTGGACGGTTTAGGTCTTGTTTTAAATTAAAAACCACGCGGTCAACTTGAATTCTCTTTATTGTACTTCTCTACCGAGATCTATCCAGCAGTACTGGTTCAGCGTGACTGTCCGCTCTCAATAATTCTTGAACAGTCTACTTATGGTATTGGTTATTGTAGTTACATATTACATTATTACATATACATATATATAGATAGAGTAATGTAACAATTCATGTATTCATATAACAACTGCTACACAGTCCACTATAGAGAGAATTTTCACCGACCGAGTAAACGGCGTCACAACTTGCTACCAGAAACGACCTTCTTCTTTTAGTAGTCCATTTATAATGTTATCTACATTTCAATTAATTCCAGCAATAACTACAACTCAACTGCTCAATTAAGTATTTAGCTCTACTAAGTAGAAATATAGCCTACAATAAAATCGCCTACAGAATATTGGACAGTAATTTTTTTTATCTCCTCTAGCTAAAATTTTGCCCTTTCTTTAACATTAGTACCTACCTAATTAAAGTTCATGTTGCTTTTGAGCTTAGATTTCAATGAGTATTATAATACAAGGACACATCTTTCCAAAATTGGATTTATCCTAGTACGCCAGGTATAAGAAAGAAATTCATAGCTATGATGGGCAGCAAAATAACAAAAACAAAAATAAAAAAAAAACGAACTTCAAAAGTAAATTAAATAAGAATTAAACGAAATTTCCTCGCTAAGGGTTTATTCATATTAACGAAAAAGTGAAAAGAGAAAAACGCCCCATTACTTCTTAAGAAGATCCTTTTAGTTAATCAGAAAACGACGTCTATTTCATAGAAGTCAGGTTTTAATTACGAGAATTTAATGCTTAGGAGATTGAAGTCTTCATTCTATGAAGATGGATAGGGAAGGAAGAAATGTGTTCCCTACTCGTCATTCGTATTTGACTTAGTACATTCAGTTCAGCTTATTTCCTTCTAGACATGCCAATACCACCGTTACCACCACCAACTGTACATAGATTTTTGAAGGAAACAGGAGCTGGGCTTTCATTCAGTAAAGTGCTTTCTACTATTACAGCAAATTTGAAAAGTTATGAACAACAAAGTTCAGCTTTCAAAGTAAAGATACTGCAACTGCTCTAAAGTTACATTACTTATATATATATATATATATATAGAAATATATAGAAATATATATATATATAGGTAGGCATTACACTGCCACTCATCCTTCTTCTCTATATCATATAATGGGAATCTATGCCTGAGTGGCTATCATCAAAAGGAACCAGTTGTATGCCTTTCTGCATGGACGACCATCATTCACTGCCTCAGAAATTAAAATTTTGCGCAAAGACGGAGTCTCATTGTTTGTCTGTTAGTTTTAAAGTTTTAAAATTACATCTCCTCAGGCTAACCCCCCGTATATAGAGTTACTGTAGGAAGAGGGAGGAGATGTTGTAAATCCACATCGTCATGACCAAAGTCATTTTCGGCAATACTTAGATAAATTTATCTTCAGTCTTTGTATTCCTTCCGGTTAGGATGAAATCAAAATTATAGGTATATCCATTTCAGTTTCATCGTAGAGTATATACCTTAGCTGAGATAAATGGACATTACCATTCCTCTATGTCGACTAGAGATTACTGATTGGGTTTTGGCAGTTTATGCATATAGCTATTCATAACTGCAGTTTCCTTTCGTATAAGTTAAAGTGGAATGACGAAGAAAGAGGGTAAAATGTGTTTACCCATCAGCAATATTACTTTAGTTATAATCATCTCGAAAATTTATAAAATAATTTTCAGAGGAATGATAGTCTTCTACAGAATATTCATGACATTGAACAAAAGTAGACACATTTCGCGTCAAAAAGATACGATACCCATGAAATTTTGCCGATTTTCTGAACTGATGAAATTTTTGTTAAATTTGATATAGTTGTGAAATGACTCTACTAAAAGTGTTTTCCGATATTCTCTTTTCATTTGGGAAGGAAGAGGTAGCTTCATTGTTGCTTCTAAATTAACAATCCAGCCATTATAGTTTCTCGAATAACGCTATTACACTAATGAAAAGTTTCCTTACCCAGAGAGCTCAAAAATTCGCTCTCAAGAATAGTAAATATTCGGATGTTCTCACTTGTGGAGTTCCACAGGGATCTATCCTAGGTCGATTGTGTTTCCGTCTGTACATTACTTTCGGTCATCCGTGATGCTAACCTATGCATGTATGCCGATGATGTCCAAATTTATCTTTCTCGGCCTTTCGGACTCATCGAAAACTGTATTGCACACGTCGGTCGCATCGGTCGCGTCGGTCGTTAAATAACAATCTAAATTTTAACCCTGCCAAGCTCAGTGCATTGCTTTCTTTCATCGTCTACTTGATTCTTTCTTGCGACCATATCGATTCAACTCTATCTAAAATCTATGCTACCTAACGTCATCTTTGTTTGTCAGCTAGAAATTTTCCTCCGAACTTACATTGCCTTCTGTCTCTGGTCTTGCAAAATTTCAGTCAAGGCTATCTTGTATTTTTTAAGTTTGATTCCTGATGCTTTAGAAAATTAAATCCAGCATTTAATGAAGTGAGTCCACTTAGTAACTGACGTATTTTAGATTTTTATGTATATGCATATTTACTTATATACTTTTCTTGTCAACATTTTCTCTTTTTTCCTAATACTTGCATACTTAGCAGAACAGCTTTGCTCTTTTATGTCAGCCGAATAGGACAGAACAAATGATACACAAAAGAACGCTGCATTCATTTTCATGGAAGATTTATAAATGAAGCAAACAGTACAAATAGTTCACTTCAATCGACAGAACAAGTTGTTCTATATGGGAGTTCTAGAACAAGGTACACAAAAGAACACAGCTAATATTTCCAGTAAGTTAAGCTAGACAGATCATATTCTCTCTGTTGCCAAATAACCCTTCAAATTACAGTAAAATTCCATGATGCTTTTTTATCTGGAATTGCGCGAATGTGGAACAGACTACCATCTTCTATCTTTCCTCCGTCATACAATCTGTGAAAGTTTAAGGGTGACATACATCAGCACCTCCGTCACTCTCCTCACGTTCCCTAATTCCTTTCCCTGTCTCATTCATGCCATGCTGGGCTTTGCATTTGTACAGGGTGGGCCAAAAGTCACCATGGGGCTTAAAAATTAAATTGGTAACATATGGTAGGATGAAAAAAAGGAGGGGTAAGGTGGGGTGGGGAAACATGCTTACCTATGAAGAACAGACAGTTGGCTATCATGTAAAAAAGGAATGAAGAGAAACGGTCAACAGGGTGTGGAGCAATGTACAAACGAAAAAGTTAGTTATTTTTAAACCCCATGGTGACTTTTGGCCCACCCTGTACAAGGTATGTATTGTATCTTTTCTGTGACTACTATTTTAATAAATGTACGTAAAGTACGTAGCGCTTTAATTCCGGTATTTTTGAATTCGTGAATTTGAACAAAATATATATCCCAATTTTTACTAACTAAAATGAATGATTTAGGATGTTTTATACCTCCACGAGCTACAAGCCAAAGGAAAATAAATAATTTATCATCTCGATTGGGTTCGCGAGTGGGAAATGTTGAACGTTGATTAACTTTCTTCATTTCGAGTGATACTCACTCGCTTATCTTTTCGACTCATATCTTTTAAGTGATAAATTTTATGCATTTGATATTTGCAAATGGTGGCGAGTATTTTCGAACTTTTGATCTGTTTCCAGTTTATCGTTTTTAATCCAAAGTTGCTCCCTCTCCTCACAAGAATCCTACATTCGCACCTGAGCTCATTGTGGCACATTCCACTTGTCTTTTCCTAGTAGTGCCTTCGTGGTGCGTGGCGAATTAGGTGTGGCATAGTGACCTTGGATTTATCTAGTTATGACACGTGCATTATTTTATAAGATACTCATGCAATATGAGGAAAATACCGATGCTTAAGTTTTTCCCAATTTTTCAATAAAAAATCAAAATCGAGACTCATCTTGATCAAATTCATTTCCTTCCAGATCGATCTACCAAAAAAATGCTGCAACAAAACAATATAAGAACAAAAAAACAATGTTAGTAGTATCAAACTCAGGATGACGAGCATCAGTTACAGTTTAATGATAGTGAAATATCAAAAATGGTCACCTACAGTAGACACAAATCTAAACTGGCCACTTTTATTCATCCTGTTGATCTTCAATTGCATAGGTGAGTTCTCAAGATCAGGTAAGTCAATAAAAATCATATTTCAAAACTAAAATCAATTAAATCACAAACAGTGGCCGCATTTGAACCAGACTTCGTTTTTCCATTGGAAAATGTGACTGTAGCTCAAGGACGTGACGCTACATTCACATGCGTTGTCAACAACTTGGGAGGTTATAGGGTGAGTGGGGAATCAGCACAGGCAAGGGTATGTATCGGTTATTCAGAGTCTCTAAGATAACAAAAAAAAATCAAAAAATAAATTCAATAAAAGTGCACAATTATAAATGCCTTGTGATGATGCTGGTATCTCAGTTGGATGCACCGGAATGCAGCACATTGAATCTATAATCTCATTTTGCACCAAGGCACCAACATTTCTTCACTGCGCACCTAAAAGTATTCAATGATTTGCGTATATTTGAGAGCACCTTTTGTAAACTTGGTATTCGTTTTTTTTTTTTTAATGTGTACACGCACTTATTTTTAATTTTTAACTTTATAGTACAAAATTAGTTTGACATTGGTGTAATAAATATAAAACTAAGTTAATTAGTTAATTGAAGATAAAAAGAAGTTTTTTTTTGTTTGTTTTGTTTTTTGTAAGCTTAGTTTATGTGCACAGTATTCGAATATGTTTGGAAACTTTCATCATCTGCACCTTATGCACTTACAACTTTGCACTTTTATATCCTAGAATTTGATCCCTGTAATGTAGTTGTTGATGATATGCCTTTATGTGTGATTAAATTAAAATTAATGTTCCAATTTATATTGTTAATTTTATATATTTTTTTTATTGGTAGTATACCTGGGAAAATTGAGGATCGTGATTGAGAAATTACATTTAGATTCATTCATGTATTAATACTTCGAAAATGGGTTTTGTGTTCATATTCAAGCTTAGATTTATTTTATTATTTACATATTTTTAGTACGTAGAGAAATTAATCTGCTTATTCAACCCCGCCCCCCCCCCTAAATAAATTTTTGCAAGGCTATGATCTAACCTAAGCCCTTTCTCACATTTGTGGATAATACATTCATCCCACTTCATCAAAATTCTTAAGTTTTTTTTAAATAAAACAAAATAATAATAATAATATACAAAAACTTCTTTCTCTCTAATTACCCCTAATTACCTCCTAAATAACCCTTAAATGAGCTCGTCAAAAATCAATTGCCAGCCAAATTGCTGAAAATGGTACATTTAAGCAGGATTTATATAATGATGAGATGCATTTTTTACAAAAATTGTGAGGGAGTTAGTTAATTGAAATTTAAATGCTGCGGAAGCAATCATTGCAGTACCTCACATGTACGCTCCCCTCTAGTGTTTATGGTAAAAATCGCATACTGTCAAACTGTCTAATTGGAAATTGTCAAGTTTTTAATCGCGTTTTTTTTTTCTAGACATTCAAAGACGGATCATGGAAAGAAGTATAATTTTACAATTTCTAAAATATTGCATGAAAGCACGAAGGAGTTCGAAGCAAAGGATAAAGTTATATCGAAAAAATTTGTCGCAAAATATCAGGTGGTACTGTAATTCAGTTCTACAATCATCATTTTGTACGACAACGAAATTTTATTTATTATTTATTTCGTAGTAAAGAAAAAAATTCAGTAACTAATCTTCTAATATGTAAACGTCAATCCACTTCGATCCACTCAAATGCTCACATGAAAATAATTCCACTCTACTACCGAACTAACGCCGGTCTTTTTTTGAAACTGTAGGCAACGTAGGAAGAATATCACTCAGAGCCGCTGATTAAATCATTTTGCTTTACCGGTGTAAATGCAAAGTTGATATGCATAAAAATGTATGAGGCGTTCTCACTGAATCAAGACTGAAGGATGATTAAAACGTGCCGTGTGAATCAAGTCTTAAGTTGAAGGGTGTCTTTTACGGTTTGTTTTAAGCCTTCATTTCCTTCTTCAAATAGAAGACTTCTTGCCCTAACTTTTGAATAGCGAACAGGGAACAAAGATATTTGGCTCGAAGGACTGGGTTCATTTGGGACAGGTGAAGTACGGCAGCACTTATCCGGAGGCTCATATAGATCTTGAACATCTTGTTTCACCCGACAATATTTCAGCTGTCAAGACATGCTCTGTACCACAAACTTATTGACGCAATTAAGAAAAGCACTAAACTATTTATTAATAGTAATAATTGCTCACCTTTTCCACTCTTCAGAATATTGTCATCCACTTTCAACTAACTCTGAACATAAAATGCAACTCAAGCTTAAGAAATGTTTCGGAATACCTTCAAAATTTAGAAAGAAATCAGAAAAAAATCCGGATTCACATTTCTTTGACGACTCTTTCTGAATTTTAATAGTTTTCTGATTACCATTCCGAAACTTGAAATAGTTCTGAAAAATGGGTATTTATTTTTCGCACAATTTCCGATTTTGTTCTTACCATTCCGAAGTTCCGAATATGGTACACTAGGATTGCACCGTTTGGTTTTATGAGATACAAGCCTTGGCTTGGTAAATAGTTTTCATTTTTAAAAAAATCTTTACTGAAAATCTCTTTCGTTTTATTTGTAAAGCTCATCTCAATGATAAAGCCAAAGAATCGATGCTTGAAAATTCACGATTTTGATGGCCGAAAGCAATTGAAAGCATCAGTTGACGTTTGCATCTTTCCAGGTCGAAATAATTTCCAGGGCACTCATGCCGTTCCACCCATCTTGTTGCACAAAATTTTTTAGCTTTTTTCTTCTTCCTCCCATCTTCACAAAATTTAAAATCTCGATTAGGATTGGCGCGTTAATTAACGATCTGTTGTCAACGCGCTTTTACCAAGAAATACCGGATCAAATTTTGTCATCATTTACGAATGTATTTAAATCACTTCAAAATCAGATTTTGAAAAAGCGAAGTCTAAATTTTGACGATTTTTTTTTTTGCATTGCTGATTATAAATATCGACGGATATTCATATTGAAAAAAATCTATGGATATCAATATGGAAATTGGCATCAAAAAGAATTTTCCCAAGGCTTGGTTGGATTCAAAATAGAGTTCATACAACGTAACATGAAACGCACTACAACTGAATCAACATTGTTTACATGTCCGTTGATAAGTTTCTAGGTTAGTTATGTGTGTTTGCATGTAAATAATTGCGAAAGCTGCTGCGTAAATATGTAATATATAATCGTAAATCTCGCTGCGATACAATGCGCACATATTCAATTAAAATTAAAATTCGTTCCTTCAATCCATGGGAGGGGTTTCAACCCCCCTCCCCCTGGGTACGGGCCTACATTGAAGGACTCTATTATTACTCATCCTCTCGTAATTTTGAGATAGTTTTGTAATCGATTATTGTGGTCCACTATTGCAAATCCTTTGAAACTCTGCGAAATTTAGTACAGCTAGCTAGTCAGCGTCCCGTAAATTTGATGCGGCTTTAAGATGGACTAACTTACAGCTGAATTTAACTCTAAAGCTTAATTGCACTTTGTACTTGTATTTCTAATTATGTTCTTAAATGTGCCAGGCAATTATAATTTTACCAGAATTTTGCAATCATTAAAGCTACTTGAGATGAAAGTCAAATCCTTGATTACTTGAATCATGACAATGGAGCAATGATAGCTAGCTATGAATTTTAAAAATATTCCTCAAGGCAACTATCGAAACTAGGAAAAGGAGCATGTTCTTAAATGAAATTTTTTTCTCATCTATAAAATCATAAAAATCCTGAAAATCTATTAAAGTACTGCCACTATAGGTACAAAACTTTAATGTAACACCCGCCAAAATATACTTCATGAATAAATTGAATCGAATCGCAACAATTCCGGATGACTCTGATACCATTCGACTGATATACACTCAGAGTGCCATTTGAATTAATTTTGTATCATCTTCCCCAGCACAGCAGCTATAGTTGACATCGAAATCCTACAGCAGTGACAACAGGCCATTCATCACTATCAAAATCCACCACGTGGGTATCTCACATCGACAATGCAATGTTCTACAGAAATTTTCAAATCAAAGTTGCGGTCGAACTGAACACCCAGTACGTGCCAATCGAAACCACGCAACTTACCTATAAAGTACAAATACATACATACCTCATATAGCTGACATTATATAGCCATCCGGTATACGGGGAAATCCTGTTTGAAGTTAGTTTAGTTTCAACAACAAATAAACTACATTCCGCGTATCCTAGCGATCGAACGTTCCCGCTTTAAATGCATGTCCTGGGCGTGCTTCAGATGGGACAGTTACCATAAATTATTTCGACAGACATGGTACCGCGACCATTCAACTTGCATTCAATTTATAAACGGCTGCCTCTAAAGTCCCACTTGTCCCCGTTAGCTGCACTTAAATTCGGTACGTACTGTATGTTTTCGGGTTTTTGAGCTACAATTCCTGGACATTTTAATGTTCTCCGGCTGCATACCAGGTCTAGGCTTGGCATAGTATATACCATACCCCGTTCCCGATGGGATAGTTCATGTCCTTTATTTTATTTAGTTTCAATGCACTAATATTGGGTTGTCCAACCCTTCAACAGACTTCACACCCAGTTCCAATTCGCAGTAGTCGGTTCATTTTGAATGTTTGCAACCCACAACAGCCTGCCACCTATTTGGTTTTTTATGGAGTTCCTGTAATATTTGCTAGCTACAGGAAATTCCTCTAGAAATCAACTTATAGTCGAGCAAAATGTATCGCATAATGTCAACTGCAAACAGTGGGTAGGCCATGGTCATTACGTTTTACTTCCAAATAATTTCCGCGCGTTTTGTTTCGGTTTTTTTTTTTTTACAATCAGATTTACGAGTTGGAGATGCTTTTAGTATTACACGAGAAATATTTCCGGTAAAACGCTGTAATAAAATCCACGGTAGCTACAGCTGAGAGTATTACATTAAGCTTACTATAGTAGGGACTTTTATCCCCTCATAAATTAAGGCTCATAACGGGCCTATTTACTAGACATTGCCCACTTAGATAACATCTGAAAAAGATATTGGTAAGGGCGATAATGAGACCTGTCGCTTTTGTACGGAAGACGATGAGACTGCTGAATACGTGCTGTTTGACTGTGAATCTCTGGGCCGCATAAGACTAATACATCTAGCAAGGTCATTCCCATCGCCAGAGGATGTTGCAAAGTTGGCCCACAAGAATAGTATAGGTTTTGTAAAAGAGCTTAAGCTCGAATGGGCGACCTATGGCACTTAGCGGTTAAGTTTCAAAAGATCTTATAGGTTGCGGTGACTAGGTGAGAGACGGTAAGTTTTTCTGCATCCCCTATTTAATAATAATAATCCCCTAATAGGAGCTATAAAAACTGCGCGTGGTGGAACTTTTTAGTACACATCAAGAAGTCTTACCAAAATATCAGCCTTATCATCACAAGAACTCTCTGCTACTCCTTGAAATTTATGAAAAATGTATAGCTGTAAAGAGTTCTCCTGGATGGAGGCATGTACTGAAAAGAGGTTGAGAAACCTAAGAAAGCAACAATAAGGCACATTGTTCACCCTCTAGACTCCATCTAGACGTAATTGCCCATTAATCCAACCGGGTGCTCTTACAAAATTTAGTATTAGCCCCCAACCCTCCATACCTCCTTCATGCAGTTCATCTAGTAAGTGTGAACCAAGCAATCTGTAACACTGTCCGAAGAGAGCCGGACTCTGACAAGAAGGTGAATCACCGTTTCAGATTCGTCTCAGAATCCTCCGCATACAGGATTGTCAACATCCTATATAGATGATCCCTGAGAAATGAGTCCAAGTTAGAATTGACACTAGCGTTCTCATAGTAGACTTCTTAAGACCCAGTAGCTTTTTCGTTAAGTTTGGATTAGGTATACCCCTCCATTCCTTTCTAGTTCCACCCACAGGACTACGCTGACAATCGGCCCAAGCCAAAATTTTAGATTCAAGGTGTTTCAACTGTGATTGTGGAGAGACAAGGCGAGCAAACTCGTCCAACTTTTCATTTCCGCTAATATCGCTTTGACCTGCTGCGCATAGGATGAGTTTCCCGTTACACCAAGAAAGATAATTCAGGATGGTTTTACACTCCAATACCACTTTGGAGATTGTAAATGGATTAGACAAGGTATTAGCAGCAGTGGGCTGTTCATGCATGACCTTGACTTCCGCCTTGACTGTGACATGGTTTTCAAGGTGAATGACCATTTTTAGATGAGGATTCTCGTAAAAAACTCCTGTATCGGTGTTTTCTTCCGATTTGGAGCTGTATGTAAAAGAGTTCCTTTAGACTAGGCAATGACTTCGTACTAAAAACTGGTTTCTTGTACTCTTTTAAAACATCAGTGAATGTGAAGGTAAAATACATGTATAAGAGAGAAAGTTGCAGTTATGGAAAATGTATCTCATCTATATGTTATGTTACACTCTAGACTCGAAACCGATTTTTCCCTGTTTCTAATCTAAATTGTGCCTCCTCGTGTATTAGGGTATGAGTCTCTCGATACCCGACTAGACACACTTGAGACTAGATAGAGACTCCATACTAGGTTTTCTTTAGTGCTAATTTTTTCTGTGTCCAGTATCAAATATATCCCCAATTAACTAAAGCGTAAAGAGTCAAGCTGCTGAATAATCGATGATCATAATCGCGGAAATATATTAATGCCTGCGTACTGAATTCCACTATTCCATTTTGCTTATGTAAATTTTTACAATTGGATAAAAATGGATGTGAGGTGTATGGCCGTAGAAATTCTACCATTTATCGAGCTATTGCATGATCTTCGAGACTGAGTTGTTGTAGGTGTTGTTCTTGAAAAATTCATCCCAGATCCATATATAGTGGTCTACTTAAATTCACAAGTAGCTTATCGAATACGGTCACTCTAATGAATTTAATTACACATAACATTTTACAGAGATCCTTCAAAACTTCTTCTGGTTCCTAACTATTTCCATTGGTACTGTGTACCTGCTAAAGTACTTGCTCAAATAATGAATACGTTTCATGATCGATTGTTAATCTGGTATTACTACTAAATTAAGAAACCCAGTGAGATCGCCACTCGTTCACAAGATATAGCTGTCGCGCTTGTAACGGCCGTACTATATCTATGTAGACCCTCTCGATCGGTTTATGTGAAATAAGAGATCCGAAGATAATTCATCTAACAACTTTTATCCTTAACCGGCTTGTTACTAGTTTAACCACAATCGACTGAACATTCCAGACTCGCTATTTATCTCACCTGTAGAAAAGCCTTGAATCCCCAATAAGGCAACTCTTGACCAATCATTAAAGAGCTCTAAGCTGCTGATATCAGCCATTCCATGCCCGCAATTATTACCTATATAGCATAATTTCATGATAACAATAGGTAACAATAGTAAAAACTCAAATTAAAGTTTATAAGAATTCCAGAGGACGTGATGATCCCAGTCAATACATATATGAATTTTAGTGGGAAGAAGGAATATACTGTATTTGTATACCAACACAACGCGTCGATATCCAAGTTGAATATTTTATTGGTTATTTCCCTAATCTTTATTAGATAATGGTTAGCTTGAAACCTTTGACGATCCTTAGAGAAATTAATTTAAGTATAAGACACCTTGCCAATAGTTGCGCCATCTACTTGTGGTTTCAATAATTCCATGCTGATATTTAATGGGGCTAAGAATCTGATTGATACAGCTGATATGGTTTAGTCATGTTTAAAAATAACATCCAGTCTGGGAATCCAAACATCTTATATAGCCTTCCATAGGGAAAAATATAATTTTAATGTCGCTGAACACTGTGATGTATAAATTGTATCCTCCCCTTGACTTCAAAATCATAACTAAATTTTTCAATGTCGCAATAGATTCGCATATCTAGTAGACATGTAGCATCCAGGGCACTGATTATCAACTTTTCTCGTATATATCACATTTCACCAAAAATGTTGGATTTCACCATGGTTCCGTACAACAAAAGGAAAAAACGAAACCCTGATAAGATCGTTCGTGCACCCGTCTGTCTGCCTGTCTGTCACAGACGAAAATGAACGTGACGTAGGAATTTAAAACTTGGCGCAGAAGGTTACATCTTTGAGACGTGCACATATTTTAAAAGTCAAAGAATATAAAATATTTTCTTTTTAATTTTTAATGGGGTTTGGTTTGACGCCTCAAACAATGTTTTTTTTTGTTTTTTTTTTTTTTTTGTGGTATTGTGTTGGGTATCATTTAATTACTTTGCAGAGTTCCAACAAAAATCAAAATTTTTGGTAAATTGAATATAAAAATACCCAGCACAAAATGTGCAAAACACTACTACCATCCCCCCTCCCCCCATTTTCTAGATTTATAAAGCTAAAGTGTTTACATTATCAGAGTTAGTTGGAATTAAGTCAGTCTAATAGTTACGACTGAAAAAAAAATATTTTTTTGAGTCAACGTATTGACAACTCTCATTAACAAGATCAACGCTTACAAAATTACTCTTGCGTCCGTCTGTTTGAATATTATTTAGTTATCATAAGCAAATTTTGATTAGATTTAAATATACTTAAATTCGATCCATAGAGTTCTGGTACGGAACACTAACTGCGCGAGCTCGACTCCCTTTTAATTCACGTCCACGCATAACAAACATATATCAAACGTTTGTCAAACATTTGTCAAGCATTTATGGAATGTTTGATGAGTGTGGTCTCAAATTTTACAGTTATGGATTCTTAGAAAAGATCCAATTGGATTAATTGGATTGGATTTGTACAATATTTTTTCAGTCAGTTTTTAACAGCTGTGGATAGTGAAAGCTCATTTTGAAATAGTTTAATAATAAAGTCTTAATTAGGAATGCGAAATGAACAAGCAAATATAATAAAATTAATAGAATTATTAGATTTTCAAACACCGGAAAGAACGTCCAATACATCACGACCACAATTCTCAAATCTTCTGTCTAAAAATTTTCTATTCCACCATCTCCTTTTCGAAAATTTTTGTCAAACGTACGACGAAATATGCTGCAATACACATTACTTCAATCGGAAAACACATGATTAAAACTGAACATTTGGAAAATATTTTTCCAAAAATATCCTATCAGATGTTTGAAAAATGATTGACAAACGTTTGACAAACATATGAAAAATATTTATCAAACATTTGTCAACTACCTATAAATTGTTTGTCAAAAGTTTGACATATGTTTTTTTGCCAATGTGTCTTATGTGTTTAACCGAATTATTATTTATCCTCTTCATTTACCACAATATGAACTAAAATGAATTTTCGGTGAATAAACGTCAAAATATTCGTCAACAAGTACGAGAATTTTATCAATTACTTCCAAAGTTGTAACAAAATTTGTAAACTATGGTAAGTGAATATTTAGTACCAGCTTACATTGCATTAGAACTGCAAGACTTGGTGTAATGGATAAAATCTCACTCATTTCATTTTATGGTATATTTTGATACGACAAAGATTTGGGGGCACATTTATCATAGTTTTTGTCGTATTGACATTTATTTACTGTAAATTTATTTTGTAAAAATGAACTGCGGTAAAAACCGATTAAAAAGTTGAAGTAAAATGTGAAAATATGTAACAAAAAATATATGACAAAAAGTACGACAAAAGTCCACAATCAACACCCAGGGTCTATGCATAAGTCCTTCGGAAAACCGAGTAAATTTCAAACACAAAATTTGTAACAAAAAAATCGATTTTAATCAACTATTTATGTCCGATTCTGTTCAATGACTGCCATCTATCCAAAAGCTTTATTATCCCTCGTTTTGACCAAGAAGTCTTTCAAGTGGTTTATGGGAACGTCCACGGAACTGAAGGATTCATTATGTAAACTCTTCTGTCACGTACGGAACAAGTGATAGTCCGAATATGGAAGGTCCGGACTATATGGTGGGTGCACAAAAATATCACATCCAATCTGTAATAACTTTTATCGGATTATCAAAAAATGTGTGGTCTCGCGTTGTCCTGATGGAAAACAACGATTGTTCGCTTTAATTTGTCCAGTTTTGAGCAGTACTTTGGTCGAATCAATCATTATTGATTGAGTAGCAGCTCATAATATACTACTGATTTCCAATTCAACTAGATGTTGACGGTAACCTTCTTTGGGTGTAGTCCAGCATTTGAGCAGCCTCTCCATGCTTCGACGGTGATCTTTTTCGATTGACATTATTATAGATAATTCACTTTTCGGAAATTAGATCAATTGAATTCCTTTCACTCAGTTCTTGTAGCATCCGAACATCAAACATTTTCACCATCCCAAGCTTCCGTAACAGTCGACTGGTTAATATTGAGGTTGTTGTGTCCGATCTGCATAGTATTCATATGTAGATCGGATTCAATTAAAGCCTTAATTTGATCGAGATGAGTAGTGACTGGCCAACCACTGCAAGAAGCATCTTCAAGATCAAAATCTCCGGAATGAAATTTTTTCAAACACTTCCGACACACATTTTTACTTACGGCATTCTCTCCGTATACGGCGCATAGCATTTTCTGAAATTCCGACGCGCTTTTGCCTTTTCGGATATAAAATGGCAAATGCACCGAAAATATGTATTTTTTCCTTCCGTGTTCAAAATGTAATTAAACTTCATATAAGTCACCGATCTCGGTGAATATTTTCTTAAAATATCAACACAAATTGCAGCTCTTACTTAACGGGGTCATTCCATGTGACTGATTCAAAAAAACTTTTTTTTTTGCATAAATTGCATCCAAATTAGTGACCACCCATATATTCGGTAATGTGATTTTCCGATATTCGAAGTCGTTCGGCAGTTACAGCGTTGAACAGGACAGGTGTTTGGAGCGTGCACTCCAGCATCGGACCCCTTCTCTTGCGCTTAGGTTTATTTTTCTTACCTGAGCCATTTTAATACAAACGCAGGAATAAGTGCACAATAGAGAAGCCGTTATATCTCTAAAATCATTTCGTTTTTCGAATATAACAGTTAATTTAGTATTGATTGAGTACCCAAAGTGTTCGAATTTTATTGGTGATAATCGCATTTGAATTTTTAAACGCGTTTTTCTCAAAACTGTACTTTTCAAACTGGTAATCACCATATCTCGAACGAATTTTTTGACATTTTATTGACTTATTCATTACTCATGTACACACTTTGCACACTAAAATAATTCGGATTCATCAAACCGTTTTTTTTTTTACATGTTGACGAAGTTGTGAAAAAACACGAAAATTCACGAAAAAATGTTCAACAAGATGCCAAAAATTTACCTTTCAATATTTTTTAATAATTCTAGTTCACAAATAAGTTCATACTATGCAGATTAAAATGCCGTTTGATTTTTTTTATTTTGCATAAGCAGAAGGGTGGGAAAATGGATACCCCCTTAATGTATGACATCATGTGTTTGACAATTATGCGAGCGGACAAAATACCTGCGTACGACATCTCTCGGATTTTCGCAACGAACTTACTTATACATAAACCAGAAACCCTTTTTTAATTCTATTTAAATATTTTTATTTTATTTTTTTATACTTGCTCGATCAAAATTTGCATGATAGTTTTTTTTTTTTTTAATTTTGTTAATCAAACCAATTTTATGTACAGTAAAAAAAGCAAAAACAAAAACATTTTTAATTAACTAAAACTAGGCATATCATCAACAATCCCATATTATATTTCGGGGACTACTTTCATTCTGCACCTTCCGCACCTACTACTACTACTAACTATATATATATATATATATATATCTTCATGACGCACTATTAAAATCCAAAATAGACTGTCAGTAAAGAAAACCGAAGCAAATTGCACCCTGCATGTGTTGAGCAAATAAAAAAAATATATATACAAAAAAAAAGAACAAAAACTTTATATTTTCGTAAAGCATTGAAATGTCATAAAGAAAATTTCCAATTAACTGGAGGAAAGCTAAACTCAATTTGCAATCTTTCATGTACTTTATTGACTACACTATATTCATCCCTGTCCTGACATTGATGGCAACATATTTCGACACCGCCGAAAATTTGGCTTTCAATCTGTCCAAACATCCGTTGGAAAACAAAAATCACAACAAAACCCCCTCCCACTACTGTCTCACGTATAACAACTATGACGACCATCACCGGAAAACATGGAAAATGGGATATGGTTGGGCCTCCTCGATGTTTATCGCCACGATTTGTTTAGGTGGCATGGATTAAAGCTGATGCGAAGGCGATTCTGGCAATTCACGAGCATGTAATAACCAACAATGATCGATTATCTGTCACCCATAATGACTACAATACTTGGACGCTGGTCATTCGGAACGTGAAAATGGAGGATTCGGGTCAGTACATGTGTCAAGTCAACACGGACCCGATGAAAATGCAAGTAATTATCCCAAAAATATTGTTCTCATTTAACCCCGTAGATATTTTAATCGGAAAATGTTATTAAATCTTTCATGCTTCCTTCACCCCACCACATCGCAACCCAATCCACCAAAACACTTCATATTATCTGTCACCCATCAAAAATGAAGACAGCATTCCTTGAGGTTGTGATACCACCGGATATCGTCAATGAAGAAACTTCGGGAGACATGATGGTACCGGAAGGTGGCTCTGCTAAGCTAATATGCAAAGCTAGAGGTTATCCAAAACCGAAAATCACCTGGCGGCGGGAAGATGGAAGGGATATAATTGCACGCAACGGTCCTCATGGAAAAACCAAAGGTGAGTAACTTATTTAATATGTGATAAATGTTTTTGTGCTATACAGAAGTTGCAGGTGTGCACATCTACGTCTACTTCTCACCTCGACAATGACTAAATAATTTCCTTTTTCTTCCGTTTTTCTTTTTTCTTTTTTTTTTATCTCTATTTTCTTTCATGTCGGAATCACCTCACCTCTAGCTCTAGCCGTGGAAGGAGAAATGCTTTGGCTTTCAAAAGTCACGCGATCGGAAATGGGAGCTTATTTATGTATAGCCTCGAATGGTGTGCCCCCATCAGTTAGTAAACGAATGAAGCTACAGGTTCACTGTAAGTATACGGGGGTTTTCAGGTATTCTCATATAAATCGTTGGGGGTGAATTAAATTGGTGTATTCCTCCCCACTCCGCCGTCCGTCGGTCGTGTCAGTTTCGGTATTTTTCTTTGTCTTTTTTTTTTTGCTTACTGCTCTATACATGTCGTCTTTTGTCAGGAGTGATACCTATACCTACATACATACATATGTACATACATATACATATGTACCTTTGTCAAGAAATTCTGGTACTGTGCAAATCTACTGTGTGCGGTTTTGATGGAATTCACCTCAGATAACAGAGGGCGCTTATAATATATCACAGGTAGCCGAAAATTCAATATCCGGTCTACAGGGGAACAATACTGAAAAGTATTTTCCACATCCGGCTCCAGCAACTGACAACATCATAAAGATGAAATTGAAATGTTTTATTTTTAATTTTTTACTTTTTTTTGTGGAGTCTACTTTTAGTGTATCCTGTGGATAGGAATATTTCGTTTTTTATTTCCTATGATTTTACTTTTTTTTAATTTAGACTCATTGTGATCAGTTACACAATGCAAACTGAGATGTTGGGGAAATGAAAAGTTTTGTGTAGAAATGTTAAAAATTAATTTAAGGACAGCAACAACAGCGAAGGACAATATTTCTAATATGAAGATGCTAAAGTTAATGTTTGTGTAGGAGGGCTGGAAACTATCAGTACGTTTACATGAATAAGTACTTCAAGCTGCGGCCATGCGTTTCAAGAGTTGTTCACTGAACACCAAGCTCGTAAGCGTATACAGTGAGCGAAATTTCCATAGGTCCACATGACTTTTTTTTTAATATTTGCTATTTCGTACAATTAGAAAAAATAAAACTGTGTTCTTTAGAATACAGGGACGTAGAAAGAAAACCACATAGCCCAAGTTCAAGATACAATTTTATTTTGTCCACATTATCAATACTTAGTATTTGCACCGTTATTCCTATTTACCTTAAAAATTCTGCTGTTGATCAAATCTTCTATGGTTGAGGCGGGAATTTCTACTCAGACCTGCTTAATTGCTACTTTGAGGTCCGTTACATTGGCCTACTGCTTTGAATTTCCAAATACTTTTCGAGCTAGTATTTTTAGATATTTAGATATTTTTTCGTTGTAACCACTCCTTTGTGGCTTTCGAATTGTGAATGGATGCATTATCGTGCTAGAATGTTCAATTTAGTGTTGGCATTTGCTTGATAAAATCGATAAGAACATCGTCCAGGAGCTCTATGTATTTCTCCGAAATAAAGCACATTGCTGTTTTCCCAGTATAACCGAAAGCAGCCTAGACCATAACGGTTCCGCGCCTAAAATTCCGGCTCATAGCAGTGGCGGATCCAGGATTCTGATGAGGGGGTGCGCAACTATGGTTTAAAAATGTTATGTGCTGCAAACAGAACAAAATTTTGAAGATACTCGCCACCACTCGCAAATATGAAATGCACAAAATTTATCATTTAAAGATATGAGTCGAACAGATGAGCAAATGGCTACCACTCATAACGAAAAAAGTTGCTCAAGTTTCTTTGCCACTCCGAAAAGTCAACGGGGGTGTTAGATTATCAATTTTGTTTTGGATAGTAAATGGTGGAAGTGTAAAACTTCCCAATCATCCATTTTAGTACAACTAGGGAAATGTATTTTATTTAAATTCATGAATCATCATAAATTGTATCTTTGTAAAATACAGGAATTAAAAATTTACATTTATTTAAAATAGCAGTCACAGAACAAGTGCAATACATACCTTGTGCGTATTAAACTTCGTCGGCAAATTAAGAAAGTGTGACCTCTTTTGTTTTTTATATTATTAAGATAAGCTCAGGAGATATCCTATGAACTAAGATGCAAAGCACAGCATGGCAAAAAGGTGATAAAGGAAGGAATTAGGGAATGTGCAGATGGTGGCGAAGAAGATGTATGTCATCCTGAAACTATCGCAGATTGCATATCGAAGGAAAGACAGAAGATTGAAGACTGTTCCACGTTCGCACATGACCGAACGTATTTGAAAGGGTAAAAGGATGTGCGTGGCTTGCAGTGCTATTATTACATGAAAGAATCCAGGATCAGACTAGAAATTTCATCAGAACATTGGTCATGCATGTAGTAATATAGAAACGAAAGGCAACCAACAGTGCGAGGTGCTCATGTAAGTCCATTTGACAAGTTTTTGCCACATCGCCAGTGAGCTTAAGGCTCTCTTTTGACAATATCCAACGAAGTTACGACTCTGCGACCAGCCCCGGCCTACATATGGAAATTGTATTCAATTCTAAGTCTGATGTAGAACTTGCAGAGGAGCGCTAGAATTGATGGGCTGAAATATTTCTTACACCTTTTCAGAAATCCAAGACATCAAGACATTTCGATGCTTCTTTAGCAACAGAGAAGATTTGTTCTGTCCAGCTTAATATACTGCAAATATTAATGTCAAGAATGCATAAAGACAGTGTATCGTCAAGAAGTGCTCCATCAAAAGAAACGGGAGTGGAAAAATTATGTTCTTGTTTTAAAGAGATGGGACGTTAGGGAAGTTAGAGATCAAGTAATCAAAATATCATGTAAACACTTCAAGTATACTTGCATCAAGTAAATCATATAAATGCAACTTGAGTATTTGAACATTTTTCATGTCGGTGAGTTATGAAAACGGAAAAGAGGAACAAGAAAAACCTGAATTATCGGTTGTGATTTTTAGCACTTTTCTCAAAATATTTATCTAAAAATCCATACATGTTTGAATCTAATGCAGAATTGTCTAAGATAAAATGTTACTTTAAGTAAATTTCAAGAAAATCTCAAATCATGCATTGGAATTAATTCAACCAAAAACACTACTTGAGTGGATTTCAAGTCAAGTACTCAAGTATTCATGTAAACATACTGTATGTCCGGAATTAGTAATCGTACTTCAAAGATTTAAGAGAATATCACAATTATTAGTGAATAGTGAATATAGTGAAGACTTCACAAAATGTTCAGTTGGAGAGAGTTTAATTGGCCTATCATACTAATCTTGAAGTTAAATTTTATACCGTCTTTAATGGAACTCAGCGATAGTTTCTAAAACTGAATGAGTCTAAATGTGTCATGTGGTACATCTTGAAAGTAATAATCATCAAAATGTTTATCTTGTAAGTCATTAATTAGGACCGTTACCGTAACTCATTGACTCAATGACACACTTATAAACTGGAAGGTGATTAGGTAACTCAAAGAAAGCAATTATTCTGCTGTACTACATTTAAACTAATGTTGACGACAAGAAAATGTTGTCTTTGGTCTCAACATACAAATTATGCCAAAATTTTCTGCAAGATTTTTACAAGATGATCGACATTTTAAAGACAATTATTGTATACTCCTACTCTTATGTGGGCAAGATACAGCAGAGGTCTACGGGAAGTTTTAGAATTATAAACCGAACAAAGTGGTTCATTATAAGATTAATAAGAAGAGCAATGGCAGCCCCTACAACCTTTAAAAGATAGTTCTGCTAAGATAAAAAAACAACCGGAACAAAAAAAAGCTATAGCAATGTATGGATGCCGAATAACATCAATTTCAATCTGGTAGGTAAATGTATGGCGACACTTTCATTCCAGACTGTACATTCGATAGATTAAAAAAAAAAACAATCGCTGCAATTACATAAATTCCAGTAAAAAAACGTTGAGATATCTTACTGATGACAAGAGAGAATTAGTTAGATAGTCTGTTAAATTTTATAAAAATCGAAAAAAAACCAAAATTTAAATAGTTTTTTACGTCAACTGAAACAATATTAAGTCGGAAGAGAATTTATTAAAATAAAAATAACAGCCAATTTAAAATAAATAAAGAAATTTCACTGAGGCCAACAACAGATGCTATTTGGGCTATGAAATAAATAAACTCTTAATTCCTGATATCCCCTTCTATCCTGTGAGCTCTTATGGACTGACTAAAGTTGCCCAGCGAATTCGTTCAGCCGACAGTACCCCATTGCAGCCATCCTCAAGGTGATCCTCAAGTGGACATAGAGTCGTCTTGAGCTCACAAATGTATTGTAGTCTCCCTGACTTATTAGCATTGCAGCTGTAGTTTTACCAGAGTCAACAAGTCGATACAGGGTCGATTCGACTCTTATTCTACGCTAATTGAATTAGCGTTACGACCGCATTACTAGCTAGCTGTCAAGACAAACCAATCCTTATAAGTTGTAAAAGACAACTAGCCACTTCATCGGAAGTCAATCAAGATTTTCAGTCCGTTCGCCAATCATTCACGAACTATAGACGACGTGGTATAATTTCTCAGTACCAGACCTAAACTATAGTCACTAAAAATTATTTCAGGTTCAACCGTCAACGGTTAATCACCATCCATAAAATTAACTGTGACAGATTTCACAGTACATTCATTATCTAGCAATCACAGATTCCAGCAACAGCCAGTTCAGTCTGAATCTGGACGCTGGAAAGCATTCTCCAAACTAAACGAATAGTATCATCCTTCAAGAATGTAGCCGACTTCCACCGAAATATCGTTGAAATTCCAAGAGCGATCAAGCGGTTATCTCTACCGGGAAGCATCTACGAGCAGTAACTGCTCAGAAGACGCCGTAATTGTGCGCCCCTTTGCCTCCACGTTACCGCGGCAACATAAACCCTAAACGGGTATAACAAGCCAAAAATGCATGTGTAAATGGCTGAAACGTTGAAGCTACTTTTAAGAATCTTTCCTTACATACAGAGTATTTCCCGGCGAGAGGTACAAAGAGCAGGAGGTGATATTACTTACCAAGGTAAAAATTAAATTGTATGGCAGATAGGAAGGGTATTTCAACCGTTTTGCAGTTACAGGGTGATTAAGAAGATATGCTAATTTTTCGCGAAACATCCTGTATCATAGAATGAACAAGGATAGGGCCGTTAAGATCTCATTGTATGTAGAACCTCATTGCTTTTTCCAATAACTGCTCAACCAGCTCCGTGTTCCTCTCTTCTCCGGAGTAGTTATTTCATTGTAAAATAAAAATTTCGAATGTTTTACCCTTTTTTATAACGAAATTGATATTTTTTTAATTATACGTGCTTTCAGTTACTAAGGCAACAAATTATTATTGACCAATATACGTGAAGAGCTAATAATTCTTTAACGGCAACAGTTAGGACATACATAGAATGTAATAGGTGAAATTAAAGCGTAGAGTCCACACTTTCCCAGTTATTGTAACAAAAGTTGCTTTCAAACAAAAAAGGCTGCAACGTCGGGTCGCGTATTGTAACAAGTAGTCGCGAGAATGGCTAGGATTAAGATCCCACGACTTTGGAAAAAGAAATGAGAACACCGTGAATGTTCATTATTAAAATTCAATATTTATTTTGTCCCTCCTAAGCTAGTAATTTAGGAGTTGCCCTATTCTAATTTAATAACTTATTAACTGTATACAAGACCTGATACGATTCGTATTGTATATTAATGCTGAAGATTGGGATATATATTTACGTCGGACCCCTCAAGAAGCGAGAATACGTCGAACCGTATTACGAGAGGAAATTGGTGCAACGTCGAACCACACAAGAAACGAGATTACGTCATTGCGCTACTATACGGAGAGACGAATTCTACATCTGCCCTAATCGATGGCTTATTCATGGACCGACGGCATGTAGCTCCTTCAACGGTGGCACTGGAAATGACTGCTAATATTAGTCTACGATTGGCTGGGTGGCTGTGGAACTTCTTTGATACGGACGGACTAGAAGTTCTGGTCGGTAACTCGGTCGATCGTCATCTCTCTTCACTGCTCTGCGATGACCCCTTATTTATACGGTATTGAACACTGTGGTGTCGTGTGCAATAGGTATAGTATGGTACGAAGCTTGGTATGTCATCATTCCACTGTACGTGAATACGCATAGCTGTGGAGAAATTTGTATGAATAACTTCGAAGAGGAGGTCTTAACGATGACCATACAGGAGAGATGGGGACTAGTTACAACAGGGGCAACTTAAAACAGTGCGATTTTTCCACGGAAACAACTTCAACCAAAAGTCTTACGTTCATGTCAAGCATCTCTCTTAGATGGTTCATTCAATATGCTCATTCAGTCACTCACAGATAGTGACAATGAGTGGTACGGAAAATCCAGTTTTTGAAATGATTTTGTAAAAATTGTCTAGGTAGTGTTGCGCAGGAGTGTATGGATGCAGTGATTCATTGTTTTAGAGTATATATTTTTTTCTGGAGTGTGATGTTAGGCAAGTTGCAACAAACAGCTAAAAACACTAAAGTATGATTTAGTTTCTTTTATTTTTTCGTTGAAATATTATTTAGTTTTGTTCATTGTTAATTTCTGTAATATGTGTATGTGTATATTAGAAATAAATATGTGGTCAAGATTCAATTTTATTATATTATTAACCTTCAAGGTAATAAAATGTAAGTCAAAACAACTTAGTTGACTCGATTTACATAACATTACATCTGGTAGTTGCAATATGAACCGTCTAATGTTGCAAAATACCCCTAATATTGGGTACTTTGCAACATGGGAAGTTTTTCAGTAAAATGTCCTATTTTGCAGAAAATAAACATAAGATCTAAAGTTTCTTAATTATTATTACTTCCCAACATATTGAGCTTTTTCTTAAATTAAATATTATTTTTCCTATGACAAAAACTCGGAATTATTAACAGAAATAGTAAATTTGTTGCAACTATGCGCCATCTCCCCCAATTTTTGAGACACATTGTGTTTTGTGAAAAATTCCAAAATTTTTTTTTATTTGCCCTGTAATTCTGAAACGGTTGCGGAACACCTACTCCATGCTATACAAATTATTATTTGCCTAGTCATGGGTCGGCAAACCTGCGGCTCAGTAGAATCATACTTGTGGTTCTTGAGTATTTTAATAGTTAATATTGAAAAATGAACTGTAATATTGCAACTACCAAACAAATATAATAATCCTCCTCGCACATCAAAATGGGCGGCAGATCGCATGCTTGTAAATCCAGTTTAGCTAACCTTACTCTCCATACTCAAAACCAAAGTGAATAGAAACAGAAGCGTTACCAGGACACTGGAAGAATATTCGTGAGCTTTGAAAATCAGCGCCTTTTTGTAGTGAGTCTTACAAATTTTCTGAAAAAACCCATCATGCAATGCGGGCAATTTCAGCGAAATATTTGTTTACTACCACTTCCAATTTGTTCGAATCGAAAGACCTAAAAAAAAAGGGCCTTTTAAGTTGAAATTTCTTAAAAAAAATCCTTAATTTGAAACAAATTAATTTCAGTTACTTTTAACTTCTATTAATTTTCTCGTTCAAGCTGATTCAAATGATCCGATAAAAGAATCCAATCGAATTATTTTAACATTTTGTGCGAAAAAATTAACTGAAATTAAAGGGGGCTAAAACGAATTCGCGAGAAAAATTTGTATTCAAGGGTGATTTTTTAAGCTCTTTTTGCTTCGACTCGAACGGATTCAATAATAGAGCCCAGTTCCATCTTCTTAATCATATCGTCGTATTCAGGTTGTAATATTAACATTACTCTAAGCCGCTAGTGGCGAAGGTGTGCGAGTTGAATTTTACACCATTCCCAATTATTGATAGAGCTTAGATTTCAAAAACAAAGATATATGGACAGAAAACTTTACAAATTTGCTGCAGTCAGAACTAGAAAATTTAACTAGAAAGAAATGAAAATTGGCTGTCAGACACCAGACGGATCTGTCAACATGGAACTGTCTTTCCTCATTTTTATGATCAAGTGAAAACATACATTTGGCATCTTGACAATTTTCGAATCTACTTACTACTGCGAACAATTATTTTCAAATATGACGATTATAAAAAATAAATTAAGAAATTCGCTTAATGAAGAAAGCCTCTAAAGTTGCATGAAATTAAAAACTTCTGAATATTCATCAAATTTGGAAAAACTTTGTATCTGTATACAATCCCAAAAATCTCACTAATATTACATATTTGCGTTTATATTATTTTTTACATTTAATTTGTATTTTAAGCAAAGCTATATGTAGTATAACCTAGTGAAATTAAGTTATAATAAAAGTTTTTCAATTTTCTTAAATAAGTTGATGACTTATATGTTCTGTTAGTATGCAAAATGTTTTTATTTCACAATAAATATACATGTTTCACAGCAGATAACCGTTATATTAATTTTTGTAATACATATTACCGATGTATATACTTATATTTGGCTCTTTAAAAAAAATATTTATCACATCGGGTAAAAATGGCTCCTAACTCCAGAAAGGTTGCCGACCCCTGACCTAGGTAAGTATACTATCACCTCCTTCCTTTTGGTCCTCTGACCAAGAAACACCCTGTATATCAACAGCATAATAACAGTGCAAAAAATTTTAATTAACACCAATAGACACCTTCTTAAGGCCACAACGGTAAAAAAAAACACGCAAAACTACAAAATAGCAACAAAAACACCAACCTTCAGATAAACGGATTACGTTCATTTGCAAAAATTACCTCTTATCGCAGCACCACTTAAATTGATAGCAATTAAAATCCCATTCGAAACGACACGAAGCAGCCCCGCAAAAAAACCACACACAAAAAAAACACCAAATTGTCCTTAATCTAGCTATTGCGGTAAATGTATTCTCGAATTTCCGATAATTTTGTTTCCTTTTTCTTTCAACACAGTTCACCCTTTGGTACAAGTGCCGAACCAGTTAGTGGGTGCTCCAGTTGGAACAGATGTCACCCTAATTTGCAATGTCGAAGCATCGCCGAAGGCCATAAATTATTGGCAACGGGAGAATGGTCAGTTCAGTAGGTCCTTTTGTTTACATATACATATAAAATACGTACATAGAATATTAGAGTGTATTATACAACCGTACACATGTCATGTGCCATTTTGTTGTTGGTGGAGCAAGGTGTGTTTGTTGTCTTTCTTATCTTCTTCGATTCATGGTTCGAAATTAGCCAGGCAAATGTATCCTTCCGCCGCCGCGCCAGGCAGTTGTTCTATTTTCCTTAGCTTATCGTTTGGTTTCGGTTATGGGAATATTCCTATGTCGGAAACACTACGATCAATGAGAGGATGAGGAGGAGGAGGAGGAGAAAGAAAGGCATACAATTAAACTATACTTAAGCTCCCCATAGCAACTTGGATCAGCATGCTGTCGTTGTTGCTATTTAAGCTCAGTTACTTAATTATCATTTTTTTTTTTCGATTAATTCCAGGAGAAATGATAATTCCAGGTGATAGATATATTATAACGGAAAAGGAAAACTCCATGTATGCCGTTGAAATGGTCCTGCATATAAGAAGATTGCAAAAGACAGATTTTGGAGGGTATAAGTGTATATCGAAGAACAGCATCGGTGATACCGAAGGCACGATACGTTTATATGGTAAGACAGTTGAGAATGTGCTATACGCAGTTACAGTTAATTGTGTCAGCATAGTGGTGGAGTTTTTGGAACATCGGATTTATCTATTTCTCACGCAATTTTGTTTCCCTCTTTTTTTTTCAGAAATGGAATTACCTGGGAAGAATAAAAATCTACAACGCTTAGATGATGACAGCAATGACGGGGTAAGACTAGTATTATTGTTATTAGACATTTATTGATAAGAGCGTGACATCCTTACACTTTTTTTATAGTTAGAGTCACAGAACGATTCCTTTCTAGTTAGTAATCAACGAAAAAATTGATTCAATTAAATTTGAATTTGCCTTCGTCTTATTTTGAAAATCGCCTCCATATTTTGTCAACGAAAGAGAATAAGGTTGCGGTTACAATCCCCGTTAGTAATACTGGCGTCAGCTGGCGCGATCGGCTGTAAGCACAAGTTGGCTTGAGCTAAATTTTGATGACGGTTACGCACCTCACCAGCAGCACAAATACCAGCTGGCATCATGCTCTACCCAGCAAACAATTTAGCGAACGTCCGCAACAGCGTAACTTAAACGACAATAGAGCTGCACAATGCGAAATATGAGAGTAAATGCGACAGAGTTAAAAATTATTTATGTTATCGAAGCGATATAAAAGCGAAACGATCGCGTACAAATTGAATGAGGTAAAATTCGTCTATCAGTAAACTCAAACTCTATATTGTGGACTGGCTCTTCTTATTCCTCCGTGGCGTATGGACTGGACTTGAAAAACCCTCTGGCCAGTATGCCAGGTGATGCGATGGTACCTGAGCTTTGTTTGGGGCGTCGCTTATCTGTGAGTTTTTCTGTAACGGAATCGTGGACTGAGGGAAGTGCCTTATCGAACCTTCCCCGGTCAGCTCTAAAAATCTTCACCGACGGGTCTCTTACTAATGACGGAGCAGTGGCGGGTGTCTACTTTTCTGAGCCTGATATTAGAATGGAGTACTCACTTGGAAGACACACCACTGTCCTCGCCATCTCAATGGCAGCGAAGTTAGCCCTTGATATGCAAATCAAGGATAGTTACCGAGGGATATGAGGTCGTCTGTGGATAACTTATGTATCCATAACAAGGTGTCCCTTCTGTGGCTTCCTGGTCTCATAAGGATCATGGGGAATGAAAGGGCTGACCTTTTCGCTAGGGTTGGCTCTGATTCTCCGTTTCTCGGACAGAAACAGGTATTTGTACCTCTAGTATCGGGTCCGTTATCAAAGCAGATGACTATAGGAAGCATCAGCAGAGATGGCCGAACCTGAGTACTTGAAGGTGCACAAAACTGTTCTTTGATGAGCCCAATGGGAATATCTCCGACTTTCTTATGGGGCTCGGAAGGAAACAATGTAGAACTGTAGTTGGCATCATCACCGGCCACAGCTCACTTCACGCTCATCTAACGAGGATAGGAGTTGTTGACAGCGTCGTTGACAGTGTCTGTCCTGCCTGGAGGGAGAGCTCACCACAGAGAACAGTTTTTGTGTGCGTGTCCGGCCTTCGCCCGGTGCAGGCTGACTACTCTAGGATCTACCCTTCTATCTATGGATGAGCTGAAAACCCTTCCTTAGCAAGACCTGATACGCTTCATTAAGAGGACAGGAAGGTTTAGGGTGAATGGGCTTCTAGCAATACAGCACAATGGGCTGCTATGGCCTCCGTGCTTGGAATGGGGTTTCCTGTCCCCCTACCTCTAAAAAAAAAAAAACGTCAAACTCTATATATAAAAAATCAGAAAGTGTCCTACAATGGTCTATTTGTTAGTACTATTATATTTTGTTCCTTATTCGAAGGTAAAAATTATGGTGAATTATGGTTTAATATATAAGTGATGATTGCTATATCTATCGCAATTCCCTTGGCATCCTAGCTAGCATGTGGAATTTTTTTTAACTGGTCATACCTTTGAAAATTTCCTATTTCCTCACCCGTAACGTACCGAAAAATTCGACGATGGCTATGCAAATATAGTGATATCGCAATTTTATCGCTGAAAAACTTCAACTTGTTTATGAATTTGGAGAAAATAATGTTTAAAAATATTATCGCTAAAGAACTTCAAGTTGTTTATATGAAGTTTAGATAAACATTTTTACAATTTAAAAATGGACTTAATTATTGTGAAAATTATCAAGAGAAATTAAATCCTTCAACAAATTAACAAAAGCAGTCTGAAAATTTCAGAATAAGAACAAAATAAAATTAAAAACAAACACAATCTGAAAATTGTCATAAAAACAGAAATATCAAAATTTTACTACATTCTGGCTTGAGCCACGTCTTTTTATACATGTTTCAATCTACAGATCTTAAAACAATAAATGCTTCACCTACTTACTACAATACTACACAACCCTCGCAATTAGATCTACTTTTAGTAACTGAGTTATACTCAGTACTTTTTCACAACCAGTTAAGTCCGCCGTGTTATTTGGATCACGATATATTGTTTCTAACCTATGATGTATCCATCAACGTACGTTCTCATCCTATAACTATACAATTTCGTTATTACAATCACCTTAACGTCCCCGTTCTTTTGCGTGATGGTTCATCCTTGCCGTGGGAAGCAATATACTATTATACAAATGTTGAAGAACAGTTGGATATCTTAAATACCAACTTACACTTTTTACTAAATAAGCATGCTCCATTGCAGTTACATCAAATTTACCCAAAATATCGTTGTCCTTGCTTTTCGGCAGAAATAAGAATCTTAATAGCTGAAAGGGAATTCTTGTATCGTAAACATAAAAGGCTTAAAACTGATACTGCAAAACAGATATATGCGAAAGTGTGGAATCTAGTAACAGCAAAAAATCGCTGCACTAAGCACTGCTACTACATATCATAAAAAGCTTGATCCCAATCTGTCTCCTAAACATTTCTGGGCTAATTTGTGCAAACTTCAGATAAAAGGAGACAAAGCAGTAGATCTCTGTAACTTCAATGCACAAGAGTTAAATGAATACTTCATCAATGCTAGTAATATGTTATCATCAACCAACGGACCTTCTGTAGATTATGTTGTACCTCCAATGCTAAATGATGATGGTTTTAGTTTCAGAAATGTCGACCAAGATGAAGTACTACGAGCCATGTACAAAAAAAGATCTGACGCTACGGGCTCCGATAATCTCTCTCCCTGCTTCTTGAAACTTTTGGTTCCGATTATATTGCCATTCGTAACCCATATTTTCAACACCAGCCTGACCTCTGTGTATTTTCCCACCCAATGGAAAATAGCAACTATACTTTCTATTGCAAAAAAGAACTCGCCGGAATTGCCTTCAGAATTCCGTCCTATCAGTCTGCTCTGATTTTTCTCAAAGGCTCTGGCAAAGCTAATGACATCACAAATGCTTGGTTATCTTGAAACGTCATGTTCCCTGTCATGCTGGCCATCTGGTTTTCGTCGTTGACATAGCTGCGAGACAGCTTTGTTAAAGGTAACTACATATCTTCGATTTGCACTTGGCAAAGGTGAAATTAGTTTTCTGTCCTTGTTTGACTTCTCGAAAGCTTTTTGACAGTGTGAATCATTCTAAATTACTAAAAAAACATTTTTCTTTGTATAACTTTTCTTTGTCAGCCATTGCAAGTATAAAAAGTTTTCTGTCTGATAGGTTCCAACAAGTAAAACTGAAGAATGTTTGTTCTAAGCTTTTACCACTAGTCTGTGGCGTCCCACAAGGCTCAATTCTGAGACCACTGCTACTTAGCTTATATAAAAATGATCTCCCTAATGTTGTTTAAGATTCAAAAGTATATCTGTATGCTGACGACGTTCAAATATACCTTAATAGACCGATTGGTTTGATCGAGGATGGCGTACAACGCATGAATGACGATCTTCAATGAATTTACTCATGGTCAATTGTAAATAATCTGGCACTCAATGCCAGTAAATCTTGCTGCATGTTACAATATGGAAATGACATTGATGTAAATGATGTACCTACGATAACTCTAAACGGTTCTCCTTTGCCGTACATCAGAACAGTCAGGAAACTTGGTGTCATGTTGAATGATCATATGACCTGTTGCGACTTTATCAACGCTCTTATCAGCAGAGTCTATGGCTGTCTTCGACAGTTATGGGGTTAACTGCAGCGGTATTATCCATTGAAACCAGATTTAAGTTTATAAAAACCTTTATTATGCCACATTTTAATTATGGCAGTCTAATGTTTCCGTCTGCAGTCGTAAACTTGACGTAGCCTATAATGATTGTGTATGTTATCTATGGATTCCGACGTTTTGAACACATCAGTCCATATCAACACAAAATATTTGGATGTTCCATCGACAGCTTCTAATGACTCTGCTATTACATGGGAAGCGTTCTTACTTTGTACATGTAACAAGTATCTAGAAGTCTCTACCTTCGGACATTCAACGGACGACCTCAGCCAGCCGATTCAGAAAGAGTTTCAAACATTTTTAAATATATCCCAATGATTATAGTTTTCTTGTATGTTGCTGCTCCTCTGGCTTTTCTTCATGATTTCATAACTTCATTCCATTTTCGGTTCTCGTTATCTACATCTGAATTGTAATATGTTGTCTATTAGTTAGTAACATAGTCACTTAGCTTTAATTATATTTTGGTAACATTGAAACTCAATTAAAATTATTATTTTGTAGTTATTAAAATTAATTGTACAAACAAAAGAATGTAAGTCTTGTTGTACAGTCAACCAGTATAAATAAATAAATTGAAATTGAAATTTTAATGCTCCAAGCTTAGTATCGAGTTCGGGTAAAATGTGACATTTCTATACAAATTTTAACATTGGTAATATCGCAAGCAAAAATTTTACTGCTAATTTTACTAGTGCAATACAGAGTTCATTGGTAAAAAGTGAATATTTCACTATTTTAAGATAGATGGCGCTTTGTGTATCTCCACTAATTTTACTGAACATTTTAACGCGTGGAGCCTAGTATCGAGTTCGGGCAAAGTAAAATTTAACGTGGTCTCCAAATTTTTCACATTAAAATCGCTGGTAAAATTTTGTCATATGTTAATTTGGAGAAAACAAATTGACAGATGTCTAAAAATTTTATCGCTGAAATACTTCAAATTGTTTATAAAGTTTAGATAAATGTTTCTACAACTTACTATTAAAAATTGACTTAATTAATCTGAAAATTGTTAAAAGAACTTAAATCCTTCAATAAATTAAGAAAAAAGTCTGAAAATTTTCAATTAAAATTAAATTCTTCAAGGAGTTCAAAAAACAATCTGAAAATTTTCATAGAAACAGGAAATGTCATAATTTTACCAGCATTTTAATGCTACGCACATTAAAATGTTCAGTAGAATAAGTGGAGACATGCAAAGTGCCATCTACCTTAAAATAGCGAAATATTCACTTTTTACCAGTGATCTCCGTACTGCACTAGTAAAATTATCAGTAAAATTTTTGCTTGTGATTTTACCAGCGCTAAAATTTGTATGGAAATGTCACATTTTACTCGAACTCGATACTAGGCTTGGACCATTAAAATGCTGGTAAAATTTTAACATTTCTGTTTCTGCTTTTTTTTTTAACTTCTGTCATTTTCACACTGTTTATGTTAATTTATTGAAGGATTTAATTTCTCTTGATAATTTTCCAGAATAATTAAGTCCATTTTTAATTGGAAAAATGTTTGTCTAAACTTCATAAACAATTTGAAGTTTTTCAGTGATAAAATTTTTAAACATTGTTTTCTCCAAATTAACATACATCAAAATTTTACCAGCAATTTTAATGTGAAATATTTAGAGATCGCGTTAAATTTTACTTTGCCCAAACTCGATAATAGGCTAAACGTATTAAAATGTTCAGTAATAAGTGGGGAAATACAAAGAGCCATCTATCATAAAATAGTGAAATATTCACTTTTTATCAGTGAACTCTGTACTGCACTAGTAAAATTATCAGTAAAATTTTTGCTTGCGATTTTACCAGCGTTAAAATTTGTATAGAAATGTCACATTTTACCCGAACTCGATACTGGACTTTTACCTATAATTGTAATTTTTTGATATATTTTACAAAATATTTTATAAAAAAACAAATTGAAATTATTTCAATCGAAGTAAAGAAAGATTATGGCAGAATTTTCAAATTCTGAAAATGTGCAGTTTGAGTTTTCACATTCCGAAGTGGAGGTACCTAGTCGAAATTAAGGCTTTAATATACACAGAGTATACTATTATCAAAATTTAATAACAAATGAGGAAATGTGTCATGAAGAACGCTGTGATACCTGGTGTTATAATTTTGCAGATATGCTGGAATTTGAATTCGCAACTGAAAATATTGAAGTTAAGATTGATGTCGCATTGCCGGCCATAAACCTACTCAAAATCATTTACACTGCACTCATAATTAGTTCCAAGACTATTTTAATGAACAATTTGCGATGCCGATACTATTACCCGTGAATAGTGAAAGCAAAGTCACCTTTCTGTTATTATATTTGTCTCCAGGAGGAATTTTTCTTGATTACCTGCAACACAATCAATCAAATTAATAACTGCCTTGAATTGAAGTTATTTTGATTGACTCTAATATGGAAAAATGAAAACACTTCGATTAGACGACAGTAGCTCTTCATATTCTGACGGAAAAATTGTAGCTATATGACTGGTCAAAAGGCAAAAACCCTAAGATTTTGTTGTACATGTTGTACCAGTTATTACAACAGACATGTTCAACACTCTGTTCAACTACAGCGTACGTGCAACTCTAAAATGATATTTACCGACATTTACGATGGTTGGACAGGACGTGAGCATACTGCTTGCGTCTGGATAAATAGCACAGTGACTATAAAAAACACGTTCAGAAGAAAATCCTTAACCCCCCCCTTAACATCTTGGGTCATTCAACATACCCCATCCCGGGTTTTTAATAACTTCTCACCAGAGATGATGGGAATCGCAAAGCAGAGAAGACGAAGTAGCACAAGAGTTGTTATTGAGCAGGCCTTCGGAAGACTAAAAAATCTCTTTAGACATTTAAAGTATTTAATATAAGTAAGGCACTTTTCAGGTTCAGAAATAAACTATTTCTAAAAATGTATGCAGAAAGGCTTCTTTCATTCCAGTAATCAACGAAGAGCTCCTCCAGTATGGCTATATCCTGAGTGATAAGTTTTTGTCGGATTTCTGGAAACAAAAGCTCAATCCTATAAATTTTCACACATTGCGCCACAAAAACACTATGTTAATTACCTTGAAATAAAAGTAAATATCGCTAATTTTTTGAGACTTCCGTGAGGTTTGCATAACTTTAATTTTTTCCAAATTTTCTCCTCCAGCCACTGAAATTTCTGCATCACACACTCTATTACTTCCTCCGTAGAAGTTTTCTTCATTTTCACGGAAGTAGCACGTATCCCAGTGCCCTATTGAATGATTCGAAATTGTGCCATGATGAAAATGTTTCTCCCGTTTTGTTCGTTCGTTTCTTATTTCGACACAAATATGAATATTAACATCACGAACTACGAGCGGCAAGCCGTTGATATATAGGATAAAGAGTGGAGGTCCAAGAATGGATCCCTGTGGAACTCCACAGATTAAGGAAGAAAATGTGAAAAATTGTCCTCAGCCAGGCATACATGTTGTAAAATTTCGAAGTTATAATTAAAACAATCGCCCTATTTAAAAAATGAAAATTGTTATGAAGGTTGCTCAGTAATGTCTTATATAAAACGCTGTCAAATACCTCCGAAAAAATAAAGGCAAGCCAAAATAGAGATTTATTTGTCAGTTGCTACCTTCAGGATGGCACTTTCAATTCAACTAAGCCCAGTACGAAAACCGGACTACATTTTAGGTTATTCTTTTATATGAAACTTTTAACTTACCAATACAGCAATTTCTCATTTTTTTAGAATGGGAACAGCGTTAGAAGTCTTCCAGAATATAGGAAAGACTAACATAGAGATACTCGTATTAAAAACATGCAGCATTGAACCAATAATACACTATCGTTGTAAATATCCGACGTGTAGTTAATTTATTTGGATTGACTCTGGTTCTCAAAAAATCCCATCTGGCATGATCATTATGGGACCCTTGGATATCTTTAAGGTTGAGAAGCTTTCTTGAGGACTTGGTGATAAACCGACACTATAGGTAGCTACAGCCAAATTCAGGTAAATGGAAATATCATTTACGGTAGACTAATTAGAAAGGATAGATAAACCGAGAGTTCAAAATAGCCGCTACCCTCGAGAAAATGTATTAAGGGCAGATGTAGGATAGATTACAGATTAGATGACAGATATGCCGGGTTCAGGTCTAGCTGCACTATAGATAGAGTAGAATACAATAGGATAAGGACAATTAGCAACGGACAGCAGTTTTAAGGCCTAGCTGAGAATAAATATGGTATCGAAAGGTAGTAGCAAAGCAGTTTGATTTGGAATCTTGAGTTCACAATAGCTAGGCGGTAGATCGCATTCAGGCGGGTCGTCAAGTGGCGCGCAATCAAGAAAATTTTTGAATCATCTTACATATTGTGTTTTTTTGATTTTGGAAAACACGACTTTTCACGCAAACTTTGTGTTAACTATCCCGACAGCTTTCTCAAAAACCTCTCTAAGTCGAACTGCCTCTTACTCACTGCTCTCGGCCTCGCTCAATGCATAAAAATTTGAAAGAAGAAATTTCCAGTAAATTTCTTGGAAAAAAAACTTGTGGCCTTTCCTTCATCGGGTCGAGGCAACGGTGATTTTGTATGGAGCGAGGCATTGCTGGCTTACTATTTGGACACGCGTCATCAAATGCCAAGTCGAGGCATCATCGAGGCATTGTTAATTTTATATTCTAGAAAAGTGTTGCATATTTTTGTTCTACGTGTCCAGTCTTTGTATGCTATTAGTTTGTATATGATGCAGTCCTATACTTCAGGCACAGATAATCCCAGATGTTCAGACCTTATGGGGATCAGTGTCGTTCAGTCACCAACTGAAATTGAAAGCACATTGTATCGAAAGTGAGCTTTGCAGATTTTACGAGAGATTCTATGCGAGAAACATGTCTATTTGAGATTATTCTGGGGGTTACGCTTACAATACAGCGCCTTAATGGTTATATGTTTCTGCCTGCAACACTGCGCCGCACGATGGTTGTTGTTCAAACTTTATTTTATGCTTTCAATTTTATCTTTACATCTCTCTTGAAAAATGAGAGTTTAGTAGATGGCTTATGAGAGAAAAGCTTTAATCACTTGTTTGTCAAAGAAATCAGCTGAACTTCTTGCCTCCAGACTTCAGGAAAAACGTTGCCTTAAATATTAGTTCTAAGGAAAAAGATCGTAGAGATCAAAATTGTTATTGTAATTCTATACAACTTTGTTCCCGTAAATTTATATGCTAAAGTTAATAATAAACGAGATAATTCGAAAATTATACTTCACAAACTTTTTCCCGCTTACTTCGAAAAAATCGATCGCATGATAAAAATTGTAAGGACTAAAGTTGTGGAGAATTAAATTTACAACAAGTTGAGTTCTTACAATTTGTGTTGAAAAGTTGAAAATGGCCGAGATATTGAGCAAAAACAATTCCTCCTAAAATTAAAGATGCCGGCTAGCGCACTGGCAGAATTTGGTCGCCATTTTGAATTTATACCAGCAGTGATACCCCCCCCCCCCCCCCTTTAAAGGATAGAGTCATTAAATTGCTGATGGGAATTTTTGAAAGGTCAAGCAAAAACTATTATAAAACATGAAGGGCATGTGAAATTCCGCTCTTGTCAAAATTATAATTGGCATATTTTGTGCAACGTCGCTCACATAATCCGAAATAAATAAAAAAAAATTTAAATCGTCAAAAAAGCCTAACACAAAACGAAAAAGCAAAACTCATTTTCTCTAATTATTTTTCTTTCAATTAAAGCCCAAATTTTAAAATTCGAAAACTGTCATTATTTTCATAATTATTTCTCACATACACATATATATTTCAATTGTATTATTCCAGGAAAAAGAATTAGAGTCAAATGAAGACCTTCTTGAAGAAGCCTATCTTAATAAAAACGGAAGACTTTATAAGGGCCTACAACGAGGTGAATCTGAGCTACAAAGTAGTTCAAGTGAAGCTCAATTTACGCTGAGCGTTCTTATTCCCACATGTTTGTATTTAAAAATTTTTAAATTGTTGTATTTATAGCTTAGAACTGACTTTTTTTTTATTATAATTTAAATTAATAATAATAATAATTACCTCGTTAGCATTATTAAGTTTGTAAGTAAAAAAAAAAAAAGATATCAACTCATTTAATATATAAAGGTGGAAAGTGTTCTAAACATATGCAAACGTCATTTGTATTTTGAGTTGCAAAAGGAAAAGCACACGCTCGCTCCAAAATAGTGTAAATTGTTTTTGTATTAATCAAATAATGAAATATTGACAAGAATTTTTTATTCTTTTTTCTCATAATGGCTTTGTGGAGATACACATACACACACATAAAAAACGGACAGAATAAAGCTAAATTATGTATAAAATTTCTAGTTAATGTGATAAAATTAAAAACAAAAACAATATTGACAAGTTTCGGCACTAAAGTGAGACTTACTTTTTGAAAAACATTATTTTTCTCATAGTAAGTATAATTAATAGAAAATTTCTACAGTTAGATTTGTTTTTACATGCTGAGAATTGGAAACAAATCAATTCTGATTCATAAAAATAATTATGTCCCCCTGCACTGCTCTTCAGAGTATTTTTTTTTTATTTTATTTTAGTTATAGGAAACGCGGGAAATTTAAAAATAATTTAACTAAAATTTAATTTTGTTTGTTTTTTGGGAATGCAATTATTTTTGATGTGCTTTTACTATCCACAAAAGAAAAAGAAAATTTTGAAACTTGATAAATATGAAAATACTGGGTGGTATGAAAACGTTACCAACCACATGGATTCTTTTTCTTTTTTTTTTTACATTTTCAAAACTGCACATTTATTCAATTTTTCATTGAAGCCAAACAGTAGTTGACCCCTTCTTGGTGAACGTGGGTCAAATGAGTAAAAAATCAATTTATTTTTTAGAAATTTGCACTTACATGTTCGTTTTTTTTTTTTTGTATTATTTTATATCTTATATGTACGTAAACGCAATTGTTTGCATACTCTACAATGTTCGGGAAAGATTATTTTTCCCCATTTCGAGTCTACTTGGGAGTATAGGACTTCCATATATGTAGCCTCTCCACCTGACTGGGAGTCTGACAGTAGTCTAGGCACAGGTTTTTCCCTACTTTCATTTATTTATTTTTTTTAATATTCGTCCATTTTCATGTAATTCTCGGCCGTCTTAAGTCTTTCCGCTCACCCTGTTTATTGCATTCGAGTGCCACTAGTCCTGATAATATATCTCCAATATTCCTGAAATTATGGCTGCCTTACATTAGTCGCTATATATTATTTATTTCTAATACCTGCTTAACATCATCTACCTTCCCTTCTAAATGGAAAATTGCTACTGTACTATCTGACCCTAAGAAAAAATCTGCGGCAAACCCTTCTGAGTTTAGACACATCAGAATTTTGTGTTTCCTCGCAAAGACTTTGGAAAGGGTGATGTACACTCAGATCCAATTGTTTGTTGACAACAATAGAATGCTTTCAAGTTGGCAATCAGATTTCAGACCACGAGGCTATCCCTAAAGGTTACTCGACTTTACTAAAGCTTTTGACTGTTTAAATCACTCGATGCTCCTCAACAAACTTCAGCCATTTTTCCGGTTTTCTTCTAGTATCTACTGCCCAATTGATACAGAGTTTTTTATGTGATTGTGATAGATATCAACAAGTGCGAGTCAACGATCGTTACTCTGATTTATAGCCGCTTTTCTGTGGCGTTCCCCAAAGTTCAATCTTAGACCCATTGCTGTTTGTCTTATTCATCAATGAGTTACAAAACATCGTTCAAGAGGTTAGGGTCCGTTTATATGCTGATGACCTACAAAAATATACAATAGTAGACCTCTCGGTCTTATTGAAGACTAAATTGTAAGGATTAATGACTAATAAATGATTAGTACGAATCTACGATTGGTCTGAGCGTAATCTTTTGATGTTAAATCCTAATAAGTCTAAATAAATAGCTTTTTCTAATAATACTTTGGAAACTAACCTTCCGCACATCATGATTGGGGGTGAAATATTGACTAGGGTAAGCGAAGCTACGAATCTCGGTGTCGCTCTTAATGGGAGAATAAAATGTTGTGATCATGTACGAGGAGTGCTGGCTAAGGTGTATGGAGGTTTGCGACGACTCTGGATTTTTGCAAAATTATTAAGCACGGACATTAAATGCAGATTAGTAAAAACCCTCATCCAGCCCTACTTCTCTTACGCGAACTTAATTTTTCCTAAATTGGATAGCTACTGCTCTCGTCGAATAAATGTTACCTATAATGATTGTATCCGCTTTATTTTCAATTTACGTATATTTGACCATGTCTATAATTTTATACCCAGAATACTGGGTTTACACATACGTCGTAGTGATCTTCGGATTTCACGTCACAGCGGTTACTGTCGGTGAATTCAAGAGGTTGCGTTTGTTGCACTTCTGCTGTAGCTCATCAAAATAATCTTCTATAGAGCTTCCAAGTGATGGCTATAGAAGCTCTTGACTTACTTATGTACTTGCGCCTTTACTTATTTTTCTGTTTAGATCAGTGAGCTTTGTGAGCTTCTAAATCTAAATGATCCCTGTGGAAGCACTCATATTGGGCTTCTTTCAGAAGACCTGGTTTTTCGTCCTGATTGGTAGGCCCACTATGTCCTATCGACATCATTTTATTTAGTCTGCTATTAGTTCTTTATGTGTGACTACCAATTTTTTGTGAATTATCTTGGCTCGAATTGACTACACGTAGAAGTATAATATTATAAATTTGGTATTTATCGTAAGGGGGTTGGGGTATTTCCCCAAATTTCCCAGAATCTCCTAGAAGTCATTCTTGTTTTTCTCAATTTGGTATTTATCGTAGGGGGGGGGGGGGGGTATTTCCCCAAATTTCCCAGAATCTTCTAGAAGTCATTCTTGTTTTTCTCAAACTTTCCTTTATAACTTCATTCATAGTAGAAGTAGTAGTCAGAACACAAAACACAATAGATAAACTCATGTCACGGTGTCCATATGGTTCTGGTGATCTAGTCGCCCCTACTCATAATCTTAACCTAAAAGTAGTAGTCGAAAAGTCACTAAATTCCGTCACTCCCTCTATCAAAATACTGTGGATGGTTTTCTGGCTGATTTTTGTCTCCTGTCTTCCATGTATTTAATCTTGATCCAATCACCTCTTGTGCAGATGGTTTTGGAATGTTAATCTTTGTTTGCATGCGTTGAATGGCTAGAAGATCAACAGGGCGATGTTATTTGTGTAATCTAAATCCTCTAATCGGCTTGCTGTATCCCTCTAATTCCGTTGAGTGTTTTGTTAGCTATTTTCATTACTTCGTCTTATGTGGTATTATATGAATAGTGGAGATGGGTAGGGGAAAGCATTCTTCGCTTACTGGAGATTGTGAAGAATTCATCATCATTATGAAGTACTTTGATCATGCCTATAATTTTTTCTGATATTTTTTTTTTTTTTTCGAAGTTTGTGCATTCCATATTTTCTCACGATTTATAATCTCGAATTCTCTGTCGAAGTCAACTAATTTAAGGGAAGATATTCATTGGTCGCAGTGTGTTCAAAAAATACATACCCACATCCTTGTCTGAATCCAGATTTTGTTCCTTTTTTCCTTCTATTTTATTTAAGAGAATTTTTAAAGCTAGTATCTTGTTTAACTAGTTTACCACACCGTCAGTTACATGAGCGACTTTGATTTCCTTTCTGTTTTTTGCCGTAAACTTTTAATTCCTACCATCTAGGAAAATTCTTTTATTAATACCTCTCCAAAATAATCCTCACGACTTCTGTTGTGATACTCTCGTATTTGCTTTTTGAGTAGCTCTACAGGGAATTATGTCAACACTTTCAATTTTGTTGTTATTAAATTTGCTAATAGCTTCAATTATTTCTCTCTTGAATGGAGGATTCTGGTTGATGAAAAAAAAATCGCATTTTTGAAATTATGTAATTTCCAAATAAGATAGAGGTAAAGTGGGAAAAGAAAAGAACAAAATAAGAAAAAAGAATAGTAATGAACAAACCGAAAGATCACGACATTATTGACTGTCGTATTATGCAAGGCATTATAAAGCTTAAAGGTGTCATTGAAGAACAGGCGTTTTATTTTCAATCCAGCAGACCTTGGTAAAATTAAGTTGAGAGCTCTCCTAGACGTACAGAACTGAAAATCAATAAAATAATAGCCCGAGCAACTAAATTTAATGATTTTTATCAACATTAACAATGAGCAAAAGTCTAAATAAGAGGAAAGGTTACACCCAAACATAGCATTTACAGAAGATGACATTTGATCGAATCTACGAAGAATATATGTATCGACTTATAATAGAGTTAAACGTAAGTGACAATTTATTGAAGTCCCGATGGTGTAGCTTACTACAAATCTCACATCCATAAGTGATTATTGGTAAGAAAAACGAGCGACCCACAATGAGCGGAGGCCAAAATATATCTTACTTAAGATACAATTGATATAATCATCGCAGGTAAGTGTTTCGTTGAATATGACACCTACATTACGAATGGATTCAAGCCATTGAATAGGTGTGTTACTAATGGCCAGTTTCACAGTCGAGCTTAAACCAAGGTTTAGCTTAAACCATCCTCCAAGTTTAAACGTAGTTTAAACCAAATCGGGTTTCACAGTGCATTCTTTTAGTAATGTTGGTAGTACTGATTAAATTGTGAACTAAATTAGTTATCGCCGCCATTGTGAAGCAATTTTTCTATCAATCAATCTATCAATCGGAAAAAGTAAACAGATCAGAAAGTAAAAAAAAAAAGTTTAGTTAATATATTTGCTAATTTTAAATATGCCGACATTCAAAAAGGATGCAAATTTTAGCATAAGTGAAATTGAGCTATTTCCTTCCCTAGTGGATAAAAAAAAGATATATAATAGAGCGCAAGAAAACGGACAAGAATAGATTCAAATAAAAAGTTCTTAAACGGAACCTAGCATAAAAATCAACGTCGTCCCACTTATTAAAAAGATTTGGTCGATTTCTAATTACTGTCAGTCGTCAACAGAGTTGTAAATTTAACTCAAAAAATCTTCTTCATCGCTAGAAATGTCTAAATCTAAATTCATGATAAAATAATTTTCTTGCTAAACAAACAATGCTACTGTCAAAACAAAATGTCACACTTTTCAAATACTCTTATCTTGAGTTTAAACCGAGGGATGGCATGGTTTAAACTCTAGTTTAATCCGGGGTTTAAACCAAACTGTGAAACTCATTCGTCGAATTTAAACTAAATATTTGGTTTAAACTCAGACTGTGAAACTGGTCATAAGGATTAATGGGGGAAACGCTTGTTATGTCGAGATTTGTTCTGTAAACAACTATGAATTCGTTTTTTTTTAGGGTTAAGCATAAGCCGATTTTGAATTGCCCATCGATTAAGGCATACAAGATCCTCGTTAATGGAACTTATGCCATCCTCAATAAGATCAAGTGGTTTGGAGAGAAATAACTGCACGTCGTCAGCATAAAGATGAAGCTCACTGTGGGAGATAGATTCAAAGATATTATTTATGACATGCAAAAAAACAATGGGCCAAGAATCGATCCTAGCGGAACTCCACGATTGACATTTTGGTAGGACGAGTACCTGCCATTAGAGTATATTGTTTTTAAAAGACCTGTCAAACAACTATGCAAAAGCCTAGCTGCATAAAGTGAAAAGTTGAGTTTTGTAACCAGGTACCTATATTACAAAGAATTATGTGGTCCATAGTGTCAGAATTCTTTTTGTTCTTGCTCTTATTTTTCTTGTGTATTTCTTTACTGGAATGGAGATTTCGTTGAAGTATTCTGTCCATCTATGAATTGGTTCTTATATCAAAATTGGTAGCAGAGCTCTCCTCTTCCCTCTTAAAATGCCTAGTTTGGTTTTTTACCTTTTTTGGTTAGTGCTTGTATTTAATTGTTGGAATGGCTATACTTCCATTTTATAGCTACATAGGCTTTTTAAATTTGCTGCGGAGAAAAATTATAAAAGTTTTAAAATAAAATAAAGAAGCAAGATCTCTTGAGAATCATGCATAGTATCATTCCATAAAAACATAGTTATTATTTTTATTCTCCAATAATACTTAGCTTATAGTTTATAATTCTTATCTATATGTCTGTACTGGCAATATATGCTTCCTGACACTCATATTAGCTCCCACTTTTTTGTTTTAAATTGTTCAGCATATTGGCGACAATTCATTTTTTCCTCCGTAATTTCTAGAAAAATGTTTGGAAGAATGGTGTAAGAATGTCTGTCTCAATGGCTTATGAATGATGTTAGCTGTCCCTATAGTCATAGTTTCTCTTAAAATCCATGTAACTTTCCTCAAGTAGTCTGTTTCCTAGGTGACTAGGTGTAAAAAGGGGTTTTATTTTCCTTTCAAATTCATATGAAAATATATTTTAGAAAACAAGCCCGGGGTAACTGAATTGCAACTGCCACAATCTGGTTTTCCATAGTGTAAAATAGTAATAATATATTTCATTAAATCTTGTATTACCTCTTACTAATTAATAAAACTCACCATTTAATTTCCATCAACATTTCTAGCTTAGGATTTTGAAAATTCCATGAAAAAGTCATACGAAAAAACAATAGTTCCTAAACAAAACAATAAATATATTTCAAATTTCATTTCATTTAATAAGAGCATGATAATTCTATCTTTTCTTTTTTTTTCTTTATATTACTCATACATTTTTTATTTTGTTAAAACAATAATTTTTGGACTATTGAAATAAAAGTTGGAATTTTTACAATTATTACTAAAAGGACAAAATATACTAAACTCACTTTGGTGCTGGCTGATCGTTAATATAAAATAATAATAATAAAAATGAATTGCTTCTCTTTAGTTGTGAGAAAAATAGTTGTTAATTTGTAAATAAAACTATAAAAAAAAAAACAAAATTAAGCATAAATGTAAATATCTTCTATAAATAATAACTGCGTAATAAGCTCATCATTAAATGTTTTACGTTTAAGAAGAATTTTTTCAAAAAACAAAAAATCGCAAAAAAATGGAGAAAATTAAAAACATCACTAGTTTTTTCTATTAAAATAAATTATTTCCACCTGAGTTTTGTCATAATTTTGTATAATTATTATAAATGATTTAATATAAAAATAAAATTATATTTAAAAGTGCCAAACTAAGCTATATTTACAATACTGACACAGGTCGCAATTTCTATGTGCAAAAGAAAAGAAAAGAAAAAATAACAAAAAAAATTAAAGACAAATATCAAAATTATTTCCAAGAGGAAAAGAAAAATAGTTATACTACAAAATGTGGATGCCCAAAATAGGAAATTTATATACGTACTACCCAATAATGTTAGGATAAATATTGTGAATTATATTTAAGGTGAAATAAACTAAAACTGACTAATTACCAAAAGTATCCGCGTTATAAATTTGAGAATAGGAGCGCAATAAGGAAATGTTGTAAATATTTTCTGTTTATTGAGGAAATAAAATGAAAAGTATTGATTTTCATTTGTAATTGTTTTATTAATACCTAGATAAACTTTTCTGGATTTTTTATTTTTTATTTATTATTTTTTATTTTTTTTTTTAAATTAAGATTATGCCGCCATCTACTATTCAGTATTAACATTAATAATATTTCTGTTAAATAACAATTCGCAATGATCCCAACTTAGTTTGAGCTGCACCCAATAGCGTTCTTTTTTGATATTTGGTTTGTTCCATTTTTAGCAGCCATATTAAAATTTTACACTGTGCAACCCTAGAATCAACGAGGTCATAACTAAAGGAGATGCAATCATATGTACGATCCGTGTACATGAGCGTACCCAAAATTGCCCTGCATTTGTGTATGTTTCACTCCGCTATTTTTGGTCTTCGCTGTCAAATTCATACTTAGGTTTGGTTGGTTTTGGGCTTGGTGCATTGACGCAGGAAAACCCATGAAATAACCGTAGGGGCACGAAGCAAATATTACTCACAAACTTTTTACCACTGAACTTTTCTTCTTAATTATTAACTTTTTTACGTTCACGTTTGCAAATTCAGTAAATACTTTTGAGTATATGAAAATAAAAGCGATTAAAATTGCGCATAGGTTGTACATTTGTGTACAGGTATTTTACGGCACTTATTTACAAAAAATATCAGTGTGATTGTGTTAGAATTGGGTACGCGATATTTTCTGATTTGCATCTCCTTTAGTTCTTACCTCGTTGCCTAGAATATAGCGAGAACAGAGAATGCTACTGTCTGTCAAATTCGTGTACATGAGTGGCTTTTGAAGTAGAACAGAATGTATTGAAGAAAGAAATATCATCATGAAAAAAGTATATTCAGATATTGGATTTGTTTATGTTTGAAACAGCTGAGAAACTCCTCGCCTTTTTGGTGTAGTGACAAGAAGTAAGCTTATTTCCCGTAGAAGCAATCGCAATATTTTCAGACATAAAAACTTTTCCATTAAAAAGAATGCCTTCGATATAAATGTCTTGAGATGTGTCTTATTATTATTTTATATTGATTGACATTGTGCAATTGCAAATTTAAATTCTTAATTAAATGATGAATAAAGGTTCTTGACCTGCACAAAAATACCAAAAATCCCAAGTAAAACCAAATTTTCAATACCTATAGTGATTGTTGGGGAAGTATGAGTGGTTTGTGTGGCATGTGATTTATATTACGTATTGTAGGTACCAACTTATAGCTCAACTACAATAGCAGTAAAGCCGTTACGGATTTCAATGAGATTGAGGTTTAATTACGAAAAAATTTCAAACGAATTGAAATATCAAAAGGAAAACAAAAGAAGATTGCTCCCTAATTATGTACAGTAATACCTCTTGCACGGCCTTCGAACGATGTTTTCGCATCAACAATCACAGCGAATGCGCAATATTTATTAAAGTAAATAAATAAATACAATTAACTAAAACCATGAAAATTGAAACTACAACACAACAAATTACGAATTTTCATTTAAAAAACACAAATGACAAATAGCACAGCTGTCAAATCATTGTCAGTCATTCTGTCATGTCATGGCAAATTTCAAAGTGTTCAGAAATGCCACTTGAAAAACCCAGTAGGAAATGTGGTCAACGACTACGAAGTCAACAATGCTTCATTGTTGACAGTTTACTCTATGTGTCAACAGTATATACCAAATGAGCATGTATAGTTGAAATATTTTAAGTGTGTAAGTATTGTTGACACATCAAAGACTTGTCAACGATGAAATAGCGTTGATATTGTAGAAATGAGTCATAATTTGAGGCAACAATTTGTAACTGCTGTTAGTAGTAAAGTCAACGTTGAGTCATGTCAGAAAGATATAAAAATGAAATAATATACTATAATAAACTCATATAAAAAAAATTGAAGAATCATCATTTACATATAATAATTGGGCGTTACAAGATACATTTTTTCGGTTCCATATATAATATGTATTTTCGTTTATTTTCCGATCTACAAAGCACTTATAAGATCAATGGGAAATTTACTGATGTGATGTCAACGGGATGTCACACATTATTATGTCAACGCCGTGTCGTATTACCTCTTGTCGCTACTGCATCATGTATGAGTCTGTCAACACATTTTCATCGATTTTTTGTCATTGTGGTGTCATGGGTGAGCTTGTCAACGTTGTGTCTTTTGTCGGTTGTCATTGTTGCGTCATGTATTACATATTCATTGTTTTGTCAACTATGACAAGTATATGACAAAGGATTGATGACTTCAACGTTGAAAAACTGTGCCACTCTCTTAAAAATAGTCATAAGATAAGTCAACGATACAAAATATCGTTGACTCCTTGATAACTCAACGAAACTTTTTCCTGCTGGGAAGTGGCTTAATTATCATTGCATTAGGCTGCTGAAGTTGGTAGCTAAACTTCAAAATACTAAATGGCGGGTGACTAACCCCCTATATAAAACAGACCAAGCCAAATAGGCAGCCACTCGATTTTCTGGACTATTACCGGCAAGATCGAGTGTTTGGATTATAAGCAAAGCAAAGTAATTAATATTTCTTCGAAGAATATTCAGGCGTTAGGATGTTAGCAAAGTAAAAAATATATAGACTTGTTCATATTTCGTGGTTTTGTAAGTATTTTCTCAAAGAGACATTCGGGTATTGGGTGTATTACCAATACAAAAATATTTCTCTAAATATTACAAATTTAGAAGAGCATTCATGCGTTGGAACATTTCAGAAGTAAAAATGTTTTTCTAAAAAGTTGGAAACTAATCATTGAGAGCAATGACGCCACATACAAGTAATCGTGGTATTGAGAATATGTTCTCAGAGAGATATTCGAGTATTGGGTTTATTACCAATGCAAAAATACTTCTATGACGGAACTTTAGAAATTCCATTCATGCATTGAATTAAAACGAAAGTAAAAATATTTTTATAAGTCTTTGGGAAAACTAACAACTTTGTTGATAATGAATTGTTTGAATTGTTCTTAAATTGGTTCGACATTAAATTGCATTAAATTTTGAATTAGTCTAGACTTAGATAGTTTATCCAAAGCAAATTTGAGACGAATCTAAAGTATTCAGATATCTAAATAAATCTAAACTGACTTCACTTTGAACATATGTAACTTTGAATTCATTTCAAAATATTAATTTTTTTTATATGGTCAAACCTCTCTTACTCGAATTTCTCTTTAAGTCGAAATTTTTGCACTTAATTTGACACTCCCATAGATTTTTTATAGAAAACCATTCCCCTAACTCGAATTTCCTTATCTCGAAAACCTTTCTAAGTTGAACTAATTTTCAGAAATTTTTGGTATTTTTGTCCCTTGCTACGTCTTTGGACAGTTTTCTCTGTTTCATTTTTTATTTTTTTTTTAACTTTTCGTCTTATTTGCTGTATGCATTTTCAATTCTACTTAGAAATATAGTTTTGTTGCAAGTATATATTTCTGGATCTGCATTCGACGAAAAGAGTTATTCAGCCGAAGTGCGTTGAAGTTGACTTCTTTTGCAAACCTAAAAGTTTTTCGTTATATTGGCGATTATTTTGGGATTATCTCCGATCTGTGTTAAGTTGAAAAACATTTAAAATAAAAGAGTAGTTTTTATGACGTCTTTTATTTCAAAATATATATATATACTCCCAACGTTTCGACCCGCGGGATTTACGAGTCCTCTTCTTGGGGCTATAAAAAATTCTTTTGTAGAATAGTATCGAGACACTTTTATAAATACAACAAAATTACCTTCCGATTATAATAAATTAAATTTTAAATATCACATATTGTAAATATCAAATAAACTAAAATATTACACTAAAAACATTGTTATAAATAAAATTTAAAAAAAACCAAATTACACGGAAAAAACAGACTACTGACAGGACATGATTAAGCTATTGACTAGACTGAACAATTATGTGTAGTTTGTGTAATGTTAAAAGTGAGCATTTTATGTGTTTATCGAATTAAGTATATGGTGATACTCATTATGAATGGTCTCTTTGTCTAACCTAATATTAATTAAGTTGTGTTTGTTTATATAAATGTGGCAGGCTTCTTTGGTTTCCCTTTTTTCTCTGTTTTTTTCATTGGCAATGATCATTATTGCTAAAAGTTTTTAGAGACACATAGCCAAAATAAAACTTAAAACTTTAGATCTCCAAATAAAAATAAAGCTGATAGACGAAATTGAAAAAAGGACAGAAAAAGGATATCGTATTTAAATTTAGCCTACCGCAATGTACTGGTGTCAACAATATGGATCAAAAGAGAAGAACTGCGAAAAAAGTACCAATCTGGTGCAATTAGTGGGCGCTTGAAACGAGATAGAGCTTGCATGTACGATGACATTGAAGTGGCTGTATATGCAGGGTTTACTATTATTCGTACAAACAACTAACCTGTAAGTGGGCCTTTATTAAAACAAAAAGTACTAGAATTTTCTAGTAAAAAAAAATTATCTGGAGTTCAAAGGTAGTGAAGTAGATTTAAACGAAGGCACGGTTTAGTCGGAAAAGTGCTTTGTGGAAAATGTGCAGCAGCCAACAATGGATAAATGTACAACTGTTACCGCTTCTATCGAATAACGACAAAAAACGAAACAGGACTTTTTTACCAGTGTTTACCAAATCAAACATTGACTACGTTTATACGATAACCAAAGTTGGGACCGTTTTTTGCCGTATAAACATGCAAGTTCGTAATTTGGATTTACCCCAATTGAATTGGGCCTAGGCCTGATTTATTTGAATGTGTGTACAAATTTCCTAGTCCAATTTGTGCGGTTTATACGGGTAGCCCAGATTTTGACCTACAACCAGTTTCTAGTCCTGATTTGGGACTGTCGCATAAACGTACTCATTGTCATTGAAGGGTGAAAAGTGCCTGTTTATTGGAGCGAATATTAGCGGCTCTAAGAAATTAAAATTATTCGTAATTAAGAAGAGTGCCAAACCTCATTGTTTCCGTCATATCAAAATACTTCTAGTTGAATATGCTGCAAATAAACGGGCCTTGATGTCCGAAAATCTTTTCAGCGAATGGACAAACAATTTTTCAAAGAAAAAAGGCGGGTACTGTTTTTTTATAGACAATTGTCCAGGTCATCTTAAGGAAATTTCTACTAAACTGAAAGCAATAAAACCTCAATATTTTCCATCTAATATGAATAGTAAAGTACAGCCGATGGATATGAAGATTGTTCAAACTTTGAAACAACACTATCCCCGACGAATTAAAAAAAAAAAAATTAAATCACTGGGAAACTAAAAATAATATTTTTCATTAACTTTGCTATATAGTGTAAGAGAGGTAGATATAAAGTGCGGACTCACAATTTTGGATCTTCGACTTTAAGAAATTGCCTTCGTAAATGTTGTTTTAAAGCTCCTGAATTGGATTGAGATGAAAAAGATGAATTGCCGCTCATTATATTTGTAGAACGTAACGTGGAGGACGAATTAGAAGAAACTTGGAAAATTCTGATAGAAAACGACTATTGCAACTGAACGGATTATGTTGAAGTTGATAAAGACATCTTAGCAATCCTCTTCTTGAGGAGGATGCTATTGAATTCATAAATAATGAAGATTCTGATGACGAAATACCAGAAAGTGAAGAAAATGAAGTGATTGTACCTACGAAATATCAATTCAAAACTTTGCAATATGCAATCGAAACAACAACGGACGTTCCAGATAAGGTTCAAATATCCTTAAAAATCATTGAATGATTTTTCAATAAATAAATTATACTTAGAAGAGACAATCAAAAATTACCGATTTTTTCAATTTCTTTGATATTGCGTATACTCTAAACGTAGCGTAGTGTAGATAACCGTAATTTGAACAACATAATTGGTTTGAATTTTTACGCTCGTAGAAAGCGACAGTCGTGACTCATTGGTTGAAAAGTGAAAATGGATTGCGAAATTTTAATATGTGAATTGTGTATTCGGCTTGCGTATTATCACGCTCCGCTGCGATACTCTTTCAGTCTGCAAATTTTACGCTCAAACTTTCATTGGATAATATATAGGGTGTCCCGTCAAAATGGTGAAAAAATTCTATACAGGGGGTCTCAAAAATGGACGAACAAAATAAATGAGGTGAGTTCATGTTGTTATCCAATTGTTGATGGTTCAAAAGTTATAGAAATTGGGAATCTGCCCTATTGTGACGTAATATTTCTTGGCGAAATTGAACCTTTTTGTCATAGACAGCAGCTAAAAGTGCTTGCACATGTTGCACATGGTATGGATGCAATAGATCTAAGATCTAGATACTAAGTTTGTCATTCCGTTTGTAATACCTCGAAATAATGATGGTAGAGCAAAATGGATTGGACACCCATTCATAATATTAAAAGTTATTTTGATTTTTGCATGTCCGTCCGTCTGTGCGCACGATAACTCGAGAACGCGTATACGTAGAGAGCTGAAATTTTGTACACGGACGTTAAAAAAAAGTAAAATTAAGTTCGAAAATGAGACAAATCGGGCAACTCCTTCGTGGGGTTGCCATATAAAAATTTCGTTTTCCGCTATATATTTGGACACTGCCTGAGAACGCGTCGACATAGAGAGCTGAAATTTCGTACATAATGTTTTTACACGGTTAAAAAAGTAGGCATATTTTTTAAGTCAGCACTTGTCTTACAAGTTCATTAAATTCAAAAATTCTTACAATTTAAACCTTCACAAAACTTAAAATTATTTTAAAGAAAATGTGCATTAAAATTCAATAATTTAGTATTAAAGGAACAAAAATCTTGATTTTATCCATAAAACTCTTAATTTTTAATACAAATTTATTAAATGCAAGCTTCCTTCGAATCTTAATCCAGCAGCTTTAAAACCATTGTGCCTTAAAATTAACTCCAAAAGACTTAGAAATAGAATATTCAATACAGTTCGAATTAAATTTAAATACTATTGGTATAGTTGGTATAGTTCGATGTCATGCCCTTCTTCGTAAATCAAAAAGAAAGAGAGAATATTTCTTTATTTGTTGTTCGCTATAAGTTTTCCTTCGGTATCGGCGTGCATTAGTGCAGTTCAATGTTTGTGTAAATATTTGTCAAACTCTAAGTCTTCGGCACCAAGTAATGATGTCTCATATGTGGAATTATATTAAATTAGAAGACAGATTCAACTTTGGAAAAATGGAGCATGTTAACAAATATAATTTCCAAAACAAATTTCTAAATTTTCAAATAATCTTTGATTCCGATATTTATTCTCTTGCTTGGGTTGAGTTTAATTATAGTTTTCATTATAAACCTGACTTTTTAATATATTTGAGAAAAGAAAATGATCAACTTTGTTTTGCACAAATAAGCGATATATATTACATTGATAATCAAATTTATTTGAGTTGTGTTAATTTTACTAACAAAGTTTTTGATGAAGTTCTTAATTGCTTTGAGGTAGAAAATTTAAAAATAAGTCTCATTGTAAAACTGACTGAATTAAGTTTTAAGATGACTTTAGAAATGAATTTATTAAGCAAGAAAATGGACGTAGCTGTTCCTTTTATACTATTTTAGATACTTTTATTTTATACATGTTTTTTAATTACATATTTACTTAATAATCTTATCATGACTTTCATTTATATCCCGAATATTTATTATAACGCCAATAATGGTAGGTGGGTATCCAATTCAAAAATTTAAGTATAATTATCATAATTGGATCAATATTAAAAGCGAAAAAAGTAGTAGGTATCTCATTATCTAAGGGGAGATACGAATTTTAATAAACTCCAAATACATTTTGGCCAAAATTTTAATTTATTCTTGATTAAATTTTAATATAATAAACATTCAAATATAATGCTACTTAAACTTCAATTTCAATACAAACTGGTTTGTATTCAAATTAGAAAAAGGTTGAAACTAAATACAAATTAATTACGATTTTAAATGTCGCAAACTTAAATTTTAAGATCAGAGGGTTGCAATTTAAATAATTTTTGTCTTAAAATTTAAGACGACAGGCTTAAATTTGAAGTGTTAATAATAAAAATTATTTGAAGTAGTTCTTACTTAAAAGCTAATACTACGTATGGTTGAAAAAGAAATGTAATACCAGATAAAACTTAAAACGTAATACAAATTTGGTGTGGACTTATATGTAACCCAATAATTATTGTATTTTAACCCAATATTTTTAACCGTGTACTACATTAAAAAATTACTAAATCGGGCAACTCCTTCTTGGTGTTGCCATATAAAAATTTAGGTTTTTTACGTATACTTTGAAAATGATCAGTCCAAGACATTTTTATGGTACTGAAAACTTCTGCAGAATACAAAATCCTATAAAATTGGTTATAGTCATTTTTTCTGTGCGACAAACCGTTCTAGAAATATATGCGAAAAACTACTTCAAAATCAAACTTGAATAGATCGGTGACCATACGAAATTTAATACGGGCATTCATCTAGGGTATCATAAGAATTGGTCTTAGACCAATCCCAGCTATTTTACTTGTTTTATTTTATTTTTTTTAGTCCGCAGAATTGATAACCACTTTTATGAAAATGTTTCTGCTTTAAAGGTGCACCCACCCCTTCAGGATAATACCTAACTAAACAAAACATCAGCGAAAGAAATGTACTCATTGTTTGTTTTCAAATTAACCTTTTAAGTGAACGCAGTAGGTAGTTGGAGGGAAAATTTAAAAAATTGATATAACTACAATTGAATAACAACATATACATATGTACTGTTATTTTGATTGGAAATGACCCTCCATCACCTCACTTTATTTCATCGTCCCCTTTTCAAACATCATGTAATCCTGCCTTTGTCTGTAAAAACTACATTACGAAATTGCATCTTAAATCATAAATTAAAACCAAAAATGGATGCACTAGAAAAAAGCTGGGTATATCAAATTAAATGTAATGATTGTTCTGGAATTTATGTAGGTAAAACGAAGCGAACTCTAAAGATTAGATTAACTGAGCATATTGCAGGTGCTCGAAATATGATGCCACGGTCTGCTATCTCCAAACATTTAAAAGAGAATAAACATAGCATAAATTCAAACAGCATTATAATTTTACACAACATAGACGGAGGTGAAATCTTGACTAGGGCAGAAATTATTGAAATTAAAAAAGCTAAGTATATTGGGCAAAACATAGTTAATGATTTTATTAGCAATAGTCCGCTTTTTTATCCACAAAATTTTGTAACCGGCGGGAATAAATGACCTGGGAGTACTATTTGATAATAAGCTATTGTTTGACTCTCACATTAATAATATCACCAAGAAAGCTTTTAAAACTCTGGGGTTTATCTTAAGATGCGATAGGCCTTTTAAACAGCCCTCTACCCATAAAACTATGTACAATACCCTAGTTAGATCCATATTAGAATACGTTTCCCCAATCTGGAATTCCTTTTACACAACATACAAAAATAAAATCGAGAGGTCCAACGCAGATTTCCTAGGTTCTTGCACTTCAAACTTAAACATAAACATAAACATTTATTTATTTGAGTACCCCTGCCAAAGGCACGCATAGCGCTGGGCACATCTTAGAAAGTTACATAGTAGATTTACATATTAGCAAAACAAATAATAAAATAATGCAAATAACATTAGACTTAATATATAGTACAGTATAAAATATAGAATATAAAAATATAACAATATAGAAGTAGTAGCTTAATGTACAGCATAGTCCAGTGCAAAGTGCAAAGGTGCAGCACAGATAGTTGAAGCTTCTGAATGATGGATATCTGGTAAACAATCCAAGCCCGAGACCGGAGGATCGAGGCAACTGAAGAATAAATTAGGGAAAACTGGAGACCATATTGACACAGCGATTATTGATAAGATAGAAGGCAGAAGGCCATTAGATAGCTGCTGTCAGGAAGTCCAGAGCTTCAGATTTAAATGAATTTAGTGAGGCACTGCGTCTAGCCTCATCAGACATACGGTTCCAATATACGGCTCCACTCAGGAACACAGTTTTCCCATCAAACTGCGTACGTACCCTGGGAAGGACAATTCTATGATTGTTAAAGGTGCTCCAAGTGAAACGTCTAGTAATGTAGTTTGGTAGTAGACCGTGTCTGGCCTTGAATATCAGCTTTAGGGTGTTAAATTCGTACATGTTAGCAAGTGAACAAGGAAGAAGCATCTCAAAAAACTGTGGGGGAACATATGAATCTCGTTTGAAACCAAAGACATATCTAGCGCAGGCCTTGAACGCACGGATTAATTTAGACAGATTACCGATGGAGATTGGGAAAAGGACTACATCAGCATAGAAAAAAAGCGGTAGAATCAGAGCCGAGAAGAGCCTTGTGCGGGTGAGCTTATCAATATGCTGGGAAGCAGCATAGAGCGAACGCAAACTATAGTATACTCTAGAACAAATTTTGTTTATCTGAGGCTCTCAGGTGAGGCCTGTGTCCATGAGAGTGTAACGGTATGGCCTAGAAGATGAATATTTGGAAGATCAGAAGATAAGTTAATGATATTTCTGAGACGAATTGAATATACGATGGCCTATGAAACTATGTTATTTAAAATATTACACGACTCTATTGATTCCTCTGAGCTTGTTCCCAAATTAAAAACTCAAGAGCTATCTACGTTTCACATAGATCCACCCCGTATCAACATGCGTCTCAAGTCACCTTTGGTTAGAATTCAAAGGGCCCACAATATCTTATACAATGATTTGGATATACTCAGTGACAGCTTCGGGTATTTTACGTGCAGCCTCTTAGTTGAAATTAATTCTCTGGATAATTTCTCCATTCTGAATTGATCAACTTAACTTTAATTTTTTTTTGCTTCCTTCCTTGACTTTCTCTTTTCTGTATACTAACCTTGCTGTATGCTCTATTGCCCTCTCTTCTCTACTCTACTCTACCCCACTTTATACTGTTTTAAAGTTAATTAAATTTCTAGCTTTACTCCTATATGTGTTACCCTACTTTTAATTCTGTATTTCTATTATCCTTAGTTTTACTTAAGCTTTTTGATTTGTATAAATGAATTTAGATTGTATGTATGTATGTTTATCATCCTGATTGTTGGTTCTTTTTCTTTTTTTCTCTTTTTCCTTTGAAGTCAATTAGCGCTAACCAAACGGTAGTAAGTAATTGGATTTATGTATCTGTTTACTACCGTATTAATTTTTATAGAATAGAATAGAATAGAAAAATACTTTATTAAAGAACCTACGCTACGTTACAACGTTAGGTACATCGAGTAAGTAATAGCTAGTTGGTATAATCGGATACATACTAAGTAATTAGAAAACTAAAAAGGAGCAATGAATAGACTCATTGCGGTAGAAAGCAATTAAAGTAATATAGTCAGACACAGTCCAACAATAGAAAGCCTAAGGCACAGAAAGTATAACAGTAGAAAAGCAAATAACAATAACAACAAATGAAATAAAATGACATAAAATATAAAGAAAAGTAAAGCAACAGTAGATGGCTTTAACTTAAAACTAAATAGTAAATAAATAAATAAAAATACTACTCAAAAATAACAGTCCATTTTTTTTTTATACATAAATGATGTGATGTGTGATGGTGAGATAGCTTTGCCGTGCTCTAAGCACGCATGAGGTGACCCAGGGCCAGCTCTTTAAATTCATTGTATGTGCCAGCTCTTCTAACATGGTCAGGGAGAGAGTTCCAAAGACAGGCTCCCTGCCCAAAGAGGTCATTGGACCCAAATCGAGTACGGGTTCTATGCAGGACAATTCTGCGATCATTAAGGTTGCTCCATGAGAGCGATTGGTTTATGTAGGCTGATAGTGAGCACCATCTAGGTTTGTGTATGAAGCATAGCACTCTGAGTTCCAAGAGCTTATCCAGGGGTTCAGGCAGGAACAACTGGACCAGAGCGGAGATGTGCGAGTGCCGTTTAAGACGAAAAATGTACCTTACGCATGCTTTCAAAGCCCTATTTAATTTAGTTATATCCGAGGCATGCAGAGGGTACATAACCACATCAGCATAATAGAAATGAGGCATAATGAGGGACATAATAAGGGATTGTCTGATGGTCTGATCAAGATGATGTGACACCGCGTACAAAGAGCGCAGGCCAAAGTATATACGGGAGCAAACCCTGCTGATCTGTGGTCGCCATGTGAGATGGGGGTCCATGAGAAGACCAAGGTTTTTAACGTATCTGTCAGAGAGAGGGATGATGAGATTTTGTATAAGCAGGTTAGGGAGCGTGTCATTAGTGCTGGAAGGGTTGTCGCGGATGGAGTATCTGATTGCTTGCGTTTTCACGGAGTTGAGGGTTAGACCATTAGAATGACACCATTCAGAGATGCTGTCGAGCGTTGCATTGAGCGCCCCAATCAGGGACGGAAGCTCATCAACACTGGCCGCACCATAAATTTGCAGATCATCCGTGTAGAGATGGAATTTATGACCACCCAGCACTTCCGTGACGTCATTGATATAGATGGTGAACAAAAGTGGAGCAAGAACCGCCCCCTGCGGGACACCTGAGGTAATATCCCTGGGTGAGGAGAATCTGTCATCACTATTGACGATTAGTGTCCTGCTGGTCAGATAACTGTGTATAAGCCTACCTGCAGCAGGCCCAAGACCAAAAGTGTTCACAAGTTTGGCCGTGAGTAGATTATGAGGAACAGAGTCGAAAGCCCTACTGAAGTCAAGCAGTACATGTACTACGTGCTAAATAAATAAATAAATAATCAATCGATAGCCTGATGATGCCTCGATAAGGCGAAACGCATCGCACTCTTATAAAAGATTTTTTTTTAAGTAAACAGTTAAAAGTGAACAAGTGTTTTCAATTAATTGTAACTATACATAAATTTAAGTGTTCTGTACAATAGATATACAATTCTTAGCACAAGTTTTATTTACAACAAAGTGAAAACTTAATATGAAAATCAAATTAATTTATCTTGTTACCCTGCTCTATACTGGTTGACACTACACGCCTGTACTGTGCTTTCACTACAGATTCTAACACAACCAGAGTTTGACTACGCTAAATTTGGCTTATCACACTTCCTGTTCTCTCTAGAAATAAATTACAAAACTGTTTTTTTTTTTTTTATTTTAGGTATAGAAATCCGTTTCAATTTTTAGTACTATTGCAGAGCTACGGGATACAGATGTCACCTGTACCTAGTACAAGGATTAACAAAGTATGGCGGATTTAAGTGGAACCACTTGTGTTGACACATCATTTAACGGTACATTAATTAAAAATTAATTGGATTAAAAAGTGCAAATTATGTCGAAATTAAAACTGGTCGAAATTATTGATGTGCGATGTTGGAGTAAATTTTTTTCAAATCTTGACAATATTTCGCATCAGATTAAGGACGAAAAATTTGAATAGGTTTGAATAGGTTTTTTCACGTTTTTCCGGAATAACAGAAGAATGGAGAGGAGGAAGGGGATGTATATGGTATTGAAAAAAAATTGGGGCTCGGGTTGAGTAGTTTGTGATTGGGAAGGAAATTGGGTGGATAGGATGCGAGGATAAAAATAGGAGCGGACTAACGAGTAAATGATAACAAAAAAAATAAAATAAATTTCAGGAATTGCAATAAGTTAAAGGGGTAACCAGATTTTGGCAAGTGCAAATAAGGCTGAGAAGTTATTTTGGTCAATATGATGACAATACAATAATGCCCACCACATCCGATCTTTCTATCTTTATGGATATATCCCAGATGAACGGTCACAGGGGTTGAATTGTACTCCAGAAACTGCCGGACCAGTGGCACGAGCCCTATAGACTAAAGGAAAAATGCAGAGTCTTTCAGGCAAAGCTTGCAGCGATTTACCAGGCAGCACTGTTGGTATCTATGTACAGAGAGTCTTTACATATTCACTGACCGACAGGCAACCACTAAGGCGGTGAATTCCTTGGTAAAATTAACATTTGTGCAGTTATTCAAGACACGAAATTTTTGCGTGGCAACCCTACGAAGGAGTTACTCGATTTGTCCCATTTTCGAGCTTAATTTTACTTTTTTTTTAAGGCCCATGTGCAAAGTTTCATCTTTCTAAGTGCACGCGTTCTCGAGTTATCGTGCGAACCGACAGACGGACGGACAGATGGACAGACGGACGGACAGAAAGACGGACGGACATGCGAAAATCAAAATAACTTTTAATATTATACGTGGGTGCAGGGGCGGATCCAGCTAGAGTGCGCGGGGGGCGCCCCCCTGAAGACCACTGAAAAAAATTGCAGTAAATTATTCACATCTATTCTACTGCACCTTTTGTAAAACACGTAACAATTTCTGGAAGCGTTCAATATGATACATTTAGGAACGGAGGCCCTAGCTAGCACCTTTGCCTTCGGTCATGGTTGTTGAAGCCTATAGAGAGAACAGGAAGCGCGGATACCTGTAAATGAGCGTCGCTTTACTCGGGGTGTTTGAAGCAAGACAGAGCCTATTCATGTTAACGCGATGGAAGGTTTGTTTTAATTGAAAAGAGCTGCCAAAGGGTCTTTGATAAGCCTTCCATGTAAAGACGGCTTCTTAGAAAATTATCGGCGCGGCGTGGCAAAGCAAACATTTAAAGAAATAATTATAACTCGTAATTGGAGAAATTCAGCGAACTACACAACGGCGAAGAAGTCATTGTGCATTGTTGTAGTGAGTGTTATTACATTTAAAGCAAGAGATTATTTTTTAAATAACTTTTTCATTATTTCGTACAATGTAATAGTTTTTATAGAATACATAGTCCAACCGTTAAATAAAAACAAAATAAATCGGCAGATTGGGAGAGTCTCAATCAGTATCCTAAAGAATTTAATGGGTCGGACTGTTTTGCTTCAAGGGATGTTGATGAATGCACATTTGAATTTAATTGCAATTCTTTCTAAGTTTTCGGCATGTGTGAATACATTTAGTATTTATATCGCTCTTGGTTTGACGATAAGTACAACCAAGCAATAAAAGCGAAATAGTCTGCTTTTCACAACTCTCAATTCCATCCATGTCCAGAACTGAAACACTATCCAAAGAGAAAAATTTTCTTTTTGACCAGACCGTTAGAATATTGGCAAGGCACAAAGGCAGGAAAGGTTGCTCGTCCCAGGTCAAAACTATCAGGATCAATTTCAGCAGTTCCTCTATTCCTTCACTACATTACTATGAAGTGATTGTTGACTCCCTGAATAAAACTAATATTTAGACTATTACATTCAGTTCAAATTCTCCTTTCCCACCCACTTTACATCTCCCTTATAGATGTGTACAGGAGCCAATATACATCCAGACGAGAGATATGTTCAAGGTCCTTAAAGAAATCAACGTATCCATAGCTGCAAGTCCTAATAGTTTCAAGCCCCCGTTAAATAAAACCTGTGCCTCGTTCTCGGCTAAAGCTCTGTCAGAACGAAACTACTTGTCTTATTCGACAGGAAAATTTCCAATTGCTTGGAAACTACCTCACGTTCAGCCAATTGCCAAGAAACGAAAGGGTAGTGATTCCTCAAATTATCAACCAATTCCAATCACTTCGATTCTTCTATAGGTTTTTGAATCTATCATTAACTCCAAATTAATGAAGTATCTAGAAACTAATCAAACCCACTACGATTGCCAATATGGCTTTTCAGTTATGGAACGTTGAAGCCGTAGTCTTCTCAATTTTGGTGAGTCCAAATCGTTGCCCTATCATAGTGTCTGGAGTTCAGCCCTCTTGGCCAAACTTAAAGCACTTGGCTCTCTCATCCACTTCTTTATGAATGTACAATATTTTATTTGTTCACTTCATACGGATTATATTAGAAGGCGTTACAGTTCAATCTCAGCTAATAAATGCCGGGGTGCCTCAGTGCTCTGCTAGCTGTCCATCTCTCTTCTTTATTTTCATTAATGATCGGCTTTCCCTTACTTTCAATCCCATCCATTGTTTTACCGACGACAGTACCCTTGCTTTCACTTAATTCATTGGCAGAGGAAATGTCACATCTGTCAAACTAGGTTGCATGGTGAGATCCGTGAATAACCACCTTGATAATATCCTTGCTTGGAGCAAACCGAATTGCATCGAATTCAATACATCTAAGTTCCAAAGCTGTCCGATCTCTTTAAAACAAGATCATAATTTTTCAACTCCCGTTTCTTTATGCATTCCTGATGTTAATAATTGCAGTATGTTAAGCTGAACAGATCACAACTTCTCTGTTGCCAAATAAGCAACGAAATATCTTGGATTTCTGAAAAGGTGTATCAAAATATTTCAGCCCATCGATACTAGCTCTCCTCTACAAGTGCTACATCAAACCTAAAATGGAATACAATTTCCATATGTAGACCGGCGCTGATCGCAGAGCCGTAACTTTGTTGAATGTTGTCAAAAGAAAGCCTTAAGGTCATTGACGATGTGCGAAAACTTGTCATATGGACTTACACGAGCACCTCGCAATATTGGTTGCCTTTCACTCCTATATTGCTACATGCATGGTCAATGTTCTGATGAAATATTTAATCTGATCCCTGATTTCTGCATATAATACTCGCACTGCAAGCCGTTCACATCCTTTTACCCTTCAAAATACTTTCGGTCGTAGAGTACAATTCTGTGATGATTTTTTATCCCGAACTGTGCGAACGTGGAACAGTCTACCATCTTCTCTCTTTTCTCCGGCATGCAATCTGCGAAAGTTTAAGGGTGACATACATCAGCACCTTCGCCACCCTCCTCACGTTCCTTAATTCCTTCCTTTATCACCTTCTTGCCATGCTGTGCTTTCCACCATAGTTCATAGGAAATCTCCTGAGCTTGGCTTAATAATATAAAAAACAAAAGAAGTCACACTTTCTTTCTTAACTGTATTGTACCTGTTCTGTGACTGCTATTTTAAATAAATGTAAATTTGTGATTCCTGTATTTTACAAAGATACAATTTATGATGATTCATGAATTTGAATAAAGTACGTTTCCCTAGTTTTACTAACTAAAATGGATGATTAGGAAGTTTTACATTTCCACCATTTACAAACCAAAACAAAATGAATAATCTTTTAAATGATAAATTTTGTGCATTTCACATTTGCGAGTGCTGGCGAGTGACTTCAAACTTTTGTTCAGTTTTCAGCATATACCATTTATAAACCACAGTTGCCCCCCCCCCCTCTCACAAGAATCCTGGATCCGATACTGCGTGGGTGTCCAATACATTTTGCTATATCAACATTATTTTTACGTGTTACAAACGGAATGGCAAACTTTATTTTCATAAAGGATAATCGGACAGTGGCCAGTGGCGGATCCAGGGGCGTAATTAAAATTAAAGTAAAAACTATTTAATTAATTGAGCAATTTGAAAAAATATATTTTTTATTTATGTAATTCAACTTCAAACAAATTTTTTATTCCAAAACTTAAAAAAATCAAAATTTATTTCAATGAATATTATTGTATACAAGTGATGTAAGTATAGGTTTTTCTCAGAATTTGAGTTTGCGACCCCACCTTAGGGTGATCCAAAACCGCCGAGCAACACTTCCCAAGCCACGAAACAGACTTCCTCAGAGTCCTAACGCAGCGTTCTTATGTAAAACTTTAGACATGTATAATATGAACTGACTACGTCCATAGAAATACACTGCTCTGTCTATGCGCCAACTGAAGGAGAACTGTAAACAACAAATCAATAAGTATGGGTTCATGAAATAAATATTTTTTAAATTAATTATTTGGATTAATTAGTGATAAAAAATTATTTTACCAAAGGCAATATATTCATAGATACACAAAAGAAATACGAAAGGTTTCACTTTTCAATTTCCCGCTAATGGTTTTTTCAATGTTGGCACCGACTATTTTGACACAGAAAATTGTAGACCAATTCTTATGATACACTGGATGAATGCTCTTATGAAATTTAGTATTGTCACCCTTCTCTGCAAGCTTGATTTTTGAAGTGGTTTTTCGCATATATTTCTAGAACGGTTTGTCGGACAGAAAAAATGATTATAACCAATTTTATAATACAATAAAATTGTCTTGGACTGATCGTTTTTACAATACACATAAAAAACTTAAATTTTTATATGGCAACACCAAGAAAAAGTTTCCCGATTTAGTCCATTTTTGAAATTTTATTTGATAGTATAATAAAAACACCATGTACCAAATTTCAGCTCTCTACGTTGACGCGTTCTCAGGCAGTGTCCAAATATATAGGGGAAAACGGAATTTTTGTATGACAAGCCCACGAAGGAGTTGCCCGATTTGTCTCATTTTCGAACTTAGTTTTAATTTTTTTTTTTTCAAAGTCCGTTTACAAAATTTCAGCTCTCTAAGTGTACGCGTTTTCGAGTTATCGTGCGCACAGACGGACAGGCGGACCATTATTATGTCGAGGTGTTACAAACGGAATGCAAACTTAGTATACCCTATAGATTTCATCTAGGGTATAAAAAATGACACATCATACACACCGCTTAATGCGAAAACCTTCCTAGTACCTCACAACAATACTACGGTAGCCAAAATAAGCGTAAGATTACCCCCTCCTTAATTTCAATGCTAGATCCGCTACTAGTAATGTCCGACTATTATTGAAACCTGTAAAGTTACTCTCCAAACTAGAAATAGTATAGTAGGAGAAAACAACATTTCAATTATGGAGCTGATTGATGTTTCTGGATCTGCATTTAGTCGTAAGGGATATGAAATATTTTATCTTTTAATTGCAGAATAAAAAAACAGTTATCCCACTTCTTCGATGGTTCACAGCATCTTCCCTAATTTAAAATAACAGAAACTAATTTTGTATAGTAAAATTTTGACAATAGTTCAACTATTCCCCGATAGAGAGCAACAATTATATCTTACATTATATTCATAACCTCAAATATTTCGAAATTATCTTCCTAACCTTATACCTACCACTTGCCGTGGAGCACTCACACTTAAGCACTCATTTATTGTCAAAAACAAAACAAAAATAAATGAGCGCGAGTTAAACCATAAAAAAAAATTTGGTTGCATAACAATTTAATTTCAAAGTTTGTAATAAAAATTCTTTTGGCTTTTGCAACACAGATCGAATATTGAAAATACGGAATTATGGAATGCCGACCCTTTTCCACACACTGCGGACAGCACAGAATCCTTTTTAGTCCTCTATGGGATGTGGTCACTGATTTAAGATATTTTCCCTCCGCTTAATGGATATTATAAGAAAAGGCAGAAAAGTTTCTCAAAGGCAAACTTGAAGGAATTATATTGTCCTCAAGGCTTTGCCATTGGTCACGGATATAAAGCGAAATTAAAATCATAAGATGAAGTTTTATTAAATTGATAACATTCCGCCCGTAGGGTATAAATTTATGCTTAGAGAATCCTGATATAGCTCTTCACTAATCTGAAGGCAAATTATTTACTTGGGTTTTATTGCAAAACCGGAAATAGCAGGATCGAACATCACCCACGCATCTACATATGTAAATTTATATATTTCCTACAAAATAATGGCTGTGTGAGAACAGAAAACTTTCCAATGATGGAATTCTGGCGAGATAAAAAAAAGTTACGAAAATTATTCACATGGAACTACATCAATAATTACGGTCTGAAAATTGGATGGTAAAGTGTCGGCCCAAAATAAATTACCGTTAACCTGATAATTTTTAAATAAAGTAAACCACAACACTTTCGTATTTAAATAAAAAAGTCACACCGGCCCTATACAGTAGTTATTGTAGGTATGCAGGAATGTTAGTAGAGAGTTACCTATGCAGCAGGCAATAAAAAAGTCACTGGTAGTGTCCTGCAATGAGAACAGGAGGAGGATACAGGAGCTCTCCTCTCCTTTTGTTATTCCTTTTCATCTGGAATATCGCGCACTCTTTGTATGTTAAAGCGCGTAAATGTAAATTGCATAATGCCATTGTAAATTTTTCACTCTCAATTGACTCCTGTGGTGGTGGTAGTTGATGGTGGTAGGTAGGTGAGGCGGAGGAAAATGGAAAAATTGCCAGCTTGGGAAACATATTTGGGGGAAAATGGAAAAAAATGAGCAAAAAATGTGGCGGCGAAAGAAAAAAGAATTTCGCCGTCTCTCAACAATGAAAATCAACTCAGATGAGCCTCAATGAATTTTCCGGAATATATATAGAGGACGGGTGCAGGAGGGGGATGCTACGATAACTGATGCCTACCCCGCCGTTGAATCATTTGTTGAAGCTGTTCCACGTCAGGATTGAATTATTGAACGTCCTCCTGGTGTTTTTTTCAATTTTTAACGCATTTGTGTTTGCGAGCAGTAAAGCTATGAGGCCGGATGGTATCCTGCAAATGGCCAACGGTTTTGTGTAAATTGGATTTTGATTGCCAGTGCTTAACTATGAATCGCAAAAGATTTTTAAAGGAGAAAATTAGCCAGGAAAATTAGGTGAAAACGATGGCATGACTAGATTCGGTCATTTTTGTTGGTTATTGGATGGGCTGTGTGTATTCGTGCTCAATACACCTTTGGCCAGGAAATATTTGACGAGGTGAAATTTCAATTTTATAGTGGCCCTTATGGGAATTTTTTGAGTTTAATATGAATAATATGCGTAAGAATGAAGAAATTTTTATATTTGACATATACAAATAGTACCTATCTGAATTTATAATTGTACTATGCTGCCCCCCCCCCCCCTACTATCTTCTTATAAATTTTTATATAATAAATTTTTATTTTTAAAACTGACTAATTTGATTACTCAGATTTTGTTAAAATGAGTCAGTTTTTTCGACATTAAAAAAAAAACAATTGGAATGAAGTTAATTGCGCAGGATTTAGCTAATAATTGTACAATAAATAGAAAAGTCACTTAAAACAACATTTTGAATAAGATCTTCTTCAATATGCAACAAAATTGTCAACTGTTCAAGGTAGTTTCTTCCCTTTCACATTATTCAAGAGGAAGACAATTCAACGACAATAAATACCCCAGTAAGAAAAAGTTTCGTTGAGTCATCGAGAAGTCAACGATACTTTGTATCTTTGACTTATGACTATTTTTAATGGAGTGGTGCAGTTTTTAACGTTGACGTCAACAATCCTTTGTCACATACTTGTCATAGTTAGTTTACAAAACAATGAATCAGTAACACATGACACAACAGTGACATGCGTCAAAAGACACAACCTTGACAAGCTCACCCATGATACCACAATGACAAAGATCGATCACAATGTGTTGACAGAGTCATACATGATGCAGTAGCGACAAAAGGTAATATGGCACGATGTTGACATAATAATGTGTGACGTAACGTTGACATCGCATCAGTCAATTTCGCATTGATCTTAAGTGCTTTGTAGATCGGAAAATAAACGAAAACCCATATTATACAGGGTGTCCCGTACGTACCGCATTTCCTTTATACCACGGATTCCTCACTCAATTTCGAGAAATAAATTGTATGGGAGGAGAGCCGGAAAATGCACGGTGTGGGCGGTAGGGGGTTTTGTGATTTTGGGTGCTTTTTATCCTAATACCATGTAACTTTCTTGTTATACACCTTATGGTGATAGTAAACCCTCTACCGTTTCCAACAAATGCTCAACCACTTCTCTACTCCCTTTCCGTCGGCTGTTATAGAATGTCAAAGTCAAAAAATTGGATAATTTTGCAATTTCTTTTTCAATTTCAACGATTTTCCCGCCAAAATGCATGATAACTATACAGTTTTATGACAAGATTTAAAGACCCCAGAATGATACCTTTAATTTGACTATGCGCATGTACCTACCTAAATGCTACCGTCTTTGAGATATTCCCGTTTTTACGATGCATAATTTCATGAATTTTGTTAATTTGCGTGGAATTGCATAAAATTAGGCGCGATTTCTATTATTATTAGCAAAATTAATGAAATTATGCATCATAAAAACGGGAATATCTCAAAAACAGTAGCATTTAGGTAGGTATATGCGCATAGTCAAATTAAAGGTAACATTCCGAGGGCTTTAAATCTTGTCATAAAACTGTGCATTTTGGCAGGAAAATCGTTGAAATTGAAAAAGATATTAGGATAAAAAGCACCCAAAATCACAAAACCCCCCAACCGCAAACACCCTGCATTTTCCGGCTCTCCTCCCATACAATTTATTTATTATTTATTGAGTGAGGAATCCGTGGTATAAAGGAAATGCGGTACGTACGGGACACCCTGTATATTTAATCGAAAAAATGTGTACGTATTTATAATTTTCTTTTATATTTTTGTGTAAGAAAAATGAATTTTAGATATATTTAATTTTGACTTTAATATAACTTGAGTTGGCATATCTGCGGTTGCAATTTGTACATAGCGGAACTTCTTGGTTATATTATATTATCCGCTTTAAATTGTTTTTCCCAGGGAGATACAATTAGTCGGTGGAAAAGACCCAATACCATCAGTGGGTATTTACTATGTTCCGAATTAGTGCTCATGGAAACGTGAATTAAGTTGAGTTTCGTTCAGCCCATGTTAACTCCACGAAACCAGTCGAGTTGAGTTGGATTTTGTCTAAGTATTATTTGCGATGGGTGTTTTAACCAACACAAATCCGGCTACTTTGTATGAAATATTTTATCTGTCAACTCAACTCAGTCGTTCATGGAAACAGTATCGAGTTAACTCAGCCAGCAAAACTTAACGCTAACTCAATTCTAACTCACCTATGGCTCATAGAAACATAGCAAATGTCTTTTTTCTATGTACACCAGCAAGGAGTACAATACGTGATTATAAAAAAAAAATCTAACTCAAGGTAAAAGTGACACTAAACCCACGTGGCTCCATAAAACGTTGTTAGAGAAAATTGTTCCTATGACTGTAATAGTCATTGCCCGTCGGCCTCTCTGGGCGTCGTAAAGTCAGTAAAGTGGCCGACGACAATGAAAACTGCAGATTCCTATATAATACACGTTCCATATAACGTTTCTGGAGAAAATTGTTTCTATTACTGCAATGGTCGTCGGTCGTCGCAATTGTATTTAAGCCTTTAGGTAATTAATACTGCGCGTAATTTTGAAAAATGAAAAAAAAAAAACTTAAATTTGTTCCATGATTGAACTTGTTGTTTTTGGAAGGTTTATCGGTTACCGAAATTCACTGAAAGTAGTATTAAAAGAATTAATAGCATCATTTAAGACTTTATCAAAGTAAACGAACTAGCGTAGTGGAGGAAGTGAAAAGGTGTCACCAATCAAGGAATCATTTGAAAGATCTATGATATGACTTTTTAACAGATCTTAGTTACCGAAATTAGCTGAGGCTGCTGACATTTCAATTGGATAAATATTTCATATTCTAATACACGAAATGGGTATGGAAGATGGTTACCAGAATTGTGTGACTATTAACTAACGTGAGAAGAGTAAAATATTTACAGTGGCGTACTCTGAAAATCTTCTCGATCAGGTAGCTGATAATTAAAAAAAAACACTAGGCTTAGGAAAGAAATCCTTTGTGTCAAAATCTCACAAGAATGCTCTGCCAATGGCTAAACTTAGATAGTCTGATGTATGAATTGGTTGAACTTCCACCTTATTCTACAGATTAGTTTCCCTTAGCCTACCATCTCTTTATTTTTTTTTTTTTTTTTTTTTTTAAACACTTTAACTCAAACGAAAAGGTAAAGCTAAGAATGAACCTATGGTCGTAGCAATTTTTACGTAACTCAATTTTACAGGAAGACTTACTTTGGATCTAGATCTGAGTACAACAAGTCTAATACCTTAGACTGACTGTCTCTATAATGACTTAATTTTAAATGCAGTCATTTCAATGAAGTGAACAGGTAACAGATTGTGAATGAAAATTATTTCATTTGGAATGTCATTGACAGTGTGAATAAAAATCATGACAAGGTTAAATTATTCAATTGAATGTAGTATTTTCTGTAGTTACATTTAGCAGAAAACAATTTCTGTTGTTGAAACAGACCAACAAGAGAAGAAAAGCTGCGAGGAAATTTCATTCATGATCAGCTGATGGCTGTCATTGCTGACATTATTGGAAAAACTTTCCACTTTCCATTGAATTCAGTTCATTTTAATGATGGTAGGTGGCATTTTTACTGCAATTTCACTAAATGGAGTAAAATTTGGTCTATTTGAAAACTAAGCGAAATGCTGCAAATGGGTGGTTGATGGACACATTGCAAATTTTACTCCATTTAATTAAAAACTAAGTTATTATGGAGACAGTCTACCTAGAGTATAACATTGCGTGCATAATTGTAAAATCAAAAAACAAAAAAAAAACAAAAACAGCAAATGAAAGATTCAACATCACCTTGAAAATTGGTTCTTGTGGAAGAATATACTTTAAAACTTTTATATAAAAAACTATTTTAAAATGGCGACTTTAAAATCGCAGGCGAATTCTGTGAGTTTTTATCAAAATTTATAAATTTACGATGGCAGCTGATGGGGGACCAATCTTATCATTTACAATCCGATCTGAATCCAAATCGATATCTAAAGGTTTTCGGATTTGCAGATTATGAATCTCTGTTAAAAATTCCAAAATTAATAAAAAATTAAATTCTAAATGCATTTTTCATATTATCACAAAAAAAGTACTAATTAAAAAACACGCTAAAGTATGCATTTTATCCTAGCTCTCACAGAGTTATTGATCTTATGTGAGTAACGACAAGAGCGTGACTTGCGGTGCCTTATCACGAAGTCAAAGTATAAGTTGAGAAAAATATTAAATGAGTGATAAACTAAGTATGTTCGGCCCACTTGAATACTTTAATCATTATCTTAATGAAAGACGAGAATGTCACTTTATAGGTACATAATAAAATTCTTGTCCTTGAAATTTAATGTATGTATGCCAAATTTATTTATCTTTTTTGGCTTTGTTAAAAAAAAAAAGGAGAACAACTCTTCAACCATTAACATCAGCTAATCTTACATCCTTGGGTGGCGCGCTGATGATACAGTGCTGAGTGCTTTGTTCAGCAATCCAAAGGGACTTGGATTTAAATTCCACCTCGATTTGGTCCGGCGATTTTTTTTAACTAACCCTTCTGCATTTTTTAGAACTTCTTCTATAAACAACAGCCGCAACCGGAATAAGAGAAAGCGAACTTTTTCTAAGGCTTACAAGTCACTGACATATAACAATGGGTTATGACACTTGCTATTTCATGTGGCACAAATATTGTGTTTCTGTATATCACAGAGAGCACACTTTAAAACGTTTCCTACATAAAAAACCTGTAAAACTCAACCAATTAAATGAAATTTTACATCCGAAAATCGAACTAAATTAAAAAATATATTTTCTTGTGTCCAAGTGATATTTTAATCGGTTATAAGGAATTAAACTCATTTTGACTTTAATTTTCAAAACTGATTTTTACCTGAATCCTGCGTATGGGTAAGAGAGACGGAGCATGGTAAACGCTATCTTTACCTTATTCTTTCTGAGGTGATTGCATCTGCAGCCAACATTAAAAACATCAAATGGCATAAGAAAACGTTCAGTAAACAATATTTTGTGTTGGTAGCTCCAACTCTGCCATAGAGCGAAAGAGAAAACTGTAAAACTTGTGCCTATAGGAAAATGGCAATACACTCAGTCCATTGTTATAAGTCAGTATTACAAGCTCATCCGAAAACTTTCATCATCTGCAAAGACTTCAACCCAGTGATGGAATATCCCACACTTTTATGGTACTTTCAGAACATGGTATATGAAGTAACCACTGCCATGTACATAATTGTTCTGACTGATCTCCTGTTTCATGTGGCACCAGTTTTGAAATCACAAAGTATACTCTCCCTGTCAATGCTACCAATTGGTGTATATTAAAATTATTTGGGATTTTACTTATATGCATGTCAATGGGACTTACCGAATTTACCAAAGAAGTATTTGGGACTATTTATATTAATAAATTTTTAATTAAGTATGAACAGATGGAAGTATTTTTCAGAAAGCTGTTTTGGTAGGAAAGTTTTGATTACCAAGTTGCCAGTTCTGGAAATAGCCCTGAACTTCAACCAATCTCTCGTTCCCAATCGTTACACTTCAGTGGGAAAGTCTGCTCTGACGGAAAGATACAGGAATATAGAAGTGGTGCCATTTGCTTTCTTGCATTTTTAGTTCAACGAGCAGTCCATTTATATACATGTCAGGAGAACTGTAAACAACAATTAAATAAGTGAGTCCGTCGCAAAAAAATGTTTTTAATTTATTATTTAGTTTTATTATTGACAAAAATTGTTTTACCAAAGGTAACATATTCATAAAATCTGCAGCAGATATTCTTAGGAAGTTTTCTTGTCCGAAGAATGAATTCCGTGGAATATTCCCGAGAATGTCCAAAGAATTTTATGGGAATGTCACGGGGCAAAAGTTACGCTGTCCAAGGCAAGTATGCCGTCATTATTCCAAGGAATTTCTTCAGAGATAATAAGGACAATGTTATTGGAAAGTTAGCGGATATTTTCTTCGGATATTCTATGGAAAGTTTGTTTGGATCATAAGAATAATATCTTTGGTGGAAATTTAGCGGATATATTCCATGGATACTCTATGGACGGTTTGTTCGAATATTCAGCAGAATTATTCCACAGAAATTCTTCAGAAATCAAAATCTTCAGAATTTCTCCCTGCAACAATAAATAAAAAGCATTTTAATGATATCATTGTTAACAAAATAAAATTTATTGTTGAGAAATTCATTAAAGCAAAACAAAACAATTCAATTATAAAAAAAATCTTAAATTTATTCACTGCTGGGTGTTTTTCCTCCAGTTTCTCTGTGAACGAAGAAGTTATTGGTCTTAAAAGAAATAAAATAACTAAATTTATATCTTATTTTATTCTTCTTCTGTTTACCTCTTTCCTCGTGGAATCTTTTAGTCTACACAGGGTTTTGCGAAATAAATCTTGCGCATCTATCCCCTGTTGAACTCCAAATCGCTCCGCGCAAAATTTAAAAGTAAATAGAAAATGGTACTTTACTAGAGTTATTTATTAATTAGTATTTATTATTTCACCACATACATGGCAAATTGCAATGACATTTTGCTTTTTAATATATTTCATAGGAAAAAGAGAACTTTTCATTATAGGTACCTTTCAAGGCACAACATTAAATTTTATCACTACATACATATATATATATATGTATATGTATGTGTGTATGTATGTATGTATGTATAATATTAATTTTAAAGCAATTTTTTTACCTTTGTTTTTATCGATTTGACAAACTTATTCCCAATATGAAACTCACATCACTCACAAGAATGCAACACTAAATGCTTGTGATTTCACGACAACATTCAGTTCCATAGCAAAACCCAAATAATTTTACCTAGAAACAATAAAACATTGCAAATTCATTCTAAAGAATATGCTTGGCATGTCTATAGTATGCCAGAAGCCTGCTGAATGTCCCAATGGAGCTAGCCCGCTGAAGGCTAATAGGTAAGCAATTCCATTTACGAATGACCTGCAGAAAGTAAGATTGCTCACCAATCTGAGTAAGGAATCTAGGCAGATAAGCTGGCTCTTTCGCATAGATCAGGTTGTACAAGAATTTCAGCCTTCTGTTCATGAGAAATGTTTCAAGAGAGCATCCAAGGAAGGAGTTGACATAGGACGAAATATGAGAAAATCTTGGCAAGCCAAATATAAATCGAATCGTGTCATTGAAAGCTACGATTAATTTCCGCTGACAGCAAGAATTCAGTTTAGGAAATATTAGACTCCCAAAAATAAAATGGGGTAGCACGAGAGCTTTAGCGAGCTACATGCGCATGCATTATGACAATATATTTGCGACATTCTTAACATTCGTAGGGAAGAATACACCTTTCTAACTGTACTAGATATATAATCACAACAACTAAACTTGATCTTCAACCGACCTAGTATATGGTATGACGACGACGTTGATCTGAACGACTGGCAGATCATTTAGGTCATAATCCCTCCTACTCACAAATAGACAATTCGATTTACTTGGATTCAGAATTAGATAATTGCGATAAGCCCAGTCATAGATCCAATTGGCCTAACTAAATAAATTTGTACATTATCAGCGTAAAGGTGGACCGAAGTGTCTTTCAAAATTGTGGGTAGATCATTTATGTATAGTGAGAAGAGAAGAGGACCGAGAATAGAGCCCTGAAGTATACCGCAGTGAAGAGTTAAGGGAGATGAAACTGATTGGGTTTTAACGGATTGGCTACGGCAGAGTAGAAATTTTCTGATTAGAGTCATGGCTGTAAACGAGAAACTGAAATTTTGCCGCAATTGAATAACAAGAATATCATCGAACGCCTTACTGAAATCCAGAAGGACTAGTATGGCAATCCGATCACCATAAAGAGCGTCACCAATGTCCGAAACCACCTTGAGTAATGCCGACTTGGTCTGAAACCTGAAAAACCGATAGTAAAGATTCCTGATTCAGAAAGGAAGTAATTTGGCAGTGCATTAATTTTTCAGGAACTTTGCTGAGGAAGCAAAGTATGTTATTGTCCACTGTTTCTCTAGTTCTTATCTCATATAAAATTTGTACGGAAATTCGCTAGATTTTCCTAGGAATGGCAAAATAGAGCAGAGTAAAACTTCGGAACAAGTAAAGAGATCGTTCTGTGTTGGAATTTTTTGAATAAATATTGGAATTCCGTCCATTATTTTTGTAGTATAGTTTGGAAAATGTGAGGTCATCGGAATTGTTGTTACTAGGGAGATACATGTGATTTCAACATTTCATTTTTCTAACACCAAGTGCAGATAAACAAATCATGCACTCATTAGTGTACATCTAGCAGTCGCTACAGGCAGTTGCCATAGGGGTCTGTTGCTCATGGATGCCTGTTTTTTTTTTTTTTATTGTATTGGAAATTTCTATATGGAAGAGAAACTTCTCTCTAATCCTATAAAAAACTTGCATAAATACATAATACATGTTGTGTATTAATGGAAAAATGAGCAGAATTATCTTTTAGAGAATTATTTCCCATGCGCGTAATATTATCAACTGAGTTGGAGCGTATTATATGTTCTATCTGAGCAAAACGTAACTAATTGAAAAATTTCTAAAGAAATGTATGAACTTTTTTTTCCCGTTTTCGCAACCTTTTACTGCACAATTAACCATTTTATAAGATTCCTTTTCTTAACTTCTATTAAATACGCACTTAAAAACTCAACTGTTCGCTTACGATTTCTTCACAGCTATTAAAAGTTTTCAACTGATGACGCATTGAAAAAAAAAACTCTCTCTCATACTAAGATGGAACATACCTTCTTACTCTTTATACCATGCTTTCAGAACGTTTTATTCTAAAAAGCACTTTAAAGTATTTTCTTGCACTTTCTAAAATATTTTGTTCAAATATGGTAAAATTTACATTTCCTAAAATCTGGTAATAATCATGTCAGTTACTTACTACCATAGATGGCATAAGAACTAGATATCGGATGTATACCAGCCAGAGCAGAGGATACAGTGCATTCCGGAATTGGTCACAAGATGCTTTAGAATACGCCTAGAGCAAATGCTGCTTTAACAGCAGTTTTGTATACATTTCATCGACCTCGTCAACAGGACATTTGCGGGAAAATATGAATCACTCACCATATACATCATTTCAAATGTTGTCCATTCCGGAATGTACCACCAGCCATATCAAATTTGTATATTCTTCTCTGCTATTGCATGCGATATTTAGTTCATGTTGCTTCTATGGAACTACGCATTCCCTTCCACCAATAATCTGGACTTCACTGCAGCTAAGCTAGTAAAGTATTATCTCCTTTATAAGCAATTTCAACTTTCATTTCAACCTTTAAAAATACCAAGTTAAGTCAAGCCGAAACAAAATTTGTGTTGATATCAAGATTTATAGTACGAGAGTGCAGTGGAGGTGTAAACAGCTAGCAGAATTCATGAAGGAGCTGTCAAATTATTCTAATGGTAGTGCAAAATTTTTTTACATCTCTTCACGCTGCCATTCATTTATCAATTATCCCTTTACCTAATTTGAAATTAATTGCGTTTTTTATAAATAAATTAATTTTTTTTTTCATTCCTGTATTATGAACTAAGCGGCACTTTAATGTTGAAGTTAAGTCCATGTAGCGATAACCAATTATTTTATGTTTTTTTCGCCACACATCTTTCCAAAATGGTAGATCTCAACACTGCTTCAACCAGAAATTATCTTGGGTACAACTAACATGGTCCCAACTTTTCCCAATGGGCGTCAGGTGATAGCTCATTTATTAAGATAGCTACTGTGGGTGCTAATTACTTGTCATACTTAAAATATAATTAAAAAAATTGGAGCATAACTTCGAATTGGAGATGGAGAGGCTTTGTGCTGGCCCTATGTGCCCAAGACGACTCCATTCGATACAGTATGATGGCTTGAACTAGTTTATTTGTAGTAACACTCCACAGTAACAAACTACTTATACATTACGCATGTGTAAGATTCCGCTATGTCTAATCTTGTCTTCGTCCGATCGAAGCAATAGAGTTAATTCTTTGTTCTCCGTTGCTGCAAATCCCACCCCCTTATCTATATCCTTTCGCTCTTACCCTCAGGGAAAACTATAGGGAGTTAATTTTTTATATTCGAATTTTACACGTAAAACTTAATTGCACGTAGATTGGAAAAAATACCACTATATTTCTCTAAAAGCAAGAAAATTTATTTCGAAATTGAACTTGAAATATCTACAAATTTCCAAAACATGTTGATATGTAATCAAGAGATCGTAAAAAATGGCTAATAACTGCCCACCCAAAATACAAGTAAAATAGGAAAAGGGGGCGGATATTCATCCATTTTCCTATAGCCTGATTAATGAATTCGAAAACACATGTTCTTCGCTGACACAATTTCATTTAATTTAACACTCTAAACCAGAAAAATGGTACTTTTTTTAAGTTTTGGAACTACAATATTTTCGAAAAAACTATTTTCTAATTCGAATTTCGAAATGACTCTAGTATTTTCATATATACGATTCGATCTCGATCAAAGATTTTTTATTTTTTGTCCGGTTAGGCTTTAGAAATTATGTAAGCACATTTGTTTTAACCCTTATGGAACCAAATAGAGTACCCGGTACTTTTTCGCGTTTAAAATGATATATTTCTTTTCACATCACTCTTAGAGGCCTGTCTATTACTGAGAACTGGGTGGAAGGCAAAATATTTACGATAAAACCTCTCGGTACTTTGATGCTTGTAGGTGATGTGGAATGTAGGCTTTGTTTTTTCTGATTATTCCCAATACAGTATTGCCTATCCCGTCAGTGCCACCAATTCAGAACGTCGGTGTATACATTTTGGACAGATCCCTTTCATCGCAGGCAATAACTACGAAATATCTTTCGCTAAGGTCTTATGTATATTATACTCGGTATAGTAGGGATCATAAGTAATGATTTTGAACTTCACATTTTCTTGCCCATGCACTAATTTACGTGCAAATTTTGTGAAAGTACCGGGTACCTCACTCGGGCGATAGAAGGTTAAAGCTTTCATTGTCACATAAGGGTTAAGCATAAAGTCTTAGAGAAACAGAAATTTATTAAGACCGAATTGGTTGGCTGTAAATTTACAATTTATTGGTCGAAGTTGTATTGCTTACTCACATCCAGTTAGATGTAAAGAATTGGACACAGCCCATTCTGTTAATACTTTCTAAAGCCCAATGTTTCATAAAATCAAATCAATTCAATCTTTCAGGATTATTTGTCTTTTCATATCTATTCCTGGCAAGATATATTTCGAAGTCATAAAATTTCTTAGAAAGCATTTTTCGAGAAAGTCATATTCGTTCATCAATGCCAATTTTTTTCTGCAACTTGTCCCGGGAGATTAGTTGGAAAAGTTCAAGAGTGTGTCAAAAAAGTTATTTTCAAGTTACAAGTCTAGCGAAATTCAAGTAGAGCAGAGTAGTAGTAGCAGAAAAGTACCACTCGAACTGAAAAACGAATGAGTCTTGCACTCCCAAAAGGGAATCATTCTATAAATCTGATGAGTGGCATACTAAAAAATTGCCATCGTCTTGATTGATTCTCAACATTTATCTCACTGAAATGCTGATAAAACATAACCGAACTCAATTCACCAAAGGGCAATCATCGTAAAGGGTTGATACACTTAGAAAGTCCCCAAACAGTATAGCTCTCCATTGAAAATATTCCTCTTAAGAGCATAAATACATAAAACATAAGTACAGACCAGGAAAACTCTACCTTCTCTTTGCCTTCTCTAGTGGTTTTATTTTAGTTCCCAATAACGAGGCAGGTGTACAGTACTCCTTTTCCTTGCTACTATTTAAATATGGATCCACGGATGATGATGATGATGGTGATGGTGGTGCTAGAGGTGAAAGAAAGCGATGTCACGGAATCTTATATCATCGCAAGATTGTCACGTACTATTTGCATTTTTATAAGACCCAATATTCATTTCAAGTTCACCTCACGTTCTCTGTGATTTTATATCGTACATTTTTCCTCAATACCTATGCATATACCTAGATATACCTGGAGGTTATAACGATTTCACCCGATTTAAGGTCTGTGGTCTGAGGGAGTTTCACTTGTTGTTAGCATTAAGACCTTTTCTCGCTTCTGTTTTCTTCCTGTTCTAAAGGAAGCATCTTATGATTGAGCTTGATAGAGGAACGTGAACGAGCTTTTTATTGTATGAAGAATATCCTACTGGATAGTCTCCATCCATGGTGAGTTTCATGATTGTGTAAATGCCAGTTGTGAAATTGAACATTCTGGATTTTCATCTTGAATCAGATTGAGTTATTTCACTTCTGTGACATGGTTTTGTCGTCATTGAAGGTTATAAGGGTTTCAGTTTTTCATATATGATACATGGAAGCAGGATGTTGTCTATGAATATAGAAGTGCTTGCTTGTACAATGGAGGTACATATGTACGTATGCATATACAGTGTTGTATTACTGATTGTACAAAAACACAAACAGAACATATTGCTAGCAAGATTTTAGCGCAAGTTCAAGTTTTAAAGCTGTTTATTTAACATGGCTGGAAAATTAATGAATGTTGAAACAGCACGAGTCAAGCCGAATTAGAACTCTTCAGATATTAATTAATATGACCCTTCCCCTTAAGCACATGAAAAGATTACTCATTAGGTGGTATGAAATTTCCTCTTAGTTATCAATAGTTATCCGAGAAGCATACAATAGTTACAAGCAAGTGAATTGTGCTTTCTTGTTGATTATTGCGCTCAACAAAACAACCGAGGAAAGGACTGTATAGGGTATGCCAACTTTTCTTCCTGTTTTGTTAACCCGTAAACGATTAACTCCTCAATTATATGCGGAAAATATTTGTGGCAGCGGTGGGATACTCTAGTGATTAATTATTCTAAAAAAGATACGACAGAACTAAAATAATAAGCATCATCTCCAATAAAACTTGATGCTTCTACAATAATAGAGTTCTCTAATAAATCCCAACCGACAACCTAAAATATGAACCTCATGGAAATCATTCGGCTTGAGGAGGAGATGAAGAAAATACAACAGACGAGAGTAAGTAAACGCTGATTTCAATCGGTTTATTATGTTGAAGCAAGACAACCTATTGTTAAATAATAATATAGTAAAAAACATGTATTTAATTTTTAAAGTAAGAAATCATGAATATTTCCAGTCCAACTCATTTTCGCGGGATATAGTAATATTGTTACAATGTTCCTAAAACGGTTATCAATATATGTAAGCAACAAATCATAAAATAAATAAAACAGCACAAAATAAAAACCCAAGAAGAGACCCAACACCAGTCTGGACTCACCCAGCAAATAAAGCAAATAGAAAAAATTTCCAATCGATCGTTTATTTTGAAATCAAAAATTATTGTAATAAATAAAGTTTATTGTTAGCAGTAATTGCGAAGTTTAGTGAAGTTAAATGCTGCCCGACATTCATTATTGGTCTTTCCGATTTTACGACGAACAAAGGTGAGTCAAACTCTAAAATTAAGTGGAGTGACTATTGTCAGAAATAAAAGGCAGATATACCACCATCCCACACATGCTAAATTTGTCATATTAAATCCTAAAGAAAAGTCATTGACTCTGTTTGTAAATAAGGTCATTTCTAACTAATTCGGCCGGAGCGGAGTGCCAAAGAATTGGGACAAAAATTCATTTCATAATAGAACACTAACTAGCTTGACATTTGGTCCGCCATCCAACGTACTGCCATCATACCACTGTAATATAAACTTGATTGAAATAAAACAAACCATTTTCAATTTTCTATCATTTGTCACAAAAACTCATACGCTGACTATAATTACGCATTCACCCGGCGGACTAAGCTCCCACACATTTAAACAACTTTGTGCGCACGATTTTATTAGATGCATGGTATAGACTACGCTCCTACGCTTTTTGGTCCATCCCACACGAGTATTCTCGATGCAGTATGCATACCGGTTTTCTAGGGAAGTGCTTCTTCTCACCTCTTCCTCAGAAACCTACTTGCATACTGTATCAGGAATACCCGTGTTAGATGGCCCATTAAGCCTCTATTCATGAGCACCACTCAGATTACTTGCGCTCTTACGTTCATACTTAGGAGTCGAAAGAGTAAGAATACTACGAAATTCTCTCGACCCACACGTAAAAAGCTGCTAGTCGACCGAATCTACTCACTTATTCTCTGGGCTAGTCAATTGTCTCGAACTCTTGAACATTCTCTCGAATTACCTAGTGACGAGCATGGAGTATCAGTTATGTCCCATCTGAGCACAACGTCACTAGTTGCCAAATTTCCAAGGGAATGTATTTAAAAAAAAAAAACAATTTTCATATTTTGCAATCTTTTCCTGAACAATTAACCATTTTAAAAGATTTCCTTTGCTTAAAATCTATTAAATATGCACTTACAAACTCAACTCAATTCATTCGCCTACGATTTCTTCACAGCTATCAAAATTTTGGCAACTGATGACGCAATGAGAAAGTGTTTCTCTCATACTGAGATGAAACATACCTTCTCACTGTTTATACCGTGACCTACATCCACAATTGCTGATCGACATTCTAACCCAGTTTCGGAGATACATGTAAGCTCAGTCTCCCAATTGCTTCTGCAACATTGTTGCTTTAGATCTCCGCATAATTCATGCAGCCTCCCTCTCGGCGAATTTAACCCCCCATATAAACAAAATTGTATGATAGGCGTTCTTACCTATCATATCGAAAATTTAATTATTCTGATCGATTATACTCGCAAAGATTTTTTATTTAATAAAATATGCACATCCCTTATTGGATTCACCCCTACCATAAAACTACTCTTAGTAAAATATTTTTTTTCCACTAATTAATAGCGACTAGTATCAACTAAGTGAAAATCGCTTCATGACCGGCTGTATTCCTTCAATTTCTTCACAACTAGTTGCGCAGACGTCATGGAATAATCATCTCCAAATTAGTAACCAGCAGCTAATGAAGCTGGAGCTGGACCTGTACATTTCTGGTAATGATTGAATAAAGACGATTCGAATGTTTTCCAATCTGATTGCTACAAAAGTATAAGAAGATCTCTCCACCTAAACAAAATTGTTCTTCTGCCTCAAGTAACATGAGCCTTTTTATTAGACAAAATCGCCTAGATTCAACCTAATCCGCATTTATACGAGTTAGTTGTCCGAAGGCTATCTTGAGGGGTAATTTTTTATTTATTTATTTTTTTATTTTATTTATTATTAAGCCAACCTTCGAGGATACCCTATGATGGAAAGTACAGCATGGCAGAAAGGATATAGGGAAAGGATTAAGGGCATGAGAAGAGTGGCGAAGGTGCTGATATAAATCACTCTAGAACCTTTGCGAATTCTAAGCCCGAGAAAAGGCAAATATTAGACTGTTTGACGTTCGCACAGCTCGGCGATCATTGATGAGTTAGTTGATTGGTTTCTAAATACTTCAATAATTTGGAGTTAATCATAACCTAGGCTAGTTTCAGAGGTGCGCAGATCTAAGGATGAGGTCCAGCTTGAAATTAATATGGCTGATAAACCATCAAGACTTGCAGCCTTGGAGACGTTGATTACCTTAACGACCTTGAACACATCTCCCGCACGGATGTATATTGGCTCTTTTACACATTTACAAACGAGAAAGAACAGTTGTCTGAGAAGTGGGAGGAAGACGAGAATTTGAAGAGAATCTAGGAGCCAAAATATTAGCATTATCTACGGAGAACCGCGTCGCCATTGTCAAGGAGTGAACGTATAGAGGAACTATTGGAGCCGTTCCTGATGGTTTTGACCAAAAGCTAGAAACTTATACCGTCCTTGCGAGTTGCCAAGATTCTTTGTCTAATACTCTGGTGAAATATAAATTTTTTCTCTCTGGATAGTGGACTTACAGGTGTTCCATGCAGGTTTGTTAATTTGTTTCAATTCTGGATGTGGCTGTAGTTCTGGCGACAGTTTCTTTCCTAGCTGAACAACCGATAGTTCACAATAACCGCTGTAAACAAAATTCTGAAAATAAATTTTGAAGCATCTTGCTGATTACAAAAGTGGAATTAGCTAGATCACGTTATCACCATTATAGGCATCAAGCAATCTAGTTGAATCCGATCAACAGTTTCATATTCTGCCGCCTTCAAGTCATTTCATTTGAGCAGATCTTAGTAATTGAAATAATTTGTCAAAGCTTTGGCAACTTCTAAAACTTCAAGCCATCAGCTTCATGCGTCAAGCTAGTATTTCCAAACTGCCTCAGTTCTTGTTCCAGGTAGACCTGTTAACCATACAGGGCAGCTTCATCCTATTAAGGACACGTTCATTGTGAACGCATATCCTCAACACACTTTGCATTTTCCGACATAGTTGATATTCACGCACGCACACCAAAAACTAATGAGAGGTCATGCTCACAACTTAATGAAGTTAGCTAAAGTTGCGTCAGGGGGTACCTCCGTATGTGTTCTCTGTTGCCACCATTTTCAACTTTCAAAAAAATTGATTTGATCTTGTTATATCCTAATTATCTGTGATAAATCAACAAAACTGAACAGGTTAACAAGTTCGTATGTAATTTAAGTCATATATGAATTCGTCGAATAGACTAAGAAATTTCTCCTTTCAGGTTTAACTTCAAGGTCCCGAAGTAGAGAAGAAAGCACCCATTTACAGAAACAACATAGAAATATGCGCACGGTTTAATGATTGAATTTTCACTGAGAGACAAGAGATTGTAGATTTTCTGAGATTTAGTAACGCTTTTTTTGAAATAAAAAAAAAGATTGACAAACATATATTTTAACTTCCTGAAAACTACCATTGTCTGAGATCTGAATTTCCACTCCCTACATATATTAGATTATCCTATCATAGCACTAACAAATTCCTAGCAATTTTCAATCAAAATACATAGATTCCAACTTTTCAACTCATCAACCCCCCCCCCCCCCTTCCATATCTATGCTATATATATTTGCATCTATAATAAAAAGTAGATTTTCCGCAATATAAAACCTCTAAGCCCTCGCTATTAAAATTGGATAGGGGCTTACATTCCCAATTATTGGAAATCAATTTGTGACTTCTTATTTCGCGCACTCAAGAACACTTAAACAACTTTCGACGCTCATAGCCAAAGCCATCATAGCCATAAAACCCGAAAGAGAAATATCCGATTTAGGCAAACCCATTCGAAATCAATTGTCAATTTTCGGCTCCACCATAAGTTCAACGAGAAAACCGTTAAATGGATGGGATTCACAACAAGAGGATACAATTCCGGAATCCCACACAATCTAAGCATACATGACAAAACCCATAAACTCGAGGCAAGACAACAGATGAGTGCCACCATAGAGGGACTCGATTTTGAATTTTTTCCATCCAAGGATTCAACTGGAGCCAATACCTACTGTAAAAAAAATATATATACTTTCAGGATTTTGGCTTTCCTCCCCTTTGTGTTGTTGTTGCTATTGCTGCTACTATAGCAAGGATATGTTTTATATATACTCTTCCTGTCAGTCGAATAGATTGTGTGTGGGGAAGCTGTCAGATTGATTGCTTCGGCTGGTTGGAGTCAACAAATCAAGCTGAAGTCCTGCGCCCAATAAGTGCTGATTTGATTTCTATACGTTTTCGATGCGTTAAAACTTCAATCCTCCCCTAGCCCCACGAAACAAAAAAAAAAAACTTTTTCCATGACATTATTCTCAGGAAAGAGGCAAAAGCCTGTAAAGTTTTCGCAGCATGAAGTTAGCTAGCCTAGCATCCATCCGGGCAAGGATCCTAATGACTTGACCCCTAAATTTGGGTCTTGTCGTCGAATTGACTCAATGCTTTATCACATATTCGGCCATATGTCATGAAGTGTATACCCGACCCGCCCTCGAATCCTTCTGTTTGGCGCTCTTTTTTTTTTTTTCCTCCAGCTGAATATATCTCCACTTTAACGACTTTGTCGTTACTATACAAAGAACGGACAATGGTCTGAGACAATGGTTAAGGGGCCTCCTGTCCTGAGTAAGGAGAGGACAGGTCCGCCGGCGGTGAACAATCTGTGCCCAGTGATGCTGCCTGCCTCCGATGCTCTGTTCTTCTGCTTCTGTACTGTCCTGGTCGTTCTGGTGTTGCTGTATTGTAATAAAAAAGTTTTTCATGTAATTTATCTGACCATGTGACATTATCACATCTTTATAGGCTTGGCCTGTGTTTACGAGGATACTACCAGCTGTGCCCAACTTAAAGGAAATCAATGAGAGTTTTTTCTTCGGTGAAAGTTTCTTGTTTTTGCGGCATCGGATGCTATGGGCGAGATGGTGATTGTATGACTTTTTCAACATACACACACACATATATATATATACATACATCAGTTTTGTTGCATTAACAAAAACCCATCACAGCTGAACGCTTCAAGTAATATCCGATGAAGCAATAATATTTTCAGTAAAAAAAAAAACAAAAAATAAATATCTTGGAGCAGTCCTTTGGGAGGTTTAAAGATAAGATATGTCCTTCTTAGTGAAAATTTGGCATTTTTGATTAAATACAAAAATTTTCATACTAAAAATAATAGCAAATGAAAATGTCTCTAGTCATGTGGGTGAATAGTTCGGTATTGTTATTATTTTAACGTAACATCATTATTTGGATGAGATCAAACCCCCGTCGTTGTATAAATTTCCAGAAATAATTGTAAGTTTTTAACTTTCGTTAAAGTTTTGAAAATTTTTAAATTTTGCAAATTCTTTTATCACAGAATACGTCATCGAGATCAATCTTTTATATTGGATTTAAGAAACCCAAAAGCACAGCTTTAAAATAACCTATTACAGTCTGTACCCAAAAAGTGACCCTTTTCGCGTTTTTTTGCACTTTTTCTTGAACATATCTAGTGAAAATGGCTTAAAAACTCGTTCCCAAAAGATAATTGCCTACTTTCTGGCACAAATTTAACTTCCCATGTTATTTTCGCTGATTACGTTCAAGAACAGGTGTGAAAAACGCAGAAAGGGTTACATTTTGGGTACAGAGTGTGATGGGTCATTTTAAAGGGAATCTTTTGAGCTTATTAAGTCTAGTATGAATAAAATGAGAAAAAAAACGAGTTTTCAAACAAAACTGAGGCCAAGCCGCATGTAAAAGTAGAAAATAAACTTTTCTTCTCACACAGAGGTGGACTCAGATTTTTTGATTGGGACATTTACCTTGAATATTCTTTCTCTTCATGAATCCAACACTTATTATCTCTGATTGATAATACTGAAATATATCGGTGATTGTCAGCGAATAAAATCTGAGTCCACCTCTGTGTTGGAAGAAAAGTTTATTTTCAACTTTTCATGCGGCTTGGCCTCAGTTTTGTTTGAAAACTCGTTTTTTATTTATTTTATTTTCTGCCTTTTTCACGTTAACTAAATTGTTATTACGTGCTGCATGGAGATATTTTAAAACAAGGAAAGACACTGATTACTGAATTTTCCCGATTTTCCATGTTTTCCACAGACTTTTCCTATTACTATGAATTTTTTTTAAAAATTTACATGAATTTTCCCCGATTTTTCATGCAAGTTTTCATGATTGTTGAAGAGAAAGTATTGATGCCAGTAGGACGGAAAAAATGATTCCGCATAGATTATAAAACTTTTTTGTTGGAAAATTTTCCGGAAAAGTCGGAAAATTCCGGAAATTTTCGGAAAATTTTCCAGAAAAATTGAAAAATTCTGCATTTTTCCTGAAACAGATTTATCACTAATCATATCGATGAAAATTTTTCCGATGATTTTCCCGCTTTTCCGAGTTTTCCACAAAAGCAACTTTATGCAACACATTTCGCTCTACAACTTTGTGTTAGATTGCAAAACGCTCAAACGCGTTTTACATGAATTTTCCTCGATTTTTTCTGCAAGTTTTCATCATTGTCGGAGAGAAAGTAATGATGCCAGTTGATAGGGAACTTGATCCTGCATAATTTAGAAGATTTTTTAACAGAAAATTTTCCGGAAAAGTCGGAAAATTCCGGAAAATTTTTTCGAAAAAATCGGAAAACTGTGCATTTTTCCTGAAACAGATTTATCACTAATCAAATTTGTACTAAATTTTCAAATGATTTTGCGGTTTTTCCATGGAAATTTCCGGTTCAAATTTTGATAGATTCAATTATCACGCGACATGAACCTGTGTGCCAAATTTCAGCTCGCTGTGATGACGAAAAGAGGGTCTACGAGAGTGTCGAAAATAATATAGTAAAAAAGAAATATATAAATACAGACAAACAAATTCGTGTACGAGTTAAAGGGGCGGACTGGCCTCAAAAATTGATGTCATGGACGATTTTTTTTTTTTATAAAAATAGTAGTTAAATAAAAAACACGAGTTAAACTTTTCAAAGTTTTTAATTTGTTGAGCCATAACTTCAAAACGGAGAGAAATAGAAGAAAAATTTATAGACCTCTGAAAAGATTCAAGGATTATCTATCTGGCAAATTTTAAGTAATCCTCATAGGGTATAATGATCAAAAGTTGCAGGATGATCTAGAAAAATATAGAGAAATATGTTTAAGTCCCGCTATCTCGAAAACCATTAGGATTCCCCTCCCCAACCCATACAATTTTTTTCTCGTCTAATAATGACCTATGCATAGAGTTTAGATTCCACACCACTTACGGGACACCCTGTGTAAGCTAACAACATTAATGAAATATGTGTGACTTGACTTTTGCCCAAAACTTTTGTTTACGAAAGAATTTGGTCAATCCAAGCATATTTGTAGAAAAGCCTGGGAGAAAGGAACACTTTTGCTGAACATTGCAAATTTATTGGGTGAAAAATGAAAAAAATATAGAGGCATTTAAAAAAAAGTGTAATGCTGTCAAAGTTAGTCAGTGCTGTATAGGTTAGCCAGCCGACGAAAAATGTGCTGAATTGATTGAAAATGACCTGGAAAATTAATTGAATGAAATAAAAAGCCAAATTTGTTGCCTTTTTCTATTTTTTTTTTTTTCAAAATTTGAATGGCCCACTGATAAATTTGGATTAAGATCAGTGGTCGACTCTCTTATCAAAGCAAACACTATTCTCTTCCTTTTAACTTTCAAGAACTGTTACACTTATTTTTTAGAATTTCCCACTATTAAGATTAGATTATGTATAAAAGTTATTAGGTCAACTATTCAAAAGTATGGGGAAACCCACTTACAGGATTGTTAATAATAGATATATAAATAGATATTCATTATATGGGGTTAATATAGAGCAAAAAGTTAGAACAAATTAACTTCGAAACACTGGCACACTTATTTAGTTTAAATATCTCGAATAATCGTATTAATGAAGGATTATATAAATTGTTGGGTCAGAGATCAACACACTTATTGACACAGATTTATGATGTACGATTTTCCAAAAGAGATGGATTGAGATAAAACTTAATATACAAGTTTTGGGGCAGAGATTTTTGTATCACATTGGAAAATATACTTATTGGCAAAAGATTGCAATATATGTCAGTACGTCAAGGCAATGATATAAATATACAGGGTGATTCAGATCAAGATTCCTTCCGGTATACCACGCGATTCCTTGAGGTATAAGCTGATCAAAAGATTGTTCCACATACCCCCCCCCCCCCATAGAAACCTTCCTTTAGGAGCTGTGGCCAGTTGAAGATTTGACCAATATTCGTGAGAATAAATGAGTATAACTTTTGAAACACCCTATAGATTTTGGTAATTGTTAGCTTATTAAATAGCCAAGAATAGTAGCTGTCGAATAGTGTATTGCTCTGTATGTTTTAATTAAGCATATTTAAATTATTCGTAAATATTTCCAAAACATTGATTTTTTTTTCACACAAATTTCATAAATACCGTTATTTATTTCAAAAACTTTTGTGTGTAAAAAAATCAAAATTTTGGAAATATTTGAGAATAACTTAAAGACGCTTTATTAAAAAATACAGAGTAATACACTTTTCGACAGCTACTATTCTTGGCTGTTTAATAAGCCAACAATAACCAAAATCTATAGTGTGGTTCAAAAGTTATACTCATTTAGTCCCATCAGGGTTCAGGAATATCTTCAACTGGCCACAACTCCTAAAGGAAGGTTTCTAAGGGGGGGAAGGGTATGTGGAACAATTTTTTGATCGTCTTACCTCAAGAAATCACGTGGTATACCGGAAGGTATCTTGATCAGAATCACCCTGTATATACATATATATATATGTAAAATAAATATAGAATGAAGTAAATTATGATGTTTGATAGATATATATACGAAGTGTATGTAGATACATATATATGTGTAAATGTATTGTAATATAAAAAATAATAAAATGTTACAAGTGACTGGTACTCACCGATCTAAAACTTGGCACTTGAGGAATTGGCTGTAAGCTAATGTTAAGCCCTTTGTTCTTGGTTAGAAAAATTCTTTATTTCCGTCGAGAGCAGAAATAAAGTGTTTGTTAGTAAAATATTATCTCAGTCGAGACCCGGCTTAAAGAGTTATCTTAACTTTAGTCGAGACCCGAAGTAAGATTCTTTATTTCCGTCGAGACCCGGAATAAGATTCTTTATTTCCGCCGAGACCGGAAATAAAGTGTTTGCTAGTAAAATGTTATCTCAGTCGAGACTTGAGATAATATTGCTTAGTCAGACGAGACCCGGCTTAGAGAGTTATCTTAACTTCAGCCGAGATCCGAGATAATATTCCTTAAGTCAGTCGAGACACAGCTTAAAGAGTTATCTTAACTGCAGTCGAGACCCGAAGTAAGATTCTTTATTTCCATCGAGACCCAAAGTAAGATTCTTTATTTCCGTCTAGACCGGAAATAAAGTGAGTATTAGTAAAACTTCATATCAATCGAGACCCAATATAATACTTTTTAAGTCAGTCGAGACCCGACTTAAAATCTTATCTTATCTTCAGTCGAGTTCCGGAGTAAGATATTTTAATTTCCGTCGAGACCAGAAAATAATGATTATTAGTAATTAGTATGCCAGTCGACACCGGATAGAAATGTTAGTCCCTAGCCAACCTACCTCAAGCGATGCCCATTGTAAAAAGAGATCGAGACAAGTCAGCTTCTGGTTTATATAGCCCTTCCTTGCCTATGACACCACTGATGGAGTAGAAGAGGCGCATGATCACAAGAATTGGCAGTGCAGCTGTGATCTTACGGTACTAGCTGCACAATATGCATAGCAACGAACCACAATGCATAGCAATAAGAATTTTAGAACAACCCATGCTGCTGTGTTAAATTGAATTAAATTTGCAAAAAAGTTTCTCTCTATCACGTAGCAATATGTTTTGTAGACACATGACTTTGTTGGGTTGTGTATCTGTTTTTTGATTTAGACTAATCAAATTAGATTTAATTTTACTAAACATGTTGATGCTGTGTTTTCAGGATATTTTCACTTCTAAAGTTGTCTGTTAACAAAATATATTCGAATCGATTTGGTTCGAACACATTATTCGAAATCGCATTTCCAGAAAAATTCGTTATATTGACGCACTTCAAATGCACTTCTCTCTTGCATTGTCCTAAGAAAGCTTTTACTGGGCCTTTTTGGCGGGCATTTTCCTTTAGCTAGTGCTTTATTGAAGAATTTCGTTGGGATTGGTACTGGACGTTTTTTGGACATCCTCCAAGCATACAAATACAGTAGGCCAACCCTGACTACACAAAGTGGCCAACCCCGACGACAAGCGTCATTGTCGCATCATGTGACACCACAACCAAACATGTTACAGGATTGAATTCTCCTCTTGATGTATTTTCAAACATGAGTCAGACAAAACATTCACAATGCTTACCTTAATGATTGCATATTTTCTCTTCACTTTCTAGCCGTATTCACTGCTACTAAAAAAACAATTTTTTGAATTTCAAACCACAACACATATTTTGCGCTTACACTCCAAATCTGCAATGTCACAAGTTCGCTATCACTGAGCGGAGTTTTTACGCATTCCAACATTTGTGGCGCTAGTGGTCAAAACTATAAAAATCGCAAATGGCCGACCTAGACGACAGGCCAACCCTGACTACATTCCCCTACCTATATGTGTACATCCATTGCATTGGGGTCGATTAACTACTTGAATCGTAGGGGCTGTTGATAGAATTCGGAGCAGGCGGGTTGAAGTCGAATACTTCGAAGCATGAGCGTTTTTCCGAAGCTTCGAAGCATGAGTGTTTTACCAATGCTTCGAAGATTCGAAGCATGAACTTTCTCTGGTGTCTACTCTGCAGTATTAAGGTTAAATTATAATATTCGAGGTGACTTGAAATAATTTTTGAATAGTTTAAATAGGTAAACTACATACTTTATTAAATTATTTAATTATTAACATTATACGAATTAGTGGCTATTTTGTATATTTTATCTAAATCAGAAATATATTTGTACAATATTTACTGAACTAGTTTCCAAATAAAAGAGGCTGAGAAGTACATGGAACAGAAAACTGAAGTAGACAACCCTGAAGGTAGCCAAAAATATATTTAAGTGTAAGAGAGGCCTTCAACTATTCCTCCAGCTAATGAAAGATTCGAGGATGTTAATAGGTACGAGATAGAATTATATGTAAATAAAACACTCAATAAAATAAAAACCTTAAAGCAACAAATTGTAAGTTTTCTATGTCGGATGGAAGAAATCTGTCATTTCAATACCACTGGTTAAAGATTTATTCTTGGCTAGTATATTCAAAATTTCTAAGTGGAGCATTATGCAAAATTTTCGTGTTATTCAGCCATACAATTGGAGGAAGAGGAAATCAGAATTTAGAAGCTTTAGTCACAAAAGAATACACCAATTGGAAACACGCTAAAGAAAACTTTTAGAAACACTGAAGACATAAATATCTTACTAATGGTAATATTTTAGTTGAAAACTTCCATTAAACCATGAAAGGAAACAGCCTAAACTCAGAGAATTATTCCCGAGAACCATGAAAAATTAGTATTCATCAGAAAATAGCCTAAAGAGGCACTGATGACTTCGGTGCGATTGAATTGGATTATCCCGATAATAATGATGGACATTAGAGTGCCCTTCTTCGTTCTGGAGCTAGAAGTGGAGACAAAATTCTTAAGAAAAATTCAATAGAATCCGTAGGTATCAGAGCTATGTTTACATCTCCAAGTGATGGCCAACAAATGCTGCGAGAAGATTTCCTTAGATTTGCAGCAGTCGAAGATGAAACTGCGGCTGTGCTAGCATCAACTATTATCTCAACTCTATCAGAATTAGGTATAAATTTAGGGAAAATGCTCGGCCATATGACGGGGCTATCGTAATGAGCGAAACGTTTAACGGAGTAAGATCAATAATTTCTCAAAACTATCCTAGAGCTCAGAATGTGAGCTTAGAAACTTTCCAGTCCTCCAATACCCAAGAAATATCACATCAAGCTTTTCAGTTTCTGCTTTGTGTAGTATCGGGACAGTTCGTAATATTATTACTTGTACTAAATAAATTATTCTCTTATACTACCACAATATGTCAGGCACTTCAGAAAGTGGATTTATTCAGTGCTGCCACCATGTTCAGACTATAATTCAGACATTTCAGGAAATGAGAGAGAATCCTGAACAATTCAATGAAATTTATTCGTTAGCAGAGAACCATGTTCGTGACTTTGGAGGCGAAATGAAGTAGCCGAGCAAAACCAGTCATCAAATAGGAGGCGACAATACACATGCTGAAAACACGAAAGAGTACTCTAAAAGAAATTTTTATCTCCTATTTTGTCTCTAGAGGGTATTAGCATCTTTGTTAATCCCGTCCCACCACTAGGTTCATGTTATCGCCTAACCCGATTTCTAGTTCAGATATGACAGTGGCATAATGGCAACCTATGCATATAACGGGGCGGATTTCCCTATAGGCCGAGTAGGCCCGGGCCTAGGGCGGCAGATTTAGAGGGCGGCGATTTTTTCTTGTAGTTGTGGGTATTTCATTACATTTTTATACTTTTTCGTTTTTTTAAATAAAATAATTCGTTGGAAAGTGTTATTTTTAATTCTACTCCATTTTTTTCAAATCTACTCCGATTTATGAGGCAGCCTACTCCGCTAATTCTAGCCTGGGGTCCCTTCACTGGATATAGATCATTCAATTTTTCGTGTTTTACAGGGAGTAGGGGGGCGGCAATCTTCCATAGGCCTAGGGCGGCCAAGTGATCAAATCCGCCCCTGCATATAAGATGTACTGTCATCTTTCGTGAAATAACCAAACTACAGACAGTGCGCTTATTGTCAACATGCGAATATTGTATTCACCTACCATATAATAGAGGTTATTTCACTGTCACTGCAAGCGAATGGGAAGAGATTCATCCCAGATTATTGTAAGTACCCATAAATTTTGCATAAATCTCTTTGCCTTGAGATCGATAGCACAAGCAGATCAAAATATCAAAAAGCCGAAATATTCGAACGAATACCAAAAATCGTTATTTTCTGGATTTCAAATCTAAATCTACAATGAATAATATATATTACATCCTAAATGAAAATAAAAGTGAAATTAAGTGAAATCCAAAATTTTGTGTGATAACACCAAGAGAGAGCTGCCCGATATATTGCATTTTTGAATTTATGTTTATAATTTTTATAAAAACGCAGTGTGAAAAAATATTTCAGCACCCTAGATCGCTGCGTTCTCAGGCAATGTCAAAATATATATTGGAATACCCATTTTAGAACCGACATGAACAAACATGAGAGATGTCTTAAATGATGTATAATGATACTCTGAGCATATTTTATTAACAATCTTCATTTCAGTTAAGCGGGAAAAAACTTGGGAGGGGGATCAAAGTTTAATCTAGTACATTTTGAAAATCTAGTACCGAATCGAGTGCCTTAGCTCCTGAGAAGAAGTTTGAGTACCCACACTCCTATACTCGAAGGCTTAAATAGCCATCCCAGTACTTACTCTTTTAGTATTTCCCTTAAATAGCCATCCCAATACCTACTCACTATTTTAGTATTTCCCACTTTTTTATTCGAACTGAGGTTCTAGATTTCATCCACTTTATATCGTCCCTAACTTGGTAGGGTTATGTTCGATCAGAAAACGAGTTTCACTGTTTGCCTCAGCTCATTGCCACCTACAATTCGTAAGAAGAAGAAAAACTTTTCTCTGCGTACTTTTACGGTAGGGGTAGGAATCCCCAATGGTAGTGGGAGGATGGTTCCAGCATAGCATATACCACATCAAATTAAAGGTCTGGCCGAGTACTTTTTCTCGATTTAGAAAACTTTCACGGGACGTTTTTGCCGCCGTAAAACCCATTTTCATGCAGTTGGGTCACATGTACCGCAATTACTACATTTCGCATATATTTTTGTAGTTCTTTCTTCCATGTCCATTAGTACTCTGTTATGAATATTTTTCTCAAAGGAAATCATTTTTCGTGACGCTCCAATTCCGCACAATCACGAGAAGTATACAAGTCCACTTTTTCACTCAAGAAACTCGCTCAATATACATTCGAACGCCAAAGCTTTCGCCTGCTTGATCAAAATAAATGTAACGCTTAAGACATCTCTAATGCCTGTTCATATCGGGCCAGCCAAACTGTCAGACGGCCATATAAAAATCAAAATAACTTTTATGTAAAACTATGCGTACCAGCATTGCTTCTATGCATTACAAACGGAAAGACAATGTTAGTATACCCCCATGAGATTTCATCTAGATTGTAAAAATCTAAGTCTAATTATGTATATTACATCTGACACTTTTGTGCCCTTTACAGACGATAATTACAATAGCTCAAATTCTTAAGTAGTAAAAAATTGTTGAGTTTACAAACAACTATAGTATCTGCAAATAAATGTCAACAAAACATTTTTTGAATAATAGTAATTGACTACAATACACTCTATAGTTATATTTAAAAACACGTTCTTTATTTACAATTCCGCACAATTTAACAAAATTACTTACAATACCCAAAAGGAATCAAACTAAAATTGAAGAATAACGAACTCATCAAAAACTTTAACAAGTGTTAACGCGTTATGATTGGTTTCATCAATTTTTCAAGTTTAAAATTGGATTTTTCTGGACATACAAAAAAGAATCCTACGCTGTCGTTACTTCCCGGTTAACTTGAATTTCCCAATTACAGGGGAAATTTAATGCTGCAACTTTGATACTATAAAGCACTTTCGATATATCGCTCCGCATTTTCCCACTTACCAGTTCAAATGAAAAAACAGAAAAAAAAAATTTTAAACAACTAACTGTCACACATAACCAAGCGTAAAGTCAGTGTTCTATACGGACGAAAGAGTATTTTCAACCCGTCAGCATCCTCGTTCATTTCAAAAAACTTTTCACACATCACTTCGAGTCGATCGCATCAAAGAATTTATTGCTTTCATTCTTCTCAGGTCCCAAGGCGCTTATAAAAGGAATCCACTAAGAAAACTTCTTTTCGGAGCCTCCTTAGCTCTCATACATACTTACATACTACCTATATATATATACGTAAGGATCTATGTATGTACATCTAGCATTTATCCCCTATATATGTATGTATATAGTTCTGTACTATCTGCAGATTTCTGCTACATCTAAAGTCAGCCAGAAGAGCACCAGAACCAGAAGAGTCCTTCGAGACCAAAATCTTGAATGCCGTTGTAGCAGGGGTGTCGGTGATGAAAAGCCTTTAGAGCTCAAGGCAGGAAAAGTTTTTCTTCATTTTTCCATTTCGATTTGGGTTGTGTCATCATGCCATGCTATTCCGTTCCTCAACTCATTTTGTGGCAGTTGATTGAAGGCAACGCTTCCGAAATTAATAGTGCGCCATAAATCGATTGATTTTCCTTGCTTACAGATGAGAGAGTTTTGTCGTTAACTTTTCACAGAGAGAAAATGAAATAAGTCCCTGTCCGAAAGTTCTATAGTGGAAATGTTATAAGCATTGTAAGCAAATTTAAATTGACTCCACCACTGTAGTGTCTTGAGTCTAACCCGGCCCAGTTCTTCACTAAGAATCTTAGATATTGTGATATGGACTAGGGCAGGATACAAAATCAGTTGGGAAAAGTACAATTTTACGTTACAATTCTTCTACATTTGAATGAGGACGGTCTTATTGCGAACTCCTTTCCGTCTTTGATTTATCCTGTGTACGTATACTGGAAAATTACATAGAATTTAGCACAAATATTTGCACTACAATACAAAGCTGTAGTAGCAGTTTTAGGAGAAAAAAAATGTTTCTTATCTTCTTAAGTTGAATTGACGGAAAGAAGAATAGTCTGAAGAAAGGGTTGACGTTGTTTGATTGATGTTCCATTTATAAGTCAAATTGTCGTTTGTGTTTTTGGGAAGAGGAAGATGAAGTTAAAAATGAGAGTTCATTTGTATTTTAAGTTTAACCGATTCCTTTTAGTTGAAATAGTATAAGAAATCTTCTAACTCCTCCGGTGCGAAGGACCAACATTAGGTAGGAGCTGTTACCACTGAAATCTTGAAAAACACGAAAAGTTAGTACAATTTAACGTCAAATCTGTGCGTATTAGCGTGCTAAAAGCTACACATAGTTAAAGAAAAAGCATAAACTTAGGTAATGGAGTATCAAAAATAAAGATATCGACATTTTGTATGTATGTAATTAGCTTTAGAAAGACCTACAATTCATGAAATTTCCAGAGTTTGGTACTTTATAACGTAATAATGGTATATCAAGTAGATAAATTTATATTTGAGTATGAAAGATCTTGAGTTGAAAGAGGATGTGATGGAAACAAAGCCAGTAAAAAAGTTTTGATTACTAATATTTCCAAGTAAAACATAAAACAAATCATGATGGCTCTATCATCGTTAAACTTAATTCCACATATGATAAAAACAATCTCCTCATAGCTAATTCAAAGCGACGTATGGCAGTTACACTTCGTAATAATGCTGGATTCAACTCTGATAGGCGAATTCATATTAATGAGAGCTTAACCAAACGAGACTATATAATCTATCGGGAGGCCCAACGTCTTAAATGCGTAATCAACTGGTTTTTTTTAAACTTTTATTACTACTTACTCTTTTTCTAATAATCTTGCTAAATACTGCTCAATAGTTTTTGATCATTTATCTAGTTCTGTGTTTATAATTTTCTTAAATGAATGTAAGTTCTCTTTCTCAGAATGTAGTCAGTTCTTGATCCTGATTTCCGCTGTTCACTATTTTATTAGATATATATATTATATGTGTGTATTTGTTTCTTAACAGCTAGTAATTGGGTTATAATGAATTACTCTAGTGTTCCGGATCCTGGTGGCATAAATAACTCTCGAATTTTGCTGGATATTTTGTGTAAAAGACACAATGGTTTACGGATATGCCACTTTAAAGCCCAGAGCATATTGCCGAAGATCGATGAGTTTAAAGAGGTTTTCAATTCTTCCTTATCAGACGTCATATACATATCAGAAACATGGTTAAAGGGCTCATATTACCGATGAGATTATTGCTCTTACTGGTTATAAGTTTTTTCGCAACGTTAATCGTACTGGTGGAGGAATAGCTATCTTTTTGAGAAATTCTTTGCGTGGCCGTCTTGGTTCTCTTTCTGATCGTGGTGCTGAAATAGAATATATTTTTGTTGAAATATTTGCCGGTAGTAATAAATGCTTGTTGGACTCTGTGTACAGGCCAACTCATTCAACTGAATTTAGTCCTCTTAACAATTTTCTTGCGGCTGTTTATCATATACTTGACAACATATTATAATAGCTGGAGACTTTAATGCGGACATGTTAAATGACACAAATAGCGGCAATCCTGTTCATGAAATGATTGGGTCTTACAGTTTATCTTTAATAAACTCTCTTCTTACTCTTTCACATCAATATCTTCCACTGTACTTGATCTTTTTCTTGTAGCCGACCAAAATTGAGTGATATATCAAAATCAGCTGTCATTTTCAGCATTCTCAAAGCATGATTTGATATTTTTAACTTATGATATTGATCTTAGTAGCAGTAGTGAGAATATTTACGTATCGAGATTTCAATGTCATAGATTGCGGCTCTCTTTTCGGTGAGGCATCTCAGCTCCAGTGGGAATATCTCCGACGAACGATATCCGTTCATGAATAGATATATTATTTTGAATATCTCATAAATTATCTGTTTGAGAAATATTCCCCTCTAAAGACGCACTACATATGTATATTGCCGACACTAACTGCCCCTGGTTTACATCTCGGATTCGGTTATTAATCCTACGGAGAAATATTGCTTACGGAAGGTGGAAATGTTTACGTACACCAGAATGCTGGGAGTCTTATCGTATTTTACGCAATGCTACTTTGCTTCCAAATTTGATAGCAAGCCTCCTACTAAGATATTGTGGAGAAATCTTAAGAACTTTGGTCTCAATAGATCTAGCAATCCAGATATAAATATTGACCTTGATGATATCAATAACATGTTTGTTGGTATAGTTCCGGATACATTTTCGGATGCTTTTGAAATTCCGGTCTTTGATTCACGTTATGATGGTTTTTCTTTTGCACAGGTTGTTGACCAAGAGGAAATTTTTTAAAACCATTTTCACGGTCAGCTCAAACGCTGTTGGTCTTGATAATATACATCCCTAATTTATTAAACTGTTCTTGCCTATTATTCTACCTAATCTGACGTACATATTTAACAACATAATACTCACGTCTGTATACCCTGAATCTTAGAAACTGTCCAAGATCGTCCCAATCTCTAAGAAACTCAAACAGAATTCCCAGGAGTACCGACGCATCTCCATTTTATCTTTCTTGTCCAAGTTTTTCGAGCGGCTCATACATTAGCAAATACTTAAGTATATTGACTCAAATAACATAATGTCCAATTTACAATCTGGATTTAGACCTAATCACAGTTGTACGACAGCCCTACTAAATTTATCTGATGATATTCGTGTGTGTAGGAATTCTGATGTATGATAACTATTCTTTTTCTTTTAGATTTCTCTAAGGCTTTTGATAAAGTTACTCACTTACAAGCTTAAAAGATTGTTTAATTTTTCTAGTGGTGCTTGCAGGCTTATTTGGTAATATTTGGAAGATCGCCAGCAAAAGGTCTGTTGTGGTGGTTATTCATCTGAATTCTTGCCTGTATACAGTGGTGTTCCGCAGGGGTCTATCCTCGGACCTTTGCTGTTTTCTGTGTTCATAAATGACATTTCTTTAGTCATTTTGAATTGTAAATTTAACTTGTATGTTGATTATTGTCAACTATATATTTCAAGCAAGACCACCTGAATTGATGGAGGATGCGTTTTGTAGACTGAATGAAGACCTCGGATCAATATCTTTGTTGGCTCTACAGAATAAAATAAAAATCGAAGGAAATTATTTTGTATAGAAATAATCTCGATATTACAGACTTTCCTGAAGTGATATTAGATGATACTCCTATTCCATACAGCTGATCGGCAAAGAATCTTGGCACAATTTTTAACGCTACACTTCCGTGGTCTGACCACGTTATTATTATGTAGATATAGTTTTAGCGTTTTTACTTTATTTTATTTTATTATTTTTTTTCTGTATTTTTTCTTCTGTTTTAATTGTGTAGATGTTGTAAATAAATATCTGAATTTGAAATTTAAATAATATATTTTGGTTTGAAAGTCGCTATTTTCAGAGAAAAATAGCCAGCAAAATTATGTTATTATTGCAAGGAAAGTTCAATTTGTAACAGAGATCAAATCCGTTTCTGTTTATTTTGAAAAAGTCAAATTGTTTAATATAATTATAAACGAAATAAAGTCAATAATGTTAATCATGGAAACGGCAAAAATTTATTTATTTTTATATATACTGACATATTATTAACATTTTACCTTGTGTATCTTAACCCTTTACATTTAAAAACACTTTAAGTACACATTTAGCAGCTTAAAACTATTTGCTTTCATATAATTTTGAAGTATGTTAAACACTAAAAAAAGACAAGATTTTTTTTCATTTCATTAAAAAAAAACGCACCTAAAACGACTTATTCTGCGTCATTTTAGGCCACACATATAATTTGAGTAAAACGCAATAGTGGTTCAAATCAAAAGAAATTTGGTTTATTTGTCAAAATAAATGAAAATATAGCTTTTTTAAACTTCTTTATGCATATACATATTATATTTTACCCAACCTCCGAAAATAACATAATTTTTAGAATCCATGAGTAAAATGACACCGGTATGTCATTTCGACGGCCAAGATATGTCAATTCGCCCTTGGCCAAGATATGTCATCTTACCCAAATCGCCCAAGAAAAATAAAATAAGTATGATAATGGAGATCACATATCTCCGAATGTCACATCAATCCGGCAAAAATAGCATATTAAATAAAATCAATACTTAATACCGAAGAAATACAATTCTAATCCCTGCAAAAAATACTTCAGCATTCACTTTTTTCTTTTCTCCACTAATTCGCTTAATATGATGCTTCGGGTGAAATTTGTAATTCAAGCTGCAACTGATGGAAATAACCAGAAGTGGGGGTATGGTAATTGAACTGAAGTTGGCCGCAGCCGACACCAAGTTTGCGCTTTAAGCGAAATTCAGTTTCAGTCACAGTAGCAGTCAAAGTTGAAATTGAATCTTACCAGATGTGTTTACCATTTGGGCAAAATCCCAGTCGACTGATCAGTCGTAATTGTAATTCAAGCCTTAGTCAGTTGTCTCCCACCCAGCAGCCCGACAGATAACATCTCCCAAGCTCAGTCCTTTCTGCCTAGTCGGTGATTTTACGGCGAACGCACACTAATCGTTCTGATCTGATAACTGGTAAGCGCACGCTTCTATTCCTTTCCCACACATACGTGTTGACCTATTTGAAGGCAAGCGCACGTGAATCGTGTAGGCTCGATAAAGTGGGTAGCGAACAATTCCATTCCGTTCCCGTACCTCCGTGTAGACCTCTTTGAAAGCAAACGCACGTTAATCGTGTTTGCCTGATAAGTGGAGAGCGCATGCTTATACCCCTGCTCCACTCCTCCGTGTTGGTCTATTGTGAGACTACTGTACATTAAATCAAGTTGGCCTGAAAAGTATCGAGCGCACGCTCATAACCCCGTTCCGCTTTGGTAGATATAGTAGGTGTACAGGAATGAGAAGAAGTGAAGCAGTGTAGTGTACGAAGCATAAATTGTTTAGGATAAGCAAGCGCCAGTGATAGAACTAGAACAGCGTTCTGACTCACGACACATTGGAAAAACAGCCCTGGACAGTCTCCTCATGGGTTACCCTCTCTTCGATCGTTATCCAAACAAATTCCCTTGGCGACTGCATCTAAAACTCTCCAATAGTGTACCTTCCTCATCATCATCAAACTTTCATTTCCTTTTCTACAGTGTTTCTAAAGAAACAAGAATTGCTTCACTTCCCGAAATTAACCAAGAGATTTAACCCTTATAGGTACTGGTCATTCCTCTAGTTAGTTAAACAAATTGACCCAAAAGATTTTTACATCGTTGCCGAAGAAACAGTATTCATTCAATTTGGACCATAATTTGAGCATTACACATACAGTGGAACAACTGAACTTGTGTAAGAAATTAAATGAAAACTGGAAATGAAATAGAAGAGTTAAGAACGTTGAAGAAGAACATTGATAACAGAGCATGAGATATGAACTCTCAATGTATGTAGCACTTCACCCGTTTGCAAGGGCGATCATCGAAAATCTGGGCCTTCATTTAATATGCCTGACATTTGGCCTGTTACTCCTGAGAATAATTGAAATTTTATAATATCACACGCCCGCTTCAGAAAACGGTTGAAAAATAATTACCAAGGACACTTTAACTTGGCTACTAAAAATGTAAATGAAATTAAAATGATTACATCAAATCCATTTTGTTCTATAGTTTACGCGATAGAGTGCACAGCTAAAGAGACCACCCCCCCCCCCCCCCTCAACTGCTCTTCTTCCAAAATAGTACTAAATGTTTTTATTGATTAACACTTCCGTTATATCCTAAATCTCTATAAATCGAACTTACAAAGCAATCCAGACTGCGATTAAACTGTTCTCGGCCTCTTTCCATCCATATATACTTCCTTCTGCACTACCACCACCACCACCACCATACATTTGAAAGCCCATCAGTAATGAATTGAGTGCCTTCCACTTTTATGTGGTTTTTCCAATTTGTTTAGCACTTTTCAATGAGCCCCTTACCTAATTAATGAAATGGACTGAATCATTTCTGGGACCTATGCATGTATGTATATATGTAGGCTATCATGCCGGTCCAGCAGCGTCAAAGAGAGACTTCCCCATAGCAAAGGCATACCGTACCACAGCAGGATTCACGGATGCACGTGCTTAGTTTGAGTCCGTATTGACATTGCTTGTCCATGTTATGTGGGGGCTCCTTTTGACATTGTGCATACGAATTTCATCCCAGTTTTAGCTAAAATCTCCGGACATTGATTCTGGTCATGTTTTCGGTCAGTGATTTTCCGGTTATTAAGGGCTCAAAATGGTGGCGAATTTGATGAAAGTGATGAGATTTGTTGTTATGAACAACCGTAGAACATGATATGGATATGGTTAAGGATAAACGAAAATTCTTCATTTTGCATTGGTTCGATGCTAAGCTAAGCTCGAATTGGATTAATTAAAGGAATTTTCTATTTCAGTTCTCTTCTCACTAAACATCGAAATTAAATTTGCGGATGGTTTCTTATTGTATTTTCCGGTTTTGTTTCTATATTTACGAAACGCTTATACACACTTGAAGTGTAGAGTCGGAAGCTACTTACTTACATATACCTAACTAGTTGCCGTCTCGACTGCTCCAATTAAATTTGCATAAAATTATCATTTTAATTACACAATTCCTTGCCGCATTAGAATAATATGTGGAATACATTTGTGCAGCATTTGATAGGACTTTCTCTCGCTCTCTCTCTCTCTCTCTCTCTACCTCTCTCCCTTTCTCTCTTGAACTTAGGAGGCTATGTGGGAAGTTAGAAGCCGTACACTGCATCAAACCCGACAGATGAATGATTTTCGTCGTGCACTGAAGCATATATAGACAGTGAAGCCTGTGTTGAAGGCAGCAAGCACTGAACAGCATATCACCGAGAGTTGATGTTTCCACAACATAAATGGGAAATATGAATACTACGTGGAAAAACATCAAAGAATTATTTTATTAATTTTTTTCTCTTTCATATTTCCGAAGAGTTTTCTGTATCCCATGACCCACATCCCACCGCAGACGCTTCCTGATCCCGCCCGATATACCTTTTTATCAGGAGCCTATTGATGGGTGAATGGCTGCTTCCATTCATCGCTTTATTTCGCAATTCTGGTCGCCCCGCTAAAAGTATAGGCAGTAAGCAAATAGTACACAATTTTCCCCGTATATTTATATTCGGATGCCTTTCGAGAGTATACTTTCATCTGCGTCTGTGAATCTGATTCACTCTCTGTGTATATTTTGGGCCTATACATACCTATTATGTACCCTTGCACGAAACGAAACCAGTCCAACTTCAGATTCAGCCGCGGTATTCGTTCCGTTGTTGGGCATAACTGCGTCCATTCTCTACGGTCGGTGTTCCCTTTAGCTCAATGAATCGGTTCCCTGAGTGTGTGATATGATGATAAAATATTTTATCCGAGACCAGCGATGTGGAAAATTCTGTTTTGTATAGAAGAGAAGGTTTTTAATGTAATTTTGCGGATAATCGATACTAAATGGATGGGCATCAGTATATAGCATACATAGCCTGGCAGCATGGTGCATACTATTCATACTGAAGATCTCTGATGTGGGCCATACGCTTTGAGCGGCTTTTGTTGATTTATTAAAATTTTGATGCGATTGATTTTACAATGTAATCAACATGTATGTCGTCTGCAAAGGACTGCATAAAAGGATGCGCTCGTCCTGTAAGCGCCTGTTTTAATAATGGGCTATAGTCAATATATTTATTACGAAAAACAAAAGCTTTCGAAAAAAATATTTCGGGTTTTTTTTTTTTTGCCCGAACGGAAGCTTGTTCCAGAAGACATAATGTGTTTATATGAATGGGGGAAAAAAAAGGAAAACTCTTTGAAATTTTTAAATTGCTTTACACAACTTAAAATTGCACAGCTACAAAATTTTTAATGTAAATGAGCTTTTTGAATATATGCATATTGCATAAGGATACTTTAACCCGGGGGGTTTTAAGAACTTTTTTTTTCGTGTCATTTCAAAGAGATCAATGGTAGAGATTTGATTAAGATACAATTTGTTGGATAGCAGATAGCGATTCTGATGTAGCAACTAGTCGTCTTTAAACGGATCCCTAAATATCCTGTATTTTGATATTCCTTTATCTGAGATTCATTCAGCAGGATTAGTGATGTGAATTATTTGATGTCAATGTCAATATAAAAGCGGGAAGAAAAAACACAAGGTTAAACAACACACGTGAATGACTATCTGACTAAAGGGGCATCATCTAACAATAGAGTGCGTCAACTACGAGTACCAAAACCTTGAAATATACATACAGAAATGGTACATCCATATAGTTACGAAATGTTTGCTAATTTCTTTGAAGTCTAGTACCTGAAATAGTCAACATAGATAAATAATTTCATCCTTTGAACTGTTCCTTCCTTGTCCTGTCTAGCATGCTTCTAGCCTCAGAAGAAATATTGCTAAAAGTTCTTGTACATCGGCAGCCCAGACAATTGGTAAAAAACTGAAATTAATATGGATATTCAATTCAATTCAAATTTACCATAGATTCTTCCCAATTGCATACTTACACGATCACAGAAATTAAGGTTTGAGTTTACAAGTACACCAAAATCTCTTAACTTCTTAAAATACTGCGATAGGTAATTATTTATGAAAATAAATGGAAGCTGAGAGAAGTCAAAGCCAATGTTGTACACAGCTATGAATTGCGATTTTGAATTTAAACAAATTTATTCAGCGTCCGATTCAGTATGCTTTGCATATCGAAGTTATTACATTCTATGCAATTGTCCATTAATTCAATCTTACTATTTCGATAAATTTGGAAATCGTCCGCATATAATTGAGTATTTACATATGATAACAGCTTGAAACAGATAATTTATAAAAAGGCTGAATAAGGGAGGACCCAATATCGACCCTTGAAGTATACGCTTATACAATACTAATGCATCTGGGAAGCTATCCTTTACTTTCACTCTTTGCATACGATTGGAGAATTCATCCCTATCCAGGGCCTCTCAAAAGTCAGTAGATACTTTAAGTAGTACAGTCTCAGAACTGAATTGAATTTTTTCCTAAGACCTGATTGACGGGATGATAGCAAGCAATTTTCTTCCACATAGGTCTATATTTGCCAATACATAACTTTCTCGGGTGATTTCGCCAAAAATGCACAATTTGCTTATCTGGCGAAAATCTGAGACATAACTAGGTGAGGTTTTTGTAGCAAGAGGTTTTATTGTAACTAGCTTCCAGGTTGTATGCATGGATATCAGCAAATTTAAACAGTCCATGTAGAGAGGCAAAATTACAGAATTAATCCAGGGAAGGAAACGGAGATCAAACCGGAGGAATCTGCGTTGAATAAGCTTTAATGAATCCAATCTGGACTTAGTAATAAGGAGACCAGACAAGTCTGGCATATGCAAGTATCGACTTAAAAAAGGTGCAGTAAAGAAGTTTTGTAATATATGGGTCGACAAATTCCTTAGACCATCTATTAATAAAACCAAAAATTAAATTAGCCTGACAAGTTGTGTAATCGATGTGATCTTCAGAAGAAAGGCGAAAATTAAGAATCACACTCAAATCCTTTGTTTTGTAGAGCCTGGATAATGAACTTTCTTTTAGAACATAATTGGAGTGAACTGAGTAACTTTTATGAAAATCATAGTTGTGCATTTCTTAACATTACATATAAATATATATCTGCTCAAGAAGGAATTTATTTGGATTCGCCGGTATATAACAAAAGCTAAAAAATGTTTTTAATTTGTTATTTCATCACACAAGTTTCAAGTCTTGGTTTTGACTCATATAATTCACACCCAGAATTTATTCTGAGTTTATATGAGATATATAGGAGATCAATTTGATTTGTTTCAAGTGTCTACAGCAGGCAGAAAACCAAGCCCTACCGATGAGTATAAGGTTTTCTGCTAACACGAAACGCTTCTTCTTCTTCGTTTTTCTTTTTTCTTTTTTCAGCCCACTGCGGGCGTATATAGGTTCAATTCGTTTCGAGTGAATCTGGTTTTTAAATGTTTTTAATTTTTTTTTCTCTATTTTTCTCAAATTTTTTTTCATTATTTCATTTCTTTTCTTTATTCTATTTTTTCATTTGTTTTTCAAGTCACTCAGTTTCGCTATTTGGGACTTGTTGATGAGTCAAAACCAAGACTTGAAACTTGTCACCAAAAATATAATGGATTGTGTGATGAAATAACAAATATTAAAAACATTTTTTAGCTTTTGCTATATACCGGAGAATCCAAATAAATTCCTTCTTGAACAAATATAAGTTTACCCCGATAAAAAATCCTAAAAAGTAATCTCTACTTTTATTACATATAAAGGAAGACAATTACTTAAGCACCATTTATAAAAATTGGTTAAATCAAGATTTAAAAGAGCATTAAACTAACACATGAAATATTTTGTCAGAAGCAAATGAAGTGCACTGTATTGAAAGCCTTTGAAAAATCTAAGAAGACTAATCCCTGCCAATAAATAGCGCTTGAAATATCATTGTTTATCTTAAGTAAAGCTGTTGTGCAACTAAGTCCAGAACGAAACCCTGACTGATTGTCATGTAAGAGTTTATTCAAAATCATAAAATACATTTTTTTCTCCACTATTTTGAAAATATATGGTAGCAAACTAATAGCACGATCCTCCATACATTGCGACTTTACATCCTTGGGACCAGGAACAATTTTTGAAGATTTCTAGGGAAAATGGAACTTGTGAAGCAAGAATTGAAAATGTGTGTAAGAGCAAGAAGGACTGCAGGTATACACGTTTTTACAAATATAGGTTTTTACAAATATAGGCCATCTACACCAGCAGCAATAGATTTAATACTATTCATTACCGTAATTAAGAGAAACGTTCACTGTTTCATCATTATTAAAATTGACAGTAGCACTGCTCGCTTGAGTTAAAACAAATTCATGATTAAGTGTGTCAGAATCAATTAATTTTGAGATGACAAGTCCATTCTTTTTGACGTTATTACAAACAATTTTATTAGGGAATTTAATATTTAGAATGGGCGAGTAATACCGTGTTTTAGCTTTGCGGATAGCAGACGCGGTTCTCTTCCGTAGTGACCGATATTCTTCATGAAAAGTCGATAATCTGTAACATCTCCATTTATTATATGTAAGATTTCGAGCAGCAATTGTTTTCGAATATAAGAAAAAAACCATGGGTACACTGTAAAAAAAGTAGGACAATTTCCTTAATTTAAGACACGTTTTTCCTAAAAATAAATGTCATTTTCTCTAATCTAAAGGGAAAATCAATCAAAATTTCCCCAAATCAATGGAACATTCAATGGATGTAGGTATTTGGCACCAGAAAACCTATATAGTAGGAGAGACCGGCGACAAAAATAACAATTTTTACATTTGGCTCATCTGTCAAATACCTACCTAATAAAGGTTAAATAAATTATATATTCACAAAGTTGAATCAGTCCGAATTAAATGCGCCTAATTTTAGTTACCTAAATGAAACTGTTAAGAACTATAAGGGTTTTTCGGAGATACGGCGATTGTTACTTTCATCCTGGGGTCCTAAGACGAAAGTAACATGTAGCGAGGACAAAAGTTTTATTGTTTGTTTTAAGGAAATTAAGTGAAAAATAATTTTAATAACAACAAGAATCAACGTTTATTATTAATAAAAATAAAAACAAAAATAAATATTCTCACCGGCTTTATAAAAATAAATTAAATATTAAATTGTAGCTGGTATGGGAAATTAAAACAACTTTTCTTCTTTTCACCAACGTTTCCCGTTGTATTTCAACGCTTCTTCAGGGCTATAAATATACATGACAAAGAATTCATTTACAACAGTAATACATTAAAATTGTCTATCAATTACCTCAAGAAATTATATGTAAGAATTATAAAAATTATTGTTGAAATTACACATTAAAAAAAGATTAAACAAATTGTAAGGAGCACCCAAAAATTCTAAAAAGTTTTTTTTACGGCTATCAGATAGCATCCTATGTAGATAAAAATACAGGAAAACAGATAGTCTAGTACTGGTATAACAAAGTGGGAGTAAGACCTTTTCAAAACTACAATAACATCAATCTGTTTTTTTTTCCTAACTTATTAAAGTGTTTTTGTATGGATTTAATAGTGTCCTATAGACTGGATTTAGGTTTAAAGTATCAGTCCGAAAATTAATGTTGTTGTCATTGAGTTGTATGTATATCATTTCACTAATATTCCGTTTGTACCAATTATTTTCATAATCCACGATGTTTGTATTGTCAAAATCAAAGACATGGTCTCTCTCTTCGAAATGATGCTTGGCTAGGGCTGTCATTTCTTTTTTGTGACTGTTGGTAGTTCTGCAATCATACCCGTGTTGGTATAGTCTTTTCTTTAATAATTGTTTAGTCTGGCCAATATAACATGCTTCACATGACTTGCAATTAATTTTATATACCACATTAGACTGTAATTCATGTGGATCTCGATCTTTAAGTCTGGTGAATAGATTATGAACTTTCTTCGTATTATAGAAAATTACCTGTATATTCTTAGAATACGAGGACATTAAGTCTTTTAATTTGTAAGATATCGGTGTCATAAACGGCAGCCTAATATATGTTTTATTTTTAATTGGTAGATTATTAGTTGTATCAACGTTATGGATGTTTGTATTCGTTGCATTATATTGATTAATAACTCTATTAATGAAAAATTTTGGGTAGTTGTTCATCAGTAGAATTGACTTAATTTTTATAATATTCTTTATTATATAATGTTGCGAGCATATATTATAAATCTTATTCAACATATTCCAAATCACGTTTCGTTTTTGATATAGAGGACAATCCGAGAGAAAATTCAATATTCTACCAGAGCTTGTACATTTCATATACCAATCAGTATCTAAGGAGCCATCTTCTTTCCTAATTAGGCACACATCTAGAAATGGTAGTCTATTATCTGACTCTCTTTCAAATGTAAATTGCAGTTTCTCGTTAAAATCATTAAACTTGTTCACCACTATGTCTACTTTATCTTTAGGTACTGCTAAAACGGAATCATCAACATATAGTTTGAAGAAAGGTATGGAAAAGTCCAGTTTCTTTAGGGTATGTTTTATTAAGTAGTTCATGCCTATGTTGGCAATACATGGGCTAGCAGGATTACCCATAACTGTTCCATCTATTTGTTGGTACACATTATTATTGAATTTGAAGTAGCTACTATTGAACAAAAAGTCGGTTACTTCTAGGAGTATATGTAATTCTAAATCAGTATATTGAGATATCGTTGTCCACTCCTCTTTAACTATGTGTATAAAAAGATCCTTAGGGATGTTGGTAAATAATGATATCACGTCAAGAGAAATCAAAATATAATCAATGGGTAATATGAAGTCACGGATACTCTGTACCAATTGTATAGAATTGGTTACTTTAAACTCAAAAGTCTTAATATAAGGAGTTAAGTTGTTATGAAGAAATATTGCCAAGTTGTAAGCTGGTGTGTTAATACAAGAGACTACCGGTCTCATAGCTAGTCCTGGTTTGTGAGTTTTTCTCATACCATACAATTTCGGTGGGACAGAATTTAATTTTTTCATTCTATTCCGTTGTTCTTGTGAAATATAATGATGTGTGTGTAATTTATTAATTAACACTGTAGCTCTGTTCTGAAATTTAGATGTCGGATCTTTTTCAATTATTTTATATAGATTGGTATCTTCTAAAATTGTGTTCATAGATGTGATATATTCTTGTTTATACATAATTACTGTAGAATTGCCTTTATCACTATTAAGTATATATATATCACCATTATTTTTTACAAAACTTTTTGTTCTATTGTAATCTTTTATCAAGTCATCATATTTGTCAAAACGATTGATATTGTTATAAAAATTGGTTATAATATTAACAGCTTTATTTCTCATCTTACCTTTATCTTGGAATGTATTATCTGTTATGAATATATTATATTCTATGTCTTTAATGATATTAGGTATAGCCACTTCTTTTTTTGTAAGAGGAATAGACATTTTTGGTCCCGCTGCTAGAATTCTCTTATCTTCTATTGGTATTTCAATATCGGTATAATTGTGTATGAATTTTTCACTGACTTTAATAACTATCTTGCCATATTTATTTTCTAGAGTTTTTATTTTCTTTATATTTACTCTTTTTATCTTATCAAAAATGCAATTATATCTATTATTTACCCGGTCTTTGAAGTTATTAATAAACTGAGGTTCGACTTGACTAAATAATTGTTCATAAAGAGTATTTAAATCTCTGTTGAGTTGTTGTCTTCTATTAATAGTAATTTTTATTTCTAAATTTAAGATACATCTTCTAAATAGCGTTGGTTTCATGGACGTGCGATGCATGCATCCTGAGACATAAATTTTTGAAGTTATACCTACCAAGCAAAATTTGCCACTTTTTCAAATTTCAAAATACCGTATCTCCGTCAAAAATGGACAAAACCAAAAACAAATATTTTAGAAAAGTACCTACTACTTGCAAAAATTCATCAAAATCGGAAATGGTCGATGCACAAATTTACACAATATTTGTCGATTTTCTGTGGAATGACCCTAAGCAAATTGGCTGTTACAGCCATCTCATCTCCATCGACTAAAACTACAACAACGATAACAACTGGAAAACACACATCCGTTAAATTGAATAGAAAGAACAGCATCACAAATGCTTATATATATGTAAATTTATTTTTTCCCGGACGGGAATCGACACTACACTTGTTAGAATCGGTCAATGATGGAGAAATAAGAATTTTTAAGAACTTTTATTTTTAACGATTCTAAATCAAATTCATAAATACTAGAGGAAAAAATAACTGCCTTGTCCGGGGTTTGAAACCGGTACCTTCCGCTTGCCGGGCAACTACTCTTACTTAGGAAGGTCCAGGTTTCAAACCCTGGACGAGGCGGTTGTTTTTCCTCTTGTATTTATGAATTTGATTTAGAATCGTTAAAAATAAAGGGTCTTAAAAATTCTTCTTTCTCCATATATGTAAATATTCAGAGAAGCATCTAGTAAAACTAATAATAATTAAGAGTATATAATATTCAAAAAAATTGTATACTAAATAAATGCAAATCTAAGCAGCAACAAATAAATGATGTGATTAAAAAAGAGATTATTCAACTTATCCATGGTAAAAGTAGCCTTTAGGTCGTTACTGCTTATGGTTCCGATCCAAATAAGACCAGATCGTGTAGAGCCCATCAAGAGATATTTACTTTTAGGCAGTACCAGTGCCTTCCTCTTAATAGAAAAATTATTTAAAGACAGGCTCTCATTTATGTAAATTGGACTGTGATAATCCAGCGCCATGACCTAACCCAACACCATGCAGTGATAAAGCTTTAATACCTATTGCACTCTTATCGAATATCTAAGTTTTGTTCTTTAGACTTGTGCATAGGTATTGTACCTAAGCTCATCATAAACAAAACCATAGGTTTTGCACCTGATAAAGCTTAGCCTACCCGCTGCACAGAGTAAAATTTTGACTAGATTGCTGTGAATTCATCGCGGTATAAACACTTATTAAATGGCCGATGACTGATGATATTCATATTATAATCTGCCTCCCAATAAAATTTCCTTTCACTTATTTATCATTTTTTTTCCCGAAATTTGTTTAATATTATTTCGATTTCCTTATCGTTGTGTTTTTTTTTTGTTTTTTTTTTATAGCCTATAAAAGATTTTGTCTGCAAAATTAATTAAAATTTGCCAGCAGAATATCAATGACCTACCAATTTTGAAACTAAGTATAGTTCTAGCTCAGAACGTTTTATTGCTTTTGACCCATAATCAGTGAAAACATACATAAATTCCTCGTAGAAGAGATAAATTACATAATCACAAAAAGTAGATATGTAATCTCAACGGAGCTAACATATTTAAAAAGACGATGTTCGAGTTAATTTAAGTTAGTATCAAAAATAGCCTTATTAAGCACGTTACAATGTCGCGAGTTCATTGCATAATTGGAATCTTAATTTCACTTCAGCTGTTAACTTTTGATGGAATATCCTCTGCTGCAGTGGAGCACCATGTTAAATTGTCAGATGAAGTAATTGAAAGTCTAATAAAACTCGGAGCAAGCTTCAACGAAACCTTATCATTTGAAAGTGATCCATGCATAGATTTCAATGGATATGTTTGTGGCAAGAATGACATTATAAAACTCGAAATGCTAATGGATAATCCACAGATTAGTAAAATACTATTGGAATACCTTAACAATACTGAAGATTGTACTGAACCTGAATTTAAATTGAAAAATTATTGGGAATCTTGCGAACAGAGCACATCTGAAGACTTAAAAAATTTCGTAAAAAATTTTAATTTTCCAGAATCCATAGGAGGATGGCCTGCATTCAATTCAAACTGGACTGGAGATAAATTCGATTTTCAATTTGCAATTGCTGAATTCGGTTCTTATTCTATTTCGGTGATAATTAATCAAATTTTCAATATCGAACCGCGAGATTTAAAAAAATATTTACAAGTGAATGTTGGTGATTTGAATTTATTAGAATCAGATTGGAAAAAGCAAGAACTCATCGATAAATTATCAAAATTTGGAGTAGAAAGTGTTGATGACATAATAAAAGATGTGATTCAATTTGAAATGGACTGTACAGAAGTTAGGATCAGTGCAGAATCAGAAGTAGATATTCAAACAGATTTTGAAGGTTTGAAATTGAAAATTCCAATAATCGATTGGGATAATCAAATGAAAATTATTGTTGGTCAAACGATTGCTGCAGATTATCCTGTGGTAATAAAAAATGCAGAAATTCTAAAGAAAATGATCGAGAAAATTTCAAATATGAATCCCAAAATGGTAGCAAATTATTTCTTTTGCAACTTTATTAATTCTTTGCCTGAATCAAAGGAAGACACAAAAGAAGAAGATTGCTCACGTCTCTCGATAGAATACCTAAATTCTGTGGCATATGGAATATTTACAAAAAAATTTTTTACTAGTGATTTTCTAAAAATATTTGCTGGAATGATTCAGTCTGTATCGAAAAATTTATTTAAATATTTTCCACTTGTTGAAGATAAGTCTACTGATGTTAATTTTGAAGAAAGTATCGAGAGTCTAATGAATAAAGAATTCAGTGATGAAAGTCTAACCAAGGAATACGGAAGTATTGAATTAGACGATAGCAATTTCCTTCAAAATACATATACTTTGCGGCGGCATCAAAATCGTGGTATCCCACGTCGAATGTTTTTCGAAAAATCAGGAGAAAAAGTCGACATTGTCAGTTATATGCTCACTCGAATATTTTCGTTTAACGTATTTGCAGCTGTGAACAAACCTACGTCAATTGCATACAAATTTATTGCTTTTAATCTAGTAGAGACTCTTTCGAAATATCTGGTGTTAGATAGAATAAACGATGGCACTCTGCAGTGTTTGAGACTCCAGTTGAATCAAGCGACTCTTCAAGATGTATGGAGTCTTTACACTATTCAGATTTATATTAAAGGTTATCTAGATTGGACGGATAAAAATCAGGATTTAATTCAAGCTGAAGATGTTTTCCTACATGAGTATGGATTAAATAGTAAGAAGGTACAATTTTTAGATATTATGCAGTATGGGTGTAGAGAAATGGAGCTATTTTTACCGCTTTTCAAAAATACAAAAGAATTTGCAGAGGTTTTCGATTGCCCGGTTGGATCACTTATGAATCCAAAAGAAAAGTGTGAACTAAAGCAAATTGAGACTATATAAGTAGTACCTAATCTAGTAAGTAAGTTTAAATGAAAATGTATCTCTCTGAATGTATTGTATATAAAAAAAAAACAAAGTATTGATTATAACAATAATTTTAATGAAAAGTATAAAAATAAAAGCGGACAAGTTGGTAATGACTGGACAATTTTCATTGGAACGATCCTATCAACAATTTTTTTAAATTAGTATTGCGCTTGAAATTTTCTATCGTGCAAATAAAATTTGTTCTGAACATTATCTATGAAAATCAAAAATTTTTATTTAATAGCGGAAGTTAATTAATTAATCTCGCAATTCAAATTTACAACAAAAACATTTTTCCAATAGGGTGGGGATACATCACTTTTAAACTTTGGCTGCATTAGGTGTATAAATGCAATAATTATAGAAAAATCAGATCTACTCATCCTTCCTGGATATTCAAAGACTTTTATCAGTGAAACTGTTTTTGTTAAAAAATTAATTCTTCGGTTTTAAATTCATACTTCAAGGTAAATCCGCGTCCAATATCCAATTTGCGCCCAGTTCATTTTATAAAATAGAATAAAACGACGAATTTTCCTTAAAATGCAGATATTTCGATATCCTCATCATCGTGTACGTATCTGCTATCCCTAAAGTTAGCAACAGGATCGTTAAGTTAAAGTTCAGTCATCAGAGCTCAGTTCATTACGTGTGGGCATGTAAATAATACGCAAAGTGAAATAAAACATTTTTTTTTCTTTTAGTGTAGTGCTAGTGCAAGGAGCGAGTATTCCATTTGACCTAATTCTATTTCCCAAACAGACACTTGCCCTAAAGGCATTTGTTCAAAAGAATGCTTTCCTAAAGTCTGTTTACCAAAAGGATGATTGCCAAATTAAGATCTTTACCAAAAGATCATTGCCAAAACGCTACCTGAGTTCTTAAGTGACCAAAACTTCACTATTTTCACTATACGACCACTAATCTACCACGCTCTTTTCAATTTTTTATCAGTTTTGTTCTATCTCCTTTAGTTTTCGAAAATGTATACTTGAATTTGTTCAATATCCCTGAAATTTCAGTTATTTTCAAACACTTTATGTTCTTATTTTCCCAATTTTCAGTTTTTGTATTACATTGAACACAGTGTCATAGTGTCTGGCAAATTTATAAATGTTGTGCTTAATTGTTTAATGTTCAACTTTTTCAGATATTGGATACTTTTCCAATTTCTAAAAAATAATTAAATTTTATGCATAAGTGTCCTATTTCACAATTTTCATGTCCAATATCATATAAGCTACATGCTGCAAATAAGGCCCACCTAATTTGAAAACGCAATTAATCAAGGTGATATAGAACTACAAAAATATGTTTTCCATGAAGTTTATTTATTTGCATAAGTAAAAAATAGAAAAACTATAACAGAAGTGAGTATTTCAAAAAATAATTCAGTTTTATAAAATTGAATAATTTTTTTTTGCAAAATTGAATAATTTTTTTTTTTGCAAAATTGAATAATTTTTTTGCAAAATTTAACAAAATTTAATAATTTTTTTGCAAAAATTAATAATATTTTTTTTTTTGTAAAATTTAATAATTTTTTTTGCTAAATTTAATAATTTTTTGCAAAATTTAATAAGTTTTTGCAAAATTTAATAATTTTTTTTTTTGCAAAATTTAATAACCCTTAAACTTCCGCAGATTGTATGCCGGAGGAAAAACGGAAGCTGGTAAGCAGTTCCACATTCGCACTGTTCGGGATAGAAAAGCATCACGAAATTTTACTGTACGGCCGAAAGTAATTTGAAGGGTAAAAGGATGTACGTGGTTTGCAGCGCGAGAATTGCGTGCAGGAATCACTCTACAAGGGATTAGACTAAATATTTCATCAGATCATTTACCATGCATGTAGCGATAAAGGAGCGAAAGGCATCCAACATTGCGGCAGTGCTCGAGTGAGTCCCAGCCCATATATGGGAATTGTATTCCATGCTGTTCATGTGGTGATAGACTGTCATTTAAAAAACATATCTATTCGTAGCATAATTTCGTTCTTGAAAAACCTTATAGATTTGAACTATCCAAAGGTATTTATTTATTTTATTTATTTATTTAAATTACAAGTTAAAGTGAGAGTATACAAAGATAGCCGGACAGTGACAAAGAAAGTGAGTCGCCGTCTCGGATTCCTATCTGCATCACCTGTACATAGGACTCAAATTCCACTCTGCATCCAATTCATATGGGATCATCAACAAGTCCCAACTTGTATAGGTGACCCCTGAGAAGAGAGTATCCAATGAAAATTGACACCAGAGTTCTCAGAGTTGGCTTTTTTAGTATCAAAAGCTTCTTCGATGGGTTTGAGTTAGGCTCACAAAAGGCAGCTGTTTTAGTGTTCGTCCGGAACCGAAATATTAGAGGCAAGATGTTTTTGTGAAATCCCGATTATGGGAGGTTTCCCCTGAGGCTGAACTAAGAGAGGCAAGCTCGTCCACTTTTTCGTTCACACTAATACCGTTGTGACCGGGCACCTCGAGAATGAGTACCCTATTATTCAGGGAATTCAGCGTAGTTTTGCACTCCAACGCCAGAGAGGTTTTTAACGTCTTGAGAAAGCCTTTACAGCAGCTTGGCTGTCCGAGCAGATGTCAATTGCCTTGTTCTCAATATCTGAGTTAAGAAGATGTCTACCTGAGTTAAGAAGATGTCTACCTGCTGTAATGACCTATCTTGCGATTGGAATACCGTGACATGGCTGGCTTTCAAGGTGTAGGGCGATTTCCGTATGGGGATCCTCGTCGCAGAAGATGCCAGTTCGGGTTTTTCCTTCAGATTAGGAGCCGTCTGTGTAGACAATAGAGTTTGTCAAAGGCTGAATCACAGAATATGATTCCCATTCTGCCCAAAGTGAAATTTTCGATATAAAGTTGCTTTTCAGCATGGTCTGGAGGAGGTGGTCGCTGTCCCTCTGTCAATGTCAGTTGCGATGGACTGCACGAATTCAAAAATAAATTCGTATGGAACTCTCGTTCCAGTGTGAATCCAGCTCTGATTGAGATGCAGTCTTAGCACTGAGATTTCCGGGTCGCCCCTTCTTGATGTATACTTGCACGGTGTGTATGTTGAGGATGACCTCAAGAGCTCGAGTGCTAGTTGACTGGAGCATATCACTTACATTGAGAAGGAATAGTTGTTGAATCTCTTCTAATATCTTACGATGATTGGCGAAATCCATTGCTTTTCACCATACGACAGAGCCGTAGGTTAGTATGGGTCGGATGGCACTGGTGTATATTCAGAAGATCATAAGTGGTTTGAATACCCACATTTTTCCTATAGTTCTGCAGCACAGGAGGCACGAAGGCCCTAACAGCTTTGTTCGTTCTGTTCTTAAGGTGTAGTTTCCAGTTTATCTTTTTATCTAATAACTATTATACCTAGATACTTAACCCTGACTGATGGAGGAAAGGTTCAATATGAAAATGTTCGTTCTCTTAGTAAGAAGGCATAAATCACTTTTCTGTAGATTGATGCACAGTCCGGAATCTATAGATCAGTCTATGACTTGTCGGATCGCATTCTGCACCAGTCCGCAGAGTTCGAACTCATAACTATCGGCGACTAAAATCATCAGGCCGTCTGCATAGTATACCGCTTTTTACCCCATTCGGGTGTGTGTTAACGAGAGGTCATCCACAATGAGTACCAGTAATAAAGCTGATAAGATACCACCTTGAGGGTTTTCCATATGGACTTTTTTCTCCTTACTTATCCAGCTGAGATCAGCAAAGACAACTCTGTTGTTAAACCTGTGTGCGATGCAGTATTTTAGGGAATTGTTCACTCCATGTTCTTCTACATCGATAAAAACAGCCAGCGTTTAAAGAGAAGCATTTATAGGGTAAGGTACAGATGTAACGCCATCTAATATAACCCATATTAGGAGACCAGATGAAAACCTTTCAATCCATAATAGAAGAGGTGGGGTGAGACCAAGAGCTTTAAGTTTGACTAAAAAGTATGTTTAACTTAAATATAAAACTTTGAATTCCATTGTTATATAATTCCTATTTGATTTGTTCCTTTTAATTTAATAAAGTCTAAAAGATGCTTTTATCTAAAATTGAATTTAGTTTTAAAAAAGAGCTAGTAGAGCAAAATGGCTTGTTCGTCCGTCCGTCCGTCCGTCCGTCTGGCTGTCCTCACAATAACTCAAACACGCGTTCAATTAGAGAGCTAATATTTTGCATACGGGCTGTTAAAGCAAACTCTTTTGTTTGCCTGTTAAAATTGGTAGGCTGAAGTGATTCACCTCAACCTTGTTGCTGTGCATTCGGTGTTTCACCGATTACACGAAACTCATAAATCTGAAAGTAAATTAATTATTAATGTCCCGGGCTACTCGGTTCTTGCACCAGCAGCAATAGCGACTAACAAATATTTTAAATAAAAACGCAGCTATTGTCCAAAAACGAATGACAAATTTTATTAAATTTAATGTCACTTATATATACCTACAAGTTATAATCTAAGCACCTGTACTTCATAAAAAGTGCTGACTCAATTCACACCACACAACTTTCCCAGCAAGTTCTAGCAAGCTTGCTACTCAGGCAAAGTTTTGATAATTTACCTGGGATCATGTTGCGTCTGGCGATTGGTGAGAAAATTATGTGGCGTAACTTGAGTAATGCAATTGCGAATAAAAATAAATTTTAAACTAAAGAAATTCGGGATTTTAAAATGCGATTTGCAGTTTTATACACGGGCTTTAAAAAAAAGGTAATTTAAATTCAAAAATGGGACCGATCGGGTAACTTCTTCGTAGGATTGCCATACAAAATTTTTGTATTTCGCAATATATTTAGACACTGCTGAGAAACCGTCCATATAGAGAGCTGAACTTTGGTGCATGATGTTTTCACGGCAATAGTAAATAAAATTTAAAAAATAGACTAAATCCGGCTATCCCTTCTTGGTGTTGCCATATAAAAATTTAAGTTTTTCCCGTATACTGTGAAAATGATCAATCCTAGAGGTTTTTGTTGTACTGAAAACTTCTTCAGAATATGAAATCCTATGAAATTGGTTATAACCATCTTTGCTGTCCGATAAGCCATTCTAGAAATATATGCGAAAAACCACTTCAAAAATCAAACTTTACTTATTTTTTAATTCTTGAATAACGAAAAAACTAATAAAGTCATATCTTTTAAAACGACATTTTTGTAACACCCCTTATTAAAAAAAAGTTTTTATAACTTTTTTATCGTGGACGCAAATTGGCCCCATGGTGGACGCAAACTGATGATTTCCGAATATTCTGATATTTTCAATTATTATGCAGACAAGATAAATATTTTGAGTTTTTAATTTAAATTTAAAATATAAATTCGCATCTTACTAGTGTACTATAAAAGCTTAAACAACGACATCAAGTAAATTCTACTAAAAGCCCTTCTTGTAGGAATGACATTTCCTTAAATGGACGCGATTTGGTGCGTTTACTTGCGTAAATTTTCAATATTCCGACAGAGAAGAATTATTATGGAAAATATTATTAAAAATCACATCACGATATAAGCTAATATTTCAATTTCATTTATCTGATCCTATTTGACCTAAATTTTGAGTAATTTTCATTTTGAATTTCTCAAAATTAAATTGAAATTGGTGACTACCGTCGCCAGTTAGAACCAGCAAGGACACTTGAAGCACAATTCCACAATATTGGTACGCGACCGCCTGCTCTCCAAATAAAATTTGTATTATGCCAAGCTAACAGACGTAAATATTCGAAATTATCTCGACGACTTGAATTGAATTTTAAGGAGCCAATTTGTTACCGGGGAGTTCATTGATGCTCTACAGCTTTTTCATTAGAGCTATTCTAGCAGAGAGAGAGGTATAGGTACCTACATATATACTTACATACAAGGACCTCCCCATCCATAGATTCAGGATCTTTGCTTCGCTATCGTCGTTGTGCCAATTTGCGCCCCATTTCGATATTTATTTCACTTGTAGGTACCCCGTGTAAGCAATGAGCGGAATAATGAGAACAAACGAGGAGAATTGGTGTATGCTTTTTTTTTTTGTTATTTTTATTCTTTGCACAGGAAAAGTTAAACGTGTGGCCATAGGAACAAGAATTGAAATTCCTTCAGGATCACACATCTACCTATATAGATGTAGATGCAATTATCCACTTTGCATAATTCACTATGGTGGCGGACAGTTTATTTATGTTCCTTTCTTAAACTGACTGAACTGAACTGAACTGAACTGATGTGGTTGTGCTTGGTGGCCGGGAACGTGTGTTAAAGAAGGTTAGTTCAAGTATTCAAAGGACTTAAAAGAGTAATGCACACGTACCACTGTTGCTCACTTACTTATATGTCGCCTAGAATTGTATAACACGACAATGACATTCCTCTGAGTCACAATAGAACACAAACCACCACCGCATTTATGTAGAAACCTACCTCTCCAGGGAAAATATAATTTGTTTCCTGCCAGGCATGAAAAGTGTCAATTAACACCTCATAATTTTCTGCTTTGTATGCATGACTGCCACGGTACATCCTTAACTACTTATGTACATATATACATGGATATACGGGCAAACGCACATCCTTACAACATACGATACAAGAAGACTATATGGTATACCGAAAGGAAGATGGTGGCGGTAGCACCCTACTTTGAGTAGGAGTATTCGCTGTTCTCAGGCTTTTCTTGACGTGTGGTCTTTAAGGTTAATCCACACCACAAACCTCTTAATGAATAGACGAATTAGAATAACAAGTGTAATTTGATTCAGTTAATTCCTGAGCAAACTATTTATTACCTCTGGTGAGCCGTCTCCTTCACAATTGCGGGAGTAACTTTAGTTCTTCCCCGGATCCCTTGAGGTAATTTACTTAAGTGTAGGATGACTGCTCCAATTAGGTATATTCCCGAGGAAAAGGAAGACGATTCCATCGAGGAGTTATTGTTGTAGAGAGACTTCAATAATAATCATATTGAGTTGTTTGTTTGTAATATCTGAAGTAGAAATGATTATGACAATGGAGAGGAAACTCAGATTACACAGCTATTATTCGACTTAAACCTTAATTGGTTATTAGCAAATTGACGTATACCTAGCATAATTACCATGATACTGTATGTATTAGTAGGTAGGGAAGAGTCCTCCTGATATCTATTTAAATTTACCAGGATGAAGGTTGGGAATAATAGGTTTTCATCTTAATGATGGTGAACTCATGTTATCATCTAGGGCTGACATTTGTGGTAGTAGTACTGCCAACTCTGTCTTGAGATTATGGATTCTAGGTCGATCTTCCTATTCCTAGAAATCCTAAATTTCTACTTGTTTCTATTCTCCCAGTTTTATCTAAAGTCATTGAGAAAATAACGCCTACACAAATTACAAACTTCTTTCAACGAATGACTTGCGTGCCATGATTTGTACCGTACTTGTTTCTCTTGTTTTTCTAAGGCGTTTTCTTCCGGCGATTATTAAATTCTTTGTCAAAAATCGTTTCACAAGCTTAATTTTCGATAAGACAGCAGCACATTTTAGCCATAATTATTTGAGTAAAACGATTTCAGGCAATATTCTCTACTCCTTTAAGCCAGTCAATTCTGGGGTGCCACAGGGGTCTATATTGGATCCACTCGTTATTATTAAGTTAGTAAATGATATTTTTGATCATATAAAAATAGTAACTTATACCTATGTGCAGATGATGCACAGTTATACGCATTTCTCGAACTATTGGTCTAATTGAGAAAGGGATATAAAACCTTGATGGATTTTAGTTACTTTCCTGAGGTTGGGTACAAATATTTTCATTCTGGGATAAATTCAAGTTTTATATATATTATAATATACGTATAATTCCGTTTGTAACGCATAGAAATAATGATGGTAGAGTAAAATGATTTGAACACCCATGCATAATATTAAAATATATTTTGATTTTTCGATGTCCGTCCGTCTGTCCGTCCTCTCAATAACTCGAGAATGGGTTCACTTATATAGCTGAAAATTTTGCAATCGCCATTTAAAAAATAAATGTAGATTCAAGTTTATAAATGAGACAAATCAGGTAACTCCTTCGTGGAATTTCCATATAAAAATTTAGGTTTTTTACGTATACTGTGAAAACGATCAGTCCTAGATGTTTTTATTGTACTAAAAGTTCTTAAGAATATGAAATCCTACGAAATTGGTTATACTCATTTTTATTGTCCAACGAACCATTCTAGAAATACTTAGATGCCAAAAAACACTTCAAAAATCAAACATGCACAGAGGGATGATTATACGAATTTACATACAGGCAATCATCTAGGATATCGTTACAATTGGTTTTAGTCCAATTCTAGTTTTTGTGGGCAACCGCAGGGTATATTTGTCGGGTTTTTTATGTGCAATTTCCTCTATAATTAACCAGAATTATCTGAAAGACATAGAATTAAGAAAAAAATAAATAAATAAAAATTTTTAAATCACCGCTATTTCTTTGTAACAGCACTATATTTGGAGAAACCTTGGCCTTTTGCTCCTCTGACAACACTCGCGGCACTAACCTCGCGCACACTTTCCTCATGACTAAGTTTTCTGTCACGATCTCAAAACTTTGAGTTTGAGGAATCCTCAAGTCATCAGCAATCATTCTGATACTCATCTGACGATCACTGTTTAGTAAATTGTTTGCTCGCAACACATTTTCGTTGGTCTTCCTGGTCGAAGGGCATCCGGAGTGGTCGTCGTCTTCCACTATTTCCCTACCTTCTCGGAACACCTTGTGCCACTAAAAACATACCCGATCTACCCATGGGAACATCACCGTAGGCCTCCTTACTCATGTGGTGAGTCTCTTCGCCGGTTTTACCAAGCTTTACACAAAATTTGATCGCGCTTCGTTGCTCCAGTAAACGCTCCATGATTCTCCATGACGAGGCTTTTTGACAGGGGTTCACAGTGCAAGCGACCTCCTCTCTTCAACGGTCGAAAGCCGACTGCCGATTTTTCCCAGCGTTCCCAATATCCCACTCTACCGACCCTGCGCGCGCACGCACACAACCTCCCGTTCGCCCGTTCGCCCAGGAAAGTACCAGTCCTACTACTTTGAGAACAAACAGCGTAAATCGATTTTTTGCCCAAAAAGTAAGCAGTGAATTGTGAAGCTACTATCAAAATTTCAAATCGATCCATGGAGGTTTTCGAGTAATCCGTAGACTGGTGTTAACCCTTAAATCCAAATATGGGACCTTTCGGGCAACTCCTTCGTAGGGTTACAATATGAAAATTTCGTTATTAACTTTATATTTGAGCACTGCCTGAGAACACATCGACGTAGAGACTTAAAATTTGGTGCATGATATTTAGCAACGGTAAATAAAATTTCATAAATAGAGTAAATTGGGTTACCTGAGAAGGCATCGACGTAGAGAGCTCATATTTTGTACTCTGTAGTTTTTCAATTTATATTAGGACACTACTTTACGCGTCGACGTAGAGAGCTGAAATTTTGTGCATGGACCATTTTTAAAAATGGGAAATTTAAGATCGAAAATGAGAATAATCGGGCAACTCCTTCGGCACTGCCTGATTACGAGTCGTATAAAGAGCTATAGTCTCCCACACATATGAACGTATTTATACCATTGCCCAACACACGCACTCACACTCCAACATACAAAACCACGCAAACACAACCCCCCACACACACAAACCACTCACACAACCCCAAACACAAATACACACACATACAAACATATTTTCTAGCTGCCGATCGGAGCTTCTTCTTTTTATGGCCTAACCTGAGTGAGCTTAAAAAATTAACCTCAATTCCCATCACTTTTTCTAAAATTCAACTACTCACTTCAAAAAAATTATAGAAACCGTCTTTGGTCCACGAATATTTTAGCTCAGGCTTCTGATTTGCCGCATAGACGAAGGAAATGCTCAATGTGTCACCAATAGAACTAGAAAATATGTACCGATGTTACTGGTTTGTGAATTGACTGTCTGAAGAAGCCTGTCTTTATGCTCGCGCCAGAGAATCAGTTGATATTTTCTTTGCTCGGGATCCACTTGAATTTGCCGACACATCTAGCATATATCTGCGGTCATCACATATTTGTGCATTCTTATTAGAATGGAAAACAAGTCTGATTGTACAGTTGGTCCAATCTTAAGAATGTCGTTGAGAGATTTGCCAGTTGTAGGCTTGGCTGACGCATCGAACGCTACACGGAGTTTCGTGCTCGAACTCTCAGGTTTAACAACGCAGTGATGTGGTAAGTAATAATTCTCGGATGGGATGAGTTCCTTGTGTATTGCTTGCATGGGCCCTAGGTGCGTGAAGGCCTGATATTGGCGTTTTAGCTCTGGATTTTTGTCTAATTTGCGTTCTACAAATAGAATCGTTTTGTTGCCAGCTCAATTGAAGATCCCAAATTGTGTGGTGGCTCGCGAAATGGTAGCTGGACAATGATCTGACCTGATGGAGAACGTTGAAATGTCTCTTGAAAGTGCTGCTCGCAATCGTATTCTTCCTTTGTCATCCGGTTTGATGGTGCATCATGTTGGTCTAATACCCAAAATTTGAGTAATTGTCTCTCCAGAGCTGCTACTGAAGGCTGAGATGCAATACTGCATTAGAAGCGACTGATGGACGACGAACTTGGAGTTCTCCCTGCTACAATCCAGCCCAAGCGGGTGTTTTGTAGGAGAGGCAGATTATTGGATACTCTAATCTGGCCACCTTGTAAGAGATCATAGTACAAGTCAGCTCCTATCAGCATGTCGATTGCTTGAGGCTGATAGAAATCGGGATCTACCAACTGGATGTTCGCTGAAATTTCCCATCTTGAGGTACACATATATGTTGCTGGCTGATAGTCGCTGATCTTCGGCAGTACAACAGCTGTAGGTGTCGTAGTAAAATCATTTGCTCTAGAGTGTAAGGCTAATTTACTCTCGTTTTGGCAATGGTTTCGTGTCCACCGATGCCTTTTGTGTCTCTATAAACCCAGCAGTTGAACAAAACTGTCCGGGATAAAATGTAATTGAGACGCTAAATCAAGCAGTGTTCGACATGGAACCAGAGCTCCTGTTGCATTGACGATGTCCACTACAGCTGTTGCCAGTAAGACTTGTGATTTGGCAGATGCCTTAAAACTGGTGGTAGCTTTGTTCGAAGTTTGCTGTATTACTCCTATTACTCGATTGTTTCTGTTGCAGCGAGCTTGCCCGTTGTATTTTTGTTGTTTTTATTGATTTTGTACTCAACGTATAATACTATTATCTATTTTATACTCGATGTACCTAACGTTCTAACGTAGCTTAGGCTGAGGTTCTTTAATAAATGCTTTTTCTATTCTATTCTATTAATTTTGAAGAAGTAATTGACTGCAGTGTCGTGTTATTCTGTCGTATTGTATGATTGGGCTTGGCGGTCTCTTGCTTGTCTCGGCATGCATTGTGAAGCAGACTGTTGTGTCGGCCCCTGCAATATGTATAATTTCCTGAAGTAACATCTTTGAATCTGATGTCCAGGTTTCAGGCAGTTAGGGCATAACTGGAATTGCTTCACCAGCTGGAACTTATTGTCAAGTGATGAATTCAGGAACTTATTGCATCTGTAAATTATATGCTCTGCTTCACAGACGGGATACTGGGTTCTTGGCATTGATGTCACAAATGTAACAGACTTTTTGCGCTCGTCTTTCGTATGCATTGCCTCCAGCATCTGAAATCTGGATTTCACGAGGACACTGGAGAGATTGTTCGTACAATTTCCGGGATTCTTTGTCTAGCTTCTGAAGTAATATGTGGATCAATATGGCATTCCATTCTTTGATCTTATCCCCCATGTTCTGCAGTGATAGAAGGCATTCTTTACTGACATCATGGATCCGCTTTATTCCAGTTCTAAATTTCAACTGTCAACGTACTTTGTGATAGCAGTTCATTTAGAAGTGCAGTTATTATACTTCTTGAGTTATTGTACCTGTCTCTTAGTATCTTCCAAGCCACGGTGTAGTTTTGTTCCGTGGCTTGTAGATGTCTTATCAACCGGCTTGGTTCACCGGTAAGATGAGCTTTCAGGTAATACAACTTTTTTGCTGCGCTTATAGACTGATTATAGTAAGCCCTTGAACGAGGTGCATTAAACTCTTCTCTAATTGAGTTTATCAATCTGTCCAACGCATTTATTGTTGCGGCGTGCATCCTTAGAGTCTTGGCTGAGTCATTTTGATTAACGTCAATGAGTGTGGTGGCTGGAGCACTTGGCTGTTGTGCATCCGCGGGACACTCCCTCAATCTCCAGTCTATTTTACCTAGGAACTCCTTGCAGATATCTTGGGACCGTATACGGTATGCTTGTGTGAAGTACGCATGATCTGGATGTACTTGCTGGATGCATTCTAGCTCTTCATGCCTTTTATTGAATTGAATGATGCATTCATTCAGGGATGTCTGGTACTTCAAAGTGCCTTCCTTGGTTCTCTGAGCAATTCTCTCCTTTTTAAAGTTATCGAAGTGTTGGTTGATGGCACGGCCAAGCTCTGAATTGAGCTGACGCGAGTGCTGCAATATTTGTCATTTGGCACACAAAACAAACTTATAGTATGAATCGTAGAATGGTGAGATAATTGTGGTTGCTTATGGATAGAAGCGGAGTCGTCCGGATACTGCTGGCTATTATAACGTCTCTTGATATAAAGTGATATCTAGATGTTCCTTGGCTTACTCTGAGGTGCTGAGTCCCTAAATATGATTTGAGTCCAATTGATGTAGCTGAAAATTTAATCTGAATGCTGCTGCCTATTGTGTCGCCTGTTGACACAAAGTAAGATCCTGAGCTATTTCTTGATGTACCCTATTGCTGTTAGTAGCCACAACGGAAGATCTAGCTTCTTAAAAAAAACCGGCTGCTGAGCTCTGGAATGGATGCCAAAGGGAATGTCGACTGAAAGAAAGTGCTACTGCGTGACACAGTATACTACTTATGTATTAATTGCTTCAACTTGCTGGAGCTGCAAATAAAATCCGGGGGCTGTTGGCTATTGTGTTGCCTGTTGACACAAGGTAAGCTCCAGAAGTATTCCTTGATATATCTTTCGGCTGTAAGTTGGCACGAAGGAAGATCCAGCTTGTTACCAAAGCGAGATTTTAATATTGAACTCTCGAATGGATGCCAAAAGAGAGTCTGGACTGCTTGTGGTGCGTGATATAGCACTACTTATGTTACACAAGTAGCAATTAAGATCACGTCGGGGTCACCAGATTTTGTTTGAGCCCTGAAGGATTCCTACACAGTTCAGATTTGGTTGGTTTAAGAAGGCTTCCTAATTAAACCCAGAACAAGAGAACAACGCTTTCATTTAATAAAAACTTTATTCTAAATTCTATTTACAATAAAGATCTATATTTATATACAAATTTTAATATGAGAAATATGCAGAATCAACAAATTCAATTTAACAAATTTATTTGACAACGAATTTCATGCGTGAAATTCGATCTCACGAAATTTTTATTTGTCTGCAGGTGTTGCTGATGCAGCAAAAGTACATGAAATTTACCTAATTAAATTGAATTTGTGCTGCATTTCTTTTTCTTCAATAAAAATTATTGACTTCTGACTTTGATGATTGTTTTTTATTGTTCAATGCTTAAACCACTAATTTTGCATTATATGGAAGCTGAAAGTTTTTTACTTTTTCAATTAAACGAGCAGAATTTTTTAAAAGAAAAACACAACTACCGAAATCAAAATTTTATAAAGAAATTTTGAGAGCATACTGTGTGTTTCGATCAGCAGTGAAGGGCGATCTCATCAGAACAGCTATGAAGCCCTGAACTGCCTGCTGTCTACACTACAGTGAACTTTCTATAAAATTCCTAATTTCCTAATTTATGTACAGAGGGATGTAGGTTGGTGCGGAGGGGCTGATTTTTCTTTCAAAACGCTTTAGCCTAATATTATAAAGGGTTTTCCAATAAGAGGTGTTATTTTGATATTCAAAGAAAAATGCTATTTTTTGAGATAAATGATCGGACCTTTCTTTCATTATAAAGAGGAAGGTATAACGGAAAATAACATCAGCCAAATGACCACCACCACCACGCCTATAGGACCATATCCTTTTCATGAAATTTTCCATAACCAAATCGCAAAGTGACTGCCCTATGTCCTCGATAGCCTCACGAATTCCATCTTTGAGGTCTTGAATCGACGCTGGGCTATAGGCGTAGACCTTCTCTTTCACGTGGGCCCAAAGGAAGAAGTCGCAAGGTGTTAAGTCACAAGATCTCGGTGGCCAATTGTGATCACCTCTTCGAGAGATAACACGGTCCGGAAACTTTTCCCGTAAAAGATCAATGGTTTCGTTGCTTGTATGGCACGTAGCGCCGTCTTGTTGAAAGTAAACGTTGTCCAGATCAATACCATCCAATTCCGGCCATAAAAAATCATTAATCATCTGTCGATAGCGCAATCCATTCACCGTAACTGTTGCTCCAGCCTCATTTTCGAAAAAGTAAGGTCCAATGACCCCGCGGGACCATAAACCGCACCAAACAGTCACACGTTGAGAATAGAGAGGCTTTTCAACAATAACTCTTGGGTTTTCCGAGCCCCAGATGCGACAATTTTGCTTGTTGACGAAGCCATCGAGGTGGAAATGGGCCTCATCACTCAAGAGTTTTCGATGGAATTCCGGATCATTTTTATGCATTTTAAGGACCCAATCAGCAAAGACTCGACGTTGTTGATGATCGGCCGGCTTGAGTTCTTGTGTTAACTGAACTTTATAAGCCTTAAGACCCAAATCTTTATGCAAAATACGGTGTAATGACGTTTGTGGAATGCCTAATTCCAAAGAACGACGAGGAATGGACAAACCTGGGTTTTCTTCAACACTTTCGGCTACAGCAGCAATATTCTCGGCTGTTCTTGAGCGACGTGCACGGGTTTTATTCTTCACATCACTAACTTGTCCCGACAGCTCGAATTTTTCTACCAATTTCTGTATTGCGGTCCAACAATGTGCTTCCCGACGACCCAAAAATGTTCGAGTTTTACGAACCATCTCTGCCACATTTTCACCATTTTTATAGTGAATTTTAATAATTTCAATGCGTTGTTGAATCGTGTATCGTTCCATTTTTATTAATGGCGTGGTTTCTACTTGTCAAATGTCAAAAAATGACAGCTCCAAAGGTGACATCTACCAAAATAGCGGGCTAATTAAAATAACACCTCTTATTGGAAAATCCTGTACATATTTCATGGGAGCATTTCAATTTTCTATGTTTAACCGTTATTGGATTTTGATGTGAAATAAAATTTGATAATCATTTAAACTACTCACCGTAGAGGAAAAAAAATTACTCCACAACTTTCGCAAGAGAACGAAGGTGAGAATTAATATGCATATGTAAGATAGATTATATACCGTTATATGAGTTTTTAGTGAAAATATAATGACTAAAAAGTATAAAATAAAAAATATTAAAAACACTTTTAAAATAAATAACGTTCGGAAAAATAACATTAAAAAGTAAAAAAAAAATATTTTTCTTTCTCAGTAATAAACACAAGAAAAGTTTTATTGCAAAATATGAAATGCTAGAAATCAGATTAAATCTTAAAAGTTCGGGCATGAGTTGCAGTTAGACAATTGTGTTTATAGTTATGGATGCCCAAACTTTTAAGATTTAATCTGAGTTCTAGCATTTGATATTTTACAGTAAAACCTTTCTTGTGTATATTACAGAAAAAAAAACATATTTCTTACTCTTTAGTACAATTTATGCATGCAACTTATTTATTTTAAAAATTTTTTTTAATATTTTTTATTTAAATATTCTTTTCAAGCAATTCTACCCCCAATATACATTGGAAAACATTCTAAATCCTGCCCTTACATATTTCCTGAATGAAACATAAAACAAAACACTTTTAACTTTTAATTGCCGGATCCTGATTGAAATAAAATACCTAAAAAAAACAATTTAAAAAAAAATCCTCTTGTAATTCGCTCATCGCTCTGATGAATCTTTAATCAATTACGGAAAGATGAAGCTCCCATTAATTAGATCAACACATCAAATGAACTGTTGTAATCAATCAGTCAACGGGGCTGACAAAGTGCTCTACTACGAGACGCTAAATAATTAAATATCAATTAATAGCAGCTTTTAAGGCGACAAAGTGAAGCTTTTAGGCATCTCCTTTCCTACATACATACACACGTCAATTAAAGCTTTGGAGGGGTTGAGAATTTTAATTAACGGCACATCGAAAACTCGAGATGCCTTTAATACTTTATAAGTCGTCATTATAAGTCTTCAAATGAATTCTTTATAACTGTTAATTGCCTTTCTATATACACGGAAAAAGAGCATAATTCCTCCCGCATTGTATTTTGACTTCTACCTTCATCCTAGTTTTACGACGTTTAATTTATTTTCAATGTTTCATTTAGGTATGCGGATAATTCCGTGTTGTTGTGAGAAAAGGCTTTTCATCTCTGCATCTATATATGTAATACAATCGAGATCAAGATTACTATAAGGTGCGATAATGAAGATCTCTTAATTCATGGATAAGAAATGAATATGCAGGAACTGTAAGAAATGTAGTTGAATTACGTATTGGGAATTTTATTCCTATACATAATTTGATGACATAGTTATGCAATCATACAAATACCGAGAAGATAATCTTAATACCCAGGAAGAAGTCATATTTTGAGGAAAATCTTACAATTTGGTTACTCTTTCTATCTCCATTAACAGTTTGTTTCTAACTGCTACCATTTTCTCCAAACAGTTCAGTTCTTTAATCTGGAGGTCACTTAGCGATTTCACTCGGTTTAGAACAACATCCAGAACGGTTCTAGGGAGCTCTAAGGCTCATACGGAAATCCGGAAGTCCGCCCGGACTGACAGAATGTCCAGGTTACGTCAGAAATGTGGCCAAATAATCTTAGTTTATCAATCCAATGATATCACTGATAAATCTCGTCCGCTATATCATACCTGCCATTTTGTTTGAATTTCTCAATTTATCATCTGCGACTTCGAAAACCTGCAGATATCATTTTTGTGATGAATCGAATCATAAATGACAAAGCTCGTCTGCCATCTTGAAGTCGCGATCTTCATTGATCCATAAGAACTACGCAAATTTCCATATTTGTGTGAGACATGCAGAAGTAGGTGTAAATTGTGTTAAGGCTACTAGGCAGTCATAGATCAAGTGAAAAAGAAATATTTACAAACATTTACTTTACAAATAAATTTATTTACAAAACAAATAGAGAAACAAATCAGATTGCGTCCTTTTAACTATAATGTTATGCTTATGATACACATAGGGTAAATTTAGCTGGGTATTTGCTTCAGGGTAATTGAATTACCTAGTTAATTGAAGACCCCTGATGCACATTAATCGAGGTAATTTGAATGGTAGCGCACATGCCTGACGTTTAGTATGGATGTATAATTGCATTAATTCCAGCAAAGCATCAGTAGGCGATGCAAATGAAAATTTTCGAATTGTTACTTCTCATTTCCACTTTGGTTTTGGTTATCCCTGAATATGTGCTTACACCAATTTTATATTACTAGCGACTACCAGTTGGCGCTGTTATCAGGGTAATTGCAATTACCCAGCTATTTTTTAGGATATAGAATACGCCGAAATTACTCACTCGTTTTTTTTTTTTTTTGGTATTTGTCAGAATAATCGGGGTATTTGGTGATACACACGGAGTAAAAGTAGGCTAATTTAATTAACCATTTACCCCATGTGTATCACAGGTATAGATTCGTATCATAACGCTTAAAAGAAATATATATATAAATACGCTAAACATATTCATCAATTTCGCACGGAATTTTTTTTTTTTATGTTATGCTTATGATACACATGGGGTAAATTTATCGGTTTAATTAAATTAGCCTACTTTTACTCCATATGTATCACCAAATACCACGAGTATTTTGACAAATACCCCGAAAAGCAAGCGAGTAATTTCGGGGTATTCTATATCCTCAAAATTTGCTGGGTAATTGCAATTACCCTGATAACAGCGCCAACTGGTAGTCGCTAGAAATATAAAATTGTCAAAAAGTCAAAACCAACGTGGAAATGAAAAGTGACAATTCGAAAATTATTATCTGCATCGCCTGCTGACGTTTCGCTTAAATTAATGCCAAATACTAAACGTCAAGCATGCGCATTACCATTCAAATTACCTCGATTTATGTGTATCAGGGGTCCTCAATTAACTAGGTAATTCAATTACCCTGAAGCAAATACCCCGCTAAATTTACCCTATGTGTATCATAAGCATTACCTTACTTTAAAGCGACATAAATAAAATAAATTATTTTTTTTTGTTTGCATTGCCTTCAGCAGACTTTAGCTTTCTCGCAGAACCAGTAAAAAAAAGTAATGGAGACAAAATTATTAAATTGGTGACCAATTAACAGTGAATTTTTGGATAAAACAAAGTATTTTTAAATATAACACAGAAACAACGCGAGATTTTTTTATTTTTTTTATTATTTTTTTTTTTTAACGTGAATTTTTAGAACTTGTTAGAGAGGTTTCGCGGAAAATGACGAATCTTTTACAATTTTGAAATTTTGTTTTAAGTTGATATGAACCTCCATTACAAAGTTATGACAGAAAAACCAGCAGAAAATAAAAAATTGAGAAAAACGCGTTTGAAATTGTTAGAAATTCTTTATTAGAAAGGTCTTTATAAATGGGCAATACGGCTTCTTGTACTTCAGTCGGTAGCGCAGGCTTGGTTTATAAGTATTCAATTTATTCTCAGCTTTTGCCTTCTGCCAAAAACACCAGCTGTTTGCTCCTTCTGGGCAAAAATCATGCTGCGGGTTTTCTACTACCTGCGGTCAAGCAAAATCACAGTCCACGCATTGCTATACCTCTCCTGCTGCTAAAAATCAACAATTTTACTAATTTCTCTATAAACCAAACAGAACTTCACTATCTAAGACAAAACTCGCTCCTGGCGATGACAAGTGCTGTATTCATACTCTGCAAATAGTCCAGAATATTCCCGAAGATTCCAATCTAGAAACATCGATTCTCCTCTACTTAAAGTTGTTTAAGGCCGTACTTTATAGGTGTCGCTTGTCCTTTTCTGTTGCACGTAATACGACTCTCCGTTGTTTATGTCCATACTTAATTAGTCATTTCACGGAAAATATCCTTTTTCAATTCATGTCGCTTAACATTTTCTATTGCACGTAATAATATATTTCAACGCGAACGTGTAATTTCGAAATCAAAAATTAAAATAAAAATCAAATTCAAAAAGGATTTGTATCGATTTCTGCTATTTAAAAAAAAAAACTGTGTGTATTTAGTCAATGGTTGCCATGACATTTCGGTTTCTGTAAAAATAAAAAAATAATATGCAACCGTGTTGAAGAAAACCTTTAAATTAAGAATTAAAATTTTCAGGAATATTCCCTATTGCTTTTAAGGCGATTTTTATACGTCTTTTTTTAATTTAAAAATCTCGGAACACCACCTGTTGCAATTTAGATATCGAACTTTGCTTCGAAAATAAAGCTCTGAAGAGAACTTTTTTTAAAAACGGCAATGGCAAAGTTTTCTACTTTACCAAATGAGTAAGATAGATATACACACACAAGTTCAGATGTAGCAAGAAGAGACCATCCTTATTCACTTTGGCATTGCCTTTGAATTCTGAATGCCGCTTAATCCTTAAAAATTTTCTCTGTCTCTCTTCGTTATAGTTTGTGTTAGTCTTGCTATAAAAGGAGAGTATTATAGGGTTGAGGATAGGTAATCGGAATGCCACATTCTCAATGCACAGTGGAGCAGAGTGGAGCAGAGTGAGCTTTCAGTCCAGAGCGAAGCTGTTCACAATACAGCGCAGAGTGAAATTCGAACTTTGAAATTAAACGTAACAAATCTCCATAGCAACGCCAAATCAACAAACAAGCAAACAACTGTCATTGTCAAAATAATAAAATCGAAAAAGGAGACACCTGTTGCACCATCAGATTGCTTCGAAACTAAATAAAAACTAACTAAATTTTGTGGTTTTTAAATCATGAAGTTTGCAAAAAATACCTCTTGCTTTTTATTAGCATTCATAAAAAATATTAAATCAGAAAATAACATTAAAACATCTTAGTTATGATAAAAAGAAGTGTGGTGCTTTTTCAACGCCATCTACATGTTAGTAGTTCGAAATTCCATTTTGTAAGCTCTAGGAAATGCCAGCGTGAAATTAGAATAGAATTGAAATGATAGTTATTTCCAAGATTATGTTATTGTAATAATGCGAGCCAATAACAAAAAATTATTTCATTTATATCTGCAAAAAAAAATTTTTCTTTCATAGGAAGATTGCATAGACTACAGCCTCATCAGGTGATCTTAATTATCTCGAAATTCAAATTAACCCAATTCGCGCATATACAATAAAATCTAAGTCTTACTATATCTACATACTAAGTGGAGTCTATTAAAAAGTTCCTCATCCTTCCTACCTGCTGAACAAATATACCTACCCTCACCAATGGAATTTCTAAATAGAATAAAGTCCTTGCGGCACACTCCGGATCCAAAGTGAGGAGCATAGCAGTCAAATGAAATGAAATTGCCCGCAAAGCGCTCTATGAAATATTAATTAAAATAAATCTACATCCCCGGTAAAACTGTGAACTTCCATCTCTGATGATTTCGTGAACGTGTGCGGGAGCAAATAATGTTTACTCGCAACCGCTACGATACCGCTATCCTGTTCCGAGTACATAAAAAGTTCCTTTCTCAACTTTTTTTTTTTTTTTTTGAAAAACTCATTATTTAAATGCTCGCGAGAATGCCCGGTAAAACGCTCATCATCATAAGTTTTAATAATTCGAGAAAAGTTATGATGATGATGTTCGACCATATTCTCAGATCTAACTGTACCAACTACGGTATTTTATCTCATCACGCGGTAAAGAAGTTCAGTCCATCAAGCGCGCTTAAAAGTAGAAAATTAATTATTATAAATGCATAAGTTTTCCGGTGGAGGGGATGGGGCTGGGTACTAGGGTACCCCTTGCCGAAGGCTCTGATTTTGTGATGGAAAGTCCACCAAACTTCCAAATCAGCCTTTTATTTGCTTTGTCTGATCCTGTTCGTGTGTACACGTTCCGCATTAGGTTCAAATTCAAATTAAGCGCGTCGGTAATTAAAACAAAGTCCATTTTCACAAACATTACAGGCTCCAAATGCATACAAAAATAAATACGGCACGTGTGTCTGGTCCATTTCAATGCCAATGCAGGTTGGCATCTGTAAACTGAGCTGAGGACCTCATTCTACTGCTAGCTTTTGATATAGGAAGGCTATATGGTTCATCTCTTCTTGGTGAAAAGGATGATGTTGCAACTTTTCTTTCACATCATTCAGTCAAATGTGCGATAAGGAAAAGGTGGAATTTTTGTGCTGTGAATTTTTGAATTAATGAAATCATTTAGTGTCGAAAATTATTAGGGTAGAAATGCAGACAGGATTTTATGGTAGGCAAATTATCCATATAAAGATTATGAAATACTGACCAAGTGGAGAATATACTTCGAATAGAATACACAAATGTCTGCACTCATAGTTATTCGCTTCAACACATAAAAACTTTAACACCGGAAGTGACTTTATTGGAAAATCTTTCCACTTTCCAATAAATTTAATTCATTTCAATGACGATAGGTGGCACTTTTACTGCAATTTCACTAAATGGAGTAAAATTTTCTCTATTTGAAAATGAAGCGAAATGCTGCAAATGAGTTTTTGATGCACTTCATTTGTGTGACACACTATTTTACTCCATTTAATTAAAAATTAAGTCATTATGGAGACAGTCTATCTAGAGGATTTGAGTGACTCCCCTCAGCTTCATAAGGATATTGATATCCTCATGCGACTGCCTTGAATTTATGTTGTGTATTTTTTTGTTTTATTTTTAGTTCTACATATCAGTAGCTGCGATGTAGTCTTGGAAATCTGGATAACGTAATTTCTCCGCAGAATGTCACTCATGGGCACATATGTAAGTATTTTCTAATTTTTATTTGATTTGTATTTATTTATTTATTCTCTTGACTAATACTCTCTTTTCTTCAAATTACAGCAGAATCCGCAACTAAAAATAGGCCACGCATATTTTTCTTTATATAAGTCACTGACAATTCCTTTTGTTTCTCGAACTCAAGTAGGTAGTCCTGTTTACTTGCTGAGATAAAAAATTTGAAATTTGCAATAACTGAAAAGAGATGATATATACACAAGCACAGTATCACTTCCATCCCTTTATATTGCATACATACAAAACACATCATTATAAAAAAATTCGCATTTTAAAATGTCTACAATTATTTAATATCTTCACGGTTATTTGAATAAACTCAAAACCGTAGTATAAAATCACCATAAACATCACTTTTACTTCCAAAAAGCTGCTCATTTATAAAGATTTTAAAGGTAGGTATCTGAAAATGAACAGCAACTCGAGAAAAGGGCTTATATACTCGTACACACAAAGGCAATTTGTAAACATAGTCCTCGTCAATTTAATCGATCTTTTCACAGAGTTACCTTTCATTATTTTCACCTTAACATTTGAAATAGCTCCAGTTGTTGCCCGCATCCCGCCCACCTGATTGCTTGCTTACTACATATATTTAAGTTCTCTATGGGAACAAAATAGGGAAAGTGTTGAGACTAGCAATAAACGTCTCAGGTCGTCGTCGGTCGGTCGGTTCCTGCCGCCTGTATAGATACACTTAAGAAGTAAAAAGGGTTGACATGAATGCTCCCATTAGGTACGAAAGGAAATCAGATTAAAACCGGTTGACATTAAGACCTTTCTGATTACTAACACTATATGACGAGATACCATTAACAACAATGCTTCTCTATCTAGGTGTATGAATGAGGGCAAATGGTTCCAGTTGATGCGACCTTTGAAATTCTTCAACTTTATTGGATTTAATTTGGGATTTTATGACTACACACTTGGTAAATGGAAAGCCTCATCATCCAACCCATAATGGGATTGGACCTTACTTGTTTTGGTTCCAACTCACCCTTGTCATCTCTCATTTATTTAGATTCTAAATTTAATATACTGAAATTGAATCAGGAAATCTTTGTGTACAGTACACACTACACATAATATTATTATGGATTATGTTTTCTAATGTTAAAAGTAGATAATACTTAAAGCATCGAAAATCTTTTGTAAGTAAGTCAATTATTGATGGTTTGATTATTGTAGACAATGTTGTAACACATATTGAAACCGATTTCTGCATACATATATGTATGTGGGGGGAATTTATGTCGGTTCTTTTGAGTAGACTTGAGTCTTAAATGTTGGATTCATGTTTGGAGTGAATGCAATTTGTATTTTGAAGTTAGGGAATTCAAACCGAAACTTTTAACTCAATCAAAAATCTGTACGATTTTCAAATAAATTAAAGTAAGTAAGATTTAGAGAGTTTTGTTATGAAATAAATCCAGAGCGAATTTAGTCAATATGAAGTTGGCTGCAGCTCGAGAATTGAATGCAAAAAAGTCTTTTACAAACGAAAACTCTTCCAAAAATAAAAGAAATTTCTAGGCAACAGTTTCGTATTAGTAGGAACCGTATACCAATCAGTGTTTCTGCCTGCCGTATACGTCAAAGTCAACAGCCAAATTGACCTCATATATGCACTTAAAATAAGCCGTACTGATGAGTATACGGTTCCTGCTGGTACGAAACACCTACTTTTACATAGAAATTTCTTTGTTTTCTTAAAGATTTTTCGTTTGTAAAAGAGTGTTTTCCACTTAAGTAAGATTTGGTGAGCTCGTCTATATATAATTCTCTCCATTCTCTTTCTTTCTTTCTTTCTCTCTCTCTCTCTCTCTCTCTCTATCTCTCTATCTCTCTCTCTCTCTCTCGCTCTCTCTCTCTCTCTCACTCTCTCTCTCTCTCTCTCTCTCTCTCTCTCTCTCTCTCTCTCAGAGTGAGTTATATGTGATAACGTGAATGGAAGGACGAATATCAAAGAGATCTTAAATACACTATTTCGGTCGATAGAGAAGTAGTCATATAAAAATTCCGAGATTGCGAAGGAGTTGCTAGAAATTACCACCTCATATTAGTAGTAGAAGTAGACAGAAGTTGAATCTTAGAAGCGCTCACTAGCGCATCTCAACAAAGCTCAAACTGAGTTGTTTCAAAGATGGAAAATTGTGTATAAAATTTTTATATTTTTGCAGAGAAAATTAGTATTTTAAAAAGGAATGATCTAGGCTATATTTCCATACGTATATCCATGACGAAAGACCCTAATTGTACAAACTTTTCTATTCAACACTGCCATTGTTTCATGTCAGTCCGAAATTTAAATAGAATTTAAAATTTAAAACAATCCTGAAATTTTTGTAATGGAGGACTCTATAAGAAATTCAAATACATTTTTATCTCTTTACCTATACACATACATAGGTATAATACATAAGTACTTCTTTCATAACAGACTTTACAAAATATTGTATTCCCGAATTGTCGTCAAATATATTTCAAGTATAAAACTAAATTCCCCGAGGATTTGTTCTGACCAAGACGGAAGAAGTTTATCATCCAAACTGCACACCCACTGCTTTCTTTTGTAATCGCGTTAAATGCTGTAGTCACCAAGTTAAAAGCACTTGACATAAATCATGCAACAGAATGATACCATTAGAGTTACATGGGAATAAAAACGCCGAAACAACAGTGCAAGTACTTCATGGAAACGGCGCTTACCCCTTAACAGTCACCTGAGATCCCTTAACAGGTTGCATAAGAAGGAATGTGTGCAGCCACTCGGGCCCGATAACACCTCCCGTTGTAGTAAAACTTTTTTCCCTTCAAGTTCAGTAACATTCCTTTTACGTCCTTATACTTTTTAACGCTATATTCCAAGTACGAAATTTTGGAATTAAGAAAGAAGAGAAGTTGTGGAAGTTTTCATGCCGCAACACTTTTTTTTATGTTTTGAAATGGGAGAAAATATGTGTTACACATACATACGTCCTTACATATATGAAATATTCTACAGCAGGACTAAAGTTTTTTTTTTTTTTTTTTTTTTTGTAGGTTACTGGATAAATAAGGAGGAAGATAGCATAAATCTTTAGGAAAGATTGTTACTGCAGAGAATGTTATTAAGACAAAATCTATCTATATTTAAATCGACTAGCGACCAGGGAATAATCGAATTTGAAATTGGTAAGAGTAAAATTCTAGGGCTTTATCAAAAGTGGCTCGGATATGGTGTGTCCGATAAATATTAACAAATCTTTAGAACGTTTGTTTTCTAAAAGAAATAGACATTCTAGAATTTACTAATATTATACAAAGCACACACTTCGGCGTCTAGAGGATACCGAGTTTCCAGACTCATATTTCCGAGTCTTACTGTGATTCCATGATTGGGGACATCAAAACCTTTATCGTAAAAACTTTCAGAGGTTTTTTCTTACTTTGCACAAAATACAATTGCCTTAACTTATCACATAACAAGTAAAACAGCTAGAATTGGTCTAAGACCAATTCTTATGATACCCTAGATGAATGCCCGTATTAAGTTTCGTATGGTCACCGATCTATGCAAGTTTGATTTTGAAGTTGTTTTTCGCATATATTTCTAGAACGGTTTGTCGCATAACCAATTTTATAGGATTTCGTATTCTGCAGAAGTTTTTAGTACAATAAAAATGTCTTGGACTGATCGTTTTCAAAGTATACGTAAAAAACCTAAATTTTTATATGGCAACATCAAGAAGGAGTTGCCCGATTTAGTCCATTTTGACATTTTATTTGCTAATGTAGTAAAAACATCATGTACGAAATTTCAGCTCTCTACGTCGATGCGTTCTCAGGCAGAAAACGAAATTTTTGTATGGCAACCCCACGAAGGAGTTGCCCGATTTGTCTCATTTTCGAACTTATTTTTACTTCTTTTTTTAAAGTCCGTGTACAAAATTTCAGCTCTCTAGGTATACGTTTTCTCGAGTTATCGTGCGCTCAGACGGACGGACGGACGGACTGACGGACGGACGGACGGACTGACGGACGGACGGACGGACTGACGGACGGACGGACATGCAAAAATCAAAATAACTTTTAATATTATGCGTGGGTGTCCAATCCATTTTGCTCTCCCATCATTATTTCGAGGTGTTACAAACGGAATGACAAACTTAGTATACCCCTATGGTTTCATCTAGGGTATAAAAATGTGATCTCTGTAGCTTAGTTGGTAAGCTCGCCCTGACTGCCGTGGCTTAGAATCTCGCCTCGACACAGTCTTGTGCTTTTCCTCTTACCTAATTTTCTTTCGTCTTTTATAGCTTTTCCTCTCTCTCGTATTAGCTACTACGCCGCCTATAAATATTGCCATCACTCCTGTCTTCTACCAGCACCACATTTCCGAGTCATTACCATTCCAGCGGTAAATATGTCAAGGGCTCGTCAGGGGGGGGGGGAGTGCTTCCACAACACAACCAGAAAATATCATTTCCGAAGCGCTCTTTTACCATGGCCAAAGGAATTTTGCGGAAGCAGATCTCTTCCCTGAGTTTAGGCTTATTCGTTTTTTGTTGTGAAAATATGACTCATAAGCATCTGAAAGCGCAGCAGAAGTTTCAATCTGTTCCGAAGTGCTCTCTTACCATAGCAAAAGGAATCTTTGCGGATTCAGATCTCTTCCCTGAGTTTAGGCTTATTCAAAGCCTATCTGTTTTGTTGTGAAAATATGACTTCTATGAATTCAAAAGCGCAGCAGCATTTTCATTCTTTAGTAGTCAGTTGAGTGTGCGGTTAATTAATATTTTTTAATAATATAATATACCAATACTGCTCTTTTCGTTTAGCAAAAACATGCCTTTGTAATCCGAATAGATTGAAAATTAAACGGAACGCATTCAGCATAAAACTGAAATTTCTAGTAAGGGCCTTATCTTGATTCCCTCTGTATTTCCATAAGAGTGCTATCCTACAAGCGCTCCAATAGTGCTACCCTACAGGCGATCTAACAGCGCTTCCCAGAATCTGCAGCTGAGTGTTTCCCTCTGCGGGCATGCTTACGTTACGTTAAAACGATATGAACAACGATACGATCGGAAAGCACTGCGAGCTTCCAAAGAAGTCGTCTTTGAACGCTTCCATTTCCCGTTGAGATTATCCAAAAATCCAGGATTTTACACAAGCCAGGGAGCAAGCTTAGGAGTACAGAGTCCAGTTTTCATACTGAGAAATATTTCGGTTTGTCTCAACCAATTCGCGTTCCAGTACAGTATATCGTAAAATTAGCTCCAAAATTCTATAACAAGTTTTATTAGAAAAAAAAACCAAATTGTGAAAAACCACTAAAATTAAATTAAATAGAAATGCAAAAAATATGTAAGAAAATTTATTTATGTTAACAGAAAAAAAAACCGGTCAAGTGCGAGTCGGACTCACGCACGAAGGGTTCCGTACCATCGTATAAAATTTAACACTATATACTTTTTATTTATTTTTTTCAAATGAGAGTAGGTGTCATGTGAAAAAATAATGCTGTCACATGAAAAAATAATAAAAATGCCGTCATTTAAAAAAAAATGCTTGAATGAGCATAAAACGAGGGAAAAAACGCCAAAAAACTCACGTTTCTTGTATGGGGGCCCCCTTTAATTTTGAATTTTATTTATTTTTTTATTTTTTGTTGTTATAGCGGCAATAGAAATACACACTCTGTGAAAATTTCAACTGTCTACCTATTACGGTTAATGAGATACAACCTGGTGACGGACGGACAGAGAAGTCTTAGTAATAGGGTTCCCGCTGTTATCTTTTGTGTACGGAACCCTAAAAAAGAGTTCACACAAATGTGAAATGAAATTATTTTGAAATTTTGCAAGAAAAGCTTTTGCACGTCTCTGCTCTGTCGATCCATCTGAACCTAGTTTATCAGTTTTATTTGTCTTTATTGCGATTTTATTGCATACTGCTTTCTAATCTAAAGAAAAATTGATTATTAAGTGTAAAATTTAATTGCGCTTTTACGCTTGTGGATTCTACTAAATTCGCCATTTAATTTCTCTAACCGTCACTTCAACATACTCTTCTCTTTCGCGCTTACGGCGTTGAATTTAATCAAATGAGTGGTTTGTGTCACGGAGAAAGTCAAAATGACAAGTTTACATGAGAAATTTCCTCCACTAATGTAAATACATTTCTATTGAAAAAACAGAGAGAGCAGAGAGAGTATTGTGTTCTCTGTACCGTGCTTTCCTATACACTACACGACATTTCGTCCACTAATACTGGAACGTGGTTCGTTACGAAAATACTTCTGTTACCATGATGTTTCCGATTGCACCTGAATTGAATTTTAAAGTGTTTTTTGCTCAGGTGTGTATTAACTGATCATCGTGGAATATCGGTGAACTTTCAACGTGAAATTATGTAGGTCGATTATACGTTAAAAGTAAGCGACACTACAAATCGCGTCGTAAAAACCCCCGTTAAAACGTCCACGAAAACACAATCGGAGCGACATGAACGCGACAAGTGCGGTCAATCCCCAATTAAAGTTATTCTTTTATTTGTGTTCTAAATTAAAACTAGAAACAATTTCAACGAGTAAATTTGAAAAGATTATTAAAGAAGCATGTGTGGCGTTTTTGACTAATGAAGAGTTTGAAAAACAGAACCAACATAGAAGAAGAAGGTAGGTCCAAAAGTTATATAAGACTCGGCCGGATTTAGTGGCATTTTATCGCCTCAATTAACTTTTCTGCCATTTTTTATTTAACGAACTTTGATATTTTCCACCGCATTGTTTATTCCCTGATACATGATTACGATAAACGTTAAACAATACATATGAATGCAACCCAAAATCTTCTACGCTCAATAAATTTCAAATTTCACTTAAATTCGACGAAAACATCGAACGGTCTCGTCAACATTGTATTTTACACCATACACTGCCATGTTATTAGAACCAAATTGTCAGCGTTTTTTACAGCGTATTTGTCGTATAACTAAGCTAAGCTGCAGTTGTCCGCCATTACAACTTTCTTAACTAAAACTTAATTTAATTAACATTTTATTTTATTTTGCTTTTTTATATGATTTTTAACCCTTAATAGCAGACGCGCGGTCCCAGGGATCCCTTAAAGTCTAATATGGGGTTCCTACTGCGCCGAAATTACGTAATGAAGAATTACTTCCGAAATCATCTAATTTCCCATACATTGATGATTTGGATGAAATTAAATGCAAAATCATATGAATTTCACCACTGAACGCACTCATTCAGCATGTCATTTTCATTACATTGACAGCTCCATTTGTTCACAAATTTGGAAAGAACGCACGTTCGTATCGTTGAAATATGGAAAATAAAAAAATTAAATGGATATATAAAAAAAAATTATGGTCTGTAGCTGAGGTGGAACTTTTAGTAGAATTGTGGGCTGACAATAGGAAATAAGGATTAAAATCCATAATTTAACCAGCAGATACAGGTAAGCTCAAATCTTATATAAAATACTAATTCCAATTTGTTTTTGTTCTTAAAAAGGAAAAAGGAAAAATAGGATCAACTGTAGGCTCCCCGTCCCACTGGCCACTTTATTACAAAATCCATGCCATACTACAAAAAATTAAAGAAAATAATGTGTAGTTATTAGTAGACTCGAACTCGTCGAGTATTTGGGTAGTTACTCGGATTCGGGACTCGACTCTAATACTCGACGAGTTCAAGTTTTTAAAATTAAGCAAAGAAGGGTAAACTCGTCCTCGCCTTTCCATTGTTACTGAATAAAGTCAACGTTTACACAAACAAAATTAAGAAATAAAAATGTAAACAGCTAATCAAACTGGTGTAAATTTGTTCAAATTATTTGAATGTAATCAACTTATTAAATTCAACTGACATCTTATAAAAGAAAATAAAGCACTATCGTTTTATTTTACATATATTGTAACCGCCAACGCGTTTCGTCTTATCAGAACATCATCAGGGCTTTTGTTGTAGCCCTAATGATGTCCTGATAAGACGAAACGCGTTAGTGGTTACAATGTATCGTTATAGAACTCCAGAATATTAAACGTTTTCGGTTATTGATTTAAATTTAGATTTAGATCCTGACTCGATTCGAACTCGACGAGTTTTCAAAATTTGGGACTCGTACTCGCTGAATCCTGAAAACCCGAGTTTTCAAAAACCCTATGTGGAAGGGACAAAATTAGAATCCTTTCTCTACATAAATTATTATATACGTATTTATTTGCATTTTACATTACAATCGATAGCGGTGTTGAAATACTTTCTGTAGAGAAACTTTATTTTCATTAACATGCGTGCTGTTCGCTATCAGCATTGCAATCATCCCTATTATCAACGCAAGTTTATCGCCAGTAGTGACATCCGTTGTATTATCAGAACCAGAAGACAAGACTTCAAAAAGAAAAAAAAGTTGGAGATTAAAAGAATTTTAAGAACTTTTATTTTTAACAAATCTAAATCAAATCATAAATATAAGAGGAAAAAACAACCGCCTCGTCAGGAGTTTGAACCGAGACCTTATGTTTGGAGTTGTTTGTCTGTTTTGGTTGTGTTTGTGAAGGTACCTAGGATTTTCAAATTAAATTGTGGACTCGCCGCATATTCTGGCTATATTTTTAAAAACAAATTATGAATATCGATGAAATACTTACAAAGATATATGGATTTTGGTGTCTCAAGGTACCCGCTAAAAATTTTAAATCATGCGAAAATGGTCAATTTTGTTCTCTTCCAGTACTGAATAAATGTTAAAAATATTTTAAATATGCACCTTAAAACTTGCATGTAAGGTTAAATCGCATCTACATTTTGTACCCTAATTAGATATGTAATTAGTTTTTCAGTTCGGTGAATGGTTTTGGAGATAACTGCAAAAGAAGTGAATCAGTTCTTCTTAAGATGAAAAAATGGTCCGTTTTTTGGTACAAAAATGGATATATTTTCAACTCATCATTATGAAGAACTGGAAAGTCGTGAAAATTCACTTTCTATGAGAAAAATTTTCACAACAGAGTACTAATGGATGTGAAACAGAGAACGAAAGAAATATGTGCAATATATAGAAACTGGGGTGTATATGACCCATGTGCAAGAATTCCGTCTTTTGGCGGTTTAAAGTCAGTTATGAAGTTAAAATGATAAAAAAAACTACACCACTCGATTACCCGCTTCTCCTTCTTTAATTTGATACCGAACATGACGTATTTTGGAAAACCCCCCATATCCAAAAGCACCTTTCCCAAAAATTGTTCATCTATATTTTTGTACTGTAGACCCTTAATTCGAATGAAAAATCCCAATTCTCTACGACCCTCCCACACAGAGTTAGCCGTCCTTTAATATTGCGGCACTTCTCACGTTTTCCCAACTCCTCAAGTATGTTAGACAATCGCGATTTAGTCCAGGAACTTTAGGCCCAAAATGGGTTCTTCTTCGGAAAAATTCCAACCAAGCCGAAAATTGGTATTCATTTATCGTTCAGCTCTCCAAATAAGGTGTGAAAATTCCCCGGAATCCGGTTGTTCGCATAACTTTTGGCAGCTCAAAAACGGGTAATAAAATTACGTTTTTTTCGTTTTTTTGCGAATAACTTTGTTCCTGTTGATATTGGAATTTCAATGCCAGATCACGGGAAAACTATTAGTGTTTTCAATAAACTTTATTCCCAAACGGTTGATGTGGAACCCCTCCCCCCTGCCATACAATTTTTTGTTTGGACAGGTGTCCAGTATCCGCACATTTCGTTTGATCAAGTTTAGAAAATACACATTAGTATTGTACTTAACATATTTTCCTCCATTTTTCTCACTGATTCACCTTGCAGGTTTCCTTTGGCGCACAATTTGTATTGTGCTTTTCTAAATTTTAATTGGAATGTATCCTAATCCAATGAAGTTAATGAATTTTCCTATATTTTTTATTATTTTGATTACATCATTCATTTTTAAGTCAATTTAACTCGCGTTCCGTGGGAGGTCTTCTCTGTGTTAATGTGACATATTGTTACGTGCAATAGAAAGAGACAACTGGTGACATCTACTGGCAATGGAGAGTAACCAATTTCAGGTTCGAAGAACGATGGTAGGTTCAGGAATAAAATAGAATAGTCCAGAATAATCTGGAGAGTTTCTAGGGTATAAATATAACATTTGTCACCACCAGAGCAAGAGTCTTGTCTTAGACGTTGCAGTGTTAACAAGCGAAAGTAATAAACGTGCGAAAGTGTTGTAATTGGATTGGGATAATTGAAAGTGCAGTATTAGCGATAATTAAAGTTGAGTTGATTAATTGAAGGACTATGAATTTTATATGATTTGAAACAAAGAACTTGTATATTAAATATTTAATATTGTATATTAAATTACGCACCAAAGGCCACACACGCAACAATACTTATGCGTTTGTAAGGGTAAGTTAAGGGTTTTAACATTATTTTGTTATCAATTTCTTTAATTTCTTCTTTTAACCTTTCCTTTTTTACTACAAAGTTTTGTTGTTGTTGTTGTTTTATTTGGACTTAGCTGTAGCATGATTTTCGTGTAGAAATCTTTTGTTTTGCGTTATTTCTCCTTTTAATTTATATTTGAACATATTAACGCAATTCTTTCACATGATTTTGTTAATTTTATTCTTGTTTTTTAGGTTAGGTTAAATTGTTGTGTTGCCAGTGGCGTCTAAAACAAGAGGCAATCTCGTCATTTAAATTTATTTGCTTAAGCTAAAGAATGAACTTTTATTAATTATTTTTATTTGTTTTTTAAATATAGATACTCCTAAATTTAGGGGAACAGCACCTACATCAATGCAATCTTCTGATTTAATATGCGATGAATATAAATATATAAAATTATTTAAACTTAAAAAAATTCGACAGATTTATGTAAAAAAAAAAATCAAAGTCCACCTCTAACGGACATCTTGAACAAACGGAATAGATTATATAGCTTTGAGACGTTACAATATCCTCCAACTCATGGTCATATAAATCGTGCAATTCATATAATTCACTTATATGAAAGTCCTTTCGAAATTCCATTCCAGTGACCAAAAAATATTGCAGGGTCCTTCAAATCAAAGGAATTCTTCTAAACTGTGCTCTCATCTATTGAGAGGGTGTTATAAGGTTCACAGGACATTTAACACCGAGTATACCTCCTAAGAAGAGCTTCTGGTATGGCACAGCGCACAAGGCGCACGATATAACTATAAACGATTCGGCATTTAAGTCTGAAGGAAGGAGCGCACACGTACGTGTGTGCTTGTGTAGTATGACAATATCCTTATCCGATCCATGTCTGGAATATAAATGAGGAAACGTCATATCCGTTCAGATTACGCTAAATTGAAAATTTTTATCGGGAATCATAGCTTTTGCATTGATTTGAACGACGTCAGTGATTGTTTGGGATTGGTGAATCTACTTCAAGTCGAATGGGTAATGAAATGATGAAGTTGTGGCCCTGGAAATATATTTATGCTTTTCCTTATATTATAAAGATTACATTTTAGAGGTATGCATAAGCAGTACGTTCTTCATGAATATTTAATTTTTCCTATGTGAGTATATTTACAAGTTTTCTTTAAAAAAAAAACAACAACAACTATTTAAGTGAATATATGGTAAACACTTAACAGCCAGATACCACACCAGGACTCTGAGGATGTATCCCAAGAATATGTATTCCAGATATTCTATTCCACTGCTGAACCAATGGATTCTGAGCTATGGCAATAGACAGATAGACAGAGTCCTCTTATATATGTATGTAGATCCATCGTGATGCAAAACATGTCACGAACATTTCCAGAGTGATGATGTAGTTATATGACATCCAGACGCGTTATTCAGGACCTCGTCGTTTATTAAAACAATTGAGTGAAAATGTCCAGCAATTTTGTACATTGTTGTTTGTTGATTGCATTTACCCACAATGGGCTATTTGCATGAAAATTCCTAATTCACTGAATACTCTAGCCCTCTTGGGCACTAAATCTATTTTCTATTTGCCGATTGCAGTCTGATTTCATTTGGTGGCGTTACGAAATATCGTTGCTGATTCCACGACAGTCAGTTGCTTTTGAAAACGAATGATAATAATTTATTGCCAAATTATTGATTCTGAGAGTTTCTCATGAATAATTTGAAGTCTTTGTTTAAGTTGTTTAGTTACTGTCTGTTAAAAATTATAGGGGGTCTGGTTTTGGGAATAGATATGTAACAATATTTCATTCGTATTGTGTATTTGACATAAAAATTCGAAAAAGAGTTGCGGTAAAGCAAGAAGAAATTGACCCTTTTATGTTTGTAAATAATTCAGAAGTTAAATGTTTTTTTTTGTATGAAGTTAATTTGTTTTAATTTATCAACGTCTTATTTACATAATAGTATAGGGAAGCCCGGGGCATAATGACGAGCGAGGCTTAGTGACGAATGAATATTTTTTGTAATCAGCTTTAATCTAAACTTGCGCTATGATACTCAGAGCCAGAATACAGGGTTAAGAATTGCCAACATATGGTCAACATTTTATTCACATTAGTCTATGTTTGTTGTACAAAAAGAGCGGACGAATTATGCAATTGGAAGACACAGAATTTTTTGCTTTACCAAAGATTGTGTTTGAGGAAATATTTTAGGCGTTTTGATTTGAATGGTGAGTAAGTCAAGTAGATTTATGGTGTGCAGTTTGTCGGAATAATGATAGATTTCATATTAGTTTTCGATAAATTTTGTATAACATATCGAAAAAATACTAATGTGTACTGGGGCATAATACCCATTTATTTGTAGGCATAATTACTGACTCTTTACGGGGCATAATAACGAGCATTTTACAAAGTATAATTATTTTTCGATTTTTACATTCTAGTAGGCTCAACGAAGAGCGGATTCAGAAAAAATAATTTTAAATTAGAAGAAAATTATTTGTCAAGGAAAATGTCTCCAAGAATTAGTGTGTTTAACATTTCGCAAACTGTTAATTTTTCGAACGATATTTGCTCAATAACCGAGAAATCAGGATTTTGTAAAAGATGAGTTAAAATGAGTAAAGATGCAAATGAATGGTTAAGGGGCCCATACAGTGGTAAATATTCGTTTAAACACATAAGAAATTGTTAAAGAAATTTCGTTTATTTTTGTGCGATAACTCTAAGTCGGTAACACTGCTGTAAAAAAGTATTTCTATCGGGGACTGCTATTAATCTAAAGCACAACGTTTCATGATCTAACAGAACTTTTCTCAAATTGTGGATTTTCCTACAGTTAGTATCGATTTTAACAGTTCGAGTTTAAGCTCAGGATTAGTTAAACTCCGTTTGTAGTTTAAACTAAGTTTAAACCAAAACGAGTTTCACAGTGTTCGATCTTTTTTAATATGGCAGCACTTTCAAATTGTGAACTAATAAGCTGTTGTCTGTACAATTGTGAACTAACAAACTATTCTGATTCATTAACTGTCAAAATATTGCTTCTATTTTAAATTATTTGCAAGTTCTTTCCGGAAAATCGTAATGAGAAAAAAAGACGGTGATCGTAGTGAAAAAATATTTATTAAGTATACAAAAATCAGTAAAGAGTCTTGAAAACGCACTACGAATTTCTCATCAAAAGAAATAAAAATATTAATGAAGTTTGTTGAAAAACACAAAAATATTATCAATATATTCATCGCTAATATCTTCCTCATCTGAATTTATTGTATTATTACACAAATTATTTTCTAAAATTCAAACTACTTCAGCAAGTGTTAAATCGGAATATCACTTCATTACATTAAAAAAAAAGATAAACTGAGTTTAAGGGCTCAATCTTGGTGGTTTAAACTAAGTTTAAACGAGGTTTAACTTACCACTGTGAAACTGTATTGAAAAGATAAACTGAGTTTAAACCACATGTTAAACTTAAACTTGAACTGTGAAACCGGCCCTTAGTCGCTTTGAAGAGAAATATTCCTTTAAACGCATCGGGAAAAATACTTAATTAAAAAGTTTCTTGTAGAAAATATTTTATAAAGTGAATTGTTTTTGATTACGGTAAGTGCTTTTATAATTTAATAAACACGTTTAGACTGATACGTTGTTGTTTGTAGTTATGCCTAAGGGAAAACCATTAAACAGTGAAGAAATTATGGCAATCAAAATTTTTTAAGAGATATTCTAATCGGAAAATTGCGAAAGAAATTAAGAGAATAGAATTTTTTTTAAAAAGGGTGAAAATTATAGTTATAAAAAGCCATTGAAGGGAAACACCAAACTCACAGCTCGCCAAAAGGGACAAATATGTTACAAAGCAACCAAAAATAAATTAACTGCAAGGCAAATTAAAGACAAATTACATCTTCCTGTAACAAAGCAGCACATCGCACACATAAGCCTGAGTTACAATTGGAATGTACCTTTTTTCCGCTCCGTTGATCGAACAGATTTTTTAAAATGTTCAGAACACTCTGGAAAAAAGATACAAATCCGGAGTGCTCTGAGTGTTCTGGTAATTTGTTTTTTTTTTATATTGGCAACACTTATGATTTGTGAAATATCTATTGATAATACAAAATTCTTTATAAAAATAAATAAATAATAATAATAAAGTTATAAAAATAAATAAGGGATGAAGGAAACGAAGGAAATATGGAATTTTAAAAAGTGTTCACATTTTCAATAGGATTTTTTTGCGCTCTATTGGTATTACTGACAGATTGCTCCAAATGATCCGAGGTATATCTACGATTAGTTAGAGCACTCTGAGCAATAATACTCTGAAAGTAAATAAAGATACAAGAAGTCGGTGTTCAAAGCGCTCGGAGTGCTCTGAGCAGAGTAAATATACACGCCCAATATGACGCTGTCGCGAGAAGCGGACGCGAATGATGTTGCTGATGCTTATTGCTTATGCTGTTCCAATGATGACGCTCTAACATGTGTTGAATTTTCGTCCCATTATTAAATAAAATCATTAAATCGTAAATAAATAAATTAATTAATTAGTCATTAAATACTGTGGCATTACTTAAAACTTATAATTTTCACTCGTAATTTATTAATTGCTTCAATTCCAGCGACAGCGTCACATTGTAACCCAGCCTATATTGCGACATATAAAAAATGTCAAATGGAAGAAAGTTCAGAGAAAACCTAATTTAACAGCAGCTCACAAATCAAACAGATTGAATTTCACCCAAAAGTGCATGCAATGGAAACATGAGTGGCAAAAGGTTAGAAATTCAACTTAGATGGACCCGACTGTTACAGTTGTTACTGGCACGATTTACGAGGTAAGGGCATACCTAGATCAAAAAGAAATGTTGGTGGTGATAGTGTAATGGTTTGGGGAGTGTTTTCGTATAGATCGAAGCTTCCTATTTGTTTCATTACTACCAGGATAAGCTCCACCAATTACGTTGAGCTGCTGGAAGATTTTCTGATTTCGTATATCGAAGATGTTATGGACGAGGATTTCATTTTTCAGCAGGACAATGCCCCAATCCATGTTTCGAGGTCATCAAAAGAAATACCCTTATCAGATTGGCCTACATATAGACCTGATTGCAAGCACATACAAAATTCTATGGGGTATACTAGCTTCGAAAGTTTACGCCAATGGATGCCAATTTAAAACATGTAATGAGCTTAAACTGTGCATTAAATCATGCTGGGAAAGTATCGAACTTGAAACTCTTAAAACTTTGGTGAACTCTATGCCGAAAAGGATATTTGAGGTTATAAAAAGTCGGGGTGGTCACACCAAATATTGATTGAAAAAAATAGGGGAAAAAAGATATATAAAAATAATAATATACATGACTTAATTCAAGTTGCGTTTAAACGAATATTTAAGTATTTTAAAGTATTTCTTTTTTTTTTATTGGAAATATACATGAACTTTTTTTAAAACAAATTAAAATGTGATGTTAATATATCTCTGTTATATGAAAGAAATGTTTTGCTTCTTAGAATTTTCAAAAAAACCTACTGCGTTTAAACGAATATTAACCACTCACTGTACACGGTCACGCATGTTGGCCAACTCGAGTAATACAATGATTTTGTCACGCAGATTTGACCGTGTTTGACGGTGTGATACGCAGTGTGTCAAGAACACTGACATATATAAAATGGACTGCTGATACTACTGAAATTGCTTACATTATTTGACATTATTATGGGATCACTTTTCTATAGTTGTCTCGTTTTGGTTTAACTACTTTATTCCGCGGAACTACAAACAATAAGTTCTATACAAAATACACCATGGTCCAGTTTAAGTTCAGTGGTTTTCCAAACGAATATATAGAATAGAAATAGATGGCAATACAATATTTGTAATCCTTTCTCTGTCCCCCATAGCTACTTTTAGGGGCAGGTAGATAAAAATTGCTTAATTTTATTTCTTTAAAAATCAAGTTTAAGAAATATTTGATGTTGTAGAAGATAAACTTCCAAGAATAGAAATAACTTCGAATGCATCTGTAATTTGTTGAACTTTTAATATGAATATTAAAGCGAAAGTAAAACTTGAAATCAAAATAATTGCCACAACCTGGAAAAAAAATTTGACCCATATGAAATAGAAAATCAGGCAGTCCATGTTATATATGTATGTCAGTGGTCAAGAAGTTCGATGAAAATCAAGTTAGTTGATATTTTGGGGCGGGGCTACGTATTCAACAACATATTGTACCTTGCACGTTTTTTTCATTCTTCCTATGAAAGTAATTTAGCCTTCCTTCTTAAGTCTCTATTTGTTCTGCTAATTTAATGATCTTCTTCAAAAAACCTTTAGAGGTATAAATAAGTTCTTTCAAGGATATTTATTTTGCATCTCCTGTATTTCTTTTTTTGGATAAGTCTTTTTTCAATTTTATTTTTTTTTTCCAAACGCTATCATGTTTTAAATCATCTATTTCTCCAAATTCAAGATCCGATCCCTGCAAGTATTGCCCTGTTCTAATCTACAGCTTTTAATGACAACCTACTCTTAAAACAAAATCTTCGTTTTGTGAAAACCAACCTAATGTTGAGTTTTCAGAATAAACTTCTTCAAGGATACCCACTGAATACAGAATATTTTCATTGCATCCTATAAATATATAAATATGTATAGTCTAATTTAAAAAAAAAATTAAACTCAACGAAAATAGGAAATTAAAGTAGGAGTAATATAGATAGTTTACGATAACAAAATGTTAAAAGTAAATTACAACTTTTCTAGGATTTTTATACGTTTTTAAATGGAACATACCTAATAAGTATGATCTAAATTTATGTGTACTTAAAGTCTGTAGTAGTAGGGTGGTCATTCAAACCACCTTTAGATCTTATGGCACTAAAGAAATTATCTATGATATCGTCGACTTGTATGTAAGGATATAGTCCATTTTAAAGTACCCCGTTAAATATGTATTCAAATCTGATTAATTTGTTATTAAAATGCCTTTTATGCATTCATTCACTGTGCACTTTTAACCTAATGCCATCGACAAGAAAAGTGGCTCGTTTTGAGGTCATAAAAAGCTTAAAGCTTTCAAGATGGCGAAAATACGTTCAGATACCAGCATACCTTATATTCCTTGTACCGTGGCAGCTCCTGATATGTGTTCCTGTCCTAATGTTGAACAACATGTTGGAAAGTGGTTGGAGAAAAAGCTATCATGTGTGGCACACCAAATTGGACAACATGTTCGCCGTGTATGGGCCACTTTTAAGGGTAATACAAACTGCAGCAGAAATAATTAGGCAAGATATTTAGGAATGAATTTATTGAAATGTTATGCACCTAGCTATAAGATTGTGATTGGAGAGGATAGATAACTTGATTCCACTGTCCTTGATATTGTTTTTCGAAGAATTAATTGCTAAAAACAAAACCGAAATGTGGAACTGCTACTTAAAAAAAAGGTCATTCCATCGTATCTGCTATCCGTAACAAACAAATCCGCCTGATTCTCGACCTCATAGGTGGTGTTGAACAGAGTATAAAGGCTGAAACACAGTGCAAGCGTGAGTGCAGCCGGCGTTTGAGCTTTCCTGTAGAATACATGAGAAGAAGTTGGGCTTGTTCCAAAGGTGAAGTCGGCTGCGCCCACTGCGCTGAGCAAACGCTGGGGTAGAAATAGTTTCTACTCCAGCGCAACTTTTAACATTTGATAACATGTTTTTCAGCTGATTTGAATGTGGTGAACTTCAAAAACTGGGAAAATTTCAACAAGTTTAACTGATTTAATAAATAAATAAAGTAAAAATGTCGAAAGAAAAGTTGATTAGTTTGGTGCGAGATGCGGAGTTAATTTATAACTTAAAATGCCGGGATTATAGAAATATAGAAAAAATATATGAATTGATTTCATTTGACAACACATAAAAGTCAGAAAATAAAAGAATAAAGCACTACACGGTGTTAAAACGAAAATTCACTACGCCGAAGTTTCAAATGCTCACACTGTGTTAAACTAAAGTTCACTACGCCGAAGTTATCAAACGCCGGCTAAGTCGAAGTTGTGTCGTTCGCACTGTGTTTCAGCCTTAATATTCATTTAAATACTAAGAAAACATCTCGTTCGTATGGTGGTGGCCATACAAAATATAAATGTGACCCGGCACATTTTCTTAAAAATTTTACTTGCTTTCGAGTTATTTCCCAGAATATCTGTCATAACTTACGCTTCGACGAAATATTCCGACAAAAACTGAGTGTTGGCTGGCTTTCAGCGCCACGTACGAGACGCTCCGAACTCCGAACTACTTTTATAGAAAAATTATGGGTAGTAGAATCTGTTTTATGGAGAGTTTAGTTTCCTTAATTTTAATACTGCACTATATTTATCGTAGGATTCATGTATGTCGAGTAATTTCGAAAATATACTGTTTTTTGCACCTTTTGGCAGTTTCCCCACAACCAATCGATACTAACTTTTAGTGTGTTTTTTCTTATGTCAAAATTAGACTATACTATATACCAAATTGCAACTTGGTGAGATAACTTTGAACTAAGATCTGTCTAAAGTGACTGGACTAACCTATAAATAATATATTCTAGATTCAAAAGTTATTCTTAACTGAAACCTGCATATGGGCAAGAGAGACAGAGCATGGTAAATACTATCTTTACCTTATTCTTTCTGCTGTGCTTGCATCTGCAGCCAACATAAAAACATCAAATGGCATAAGAAAGCGTTTAGTAAGAAATATTTTGTGTTGGTAGCTCGAACTCTGTCATAAAGAGAAAACTGTAAAACTTGTGCCATTCTTTCCTATAGGAAATTTTTTTTTTCTATATGTCAGTGACATTCGCTTACATGTCGGTGACATTACCTTCATGTGTGCAATTGGCTGATTTCTTTCTACATATTTTATACGCCGTCGTATATGCAAACAGTCTTAAGGATTTCTCTAAACACCTACATAAGTCGCAATCGCAATTCTCGATTCATGGAGGTAAAAACCAATATTGATAACATTGTGTAAATTGAAAATATCCTTAAAATTTCCTTCCTATATAAAAACAAAACAAAACTCCTCAAAAAGTATCTATTCTCAAGAGTACCTTCTTCATTTCAAAAGTTCATATAGCGCCGTATTTAGTGCAAACATTCGATATTGATTTGAAATATCATAAATAATCTGTTAGCAGTCATCAGTTGGTAAATTTAAACAGTAAGTCACCGTACTATCCTGTTCCCTTCCATTAATCGAACTCAACCTCCTCGTTTGAGAGTCTAAACAGCTAATTAAAGTTCATAGGATATAATGAAGCAACTGGCTCTCCACTTCCTACAGGGATATGCTGCTCTCTGACCCTTGAGTACTGCTTAACCTATAATCGGTTATAGAAACTCCATCTGCAGACTGCAGCCACTATAACATTATCCATATCACAATCAGATAGACCCACACACAAACACACAGCAACGGTCACTATCGATTTCCTGTTAATAAACTTATTAGACCCTCTAATGGTAGACAATTTGTACTGTGGAACAAACAACAACCGTCGGCCATCTATAAACATGGGAATCTAATTTGAAGTGTCATGCAAATTGACCGGTGGTTATCTGCTGCTAAAAGGACTCATCGCAAGTCTCCGGACTTTTGTTGTTGATTGGAAAATTCTGTACAACTTACAATATTGACGCCTCGAAAAATTAGCTTTTATCATTTCGATTCACGAAATCCCGACACGGGAAATGCATTTATGGAAATCCTGGTGAGTTGGAAAAACCTCAAAAATATTCGGAAGTCATAAAAAATGTACGCAAACTTGTTTGAAATTTGCAAATTGTTTGGATGGAGGGAGGTATGGTGGTGGTATTGGATTGGATTCCGTTTTAATTGTTTCAGTGTTTCCAGTGTTTTGTGTTCAAAACACTTATATTTCCATCTAGCTACTCTAGGGCCTCAAATACTTTACATACCTACATACGTATCGTATCCTCAACATATCCTCCATACATATACTATATAGGTACAAGTGGTAAATGAATACAAAAATTGATTTCATTGAGCGAAATGTTTTCTGGAATTCCTTACCAGCCAATTTCGTATTTCTCGGGAGCAGTTTCAGTTATATTCCGATTCCCTGGTGATATCATGGTGGAGCAATGCCCTCCCCATTGCCACTTTTTAATTTTTCCAATTTCATGCATGTGTCAGTAGCTCCAAATTAAATTCCTTTTAGCGAACATATTCTACTCCATTTCTTGTGCCTTCTTGCTACGATTTCCTGTGGCTGATGCGCTCCCTATTCGTGGTGCTATGTACCACCGACAGAATCGACATAATTGAAAATGTCAGTGTCACCCGATGGAAGCATAGGGCCAAGGAGGGCGTATACATTTCGTTTGCAGAGAAAAAAAACTGTCTTGTGCTCTTTTATCTGAGTGAAAAACAAATTAACGAACGGAATGGAGCGGGAAGAATGCTTTCAGCGAATATTTTCACTTAATAAATTTAGAATTGTGCAAAAATGTTGTTTTCCTTTTGTATTTAACTTTTTGAAAAAAAAAAAACTACCCAAGACAACTCTATTTTGAAATTGAAATTTTCTTACTCAAAAACCCGAGACAGGTACGCCATGCAAGTATTGCATTTGTTCAGCATTTCAGTCAAATATGTTATAAAGAACATGGTTTCATGATGTCTATTGAATATTTGTTTTTACTTAGCTTATATAAATACAAATACAAAAGACTAATAAAAGATTTTGGCCAGAGCCGCGTCCCCTGTGCAAGTTTTATTGTTAAATTGGTTTTTCGCATTTACATATTTCTAGAACGGTCAGAGAGTTCAAATGATTATATAATGTAGCCAATTTCATAGGATATTATATTCTGGAGAACTTTTCGGTATAATAAAAACGTCCTGGAGTGATAGTATTCACAATAGTTATATGTGAAAAATCGAATTTGTTATATGGCAACACAGTGAAGGGGTTGCCCGATTTAGCCCATTTTGGAAATTATATTTACAATATTTATGAAAACGCTGCATACAACATTTGAGCTCTATACGTCGACACGTTTTCAGACAGTATCCAAATATAGAGTGAAAAACGAAATTTTTGTGTTGCAACCCCACGAAGGAGTTACCCGGTTTGTGCCATTATCGAACTCAAATTTATTTATTTTTAACAGGCCGTGTGCAAAATTTCACCACTCTAAGTGATCGCATTGTCGAGTTCTCGATGACCTGAACTGAACTTTTCACTATTTTCATCCAAAATTATTTATAAATTTTTGACCACTAATTTTATGGAAAACGATAATACTACTCTAGATAGTAACGGCTGCACCTTTCAAAATAGAAGCATAACACTTTCCAATGACTTCTTAAAGGTTATTGAGCGCGATCCGACCCACTTTGCGTGGAATCGCGGACATCACTCAAAATAGTTTTAAAATTAAATAGATTTTACCAACTTTTAAATTAATTATTTAGGGTTATTACTGATAAAAACTGTTTTACCAGAGACAATATATTCATTAGATACGCAGAAGAAATTCCAAAGGTTCTATTAAAACCATTTTTCGAGCTACGTGCTCACTTTTTCAACTTCCTGCCAATGATTTTTTCAATGTTGGCATCGACGTAAGAACTATTTCTGAGAAAACAAATTATGCCATCCATATTATGTCTATCAGTGGTACAAATATTTCTTAGCCACTTTTTAACCAGAAATTCTTGAAACTTAGCTACTTCTAGCCCTTTTTTAAGTAGATTTTAACCGCAGAGCTTACAATTAGACAAGAGTTTGCAGCTCTGACGGACAGACGGACAGACAGACGCATGGAAGGACATGCAAAACCCAAAATAACTTTTAATTTTATGCATGGATATCCAATCCATTTTGCTCTACCATCATTATTTCTAGGTGTTACAAACGGAATATCAAACCACCTGATAATGTTGAAGAATGCCAAACAGTTCACTTAAATCCTTAGGTATATCAAGTAGAAGGATACTTGGATTATAAGTTTTTGTTTTTAGAAATTTTGACAATATATAGTTTATTTCATCCATAAGACAAGACCAGAAGTTGTACTTCGGAGAAGAAAACACTTAATGCTACCAGAGTTCTCCAGTACAATCAAGACTGGGAAATTTATTTTAAAAATTCTCATTGTGAAGTGAGGAGGCTCTTGTCGTGGGTACAATAAAACAACTTGACAAATAGTAGTTACGATGAACTGCTTACATTTTATTTGAGCCTATTCCAATAAAAGTTAAAAAAATACCAACATCTCTAATGTCACTAAAATCTTCTATCAAATAAAATAAAAAACAATATGTATATAAAGATCTACCTAAAATTTATTTTTACTACTTTCTTTTATTGCATTACACACATTTTATGGGAAAAATAATATTTTTTTTGTTTCGTTGCTTTACCCATAACTTATGGAGTATAGATTTCTATTTTCATTATCCTTATTTACATTGCTTTTTTTTCGCGATCTTCAAATGTTATTATGTTATATATAATTACATTAATATTAAAACCATTTTCCTACTAAGAGAATCTCGTCCAATAAACATCCAAAATGGTTTAACGAAAGTCTTATAAAACTGAAAATGCAAAATCTAAGGCTCATAAAGTTTTAAAAAAATCTGGTTATAAGTTCTTACTTAGATTTATGTACAATCAATATATTTAGTCTATGGAGTGTAGTATTAAATCATTTATAAATACAAAACGTAATTCTACAGGTCTTTCAAAAATGTTGCTGAATACTTCGAATCCGTGTACAGTGATGACTCTGCTTATCTTAATGTTATTGATTTTACCACTCCATCTTCTCTTGAGATTGGTGCAGTCGTTTTGTTTAAGAACTTTAAATTTTAGTACCAAGTCTGACACTGGCTTTTTATGCACTTCTCTAATGAAAAATTGCACTGACACCTTAGCACATCCATTAACTTCAATTTTCAACTTATCTTTACAAACAGAGATTTTTTTAGATATATGTACTTGGAAAGTCTCCTTCATTACACCGATATTTAAATCTGTGCAAAATGATGACATAAAAAATTATAGATGTGTCTTTGTTATGAATAAGATTCCTAAAATTCTTGACACGTTGATTAACTCTAAAGTTGCATTTTTAACCAAGGAAATTATTTCATTTGAATAGTTTCGATTTATTCCTGGTCGATAATGTGTAACTAATCTTATAGAAGATTCATTTAAAGTTGATGTTATTTACACAGATTTCTCTAAAGCATTTGAAGGAGTTAATATTTCTCTTCTTTTATGTAAACTTAGTATACTTGAATCCTATATTACTGATCGTAAAAAATATGCCAAAATTGGTAGGCTCCTCTCCAGAGAGATTAACGCTAATTCTGGCGTACCTCAAGGTAGCCACTTGAGTCCACTACTCTTCTTGGAAGTTTCAAATTTACTAAATGTTTGATATTTGCTGATGACTTGAAATTGTTTTTAAAAGTCACTTCTTGTGGATGATTGCGCACTCCTACAACGTGATCTTAATAGTCTCTCTGCTTGATGTTTTGTGAACGATTTTCACTTAAACATTGAGAAATGTAAAACTATGATATTTCATCATTTACCCAATCTAATAGTTGTTGATTATCTTATAAATAGCAGTACTCTTCCTGGGAATTTTGACTTGATACTAAATTTAGTTACATTCCATATGTTGAATTGATAGCTTGTAAGGCTCGTAGATGCCTAGGATTCGTTAAGCGTAATTCGAAAACTTTCAAAAACGTTCACACTCTTTAAGTTCTCTATACTTCGCTTTGGTGAGGTCACATGTATCATTTGGGGCCCCTACTACAAGGTTCATATTGATCGTCTTGAATCAATATAGAAAAGCATCACTAGATTTGCCCCTTTACAAATACAACTACCGATATGATATAATTTACCGTCGTATTCTGTAAGATGCTTACTGTTCAGTTTATCGTAATTGGAATTACGATGGGAGGTTAACTGTGCGACTTTTGTTAAAGATATTGTGGAATACAGAATTCACTCGCCCGAGTTATTATTATTGATGAGTATACATATATGTTCCGGATAGGCGTGCTGTATATTCCTCATCACAGAACGAATTATGGTAATCACGAGCCTATTTCAAATTGTTCCTCAATGTTTCATAAATTTTCGTCAATTGTTGATATTTCTATGCCAACAGATAATTTTAAATCCTGTATGTTTGATAATTATAGATGTGTTGACTCTTCTTAGAATTAATTAATTACATTAACTGCTGGTCTATAAGATATTGTAATCTGTAGACAATTAAAAAAAATAAATAAACAAGTTGGGATTCTGGGTTTTTCTTGAGTTCACTTTTCAATTTTTTTAATTTTTTTTTAAATCTTTTCGTAATTATTTGTAATTAAGAAAATAAGCAGAATATGTTACAGGTAGAGTCAGGGATTTTTTTTTTTAAATTTATTTAGTACAATAAATTATTAATTATCTTCTTTTATAATCTAGTATTTATTACAAAAAAAAGGTTTCGGTTGAAAATCAAAAGAATTACACTATTTTTTTTTTCAAAAACTTTTAGTTTTGATACTTAAGAGGGAATACTAGTGAAAATGGAACATTGACCTTCGACTTGCACCCGATATCTTGAGAACAGGTGTGTCTAATTAATCCAAATAAATCTTAATGCCTTAAAGGTCCAATCCGTAAGATAAATGTAGGAAATTTCTCAAAATAAATCCAGAAATTATTATACAATTATCTAAATTTTATAAAATTGTTGAAAACTGTTATCTCTTGCAACACTTTCCAGCTAAGTGAAAGTCATTTATGACCACATTTTGATACAAAACTTTAAATATGCCATAAAGATGAGATATGCTTATTAATTTTTTTTTTTCATCTTTTGTGTTGTGTGAGCTGAGTAGAAAAAAACTTCTTCCCAATTCCCCATCTGTAATATAATTTGTGCTAGTAGCATTTGTGTTACCTCGGCAAAGAATATAGAACTTAAAAGCTTAAAGCACAGATAATATTTTCTCATGCTCAAACCATTATAGCGATAGATAGGCTAAAAATTGGATTTTCCGTTCACTGGTATTCCCCTTAATCATTGATTATTTATATGTAAATGTGCCCAGATACATTGACGTCTTAGAAAAGAGATGTAGCTACTTGGAAAAAATGCGATAAAAACTTTTATTTAATGGTTTAAATAAAATTTTTCCAGCATATAAAGTAAAAATAGTTAAAAACCAAATAAAATATTATATCCAGTCATTGAAAATTCTTTTATTAAAAGTTTTAAAGCTGGAAATAACAAAGTGAAATACAAGTAGCGACATCTCCTTTTTAAGACGTCAATGATTCTGGGCACATCTATATATAAATAATCAATGCCTTATTGATAGTCAGTGCTCAGCAAAAGTTTCAATTCAGATACTAGCGAAATCTGTAGGCAATAGAATTTACTATACGAAGGTTTGTATCCTATCTCTACTGAAAGTGAGAAAATTCATATAAAATCAGCCTAGACCTAGACCACAGACCACATTAGAGACATCTAGCATAAACGACAGAAACCCAACATGTGACAAAACCCTACAATTGAAGACGAAAAATTAATATTTGCAGTTCAAAAAAATTAAAATTTTTTAACGAGAATTAACTCTGCTTGAAAGAAGCGCCACTAAAAATAAAAAAACTTGACGTTATTTACTAGATCTAGGCTTTATCTTTTTAAAATAGTCACAATCTAAAGAAATGATAATACCTACCAACAAACTTTAATTTTTACCATTTTTTACAAGTTTCCGAACTAATATTCACTAGACCACTTCGTTATCTTTGATTTAAGATATAAATAATAATTCTTCTACAAAAAAATGTACAAAACTTGCAAATCTTGGTACTGACTCCTCTTAAGCCAATTCCATCTTAGGCCGACAATATGTAACATTTACTTTTTGTGCATTTTTCTGACGTTATACTAAATGAATTGTTTAGAGATGAAAAAACTTTGTTAATTACTGCCGTTGATTTTAACATTAAAAATTTCCTAACAAATAAAATCATTTTGATGGGAAGAACGAATTCGTTATAGAGAATTTCTACTGAATAGTCTAAAAATGGCTTCAAAATTGCAAGGAATGATTTTTTTGGGTTGCATTTTTCAGAACTGTATTTCGATGTGAAAAGCACTTTAAATTTGTTACCATCAATTATTTTCCTGCTAAATTTTAAATTTTTATACAAACTCCATATGGACTTATAGGCAACAAAAGGTCGTTTTTAATCTAAAGATAGGAAAAGCAATTACGCTTTATAATCTATGTAGATTTTATTGTTGCTCAAATTATACAATATGCATTCTGGAAAATTGTGATCTCTTGGATTTAAATTTTTTATATCCGGCATCCATGTATCTATGTAGTTTCCCTCCCAAAAACAGAATACTTAAAGGGATTCTTTCACATTTTTAATGCAATCACAATTCAATCCTAGAAAAATCTGTTAAATCCCTTCATCCAACTGCGTGTTCCCGGCCCGGCACATGCAGTGTGCCCTTTTCGGTACTGCTGCAAGAGTAAATCATAAAAATAATTCTCATTCCTGCTGCCCCTGCCCTATATGAACAGAGGTACAATGGGAATATAGAAGAAAAAAAAGCCCACTAACAAATCATCGCTTACATCCGCAATTCATAAATTAAAAATGTCACGCAGATGACACTGTGAAATTGTTGGGGTCGTAGACTATTTTGATGTGGGTGTGGGTGAAAGTCATAGCACATTTTATGAAGGGTTATTCGCGGTCGAGAGTAAAAATGTACTCACAATTTCGTGACATTGATGGTATTTTGCGCAACGACGACAACTGCCAAGGCCCTCTCTCCCAACCGGAGTTTCCACACTGTGTTTATTGTCCTGGTGGAGCTGGCATTTCGTTTCGATAGTTTGGTTTTAGGTTGGCACAATTTCACCTCGTACAAGAATCCTTCTCTTGCTTGTCGTGTGGGTTTTGGGTTATAATACAACACAACCCGGCTTGGAAGCATTTTGTTTTGTTTTTTTTTTTTTGAGGACACAGAGCCAAAGTTTATTGATTCTTAATTTACTGCCGGCGTTTCCTTTTGGCAGGCTTTCAGCTATTGTTTACTCTAATAGATCCTGAGGTATTCCCATACACCGATATTAGGAAAATATTTGTCCTAATTTATTACCCCGTTTTTGTGGTCTTCTCATGAAAGGAAAAACCGTTTTTTCACTCTGACAAGATAGGTTGGTATACATTAAATATGATTAATTAAAGTGGAGCGGTTTTCACAGAAATTTGTTGGTAAAGAAAAGATTTTGCGATCAGGGTGCTACTTTTTTTTTTTTTTAATTAATTCATTTTTCACATAAAAGGTGACGCTTTCGTGATTAAGACTTATTCGTAAATTAAAGGCACCTATGTAGCAAAGTTCAAGTAATTAGATAAGGTGGAACACAAAATCTGCTGTTGTAGCATAAATTGGTGTATTTTATGGGAAACTGATAACGTTTAACATGACTGGCAACCGATTGCAACTCTATAAAGTTTCACTTTTATTGTACACACATTACACACCATTTCAAGTAGAATTGCAACAAGATAGTCAGAGTTGCCATAATTGTCCCCATTATGACCGTGGTTTTTAAGCCAAGATGTTTACAAACCTGAAGAAAAATTCAAAAAGAAAGTTAACAAGAGGGAGATGAAACAGATCCAACCAAATCCAAGCACTTCTTGTCTGTGCATATTATATGTATGCTAGTGTCCCACGCCTGCAGCATTAAGTTTGCTAATCACTGGCGTTAGCGTTAATCTCTGTAAAAAAGGTTTGCAATCTAGATCCATGGGCAATAATCAAGCTCGGTGAAAGACTAGATTTTGCTTAACCATTTTAGGGGGCCACAATATATCAACTCTGATTTCGGTGTATGCATGATCCCAGTGACCTAGACGCCCTACTCTCTTAACCTAACCTAACCTAAATGTAAAAAATATATTGTTAGCTAGTTTTGTCTAATATTGTGGAAGAATTCGTGTTCTCATCGCGTATCCACCATGAATCTACAGAGTACATATTTCATATCGAGGTGACTTCCGATAAACCTCGCGATTCCTTGAGGTAAACTGATAAAAAAAAGTTTCACATATCCCACCCTACCCCCCCCCCCTCTCTGAGAAAATACAGCCAGTTAAGGAAAATATGGCAGTTTTTCCCCTAACACCCTGTAAGATCCTCGTTGTACAACCTATGAAGATAGCTCAGATGATAGTAAACCGTTTAAGATTTCCAACGAATGTTGAACCATTACTCCACCCTCTCAAGTTAGTTAGTCAAGAAATCCCGAATTTTTTTAAATCTTCACTGTTATCCCGCCAAAATACCTAATAACCGTTACATTTTCTTGCAAAATTGGAAAACCTCAAAACGTTACTCTTCATTTAGTCCTACACATGTAACTACATACATGCAACCTTTTTTTAGATACACTTGCTTTTATAATGCATAATTTTAATAATAATAATACTAATTTTGCGTGGAATTGCATAAAATTAGGCGCGATTTCTGTCATCAGTGGTAAAAGTAAGAAAATAATAATAAATCGTAGGTAAGTACATACGTAGGATCCAATAAAAGGTAACTTTGTGAGGTTTCCAAATCTTGTAAGAAAATGTAACAGTTATTAGGCATTTTGGCGGGAAAAATCGCTAAAATTTAAAAAAAATTGGTAATTTTTCCAATTTCTTGACTTGACGTCCTATAACAAACGACATGAAGGGTGATTGATGAAGGAGTGACATTCATTGGAAAGCTCAGACGGTTTACTATCACTTGAGTTAAAAATTATCTTCATATAGTAAGAAGTTACAGGGTATTTGGGAAAAACCTAGGATATTTTCCTTAACTAGCTATAATTCCACAGGGGGGGTATGTGGAACGATTTTATTATCTCACCTCAGCTGTTCAAAGAGAACGGTAACCATAAACATACCTACTCTGATGATTGAATTTACGCAATTATTATTGACCCTCATGATTTATAAGTCTTAGCTAATTCTTAGTCAGACGCTCCTTTGGCGCTCTTCATTGAAAATGTGAAATCCACGTTATTTGTATGTTTAAACAGAAGGTACCAACAATCTGATCCATCTGATCCCCACATACTTTTCATTTTGGGTATTCCATTTGTCTTACAGTTCTTTCGTTGTTCTGTGCGCGAAGTCATTACATAAACTCGACTATGAACAACTGCCACTTAAGCCACTTAAAGGCTTAAGTACAATTCCAACGACAGACGACAAACGACGACGATATATCGCTGTCAAACTTCTAAAAACACAGCATCATAGACAAATTAATAACATACAAAGACTGGACACGTAGAACAAAAATATGCAACGCTTTTCTAGAATATAAAAATTAACGATGCCTCGACGATGCCTCGACTTGGCACTTGATGACGTGCACAAAGGGTAAGCCACTAATGCCTCGCTCCATACAAAATCACAGTTGCCTCGATCCGATGAAGAGAGGGCCACAAGTTTTTCTTAGAAATTTGCTGGAAATTTCTTCCTTCGAATTTTTATGCATTGGCCAGGCCGAGAGCAGTGCCTCGCTCGAATATAAAATCTAACGACGATGCCTGGACCTGATTTAGGGAAGGCCGCAATTTTTTCTTAGTAATTTACTGGAAATTTTTTCCTTAGAATTCATACGCACTTTTGGAGAGCGACAACAATTTTTATGAGCGTAGACGCTAGACAAGCAATAAGCAATTGTTTTTTTTTTTAGAAATTTACACAAAGTGTTTCGGTAGAATTTTTATTCATTTTGGTGGCCGACTAGACTTATTTTCAGATACAGTATGTACATCGTTTTTAGATTTTATATTCGAGCGAGGCACTGCTGTCAGCCTGGCCAATGCATAAAATTTCGAAGGAAGAAATTTCCAGCAAATTTCTAAGAAAAACTTGTGGCCTTCTCTTCATCGGATCGAGGCAACTGTGATTTTGTATGGAGCGAGGCATTGGTAGCTTACCCTTTGTGCACGTCATCAAGTGCCAAGTCGTTAATTTTTATATTCTAGAAAAGCGTTGCATATTTTTGTTCTACGTGTCCAGTCTTTGTATGTTATAATTTGTCTATGATGCTGTGCTTTTAGAAGTTTGACAGCGATATATCGTCGTCGTTTGTCGTCTGTCGTCGGAATTGTGTTTAAGCCTTTAAGGTTTAGTTTTAAGACAAGTCTATTGAAGAGAGGTGAACAACCGAGCTGCTCTAAGCATGAGGATTAATCAGACTTTCATTTCCTGTGATATAATTGTGATTTTAATTTAAAGCTTTCGCTCAAAATATAGTCCGCTGGAGGGCTACTGTCTTAAAGCTGTATTCCACGCGGAGAAAATTTATGAAAATTAACTCCCTCTTTTTATTTATTTTTCCCGCGGACGGGAATCGAACCTACACTTGTTAGAATCAGTCAATGATGGAGAAAGAGGAACTTTAAGAACTTTTATTTTTAATGATTCGAAATCAAATTTATAAATACAAGAAGAAAAAACAACCGCCTCATCCGGGGTTTGAAACCGGGACATTCCGCTTGCCGGGCGACTGCTTTTACCACTGAGCTAACGAGACAGATGATTTTCCCTCTTGCATTTATCAACTTGTAACTAGCCTACTAAGCCACGTTTTTGCTTTCAGCTGGCATTAACCGGTAACGATGAAAGCGCACAAATAAATTGTAAATTCAATTTTTCTTTATTTTTCCCGCGGACGGGGAATTTACAATTTATTTGTGCGCTTTCATCGTTACTGGTTAATGCCAGCTGAAAGCAAGAACGTGGCTTAGTAGGCTAGTTACAAGTTGTTTTTAAAAAGGTGAACAATTTAACAGAAATAAATAAAATTTCTATTTAATTTTTAAATATTCAGCCAAGACTCACAACAAAAGAGGAACAGCAAAATGTATGTGTTAACAAAAAATGTTTTTTGAAAATAATAAATAATAAATAAAATATATATAATAACTATGGAATAAACTTCTTTTATCCTTGATTTGTCTACAGTGCATACCATTTTTCGGATAATTTTATTTATTCTTTTTTGTATTTATTTTATACAGCAAATATATATATGTACCTATCACTTTTATACAAGGGTTGCATAAAATGTATAGGCCAGAATTATAAATTCGTGTATTCCTTTTCTCATATAAGAATGCACTCGAATCGTATATATTCTGCTATACTATTTTATTATAATTCATATAAAAGATTTAGTATAAAGTTTCATAGGATTTAAGTATATAAGAGTTATACGAATTTTCGAATAGACCTATATAAATAGGAAATCTTATAAAATTTATATGAAAATTTCTAACCGTGGCATGTTTCTATGATGGCCGCCACACTCTTTATTCGTCCTATTTATTATAGTCCTTTTTACCTTTTACTTTATTTTGAATTTTAATTAGATCCGGCTCTAAACAACAAAACACAAGCAAATAAAAATTTTACCCAATCTCATTGTGCCTGGCAAAATAAAAAAAAAAAATAAAAAAAAAATCTTCAGTAATGGCTTTTGTGTTTCTTTGTTGTTTTTTTGTTCATAATGACTCAAAACTTTTCTTCGATCGTTGAATTTTTTAAAAAACTTTTAACTACAGATTTACTACCAAAAAATACCTATACATCTCTACAATTGTTTTATTAGTGAAATAATATGAAAAACTTTCTTTCATCGAACTATAAACTCCGTGTAAATAGAGTGTAGGTAGTTACATAGAAAAATTGTGAAAATTTCTGCAGATAATAAAAATTCCAATCAAAATCAAGACATAAGAAATCATGAAATCGTCTGTAAATCTCCTGAATTGTTTTTGTTGATCCCTTTTCAAGATTTACTTTGATTTTTCCCTGGGCTCATAAAGCCCTTTTCTTTTCACAGTTCTCTCTCTATCTCTCTTTTTCTTTCTCCCTCTCTCTCCCTTTCTCTTTCTCCCTCTATCTATCTTCTCAAAGTATCCCTCGGGCATTTACCTTTTACATAGAAAAATGTGAAACTCTGTTCAAAAATTTTCGACCTTTCTTTCAATGGAGGAGGTGGAGAGCTCGTTCGTTATATTTCATCACTTTCTAGCATAGTAAAATTTTCTCCACGTTTCTTTTCCTATATAGAGCACTTAGCAGTTATACAAAAGGAAATTTTGAGTCGAATTAAAGTGATGAGTCAGTCACTAAATTTTCGGATGGTCCTGGGATTTGAATTATTTTTCATTTTGTTCAGAATTTACTTTCAATTCAATGGTGGCTGCAGTAGGTAAATACCGAAATGACTAGGTAAAATGAACAAAAGATTTTTTTTTTTTTCAGATATTTATAAGAAAGGAAGTATTCTATATCTAGATACTTATAGGCATCCTTGTGTCAAGGATTTTTCTTAAGATTTCTCAGATATACTATACCTACATAAGTGCGGTAGTTTCCGTTGCTTAACTGTGTGTGCTTAACTTCATCACTTTATTCCATTATGGTAAGGTAAAAAAAAAATTCCAAGTGACTCCAAGAAATTGTCCCTTTGATCGTAACGGATAAAAATACAACCAAAGATATTTTGAAAGATATTAAAAAGACGACCGACACCTGGTTCTTTTGATTGAAATTAATGTTGAGACTTATGCCAAGGAGGATATCGTTTATAATTTCATTTACCGGTAACAAGAAAAAGGCACGATAGCTTAAAAGCATTAAGTGCCCAGAGGACGGACGTAGAAAATAATCATGGAAAAGAAATCGTCCTTCCATTCGTGTCGTTTATATTGCAGGAGAGAAAAGATGCTGCTGGGCGAACGGATCGTGTACCCAGCTATACAAAAAGACGACGAAGACGACACTGTTGTTGGCCTTGTGTGCAATTCACTTAAAAGCTTCTCACCTTTTATCAAAGATTACTAACGATAATTCAATTAATTTGCCTCGTCATCATCATCGCGGCGCCATGATGAACAACTCGAGGTGAACAGAAAATCAATTTTCGTTTTTCTCTTCTATAGCACGAGTGCTTTCTTAAACAATTTTTAAAAGACTTGAGTAATCGAGGAAAGCGTTAACTCATCTTAAGATGAACATGAGAAAACTAAGGATCTGCCTCTCCTACCTAACTTCATTTTGCATCATTTTTTTTTTCTGTTCTGTACAGGTAACTCAAGAAATTATTATTAACATCAGTGACGTAGTGTATTTTTGTAATTGAAGGGCGAGGGTGGTGAGTATTCTGTTTTACTTAATTTAAATTTGGTTATTTATGTTCTATTGGAATTAAATTATAAAACAGAGCTAATGCTTATGCAAATGGAGTATGCCGGAATGGAACTAAGTAAGTTACATTTAGATTGCCAGGATTATCGAATTTCCTATGCTATATTTTTGTGGACATACTGAGCTCACCGGATGGGGATATGTACCTAACAAAAATCCTCCCACTCTTGCGTTTGTTTATTAATTAAACACTAACAAAATTCCATAATTGACTGAGATTGCGTTAGTTTTTGAAAATATAATTACTGAAAATTGCACAACAAGTGTCCTACTATCTGGGTTTTATGGTAATCCGCTTAGTATTGAATCCCTAAACGCATATACAAAATGTTTCACAAATGTTTTCGGAGCCACGCAAATAGGGATTTTCCGGCGAGAGAGAAAAAAGACGAATCCAACTGAATATATGTATGTAGTTGCACTGCACACGTTTATTGGACAACATTGGGAAAACATTTTCCTGTGAGTAAAGTTTTAAGAGGATTTTAAGTTGAATTGTCAAATTTGCATTTAAAAGTGAATGGATTTGTTGCCCCTGGATATTAGTACCTATATAAATAGTTGAAATACAGATGTGAATAATCCTGCACAAATGTGTGAGTATTGGTATTTTGGATTGAATTTTTATTTCTATAGTTGATTGATATATTTATTTTTATAAATATTGGGAGAAAATTCTGTCAAGTAAGATTAGAAGGTACATGATACATAAGGTCCAATTTAGAACATCAATAGGCTTAATTACTTTAAACAAGTTGGATTCAACTAATATTGATATTATAATTACATTAAACTAATTAGCTGGGCGGTAGGTGCAACTTTTAGCGTACTTTTTTTCGAATAAGAATTAGGAGCAGTGGCGTAGCAAGGGTGTGCCGGCTAAGGCGGGGCACCAAAATAAGAGGGCACCAACGTTTTTGTAAAAAATTCCTTATTATCGCATATTTTGGTGAATTAATAATTCTAGGTAGCTTAACTGGGAAATAAGGTATTTTTTGCGTTTTCTTTTTTTTCTTAATTTTGTCATATGAATGTACAACATATCAAGATGGAGATATGGAGTTGTAAGTCTCCGTCCATCTGATCCGGTTTAGAGCTGCAGCGAAGAGCTATACCTAACAGCGGAGCGGGAATTCGTAGGAGCTGCTTTATTCTCTTTGTCTAACCCCCCCCCCTCCGCCACCCCACAACTTCCAATTCTTAGTCGAGGGATCGGTGATTCTGTGTAAGTATATGAGAAATTAAAAACAGTCGTTTATCGATGTTTAATTTTTGTATAGAAATCTTTGAAACTTTTATGCCTAATCTACAATACATGGTAAAACCACGTCATCAAAACGATATCGTTTGCTGAAGAATGCATATAAATACACGAAATATGTTAGTAGTGGTAAGGTGTCAAATTAAACAGCTGTTGACCTGTCAATTATAATAAATGTAATGCTTTCTCGATTTCATTGCAGAATTACATCAAAGGAGGAAATATTTGGTCTCAATAATTTATACTATAAGATTATAGCAAACTAAAAATTATTTAGAGTGCAGTGGTACAAGACAATTAATATAAAACTTTGTTTTGAAATTGAAAGTGCAAGTTCCAGTTTACAGCTGTTTTGTTCTAAATTCCCCTACACGGCTCTAAATTATGCTGAATACACCTGAGGTATTACTACATCGTTTTTGCTGATTAACTACTACACATAAGCTCGTGCTCATGTCGTCAAATGAATGAAAGACAAGAAACATTTTTGCAAACATGAATTTTCAAATGTAAGAATGGGGAAGCAATCACAAAAAACCATGTAGTTTTACCACGCATTGTAGATTAGGCATTAAACGCGGTTCTCTCACATTTACCATTTTAAAAGTCGGTGAACTCTTTAGCTCAAAATCTACTACACCTATCCTTTTGAAATTTCAAATACTCTTTCTACATATAAATTACCAGGTAATGCTGTCGAGTTTTTTTTTTATTTTTTATAATTTTAATTTATTTTTGTAATGAAAAATCGCTGTTTTGATTTGTAAGTGTAACTAAATTTTAAGAAATCGATTAAAAGCAAAAACCCGACAGTGTTATCTTACGGAATTTATCAACTAATGAAATTTTCTTGGTTTTTTGATTTCTGATGATCCAGTGATGAGTTATGCGCTTCACCGCAATCCAACTTTTTTTTAGGCGTCTGTGAAGATTAGCTGTCTATGGCTCATTTCTGCATAATTATTAATGAACATTTTACATAATATTCTCAAATGTCCTTTTATTATATACTCATTACAAAAATAAATATATATTAACTGCATCGTCAAAAAAAATTATCGTAAATATGCTTTTTTTATAGCGAATTAAACTTCCCCTACCCTTAATTTACATAACTGACTCTATGGTTCCAATTTCAAATAGTCATAGTAGGATTAGGATTAATTTGATTTAAAAAAAACATAAGATGTTATTGCTGTGATTTTATTAGTAGAAGAAGCGTGCAATAAATTAGAATAATAAAATAAAGTAAAAATGTCAAGTCTTCGCCATTATTGACGTAGCAATTTGTATTGGTATCTTGCTGGAGTATCGCGCCAAATTTTGAAATATTATTTCTCTTGAACTACATTAGAACATTGTTCGTTAAGCGTTTTCTCATAGATTGTGTCTGTAAGCAATCCCAAGATTAAGTGGGGCAACAGGTTTATCCCACAGGTTTATCCTCCTTTGGAAGGGATTGCATATTTTTACGTGAGTTGAAAGCTGCGCATCAACATATTTCATTTGTGTACTTGATTTTGCATATGTTGGACACAAACTAGTTTTCCCGAGAAATGCAGAACAAGCAAAAAGCTCTTCGCTCATGGATGTGCTATTCACCGACGAAAGCGTCACTGCACAGCTTCCCATGCAAACTATTTGGTATACCAGGAGAAAGCAAGTCACTGTTTGTGAGCCAAGAAGGGTTCGATAATTGGTTTGATCTGAGTCCTTGTGTGGTAAACCACGAAAAAAGTCTTTCTCACAAAAGATCCTAAATGGAATGGAAAGAACTGGAAATGAGGTATCTGAAAAACGTCACAATTGACAATGAGCTACAAGAAGCAATCAGGACAGAAGAAAAAGAGTTCTCGATATCATCAGGTTCCTTGCGAAGAAAACTTTAGCTTTTAGAGGGAAAGACGAGAGCAGGTCTATCGGAAACCAAGAAAACTTTTTAGAACTAGTGAAGTTAATGGGCAGGTACGATCCGGTTTTACGAGATCATGTTCTGCAAATCATATTTGTCTCCAGATATCCAAAACGAGTTCATTAACCTTCTGGGTGACCGCGTCCGTCAGCAGATCATTGCTCAAGTGAAAAAGGGGAAGGACTTTTCCATAATATTGGACAGCATACCGGATGTCTCACATAAAGACCAAATATCCCAGGTTCTTCGATACGTCATGCTGGAGGGATCATCAGTTTGAGTTCATGAGTAATTTTTTGATTTTATCGACACTAAAAGCAAGGACGCAGAACACATTACGAAAATGATAATGGAGAAGTTGACAAAGTTATGACAATGCTGCTGTGATGAAGGGCGAGCACACTGGAATACAGCATCGTATTCTGGATGTTAATCCAAAAGCTAGGTTTGTTGCTTGCACAAACCATTCACTCAACCTCGCTGGCCTTCATGCGGCGAAAGCTCAAGTCAACTCCATCACTTTCTTCGGGACACTTGATCGACTTTTCGCTTTCTTTTCTTCTTCAACTCACCGTTGGGATGTTTTGTTGAACAAAACTGGTTCCAGCTTGAGGCGCCTGATTGAAACGAGATAAGCGCCAGAGGAGATGTAGTAAAAATGATCAAAACAAACTGAAAAATTTTGGACGTTTTGGAGAAAGTTTCAGGAAGGAACAAGAATGCAATCACCAGGACTGATTCTGCTTCGCTTTTGGTGATCATGCAATCTTTCTCTTTCCTCATTTTTCTTGGATTTTGGTGGTCACAAGTTCTAGTCGAGGTGAATAGCGTCCAACCGTACTTACAAACTCGAGGCTTAAACTTGCAGAATTGTGCTCAGAGACTAAGAGCGCTACAAAATTATCTGATGGAGAGTCGAGAAGTCATTTCGCACAGCAGTGTAGATTTTACTGAAGAGAAATGTAAGGAGCTTTTCATTACAACGCAACTTCAGCGTCACATTCGGAGAAAGAAGCTAATATCTGGCGATAATTGCGAAGATGCTGGTCTTGCTTTTAAAGATGAGCTATGGCGCTTCCAAGCAATCTTTTGGACCTCAGAATCAGCATCGATGCAAACAAGCTGGATGCTGATGAAATCGGCTGGGATGAGTTTCTGCTAGAACGCACAAGGTTGGATAAATTCATTGAAGCTTCTCCAAAAGCTGAACATCTTGAATCACTGAAGACGGAAGGCCTCTTACAACTTCTGCGCTTTATTCAAGAGTTCAGCCTGGCTGATTCAGTCTAAAATATCATCGTTATGCAGTAAATCTTCCTTATTGTGCCCATTAGCGTCGTAACTTGTGAGAGAACTTTCTCCAAGTTGACACTTATAAAGGATTTTCTACCGTCAACGATGGGTGATTCTAGGTGGACTAATCTGGCGATTTTGTCCATTGAACGAGATCTGACTGACTTAATCGACTTCGAAAGTGTTATCAACGACTTTGCTAGTTAGAAAGTTCGTATAATATATTTATGAACAATCTTGACTTTCTTTTTAGCATAGCCTATGTCAAAATACAGATTTTAGTGAATTCAAATTTTTCACTCCAGTTCCCGTGTAGACATTTTTTATAGTCCGGTGAAAATTGGGGCACTATTTTCACTGTCCACCTTAGGCCCCAAAAGCCCTGACTACGCCACTGATTAGGAGTTATTTCAAACGTAAAAATTAAATTTTAACGGAACAATATTCCTATAAGAAGCGAAATTATGAAAACGTCGATTTGGATTTTCTTAAACTAGAAAAATTATTTTCCAGCAGCTATCGTTCTGCTAATAACAAAAAACTAATGTTCATTCACAGGCGTGCACGCATTTTTATTTGGGTGGAGGTGGCTTAACATAGGTATTAATTATTTTTTTTTTATTTTTTATTTAGACATTTTACAGTAGCAAATCAGCCCTGGGGCCTTTTTCAATTAATACACCTTAATTAATTTGGTATAATCGACATCTATTTCTCAATGAATGCTGAGGTTGATCAGGTTTCTCCCATAAAGTTCTTTATGTATGTCTTGATTTTCCGAAGTATTGAGAACGATATTTGCAACAAAACAAAAACGTTTGTGTACGTATTCAAGCTATATATGCATGTTTAAAGCATCTGTTCAAAGCCCTTGAGAAATACTTCTCAAACCATAAAACAGGCTCTTCCATTAATACATGAGAACAAGTGCTATACATATGTCTGTCAAAAAGGGAGTAGACAATCGAAATTTTCAAAAATCTTCCAAAAGAAATCATCTAAATAATATACCTAGAGAAATGTCGTCAGGGTAGGACTGTCGTCCTGCTTGACCAACTGCGATTTTTTTTTTCGGTTTTACCACTAGCGTCACCAATATGCGAGCGCAGCAAAACTGCTCTCAGTGTCAGCGTACTTTTCGTGAAATTACAGTTTTGAAGCGTGTGCGCAAAGTATGTGTTGTACACTCACTGGTTTGAAGTTCCAAAAAAAAAAAATAGCATTTTTAGCAGTAGTGAATACAGTCAGAAAGTGAAGAAAAAAATATGCAATCGTCAAGTTAACCATTATGAATGTATTGCGTGGTTGATGGTTGAAAACAAACCAAGAAGAAGATTCAATCCTGTAACATGTTTCATTGTGGTGTCACGCTATGCGGCAATGGTGCTAGTCGTCAAGATTGGCTACTTTGTGTAGTCTCGACCTATTGTGATTCTGTTTTTCGAAGACGCTCAAAAAACATCCAGCACCATTCCCAACTAAGTCCGCCAAAAAAACACCAGCTAAAGGAAGAAGCCCACCCAAAAAAGTGCAGAACAAGCCCTCTTCGCGCAATGGAAAAAAGAAGTGCATTTGAATTGCGCCAATATAACGACATTTGCCGGACTTGCGATGTGCCATTAAAATTTTGCTAAAAAACGGAAAATGTAACAAACTCGACTTTTTATTTCATTCAATTATTTTTTCCATGTCATTTTCAATCATTTCAGCTCATATTTCGTCGACTGAACAACCTAGAGAGCACTTTTTCTTTAAGTCCCTATATTTTTTTTTTTTTTTTCAATCTTCATCCAATCAATTTGTGAAGTTCAGCAAAAGTGTTCCTTTTGCCCAGACCATTCCAAGGATGTACTTCGATTGACCAAATTCTTCCTTAAACGGAAGGTATGGTCAACCGTGACACTGACAACATCCCCCTACATATCGCTCGTTCAAAACAATAGTGACAGTTTTAAGTTTTAAAACTCAAATTGATGTAGAAAAATTGTACTCTTCGACCCTAGCGATCACAGAGTTCTCATCAGTAATGTTCCTTACTGATGAGAATACTGAAGAAAAGTACAAAAAACACAAAAGGGTTTACATTTTGCATACAGAGTGTGATACGTCATTTTGAAGCTAAGTTTTTGAGCTTTTTAAATCCAATACGAAAAATTGGTTTTGATGACATATGTTTTGATAAAAATAGTAGTTAAATAAAAACTAGCGAGTTAAGATTCTGAAATTTTAACTTTGTTGAGCCAAAACTTTAAAACGACAGAGAAGAGGAGTGGAAAAGGTTATATATAGATCATTGAAAAAGTCCAACGATTGTTAATCTAACAAATTTTAAATTATCATTATAGAGTGTAACGTTCAGACGTTACACACCACATACAGTAAACTCTATATAGTTGAGGTCACTCTGCGTTCATTGATTTGAAGCAACCTCCCTATGAAATTCACATAACTCTGCAAATACATTTTAACTGTGGACTCTTTTGCTTAAAACGAAAAAAAAAACAAATAGAAACAAAATCAGTTTTCATATCACGAATATATTCACCTCCCCTGTTGTGTTTTTTTTTTTTTTTTTTGCTTTAAAATTCTTTAAAATTAAAGCAAGTTTGGCCGGCTTTCAAGAAAAATATCCTTTTAAGCATTCGCCTGCCGCCCATCCTATAGGGTAAGCTTTCACGGTAGCGTGATTATGAATAAAAACTTTTTCATGGCACAGTAAAGTTTCCGCTGCATACGTCCCTGGAACTTACTTATTTCTCCTCATAATGTGTGTATTTTGTCCCTTTCACAATTTTCTTTTTAGTTATTATTGTTGCGGTTAAAATGTTGCAAGCCGGGGAGCTTTGACATATTTTTATGGTGGAATAAAGTAAGACAATGGCTCATCCACCTTATCTGCCATATTATACCTGTGCGCTTCCTAATGTTACAAATTCATATACTACCTATATATACATACACATGGGGAGGTAATGTGATCCCATGTCCAACCCTCTAAAAAACGGGTAGAATATAACTGGTGGATTTATTAGGAAGAACATGTTATCTCTATGGTGCGAAACCCCTTCAGATAACGAAAGGGTTTGAGAATTTTGTTGCAACTCCTGTACTAACGTACATATACCGAAATCACGTACCCCTACCCCAAGTTTCATTTCATCGAGTTCAGGGACAATGGAGGTGTGGGAAGCTTTTCAACAAATTCAGACGACATTTTCATTTCTCTATGACTTTTAAGCACCCCCCTTTTATGATGTCTCCGGCTATTGTTGTGTTTTCGCATAAAATCTCATTATGCGCAATATAAAAGTTCCCCGTCTAGAATCCCATTCACTCCGACGACGACTGATGGAGCATTAAATATTTCCCCGGGTGAACTCTGTCCACCAAGGATGCCATTGTTCTAATAGACTCAGAACTTTTAATCTCTCAAGCTGCGGTATCGAATATACTGTGTACAACGGAAATATTATATGCGGTAATGAGAGAATGAACATGAGGGGGAGGGGGAGTATTTGGATAAGACAGTCTTGTATCACCATCAATTTCTTAGAGTACTGACTGAATTTATGTGTCAAAAAAATATGTTTGATGTTGAGAGAACATATACCGCCTATGATCTATGGTGGTTGTTCCGTGTGTTTTTCATCAAAGGATTGTTTTCATAAAGTTCTCAGCAGTGGGTCCTTTTGTAGCTTTTTCATAAAATGACTACTCACTCTACACAGTGAAGTAGAATGAAATGTAATAATAGAAAATTTCTGAGCATTCGAACCTAACAGACTTTTCATTTTGATGAAATTTAATTTGTATCATTTTGCTGATGATTTTAATGGCTCCATCTATTTGACAAGAAACAAACAATAATATGTCAGATCAGGTTGTGTTGGAAAAATCTAAAAAAATTATCAGATGTGCCTTGAGCTCCTTTCTCCTGCCTACACTTCCATCAGAAGCCGGCGATAAGACTACTAGCCAGGTAATAGCAATCAGGTTAAGAGAAATAATCTTGCGTGGAAAGTAGTAGAAGAAATAGTCATCTTTCAGTCCAATTCCCCTTTATCACTTCTATTCAGGTACCTACTGAACCTTCAAACACCTCGCGCAGTTAATTCAGAGTTTCTAAAAGACAATGCGATCGGTCTGATAACAACAAGCCGAAGGCAGACTCTGCAAACGATAACTCCAACGGATCAATCGTGATGCCTTAGGCCGATGTGACATAAGACTGACTTCAGGCTATGAACTTTTGAGATTTTTAATTATTCTCATGAAAATGCACAGAAATAAACTTTTTCAGACCGTTTTGGAATTTCTGGTTCATGTGACATAGTGCAGTTCATTTCTCAGTTACATGCGAAAAAAAAAAAAAAAGAATCTGAAAAATTTGGAGTATGAATTTAGACTCATTTGACATTACCTATAATAAGCACAGTTGCGACGACCATAACCGACGACCATTGCAGTCGTCGGAACAATTCTCTATAGGAACAGTTTATGGAGCGTGTATTACATAGGAATCTACTGTAGCCATCGGCCGACGGTCGCTCTATTCATCACAATTGTAGTTAAAGCTTGGCAACGGAAAGTTCTCTTCCGAGTGATTTGTGCGGATGACAAGAGTCTGACGAAACACGGATCATACCAAAATAAATCAGACATATCAACAAATTTGTATAAATGAAGGTTTAGATTAGAGCTGAATATCTGGATCCGGATAATTTTCTATCCATATTATCTGGAATAGTTAGGTTCCGAATACTTAAATTCAGGTATCCTAGTATCCGCATCCGAACTATCCGGATACAGATCCAAACTATCCAGATCCAAAATTGAACTTACCGAATCTTGATCCGAGCTATCCGGATCGTTCGGATCCGGATTCCAGGAATCAGGTAGTTTGCACGTTGGTAGACCAGTGGAATATTGAAGCAACTCTAGAAATAAAATCTGGCACTCAGAACAAAGAGTTAAAATCCTACGATTTTTTAAGAACTCTAAACTGGGTATGCTCTCAAAGTGAGTACATCTGAGCAATGCTCCTTCCTCAAAAAGAGAAGATCGTAAATCAGTCAAACTACATGGCTAACATTTGCTACTCTTCAGATTGATCTACATCAGATTAGGAAGCCTACTCAAACATGTAGATGCTTTTTTTATATTGATTCAAAGCCTCAACCAAACTTGACATTCGTACAAGAGACCGTATGTTTTCAAAGACCTCAAGTCCCTCTTTTTTCATTCAAATTCTGTGCTTTATAATCAAGCTAACGAGCCAAATTTTGTTACCGGTTAGTTGAGGGCTATTGGTAGCCCCATGCATGAATCCTAGGCGAATGAATTGAAAGAGAGTTCAAATTAAACTAAAGCCACGAGGACAAGGGTGTGTAATAGCGGACTAACAATTTCCATCTCGTATAAGTAGAGCTGTTAAAAACGTAAAACTGTACGATTTTAGTAATACTATAGGACTTCAGATCGATAAAATACAAAGTAGTACTTGATAACTTTAACTAGACATGGTGCGTGATTGTTATTTTGAGTCGTGGGCTTCTTCAAATATTTTGGAATATACCTTACCTTCACCGATGATATAATATTTGTTATACGGACTCATACTAAACAGGGTAATAGAGCTTTTTCTACGTTGACGTATGGCTTAGGTGCTAACGGACGAAATTATCGAGCCTTTTTAGACAGGACATGGTATGCTTTATTTGTATGTATATGATTGAGTTGAAGTTGAGTCCAAGATAAAGATGATGATAATAGGCAAAGGATGAACTGCATGAGATTTCTCGGGCATCCAATATTAGGAACTATGTGGTAGACTTAGATAACTACATCTACAGAATCTCAAAAGTGGAAAGGCAGAAACCCCTGTATGAAATAGTTAAATGCTGTGATCTTCGGAAACTGAATTTTACTGATTGGTAACGATATGATCGAGGCAGATATTGGGCCATCCCACACGAGTATTCTTGATGTAGTATGCAAATCGGTTTTTTTTTTCACCTCTCCCTTAAAAAGCCGGTTTGCATACTGCATCAAAAATACTCATATGGGATGGCCCATTGATTGTGAGCCATTGTTATTGATGCTATAGTTCAAGACTCTACGTGGGTTATTAAGACCCCACGTGGGTGTTTATGACAATACGTGTGTGATTATAGCCAGTAATATTATAAGGAAATTTTTTTTCAAATATAAAAATACAAATTACCTCATATGAACAAATTTGCCCCCTTCAATTCCAACCAACACAAAGGAACATCCAGAAAATTTAATAAATGTAATGAAGAGATTCATTCAAATATTCTCAACCGATGAAATAATGAAATATTCCGATAATTGTGTTCACGTTAATTGCCAATAAGTATAGGTAGTACCTACATATATGAGGCTATTACCATATATTACGCTCCACTTACCTAAAACCCAAGTCCCAAAATGATTTTCAAATCAGAGTGCATATGTACGTTGCCAATAAATTGAGAAAGAAAGATTAGTTTGACCACAATTCATTAAATCGACTTGTTCATTTATTCCGTGGGGTGATTTAATTTTGGGCATAATATGAATGGAAGTCCTGGCCTAATCAATGGTCCTTAAATATTTTTCGTGCGCCCAGTACAAATTTCCACTATAATTTCATAGAACGACTGGTATGGATAGAAACTGACTCAATTGATTGGGCCCGCCCTCATATTGGTTACAACTATGTATAACCACTACTTATGATTACATTCACAAACAAATTTGATGATAACAGGATAATGTAGTGCCAGGTAATGAATTTTAAATCCAATTTGGATTATGCATAATTCAACGAGGCCTTGGTTAGTAGTGTCTGGCATCAATTTATGCCAGAATTGATTTTAACTTAAATGTGGGGGTGCAAATGAAATATTCAAATACACACGTAAACACAATACTGAAATGACGAGCGAGCGATGAAATTTTATGTTTTGTGTTAAGGTGAAGATTTTTTTTTGTATATAGTAATTTGAGTTGACGATTAAGGGTTTTTTGTTTTGTATTTCGAAATGTTTTCTATAGCTTTAACAGGAATAAAAATTACCCTAGTCCGAATCTACTGTCTTTAATTAAGTAAGTAATCAAAGACAGCAGATTCGAATCAGGATCCTTCAAAATGTACAGTGTATTCTATCCGAATCTAAACTATAGTTAGAAGTCAGTGAAAAAGAGGTCCTAAATTTGACTCGAGTCGTCTTGTGGGTCTCAAGCAATAATAAAACCTTTACATTTAATCCAATTAATTAGTGCATGCTAGTTAAAGACTTCAAGATCCACCAAAGTTCATAAATTGGCCATGTTATGATCAACCATAATAACGAAAGGAGCGCTGTCGACGCTTCGGTAACTGTTTGGTTAGATTTTAATACTCGTAAGTACTCAATGTTGCGTTCGTGTGAAAAAACTGTGAATATTCTATATCTTCAAGATAACAAAACAGATGTATGAGAAACAGTAGAAATCTTACCAACAAAGAATATCTTAACAGATGCTGTTTTAAGATTTCATCTCAAGTGTATACAGTTTGTTTGTTTTCGTGACAGGAGGAGGAAAGATCTCAGGCATGGAGGCAAAGGTGGCCCATTGTGTTAACATGAAGGTATAAGGCTAGAAAAATTGAATGGAAACTAGGTAGGGGAAAAGCACAGGACCGCCTCATTGTGGAATTCAACAATTCAACAACAGAAAAAAAAATAAAAGATTCTAAAAATAGTTAGGAGTTCTTTTCCACTCGATTGCAAACTTTGACAAGGACTTAGACTGACGAAAAAAGTGGCACTTTTCCTGTTGTCTATGACTCAATATCAAAATTTTAGCTTTAGAAACTTAGAAGATCAGGGAACTGTATTTTTGGCACATTTTGGGCTATATCTTTATAAACAATTCACCAAAAATTTTAAAAAACAAATTGGAGTCCTTGAAATTAGCTTTTTGAAACGATACCCAGAAGGTAAAAAGATAAAAATTCGGCTCCGGGAAATAACTCTCGAAAGTGATCAGTGAAATAAGACCCGAAAATTCCATATAAATTTTAACGTGAAATAATGTCCAAAATTTTTGGGTGTTATTTCACACTTTTGGGTTTTATTTCACTTATTGGTTTGATGATATAAAAAATCTAAAATTCGTAAATGAAATAAAGTCCAAAAAACAAAATTGATCCTAATGAAATAATGGGTAAAACTCATTTCAGAAAATTAGGGAAATATTTCCCAACGATATGTATAAAGTAAGAACGCGTCGCTAGGATAGGGAAGGAGCGTTGGAGCGGCGCTTTCTCGCGTTGGGGCGGCGCCTGCTTGCACCCATTACCGACGCCCCCCGCCCACCCTGCGCGACGCGTTCTAACTTTGGATTTTATTTCATATCTGTTTTCGGGCCATATTTCATTAGGAATTAAGACCCAAACTTTTCGGGTCTTATTTCACTTATCACTTTCGGACGTTATTTCATTGGGCGTTATTTCCCGGAGCCAAATATTTTTTACGGGACCCAACTCACCTCAATTAAAAATCAAAAAAAAATTCATAATCTTTAACTGTCGAGCGCATCATAAAGATCCAACATTCTGCCAAATTTAAAATTCTTATGTCCTGTCGCTTTCGAGAAAAACCTTTACGGCAAAGAGACGGAAGGACGCAAGAGCAATCTTAGAAGGGTTCCGGTTTTTCCTTCTGAAATACGGAACCATAAAAAACGACTCCATACGTTACCTGTAGTAGTAGTCAACCTGGTTAACCACACCTACATAATTTGGTACGTGACCTGAAGTTACCAAGAAAGGCGGTAGTCAACCTGGTTCGTACCGCCCTCTAATAGACGATTCAAGCTTTTATGGTAGGCGGTAGGGGTTTTGTCCGATCTAAGACTTAATAATTTAATATCAGCATTCATATTCTAAGAACTGATTATAAGACTTTTTACAGTACTTAGAATGGTTACTCTTCATTTAAATTTCATTAAGAATTGATACAGCTATTTCTGCTGCTACGCTATTATAAGATTATAAGATAAAACTTCTAAGTCACACATAAATTATCCTCTGGGATAGTCAAACTCGCAAAGCTTTAAATCCTTCACTATTAAGTCAAGAATAGTGTGGAAGTGTCTACAAACCGTTCAAAATTTAAAGAGGAGAAATAAAGTTATCCTCATGTGGATACGTACAGGATCATGAGGGCCATAAAGGTAATGAATTTGCTGGCAGCCAAAATAGCACCGGGAATTTAATTTTCTGAGCCAGAGTCATTGGATGGCACTTCTATGTTACCTCAGAGCTACCCTAAACAACTCGGAGAATAAAAAAAATCCCTTTATTGGGAAAGGGACTTCGTCAAGGAAAAAAATTTATCAACTGCAGAAAAACAAAATAATTCCTACTCCTGAAGAGAGTAGAACTTAAAATAATCACAGAGTCCTTCTCAGGCTACTGTTTTTTGTGGTATCATTTAAACAAGATGGGCTTACCTGCAACTTTATTTTGCCGCTTATGCAAGGATGCTCATGATACTTCAAAGCACTTACTCTGCGATTGCGAAGCAATACCCAGGCGGAGATTACTCCACCTCGACAAGAACATGCCTTTCGTCTACCAAATTACTTCTAGACTTTATTAACAGTCTTAACCTAAAAGGAGAATAATTTAGAATGGGGACTCACAATTGATCAAGCGTCTTCGGAGCAAGATCATGCTGCTGACCATCAAGACGAAATAAAGCATCAAACTCGGTCGAGGCAACTTTCCACCGTACGTCAGATTATAGAGCTATAGCTATGCTATAACAAGCTAGCATCAAAATTTAAAAATTTCCAAGCATCTTCGCAACAGGCATCACTCTACTAAAATTTATGAGTACTTTGCAGTTGCGCTAAATTAAGTTAGCTTGGGCAGTAAGAAAATTTTACTACCAACAAAAATGCAAAGGTGGGCGGTAGGTATAAAAGGGTTGAGTAAACCTCCTCTAGACTATAAGAGTGGAAATTATTGCATGCAGATAGCATTGTTGATAGAAAAGGGAATATTTGAAAAATTCTTCCAAATGAACAATAAATATTTGCGTTTGTAACGATGATAATTTGGGCTTCGAGTTATCGTCCAGAATAATGATAATTTTTTTTTTTTATTATTTCGTCGAATGTCCTCTAAAGACACAACGCTCCTAATAAATAAATAAGTAACGAGTCATCAGACCTTAATGATTCATTAGACAACTGCCGACACACAGCCATTTCTATAATTAAGTTGTTCTGTTCTGTTCTGTTCTGTTCTGTTCTGTTCTGTTCTGTTCTGTTCTGTTCTGTTCTGTTCTGTTCTGTTCTGTTCTGTTCTGTTCTGTTCTGTTCTGTTCTGTTCTGTTCTGTTCTGTTCTGTTCTGTTCTGTTCTGTTCTGTTCTGTTCTGTTCTGTTCTGTTCTGTTCTGTTCTGTTCTGTTCTGTTCTGTTCTGTTCTGTTCTGTTCTGTTCTGTTCTGTTCTGTTCTGTTCTGTTCTGTTCTGTTCTGTTCTGTTCTGTTCTGTTCTGTTCTGTTCTGTTCTGTTCTGTTCTGTTCTGTTCTGTTCTGTTCTGTTCTGTTCTGTTCTGTTCTGTTCTGTTCTGTTCTGTTCTGTTCTGTTCTGTTCTGTTCTGTTCTGTTCTGTTCTGTTCTGTTCTGTTCTGTTCTGTTCTGTTCTGTTCTGTTCTGTTCTGTTCTGTTCTGTTCTGTTCTGTTCTGTTCTGTTCTGTTCTGTTCTGTTCTGTTCTGTTCTGTTCTGTTCTGTTCTGTTCTGTTCTGTTCTGTTCTGTTCTGTTCTGTTCTGTTCTGTTCTGTTCTGTTCTGTTCTGTTCTGTTCTGTTCTGTTCTGTTCTGTTCTGTTCTGTTCTGTTCTGTTCTGTTCTGTTCTGTTCTGTTCTGTTCTGTTCTGTTCTGTTCTGTTCTGTTCTGTTCTGTTCTGTTCTGTTCTGTTCTGTTCTGTTCTGTTCTGTTCTGTTCTGTTCTGTTCTGTTCTGTTCTGTTCTGTTCTGTTCTGTTCTGTTCTGTTCTGTTCTGTTCTGTTCTGTTCTGTTCTGTTCTGTTCTGTTCTGTTCTGTTCTGTTCTGTTCTGTTCTGTTCTGTTCTGTTCTGTTCTGTTCTGTTCTGTTCTGTTCTGTTCTGTTCTGTTCTGTTCTGTTCTGTTCTGTTCTGTTCTGTTCTGTTCTGTTCTGTTCTGTTCTGTTCTGTTCTGTTCTGTTCTGTTCTGTTCTGTTCTGTTCTGTTCTGTTCTGTTCTGTTCTGTTCTGTTCTGTTCTGTTCTGTTCTGTTCTGTTCTGTTCTGTTCTGTTCTGTTCTGTTCTGTTCTGTTCTGTTCTGTTCTGTTCTGTTCTGTTCTGTTCTGTTCTGTTCTGTTCTGTTCTGTTCTGTTCTGTTCTGTTCTGTTCTGTTCTGTTCTGTTCTGTTCTGTTCTGTTCTGTTCTGTTCTGTTCTGTTCTGTTCTGTTCTGTTCTGTTCTGTTCTGTTCTGTTCTGTTCTGTTCTGTTCTGTTCTGTTCTGTTCTGTTCTGTTCTGTTCTGTTCTGTTCTGTTCTGTTCTGTTCTGTTCTGTTCTGTTCTGTTCTGTTCTGTTCTGTTCTGTTCTGTTCTGTTCTGTTCTGTTCTGTTCTGTTCTGTTCTGTTCTGTTCTGTTCTGTTCTGTTCTGTTCTGTTCTGTTCTGTTCTGTTCTGTTCTGTTCTGTTCTGTTCTGTTCTGTTCTGTTCTGTTCTGTTCTGTTCTGTTCTGTTCTGTTCTGTTCTGTTCTGTTCTGTTCTGTTCTGTTCTGTTCTGTTCTGTTCTGTTCTGTTCTGTTCTGTTCTGTTCTGTTCTGTTCTGTTCTGTTCTGTTCTGTTCTGTTCTGTTCTGTTCTGTTCTGTTCTGTTCTGTTCTGTTCTGTTCTGTTCTGTTCTGTTCTGTTCTGTTCTGTTCTGTTCTGTTCTGTTCTGTTCTGTTCTGTTCTGTTCTGTTCTGTTCTGTTCTGTTCTGTTCTGTTCTGTTCTGTTCTGTTCTGTTCTGTTCTGTTCTGTTCTGTTCTGTTCTGTTCTGTTCTGTTCTGTTCTGTTCTGTTCTGTTCTGTTCTGTTCTGTTCTGTTCTGTTCTGTTCTGTTCTGTTCTGTTCTGTTCTGTTCTGTTCTGTTCTGTTCTGTTCTGTTCTGTTCTGTTCTGTTCTGTTCTGTTCTGTTCTGTTCTGTTCTGTTCTGTTCTGTTCTGTTCTGTTCTGTTCTGTTCTGTTCTGTTCTGTTCTGTTCTGTTCTGTTCTGTTCTGTTCTGTTCTGTTCTGTTCTGTTCTGTTCTGTTCTGTTCTGTTCTGTTCTGTTCTGTTCTGTTCTGTTCTGTTCTGTTCTGTTCTGTTCTGTTCTGTTCTGTTCTGTTCTGTTCTGTTCTGTTCTGTTCTGTTCTGTTCTGTTCTGTTCTGTTCTGTTCTGTTCTGTTCTGTTCTGTTCTGTTCTGTTCTGTTCTGTTCTGTTCTGTTCTGTTCTGTTCTGTTCTGTTCTGTTCTGTTCTGTTCTGTTCTGTTCTGTTCTGTTCTGTTCTGTTCTGTTCTGTTCTGTTCTGTTCTGTTCTGTTCTGTTCTGTTCTGTTCTGTTCTGTTCTGTTCTGTTCTGTTCTGTTCTGTTCTGTTCTGTTCTGTTCTGTTCTGTTCTGTTCTGTTCTGTTCTGTTCTGTTCTGTTCTGTTCTGTTCTGTTCTGTTCTGTTCTGTTCTGTTCTGTTCTGTTCTGTTCTGTTCTGTTCTGTTCTGTTCTGTTCTGTTCTGTTCTGTTCTGTTCTGTTCTGTTCTGTTCTGTTCTGTTCTGTTCTGTTCTGTTCTGTTCTGTTCTGTTCTGTTCTGTTCTGTTCTGTTCTGTTCTGTTCTGTTCTGTTCTGTTCTGTTCTGTTCTGTTCTGTTCTGTTCTGTTCTGTTCTGTTCTGTTCTGTTCTGTTCTGTTCTGTTCTGTTCTGTTCTGTTCTGTTCTGTTCTGTTCTGTTCTGTTCTGTTCTGTTCTGTTCTGTTCTGTTCTGTTCTGTTCTGTTCTGTTCTGTTCTGTTCTGTTCTGTTCTGTTCTGTTCTGTTCTGTTCTGTTCTGTTCTGTTCTGTTCTGTTCTGTTCTGTTCTGTTCTGTTCTGTTCTGTTCTGTTCTGTTCTGTTCTGTTCTGTTCTGTTCTGTTCTGTTCTGTTCTGTTCTGTTCTGTTCTGTTCTGTTCTGTTCTGTTCTGTTCTGTTCTGTTCTGTTCTGTTCTGTTCTGTTCTGTTCTGTTCTGTTCTGTTCTGTTCTGTTCTGTTCTGTTCTGTTCTGTTCTGTTCTGTTCTGTTCTGTTCTGTTCTGTTCTGTTCTGTTCTGTTCTGTTCTGTTCTGTTCTGTTCTGTTCTGTTCTGTTCTGTTCTGTTCTGTTCTGTTCTGTTCTGTTCTGTTCTGTTCTGTTCTGTTCTGTTCTGTTCTGTTCTGTTCTGTTCTGTTCTGTTCTGTTCTGTTCTGTTCTGTTCTGTTCTGTTCTGTTCTGTTCTGTTCTGTTCTGTTCTGTTCTGTTCTGTTCTGTTCTGTTCTGTTCTGTTCTGTTCTGTTCTGTTCTGTTCTGTTCTGTTCTGTTCTGTTCTGTTCTGGTTTTGACATACTTATGACAGTGTAGTAGTGAAATGGATCGAATCGACGCGATAAACTTAGTTTGTATTTATTTTATTTTTCAATTTAACGATTTAGAAATGATAAAAACATTATATTAAAAAGTGTTTTGAAAATATAGTTTGTGCTTTGCATTTTTTCTTCTTATTTTTCAAATGGGCAAATGCACAGCGGAGCTTTAAATTTATATTATATATGCCAAAATATATTCAGTTCTAGCACATTTTCCTCATTAGAACTTTAATGGAGGAAAAAAACTTCATTAATGCACTTCATTATGATTTGATTTTTGAGTCATAATTATGAATACTATGTAACACAGTAGTAATGATGCATTAGATCGTGCCGAGTGTCTAGGGTATAAGACTAGCCTGAAGGCAATTTGACTTCATAATGGAATCAAAAATTCCTAATTCCTATATTGCAGAGTATCGAAATAAACGAAACATAAAAGCAGAAACATATGTAGCAAGTAGGCATCGATCTGGTTGCTTCAGGGTATGATACAAGAAATTTTTATTGTAATACGATGATCTAACTATAACGACGACAAAAATTTGCTAGGCTTGATCTAAACATGAGACCGCGACCTACTCGCTATGTTTCCATGTTTTTATCTACCTTAAGAGAATATGACGAAAGCACTAGAACTGCTCAAATGCGGAAATGGAAATGTGATAATGATCGATTTTATAATGGAAATGTAGCCAGCAGGATATACTAAGTTTAATTATTTTTTATTTTTGCAGCATAAAACAGTAATCAAAAATAATTTCAAGGCAATAGAAATCCAAGAAAATATTAGCAATTTGCTTAAAAATTAAAAACAACAATCTATGTTGCGGAAAACCCCTTAAATAGCACTTTGTACACTCATATCTAAATTTGTTTTCCAAAAAATGACACCTCCATACTTGAGAGTTGTCTTAAGCGATGCTTTACAATAACCTGAACAATCTTTATTAACAATGTTTTTTCAATTCAACGGGAGAAAGCTTTGGCGATCGAAAAATTTACGCGAAATATAGTATCTGGGGTGTATATGACCCAATTGCATGAAAATGGACTTCCCGGCGGCAAAAATGTTCCGAGAAACTTTTGTGAATCAGGAAAAGAGTACACAACCCGATAGTACTCGGCGGGACCTTTAATTCGATATGAAACATGCGGTATTGGAACCACCCCCTTCCCCGCCGGGGGCTCCTACCCCAACCCTAAAAGAATGCGTAAATTTTCTTCTACGAAATAGTGAAACTCGTTTTCCGATCGAACATAATCCTACCGAGTTAGAGCCGATCTAAGGTGCAAAAAATCTAATACCCACCTCAGTTCGAATCAAAAAGGAAAAATATTAAAAAAATGAGTAATGGGAATGGCTATAAATAGCTATTTAAACCTTCGATTATAGGAGTGTGGGTACTCAAACTTCTTCTCAGGGCCAATGCAATTCGGCTCTGTACTAGATTTTCCAAAATGTATTAGATCAAACTTTGATCCCCGCCCCCCAGCTGTCCCCCGCTGAATTTAAATATATATTATTAATAAAACATAATCAGAGTATCATACTGCATCGTTTAAGATATCTCTCATGTCTGGAGGTGTCGGGCCTAAAATGGGCTTTCCCCTTTAGGGTTTGTATCTTCTAATGATCAGGGTAACATTTCACAAGAATATTAATGATATTAAAAACGATATCAAGGAAGAAGTTTTTTTTTTTAATTTTAGTAAAAATTATAAATATAAACAAATAAAAGTCATTACGAAATTAAAAAAAAAAAATATTTAAAAAACTTTTAAAATAAATAACTTTCGTAAATATAGTAAATTGCACTAAAAAGTAAAAAATATGTTTTCTTTCTCTGTGATATACACAAGAAAAGTTTTATTGCAAAATATGAAATGTTAGAACTCAGATTAAGTCTTAAAAGTTTGAGCATTTGCAGTTAGACAATTGTGATTATAGTTATGGATGCACAAACTTTTAATGTTCAATCTGGGTTCTAGCCTTTCATATTTTGCAATAAAACTTTTCTTGTGTATATCACAGAGAAAGAAAACATATTTTTTTAATTTTTAGTGCAATTTATTTGCGAAAGTTGTTAATTTTAAAGGTGTTTTTAAAATATATATACATATATACTATATATTGCAAGGGAGATTTCAATCACGAAATCCAAGACTTCCTATAATTGTGCTAACATATAAAAGCATAAAAGTCGAAAGGAAATTAGGTAAGAAGAAAAAGCACAGGACCGTGTCGATTTTCGATTCGATCTCTCGAACCACGACTAATAAATTTTTCACATCTAAATACATATTTAAAAAAAAAAAATAAAAAAGGACGTCAGCAATTAATTTTGTGATTAAAAAAAATTAAAATTTCATATACATTCATAAAAAACTTCTGAAAAACTAGTATTTTTATAATACATATTTCAAAGAGGACATTATATTTTTTCGATTTTCGAATACAAACCGTAATGCCAAAGTTCGTTTTATGAATTTCATAATACTGTACAAGAAGATTTGGAAAAACCTTATTGTATGTCACGGCACATAACAATCAATATAGGCTTCAGTTTTCGTTCAATAATTATACCAGAGAGGCCGAAACTAGAACCATCCTTAAGCAACTTCAGTTTTTTTTTTTTAAATTCGGCAGGTTTGTTATGCAATTTTTCCTTTGCACAATACCGACTCGCTTCTGGAGGATTAGGTGAGAGTCGTAAAAGAATAATTATTAAGCCCCAATAGCTTATCACAATGTTACCTTCCTATTTGTTTGGGCACCAAATAGTTTTTTAGTGAAACTACGAAACTATGGGTGGGCACCAGAACACGAATAAATACCGCATATTTACAATTTATTTTTAACTTATTTATTGAATATACTTTAGTGTGATTTTGCTATCAATAATACAACTCAATTCATGCACGAAAAAAAAATCAATATATTGCGAAAAAAAAAATATTATGACCCGTCCAGCACCCTTACTTTGGCTTTTTTGTTTTCCTGTTGTTCTTTTTTTTCTTTTTTCTACGCTACACTTTTATTTTCCTCTCTTTTCTCTTAAAAACCTCTTTCTAAATTTATAATTTTCTTGTCCCATTTGGGATTTTACACCTTCCAAAACAACGCACCACACCAACTGCCTGTGCCTTCCGGATATAGTATCGCTCTCGTTTTTCGAGTTTCAGACCAAGTTTCGATATACAAGTTTGATATTTACCAATTTTTTTATTTATTATTTTATTTATATTATTTGTATAGTTCCTGACTTAGAGAGTCTGACTGTTGGATAACAGCAGACCTTAGGCACATCAGATTACTGAAGACCTATTCTGGGGACTATATGCTACAAATTACATTATATTGTCCCTAGACTAGACTTTGAGGAAGCTTTCCTAACTAGCATTCCTAGTGGAGAGGAATGAGATGATAATCGCGTGGCAAATGTCTCTGATATATGTGTATTTACGGACGGTTCGAGAATGGATGCGGGAGTGGGATCCGGAGTGTACTCAGCATTCCCTCAAATTCAGGATCGTATTGTCTACCGGAATACTGTAATGTGTTCCAAGCGGGAAGTTCTGGATGTCTGCAAAGCTACAGGGCTGTTAGTAACTCGAGCACCATTAGATCGCGCCTAGTACAACGGCGTCATTGTGAGCTCAGGAAACTGGGTGCTAACCACAGAGTTATTCTCTGCTGAGGTGCCTGGTGGCAGTGACATACATACCTGGAGCCGAGTCAGCTGATACTCTGAAGGACTCCTAGAATCAGTGAAGGGAGATCTGTAAGCTGCCAAATCGCAGATAGGGAGAACTAACAACATGCCCGATCTCAAGACTGCTGTGGCTCGAGATATGTCCTGAAAAGACTGAATCTCTGCTGAGGACGAGCCGGAATGACGTGCGTAATCTTACTGCAGTTATCTTGGAACACTGCCTCTTTGGTAAACAAGCAGAACACATGCAAGCTCCATACAATGACTTTTGCAGAATCTATTATGAACGAGGAAGAGGTTGAGAGGGTTCCGCACTTCCTGCATGAATATTCTTGCCCTGCCAAACGTAGAGGGAGCACGCTTGGTAGCTACTTTTCCTCGAATTGGGGTAATTAGTAAACAAAGTGTTGGGGGACCTGTAAGGTTCATTAACTCTTGTGGCCGATTTCAATTCATTTCCTAAAGCTGAAGAATCTTTTCCAGGGTTCCAATAAAATCACAAAATGACACATTACAGGTTTTTTATCTGACCAAAATATCGCCATCGCTATTAATTTAGTCATAACAATTCAATGCTACTCTCAAAAACCGAATTTAGGTAGTTATCCTTATTGAAAATCGGAAAGTACCTACTAAAACATTCAAAATTCACACATACAGAGGTACAAATTTAAAATCAGCACCCCGTCAACATAAATTCTAATTTCCACAATTCAAATGATAAAATTAACTGTTCAGCAACACTTTAAAAATTTCGTGGATTTAAATTTAAATTAACGTCAACATTTAATTTCATCCCAAAAACTAATTTTCATTTTCGGCGAATGCATCCCAAAGGGATAGCAAAGAAACATTTTCTTTGGATTGCTAAGAAGAGCCACCCCCCTCTCTACACACATACATATACATATATACATATAATTGCACAAGGGGGATGAATACAAATTCAAGCATAGACTAAACCTAGTATTCTGACGTAGATGAATTGTGGTTGAAGCATAAATTACGGCGTGTACTGTATGCAAATAATACTTCACAGCATACTAAAATGCAGTTTCTATGCATATAAGACTTCGGGGTAGGAACTAGGAAGGATAGAAAGTTTTACTGTTGTGAGATCTTAGAAGAAGAGCGCGTGTATTATGGACCTCTCTCTAGATGATTAAATTCTTCTCCACATATAAGGCACGCCAAATACAACATCAAGATGATACGATGAAGCTGGAATGATGCTGTTAATTTATGCTCCGGCTAAGGAATTAAGGAAAACCCGTCAAATTCCACTCATTGCAATTCATTTTGTACGTGGATTACCTCATCAGGTGAGAGAAACAAATGCGTCTGGAGTGATTTGCAACATCATTTCATTTTCATATATGTATCTTTTGGAAGGTGCATCGGGCATTGTAATTTAATAAAGGACTTGATTACATAACTATTTTTAGCCTTGAGGTAGATATAGTCCCACAAAAATTCTACAATATTAGAAATGGAGTAAGAATTATGTTCGTGTTATATTGAGTCTTTTGCAAGTAATATTTATATAATGTATTGGATTATAGGTGGAATTAAAGAGTAAACTTGGAGGTTGAGCACCTTATCTAAAATGTCCCTTTCAAACAGCGTACTTATTAGAGGCTATCCAAATTTCTGACAGCTATCAGTAAATCTCTCGAAGGCTGAAATGAGGAATGTTAATGAAAATCTGTTTATTAAAATATATAAACCAAGAGCCGTTCAATTAATCAGAAAAAAAAATACAGGTGAAGTACCACATTTCATTTGACAATTTTTACCAAATTTTACCAAGTTAAAAAAATTTATCCAACCAATGACGGTCAAAATAAAGAATAATCAATAAATAAATCTCTCATCTCTACCAAAAATGTAATTTCAAAAAATGTATGCTTAACATCACACGAAAAGTTTTACTCTATAAGCAAGGACAATAATCCAAAATAATCTGGGACAACAATAACCAGGCTCCTCAGCCTAGTCAGCTTTTTCTAAGAAGCGATAAATGACTGCACCATCATTAGATACTGAAGGCTATACCCCCAGACAAAGCGAAAATATAATATTCAAAAAACTGAAAAAATACCTCAGATATGGACGGATAATTCAGTAATGAGTTTTAACCCGGCGACAATGACGCTGGGTCACATTGTTCTGAGCCAATTTAATACGGTGATATTTTTTGTTAACGCTCACCATACAATTTGAACGTTTTTTAGCTAGAGATACAGCCCTTCTATTTGTACCGCCAGTATTCTCGGTGCGACGCCATCTGCGCAGAGTTACCAGTGCGTCAAGTCAAAACGAGTATATGACCCAGCGTCAAAAAATTAAAAAAGAAAAATATCAAAGCTATGTTTTCAAAGTTAATGTTGCATGTGTTATTGAGGACGCTAGTAAAAGGTCGGTACATTAGTATTATCCTTATTTTGCCACATATGGAAAGAACCTTTTAATTAAGGTAACTCTTTTAACTTTGTGATAATTTGCCGACCTGGTGTCACCATCCGCGCAATTATTTTTACGTCAATTGCACCGGGTTAACACTCAAACAAGGACACAACTAGGATAAAGAAATGTACAAAAATAAGTATCACGACTAGCTCAAGTGAAGCGAGAAATGAAGAAATTCAATACTGAATTTCTTCAAATCAACAAAAGAAGCTGGTCGTCTAATACTGGTGAATTACCAACAACAAAATGTACTACGATGATACATATACTACTCTGAGAGTCAAAATGGCAGTTAAGTTGGTTGTTATCATAATAACAGGATACAAAAAGTCTAATGAAAAGGTAACCAGTCAGTATCATACAGAATAACAAATTCTAACGAGCTTGTATATTGCGAAACCCCATGCAAATCCATCCACGTTTATTATCCTAAAACGGTTCCTAAATTCCACATTTTCATCACGATTGTCGCCCGTACACACAAATTTAATTAGTCAAGGGTTAGTGAATGGATAAAAGTTATTTAATTAAAAAAACTACGAAAATATTAGCTTGTGGCAACGTTTGAATAAATCGAGAGCAAGACCGACAACCTCACCTGCATATACTTCAGAATTTATCAATGAAATTTCTATCAGGGAGTGTAAGACAATTTCGAAATGCTACGCTGCGTTCAGCATACCAGAGCAATATACGTATACAAATCCTTGAGTGCATATGAGTCCAACAAGTTAAATGTATTTATCTTTTTATATTAGCTTTGTTGTTGCAAAAATGCTGTAGGGTAAGTTTGATTCTAATGTCGTTCCATCCATACCACTCGAATATTATGCAGTTTGCTGGGCGAGCCGAATCGGAAGTTAGATGGTGGTGGGTGGGGCAAACGCATAGCTGGGCAAGTAACAAAGAAGAAGTACTTAAGTACAAGTACAAGTACCGAAGACCTGAGTACTTCAGCGTAAGTACAAGTACCGCATGTATGAAAAGTACTCGTAACTAAGTACTAAGTCTAGAAAAAATACTGAATACTTATTGAAGTACTTTTTAAAGTACTTTTTTAGAATATTTGTACGTTGGCAGTAATATAATGAAGTTTATCAAGTTCAGTTAATATATATTAATAAATAAATACCTTTTGAAAACTGTAATATGTATAGTAACCAGTGGCTACTATTTACAGTTTTTTATAGTTTCCGACATGCAGGTAGAGTAAAGCTTTCACCTCTCATTGCTACACTCATAAAAACTATTAGAGGTGAGCCCAACCACCTATTATCCTCCACTAATGCATAACAATTCTAAGGAAAACATTCAGGCCTTGCCTACATCAGGTCGAGGCATCATTGATTTTATATTGGAGCGAGGCATTGCTTGCTTACCCTTGGTTATGTTCACTGACGAATATAATATGGACTGCTTACTTTTCTATTTATTTCACGTGGGCACAATTGCTTGTGTCAAAAAGAGCTTTACGTCGTTGCCAACATTGAAAAAATCATTAGCGGGAAGTTGAAAAAGTGAGCACGCAGCTCGAAAAGTGATTTTAATAAAACATTTAGAATTTCTTCTGTGTATCTAATGAATATATCCCTAAATGAGTAATTAAAAATCATGTATTTCGACGAAACCACTAATTTTGTTGTTGTTTTCAGTTTTATCTCAGTTAGTACTTGGTCCTTAGACCGAAAATCAGCAATATAAAAGTGAGCCCACTTTCTGCAGTGTATTTCTATGAACGTAATCAGTCGATATTATACATGTCAGTGGTTATGTCATCAACTCGAGGCATCGTCGATTTTATATTCGAGCGAGACGTTACTGGTTTTTGTTCTACTTGCCCAGTCTTATTTGTATGTTATTAGTTTGTCTCAGATTCTACCTTGATGCTTGAGTGCGGTACATGCTTTGACAGTTCTTTGCGTGCTTTAAAATTCAACAAAAAAGCTGTTGCGCTAGAGATTGTATTTTCTTTTCTACGAAGAGTTAGATTTTTGTAGGTACTTGATAGACTCAGAAATACTTAAGTCAAAACCTTGGTACTTAAGTACAAAACTAAGTCTTAAATACAAGTAAATAGACGCTAGTACTTATGTTCAAGTACTAAGTGGGGGCATTTCAAAAGTATTGAGTACTAAGTCTTAAGTAACGAAAATGTTGTTTAAGTAGTACTTAAGCCTTTTTTTACATAAGTATTGCCCAGCTCTGGGGAAACGCTACATTTTGGTCAGCGTTCCATACAGTAGGAGTAGCGACATTGGGTTGAGTGGTATGTTATTAGTTTTAAGAGAAAATTGGGCGTTTCTTATACAAAGTTGCAGCTTGTATCTGATGCCAGAGGAATGAATTTTCTTGAAATCTTATACATTTTTTTTTTACAAAAATTTTGAGAATATTTTAATGCAAAATGATTTGTCTTTTATGATTGGATTTTTCCATTTTGTCAAGGGAAGCAGTGCTTCCTTTGCTTCCAACGAGCAGCCTCCCCAATGATTCATAATATTTTCAGCTTTATGACGGACTTGATAGCTTTTTCCTCTCAGCTCAGTGACTGCAACAACAAAATTCTGATTTGAGTCTAATTAAGAACAAAAAATCAAATAAGTTCGATATGGTCATAATGCAGTCTATTTTATGTTTGCCAAGGAGTCACTTCCTGGCAATAATGAACTATGAATTCCCCCTGCAGGATTATTGTATTTATAGACAGCATAACTTTTTGAATTAACAAAGTAATATGTGTATAAACGGAAAATATTTACTTTATTTTTTATTGACTAATTAGCACAAACAATGAAAATGTGATCGTCAAGTCGTCACTTTCTTTTGTAACGTTTTACTTCAAAATTTTACGTGTTAATTATCATTTTTTAATTAAATTCATAGAGGATTCTAATTCGATTCGAAAATTTTAGACTAGCGGCAACACGGATTGTAGTTGTTGTTTTACATGTTTTGGCCAATAACATTACATCACGATATCATTCACTATCATATCAGGTAAGTCACTGGCTTATACCAGCGTATTGTCATTTTCCTATGGGTAGGAATGACACAAGTTTTATAGTTTTCTCTTTTGCTCTATGCCAGAGTTGGAGCTACCAACACAAAATATCGCTTACTAAACGTTTTCTTATGCCATTTGATATTTTTATGTTGGCTGCAGATGCAATCGCCGCAGAAAGAATAAGGTAAAGATAGTGTTTACCATGCTCCGTATCTCTTCCCCATATGCAGAATTCAGGTAAAAATAACCTTTTGAAAATTAAACTCGGAATGATTTTAATTTCTTATAAGAGTGCTTATAAGCGATTAAATTTATCACTTGGACACAAGAAAATATATTTTTTTAATTTAATTCTGATATACAGAAACACAATATTTTTTGTGCCACATGAAATAGCAAAACGCTCAGTCCATTGTTATAAGTCAGTGGGGTAAGTATACCATATTTTCTGTATACCGTAATAAGACGATAAGACAACATTTCATATAGTATACATGTTTATATTAACGATGCGCAATATTGCAAAAGTGATACTTTTACTTTTTTCCTATTTTTAACTAGGCCAGTCAATGTATCTCATTCCTTGTCATATAAAAATTTGACAACATGTCATTTGGTAGTTTTTGCAAATAAACATAATATTTGCCCCTAAATTCACCAGCACAGCAGCATCATATGAAATAAAACATTCTTAAGAACCAATTTATTTGTTTAATTGCCACAGCAATGGTCAGCTGTCGAAATAATCAAAAATCACATATCAACGTTGCCATGAAATCAAAAGAACCCAAAAATTACGCAAAAGTTTCTAAAAGGATATTTATCCCTAATTTCCTTCACCTAATCTAATAAAACAACCTATTATAAAAAAAAAAAAAAAAAAATTACCAGTAAAAACCTTGAAAAATATCTAAACATAAAAGAATTTTTCAAGGCAATCAAATTCCAACGCACAACTTTTTATTAGTTCTCTTCACTTCAAGGACTCTCAATGAAACCTCAACCATTTGAGGTTGTTATAATTATGGCTTCTACGTAGATTGTCTGTTTTGTAGTTATTTTTAAATAGTCGACTTTTCTATTATTAGACAACACACAGGGTTGACCGTTGGCCTTACTATAAGGACAATTGATTAATTTTATTAAATGCTTCAACTTATTAATAGCCTAATGGTAATGATATTGACATAATAATGGGTTAATGACAGCAACAAAATTCTAAATAAATTATGAGAAATTACGAAAGATAAGGATCACATCAAATAGAAGTATTTAAGTACATAGAAAAACAAATCGTTCCCCAAAACATAATTCTTTGGAAAGGTCACCAAGTTACTATCAGATATGTCTAAGCTTAGCACAATAGGCTTCCGTCTAAAGCTCTCAATTTATTTTTAAATGAATGGATGACATGCGCTTAAAAAGCTTCTCCTGGATAAAGGGATATTTCCATTTTCCAAGAGGAGAATTTAAAGGCGGGATTTAGTTAAGGGACACGAATGATAGTTTAACAACATTAGGCGCAAGCTTGAGTTATTATATTCTAACAGTTCCCTTTAATAGTATAGTAAAAATTGCTGACCCATTATAAGTAAAATAATGAAAGGAAAACCTCATGTAGACTTGTAAAAACTGATGAATTAATTTCTATTGTTTAAACGAGACACTTTTAGTAATAATTTATAATTTGAGACGTTGAAAAATTTAAGGATTGTATCTGATTAATTGAACAAAACATTTGATTTGTTCAAAATAATGTTAAAGGCTTTACAAAAATCTCATTAGGATGTTGATTTTGAAAAAAACATACGCAGATACTGTAGTTTGGAATATTTCTGATATTTTTATTTTGTATTTGAAATTAGAATCGATTACAGTCTAACGTACAAAATAATATCATTGAAATGTCCACTTCGACTTCATTTTGAAGATTGTAATTTTTGATGATATTGTGACACATATTTAGTTTATTTTTATAATGTACCTAGTTTGTTGGCATAAACTTTCATTTTAAGCAGATTACGTTTGCACTTTTTACCGGGTTAAACTTAATTTTGTTCAAGAAAGAATTTTTTGGGATTCTCCGGTATATAGCAAAAGCTAAAAAATGTTCTAATTTGTTATTTCATCACACAACCCATTAATTTTTTGACAAGTTTCAAGTCTTGGTTCGACTCATCAACACGTCACAAATAGCGAAATTGTGTGATTTGAAAAACAAATGAAAAAATGAAAAAAAGAAGAAAGAAATAAAAAGTTTGAGAAAAATAGAAAAAACAATTTTTTTATTTATTAAAAAAATTTAAAAAATTTTAAAGAAACAGATTCATTCGAAGCTGTATACGCCACGCAGTGGGCTGAAAAATAAAATAGAAAAGGACGAAGAAGGAGCGTTTCGCGTCAACAGAAAACCTTTAAGCAGGCCATACACCATCAGTTTTGCCGTGGTTTTAGTAAAACCACGGCAAAACTGATGGTGTATGGCGAACCCCACGTTTTGAGGTTCGGATATCTACTAAAACCAGAATTCAGGTCATGCCAGAAATATCTTTCTCAAAACGTGGGCAAGACGTGGGCAAGGCCATACACCATCAGTTTTGCCGTGGTTTTACTGTTTTGCTCGTTCATAATCAAAGTTAACTTAATAATAAGCTAAGAAGTAGGCGACATTTCTGAGTGTTTTACATTTAAATGTACACGACAAGAAAAGGAAGAAATAAAGACAAAAATAATAAAAAAAAATCAAACTCAAATCAAAATTTTTATGAAATGGAATGGAAAATATTTCTTTTTCGTAAATAAATAAGAAGTGGCGGAGTTTTCACGTTTTACTCTCATAAAATGTTCCCGCGCTTCTGTGAAAACCGGTTTTCATGAAATAATCACAATGTTTGGTCACATGCTGTTGCTGTAAATGGACACTACAAGATGACGGCAAGACGTGGTCAAGTTGGATGGTGCGTGAGGCTTTTTCTTGACCACGTTTTAGGTTCTTATCTCGACTAGAACGTGGTTTTTAAAACCACGGCAAAACTGATGGTGTATGGCGCCCTTAATACTCATCGGTGCAGCTTGGTCACAACTTGTCACCAAAAATTAATGGGTTGTGTGATGAAATAACAAATTAGAACATTTTTTAGCTTTTGCTATATACCGGAGAATCCCAAAAAATTCTTTCTTGAACAAAATTAAGTTTAACCCGGTAAAAAGTCCAAACGTAATCTGTTTATTTTCCTCCTGGGCATGTGTAGGAGTGTTTTTTCCTCATATAATTCACACCCAGAATTAATTTCTGAGTTTATATGAGAAGAGATCAGTTTGATCTATTTTCAAGCGTCTGCAGCAGGCAGAAAACCAAGCTGCACCGATGAGTGTAAGGTTTTCTGCTGACACGAAACGCTTCTCTTCTTCCTTTTCTATTTTATTTTTCAGCCCACTGCGTGGCGTATACAGGTTCGATTCGCTTCGAATGAATCTGTTTCTTTAAAATTTTTTAAATTTTTTTAATAAATAAAAAAATTGTTTTTTCTATTTTTCTCAAACTTTTTATTTCTTTCTTCTTTTTTTCATTTTTTCATTTGTTTTTCAAATCACACAATTTCGCTATTTGTGACGTGTTGATGAGTCGAACCAAGACTTGAAACTTGTCACCAAAAATTAATGGGTTGTGTGATGAAATAACAAATTAGAACATTTTTTAGCTTTTGCTATATACCGGAGAATCCCAAAAAATTCTTTCTTGAACAAAATTTTCATTTTAAGAAAATCCCAAAAAAAATTCTCTTCAATGTCAAATCACACAAACTCGGAAGTCTAATGAAATCTCCATTTCAAATGCAATAACTGAATGTATTCACGAATCATATGGCATAGATTCCATTTGATTAAAAATGAAGACCAAACACTAACTTTCACTGGATGAAGTGATTTTTCCTGAATAATACTGCGGGTTCAGTTTAAAAAAAAATACTGATTTTTTTAGAATTATCCCATGGTATACAGCGACTAACAAGATATGCTCAATTTAAACAGATGTCCACCATTATTACTTACTAACTCACTTATTACTCACTGTAAAAAATACAACAAAATTACGGAACAAATTAATTTGTTCTTAATTGTTCTTTATTAGTGTCAGTTGGTTGGTGTACACCGTGGCCGGGTTCAGATATAAGAGTTGGCTACTACCATAGATGGCACTAGAACTAGATGTCGCATGCGGTTCCAGAAAAAGTATACAAATTTTATATGGCTGGGTGGTCCATTTCGGAATAGACCACAGCATTTGAAATGATGTATACGTCGAATGATTCATATTTGTTCGTATCTGAAGTGTTGAGGAAGTGTATACAAAACTGATATTATATAAACATTTGCTTTCGGCACGCTCTAAAACATGTTATGGTCCATTCCAGAATCCGCTATCCATTTACCCATCTACCCATCTATGCTACCTACTAAGCTTATTGAGTAAAAGTTGCGACGACACTTAGTATGTGTCTTGATCAAGTATATACACTAAATTTCAGCGTGAGTACAGCCTTCGAGACTAAAGTGGAAAACACAATTTGACCGTTTCGATCCGGTACGTACAAATGTCAAATTTGCTTATATGAGACATACATGCAATTGGACACATTACACCGAAAAGGATCGAATCGCAAAGGAGAAATTGGACAAATTTCAACTTTTACGGATGACATAACCTAGAAAATCATCTGTAAAGATTTGTCAAAGATCGATGAAAAGGCTTTTGTTGAGAAAATAAAAATTACGTGAATTATGCAACAACAACAAAATTGTTTTCATGGATAGATGTAAAGCGGAAATGCAAAATCTGGCAAAATTTCAAAGTAAAGTGTTCGAAACCGAACGTAATAATTGTGCTTAATCACTTGGGATTGATTTGGCACGAAAAAAACCGTACGAAAAAAACCTAATCGTATGTCGCTACCCTTATGCATCCGCTGGATCGATCGGATCGAAACGTCGGAATTGTGTTTGACACTTAATGTAGCTAGAGAGAATTGCAGCAATCTGTTCAGTGTCTAGTTGCAATTTCCGTGGAGACAGATCAATTGATTTATTGCAACTGATCCAGCTAGGATCCACTTTTCCAGGAATTTATTCTGAGTGTCGGCAATTAAAAATGTCAAAGTTTGAATGAACGAAGAAAATAGCTCTTCAATTATTATATATACATATTTGGAAGGTATATTCCTCTACTTTGGGATGTTTCACAAAAGCATTTCACAAATCCTACGAAGCGTAACTTGTGCGATTAAAGAAATCGATCGCTTAACAATTAAATACGGATGCACGGGAAATGAGTCGAAAGCTGCATAATTTATCGGACCAATTTAATAATGACTTAGAAAAATAAGGGAAAGGAAAAGTGGTCAGGGATCTTCTGAATTGTATACGAGAAAATGAGAGTACATATTTTCAATCCCTGCAAGTCTTTCAACCTTCCCCAAAATTTATTCTTATCTGCTATTCAGATATAAAAATTTACATATTAATTATTCAATACATAAGGATACGTGCACAATGAGGCAAGGCGAGGCCAAGTACATATATCAAGTATACAGTGTTGCCACTCTTCCATAATTGTGGAAGATCTTCCATAAGTTTTCAAATAATTCGATTCTTCCACCTCTTCCACGCAAAGGTCAAAATCTTCCACAATTTTTGTCTTTAATTTCTTACATATGCTTGTAGATTACCTCTATTTTTTCCGATTTTTTTTTTTTTTTTTTTTATTTTTGGCATAAGCATAACTGTGCTGGCAATAATGAAAGATCTCTATATGGGGGAATTCATTTACTATATGTATTCTTCAATTCCACACACGTTTTTGAATATTTTGCAAAATATGATTCAACCTGAAAACGTTAATATTTCTGTTAATTACAAAGACTTAAATGTACATCTACAATTTTCAAACATGTTCTTTGGATTAGAGTTTGAGGAACATATTAAAAAATACGCAGATGAATTAGATGTCGTTAAAAATAAACAGAATCTTCTTCAGTACTACACTAGATTGGGTGACAAGTAAAAGGGGCGATTGATTTTGCGGATTTTGCAAGCAGCTTGTGCTAAAAAACTTCAAGAGGTAGATCTTCCTACTATTGTTCACCTTTTCGAAGCATGCCCATTTAATGAACCCTCTTTAGAAATACTGAACGATCAATGGAGATCTTTTTCAAAAGAATATTTTGAAGAAGATTAAGTAAAAGCCTGGAAGAGTTGGTTAAAGAAATTAACATGTTCGAAGAATACATGTTTAAAGTACTCAGCGAATCAGTGGAATCCTCACCTCTTAGTTTATTGCTACTGCTGAAAGCATATATTCCTCCTTAAACGAAATAGAAAAACAATAAAAGAAATCATATGGAAATGAAAACCGCTGAAAGTATTATATTTTGTAAAGAAATGCTCGAATGAACAGCGATTTTTGAGCTACCCTTAGAATTAAATAAGTTTCGCAAAAGCTTAAATTTGTAGACAGTAAATATGTTCCTATTGTATAAGACAAGTTTAGTTACTTATATCATTTTTTTATTTTGATACATAATTCGAATTATTTTTAATTTTGTTTTTGATTATGTTTAAATAATTTTTTGAATTCTGGTTTTGTTTTCTCTTTTGGTTTGTTTCCCTTATTGTTCTTATTATTAGAAAGAACATCTCTAAAATGTAGTTCGCTTTGTTTTATCCTTTTCTACCACGCTTTTCCCCTTTCTTCCATACTTTTTTAATCGAATCTACCACCGGTTTTTCAAAGGAAGTGGCAACACTAATCAAGAGTTTAGCGAGACAAAGTGAAGATACAGCGCGCGCTGTCACAGAGTTGTTATGAATACCCACTGACTTATAACAATGGACTGACCGATTTGCTATTTCATGTGGCACAAAAAATATTGTGTTTCTGTATATCACCGTTAGAGCATCCTTTAAAACGATTACATAAAAAACATGTAAAACTCAACCAATCAGATGAAATTTTACACCCGAAAATCGAATTAAATTAAAAAAATGTATTTTCTTGTGCTCAAGTGATATTTTAATCGCTTATAAGGAATTAAACTCATTTCGACTTTCATTTTCAAAAGTTATTCTTAACTGAATCCTGCTTATGGACAAGAGAGACGGAGCATGGTAAACACTATCTTTACCTTATTCCTTCTGAGGTGATTGCATCTGTAGCCAACATAAAAACATCAAATGGCATAAGCAAATGTTCCAGAATGCAATATTTTCTGTTGGTAGCTCCAACTCTGCCATAGGGCGAAAGAGAGAACTGTAAAACTTGTGCCATGCTTTCCTATAGGAAAATGACAATACGCTCAGTCCATTGCTAGAAGTCAGTGGGGTATTCACAAAAGTTAAAAAAATTGACATAAGTGTGAGATAATTGCGCAATAAATCTTTTCTAGGCAACTTACCTGTAGCCAGAAATCGGAATGTTATATTAATGTCAATCTTTCTCCAGTTGAAATAGACTTTTTCATCATAATATCTTCCTTCCTTATTAGAACGTAACTTTTTCAAGCAAATCATCAAAATCTGAAGGTGACAGAAATACGCAAATAATTTTTATAAAATCCTTCATCAGCAAATCTTAATTCGGGAAGCATCTAAAAATTTCTCTTCCTTTCCTCCATTCCATTACCAAATCCTTTTTGTTCAATTTCAAGATTTTTTTTTTATTACAACATAAGCTGCTATAGCGCGGCCTCAACAACGCATTCATCCATCTTGATTGATATACACAAACTGACCGGTAAAGAAGGGTTATGTAGACTCATGTGACAGTTCTTGCTGTCACTTGATCTAGACACAAGTACGCGACACCGCTCTAGCATCAAAAATTATAATACGTGAACCGCAGCGCAGCCATAAGTGGCCTCTCTGGGTGGTGTCGAGTAGGTACAACTAGCCCTTACCCTAGAACAGAAAGTAACATAGCCACTAAGCAGGCAGAGCAACCCGCTTACAGACGGAGAGTCACGGGGGGTCCACAATGTGGCCCTGGACTGTAGATCGATTTTGGTATGGTACGGACACAATGTGTAGCTGACACCGGCGTTTAATGCTGCTGCTATAGCGCACTTTTCCCAATTTTTAACTTTATTCGAAGATATCGCTCGACATTTAAGGGAAAATTGATACAGAAGAAAAGCGTTAAGGTGAGGCTACACTGCGAGAGACTTTTGCCTCCAGCCAGAGACCAATTTTTTGATCTCTGGAGACCCAGAGAGCCGTGTATACACTTCGGAGACGCAAGAAATCTCTAAAGCGACTTTTTTGGTCTCCGGTCTCCCATCGTATATTTTAAAACAAACAGGTCTCCAGATTCGGTCTCCGGTCTCCAAAGTTTGTTCATTTATCGTCTTCAGGTCTCCGGAGATTATTTATGTGCTCTGGGAGTCTGGGCAGTTAAATGTAGGTCTGCTCGGAAAGGAAAAGGAATATCTTTGGTCTCTCTCTAATTTTTTGGGCTCCAGAGTAAAAAGTCTCTTCTCGTATAAACATGTCGGAGATTTTAGTCTCTGTAAACCGGAGACTGGAGATCAAAGTCTCTCACCGTGTATCTTTACCTAGAGGATAGAAGTTAGTTAGCGAGAGAGAACGATATATGGCTTAATACTTAGCATGCGCAATACTCATTTGAGCTTTCTATCAAATTGACATTTTAGGATTCCTTATAATATTATAGTGGCGTTAATTTGTTTTAAGTAATGACAATGCTTGGACTCTTCCCAGTAGCTCCTAGACCTACAAAGTATTATTCACAGAATCAACTAATATTCTGATGTGTAATTTTTAGAAATACTTCCAATACCGAGCTCCTAAAGATTGTACCACAATCCCCTTTGGTGGAAGTGGGGTATTTTGTGTTCAACAGTAATACTCTCTTTTCTAAGAGGAATTCCAATGGGTAAGAAAATATAGAAAATCCCCTACTGAATGAGAGAAATATGTGAGAAATTATAAAATTAATTTAGAGGTAGCACATACAGACATTAGATACACGCAGTAGAAACATCTAAATCCTTCAATGTTTCGTTTATATAACCAGTCATGATGATTACAAAACACCAACAATCTAAGTTTAATAACGAATTTCACCACTAGACTGTTTCGTCTCTTTATAACGATGTTGAAATGCAAAACCTTTTGAACTTACAAAACTTTACCACAAAGGATATGCAATTTATTTGGCAAGTTCCCTATACTAGTTGTGCCCTTCATGTGTAAATAATGCGATGTTTAGAATGTGCAATTTATACTCATATCCAACATTATAAAGTTTTCTTTCAAAGTAGCACGTTCTGAACTGACTTTGCTTTTTAATATATATAATATTACGAAGAATAGCATCTTTCTTTTAAATCAACGGCGCTTCAAATTAAAAAAAGAAACTTTATCTACATCCTGCATGCTTTCTCATTGGTTGAGAATAATAAAAGTCCGTCAAAATCGTTTTAATTTATTTTTCTACAATGAAAATAATATTGATTTTCGTACTACATATTGCGATATGAATTTTTGGTAGTTACTCAAATAACAAAATTTCGAAGGTGTTTGACTTCTGACTCTAGAAATTTCGTTTTGTAACTAGATGGCGCTGTGATCATTTTAATTTCATATTTTCTAAATTTTTTCCTTGAGAATGAGTGAAAATTAATTACGAAATAAAATTAGTTAATATATATCGAAAAGTTTAATAATAAATAATGGACTACTTGAAATAAGATATACTATAGTTCTCTTGCAGGTCAAAGCATTGCACATCTGCACATTGTCAAAAAACATTCAATGTTTACCTAACTAAATATAGCGTTGTTAGAACCCAGAAAAAGCATATAAACACAAGGATCGTCAACATGTAAAAGACATGACAATCGGAAAGTCTCGGTTTCAAAGACAAATTTAATAATGTTATGAAAGTATACGTAAAGCGAAGGCGCCCTTTAATTTAACAAGCGTACACAAATTAAGGGGAACTTTCGTTAAGTTTAAATATCTAATTTTCCGTAAGTATAGTGCGCTAAGAATCGCTCATTCCGTAAGGCGATGTGTCCAAACAATTAATTTATTATTAAATGATTAAAAGTGCAATGTAAAAATTAAAATGGAACAAAAAAATGGTACTGTGAATTAATAGAAGTCACAAATCTTCAATTAAATTAATTTACAAAAAAAAATCTGCCTATGCTATCTATAGAATCCATACCCAGATATTTTTATACCCTAGATGAAATCTATAGGGGTATACTAAGTTTGTCATTCCGTTTGCAATGCACAGAAATAATGATGGTAGAGCAAAATGGATTGGACACCCACGCATAATATTAAAAGTTATTTTGATTTTTGCTTGTCCGTCCGTCCGTCCGTCTGTCTGTTTGTGCGCACGATAACGCGAGAACGCGTATACTTAGAAAGCTGAAATTTTGTACACGGACTTTAAAAAAAAAGTAAAATTAAGTTCGAAAATGAGACAACTCCTTCGTGGGGTTGCCATACAAAACTTTCGTTTTTCACTATATGGACACTGCTTGAGAACGCGTCGAAGTAGAGAGCTGAAATTTCGTACATGATGTTTTTACTACATTAGCAAATAAAATGTCAAAAATAGACTAAATCGAGCAACTCCTTCTTGGTGTTGCCATATAAAAATTTAGGTTTTTTACGTATACTTTGAAAACGATCAGTCCAAGACATTTTTATTGTACTAAAAACTTTTGCAGAATACGAAATGCTATAAAATTGGTTATGATCATTTTTTCTATGCAATAAACCGTTCTAGAAATATATGCGAAAAACAACTTCAAAATCAAACTTGAAGAGATCGGTGACCATACGAAATTTAATACGGGCATTCATCTAGGGTATCATAAGAATTGGTCTTAGACCAATTCTAGCTTTTTTACTTGTTAAATAAACAATTCAATGATGTTTAGAGAGTTTCCCAAAATGAGAAGCCCAATATTATCACAAATAAGTAAATATACAGATGAAGAACGCATATCAGAAAAATGAAAACCTTATCAACATTTCTGGTAACCAAGTTAGTTAGTTACAATGAAAATTGTAGCTAATAAATGTTGTTATTAATACAAAATATTCCTAATGCTCAGTCACACACCCAACTTTCCTATCAATACAATGCCTCGTTTCAATATAAAATCAACGATACCTCGGCTTGATATAGGAAAGACCTCAATTTTTTCTTGGAAAAGCCGACAGCATACAATAAAGATGCCTCGACGTCGACCGGGGAGTGATTCCGGAGGGTGATTCTGATCTTTTGTCGTACTTTAATATCAAAATATACGCCTAAACGAAATGAACATTTCTACTGATTTTTCGTGTTTTTATTTAATTGAGCAAGCTTTACATTACGTATAATGAACTGAAAATGACACTTTACATTACAAACTCAAAATATTATTTCGAATTTAAGCACTTGTATCGCTCTAATTAGGTGTAGAATATCCTTTTACCACAGTATAACATTTTTGTCACAACCTCGGAAGCAGTCAACTGTCGTACTTTTAGGCGTGTACTCTGACATTAATTCATTGCAAATTTATTTTAATTTATTTTGAGGTTGATGAAAAGGATAAATCAAAATAAATATGATGAATATAAAAGTACGACAAATTTGTGGTGAAATGTGAAAATATGTGACTAAAATATACGCCTAAGCTACGACAAAGTGATCAGAATCACCCCCCTGATAGAAATGGTAAATAAAATTTCAAAAATGGGCTAAATTGGGTTACCACTTCGTAGTGATACCATACACAACTTTTGTTTTTCGTTATATAAGTACTTGGTAACTGCCTGAGAAGGTTTCGAGGTGAAGAGTTCATAGTTTGTATACGGCGTTTTCATAAAAATTGCAAATATAGTTTGAAAATGAGACCAATCAATTAGGCACTGTATGAGAACGCGTCGACTTAGAGAGTTACACTCTCCCAAACATATGATTGTATGCACGCACACTCATACACGTGCAAACACACACATACAGGCACAGAGTGATACCCTAGAATACGGAATCACGCGATCTAGACAAATAATAGCTTAGATATTATTTATCTCTAACCACCCTACCCCAATACCACTCACGCCGACGGGCTCCCCCTAGTTTATATATGTATTTTTTTGAGTGACTTTTTTTTAAAATAAAATTCACAAAAATAAAAGTTTTCTTGTTGAATTAATAGTCCAGTCAATAGGGACTAAATAAGGCCTTTGATCTGACGGTTTTAAAATAAAAACAACACAAAATTAAAAGTGATACAAATTGTTTTATTGCTTATTACAGAAGGATGTTCATGAATATTAATGAAAATAACATCAGCAGAACGGATTTCATTAAGATCTGAAGATACTGTCCTTTAAATGATGTCCTTCTTTGACCAAGCATTCTTCCAGTCTTGCACTGAAGCTGTCGAACAACTTCTTTAACATTGCAGGAGACATGTTGGCGATTTTTTAGCTTATGGCCTCTTTCAGTCTGTCCAGTGTGCGGAGTTTGTTTGTGTAAACTCTTGCTTTAAGGAACCCCCACAAGAAAAAATTACATACAATACCATACAATGTCCACCAAAACGCGAGCTGATTCGGCCACGAAATTGCTTCTCAAAAAGTCCATCACCTCATTGGCTGTATTGGGAGTTGCTCCATCCTGCTGGAACCACAGCCTACTGCGCACTAAACGATTTCTCTGAAGTTCAGGGACCAGGAAGCTCCTCAACATCTGGACTGGCTTCCACGGCTTCTCTTACTCACCCATAATAGAATTGTGTTACCGTTGAGCAGCAAAAATGCCTCGACAAGAAACGCTCGGTGCTCTCCCGACCACTGCTCCATGGGTACTAAAAATATCCACTTGTGGGCTCTGAAACGCGCCTATACCCACTACCCACCACCACCTGCTCATTCAACAGTACGGCGGCGAAAGCCGTCAGATCTTTTTGCCGCACGCTGTATATGTTATTTAGTTCCGGCACCCGATTAAAAAAGGGGCTTGCACGGTCTCCCCTCTTGGATTAAAAGGACCAAATTTAGTTTTTTTCAAAATAATCCCTCAACGGTTGATACAACGACAAAAATGGCTGCTACAAATTTGAAGGTTTCACAGTTGAAGTTTAAGCTTAAGATGTGGTTTAAACTCAGTTTATCTCTTCAGCACAGTTTCACAGTGCTAAGTTAAACCTCGTTTAAACTTAGTTTAAACCACCAAAATTGAGCGTTTAAACTCAGTTTATCTTTAAATGTGAATGAAGTGACATTTCGTGCGTTTCAAAGAGTCTTTACTCATTTTCGTAGGTTTAATTAATTTATTTTATATTTTTCACTTTCGTAGGTTTAATTAATAAATTTTTTTGTCACAACGATTTGGCCGGCAATATTTTGACAGTAAATGACTCACAATAGCTTGCTAGTTCATAATTGTAAAGAAAATAGCTTGTTAGTTCACAATTCCATAGTGCTGCCATATTAAAAAAGGTCGAACACTGTGAAACCCATTTTGGTTTAAACTCAGTTTAAACTACGAACGGAGTTTAACTAATCCTGAGTTTAAACTCGAATTGTGAAACCGGCCCTAAATTCCCTACATTTTTTGTATAAAACTTTTTTTTTAAGTCTGGATGTGTAACGAGTTACAGCGGCGGAAACGTGAACATTCTTCCAAAAAAAATGTTTCGTATAGTACCCCTTATACAGGGTGTTTTGTCCATGGTCCTCCATAGAACAGGAGGTGGTAGTAGTAGTAGTCACTTAGTCAAACAAAAAATTGTATGGCATGGGGGAGGGGCATTTCAACCGTTGCGGAGTTACAGCGTGATTAAGAAAATATGCTAGTCTTTCACAAAATACCCTGTATCTCAAACAGTTCAAGGTGTACGGTCACTTACAGCGCTCATTGTATGCGGAACTTCATGGTCTTTCCAACGACTGGTCGACTAGCCACGTACTCCTCTCCCTCAGGAGTTATGGTGGTCTTACCTTTTTATTGACTTTCACATTTTTTTTTTACTAAAAGGTGTAGACGAAGAGCCCACAGTAAATTTTTGTTCTGAAATATAACTAAAAAATGTATGCATAAGTATTAAGTTAAAGGAAAGGCAATGTCAAAAACAATCGTCCGGCAGGAAATCTCCACGGCCTAAGTGAGTAATAGTATATTGAATGCACCCTTTTTTCAAAATTTTGAAACACTTATAATAACCACGTCTTAAAAAACGGAGGTTTTCCCTGAGCACGCGGCTAACCCTTTGCCAGACGACGTTAAAGTAATTTGTCAAACAAATCTTACAATTTCCAGCATTCGTGTTTTACTTTTAGAAATCGTTTTTTCAATTCATACTTTTAATTCAAATGTCACTTTCAGATTCACCGTCATGTGGTGAATCACAAGTGAGTGCATCGTTTTCGTTTTCTTCAATTACATTAACTTTAAGGATATCTTAGTCCTCGAACCACTTAATTTTCAATTTATTTTCTACTAACACCCAACCACTTTCTGTTGGTGATAATTTAATTTTCTTATTTTTCACCACATTCTTCCCTATACAACATATATAATTGCTTCTGTATATTTGTTGTAACACAGCTACTTTATTTCGGGGTAGAAGACTTCCTTCGAAACCTATAATAGAAAAAAATGTAATCAGTTTCCTGAGATTTCCAAAGGTTCACAGGGAATTCACTACTTATGTATAAAGATGAAATAGAGATTGTGCTTATGAGACGGCTAAGGTATGTTGCCAAGAAATATTAGTGTAAATGTAGCAGTGAATCTCATGAGCCTTTTGCAAAAAATATCACTTACTTTGGATATTTCTAAAAGGTCTTTTTGATGTAAGCTTGTAGGATTTTTAAAAAATTTCATATAGGACTATCACAGGTTTTGTCCGGTATATGCTACAGACGAAATTTTATATTAGTGAATAATCTTCTTCATTAAGATCCAAATTTAGAAAATGTTAACTGCAATTCTGGTCTAGTTTCCAAAATTTTAAAAAGTTTAACTTTTCCTTTCTTGAAAAAAAGATCGAGTGTAGTCACATCCTGTAAAGCTGTGAAATGCAGGTAAAGCTCCGCAAAGTGCTTGTCCCAATTGTTGGTAAATTAAATTAACATCAATATATCTAAGATTGTTTTTTGGATTACATGAAAATCGAAATTTACAGTATTTTAACTTCGTCTGGCAAGGAGTTAGCTACGCGCAAAACGTCTTAGGGCTGAATTTTTGTGCCCAAGGAAAGCCTCCGTTTTTTAAGACGTGCATTAAGTGGTATAACAAGTGTTTCAATTTTGAGAATAAAGGATATATTCAATATACTATTACTCACTTAGGCCGCAGAGATTTCCTGCCAGACGACTGTTTTTGACATTGCCTTTCCTCTAACTTAATACTTATGCATACATTTTTTGATTATATTTCACACCAAAAATTTACTGCGGGCTCTAAGACTAGTGGCTGCGCTTCACAATTACCATTTTTGTAATTCATGCTAAAATATTTTTCCTATTAAAAAAATTTCCTATTCGAGCTTATCGCAGTATACTGTAATTGATAGCGACAATAATTTATAATTTTAGGTTTGAGTTTGACATGAAGAAAGGCATTTTCTTGGAAAATAAGTTTTCTCTTTGTAAAAATGTAATTTGTGACTCAACCAACAAATTTTCCAGAGTCTCTAAACGCCTGGATCCCAGCTCTCCGCCTACAGTTATGAATAGTTTAGATTAAGTTCTCTCATTTAACGTTATGAGGGTTGTGTGCATGTAAATTGTCTTCAACTGAATCAATAAATGAAACAAAGTACTAAAACAGGCTCAAACGTTTAAAAAATTTTACTGGACTGCTTTTATTCAAATGCAAATTTTAAATTATGCAATTTAAAAAAAAATGAAAACAGCTAATATTTAACCATATTGTTAACAGGGAACGATCGCCTCAAACCCATACATTTCTCCCGATCAATAAACAATGCATCAACTTTCCGTTTAAGATCCAACTCCAGATTTGATCTTGTCTTTAGCAACTGTTGGTGTTGTGCTTCAACTTCTTGCAATTTCCTATGTAAACCACCTACCGAATCTTGAATGTCAAGAACTTCTTGAACAAGACGTAATTGCGCAAAATCCCTTAAAATAAATAAATAAATGTGTAACAAAACTTTCATAAACAAAGTTATTATATGTATGTAAGAATTACGCACTTGCAAAGTTCAAGTCCTTCCCGATGAGATCTTGCCTCCAATCGGGTTTGCGCAACTTTCAATGGATTTGATTTGTCTTCTATAGCTTTCCTCAAAAGATCAATAAACTTTTCAATATCGAATAATTCTTGTTGAACCTTGTGTAAATGAAGTTGGATCTTATTTTTAGCTTCTGCCATTTCAGAGGATCGTCTGTCCAACGAATTATTGGTATTATTCCAATGATCCCATACAGATGTTGCAACACCATTTATCATTGTGTCAATATCACTTCTCAATTGAGCTGATTTTCCACGCTCTGACTGAGATCTATAAAGACAAAATAATAGTAAGCTGCAAAATAAATTCTCTATCAATATTGTAGATTTCACTAACTTATTAATCCTGTAACTACTAGCTTTCGACCATGATTCGGCGGTACTAACAGTGGGATCGTATTTCTCAATTCCACCATAGTAGTTGATACCCCTACTGAAATTATTTAATTGATGGCAAACCGAGTCGATTCCAATGGTAGACTCCTTATGAACGACATCTTCTTCTAAAGCATGTTGTGCTGCTCGACAGTCAGTCAATTGTTTACTCACCTGAAATTATAACGCCATGTGGATGTGATAATGAAGAGACAATTAATGCGCATTAGTAAACCTTTGCATAAAGCGTTCTTAATTTCCCTTGACTTTTCCGTAAATTATCGACTTCAAGAAGAATAGCCTTTTCAACGTGATCGTGGACTTTTTCGACACCCTTTCGGCTTTCACGATGATATAAGCATTCTTGACCAATATGCAGTGGAGCCTCTAGATCTTGAATAGCTTTCGCTATATCTCTTTTCATGTCCGCTAGTGAAGCAGTTTCAGATACTAATTTTTCCAGCTCAGAGTTCAGTTCATTTCGCCAAAACGTAACATCGGTAAGTCTCTCTCCTAATCGACGTCCAGCATCTCGTTGTCCTTGTGATGTCCTCTCATCAGTTTCTCGCATCGTTCTTACCACATCATTTCTAAGACGCTCAGCTGTATTTCTATAAATCAGTAAAAGAAAAGCTTAATAAATAGTAACTGGCAAGCACCATTCTGAAAGCAAAAATTCATTTGCAATTAGCTAGCAAGACGAAGTACTATGATATGCTGATTAAATTTGTCCTGATCAGCTCCTATGTTTTCATAATTAAATGCCATCACCGAGGTAATATCCAGACAGCCAATTCTCGAATTGTCTTGTAGGGGAGGACAAACAAATAGAGGGGTTGTATACCGTTACTCATATACCCTCACAAAATTAATGTTTGAAGAAGTTAATGATCAGACAATTAAAACCATTTATGAAATATCACTAAGCACTTTACTGCATTCCCAATGGATTTTAAGAAAAGAGCCAGACTATTCTAATAAGAAAAGGCTAGTAATATAATTAAAAAACAAATAAAAAAGCAAGAATTGGTCTAAGACCAGTAAAAATGAGTATGACCAATATTATGAAGAGTAATTATAAACTTTTTTACAATGAAGACATTTTACGTAAATAATTTGTCTCATCAAAATAAAAACTACCGAAGTATACAAAATACTTGAAATAGCTTACCTATTTACATCAGATTCAGCATACATAGTTAAACAATTATTAACCCATTCTCCAGGTGTATATCGTGTATAAAGTGCAGCTCTTGCAGCATGTTGAGGATTTCTCTCGAAACCTGTAACAAGATTTGGAAAACGTATTGGCTCTGTTGACATTCCTGTAGGCGAAAAACAAGGGTTCACAAGTTGATTAGTGAGTGGTTGTTCAGGGAGTGGTGTGACTTCAATCATTTCATATCCAAGAGTTGGTCTCCATGGATGCGGCTTAGTTGTCTATAGTAAATAATAAATAAAAAAAAAATACATTTCATTTTATTCATCTAAAAATATTTGTATGTTCTTTTATGCCTGGTATGATGCACCAACCCTTGGCGGGATGGCTGGACCAGAAATTTGTTCCATACATGGAGGCGCCCCGACTGTACTCCACGGCTGTAATTGTGAGTACATTACAGTTTGCTCAAATTTTGTACCCATTTTTGAGAAATTTTAATGAATGATTTTGTTAAAACAAGCCTCAAAGATAAAACGAGAAAATCAATTACAAAACAGTCCTACAAAAAAAGGTGGAAAACAAAACGAAGATGTCCGGACAAAACGAATTTCAATGACAAATTATTTCATTAAATAAAATAAAATATTAAAATAACGATAAGAGTGCTTTGTTACAAGGAAAAAAGCGCCTATCAGAACTTGTGCACTTCTTATGTTCAAAGTATGTTAAAAATGAATACATAATTTTCCAAAAACTGCCTATAATCTCTGCGTTGTGGATAATGTCCTTGTACTCCCTCCTCCATCCATTCTGTTAAAAGATTATCTTTTACCAATCTGTGATCAAACAAGCGATTTTCAAGATAAGATGATGCGTGCCACTTCATTGTTATTTTTTTTTTCTTTTCTTTTCCAAGACTGGAAACTAGGTCAGCCAATTGATTTTTCTATTCGACGACAAGACGCGACGTTTACCTAAGATGGAGGTGTATATGACAATGAGGTGAATGTGCTTTTGAATTAGCATGGATTTGAATGAGTATAAACAGAAAAAAATTAAGCGAAATAATAATTTTAATACTTACAATTGGAAGGCTTGATTTTTGCAATTGATACTTTAACGTATTCCTCGGTGCGAAGGGAAATGGATATAGTTTCTGTACAGCTAAATCATCAGCCTGCCAGCAAAGCATTTCACTATACGTTTGGCAAAAGATCTCCTCCAAAGAGGAAGACGTTATTCTTCTACGAACTCCACTTGTTTACTAAGCAATGCCCAAAGAAATTTCTGATATACCCCAAAATGAGCAGTTATCGATCAAACAAACTTTTCTACTTTTTAGTATGATTTGCAAATATCTACAGGAGAACTATGAGCACGAACAGGAGCAACCGCACATATCGATTAGAATTTCTTCATATTGACATAGGGCGTGTTATTATTATTATTCTGAGGTTCAATAACAGAGCTGTTGCGAAGAAACCTTACATGAGACTAATTGGCAAAAGCAAAAAACGTTCTAAAAACCGTAGAACAAAATATTTCAATTAAAGTAGAAAAAACTCAAAGAAATTTTGCCTAAATTCACATGCAAGATAATTCGAAATTTTATTCATTTTCTTGCTGCATATGCAAATGCAACTGACTTTCTTCAAATAACTATTAATTATACAACACTTCTCCACTACACAACGAATTCAGTTAACATAAAATTTCAATTAAAAATTAAATCAGCATCAGGGGCACCCTTTTGATGCTTAAATTTTGGATGACGTGATTGTCGTTGGAAGCGATTTTGTTGTTGATTTTTTTGTGACTGTAACAATGATTCTTGATAGTCTTCTTCCTCAATACGTTCAGTTATATTTAAAGTAAGTCTCTTAACTTTTTCATTTTCTTCTTTGATTTTCTGTTCTTGATATTTAAGATTTACAGCTAAAGGACTATCTGCAGCAGCTTTAAAAGTTTTAAATTGCTGTTTTCCACCTTTTGAGCCACGAAGCATAAGAACAAACGGAACTGCATTATCCGATGATGATGAATCATTTCCTTGTAATTGATCATAAGTTTTCTTATTACTTTTTGCCATCATAGGAACTGGAATATCTTTTGTGCTAGGCTTAACAGTTTCCCGTAAACGTTCTTGATAACAATCTGTTGCCATTTTATCAAACATTTGCTCAAATTCAATATCTTCTTGTGTACGTTCTGGTTGAGGTGAAGCTTCCATTCGATCAATTGGTGAATCCTAGAAAAATTATGATTTGTTTATTTCATGAATAAACTGAATGAACTAAATAATAAACAATGATAAGAAATAGTGCTCTCTACTTACAGTTCGAATATCATCGTTTTCATCTTCATTATCACAGCGTACTTCATCATCTGAATCTATAATTGCTTCTGATGTGTCTTCAGTCATCTAAAAAATAAATAATTACATACTCTATAATATGCGATTCTAGATAGAGATGCAGGCTGACTTGAATTCTTCCAGTACATTATGAACTTACTGATAGGAAATATATGAATTATTAAAAGCATGTAAGAATTATGTATGAGAGTCGAGAATAACAAACAGAATTGAAAATTTCTTCCCCCGATGTTGAGGGTCAGATTGAAGGGCAAAAATCACAGTATGAACTTTGTTCCATAGAGGATGTGCTGAGACTTGCGTTGATTTGTGAGAAAAACTTCTTTTTTGATTGGATAAAAAACACAATTATGACGAACTTTGCTTTTTGTATATAAATGTCGTAACCCAATATCCAATTAGTGGAATTGTTAATTGGGCTTAATGTTTGTTTACATACAGTATTGGGGCTGACGGCAGTGATTGTTGTATACTTTGTGATTATAATCGCAAGGCATTGCGCTGGTCACTGTGTCAAAGTCGCTTCCGCATTTTTGTATAGTGAGGAGCACGGCTGATTCGGTGGATCAGTTTGCTCAGTTTTTTAAGTTGGAGTTATTGGTAAATGAAAAAAGTATCAGATATCATTGAAAGGTGTAGTAGTTAAGCTATCTTGTTAAAAAGATTATTTATTAAATAAAGTTTGAAAAGCGATTAAAGTTTTAGTTGACAAGAGTTCCTAGTTTTTTATTGTTAATTTGAGTTACTCCCAGGCACAGATAAACCCAGATGTCCAGACCTTATGGGGATCAGTGACGTTCAGTCACCAACTGAAATTGAAACCACATTGTAATATTGTATCGAAAAAGAGCTTTTCAGCTTTTACGAGAGATTCTATGCGAGAAACATGTCTCTTTGAGATTATTCTGGGGGCTACACTTACGATACAGCGCCTCAATAGTTATATGTTTCTGCCTACAACACTGCGCCGCACGATGGCTGTTCAAACTTGTCTGTTTTTTAACTCTCTCACAGCCCTCCGCTTTTGCTTTCAATTTTATCGTTACATCTCTCTTGAAAAATGAAAGTTTGGTAGAAGGCTTGTGAGAGAAAAGCTTTAAGCAATTGTTTGTCGGTTAGCCGCAATAATTGGCGCGAATTTTAAGTACGGTGAATGGTTATCTGTATTTTTATTTATGTCCCCGGGAAACGACATAAATAAGAGAGAAAATTGTAACGTTAGATTCTTACTTCCATACGATAAGGAATAGAGTGAAAGGCACCCAGAAGTGGTTAACCGCAATTGACTTCATGACACACGAACCTTCCGGACCTTAATTCCTTGGATTATAAAATGTGACAGGTTATAGAGAAGAATATCTGTGCTTAGTCTCATAAAAGCTTGGATTGTCTAAAAGCATCTCTTTCCAAAACAGTATCAGATATAGACATGCGTGCAACTATTAACGACTGGCCGCAAAAGTTAAAAGCTTGTGGTAAAAATCATGGCTACCATTTTGAATAGATTGAATAAAAATTGAATATAATATAAACAAATCATTTGAAAAGGCAACACTCACACCATGGAATCACATTCTAGAAATCTGTGAAATCATTCAATTATCAAGCCTGGGAAATCGGTACCCATATATTAGGGAGCTCATTAATTAAATAGGTACGTGTGTTAGCCCGTACAAATTATTTTATGAAGGGATACAAGAACTTCTGCTGCAAAAATTAGTTAAGCGTATATTCGGGCTACGATGTGATGAAATGTAATCGAATCATCCAAGTCCGTTAATGGGTGTGACGTCATTATATTACAATAAAATGGACACAAAGATAAGAAATTTGGATTGATGTAGACCCAGATGATTTTCTGTATTCCCTTTCTTTTTGTTGATTGTCGACGACTCTACAATTAACTGATATATTGTACATTTTAAAGGTCGTTACAGCTTCTCTTCTTCAAAGCTATCATAAATGGTCACTGTTGGTATAAAATGAGTATTGAGATATTGGCGGAAAAAGATATCAAAAGCAAAACAAAAACAGGGTGAGACATTTTTTTGAATAGAGCCTTGCGTCATGCTCAAAAAGTTCTACTTAAGGGTTAAGAAGTAAAGCTAGCAGAGAATCAATTTACCAAGCAAATTCTTTGATAAAAAACATCGAAAGAAATTTATTTTTTAAAAAAAGAAGCATACCTCATCAAATTCACTGTCCTCTCGAATTGGTTCCAAAGAGTTCTCAAGCTCAGTATCACCGGCCCCATCATGACTACTTGGCTGAGCAAACAATTGAGGGTAAAGTTCTAATTTTAATTTTTCAATCGCTTCTTTGGCTTGTTCCAAACTTTTAAAAAGCTAAAATGAAATTAAATTATTAATTCAATCTTCAATTCACCCCAATAAACTTTTAACCAATTACTTTAAGTTTGGGTCGAACAGTTGCCAAACAATCTCTATACATGTGATCAACAAGTATTGGGAAAAGATCAGAAGTATGTTCTCTATTGAATACTGGATTACTCTTCTTATACCAATAATAATGTTGAAAAAACACTAAAAAGTAATCTAGCCTATTAAATAGGCGGAAGGAAATTAGTCAGATTTTCTCTCAAGTGTTAGATAATTTCTTTTACTTACCTTTTACGACTAACGCTACTAGTAAAATATTGTCCAGAAGTGTCTAGCAATACGCAAGCAAGTTTCAATCTAAATAAACTATCAGGTGGATCTAGAGGTGAAAATACACCTTCTTCAGTGGAAACTCCCAAAGAAATTATCGAGTATAAAGTGTTCAAAATGTTGGAAGATTCCACTAGTCGATAATTGTACAGCTCACCCAAATACTTTGCCATTGCAATCCGACGTTGAGATAATTTTGGAGAGTGAATTTCAAGTCCAGCTCTAATATCTTCGAAAACAGTATCAATTACTCTCGTGACAGCCTTCTCTTGATATGAACTTAATCCTGATACAAGATCCGCAAGGCATCTGATTAAAGGAAATCGTAATAGGTACGCTTTTGAGAGACACTTGCATGCATATGATACAGTTTCAGGATCATCCCAGTTAATTCGCCGCATATATTTTATACACTTATCCACATTAGCTTTACAGAGCTCCTCGAAAACTAAATGACGTATGAAATCATGTAAGGGTGGTCGAATTTTTTTCTCCTTTGCAACAGATTCTGGTGGTTTGACTAAGTAGTAAACACTTTCGATTTGTGCAGCATGCCTAGAATCTAGGGCAGTTACGGTTTTCAGTCGAATCATTTGCTCTAGATAAACATTAGTGCGTAAGCGAGTATCACGGCAATTGTAGAGATAAGGGCCGGCGACTTCTAACAATGCACAAGCCATTTCAATTTGATGATGTTGAAATTCGTGTAGGAGAATTTTTAAGCAAAATAATGCCTCCATTTTAGGGTAGAGAGCAAATTTTACGAGTTCACCTATGAAACGTACAATTTTAATTTTTGATTCAATATTCATTTGATTTTTCTTTTTGATATGCCATTTAAATTCCATTTTTAGCATATGAGACAAATCAACTGCAACGTCCCGTGATACAAGATTTATTATAGATACAAATCGTGCTAAAAAAGGAAGCAAGTCTAAGCGAGTTCTGAAAAGAAAGTAAACGGCACATATTAAAGTCTTGTTTAGGTGATCTGCTTCTTGTTGAATATTCTTTGAAATTTTTTCATGTTAAAGCTTTATTTTTTATGTGAACATTTATATCGCATAAAATACCCCACATTCATCATAAAACTAGAGAGATTTGTATAATTGTGGAAGATTGGTGATGAAGAGTTAACCACTCAAATCACAAATTCTTAAAGATTGTTGGTAAAGGAAATAAAAACCAAACAGAAAACCTTTTTTTTTTTTAATCAGAGATCATTTAAAGAAAAAATACACCGCTGGGGAATAGGTGCATTCATTCAGAGGAACTTTACTTCCATTTGCTCATGATATGATAAAGAAGTTGCTTCTTTTCGCAATATTTAAACTCTTCTTGAAGAGAAATGAATGCAAGGCCATATGAAAGTAGTGTTTCTATAATCACGCAGTACTTTACATCTGGCGTTGATTTCTCAGGCATCCATGAAACGTATTGCACGAAATAATCTTGCATACAGACGCGACTTCTCTGGTACACAAAATCACCGTCGTCTTAAACAAAAATTAAATTAAATATATCAGTTTCAAGTATGCAGTTCAACTAGATACAATTTTACATTTAATCGCAGAAGTAGGGATATATGGCAGGCAAATTAGAGATATTGAAATATGTTTAAGAATACCTTTGTACACCGAAAATGCTTTTAGTTAGCTTCTTGCGATTATTTTTCGTATTGAAATTAAGAAGAAACTCGATTGCAGCTGAATCAATGAGCTCTTTGTTGACGCAATTATTCAAATTTTGTAGAAATTGCTCGAATTGCTGCCGAATGTTGATTCCAGATGTGCTGGTTGAAACAGGTGCTACAGCTTGTGGCTCATCAGCAGGTGGTTCCGGTGATACTGACGGTACAGGTGGATCTGAAGATGTCGAAGGAGGGTCATCTACATCCAATTGTTCCGGTTCAATATCCAAGTCTAAAACTTCTTCGCTTATCGGTGGATCTTCAGTTGGTGTTGGATCCTATTAACATACATACAAAAAAAAGCTTTACTTTTAAAAAAATCAAAAATGATCAAAATAAGTCACCTGCTTAGGCGCTGAAAAATTCGGAAGAAATAGTCTCAAGTCAGGAAGATCAACATAAAAACTTTTTGTCTCTTCATCGCCCCACGGATCCAGTTCGCCCAACGTGTTATCGTCGATTAAGTTATCCAAAACCATTCCACTTGAACCTGACTCTTGATCTTTAGGAAGCTCTGGCAGTGTTTCATCAAGAAGATCAGAGAGCGTTTGTGCTGAGGTGAAAAGTTTGTCAAAATTTGCTTGCATTAATTCACATTTTTCTCGTCTCTCATTAGAAACTTCTCCTTTAGATTCCATCGTTCTACGAATACTTCTTGTCATTGAAGTCAATTCTCTGTGCTCAGACAGCAGATGAGTACAAAGTGTACGAAAATAATCTCTGAGAAGTACACGTAAATTCTGTTGTTTTTCACAGCTTAAAAATTCCGATCTTGGTATGGTCGTGTTGTACTTTTCAGCCAATATAATTATATGTTTTGGAAGTAGACCAGCATATTCCTCCCCACAGTGGCGACAGAACGATAGTATTATAGAGAAATTACTATGATCTTCTTTGTCTTGGGATATAATATTTGTTAGCACACTTCCAAGAAGAGATAAACCTTGTTTGCTACTTATAACACCGGAGCTAACCAATTCGGCAAACAGCCGCAAATCAACCCTTAATTTACTTGGATTTGATATCTTCTCTCCGCTTTTAATAGACAAAATTTTTTGCCACGCATCAAAAAACTGAGTTCCAAAATCAGGATATATTTGATGTAATTTTGAGCAGAGAGTCACTACTGCAGCAACATCAGTCATTTTTAACTTTGCTTCAGATAAAGCTGAGCAAATTTCTGAAATGTACTTAGTCAGATTCAGGCCAGCCATATCCTTGATCAAAGTATCAAGCTGCGCGGCAGTGAACTGCTTCAATTTCTTTACAAATGCTGTGTTTTTCTTTAAACTTGAGTCCAGGCGGGAAAAGTATTCTTCTGGAGGGCGTGTACAGTTTAGATTTTCATCCCGAACTTTAATTTTAATGGAAATTTTCTGCCCCAAATCCTTTACGAACGTTTCCACTTCATCGCGTTCCTTCGTTTCAATATCCTCGTTTGTTGGTATACCATCAGGCTCCTCTGGATCATTTTTTACTGCATCCTCTGCTTCACCCATTTTCGTCCTTGATTTAACAAATTTAAATGTTAATAATGATAAATCTCCTTTTCAAAATTCTTAACCCCACCGATTTGTTTTTATTTTTTGACATCTGTTGAAATGACATGCTGTCAGTTGTTATGTAAAACAGTGATGTTAGCAGCTTTCGTCTAAATTGCAGAGAAAGGAAATCCCCCCGGGAAGATTTATCCGAACACAATCACCCTGTACCATAACCATTTTGAGTAAAAGCTGGGAGCAAGTGAAAAAAATCTTTCTTTGTCGATTTCCATTGATATTATAAGAAAAGTGCAATCAATGGAAAACGACTTCAATGGAGCAACTTTTAACGCGATGAGAATGGAATCCGTGTAATATGTCAGATTGAAATTTTCTGGGAAAAATAACATCACAAATTATGAAAATTGTAATTCAAAAGATTTTGGTGTGATTGTGATGAATTTGGTGGAGTAATAGTTGAAGATTGATATGATGCTCAATGACATTCAGTTGTGACATTTCTCATGTAGATGTGTGTTTTTTACGCGTCGATTTTTCGAGTGTAGCACCAGGGTCACTTGATGTACACTTTTTCCAACAGTGCAGATCAATGGAATGATTTCTGCGTAGCACTACAAGAAAAGTGTAACACTTATGTCGATTTCGATGCGACTTCAGTGCAACATCAATATTGCACCTTTTCCAGCAGTGCTACACTGAAAATTTTCGATGGGACAATTTTTATTGCAAAAGTGCAACACGAGGTTTACACACACTTCCCCCATTTTGCACTGGATATTTTGTCGGTGTTACAAATCCATATTCAACTTGAATTGTCATCTGCTCCGTCAAAGTGTACTGTCGCGATTATTTGTGAAATTTTTGAGTTACATGAATTAAAAGATTTTATTTGGATTATTTGCATAAAGTTTAAGAAGAAATTTCTTTCTATATATCAATAAATCACATTTATTACGTTTGACAGTTCCGTGTATATAATACGTGTGCCCACAAAAACAAGGAATATGGACTTCAGTGCTCCCAGTTCTCCGCTGCCAGAAGCTAAAATACACTGCCGAATTTATCAAGCGCCGCTCGCACTGTGCTCAGACAAAAAGTGAACCGTCATTTGAACGCTTCCTTTTTATCCGAACTTTTTGACAATGTATTGACAGTGACAGTTTTGTGTTGAAGTGGAATTTCTTTCTCCAATTTTGCTTTCATAGAATACCGACCGATACCGGTTAAAATAGTTTTTCTTCGCAGATCTTTGGTTTAGTAATTTGGGCCTTATAAAAAATTGGTAATATTCCAAGCGTTTTGAAAAATGTGGATCTTATTCTAGACTATTCGTTTTTTATTTATGTTTTAAGAAAATATAGCTTTGTTCTCTTCCATTCTTTCTAAAAACTCATTTTATTAAGCAGATATAAGAAATCCACAAAATTCGAACCAAGTGAGATGCTAATTTTTGGATTAAATAAACAAATTTATGGAGTAAAACCGAATCAAATACCATTTTTAAATTATTCGGCCAAAAACAAATAAATGATTAATTTCTCACTTTCTGCCATTGCATAACGTGGCCAAAGGGCCTGATTTGCATGGCGGAATGACACGTAAAAAGCGAAGTGAAATTTCCGATGTAAATGCAGGATGTTGCATTGTTATAAGTGTATTTCTTCGAACATCGCTTTCCCGAGATGTTAAAGTTTACAGATCTTTAAAAAACAAGGCTTGGGAGTAGCTTTGTACTTCTGGAAGGGGTGAGGATTACTTAGCAAATTTGAATCTTCAGAAGCTGTTTCTTTTGACTATTAACAGAATAAAGCAATTCTGGCAATTTGGCTTTCTATTGTTGGACTGTGTCTGACTATATTACTTTAATTGCTTTCTACCGCAATGAGTCTGTTCATTGCTCCTTTTTTAGTTTTCTAATTACTTAGTATGTATCCGATTATACCAACTAGCTATTACTTACTCGATGTACCTAACGTTGTAACGTAGCGTAAGCTGAGGTTCTTTAATAAAGTATTATTCTATTCTATTCTAAATTCCAGGCTCAAGGGAAGATAATTAAAAAAAAAACGTAAAAATTTTGTAAAAAAGAATTAAAGATGATAATGATATCTATTCACAAAAATTCCATCGAAAACGGAGCTCAATGTCTCCAATGCCAACAAGAATCTTTTAATCTTCAAATAGTTTAAAAACAAATTTACAAATTATTCGACTCCTTCCTTGTTGCAGAATGAAGATGAGCAATTTATCGCAAGGGCATTTTCGCACTTAGGAGGTGTTTAAGAATATTTAGGGAGATCAATGTGTCCAAGATTGCATGATCAGGAAATTTCGCCCACTTTTAGTAATGATGCTCTTTTACTTCTTAAACCCTTACGGAAATTATTTTACTTGTCACATTTTTGGCTCATCCCCAAAAAAGCCATCATCAAACTATAAGTCAGTTGCCCTCAAAAGTTAATCAAATATTTAAAATCCAAACACCATAAGTGTGATTTTCGAGCTGCGTTTGGGATCATTCGAACCGTCCACAATTTTTGTGAGTAAAATCTTCGTAGATATTTTGAAAGCTTTCGAGTGACTTTGATAATGGTCTTTCAGAAAACTTGCAATCTTTAGGCCTCGACCTTCACCTCCTATTATGGATTAGAAAGGTTCTGTCTGTCGGCATAATATGAATTACACTTGATGAAGAACAGAAAACGCATGCATTCAACAGACGCGATCCAAATAGCATCGCATTCTAAAATACTTCTGGCCGTATCGTGGAGCTTTTTGTTGGATTATCATATCTGAAACAGTATGGGTGTGGAATTATACACAGCGGACAAAACATTCATCGAGATCTCTTTCATTTTACTCTCAATTATCGATTCCCTTACTCTATTTTCGTTCTTTTCAAAGCATCCCAATTCCCAATGTAGGGACTCGGGAGTCCCTTCGTTAGCTACTTAATATTAACCAAAATAATTTTTTAACTAAGATGTCTTAAAATAGATTTTTTCTCTTCCAGTCTGAAATGCGATTCATAATTTTTCTTTTGGTATTTTGTTTAATAAAAACGAGCATTGGCGTTGACCCCAACAATTTCAAAACATGCGAACAAAGCAGTTTCTGCAGGTTAGTAAAACTTAAGTTAAAAGTGAAAACTGTACTAATAAATGTTATAATGTCTTTCAGGCGTTGCAGAAAAGTCGAACCGAATAAATCACCCTACGCGTTAGTATCCGGTAGTCTAAATTCCTACTCCGATTCAGTCACAGCAGAAATTACTAATAAGGATAATGCTCATATTTTCACTTTTAAATTACAAGTTCTCGAGGTAAAAATGATTTTATTTTTCAAGTACATTCATAGTAATGCAAATCACAATTTTTCACAGGGCAATGTTTTCCGTGTTAGAATTGATGAAAAGACACCACTAAAAGAACGTTACAAAGTCATTGATGCATTGAAAGGACATACCAAGCCTGGCAGGTTCGTATTTACAACAAATGTACATAAATGGGGTCTAATTAATTTGATTATTTGTTCTATAGTCTTAAAGTCGATGAATCACAATCTGATCTAGTTGTAACATCAGGTCAAAATAAGGCCATTATTCATGCTGATCCATTCCGAATTGATTTCTATCAAAATGAAAAACTCACTGTATCCATAAATGCTAAAGGATTAATGCATTTTGAACATATACGCAAAAAAGTGCAACAACCACAAGGTGAACAAACCGATGACGATAACAATGCTGCAGATACGGCTAAAAATGATAAGGCAATAAATGAAGATCCTGGTGCATGGGAAGAGAACTTCAAATCACACCATGACGCAAAACCATACGGACCAGAAGCAGTTGCGTTGGATTTTTCATTCCCTCAAGCAAATGTTATGTTCGGTATACCAGAACACGCTGATTCATTTCAACTTAAATCTACCGAAGGTGGCGATCCCTACAGATTATATAACTTGGACGTATTTGAATATGAATTGAACAGTAAAATGGCACTTTATGGATCTGTTCCAGTTTTATACGGACACGGGTATTATTTCTTGACAATTTTAAGTATTCTGTTTTAATTTTTTTTCTCTTTTTCCTGAATATAAAGGCCAGAAAGAACTGCTGGTGTATTCTGGCAAAATGTCGCTGAAACTTGGGTGGACATATACAATCCAACAAATACTAAAGATTTAATGTCTGAGGTTACCAAGTATATTTCTGGTAATATTTTGAACAGTTTTAGATGGTATTCAAGTGGTTTAACTTATGTTTTATTGTTTTTTTTTATTTAGGTAAAAAATCCGATCCTCCTACAGCTCATTTTATGTCAGAAAGTGGAATTATCGACGTTTTTGTTTTATTAGGACCCTCACCTATGGAAACTTTTAAGCAATACACGGATTTAACAGGCACTACACCGTTACCACAAGTAAGTAGAATTTTATTTTGTTTTAAAAGGCAGAAAGAGCAGTATTAAAAAAGGAGACCAAACTGCCTAATGTCATATCTGCACTTAATATTGCCTTCCTCTCCACTTGGTGGTAAGGCACATTAGGCTCTGGTGAGTTAGGTATACCATGTTTTTCGATGACCATCAAGCAAAAAATCAAATCAAAAATATCCATCCTATACCTGACGAACGTCACACAAATGTCGTCGTTCAGTCATCTCTGTCAATCTTTTGCAAATAGAACAAACAAGCTTTTTGTTTTTCCTGTTCAATGGCTATATGTTAGCTTTCAACGTTGTAATTGTTGCCTATTCAATTCTATTTGCTATGCTTATTCGTCGTCGATTCTATCCTGCCCTGAGCATCTCCATAGCTCTTGGTCTGAGTATCTACAAATGTTTGTAAATGTTGTATTATAAATTAGGTCACCTTCTACATCTCGCATCCGTAAAACAATATCGGCTTCATCTTGAAACAGCTTTATTCTCATTTTAACGACCATCTTTCTTGATCTCCACAGTCTTCTTTGTCGCCTAAATAAAGGCCATTGAGTTAAAGGTATTTTCATAACCTACAAATGTCAGATTCTCCTATATCTGACTGAAATTCTATAGATAGCTCCAAGTTGATCAGCAAGCTATTGATGTGCTTTACACATGCGCGATCTTTTCTTAGCCCAACTTGCACTCTCCTACAATTTTAATTCTCTCAAGAATTGCAGGCATCAAGCAGATACCTCTCCAGTTGTTGCAGTTCCACTCTTTTGATATTTTTACTATGATATCTTCCATCCAATCTACCAGAAAAGTGCAGGTGTTTAGGGCTTTAAAAACTACTATAAATACCAATTTCTTTGGTATCGTTCCGTAAATCTTTAATGTTAAGCATTCTACGATTAACCAACATCGCGTAGAGTGTTCCTTTCATATACGTTCCTCAGGAGTAATTTTTTCGCTCCTTTGAAACTCCGGACGTTTTCCACAATACTTTTCCAGTGGTGATTGATGGGGCTACATAATTTATTGTTAGATATCTAGATCGCTTTGTATCGAATTATGGGCCAAATATTGCAAGTCCATCAACGTCAAGCTTATTGCAGCAGCAAGATTCGATGAAGATCGCCGTTACCGTTAAGTGCTTGTGCTCATGCCTTGTCTTTCAATGACATGTTCAGACTGACGGGCAGTAATAGCCCTTTCGGAAACCGTTTCCTCATCTAATGAGATTTCATATCTGACATCATACTTACCACCCGATGTGAACGCATTCATGCAGTCGCCTACTTCAGAGTAAAGCTCTCAAAGTCAGTCATCCCAATCTGTAGCCTTATGCGAAAAGCGAGTCACTATCCCACAGCAGTTACCGTGCCATTCTGAAGAGCGCATGTAGCTAACGGGAGGTAAGTGTATGTTCTCTCTCCTGTTAATCATCATAACTGCTGAAATGTTGTTTGGTTTTCATAGATTTCTTTCTCGATCACCTAGTTAACTATTTATGGTGATTTTTTTAAAATATTATTTGCAGGTTTTTGCTTTAGCATACCACCAGAGCCGATGGAATTACAATGATGAACAAGATGTCGATACTGTAAATAAGAAGTTTGATGAGCACGACATACCACTGGACACTATTTGGCTAGATATTGAGTATACAGATGGAAAGAAATATTTTACTTGGGACTCGCATAAATTTCCCCATCCATTGGATATGATAAAAAATTTAACTGATATTGGTAGACATCTGACGATCATAATTGATCCGCACATCAAAAGAGACAGCAACTACTTTGTACACAACGATTGCACAGATCGTGGATATTACGTAAAAACTAATAACGGCAATGATTACGAAGGATGGTGTTGGCCTGGCTCAACTAGTTATCCTGATTTATTTAATCCTGAGGTGAGGAAGTATTTCTCAGATCAATACTTGTTAGAGAATTTCAAAACAGTTACGAAAGATGTTATGATTTGGAATGATATGAACGAACCATCAGTTTTCAATGGACCTGAAGTTACAATGTTAAAAGATAATTTACACTATGGCGGTTGGGAACATAGAGACGTACATAATTTATACGCTCACATGCATATTATATCAACTTTTGAAGGGCTAGCTCGTCGTGATCCGACCCAACGTCCTTTCATATTATCAAGAGGTCATTTCTCTGGAACACAAAGATATGCTGCAATATGGACGGGAGATAATAAAGCCGAGTGGGGACATTTGGTTGCTTCGGTAAGTATGTGTTTATCGGAAGCTGTGGCTGGATTTTCATTTTGTGGAGCTGATGTTGGTGGATTTTTCGGAAACCCTGAACCTGAACTTCTTGAGCGATGGTATCAAGCTGCTGCTTTCCAGCCATTCTTTAGATCTCATTCACATATCGATACAAAACGTCGAGAACCATGGTTGTTCAGCGAAGAAACAAGACTAATAATTCGCGATGCTCTTAGAAAACGATACAGTTATTTGCCATTTTGGTATACTATGTTCTATGAACATGAGCGTTATGGTTATCCGATTATGAGGCCACTTTTAGCTCATTATCCCGCTGATAAAAATACTTTCGATATCGACTATGAATATTTACTCCAAGACAAAATGCTTGTATCTCCAATTATGGAACCGGGTAAAACGTCGGGGCGTGTTTATTTCCCTGCAGTTGAGGAAAACAAAGGTGATATTTGGTATGATATTGATACGTATAATGCGTTTGATAGGCCTGGCCAAGTAACGATCGCTGCAGATAAATTCAAGGTAACTCAAGCCAATGGAAGAAATCTTCAATGAATTAACATTAAAATCTCTATAGATTCCAGCTTTCCAAAGAGGTGGTTCAATAATACCTAAGAAAGAGAGAATTCGCCGAGCTTCAACTTTAATGAAGGATGATCCTTATACTCTTATCGTATGTCTTGATAGATCAGGTATCGCTAAGGGTACACTTTTCATTGATGACGAAAAAAGTTATGATTACCGTAAGGGTAGTTATCTTTATATAGAATTTGAATATAAAAATGGAGTTCTCAAGAACAAGTAGGATAAACAATTTAGTTTTAAATGGAAACATTTCTCATATAATTCATTTTAAGGTTTATTGACAAGGATGCAACATATCCAACAAGATCTTGGCTAGAACGTGTTGTTCTTATTGGCTTAGATGACAAGAAATTGCCCAAGTCTGCTAAGCTTAAAACAACAGAAAAGGCGGAGGATTTAGAAGTATATAAGAGTGGAAGTTCTGTGGTGATCCGTAGGCCTGGCATTGGCATGTTTGATCTATTCACGATTACATTGAAATACTAAGCACAATATTATCAGTTTGTTTTGAGCATTTAGTTGTGTACGTGAAATTTTAAAAGACTTTGTTTGCTTTAAATAGAAATGAGTTGTCTTTAATTCCTTCATGTTTATATGATTAGAAATAAAATTTAGATACGTAAACAGTTTTAAATGTTTGATTGTGAAATGTTCCATGTTCTTTCCGTTTAATTTCCTAGTCACATTGATCAGGACTCTGTGGATCCTTAAGGCTGAATAATTTTGCAAGCATTTTGTTTTTTTTTCACCCTATATTTTTATTTTCCACGATTTTTATAATATTAATTTGAAATCGTCGGCACATTGATCAGGATTCTGTGGATCCTTAAGGCTGAATAATTTTGCAAGCATTTTGTTTTTTTTTTCACCCTATATTTTTATTTTCCACGATTTTTATAATATTAATTTGAAATCGTCGGCAAAATATTAGAAACTCTTCAGTTCAAATGAAATCGAGCTTAAATTTTTGAAAAAAAGCCGTTTTTTTGGAACTGACGATTATTTTGTAGGATTGTCACGACAATGATTTATTGCTCAAATGATAAAGAATGTCGTCTAATTTGGAAGTAATTTATGTATGTCGTAGGATCTTGAAATTTTTTACTTAAAGGAAATATAGCATGAGGTTTGAAAATAGGCAAAATATTCCAACTAAACATTACCCACAATAGAAAGACTAGCGTGCCTCCCTTGGAATCAGTGGACACTTTTTCCTGATGCTCCTTGAACCTGAAAATTAGAGGAGTATTGGACCTATTCAACCTTCATCATTCCCTTGAGAGGACTCCGGGCCAGAGAGAGGAAAGGAAAGAAAATCTATCGTATCATTACGTAATAAAATTTGTGTTTATTCTAAACAGTTTCTTCGTTCGCATATAGCAGTGTGAGCAATAAACAAATTTTGTTAAAGAGACTATTGCGGCTTATCTAACGTTCAACGATGCAGCTTCTATTTTATTCAGATAAGATATTAAACTAGTTCGAATTTTCATGATATTTGGACTTTTAAAAACACTGCTTTCTTATACAACGTTGCAGCTAAGATTACTCAAACTACGATGATACAAACTTTTTCAACTTGTCACGATATTTTAACTCTCAATGTATAAAAATGTGTCAATTATTGTGTAATATGCACTATGTTGAAGGGAAAATTTATCAGTTTACTACAAGAAAATGGCAACAACTTACATGTACATACATTGTTGAGGATCCATCTAAGAAGCGCATCCTAAATGATCCGCTTGCCACTCTTAAAAATATCTTCTTTCTATTTAAAAAAATGTATAAATCTTGACTTTAATTTCTTGGTTAAATGGAGATGTCAGCAGCTACAGCGTGAATCTATTTCGGAACACCAATTTCCTGACACATTTGTGCCATGTCGTCTATCTTGGCAACAAATATTTGTGACAAAGTTCTAGCAGTAGTTATAGTAATCCATTGTAGACTAATTGACAGCAGCTGTTAGGTTCAAGGCTCATTACTTTCTGAAAGTAAAACTGGATCGATGGTAACATATGACAAGGTTCTCTCATGACACAAACACCTTCCAATTGTAACTGATGTAACAAAACTACTTCATGGACACTCTATCTCACTTGGCTCTAGATTGTCATTACACAGATTGTAAAGTAGAAAGTTTTGGATATTGAAGATGATCTGTTCTGTACGGAGCAATGAATCCTTTTTCTAGGAAAACATATTGCAACAATGTTCAACTCGCGTAGCCAAAACATAGCAACATCATGCTGGAATAATTACATTATCTCGAGAAAATTTCTAACAGTCCTACTTTGGTGAGCTAGGAAGCCGATCGGAGTCTTGGCTCAGTTTCGTCGTCCAAGAGCTCCACGGACAAGTCAATCTCGTTAAATTCAATTTACACTTCACCTTTGACCTCGGTGTGAAACGCAAATGTCTCTAACTATCATCAGAGTGGTTTTGCCAAGATAATTATGGACCACGCTCAAAGCTATTTATGTATTATAAATCTGAATACCTGTTCCAATTTTCATCTCGGAAATATCCGACTTCGGTTCAACTCCAAAAGCCCAGAATTTTCAAACCTGTACCCTGCAAACCCTGCGACTTTTCGATTTTTTTTTTCTTTACAAGAATTTTCAAGCTATTCCGATACTAATTTTCACTTTTGTTTTGTTTTTACGCATGACACCCAACAGATGTCACAAGATATGTCAGAAAGATGTTCCACCTGGGCCGGAATTTCTAAGATCGGATTCACATGCTACCATAACACAATGCCTGCCAGTTAGAGGCTGATGTCTGTATGCCAAAAGTTAATATTTTCCGGAAATATTTCTATCTACAAAGCTTTTAGTAGTAAATGTCTCGTCCTTCTTTAAGTTATAAGGTTTAGCCCCCTAGCTCTAATATAAAATATATTGAATTTGGCTAAAATTGTTAAAATCTTAAATAAAAAAACAATTTATTCATCCATTTCTTGCAAATTTATTCCTTATTTAAAAAAATTATAATAAAAAAGCCATCCATGTCATTTCTAAATATTGTTTAACTTCTTCTATTTACATTTTTAATACGAATCCCTACCTCTAATACATGATCGTTATTTGTACGACGTGTTATAGTTGTGGAATAATCATGCGGCCCACCCACAGTATGACGCCTCTTAATCGAACGGTTCTGTTTGTTTTGAATTTGCCGCTTCTTCGTTATATTCATATCAGTCTTTTCGTCCTTCGTTAAATTTGAACTATTATGCCGTGTTGAATAGTTACGACAATTAAAAGAAGCCGACCGAAATAATCTATAGTCTCGTCTTTTTTTGTAGCGTTCTAGAAATAGCGGTGATATGAGAAGCGATTCTTTCGGATCGCTAGTTGTTGAAACTTCTGAATCATCCGAACATGATTCATATACAGATGAAAATTTCGAATTCAAATTAGTTTTCGTAATATCCCGGATGCCTGCAGTAGTTCCAACAATATTTAAATTGCATGAATTCTTATTTTTCAAATGAGATCCTTCTGGTATTGGATGCCTTTCTGGTGATTCATCAGCATATGGTATATTTTCATGTAATGCAAGAGTTTGAGGGAAATTTCTTCGTGAAATTCCTTGATTGTTTGGACTATCATTTTCATCGGCTGATGCTGATTCTGAACCACTACGTAAATTTCGTAGTTTAGTATCAAGTGTGTCGGTTATTGTTGTTAGCGACATTGAACCTGGAATAACTGAATTAATTAGAAATGAATGAATTGAGAAATATTAACATACCACTATCGCTAATTCTGCTGTTGCCAGAATCTTCATCAGTTAACAAAATTGAAATTTCCAAGCTGCTTCGTTCACATTTCTTATGTTCAGAGGTTTCTTTTACTACCGGCTCTGGAGATTTTTTATATTCGAGTGACTAAGACAAAAAAAAATTAATTATAATTATAGTTATAGAGCAGAAAAAGACAAAGAGTCTAAATGGAGTTCCAAGGAGAGAATTACATTACAAACATTTGATTGCATCCTTATTACTGAATTAGTAGGGAGTAAGTTTTATACGAACCAACTTCTGTTGATCCTTCTAGAATGGATTCCGAGGTGAAGATCTATACATAGATGTTTTTCTTGTTTAATTGTAATCTTTAATAGGCATAGTGCTAAGAATGCCTCAAAATTTGAGGCTGTGATTTGTATTCGTTGTCTTGTCTTCTACCTAAATCTCAAAGCTCGAAACTATTGTTCCAAATTGAATGGTAAATGGTAGTTTGATTATTAAAAGCTTAAGTTTTTCAGTAACCTACAAGGACACAATAGATCAAATCTGGTCGCGGTGTCCGTACGATTCTAAAGATCACTCCTACTATTAACCTAACCTAACCAGTAACCTACAAAAACTTTAGACCGTATTCGGGATCCGAGACGAAGTTCTTCTGATGTAGTGTGCTTAACTCTAATTAGCAATCTTATACTAATTATTTGAGGTATGATGTAGTTCGCATGCGTGAAAAATTATTTTTGTTACACACACAGCACAGACAATAAATATTTGCATAACAGCCAAAGTATTTTTCAAAGGTAGTGTAACTCATACAGTACATTTTATTTTTACTATGGGCTAGCTTACGTCGAATTCCATTCTACGAGCTCTACACCTGCGTGCAGTGCCGTTTTACGTGTTGTTGGTTTTGTAATTCAACAACAATAGCCCATAAGCCACAATTCACTGTTGTAGCACTGTTTGTACGACTTGCACGGCATAAGAGGGAGATGCGCGGAGAAGCGGGAAGTCGTGCACAGCACTTACGACCGAACATCGAGCACAAATATGAAATTTTTCTCAATTTCTCTTTCCTTTTTACTCTATATATTAGGATTATAGCAAAAAATGCAATTAATACAAGTTTAGCTTTCGCCGTGAAAAAACCATATTAACGCACAAGTTTTACCCTTCTCGCAAAACAGAGGACGGGAGATCGCGCATTTAGAAAATTAAACCGCCTAAACTAGCACATAACGTGCAACATAAAATTACCCCAGAAACAGAGAAACAAAATTCCGTGAATCATGCAAATGGAAGTACGTCGGAATTCCTGCCCTGACTCAATTATGAAAAATGAATGTGAAGCGTGCTTTTCAGGGTGCAAAACAATACCGACGTGATTTTGAATTATTTATTTTTGACAATTGCCCTACCTCAAAGAAATGTAAGAAAAATGACTTTCTTGCAAAATCCTTGACATTAATCGCCATGGTTTTGTTGACAAACAAAAAATAAATTAATAAAATTTCGAAAGGAAACTAGTCCACTCACCATGGATAAAGAATCCTCTAGATAAGAACGTAGCAAAACAAACTCCAAATAAAAAGAAATGCAATACGGTAAGGTGTACAATGCTATAACATAATTCTTGACATTATTTCTTACCATTCGAGATCAGGTGAAATAATAGCAGTAAAATAAAGAGCTGAACTAGATGTCTCACTGTAGCCATGATACTACAAACAGGCAATGCAAAAATAATTGAAAGCTATTCTTCGAAAATGTTTAGATTGCATCCTCAACAACTGTCCTGCAATACTGACAAAGATAATTATTTTCGTTATCCGCAAGTGCTTGAGCCATATTTATTGAATTAACGAAGCAAACACTACACTTATTTTCAATCACTTGTGATTCGCACAAATTTTCTGTCACAAGGTTCATCTTCGGTACCAGTTGAATACGAATCAGATTCAACATCCCTTTCATCGTCATTGGTATTGAAATCCTCATAAAATTGATCAGAATTCATAAAAATTTTCTTTTCTTTTACATTCAAACTATATTAGAACTAATTTTTTTATATTTACTGCTTATGATGTTGTATTTTATTATTTTATTTACTGCTTTGACTTCCAAAATTCATAAATAGAAAGAAATTATTCCGCAAAAATGATTTTGCGGAGTTATTTCTTATGCAATTTTGCCGACTTATTTCATTATGAAGTCAGCAAAATTTAATATGCAATAAATCCGCACAAAACGAAATAACTCCGCAAAAAACTCAGCAAAATTGACTTATTTCAGGTTTTGAGTGCGGAGTTAATTCACGAGCCGTACAAGGAGTGTCAATCACAGCAGGAAAATTTCAAAAGTTAACCGATGTCTTGTATCTCTGTTTGACTACCTTTGATTCTATCATTTCATATCTTTGACAACTCTTCTACGTAAATGCTAGTAGGACTCTACATACTGAAGTGAGCCGCCAATTATTTGAATTGAAACAAATGTCGTCTAGAAACTCAAAGAGGAGCGAAATTAACTATGAATATAGACGGAACTTTCAGTTCGTACTAAAGATGCTAACTGAAGTTCCAATATGCTTGTAGTAAAACTATACAGTTGAGAATGTATGATTTTAAGTCTGTATTGATATTTCACACAGAGTTAATGTTCTGGCAGAATTGAAACGAAGATGATTTGCCTTCTTGTAGCTATAATTGGTAATGTCATACTACATTGCCTCGGAGCTATCCATTTTAGACTCGTTTTTTTGCTACATCATCCCCTATGGAAATCTCTTGTTGGCTGTCTTTACATAACTGCACAAGCCTTGAATTTACCTCTGGCTGTCTAAATCTAAATTCAACTCTACACTTACATAGATATCGCAGTACAGCTTGGTTACTGACTTCACCTGGGAAACAAAACAATTTCAGTTACAGTATCTAAACGTTCTCTACAATTGAAACTCACATCTATAGTATTTGTTTATCTTGTTCAATAATAATGATATGTTTACTATTTCATTTTCATTTATAAAATTTTGAAATTTTTAATGCTTTTAACTCCCAATTGGAAGGAAACCTATGCTGTGGTGGAACGGCAGTCTTAGTGAACTCCGCAAGGCTTCCAGAAGGCTTTTTAATAAGGCCCAGGAGGACTGACTCGGAGGAAGACTGGCGGTTCTACCGCGAAACTCAGAGTAACTACAACAGTCTTGTTAGAAATCAAAACCACAGGTCTTTGTGGACTTTTGCAAGGAGCTTGACGGCTATCGTGAACCGGTTAGGCTGCTCAGGGCTCTTAGGAGTGACCCGTCGGCCAGGCTTAGTGTTCTGAAAAAGCCAGATGGCTCCTTTACGGCATCGAAGGAGGAAGCCTGTAGACTTCTTCTCTCGACGCATTTCCCAGACTGTAGACTTGAAGAAGACCTGCAGTTGTGTGGCGAACATCCCCTACCTCTCTACACTGCTGCCAAGGTAGTTGATGTCGAGAAGGTGAAATGGTCAATTTCAACCTTCTCGGCTTTTAAAGCCCCGGGTCCAGACGGTATTCTGCATGTCCTTCTGAAGGCAGAGAGCGTTGTGCTGGCTCCATACATCGACTCTATTTTCAGGGCATGTATCGCATTGGATATGTCCCTGAGGAATGGAGGAAGATGAGGGTTGGCTTCGTTCCGAAGCCTGGTAAGGCTTCTTACATGGACCCGAAGAGTTTTCCAACCATAAGCCTCTCCTCATTCCTCTTGAAAAGCCTAGAGAGGCTTGTGGATGAATATATCAAGGGAGTAGCCCTAAAGTCTTCTCCCTTAAACACCTCACAACACGCTTACCGGAGAGGCAGATCTACGGGAACGGCTCTCCATTCAATGGTCACTGTCATTGAGCGGGGACTGGATCGTGGACTGTTTACCTTGGGAGCCTTTCAGGACATCGAGGGGGCTTTTGACAGGGCCACCACCGAGTCGCTATGTGAGGCAGCTCGTCGACATGGTGCTGACCGTACTGTAGTGCGATGGATCGACCAAATGTTAAGACGACGATACTTAACTGTAGAGGTGGGAGGTCGAGCCTCTCTCAGTGTGCTGGTGGAGAGAGGCTGCGCAGAAGGTGGCGTGCTTTCTCCAGTACTCTGGTGTATGCTGGTTGACTCACTCATCACGGTGTTGAAAAACGTGGGATTCTCATGTGAAGCGTATGCGGATGACATCCCTCTGCTCATTTCCAGGCACAGCATGACTGCTGCCTGTACCTTCATGCAACGTGGCCTTAACATTGTTGAGGACTGGTGCACCCGTCATGATATGACAGTTAACCCAACAAAGACCAGCTTGGTGCTCTTCTCCAGAAGACGTAAGCTTGGGTACTTTGTTCTTCCAAAGCTTTTTGGACACACTCTGCAACTCTCTCCTCATGTCAAGCATCTTCCTCGATTCGAAGCTGACATGGGGATTCCACGTAGAGGAAGAAGTTAATGCAGCTACGAGGGTCTTCGGCCAATGCAGGAGAACCTTTGGCTACACATGGGGCATGAGACCGAGGGTCGTGGCACTGGATGTACACCTCGATCGTTAGACCCATGCTTACATATGCCTCCTATGTATGGTGGCCGAGCAAGCTTGGGGGGACTGCGATCCGTAAGCTGGCAGGCCTGCAAAGGCTCGCCTGCTTGGGTATTACGGGCTGTATGCGATCTACGGCTACTGCTGCTCTGGAGGTCCTACTCAATCTGCCACCCCTGGATCTAGTCATTCAGGCAGATGCCAAAAGGGCTGTGTGCAGGTTGGCTTCATGGGGATGTTGGGGGGACGGCTGGACTGACTCTTCTCATTGCTCTCTGGCGTATGGGCTGGACTTGGAAAACCCTCTGGCCAGTATGACATGTGATGCGATGGTACCTGAGCTTCGGTTTGGGCGTCGCTTCTCTGTGAGCTTTCCTGGCAGGGAATTGTGGACTCAGGGAAGTGCCTTATCGAGCTTTCCCCGGTTTGCTCTAAAAATTTTCACCGACGATGGATGTCTACTTTCCTGCGCCTGATATTGGAATGGAGTACTCAGTTGGTAGACACACCGCTGTCTTCAAGACTGAAATCTTCGCCATATCGCAACGAAGTTAGCCCTTGACATGCATATCAAGGAGAAGGACATTGCTATGCTCTCGGATAGTCAAGCAGCCTTGATGACTCTGAGTGGCCCTTGGATAACATCTAAGTTACTGAGGGACTGCAGGGCTTCTGTGGATAAGCTGTGTATCCACAACAAGGGTCCCTTTTGTGGGTTCGTGGTCACATGTGGATCATGGAGAATGAAAGGGCCGGAACCCGCCGTAGGCGTTGCCACCTCGAGTATCGGGTCTCTCATTAAAGCGGATGTTCATCTCCGATTTTCTCATGGGGCTCGAAAGGAAACATTGTGGAACTGTGGTTGGAATCATTATCGGCTACAGCTCACATCACGCACATCAAAACAAGGATGGGAGTTGTTGACAGCTCTGAGTGTCTGTCCTGCCTGGAGGGAGAGCCCGAGACAACCGAACACTTTTTGTATGCGTGTCCGGCCTTCGCCCGGTACAGGCTGGATACTGTAGGGTCTGCCCTTCTATCTGTGGATGAGCTGAAAAACCTGCCTCTCAAAGACCTGATGCGCTTCATTAAGAGGACAGGAAGGTGTTGGTGAATGGCCTTCTAGCAGGACAGCACAATGGGCTGCTTTGGCCTCCGTGCTTTGGGATAGGGTCACATCTCCCTCTGTCTCTAATAAAAAAAAAAAAAACGTCAACTCTTTATACAAAAAATCAGAGTGTCCTATTATGGTCTATTTGTTAGAATAGAGCACTTCGGCAAAATATTACACCTATGTAGGCGGGGTTATTACAATATATATGTATAAAATATCAAAAAAATCACTGGGGGATCTTTTCCCACACATTGGTCGAAATTTCGTAAAATCATCCGGTTACGGTTAATAATAAGTTCACAATATAATATTCATCCTAGTAATTTTGTTGAGATAATAATAATAAAAAGAAAATCTATTAACTTGTCTTACCAAAACGCTTTCGCCCGAATATGTTTCAGAGCTAACAGCACTCCTCTTGCTATGTGTTCGCCTGCGTAAAGTTGGAATGAATCTAGATGCCATGGATTCCTTATCATGAAATCTATGTTCAATTTTGGAAACATTGTCTAATAATAAACTTGTTTGATCCGATTGTGATGTACAAGACATTGGTGATGAGCTCTGCTCTAAATCAGGTAATGAACCGTTCTCAAAGAAATATTCATACTGGCAATATTAGAAGAAAACAAATCAATTTCAATGATTTTCAACTGAAAATATTATCATCTTACCTGTGTAACCAATAATTCTACAATACGGCATTGATGTTTCATGTCTTTTACTGCAATCTCTAAAGTATCATTTGGTGTACGGATAATTGATGGCCCAAAAATAATAGCAACATTTTTAGGCTCCATTAAATTAATTTCACAATTTTTGCTAACTCGATGTAAATGCCTTATAATATGCTTCATGGTTTCATAAGAATAAACTGGAAGTGATTTTAGTAAATGTTTCAATTCTTTCAAACGTTTTTCTCCTGTCTTTTTATCAGCTTCAATGAAATTATTGTAGAATGAAGTTGGCAGTAATGCATCTGGTAAGCTTCTTATAAAAAGTTTCAATAGACTTGATACAACATTTACATCTTCCCATCTAACATCTGTATCGATTTTGTCCCATGAAAAATCACTTTTATTTACTTGTTCCTTAAGTTCTGATATTGCTGCTTTATTTCCAGGTATCCGATAAATTCCAATAACATTTAGACCTTTTGATTCCACAATTTTCGTGCAAACATCCACAATGTGGGGTACAAATTCGTTGTCTTTTGACTAATATTAGAATATATAATAAAAATGTATATCTTTTCCTGTCCTTAAAAAAAATATGCTTACCATTGGGCATAATTTAAGAGGTACTCCAATTGAACCTGTATGTTTTGCTGCATTAACACTTGATGCAGACATTTCAGAGCTTGTTCCATGTATTCGTCGAAATAATAAATCTTTCCAATTTTTAGATTTCGGAGAACCTAAGTCTTTATCAGAAATTGTTTTTTGCGCTTTTCGTGATTTCATAACTGGCGATTGAAATGAAGCTGAATCTGATTCAATTTCACTTTTCGTTGTGGAGCACCCTCCTGAAGGTGTAAAATCTTGAATATTCTCATCACAGTACGTACTGGTTGGCACACTTGAAATAGCTGCCGTCTTTTGAGGCTCTGCCAATTGGCCTTGTGAGTTCTGTAAAATTGTGTTAAATATTAATTTTCAGCCGGACAATATATAAGAGGGGTAACTACGAATTTATTTACCAATTGTTGCAAATCAATGTCACGAGCCTTTTCTTGAAGTAATGAAATCCACTTTTTTAATTCATCTAAAGTTTTTGTTTTGAACGAAATCTCTTTATATTCACAAATTTTATCGCTACTGTCAGAAGCATCGGTTTCACCTAATTGCGATTTTAAATGTAATCTAAAAACAAATTTCTTCTTCTCCTCTTTTACATCTTCTAATATATTAAAGTTTTTAATATTAATTTCTATCACCTGGAATAAAAAGTGTTTAGGTATAATGACAAGTTTAAAGCACAATTTAAAGCTTTTTTTTACATTTGTATCTGTTTTACTATTTCTCGCTGTGTAAATTTTAAGATTATCTTCTTTTAATTCTACTTTAGCTGGCCGCCATGACCGATAATCGGAAGACCTCTGTAAGAGAAAAATTAATGCAATTAGTGCAAGAACATGCCAAGAAATATATAATATAATAATACGCTTATTATTTATATTATGCTAGGTGGAATTGGTAAATAATTAAGGTAAGGATCGAGTATGCCAATAAATTTTTTGATGTACCCCCCAAAGTTACGTTTGAACATTTTCGTTTCAAAGGAAGTGCAACCACTAAAATGCTCATAGTCTTTTCAATGATATCGCAGTATGAAACTTGAGCATTTGGTTCAAAGAGGACATTTCATACTTTTTAGTAATATCCAATATATTACAACTTATGGCCAAATGCTACAGTTATGGAGACTAAATATTGATTTCTTGGAAAAAGTTTTATGCAAATTTGCTTATCTTTATCTTTAATCCCGTAAAATTTTTACACAAGGACATAATTTTTTTTTCTTCCAAAATGTAACCTGTTAAGGACCATCTCAGTGTAAGATTTTTGAAAAATTCATTTTTTTTCTCATCTTGAAGTACATATATGTAGTTGCGTGTTCTGTCAAATTTTCAAATTAAAATTCGAATTATTACGGGCGCTACAACCTTTCTTAGAAAAAGAGATTGGAGCGTAAGGCGACGCGCATCATTTGTTTTGTTCCGTCCCTAACGGTACATCCCTACCTAGGGTTCTTCCATGCTCTTCTATAACCGAAATAGAGTAGTCAAATTCGTGTCAGTTTCGTGTTGTTATTCAGAATGGATTTTGTATGGAACTAGGATGGCCGATTGATTGTAAGTAGACAACTTATGTAAAAAAACCCTCCTTCAAACTTTAAACGCGTTTTTCTCAAAATGCCCTTTTTACAAACGGTGTCAACTCTCAGAGGGAGAGTTTTCAAGCTATCGACTTGAAATTTATACGGAATTTTCTTTACTTCATTCTTTATGACCCTATGGAAGTTCTTTTTTTTTAATCTTCCTATTTTTTCACACGAAAAACTGTTGAAAAACAGGGCTAAATTTCGTACTATTTCCTCAAGCCGTCGCCATTTTGTCAAATTTAAAAAAAAAAACCTCCATGACATGACATGATTTTTTTTCTTTCTGATGCAAACCCACAACCGTGGACACCAATTGCCCCCATTTTTTTACTCACTTTCTAAAATAATTATTAACATCAAGTAAAAATAAATAAAAACTAATGAAAAAAATATTTTTGTATTTCTAAAGAGTGATCTTATTCGTTAAAAAAAAATCATCCCGATCCCCCCTCCCAACCACCTGAAAAAAAATCGCGAAAATTGACAATTTTTTGGCGGTTACATTGAGATGGTTCCTTAAAGAAAAAATAATTACGTCAATATTGCTTCCATTCCATTTTTATGTTATTAGAAAATTGAAAAAGTTTAATTTTTAGAGCACAATAAGTTTTCTAAGTATACCTCTCCTGAAAGATGCGAGTTTCTGCTTTGGAATAGTGTGATCAGGATCTTCCAAGGAATCCACATACTCCATCCTACCGAACACCATTTATAGAGAGAGTAGGAAATTCTAATACAAATAAAACTCGCGTAAATGAACACACTCGTTCGTGACGACTCTCGAAAAGCTCATTGTAAAATGGCTCCCGCTCACGAGCCGGCACCCAAAAATGTTTCTTTAAAGTTCTCGCTTGCGAGCCGGAGCCATTCATTATATAGCTCCGGTTTCTCATCATAAAAATGTGAGATTATTATATACAAGTTTTTTGAATTTTTTGACTGTGCTTACTCAATCGGTGTAATTTTACAGCTAGGTAAATGAAAAATAAATAATACGTTACTCCTATGTTTGTTTGTTTTCCAACTTCCTTACATATGTATACAAAATACAGCTAATTTGGGTTACATTGACTTGTACCTATGTAGGTATAAAATATTTTTTAATTGAAATTGTTCCAGTCGTGTAGGTATCTGTATAACAGGTATCCAAATTCCTTTTAAATGAATTAAATAATATGGAAAGTCTAGGAAAATCAAGGTAGAAAATGAGTTTTTATTTAGGTGTACTTCTATAATTTTTACTTAACTTTTCGCTGTAGATATCCGCCGTAAAAAAACTAAGAACTACACTTTCGGTACAGTTTCTGTATTGCAATTTATATATTTTCAGCATTTATGAACTTATTTAATTTTTTTCGATAAATAAAATTTTTCCAAAGAATAAAATCATAATATACAGAGTTGATGTACGTACTTTTTATCTCTTCTGAACCCTAATATAAAAATAAAAAAAAATCGTCTTTTATTATTCGTACCAAAGTTGGGACATGTAACTGAAAACTTGAAACAGGTAGCAATTTTATTTTAATGTCCCAGTCACCCATTGGGCAGTGTAAGCAAAACATGAAAATTGTCCAAGAACAAAAAATAATCCCACATTTTTATGATGAGGGGCTGGAGCTATTTAACAGCTCGCGGGCGAGGCCTTTAAATTTTTTGTTTGGCTCCGGCTGGCAAGCGAGAGTGTATAAAATTTTTTTGCCTTGTCTAAAATTTCTCTTAATTCCATCTTGTACTGAGATTTTAGCCACAGAAACAATGATTTGCAATTCTTCCAACACAAATCGAATTCGACTACCTTATATTTGGGTTATAACGCTTTCTATTATCTCTATATTCCAAAATAAATTTTCAGTTTTTATTTTATATCGCGATTCCAACCATATCCACATAACTACTCGTCATATGCTCGCGTGCAATCAGAAGACTGTACCAGAAACTGAAATGGAAGGAATATTTTATCTCTGCACTGCCGAGTTCATTCATTGGGTATATGTAAAAACATTTAAGTAAACATTTGTGTATTCGGAAAACAGTGGATACAATGATCACCGTCTTCCAAATACACTAATGTTTACTTACGCGGTATTTAGAATTGACGCTGGCCTTTTCATATTTCTGCAGACATAATTTTTTTTTACGAATTTGATGGCATAGAAATTGGAAGTTTTTAATTACAATTACAATTTTTCGACAATAATTTGAATGCTATTTAAATATAATTAGTATATTTTGGAAATGAAATAATAATTAGGTTGACAATTATCAACAATAACTAGTCTATCAAAGACATAATTAAGAGGTGCGCCAGAAAAAAATGTACCACTAACACAAAGAGATTTTCCAAGAAAATTGGAAGTCCCAAAAACAAAAATGCAAAGAGCACTTGGCCAGTTTCGGAATTATGCAGAAAACCCTAAATTTGACGAAAAAAAAAATAAAAGAAAGTGTTCGGAGAACAGAACAGCAAGTACTGATTTTCCTGTTCTCTTTATATTCTAAGGTTAGAGATAGGGCCAATAAGATATAAAAATAAAGTTCTACAAAGCAAAATCAAGGAACAGAAAACTGTATAAAAATTTCTCAAATAATAGACGATGAAACTTATATCAAAAGCAGCTTTAGACAACTACCTGGACAAGAATTTTACGTTACGGACAGACGAGACGTGGTTGGCCCAATATTTAAAAACCAGAAATGAAGCAAACTTTTCAAAAAATTATATGGTATGGTAAGCCATTTATGCCTGTGGCTTTAAGTCAATGCCATTGGTCACCAAGGGATAAGTAAATGCTGAAATCTATCTGAACGAATACCTAAAAAAAGGTTTTTCGGTAATAAGGATGCGCAAGGATATCCAGTACTGAGGACAAATGAGATATATTAAACGAACATCAAGCAAAAATAAAAAAAAAACAAAAAGGATTCTTGCATTATAAAAGATTTTTCAAGGAAATAAAAAAATGCCTCTGAAACTATCACAAATGTTAATGTGCAAGGTAAGGCAAAATGTCAAAAATTGCCATTTTAATAAAAGTAAATGAATATATAGAGAAAATTGTAAATTTTTATTTTAAATGCTCTAATATATAAAACATATTATACCATCTCAATTTAGGTAATTCCTACTTTGTATTTTTCATTTGAAAGTGGCTCGTTTTTTTTTCTTGCGCAGTCCTTACTAATCGTTAACTACTTTGGGAATTATTTTTAGGATTATGTCAAATAATTAAAAAAGTTCCCAATTAATTTCGATACCCACTTGATTTTATCAGGCTCAATAGAACGCTTATTTTTGTTAAAATATCAAGAAAGCAATAATTTCGTAAGAATACATTCGATAAATTTATCTTGATAAAAACTAACGACAGTGAATTCAAAATGTGGTCAATAATTTTAATTTTAGCAGAATGAACACAGTATACTATTAACAACCGCATCACATTGTTGTATTAAAATATTGTAAGAAGCAGTTAAGATTAATCATATAAAGTAATAATTATGTTATTGGGCGGTAATATTTAATTCTTTACAATAATCGTCAGAGTAATCAAATTTAAAAATTTCAATTCACTATTATCGAAAATCATAATTTTATTTGGCAATGACCGAATGAATTTTTTTTTTCATAGTGAAATGATAGGAATCGCAATCGAATGTGTTTAGTCAAATGTTCGTATCTAAATAGGCTACAAATAAAAGTTGTTATCATTATTTTACTCAACTTATTTACGGTAATATTATTCTTATCACACTTATACAGAATGCTGCCGTGATAATTCATAGACGAATTTGAACATTTGTGTTCGGGCATTAACCCTGCAAACTATAAAAAAAAAAGACACGCGAATATATTCATAAAATCGCAATAACCATTTAAGGGTTTTCTCAGTAATTTTTGTATAGTAATTCTACAAAAGGATGCTAAACCCTTTCCGAAGCTGATAAAATGCTATACGACCGAAGACACCATAAAAAAGAAAATTCATAACATACCTTTCCATAAATGTACGGCGATTTTACTTCTAATTCTGCTTCAAAAATTTCATTAATTTTATCATCAACCACTTTACCATTTATCTCTGGTAGACTTTCAATATTTGCACTACAAAATTCATATATAAAATTAATATTGTTCAAATGTTGATCACTTGTGAAAATGCACTCTTATATTAATTACCTTTGCCGTTCGTCAACTGAAGAGGTCTGCTTTTCTTCAATAGCACAAAACTCATTGGAAATTTCTAAATGATAGTCGCTTTCATTATTTGTTGCTTTCAAATATGATATTCTCCTCATCGGTTTATTATCATCAAAAACTATTGATTTATATCTCCGTACCACATCTGTAGATTCTGTGAAATAACAGAACATAAAAACCTAACTAATAATTATAAAATTTACGACTACTTTGTAAAGCTCTCATTGTGGAGCTTCCTTCTTGCGAACTTCGCGTCTTTCCTTTATCTGATACTATTACAACAGGTACAGGAGAATCTAGAAGAAAATTAAAGCAGAGAATAATAGATTCAAAAATATTTTCTATACTTTTTACTATCTTACGTTTTAATATATAATCTTCAGTTGGATTTTTGTTAATATTCGCAATCTGTTTTTCATATTCCATCGCTTTTTTACTCACTTCACTTTTATATACTGTTTTCTCATCTATTCCAGTATTTAGAGATAATGGTATGAAATGTTCCATATCTTTAAGGTGGGCTTGTTTTCTTTCAAATCTATTTAACAAAATTCGTTTAATATAAGAAATTTTAACAGATATATAGTATATTAAAATCTCCTTTCTACTTACACTTTATTGGTTACTCCGGTCTCTGGAAATGATTCCAAGTATAAAAACTCTTTCTGGAAACTATTCTTACTAATATTATTACTCTTGCTTGGAAATTTTGTAATACAATCTCTTTCATTGTCTTGTTGAACATAATCAGAGAATGACATCGATGCGTTTCTTGCATAGAAGTTCAGGTCGTTTGTTACAGACCCTTTTGTTGGTGGCTTTAAACTATTTTTCGGCATTGGAAACACAGACGCTGTTGAAAATTATTATATTTTTTTTTAATAATCAATTAATACAATTTGAAATTAATAGTCTTAGTTAAGCTGCATTTCAGAAGCCTATTATATTGCATTGCGTGAAGCTCTAATATTTAGCTAAAATCTGAATTTAATTTTTGACTATGTACATAGTAAATGACCTGATTGCGTTTACTTACTTGATGGTGTATTGTAAGATGGTGATTTTAAAAATTCTTCCTTTTGTTCAATACTTTTTCGTATGCGATCCATAAAATCAGCTTCAGAAGCTGGATGTGATAATACTGATAAGTCTGCTGGTTTTGCACTGCAAAATTATAGATATTTTCGCTTGTTATTTCAAAATTCAATGTACGAGACTGTGTTTTTGACTAACAAACAGATTTAATACGTGTTTTGAAAGTATTAGTGCAATCATCAATCTATTCCTAATATCCAATATATGAAGTAGAGAATGACCGCGATATTAACTTATCCAAATACAAAGCGTTAAAAAGCTGTTTAGAAATCGATGCATTAAAGGAGGAGTTTTTTCCAACTTTTGTCCAAAACCTTTAAGATGTACTCAAGTATGTTGACCAATTTTAGAGCAATGTGAGGTTTGTGAGCTCTGAGTAGTCATTCGTCTATATTCTCGGCTTAGTTCATTTTTTTAGTGGATATGCGCATAAATGTCTGCTTTTATTTTGGACAAGATTTATGTCACAAAATGAAAAAAATGGGATATTTTATATAATTAACAATAATAATTTTGTTAAGAAACACGAGGAAACTGTAGAAATGTCACATTTCACTTTTCCCTCTTGATCTAAGTAAAAGCAAAGGGAAAATTACTTTCCCATGTAATAATAGGTTTGTTCGATGAAAACACCGTATAAGTTTTCCCCAAATTTACCCGGGGCTTTGTGCACTCATCAAACAAATTTTAACACAGCGGGTAAATCTAGTGTAATGACATTTCTCCTGATTACAATTAATTATAAAGTTATTTATAAAATGGGTGAAGACAAATAAAATATACTCTAGCTATTTTCTATTTCTTTTCTTTTAATTTTTGCTTATTTTTGCTCAAGAAGTAATTTATATACCCCAATCAGCAACAAATTGCAAGTGACAACTGTCAAACCATTACCCCGAGAAATTTTCTGCGAAACTCGGGGCAGCTCTAGGATTTTCAAAAAACAAGATAGTGTAGCTCGGTGTAGCCCTAGGTTTACCCGGTATTTTAATCGAACAAACCTATTAAATAAATAAAAAAAAATTCATGTGTATTTGAGGTTGAAAGTTTTCGAAATTAGAATTTCAAAAGTTCTGCAACATCTGCGTCTATATATATATGTTTCTACGATATATAGGGCCAGAGGTCACCTCATCCTCACCTTTATTTGGACAAAGATATATATTGTTTGTAAATTTATAAGATGAAAAAATTATGTTCATATTTATAAGGAATTTTTCAGACGCGAAAGCATAGTATAAAATTTCATAAATAAATATTGTTATGTGCAACAAAGAGTGACAACAGACATCTACTGGAAATGGAAAGTTCGCGTAAGATAAGTAATAAGATACCGAGAGTAAACAACTAAAGATTCGGAGAATTGATATATCTGGAATGCATACCGTTGGGAAAGTTCTGGGAAATTTGTAGGGTATAAATACAGTACTTGTCACCGCAAGGAGTGAGTCTTGGCCACGCTCACAACAATATGTTACGAAATGCTTGTCTTAAATGAGGTATTCATGCTTATTTACCATATACTACAGCTCATAACAAGCAGTTACAAGAAGAAAAAAAAATTACAAATTTCCGGTCGAAAGCAGTATAGCTGTTATAATTATTGTTAAGTATACATCTCCTATACAACACAAATTATTCTGGATACGTCCAGGAACTAACAGTCTTTAACCAAAAATATAACGCAATTTGTTATCAAACACAACTGAATATGCTCACATGTTTCTAATTTTTGTTAATATGTAGATGGCGGACATAGAAAAGATTTTTAAGCCAAGGGATATAGTTATTGTTTATTGACCAGTACAAATCATTTTTCCAATGATGATTAAAAATTCCAACAATTATTTTGACCACTACTGTATATTCAATTCGTTTCAGAAACATCTCTAACTTATCTTCTGATCTTCCAAATATTCATCTTCTAGGCCATACCGTTACACTCTCAACCAAGCCGATCTTAAATCTCGGCCTTCTCATTGACTCAGGCCTCACCTGGGAGCCTCAGATAAACAAAATTTGTTCTAGGGTATACTATAGTTTGCGTTCGCTCTATGCTGTTGTCCTTTTCCCAATCTCCATCGGTAATCTGACTAAATTAATCCGTGCGTTCAAGGCCTGCGCTAGATATGTCTTTGGTTTCAAACGAGATTCACATGTTCCCCTACAGTTTCTTGAGATGCTTCTTCCTTGTCCACTTGCTAACATGTACGAATTTAACACCTTAAAGTTGATATTCAAGGCCAGACACGGTCTACTACCAAACTACATTACTAGAGGTTTCACTTGGAGCACCCTGAACAATCACAGAATTGTCCTTCCCAGGGTACGTACGCAGTTTGGTGGGAAAACTGTGTTCCTGAGTGGAGCCGTATATTGGAACCGTATGTCTGATGAGGTTAGACGCAATGCCTCACTAAATTCATTTAAATCTGAAGCTCTGGACTTCCTGACAGCAGCTATCTAATGGCTTTCTGCCTTCCATCCTATCAATAATCGCTGTGTCAAGATGGTCTCCAGTTTTCTTTAATTTATACTTCAGTTGACTCACTTGCTCCGGTTTCAGGCTTGGATTATTTACCAGATATCCATCATTCAGAAGCTTCAACTATCTGTGCTGCACCTTTACCTTCTTATTTTATTTATTTTTTTTTTAACTCTTTGCTACTACTTCTGTATTGTTATATTTTTATATTCTATATTTTATACTGTACTATATATTAAGTCTAATGTTATTCACATTATTTTATTATTTGTTTTGCTAATATGTAAATCTACTATGTAACTTTCTAAGATGTGTCCAGCGCTATGCTTGCCTTTGGCAGGGGTACTCAAATAAATAAATGTTTATAAGGTGCAATTATGAATATGCGACATTTTTTACCCAAATATACACCTAAAGAAAAGTCATCTTACCGCGTTAGTAGCCCTTCATTATCTGAAATCAGTCCAAGTGATCCTTCATCATGATGATCGTCAATAGATATTTTGTTAGTCGCACGCACTGCGTTTACTTCTTGTTTTGATAACATTTTCTTACTTAAATGAACATTATGACTCATTAGAGACTTTGATGATTCCATTTTCCGATTGGATTCAGGTATATGGGCGATGTCTGTGTAATACTTAACATAAAAAAAAAAATTAAACAAACGAACACAAAATTAAATCAAAAATATGTCCAATACCATTTGTAATACATCACATTCCTTGGGAACAATTTGCAATCTCAGTACAGATGGAGTCTGCTTAATTATAGTAACAATCGCACTATATGAAATACCAGCTACTGGAATATTATTAACCATTAAAACACGATCGCCCATTTGAAGTCCGGCTATATGGGCTGGACCATTCGGTTGTACTTCTTTTATGAAAATTGTTTCCATTGCTTTTCTTTGGTATGTATCTGCCGAATCCTGGGAGAAAAAAAAAATATTTTAAATTAGCGGAAATGTAATTTTACGACACAGAAGTGCTCTTATTACCGAACATGTTTCTGGTGGATATGCAATGAAGTGGCGAAGAGTGAAACCGAAACCTTGAGTCGGTCTCCTTCTTATCACCACAACTTTCGGTTGAAATGTAGAAGTTGGAAGCATCTTTATTTTTATATTATAATATTCTATTAACTGTGCTGCTTCGATTTCATTTTATCAATAGTCTTATACGACTTTATCACTTTCATAACAAATGTGTTTGCAAACTGAAAAGGGAAAAACAAAATTTTCTCTTATCTGAATCTTTCAATATGAGAACCATAAATTGATTGTATTCCGCTCCCTTTGTCAATAAAAAGTTTAATTGGGAAAATCGTGACCAATAAAAAAAATGTAGAACGTTTAACAATAATCAACGTGACGTCTACTTTTATTATCTATGGGATGTCACATAAATTTCTGAAGCTACTGAGGTAAGAATTGATGCTAAAGCTTTACTAAAAATTACTTTTTTTTTGTTCTTCGAGAAATCAGAACTTTAATAAACATATTTCAAGCACAAAATAATACAAGACGTACAACTTAACAAATCATTTTCCATTTCAGTGATTTCACACACACATTTCGCATAGAAGTGCTAAATTATTGCCATAAAACTTAGTAATATTTTCTTAAACGTTTGTATCCTCTAAAATAAATTTATGCGATTTTTGTACGTATAATTTAAATATTATTAAATAAAAACACAACTTTTTTTTCTAAAATACGTACGACATGGCGCTTGCAAGCAAACACTTAAGTGACAGCAAATCGGATAAAATTGACAAAACGAAGGAATGTTATTGCCAGAAGAAATTTTTGTTTTAATGACAGTGGGTTGGTTGGTTTGGCCTCGTTTCTTTTCTCTTCAATATTTTGGATGGTGACGGTGACGTCATTGGATGCGCTCGAAAAAATATACCGCAATGTTTTTTTTTGTCTGCATACTGGGGCGGATTTACTAATAGCAGAAGTAGAACAGGGCGGCGACCGTTCGCACCAGAGGGAAGATAAGTAGTGTAGTGCTGTTTTTGCGTATCCACTCTTTGGAATTGTTTATTATGTTGTTTGGAGGATATTATCGTTAATAAAAATTTTAATTATTTTTTCCCATGCTCTCTTGGCTAATGAAATTCTTCTTACTACATACTCATCAATCGTTTGTAACCTCCCTTCCCCCGGACTACATATTTTCATAAATTTCTTAAATAAACATATTTTTTAAACTGCTAATATGACATTTTAATACAAAATCTGAAATTTAAATTTTATTGAAATTCTGATTAGCAATTTCTTTATCAATTTTGTACTCAGAAATAGAACAACTTGATAAAACATATGTAATATTTTTAATGAAAATCAATTTCAGCAGATAAGCAGTGTAAAAGTATCAATGTTCATATAAATTTATTATTAATACTGTAAAAATTGTCATTATGTTATGGGCTAGTGAATATTTAATTACTGATTATTCCTTGTTTAGTTTAAAATTCAATAAATATAATTGTTTTCATAATATACACGCATGTACTACAAATCATTGTTATATCACAATTTCATCAGGTTTTATTTTAAATAAAAAAAATATATAGTCTAATAACCAGCAGTCCAGTGGCGATTAAAGTACGAATAAGACGTGTGCATTTAGAGTAGCTGATTATATGCAAATAGGGCATAGTGCTTATATTTAGAGGATTTTTCCGTAAGTTTTACTGCAATACAAAAATATAAATAAATTACGTTTAAGCTGATTACCATATAATTACAAAGTATTGACATTTATAAAGTATCTACATAAAATGCATAAATCCAGATGGCACACTTTTGTAGAGAATGAGACAAATCGGGCAACTCCTTGATGGGGTTGCCATATAAAAATCTCATTTTCCGCTATATATTTGGACACTGCCTGAGAACGCATCGACGTAGAGAGCTGAAATTTCGTACATGACGTTTTTACTACATTAGCAAATAAATTATCAAAAATGGACTAAATCGCGCAACTCCTTCGTGGTGTTGCCATATAAAAATTTCGGTTTTTTACGTATACTTTGAAAACGATCAGTCCAAGACATTTTTATTGTACTAAAACTTCTGCAGAATACGAAATCATATAAAATTGGTTATAACCATTTTTTCTGTGCGGCAAAATGTTCTAGAAATATATGCGAAAAACAACTTCAAAATCAATACTTGAATAGATCGGTGACCATACGAAATTTAATACGGGCATTCATCTAGGGTATCATAAGAATTGGTCTTAGACCAATTCTAGCTTTTTTACTTGTTTGAAAGAATTTGTTATAAGAGTGCGGATATCTGTTTTAACCAAAACATATCATTTTCTTCATACGAGAGATCTTATTCAAAATGTAAAAATCTGCATGAACTTCTTATGACAATTTTTAAACTCCGGCTTCAACAATTTACTCTAGACCATTTATAATAACTTTCTTCATAGTTTATAGAATATGTTCATGGTTTTTAATAAACGTTTTTGTTTGTTTGTTTATGTATTCCAGAATATCTTCTTGCAATGGTAATAATGTCAGAAATTAAAATTTTCCTAGTAACTGCTTCAATTCTGTGTGCATTATCTCAGAGTAAAGTTCCAGAAGGGATTTGCTACAATAAAACAACTTGCGATGAATGTATCCAGACAACAGAATGTGCTTGGTGCATGAGCCGTGATTTTATACATAATAACCGATGCATGCATCCCTCGAATTCCTCAACTTGCCCGGAAGAATTTATTTTTAATCCAGAAAATGAAATGCAAATAACAATGAACCGTGTGCTATTAGGAGTAACACCAGAATTTGTACACATCAGTCCTCAACGTACTAAAATTAAACTTAGAAAATGTGAATATAGATTTAATAATTTTAGTTATGTATAATTACTGTTAATACATATATTTTCTTACATGATTAGATGAGAAACTTCGAATGCAGATGAGATATTGTGCCAGTAGTTCTTCTGTGGAAATTAAGGATAATGCTACTGATCCTGTGAACTTAACATATTTTTCCAGCTGTTCAGGCGATGGAGCCCAGATTTTAACGAACAGATGTGATAATCTTAAAATCGGAGATGTTGTTAACTTTTATATTGATATTGAGGTCACGAATTGCCCCAAAAATAAAGCAGATATGTCACAAACTCTTCATATTTATCCTGTTGGTATCAGTGAAAGTCTTGTTATGGATGTAAAATTGCTTTGTACTTGTCCATGCAAATAAAAATCCTTTAATTTGAAATGAACTGTTTAAATGTTGATAGGGAATTATATATTTAATAAGCAAATTTTTAAAATCTCAAGTGTCTAATAATTGTCTATTTGAATCTTTACTCCATTTGAAGGTAGGTATCAGCAGGCAGCACTCTAAAAGGATCATGCATAGGGTAGAGTGGGGTACATTTATCACTTTCATTTCTAAACAGTATTACACCAAAATCACAAAATGAGATGAACAACTTTATGGCTCATATTAAACTTTACACTCTGATATAAAGTGCCGTTATCTCGGAAACCGTTACGATCTCCTCCCCCTACTCATACCATTTTTTGTTTGTCTAAGCATGACATATCCGTATCCGTAGCCTTTGGGCACAGATAAGTAATACCCAGATATGTAATTCATGCCCCGCATGTAGTGACATCTTCAAGGCATTTTGTATATTATTTTTGGTTAAGTTCTTTGCTAAAACTTTGAATATCTTCGCAAAACTTCTATAGTTTTCCCAAATTTTCTTATTTTTTCAAGCGCAGGCTTAAACCAAATTATTCGGCTGGCTTGTGGTATGCTTGTAGGCTGGTTAATGTTCAGAGATCTTGCCTTTGCTAAAAGCTAAGGCTGGCTGATATATACATAATGGCTGGCTCATGAGAAGAAGATTTTTAACATTGGTTTCCAAATCTGGGTATTACTTATCTGTGCTTTGGCCGCTCGCCGACAAAAAAAATAATACAATTATAGTGAAAAATTTTAAATGGACTAGTGTGCATTGCGCAATAATTTTACAAAACAATAAAATTGAGTGGAAATGTACACTTCGAGCTTTGAAACAACGCTATTTCAAATTTCTAATGTTTGTTAATAATAATAACTCTTCTATTGATTTTCGATCCGAGACTGTAAGTACGACTAGTGAATCGGAGTTCCTTCACGGTGGCTTGATCCTATGGGATATATGGGCTTGATCCTATGGGCTAAATGTTGTGTTGATTGCCATGTCCGGTTTGAGTAAGAATTTAGCGGTGTTTACTCCTGGATAGAGCAGGTTATAGTGCGTTGTTTCGGTGATTAAAGATACTGTTACCTGCAATAAAAAAAGACAACTGGTTACATCTACTGGCAATGGAGAGTAAATAACTTCAGGTTCGGAGAATCGCTGATGGAAGGTTCAGGAATAGAATAGTCAAGAATATTCTGGAATAGAACACTCCAGAATAATCTAGCATTGATTATTTATATATAGATGTGCCCAGAATCATTGACGTCTTAGAAAGGAGATGTCGCTACTTGGAAAAAATGCGATAAAAACTTCTATTTAATGGTTTAAATAAAAATTTTCCAGCATATAAAGTAAAAATAGTTAAAAACCAAATAAAATATTATATCCAGTCATTGAAAATTCTTTTATTAAAAGTTTTAAAGCTGGCAATAACAAGCGAAATAAAACTAGCGACATCTCCTTTCTACAAAAAGGCAACCTAAAAATTAAAGTTTTGAATTTTTAATCAATATTGTTCTTGTTAAAAACATTTATGCATTATTCATTCATTTATTGTTACAATTGCGCCAATTATGTTACCATTTTGCACATGAAACAATAAATGAATGAATAATGCATAAGTTTTTAACATCAACAAATATTTATTAAAATTCAAAACTTATAATTTTTAGATTGCCTTTTTGTGTGTGATTGATATCTAGATGTCTTGACAGACTAATAAACGACGTTATCTTAGAGAATTTTTCCAATTCACCACATCTCATGTTCTTATCATGTTCAAATAACCCGTTTATGGAATGCTCTCCTTCATGGAGCTCAGACGGCGGACAGTATCAGGGAATTCAGAGAGCTCATTAAAGCACACACGACACGAGTTACATCTTTTTTTAATCTCTTACCATGTCTCTCCAGAATTGAGCTACAGAACTTAATACTATTAGTTAACAATTTATCAACATCATACAATTTTTTTTCTTATCTTTATTTTTATTTTTTTCTCTCCTTTTGGTTTTGAATTTAGTTTAAATAAATTGGTCAATGTTACCTTAGAATATTATCTAGCTCCATCTACTTAATTGTACTCTAAAAGATTATAAAATCTTGTGTATGCAATTCCGAAATATATATTTATATGTTGAACAATGGCAATAACAAGTACAAACCGATTGCTAAAAACTTAATAATTATAGCTCATTATTATTCAGTGAGTAGTTCATTATGGCTAGAGCTGATAAAAACTAAAAAAATTAGCTGTTTTTCAATTGGCGAAGGAAAAAAGAAGAGTTAAATTTGTTTTGTAATCTTCTAAATTATTTCATTTTTTATACAATTAATCAAAGGTAAATTCATGAACACTTACCACAACTGTTTTCCACAATACTCCTTGTTTTTTTTTTTTTTTTTAATATTTGCTCTGCTAACGTTATCAGGATTTCTTCGCAATGGTGAGATGATCGATTCTTTTAGTTGGTAAGCACTGTCCCCCAAAATTACTGCACCAAGGATTGGAGTGGAAGTACTGGAATCATGTACACTACCTAGCCATTTGGAATTTACAACAGCATTAAAGCTTCCGCTTGGTCCACACACCATCATTGCGTTAAGTGCGTGTTTCCGTGCCAGTTTATGTAGATAGTGCTCTTCATTCATTTTAGGTGCATCTATATTAATTATAGTTTCATCGATGCATCCAGCTACTTGAGGAAAGCTACCAATATTAAGAAACTGTAGCGATAAATTTTGATTGTTTTCTGGCCAACAAATTGTTCGACTCCACCCATCATTGATTATATTTGATAGCCGATAAACAATCCTACACAATCAATAAATTCTATGGTATTGCGCTCCATTTCCCAACCAATGTAGAGTTGTCAATAGTTGTTGCAAAGGTTTAAAAGAATTGTTCTATCCACTGCTATGTTGTAAATTTCCTCCAATCCTTTTATTTGAAAATGTGTTAAACCAAAATTTTCCAACGTGTCCGAGTCTAGCGTGAAATTTATGCTGACTCTCACTACACAATCTCTAGACTCAGATTCTTCCTTAAATAATCTTTCGAAATGAAACATTTCTTTATTTCATTATATTTAGATTTATTATTATATTATAAAAAAATGTTCAGGAAAATAAATGAAATTTTTCACTTTTTCCGGTTCGTATTTAATTAAACATTTGGTCTTTTGAAGTCGGATAATTTGTGTAAATAATCAGTGTTATCCCGGATTTCATCGTGTGTGTACATATCAAATTCAAAAAGAAAAACAAAAAGTAGAATATACTGAAGAAGTGTTTAAAAGTTCACAAACAAGTGTTGTAAAAACAATTAACGACAGAAATCACATAAGGTAAATCCACAGCAATCCTGGAAAGTACCCATTCCATAATATCTATTTTAATTAAGTGCGTTGTGTGTTACAGAAACGAAAACCATAAATGTCTCCCGATTCAAGTCATTTATCTGTATCGTACAATATCAATCCGAAACTTGTCCTTAAATTTCGCTCTTCACTATCTTTGATTAGCATATATAAAACCTCACTTGAAAAATGACAGGAAAAGAAACAAGTCTGGCCGTTCAAGAAATTAGAGAAGATACTTCAATAGATTCTCTTCTGAACAGCCAAAAGGCTTTAATCGAACAAATGAACTCCTTTAGCCAAACGAACCTACGGTTACTATCTCTGACGAATCAATGGTTGGCATGAGCTATGACAGAAATTTTCTACAAATGTAGAACCAAGTCGGAAAATCCCGCCGACTGGATATACAAGGAAAGAAAATAAACAAGGGACTACAAACAAATAGTCTTCTCCGTTTCACGAGTGATAATACCAAGAAGGTCTGTAGGACAAATTCTGAGGAAATAGAGTAGTTTATTATAAGCATGCCGACAGCCCGTAGCAAGTAGACAATAGGTCATAAAGGTTTAAGTGACAGTATTACTTACTGTCCTACTTTCGGTTGATCCTAGCACTTTAGAACTAACAAACCAAAAGTAATTAATTAATCGTTTTCTTTTCGTAGAACAGCTGTCCCCTTGAATATTTAGATTTGCTTAGATACCTGCATGCAGGATTTTAGTTACTGAGTAGGAACAGATTTTGCATCCTGGGACCGAGAGTCAGATCACTGTCGGGCGTGAAACGGAGTTGATTTATAATATTTGTTGGTGACGAAAAATTGTTTAAGCGTTAACTAAGTACGTTGTATTTCTTAAACGTAACCGCGGAAAACTGAGTGGCGCGCGATTTAATTCATTTCTTTCTGTTCTTTACGTAACTTAATGTTACACAAATGACCGTATCTTATCTGGTGTACCTGAAAAGCAAATGCAAGCTTATTTCAAAGGAAACCATTACACAATATATGAAGAATTGTTTTATGAATTTAAAGGTCAATTGGTGGAGAAGTTAGTGCTCTTGAATAAATACAGCCTCAGGTTACTAATCAACCTCAAATGTCTCCCGCACCAACTCACAATACTTCGAGAATCACATCAGCTTCTCCATCAATATAACTACCCGTAATATCATTACCAAAATTTTCCGGAAATTATGCGGATTAGGTGAGTTTTCGAGATTTCTTCGTATCTCTTATTGATTCCAATAATTCTCTAGCCAGTGTACAGAAATTACACTATCTCAAAGCAAATATTGTAGGAACTGCGGCTAAAGTCATTAACCGGTTTAATATAACAAACGAAAATTATCAAGCAGCTTAGAGTGCATTAGTTAGAAGATATGAAAACTAGCGTATCTTAATAACAACCCAACTGCGAACATTAACATCTCAACCAAAAATATCGGATGAATCAGCCAAAATGCAATAAAGACACTGATCGATACCACGACAGAATGTTTAACCTTTAAGTACTTACTCAAAAGCTACCTATAGAAACACATAGGGCATGGGAAGAGAAAATTTATGACGAAACTAACTATCCCACCTGGGGAACGCTTAAGGGTTTTCTTGTAACAAGATTCCACACACTAGAGGCTCTTAGTCAGGTGTAAACTAAAAGCTCCCACTTGCATAAAAGATAAAAAAAGAATGAAGTCTCGGTGCAAAGCTTTCATACTGCTCGAATAATATTTAAAATGTGTCGAGAACAACATTACAGAACAACATACGCCAAGAAGCATCTCACAATGGAAATAAAGTAACTAGGGTTACCAATACAGGCTATAAGATCACTATTCCATCGTATTACAACTCAATTTACAAACTCAATCGACTGCAATTACGGTCACAGGATAATGATCAAAGGATGCAGTCAAGGCTACACATGTAGCTAATATAACCTTATCATCAGCCAAATCTTCCACTCGCATTCCAACAATAGCCGTCGATTTGAGAACACTTAGATTTGCTTCCATCAAAATATTTTCCATACTTATTATGGGAACATATGTTCCATAGAGTAACAACTAAAGAGATTTTGGGAGTTAAAAGAAGTTATGTTACCGAAGAAATGCAGCCCCGAAGATGAACGATCACAAGAAATTTTTACCATTCAATGGCCAAATCTTCGTGAGTTTTGGCAAATAGCATTGAAACGTTATCTCCTGACTCCTCTATCAAGGAATATGAATTAAAAACAGTCACCTTCGGTGTCAATTATGCACCTTATTTACCTATCCGAGTATTGCAGCAGCTTCCAGAAGATGAAAGGGATAAATATCCCTACGGATCAAGGTGTTTGCTCAATGACTTTTATGTTGATGACATTCTTACAGGAGGAGACTCGCTTGAAGAGGTTAAAATTCTTCAATGAGAAATAACAGCCTTATTATTTCCTCTGCGGAAATTCTCCTCGAACGATTCATCGATTTTAACACAAATCCCAGCAAGTAATAAATCCGAAGAAATGTTAAAACTGCAATTCTGCGAAGGCACTATTGTGAAAGTTTTGGGAATTTATTGGGACCTAAGGCCGATGACTTTCAGTACAAGATAAACTTAAACAATGAAAGTCAGTGGGCAAAACCTCGCTTTCTTTCCAAGTCAATTCCGATGCAATTCCAATTCAATTCCAATTCTATTCTAAATCAATTCTAATTCAATTCCAATTCAATTCCAAGTCAATTCCAATGCAATTCCAATTCAATTACAAATCAATTCCAATTCAATTTCAATTCAATTCCCAACCATTACCAAATTGTTTGACCCTCTTGGATGGATTAGTCCTGCAAAAAGCTTAGATAACCGGCGTCACGTGGGACAAGGATGTTCCAGAACACCTCAAATCCGAGTGGATTAATTTTGTATTATTTATTAGCTCCCCTACATTGAAAAATTAAAAATAAGATGGTTGAACTGCACGGACTTTGTGATATCGTTTAGAGCGCTCTAATTTAACTTTTGATGAAAAACATCCAATAATATTACTACCATGGAACAAATTCACTAAATTGAGGAAATTCACAACAACACATTGCACGGAGGAACACAACTTATTCTGAATGCTTTGCGGCAAAAATACTGACTTCCTCGGCCAAAACAAGTGATAAAAAAGAAGATACATCAATGTACCACTTGTTTTCGCTGGAAAAACCATCAAACGGCCACCCTCATAGTTCATCAACCAACCTATCGGGTAACACCATCGCGGCCATTTACTGCACGGGCATAGACTTGGCTGATCACATGTTAATAAAAACTAACAAAATCAGAAACGCAACGAAAACAAAGAGATACGTGGCCGTTTTTATCTGCTTTGCAACAAAAGCTACTCACATGGAACTTGTGAGTGATCTAACTTCAGAATGTTTTGTTGTGGTACTTAGAAGATTCTGCTCAAGGCATTTCATACCATCCCGGAGCACTACATTTTGGAGGGTTGAAACATCCGGAAAAAAATCACACAGACGTCAAGATCATATTTATCTAGATGGCAGTTACTTCGGAAGTTATATCAAAACTTTTAGAAACGGTGGTCAGCAGAATCGGGGTTAACAGCACACCATGGCTTGGCTCGATTCTCTTATATTTGCGATGTTACTACATAGGTTCAATCGGAACCATTATTGTCTATGACAGTGCATACGAACGTATGAACGTAACTAAGATCTCGTTATTGAGATATAACGTTGTATGTCCATACAATAAAGACACATGTACTGACCCAGAATTCGGTATGAGCTTCTGGAATATGATTCCTGACACCAGTTGTGAAAGCTTGCAATATGATGTTTTATACCAAGGGCCCGCAATGAAAAGCCAATCAACAACCATACCATTTATGCAGTACATACAGGAGAGATTGTTTTTGCACTGGAAATAACGAAAACTACCTCAGTATGCAGGTTCAATGGCTACCAGACTGAACATCCCAGGCTTGTGATCGCGGAAAAGTCGGCACACGAATACCGGCTCCAAAAGAAATCGATTCCGCCAGAAAATTTAAACTTGTTCAGCTACATCAACTCCAAATTCGTCTATTACCAGTCATGAGTTCCATGGCCAGCCTGATAGCCATTAGCTCACCAGATGTGGACGATCTGAGAGAATCATATTTCCTTACAGTAAAGGACATGTTTTCTTACCCGCTCTTAACAGATAACCGCAGTCCACAGTTATGTTGAGAGACTTGTTCCTGTGAGATATGAATCCGACATTGGCAAACAGATCGCGGTGAAGATTCCTAATGTACGAATAACTAGACCAGCACCTAGAAGCTTCCCAAACTCCCTAGCAAGCATCAACTTACCCCGGAAGATCGGAGGAAGCGCGCCCGCGAGTGGGTACAGAATATGGACAGGAGTAGTAGAAGGGACACCAAGACATGCTCTTAGGCAGGCATTGGAAAGAGTCTTGAGCTTGCTATCCAAGGTGCTTGGGCTTGCATGCCATAGTGATTGCAAGAAACTCTGTCTTAGATCTGATTACCGGAAAATCTTAAGATGTTCTTTGGATATATATTTACTATATCGTATTTATTTAATGATCAATAAAGTGATCCACGGCCGATGTCCGGATTACTTATTAAATTATTTTCAGTTTTTATCATCTAGTAGAACCAGAGAACTATTGATTCGTATCCACAAGTTGCTCCTTAGCTTGAGATCTTTCCCTGTTCTTGGTGTTAGAGTATAGAATGCTTTACCTGTCGATATTCGCCTCATTGTGAATACTCGCAACTTCAAATCTAAGTGCTACATGTTCTTTCAATCGAATAATATATAATTAAACAGCATACAAATCTTTATCCTTTTGATTTTAATATTGATATCATCTCTGTTTTCTTTTTCTTTTTATTTGCTTAGATTTTCTTTCAATTTCTCATATCATTTATAATTTCTTAATTGTCGCTAATATTTTTTTTTCTTTATACTGTAAAATTTTGTTTTTTATTTACGAATTTGATTAGGCACACATAAAAGAGTGTTATGTAACTCACTTGTGCTTGTTAATAAAGAATTATTATTATTATTATATTATTATCTCTTGACCAGCAAAAGGCTTTTGATAGCGTCTCGCACGAGTATCTCCTGACTGCTCTCGAGGCTTTTGGGTTCCCGCCCAGGTGGCTCGATATCATCGGGAAACTGTATAGAGATTCAGCGATTTTGATTAAGCATCAAGGACAGGCTCTGGCTCCTATCTCGTTTCATCGAGGTATCAGACAGGGCTGTCCATTGTCAGGTATGCTTTATGATCTTTCGTTGGCGCCACTACTGGTGAATTTTCGTCGAATGCTCGGACAATATTCAGTGCATCTACCAAATACCAATGTGAGGCCTCTTATGTTGGCATATGCGGATGACCTTTCTATTTTCGTGACAAGAGATGAAGCTTTTCCGGTCGCTCGTGCTGTTTTCGAACAGTACGAACGTATAGCGGGCGCTAAAATCAACCTTAGCAAGAGTCAAGGCTTGTGGTGTGGAAGGTGGAGAGATCGTACAGATACTCCACTGAACATCCAATGGACTAATACTTGCCTGAAGTATTTAGGTGTGTATATCGGACGCGAGAGTAAATCAAATAATAGCCGCATCGCTCTTGAGAAACTCTCTAGAGCTGTAAACTCCTGGCGTAGTCGACTGTTTCCACTATCCCTAATGGGAAGGTCAGTCGTGATAAACTATTTGATTACCTCGTCCATCGTTCATCTGCTAAAGTCTGAGACGTTTGATGAAGGCTTCGTAGGTCTTCTTCAAGCAAAAGCGATAGACGCCTTTTGGTGCGGAAGACGATGGGTTGCTGAAAGCACGCTCTGCCTGCCAGTCAAGATAGGTGGACTAGGTCTCACTAACTTGGTTGTGAAATCAAGGTGTCTCCAAGTGCGTGCATTCCAACGAGTGTTTTGCCAGAGATACACCTTGATTTCTCAACTGTGGGTGCATGTACTGGGAGGGATCGGCATAGGGGAGTATTACTACCTGCTCTCTGTTCGACCACCCTATCCTCGTGACTGGCCGCAGGATCTAATCTCAACGATTCAGACCTGGGGCAGAATCAGGCCAGCATTTCACCTTAAGTGGAATGCTCTACGGTACACGCAATTCGCGTCGATTCCAATCAGGTTTAATCCTGAATTAATAGATTCAGTGTTCAGTAATGCTCGAGGTTTTGAAGCTGACACGTATACACTGACAGTTCTCGGAGATATTATTGATATCTCTGGAAACTGTCGAATAAACACGAACACTCCACAACTACACGACCTGGCGACTTCTGCGCGGCAGAGATTTCGCCAACTTGGGACCAGTGACCCTGGCACTAAGTTGGAAGATGCTTTCGTTCTGGACAGACCGCCTCACACACCTTTCAGCACACTTACAACACGTGTACTCCGTGACGTGCTTATGTCAATAAGACCTCCGGAGTATACAGGATACAACAGATGGCGAACACACCTCGGGGTGAATATGGGCGTGATGGGAGGGATAACTTGCAGAGTAGTCTACAGTTATCCTTCTAGTTACAAAGATGCTGATGTAGCATTCAAATTGCTGCATCACAGTCTTATACATCCTAATCAGTTGTCACATATCGACCGGCGGGTTCAGAGGATCTGCACAGTTTGTTCTGGTGAAGGCACCTTGTTTCACAGGTTCTTCACTTGTCCAGCTTTGCAGAGTCTGATGGAACTGGTGCGCGATATGTGTCAGTTGATCCACCCGAATTTCAGCATTACTAGGACATCGTTTCTATGGGGACCAAAGGTTTGTAGTCGGGTGAACTGTTTGATTAGCTTTGTGTTGACACTGGCCAAATCTACAATTCACTTGTACTACATGAGAGCCGGAGATGGGAATCAGAACACTGACCCACAACACCACGCACAAGCACTTAAGCGCCACTTCGTTGACAGATTGAAGAGACGTTTATGTCTTGAATATCTGGCAACGAACGCAGACACATTCAACTGCACATGGCAGCCACTATCGTCAGTGCAGGACGGCGCTCTTGTCTTTCGCTGGTGATATCAGGCCACAGCATTTGCAACTCTAGTTCACGGGGCTTCTCCTCGCTTTGGAACCGTTGCAAGTGCTGTGGGAAGGATAAGCGCTCCGTTAGAGATGCTCAGCTGGAGGGATGATGAGGGCAGTTTGTAGAGGTCTATGATACTACAGGCTGCTCTCGCGGGACTCTATTACGGTATCGCGTAAATTTTTTCGTTCGTTCGGTTATTAGTTTCTAATTCGGTTTCGGTCTCGGTACAAAATTGTAAAATTTATAAGTTGAAATTTCGATCGTTTAGAAAATAATTTTTATTAGATAATTCTTGGAAAATTTGGATCTGCTTAGAACTGCCACTTACCCTATTGTCAAAATAGGGACAAGTGAAAAAAATTTTTTGTTTTTCATCTTTTAGGCATTTTCCAAAATTTATGTAACCGTATATACTGTCTCTTTTGAGAACATTGTGTTAGTTTGTGCTTTTTTGTGCCTTTAAATGTTAGTTTATCTTGTTGTCCCTATTGACTTGTATATTGTTATTTATATATTAGTCAGTTAGAGCCTTTTCTCCTTTTTACAGAGCCACCTTTTGTTTGTTTTTTAATATTAAGAGTCAATTTATAACGTTTAATAAAGATCTTATATACATAAAAAAAAATTATTATTACCGCCCTGTAAGCTTTCAGAGCCGATCTGGGATGAAAGGGATTTTTCCTGGAGCTTAACATTTTTAATGTGTTGACGTGAAACTGTGAGGAGTTTATGTAACTCCTGAATTGAGACCCAACAGTTAGATTTGAGGCCAAAGTTCTGCCAAGAAACTTCAGCAGTTGTTGATCCACCAAAGGACATGGACAGGTGAGAGATTCGTCTGCAATGCATGGGGAGCATGGCGATCTTGTCTGGGTTAATGTTGATGCTGCAACGTAGAATCTGTTTAGTTCATGGGAGAGGTTGGAGAGGGCCTCCGTGAAGAACTTCCCAGACGCAATATACAGAAAGTCGTCGGCAAACTGAAGAAAGCTGACAGAGTCAGATGTAGACTCGTGTAGGCTCCTGGAGTAAATATTGAAGAGCACTGGACTGAGGACACTCCCCTGTGGGAGCCCCTCTGAAACCTGGAGGCAGGTGTTGTTTAGGTGGATCGATCTACGGGATAGGTACATGAGCATCCAGCGCACAAGCTCTGAGGGGATGTTAAGATCTGTCAGACTTCTGTGCAGCTTGGGAAGAGATACTGCTTCATACGCAGACGAAATGTCAACCGTGAGAATGATGGCTTTTCGTTTATTTAGTTTGTGATTGGCCAAGAGGCTCAGAGCTCTATTTATGCAGCCATTGATTGAGCGACCTTTCGTGTAGGCAAAGGAGTTAGGAGGAATAAGGCTGTTAGATCTGATGAAGTTAGAGACCCTGTTGATGACCATGCCGTTAATGCACTTGAGCAAGGTGGGAATTAGAGCGATGGGTCTGAAGGTATTTAGGGCATTTCCCAACTTGTTCTTCTTTCTTATGAATACTATTTTGATGCTCCTGAGCTTATCTGTTAAAGCACATGATATCCACAGGGAGTTGAGGTGATCTAGGAGCGTTGCTGAGGCTTGGGGGTTAAGCATCTTGAAAGCTAGGAAGGGGATGTCTTCCATGCCAAGTGCTGAGTGATTGGATTGGATTTTATCCTAAGGACTTTAGTGAGTTCTTCTGGTAAGAAGAGAGTGGGGGAATTACAGGGGAGTCTTCAGCTGGGACCCTAGCACCAGCAGCGGATGGGGGATGAGAGGGACCATTTAGTGTGATGGATTTGAGGAAGGCCAGCGAGTTGGAGTTATCCCATTTCTGACTGGAGGTACACCCCTGCTGTTTGGTGGAAAGATGCTTGAAAATTTTGAAGAAGCGCCTGGAATCTGCAGTGTCAACGCTGTCAATGAATTTTGATGCATGAGATGCTTTTGCTCTCCTGATGGCTCCATTTAAGAGTTTGCTTTGTATTTTTTGAGATGAATTTCCGACGTGAGTCTGGTAGGAGCTAGAAAGAATCTGTCATGGGGTTTTTGTAAAGTGTATTATGTAATGATCTCCTCAATATCCTCTATGATTCTATCGGATGTGGGTAGGAGGTTCAGCTCTTCAATAACTTTGGTCTTATTTAGGAAAAACCTTGAGGGGAACTGGGGTGCAGAGGGGGGAGGGAGAGATGAAACATAGATCAAGAGTGGAGCCAATCTCAGGAGAGTTCAGACATGGAATGAAAGTTGAGCCGTCAGGAAGGGTTATGTTTAGATTGGAGGACATGAGAGTGTTTTTAAGATGGAAACCCTTGCGGGTGGAAGTTTCATTGCGGACTACTCTAGGGTCCCACATGCGATCCCTCGCATTGAGATCGCCACAGAGAATGACTGACGTGAGGTTGAAAAGAAACGTGAAAAGGTCTTCTATGGCATCCATGAAGATAGATACGTCGATAGTGGGTGCCACATAGACTGAGGCTACCACTAGATTAAGATTGGGAATTTAACCTGTAATGACTCTTCGTAGGTATGTGTGTGCTCACTTGATTTTTTTTTCTTTTCTTATCTTTTCTGTCAGGTAGGTTCTGCAGAATTTTATGTCTTATCATTATTATAGTTTTTTTTTTTTGTTTTATTTACTGGTTGCTATGTTTTTTTTTTTTTTTTTTTTATTTAATTTCTTTTAGTTATTATTTATTAATTTAATTTTAAGTTTATTAATTAATATGTAGTTGTATTTATGTGCCAAATTTTGTAATTTGTTGTAATTGTGCAAACTGAAAAGATCGTTTTTCAAGGTCTTGTTGTACTCTGCCAAAATAAAGTATTGTATTGTATTGTAAACAAAAAAAAAAAAAAAAATTGGATTATACCACAATCAAAGGCTGAGTCGAAGGGGATTCTACTATAGGTTAGGTATGAGTGCACTGCCAGGAGAGTGCCTCCATGGCCATCCTGATGGTCACACCTGACTAGGTTAAAGCCTCTGAGAGAGGCAAATTGATTCGATTTTAGCCATTTCTCATTTAGAGACATGACGTCGAAATGCTGATGTGCGTTGAAAAGTTCAAGGTAGCTCTTATTGGTATTGGCAGAAAAACTTTGGATATTTTATTGTAGGAGCTTCATAATGGGGTAAGATAGGGGGTATAAGTGACAGTCCAGAGATTGGGCTGAGAAAATAATAGTGTAGCATCGGGGTATGAGAGGAAAGAAGAAAGTGTGAGGAACAATATAAGTTGGGAAATGATATTATGGATTAAAGGGGACAGTGGAACCAGCAGGGTCTTGGGTTGAGCTGGTAGCTTGGTTGATGGTGATAACATCAGTGGAAACATTGAGAAGATCAATGCGTTTTTTGGCTTTGCTTACAAATGAGGAGGGTGACTTTTGGAAAGCTGAGGAATTGATAACTTCATCAACCCAGGAGATAAATTTCTCGTAAACTGAAACGCTGGAGGGGAGATTCAATGTTTTCCAGAATTTCTTCCTCAGTGAAATCCGTCAAAATATCCCTATTGATGCCCTGCTTCCTGACGTAAGAGGCAGGGATATAGCACCTAAGCTGGTTCCCGAGAAATCAGGCCGTTTTGTTGGCAGCTCAAAACTTAGGATATGTGATAGCAAGCAGATATGTATATGACAAAACTAACCTTAACAAAGGTTTGACCAAGTAAACTTCAAATTACACAACCTGAGAGTTGACTCTGAATAAATTATGCCGTGGACACACCACCCTCATAGTGATACAGGTAATAAAATAATTAATTAGGAGACGACAGGAGTTGAGAGTACTTCACTCGCCAATGGTGTCGAACCGAATGCCATTTTGCCATTCTGCTTCGTTGCATGCAATCTGCGCTTTCACATTTTTTGAAGAATTTGATTTTTTTTCTTCTTTCTTACTGTTCTTCCGTGTATATTTTAAATGTGAAACAATCTGAAAACTATTCTGTGTCCTAACTTGTCATTAAGAACTTTGGTAACTGAAAGCCTGCGCTACCATGTGCCAATAACAAAAAAATTCATGCCAAAGGAGGAAAAAGAGAAAAGGTTATACTGTACACCACACTTACATCCTAGAAGATGATGAGGATCTGATGTTGTGAATGCGATCCTTTGGTGTGCAACTCCCTGCCGCCCATAGTATCGTGGGCATTTGTTGGCGAATGGCGATACTCGTGGGCGGCAGGGCTGGCGAAAGTGGTATTGTGGTTTATCAGCTAAGAATTTGTTTGGTTTTGACAAGTACATGGCAGTAATTTACACAATCATATGTTTGCTTCAGGACTTATCCGCTCAATACCTTTTTTGCACGCCAAAATTAAGACGTTTGACATAAAATGAAGTATAATACAAGAGCTACAATGTATCTTTATTATTTTTTTGCTAAATAATTCCGTCTTATTTGAACCATTCTGTTGAAAAGAAATTTAAAAAAGTAAGTATAAATATAATTTTCCTTACTATTTCGAGATTGGGTAATTGCAATAACAATCTAAAAGAACACCAAATAAAATCAGAAATGCACGACAGCTGATTGCCAAAAGCAGCCACCTATAGTTCAAAACAATGAACAATTTTACCCGTAAAAAGGTTCCTGTTCGATGCTGCAATTGCAATATTTATCCGCTAAATGAACACAATACATGGCTTAAGCTACGACAGAAGATCAGAATCACCCCCTGTTTTCCAGTAATGTACGAAAAGAAATTTAATGCAAAAAGCTTATTTTGGCATTTCAATAAAGTTTTAGCGTAAAACTTGAACGCATCCGTTGTATCAAATTTATACCTTTCTAAACTGTCAATAAAATTTATACCAATTCTTGGTTATTTATATGAAGTGCATGGGAACGGAACATATCGTCACCTTTTTCTACATATTTGGGTGGATCGAATTAAATTAAGCTGATCAAAATTAGTGGATTATTTGTTAAATTTCGACTCACGAATGGTTTTAGAGTTGTCGGTTTTAATGTTTAATTAAGGGCTTGTGTTAAATTGCATGTAATTTTGTGAAAATTCTATTTTGTGCCGTAAAATGTAAGTTTTCTCTATTAAATGAAGTGTTGGGAGTGTGCTTCCATATAAAAAAGTAAATACGACCACTCAAGTCCAGAAAAGGACTTATGTTTAAATATATGTAAAAAAAATCAAAAAACTTGGCTGATAAGATAACTAGCTATTTATAAATATATAATAAAATTATATTATAAAATCTACACGCCCAAATGATTATTGTGCTACAGTGTTTGTGAATGAGACCGATTGTTGTTCGTTTCCGAATTTTGCATCCCACACGGTAAATAGGTGTAAAGTTTAGTTCATATGCAAACATCTGTTAAGAAAAGATAAAGATCTGCTGTTAATATAAAATTGATTGGATGCGGTAATCTTTCACAAGTGAGCAGACAACAAAAATAAAAAATCTCAGGTAAAATGCTGTCATTCACTTCCTGGGATCTCGAGTTTATATTTACGCAGGCGATGAGTCACGTTCGGTTCATAACTTATCACAATTCACTGGAAAGTGAATAAATTTAAGTTGTATAGACTTCTATTTTTTTATTTTTTTTTTTTTTTATTTGCTTGTTACTATAAAATCATGAAATCATGACGTTAATAGTCGTCATATTTTATTGTTTCTGACTAATGTATCAGACTAGACTAGATACAAGAAAATTTAGCAATTCTTAGCGCTAAGAGTAGAATATTTTCCCCTACGACTAGTAACTAACTACATATGTATGTATATAGAAAATCTATGTTAAGACATTTGGCAATTTTGAGGATTAGAAGCATTTTCCAACTACATATTGCTACTCTCACACCTGGCTTGAAGGTATGCTTATACTACAGAAGTTATTTAGTATGAGCTTATTCAAATCCTAAAATGAGTCAAACCGAGGTTGTTTGATGTGATGCGTTCATTGCATTTTGCTTGCACGTCGGCGTTTAGCTCTTTACATATGCAGTCCGATTGGACCATCCCACACTAGTATTCTTGATGCAGTATGCAAACCGGTTTTTTTTTTAGGGAAGAGGAGAAAAGGCGCAAAGAGATATCTCTTTACGTCTTTCCACTTCTTCCCTAAAAAGCCGGTTTGCATACTGCATCAAGAATACTCGTGTGCGATGGCCCAATGTCTGCACTCTGATAGCACTCTCCTTTCTTACATAATTTTTTGGGCAAGCAACCAATTCTAAGTCTGAACTATTTTCTCCACTTCCAATCAAGTGGTGGGCAATGCAAATGCATTTTAGTGTAATCCACTGCTATTTGCTTCAGCGATAATTTATTCGTCAATTGGGGGTTGGTCAAATCGTTACCATAAATCATCATTGAGGACGAGGCTATTTCAACTCGTTTCTCAAAACATGTCATAGAAACCCTAGTGTGTAGTTCCATGTTGATTTTGGGGGTTATATCTTCTTATTGACGTTGGCGCAGTTTTTGTTCCGCACTCAGCTGCTGAAACAACTAAATTCTTACTCAGCATCAGCAGGCAGGCAGGCAGTGCTTGCATTTCGCTCTATTTTTAATTTTTGTTCTTTGTTTATTAATATTATCTCAAATATTTTCTCCATTTGAAAGCTAATCTTCTCGAACGTAACTAAAATCCTTTTTCTACTAACATACTTTTTGGTGTTACTCTCTCTCACTACATTTGTTGCTATTTTTTCAAGTGACAGACAACTCTGATCAGCGCTTATCGATGTATTCAAATCTCTCGACATTACTCAGCGCTTAAGAACTTGTAAGAATACTAACAAAACTGACTAATCAACAATCTCCTACCGATGCACACTTATCAGAATTTTATTGTTATAGTCCAGTTGATAAACGCACAGCTCCAAAAATTTCTTGAAATGCTGTATCCACGGAATCCAAATTGCTATAACAAGTTGTTGTTGATTAGTTTCACTGTGCTAATAAAAGTGACAGACTTATTTCCACCAGCTCTTAATGACTCGTGTAACTATTGTATTGCAATGGTGTAGTTGTTGTATTGATATAAAAAAAAAACTACGGCCATTCTTAAGTTTTAAACACAAATTTATATTCCAGTGTCGAATCTTAGCATTTATTCAATGTGTGAGAATAATTATACTATAAATTAACGTTTTTTTTTTTTTTTTAGAACAGAATTTTGAAATGGCACTGAATCGAATAGATTTGTTGTGCCTTATAATATCCTTGCTATACGTGACTGTGCAGGCCCAAATTGCCGAAAAGTTCCTTGTACAAAATCCTTGTGTTAGTAAAACAACATGCCAAGAGTGTATTCAAACGAAAAATTGCGCTTGGTGCATGCAGCCAGATTTTGGAGATAGACCACGATGTTTTCAACCAAGTTATACAACATACGGAGCATGTCCAGAAGAATTTACTTGGAATCCAGATAATGAACAACGTCTTGTCATAAATCGTGAGCTTACAAGAGCTGGAGCAAGAGCTGGAGGTGGTACTATGGTATCAGGTGGAATGTATGAAGCGAATTCTTCCTATAGTGGATCATATGGTGGTTCATATCAGGGACAAGCAGGTTCCGGAGCTGCCGGTGCAGCCTCAGCAGCAGGCCATGGCGAAATTGTACAAATTAGTCCACAGAGGGTAAATTTGAAATTGAGAATAAGTAAGTGTATTTTACCTTTGCATAGATATTTTTTTTTTCTTCATTCTCAATTTAAAACTTAATTTTATATTCATGATTTAGATCAAGAACATCGTCTACATATGAGATATTCACAAGCACAAGATTATCCTGTTGATTTATACTATTTGATGGACTTGTCAAAATCTATGGAAGATGACAAAGAGAAGCTATCCAAGCTAGGTGATTTGTTATCCGATACGATGAGAAATATTACTTCGAATTTCCGTCTTGGATTTGGTTCATTTGTTGACAAGGTTCTGATGCCGTATGTATCGACCATCCCAAAAAAGTAAGTAAAGATTATAATAATGCATTATCACCAATATTCGGTTATTTCTTAATTTTATAATCATATTTCAAATTTACCGGTTATTTTGTATTAATATTTTTTATTACTTCAAATTCAATAAATTTGTAGGCTTGAGCATCCTTGTGATGGCTGTGAAGCTCCATATGGTTATCGTAATCATATGCCACTAAGCACAGATACGAGAAAATTTTCAGTAAGAAATCGTTTAATTAAATTAAGAAAAAAATTAGCTGTGGTTGGAGTACAGGCTTTATCTATGGCTATAGTTACTCGTATGCTGCCTGTTTCTATCTTTCTATCATTGTTGTTGTTCAAAGGTTATGCCACAAACTATAGGGACTGCTATGAATGCATTTTGATGTATATCTTTGTTAGATGTGAAATGTGGTAGAGGGTATTTAAATATAAAGGAATTTTATAATAGTTTTAAGGAGTCTCTCTTAGTATTGCTATGTTCTTTTTTTTATATACATAAACATACATATTTAATGGGAATGACATTCGTAATCATACACATAATTCACGCTGTTAATTCAGAAACAATACCTTTCCTGTAGCTTCAAATAAGTGTTTTGTTTATTTGAAGCTAGAGGCGACATTCAGAAAAATTCAAATTTCCATTTTGCTTTTATGAAATTTTCTCTCATATCATAGTTTGCGTGAGCCATGTACAGGCTGTGCTGCACCTTATGGTTATCATAATGTCATGGCTTTAAGCACGGATACATATCGATTTTCTGTAAGTTAAAAGAAGTTACGAATAACCATATTATATCTGGTTTAAGTTCTGATTTCTGATTAAAAATGCATGCGCATGATACAAATAACATAAAAGTTGCTATATATTAATTATCTTTACAGTTTTTTGGGCTTATGCTTTTTGTAATATTACTTAGTAATTAGTAATTCTATTTTTTTTTTAATTCCTTACTAGTATTTTTAATTTTTTTGCTTTAGATATTGCACACATTTTTATCAAGCATAAACAAACAAGCTCAATTTGCGGTACTTATTATTTTTTTCAATTATTTGTAATTAAATTATAGAAAGCCCGTCAGTTGCAATAATAATATGAATTCAAGTAAACCTCTCCTGGGGGGGGGGGGCATTGTGTCGATAGCACTATCGTGCGATGGATTTTGTCAAAAATAAAAATAATTTACTATAATAACAATAAATAAAAAGAAAAAATTCTTTCTTGAAGAAAATATAATAACAATAACAATTATTTGGTGCTTTTTATCATTCAAATGAATAAATAAAACTGTTGACGAAATGCATGCCGGTTGAAATCCATTCTCCGCTGTTCAAAAATATTATTCGAGAAAAAAGAACTTATACAGAAATGAGAAATGAGGATGCAGGTGCACTACCTATTATCACACCGAGAAGCGCGATGTAAGTAATTCGCAAAAGATAAAAATTAGATGAAAATTTAACCTTACGAAGTGCGAGACCAGCGCCACCTGTTAAGAGACATTGAGAAAGTCAAGAAAGTGCGATTTATATGCCATTAGCCTAAGCGAGATGTGAGCAAAAATCAATCTGTTCCAAATGGGGATAACATGAACAAAGAAAAAAAATTCAGAACATGCATGGCGAAGGATAACTAGATTAAGCGGAAAACGTGGGGACTAATAAACTCTCCTCTCATCTGGAAAATAAATATTGTGCTGTATAAGTGCGAATTAATTTAAAAAAAAAAAATGAGATTTGGAGTATAAAGTACTTGTCGAAGGTGGTATTAAGAAAATCCAAATTATGCACCCGCCCTGAAATATACCTGGTAGCTGAAATAAAGGAAGGCGTAGTCTGTCAATGTTCCGCACCTTAGATGAAGTGGGAAAATAACAAGGCATGGGCCAGCTTTTTCCTCATAAACCTTTTTCGTTGAATTGAACAGCGAGTAATGCAATGATAAAAACTTTAATTGAATCCTTTTATTTATGATAATATAATGATTTTTTCATTTGAAAAATCAGTAATAATAATTATTTACGGTCCCTGGGAAGTTGACTTTAATTTCAACTTTTATGTAATTCAACTAGAACATTTGACCCGTGGAACAACTGCTAGAATATAACAAGTACAATAGAAATCCAAATAAGGTTAAAAAGTTTGTTGAATTATATTTGCTTAATTTCACTTTAGTTTATATTTAAGCACGCAACCACATAATGCCTTTTACCTTGTTATACTAATGGGTTATGTATTTTGTTGTTTGTTTGTTTGTAAACTATAAACAATCCTTAAGTTAGGAACAGACTATAATTGAGTAAATTATATTTAAATAAAGGAAGAGGTAAAACATGCTGCAGTATCTGGAAATCTTGATGCTCCAGAAGGAGGTTTTGATGCTATAATGCAAGCCATTGTATGTCGGCCACAAGTTGGCTGGAGAGAGAAGGCTAGACGACTACTTGTTTTTTCAACAGATGCTGGTTTTCATTATGCAGGAGATGGAAAGGTTTGAAATTTGTTTAGAAAAAAATCCATTCATTTAATCAACACAATTATTCAATATGCAGTTAGGTGGTGTTATTGCTCCAAATGATGGTCAATGTCATCTTGATGGCAGAGGATCATATACGCATTCTACTATTCAAGACTATCCTAGTATTTCGCAAATAAATCACAAAGTAAAACAGAACTCCATTAACATCATATTCGCTGTAACATCTCAACAAATCGGAGTTTATGAAAAGCTATCGAAACATATTGAAGGATCATCAAGTGCTGTACTTTCAAGTGATTCGTCCAATGTTGTAGAATTAGTTCGAGAGGAATATGGTGTAAGTATATATTTTTTGTAATATATATATATTTGTGTAAATTTCTAATTGGATAATTTCATATACATACACACATATGTAGAAAATTTCATCATCAATTGAAATGAAGGATAATGCTACTAGTTCAGTGAAAATAACATATTATTCGGCTTGCTTAAACGGTGGTACTCCGATTCCGACCAATAAATGTGATGGATTAAAAGTTGGTGATCTTGTTAGTTTTACGGCTGAAATTGTTGTTACATCTTGCCCACAACATCCTAGAGACTGGTTCCAGACGTTCCAAATCTATCCTGTAGGTATTAATGAAAGTCTTGTCATCGATTTAGAAATGCTCTGTGATTGTCCGTGTGAGCGGCGAGGACATCCAACATATGAGGAAAATTCAGAAAAATGTAATTATGTTGGAATATACAAGTGTGGGATTTGTGATTGCGGTGAAGGCAATTTCGGAAGACATTGTGAATGCTCTGGGTAAGTAAAATTATAATTTCTAATAAATTTAATTTTTGATATTAAATAATTGTTCAATTTGGATTAAGTATATCAGCTGGTTTTAAATGCAAATATGCATTTAACGAAGAACACTAATACACAAATTGATTTTAATTTGTCAACAACTTTTTTACGGTGACGTAATTGTCTGCATGGCTCAAGTTATCTTTATAACCTAGATGAAATCTATAGGGTATACTAAGTTTGTCATTCCGTTTGTAATAATGATGGTAGAGCAAAATGGATTGGACACCCATTCATAATATTAAAAGTTATTTTGATTTTTGCATGTCCGTCCGTCCGTCTGTGCGCACGATAACTCAAGAACGCGTATACTTAGAGAGCTGAAAATTTGTACACGGACGTTAAAAAAAAGTAAAATTAAGTTCGAAAATGAGACAAATCGGGCAACTCCTTCGTGGGGTTGCCATACAAAAATTTTGTTTTCCACTATATATTTGGACACTGCCTGAGAACGCGTCGATGTAGAGAGCTGAAATTTGGTATATGGTGTTTTCATTACACTAGCAAATAAAACTTAAAAAATGGACTAAATCGGGCAGCTCCTTCTTGGTTTTGCCATATAAAAATTTAGGTTTTTTACGTATACTGTGAAAACGATCAGTCCAAGACGTTTTTATTGTACTAAAAGCTTCTTCAGAATACGAAATCCCATATAATTGGTTATAATCATTTTTTCTGTCCGACTAACCGTTCTAGAAATATATGCGAAAAACCACTTCAAAAATTAAACTACACAGAAGGGTGACAGACAATACGAAATTTCATACAGTCACTCATCTAGGGTATCATAAGAATTGGTCTTATTAGCTCGAAGCCTATCTATCTCTGATAGAAGGTCCTAGATCTAGGTGCGTGTCAGCTGGATATTGTTGCAAGTCGTTTGACCGACATTTATATTACGTTGAGAAATCCGAATACATAATAATCAGCCAGTCTAGGTTTAATCTGCCGCTGACTCGGCTCGTCTTATTCCAAATGAAACATAGCTTCTCCAATGGAAGGCATGGCTATGTATTATATCGCGAAAATATAGATGTGTTAATAACTTTAGTTGCTTCAGATGGTAACTTTTTTTAATCGGTTCAGTCCGGGGCTCTGCCTAACTACTCGATTAGGTCTCTTGTTGATGGAATTATTAAAAAAAAACAATTCTCTCAAAGTGTTGTAAGTATGAAAAAATCGGACACCATTTAAAATGCGAGGATATATTGTAAAATTACTTGTCTATAAGGAAAATAAAAACGAAATAGATACCTCAATTTGCAAGTATCAAATATTAAATGTCAGAAAAAGTTGTAGCCAACATTGCTATATAATGAGCTCCAATGTACTACATACTGAGTGTACACCGAGCGTATACTAAGCTGTTTTTCAGTCTCAGTATATAGAAACAGACTTGCGGTTTAGCGCAAATTGAAATTGTCTCCGGTATAAGAACTTGGTAGCATTCTACAAATTCCTTATATTTTACGGTTTCAGGTTTACTCTTTTGTGTATAATTGGAGGTATGTATGTACATATGTACTGCAATTTGATTTCAATAGCGATGTAGAATTTGCATCTTGTTAATTGTTGAATTTCATAATTAAATATAAACATAAAGTTGCCTTAGTGTAAAAGTTGAGTTACAGATTAAGGAAATAGGTATATATGTTATAAGTGATTGCAAGAGATCCGAACTCTAAGCACTGCGACCTAAAAGATCATTTATGCTATTCTCCTACCGTTTTAAGTCCAGTTCATCTTTGTCCTTTTTAAGAAGTTTAGATTCAGTTTTCCGGAAGTCTGACGGGGCTATGAATCCCTTACCAAGACCTTGGTGTTCAAATCCTGCGCATTCGCAGTGTAGGTACTGTTCAGATTCTACTCTTCTTGCAGAATCGGCAGTTATCTATCATATGTGGTTTTGTAGTCTTTATATGGGAAATTAATGAACAACTTCGCATGTCTTCTTCCAAAAAGTTTCACCCGCTGTAGTTGGTTAGCTTTTTCTGTTTTGGAAATTACTTCTTCCAATTGCCTCGTTGCAAGAGCCCATATGTTCGGATTCAAAAAATGGAGATTCTGCTCCTATTTCTATCCAGGTAGTCAGTAGTCTCATTATCTTCATTACCTGGTGTCCTAAGGGCTACTTTGTGTACCTTTGATAGTATATTTAGGACATCCCTACAGTCCCAAACCAGCTTTGAAGTGAGAAATTGGAATTTAATGCGTTTATCGTGGCTTGGATGTTGGAGTTTATACATAAATGTATATGTTTGCGTGCCGATAGCCTCGTATGTTGGTTCTGGATGCATATGTTTCTATGGCGTGAAGGTCTGCTTGAAAAACAGTTGGGTAGGATTCCAGGCCTTGTGTAACTGACCTCTTGGCCCATAGACTCCTACAGCCACCGTGCCTTCTTTCTTAGATCATTGTGTGTATAAATTTAAGTTTTTTACGTATACTGCAAAAACAATCAGTCCTAGACGTTTTTATTGTACTGAAAAGTTTTTCAGAATGTGAAATCTTATGAAATTGGTTATAATAATTTTTACTGTCCGACGAACCGTTCTAGCTGGAAATATATGCGAAAAACCACTTCAAAAATCAAACTTGCACAGATGAGTGACCTTACGAAATTACATACGGGCATTCATCTAGATTCTAGGGTATTATAAGAATTGGTCTTAGACAAATTCTAGCTTTTTTACTTGATTTCTTTTAGATTGCATTGAGAATTTATCGTCCGTTCGTCACACATTCTTCAATAAATTAGAAATTATTGCATCTAACTTGGTGGTTGACAGGCAAATTTGTGTTTTAGAATTTGTAATTAGATCTTTTCACATTTTTCATTTCAATGAAAATTTGTTCCCTTTTTCCATAAATTTGGTAAGATTGTGCAATATTTTGGTTAGGCGTTTACTATTGCACTATCGCTCCAATTTTATTCGGCAGTGGTATAATTCGTTCGTGGTATATTTCGTGCCCCAGTGAATGTAGTGGAAATATCAATACAGCGCCAAGGATACATTTCACAACACCCAAAAATATTCTCCCTCGCCTTTTCTCACCGACTGTGTGTTTCGATCATTATTCAAAATTGTAAAGTTGTCTGTATTGTAAATATAGTGGCGAAAATGACTGCTGAGCTTTGTGTCTATAATATATGCGCCCCCCTTGGCTAAGCCATGCTCAAAGTACAAAATATCTTCGACATTTTTCGGGAGATATTCCATTTCTATTAGAATAAATAGGTTGGCATTAAAAGCAAATTTCTATTTAACCTTTTCTATATTATGCAGAGCTGACACGGTTGGTGAAAGCGATTTAAGCTGTCGTCGAGATAACATAACGACTGTGGATTGCAGCGGACGAGGTACATGCGTATGTGGTGTTTGTGAATGTGAAAAACGACCAAATCCCGAAGAAATAATTTCCGGTAAATTTTGCGAATGTGATAATTTCTCCTGTGACCGACACAATCAACTATTATGTTCGGGACCGGATCATGGCACCTGTGAATGTGGTGCCTGCATATGTAAACCTGGATGGACAGGATCAGCTTGTGATTGCAAAGCAACGAATGAAACATGTATTCCACCTGGTGGAGGAGAAATATGTTCAGGACATGGTGAATGTGAATGTGGTGTTTGCAAGTATGTTACACATTAAAATATTCATTTTTTTCCATATTGTTTCTATAATTTTATTTTATTTAAAAGATGTAAAGTAACTGAAGAAGGGCGATACTCTGGAAAATATTGTGAAAAATGTCCAACATGTTCTGGACGTTGCCACGAATTGAAGGATTGTGTACAATGTCAAATGTATCAAACGGGCCCATTAGCTGAGGAAAATACATGTGCCAACAATTGTACAACATTTGTTCCAATCGGCGAAGAAACTTTAATTTGTGAAGAAGAAAAAGGACAAAATCTATGCACATTTTACGACAATGACGATTGCAAATATCAGTTTTGTTACACTGAAAAAGAAGAGAACAAACTTGAAGTACGAGCTAAGCAAGAACGTGAATGTCCGCCAAAAATTTTCATGTTGGGTATTGTTCTCGGTGTTATTGCAGCTATTGTACTTGTTGGCTTAGCTGTACTTTTACTATGGAAACTTTTGACTACAATACATGATCGACGCGAATTTGCAAGATTTGAAAAGGAACGAATGATGGCTAAATGGGATACGGTAATTATTTTGTCGGATTTGTCATTTTACTGAGTAGATTTTCATATTTTCGAATTCATTTTCAGGGAGAAAATCCAATCTACAAACAAGCGACATCAACATTCAAAAATCCTACATATGCTGGAAAATAATAAGTTCTCCATAAAATTAGCATAAAATATTGTGTTCAAGCTCGAATAAGTGTTAACGTAGTAAACTAATTCGGTTTTATTATTTTTTTTTTCTGATTTCAGTGGTAGCTGATGAATTTGCGTAACAAAAAAGCACAAAATTAAGTAAAGTAGATTGTAGTAGTGACATCAGTTCTAATTATATAAGTAGTAATGCAAAAATGTTATCGATGAGTAAAGTAGTCACTCGCTTACTCTGGAGGAATAATCCAGATCCAAAATAGATTATTTGATGAAACTTTTTTAATTATCTCGAAAATTTACAATGTGCCTGTTACTTACATCTATTTTTTAACAATGTATTTTTCTGCTTTTTTCAAGGATTATAGAGAGTAGGTCAGTCGTCGTCGTCGTCTATGTCGTCATACAGATAGTAGAAATTTACTGAAGAAACAACGTGCCTAAAGTTTTGTTTTATTGACAAGATGAAAATCGTTTTTAAAAATCGATTTGTGAAATATTTTTAGAGTTTTGGTTTTTAAATACAAAAGTGCATTCTAGTATTAAGTAAAATCTCTGCTGAATATTTTAGCAGAAACAAGTGAGAGAAATTATAAACGAACACAATAGAAAACGAAGAAATTTATTAAAAATTTAGTGTTAATGTGAAATGATCTGCCTTAACTAATTAAGCCTTGTTTATTTATAATAATAATAATTAATATAACTTGTAACAAAAATTGATTTTCATTTTTAATTGTTTCTATTCGTATGAAAATTTAATTAGAAAAAAACACAAGACGCTTAAGGGTATGTCGTTTGCTGGTGGTTATAATAATTGTAAGAGAATAGCGAAGAGTTTCCTTTTCAAAATATAGAATTTATTTGTTTTTGTCGACTGGTGTTGTGCAAAATAAAAATTTTCTACTAACGATTGTCTGCCATGTCCGGTAAGGTCGAGCTATACGCTAATACTTTTGGAAAAAAAAAAATACAAATCTTCGTCGGTTGCCTTTCTACTTTATAGATAAAAATAAAAATCATGCTTTATGATAGTAATAATATACCATTCTTTAATTAACCATTGCTTATACTAGCTTAGTTTACTATAAAACCAAGTCTTTTATACATTACATATAGTACATTGCATATTTGCTACATGGTAATTGAAAATAGAGAGCGCGTATAGTATTATTCGTAATTACAAAACTGTGGAACAATTCATTGTCTAGAGATGAATTCTCAGTGTTGGAAGGAGTCTTTAGTAATTCCGGTTGAAAAAGTAAAAAATTCTAAGATGATCGTAGAGTATAGACCAATTAATATGCTACCGTTAATAGAGAAAGAGAAAGTACTAGACAAAGTAGTCAAATGCAGTTTGAAAGAAATATGGAAGATAGCCAATTAATTTTGAAAACCCAATCAAGATTCCGTAAAACATATTCTTGCGAGACTAAATCTAATTTTAAGTTGATGGAGAGAAAAGAAAATGTACGTCCTGCCAATGTTCTTAGACCTAAAACGGGCCTCTGAAACGGTGGAACCCAATATTCAGAATATTTAACAGTCCTAAATGGTGCTCTTTTATGACTGAAAACACAATATGTTCCTTGTAGCCTGCTCCTTCATGCACATAAAAAGAATTGATTGGAAATACTCGAAATGTGGCATAATTATCACTACCTCTTCCAAAGTAATTCTGAAATTTGTACTTTGATTTCATGAAGATAAGCACCTTCCTGCAATTCTCTGGTGTCCAAATATGCTCACCAAATTACCTTTCAATGCTATTTTAATCGTACCATAAAATTTTGTGATTCCCTTATTTTGGGTTAACGTATGCAATAATATCATATGGAGTTTGTTAAGAATGATAATGTCACCGTTTTAGCTTCTTTCAGGATATTCAAATTCAAATTCAAAACCAATTTATTACAAACCCCGGCATGAGCGCCACGCAAATAAGCGTTGGGTATAGCGAACAGAGTATTAAGACAATGTATATTAAGATTATTACACAGTTGAATATAGCTAGAACTTAAACAGTAATACAATAGTTTGTAGAGTAGTAAGACAAGGAATAGTGAGATAGATATACAGTTGAGTATGACTAGAACTTAAAAGTATAACAATAGTTAGTTGCGAATTACGAATTGAAGGATAAATAGCATCTTCTTTAGTAAATAGCATTATATAGGTTAACATTAATGAGGATAAATAAAGTGCTAATACTAAAATTAAATTATCAATTTATTTAGTTCATTTATCTATGTAGCCTGTTTACTTAAGTGTTTATTGAGATCACATTGGTTTCAAACTGATGCATTGCTCAACTTATTGGGTTCACCGCCCACTTTTAAGTTCAATTAGGGCTGTATGCCATGGTTTCAAAGCTTCTAAGTGTTGTTGCTCCCGTAACGAGTGTTGGTAGCCTGTTCCATAATGCGATCCCCATCCCATAGATGCTGTGGGATGCAAAGTGAGTGTCAGTGCGGGATTGCACAATACGCGCATTATGAAAGTAACCACTCGGATTGAGTAGAGTTTGTGCAGAGGGCACCGGAAAAATAGCTCCATGAATGGCGTAACATGTTCAGAGCGTCTGAGTCCATAAACATATCTGACACAGGCCATAAGGGCCCGCAAATTTTAACCATTATGCCATTGCTGAGTGGAAACATGACTATGTCAGCATAAAAGAAGTGAGGACGATCTGGGATTTAACCAGCATCAACCTGATGCTGGATGGGAGCTTGTGTGCCACTGCATATAGGGAATGTAGTCCCCCATATATGCGCGCACAAACGAGCTTAACTTGAGGACTCCATTTGAGATGTGGATCCATAAGAAGTCCTAGGTTTTTGACTTGAGTTGTGGAGAAAGGGATAACCATGCCTTGAAGGAGCAGTGGAGGGATAAGACTGGAAGAGGCAATAGTCCTGGAGCACGACGAGTAAATCATTGCCTGTGTTTTTGCCGGGTTGATGCTGAGCTGGTTATGCCTACACCAGCGTGAAATGTCTTCCATGATGTCGTTGAATTTGGCAATGTGAACGGGGAGATTGTTCACCTGTGACGCACTATATATTTGAAGGTCGTCAGCATATGAATGAACGCGATGATCTTGGATTGCTGTGAGAACAGACGTGACGTCATTGATGTACATTGAGAATAGTAGCGAGGCCATAACAGCCCCTTGAGGGACACCTGAGACCATAGCAGCTAGAGAAGACCTTATGCCATTCGATATGACGATTTGTTGGCGGTTAGAGAGGTAGCTCGCTATAAGAGAACAAGCGGTAGTAGAAAAGTTGAACAGTCTGGCTAACTTACTGATCAGAATGAAGTGAGGAACTGAGTCGAAGGCCCTGCTCAGATCAAGTAGAACATGGACCACATTTCCGCCCTCATCTCAGAGCTCACGAATGTCCGATACCACCTTGGATAGTGCTGTCGTTGTAGAATGTTTACATCGGAATCCGGATTGCAAATAATTCAACAGATTGTGGGTATCTAAATGCTGGCCAATTTGCTCAGCAATAATTGATTCGAAAGCCTTGGAGATGGCGGGCAATATGGTAATTGGCCTCCAGTCAGCCAGTGAGCTCGGTGTTGTTTTTTTTTTGTATCTGCGTGATGAGTCCAGTTTTCCAGCATTCAGGAAAGTGAGAACAGGTGATGAGTTTATTGAATAAGCTAGTCATTTGTGGGAGGATGTGGGGGAGAATAATTTTAAGGAATCGAATAGGAGTGCCGTCGCTACCGATAGCATTTGATTTAATACGCATCACTGCTGCCAATACCTCACTCTCAGTACAGCTAATAAGAGAGAATCCACCATCACGCGGCAAAGTTGGATCAACACTGCCATCAGGTCCAGCGGTAGTTGTGCTAGAGCCATGACTGTGCCGGTGTGGAAGAATTCGCATGAGAGGTGGGAGGGGGACTTAATTGCTGCAAATTTGGTGTATGTGAAAGAAAGACATTGAACTCATCTGGGTCGACATTAGTCGAGCAACGAGCTTTGGAACCAAGTCCAAGTTCTCTGATTTTACCCCAGTTCACGCCATTCTCGAAGTTCCGCTTTGCAAGCTCCTTAGTCTTTAAGCGGATAAGATAATCAGACTTTCTTCGCATCCTGCTATATTCTAGATGGTTGAGTGCGGTTTTGTCTCTTTTCCAGTGTGAGTAAGCTATTTCTCTCAATTGACATTGGAGTATGACATCAGGTCTGTTGAAGACTCTTTCGTCGGATGTTTTGATGCAGATTGTTTTTAACGGGACATGAGTGTGGTACGGATTGCATAGAGTGCTGGTGACGAAGGTAGCAGCATGTTCAGGGTCAGGGGTGTTGTGGATAATCGACCAATCAATAGCGGAGATATCGCTGGCTAGAGCATCATGCTAAACGGCAGCAAAGTTGCGGAAGCTTCTTTGTCTGACGGGGGCAGAGCAATCCAGATCAAATGTGGCAAAGATCACCTCATGATCCGAGACCCCCGGTCACTGACCCGTCAAAGTAGGTCTGAAGTTCGGAGCAACGACAAGGAGATCCAACACCGTAACTGAGGAGGTTCCATGCCGCGTGGGTTCATGATTCAATATTTCCAAATCCCGCTCAGCAAAAGTATCATTGAGCAACATACTTAAGCTGGACGAGACGCCAATATCAATATTGAAATCTCCACTCAGAACCAATCGAGGACAATTTCCCAAGACAAGATCGAGAAAATCGCTCATTAGCTTCAGGCCGTGGTCCACAAATGTTGCGTCTTTTCTATATACCACAGATAACGCAGTTGGTTCAACCATGACATCCCCGTCAGCACACCAGACCAGGACTGCCAACATCTCCCAGCTGCAATCCGCAAAAAAGTGAATAACTTTTATTGTAAGGTGCTCCTTACATATATGGCCACACCTCCTCCTCTACCAACTTCCCTATCCAGTCTATGTAATTTGAAGCCTGGAATCTCCAGCATCTTAGAGGAGTTATGTGCCTTGGTCCATGTTTCACATATCATCAGCACGCTTGCATTTCCATTAATAGCAATTTTTTTTATTTCAATAAGATTTTTAATCGACGCACGGACATTGAGAAAGATTACGTTGAATTTTGTGGGGGACATGAAAAGTGGAAGAGCTTCACTAGTTGGTAGTACGTGATGCATTTTGACTATTGTTTAGTACGACGGTCTCCGCAAGTATGTTGGCCGCTAGCGTTTCAGTGAAATGAATGCTAGCAAGCGCAGTTTCGCCGTAACTAGGACGTCGAACTATATAGACCTGCCTATTGAGAGTGGCAACTTTCAACAAGATTGCCTTCCTCTTAAGAGTCAAGGCCTTATGAAGAAGTGACAAAACTTCCTTATCAAGATCCTCGTTAATGTAAATCCAAATCATTGAGCTGCCAGGCAAGATATCGTCCAGTGTAGGTGGCTTTTTCGTGAACTGTCGTAGGTAAGCACGGAAGAGACAGGAGCAGCTCTCCACACTATTAAATTTAACGAAAGATCGTTGTTTGGGGATGATGGTGGGGGATGAATTGCTACTGCTCCATTTAAGTGGTAATATGGAAATGACATTAAAGTAGAATGATGGGTCGAGCCCTATACTGTTACATAGGGCAGGGAGTACGCTTTTACTGTTAAGGTGGAGCGCTCCAGCAAAGTAAGACCGCATCTATTAATTACTTTTGCCAAGTGCGAGATGCTCTTAAAGATATTGCCCTTACTTGGGAAGGGAAGGAACTAGCAGTCTAGTATTTCTACAGTTACAAACAATGCGATACGCAACGAATGGCTTAGATAATATTTCTGCCTCCGTAAAGAAAAATCGCTAAAAACTAGCTTGTTTAAATCTACAATTTGTATATTTATATGCTTTTAGATCTTACTATGTATAAGGTAATTTGAAAAAATCTACATCGTTTTTTACAATTTCTGTGATCTCTCGCTGAAGTAATTCGTGCAATGATTCCCCCGTGTGTTTATAAATCCATTTGCCTTTATCTGAATCTTTCTGATCTTCAATCACGAAGTCATATCTTTTCGGACCGCTTTTTGGTGAGCTTAACCAAATTTGCTTGTTAGGACTTTGTCTATTTATCACATATGTCCCATGTGGGTTTCCAAAGTTTACATTAATAACACCACTCTGCGAAAAAAACACGAATATTAAATTTAGAAATTTTCTTTATAAATGTAATTTAATGCTTACACTATAAGAAACATCAGCGGATTTAAGATGTTCTGTATCCTCTACCAATTCTTCAAAGTATTCACAGAGGGATTCTAAGGTTTCTGAGCAGATACGCTCATATGTTGCATTATCTAATTCTATAGATTCTGGTAGACTTTTCGAATAATATCTCGCCGCCAGATATCTTGTTGAAAAACCCCTATTTGTTATTTTGCTTGTAGTAGTGATATTTTTCGAGATCACTCTAGAACAAAGTTTACAGTTTAAGATGCGTTTATTAAACAAAGGTGAAATCCTCCTTAAAACTCTTGCTAATGCCATTCCATAAAATTGGCTATAAAATTACAACAATTATTACAAATCTAAATAATGGCTATTTTCAGAAAATTAATTCTCTTCTTCTTTTAAAGACTTTTGAGAACTGACAGTCCACGTTTATACGAGAAGTTGGATTTAGAATAGAATAAAAAGACGATTTTTGGGCCTCCTTACACATTGTAGCACGATACAAGAGGATTTTGCAACACATGTGCCTAGACGTGCCATCACAATAATCTTACTACGATGTAGTTCCTTATATTATTACCGATCTTAATTGTTTGCGCCTTTAATCAAATTACAATTATTGTTATATAACAACTTTCAGAGATGGGCAGACAAAATTTTCTTCATTTTATTTGTTTAAAAATAAAGTTTTCAGAATATTTGACGTTATAAGAGGTATTCTTTCAATAAAATGAATACTGCCGAACTTGTTGAGCAGTTTAACATTCCGAACAGATATTAGCTTATAGTTTCTCAACTGCAAGCAAACAAGCACCAAATCTGCACAAAATAAGCTGTAATAAGCTAAAGCGCGTAATCCATTGTACAAAGATAAATAATATGGCCGATTTGAGAGGAACTGGTTGTGTTTGAACGCCAGTTGGAGACAAATATCATTTCCAGAGTACTCATCTTGAGTGTTTCGCTTAAATATTTTATAGAAACTTTACTTTCTTCGTGTAAGCAAAGAAATTTCTAAATAGAAAATCTTTTTCAATTTAATAAGAACGATTGCAATCGACACGAAAATTTATGACATTTGTCTCCAAATGAACGCCCAAAATTTAGAGAGTACAGGAAGGGTGATAAGCCAAGTTTGGCGTAGTCAAATTCTAGTTGGGTTAGTATCTGTTGCTGCTGGAGTGAAAGCTCAGTACAGCCACAGTATATATATTTTTAGTTTTTCCTCCATGACGAGTATACAAAACCCGGCACGTTAAGGCCTTTTAATGTGTCGGTGCCTTCGGCGACTTCATGGCTTGTATTATATTCCGGGGGTTACGCCTATTCGGAATAAAGCGTGAAACACAGTTCTGTAGAATATATGAGATCAGTTTATCAAGCTCCCAATGAGAAAGTTGGTGAGGCCGTCCAGGTTGAGGTTGAACTCGAGTAGGTCTACTTTCTACTTTGCTACAACTTTGTCAGCTTTGACAGCTAATTTTTGTAATCAATTGATGCCAGCATTGTTTACGGGAAAAGTGTTGAAAAAAAGTTTGGGAAACATATTTAACGTGAAAATTTTTTCCAATAGCCCAATTTTCAAGCCAATAGCCCAATTAACTGCTATCATACAGAAGTTGTCAATGTTCGTATTGTGAGTTGCAAAAGATTGCAACGCTCATCAGGTTGAGGTTCTTAGTTATACTGGGGTCGAGGTTGGAAAAGCTAGCACTGTGTTTCGGCCTTAATCCTCGAATAGAAATTTGACTCCTGGAAAATCTCGGATAAAATATTACACCGGTGTAATACGATAGATTAAATCGCGAGTAATCTTGTTTGGTGTTTGTGCATTATACGTGAATATGGAAATTATTCTGGTTGGTGTTTACGGCCCACAATTAATTTCGGTAATCATATAAGGAACTACGCGGAGCAACATTATTGTGCTGGCACGTCTCAGCGCAAGTGGAAGAAATTCCTTCCTTCCTTAAAAAATTCTTGTGTGGGAAGACCCAATATCTGTTAATTTCCCGTACAATTCAATTCAAAATCACGCCTTCTAAAATTGGAAATAGCATAAATAATTTTATTTCCAAGCGTCAAGCAAATAATTTCCAAATGTCTGTTCTTTTATCATTCATTGAAATTTAACGAAAACAAGACATTTTTCGTTAAAGCTTTTGTATGAGGTGTCACTTGACTGTCTTATGCTGGAAATTTGTGGTTTTAAGGTTGAAAAGTTGCATTTTTACAGTAAAAAGTATTAAATATTTTTTATATTTATACGGTTTATAATTTGTACGGTGTGATATTTATAAAAGTAGTTAGGCTTTAAAGTGCATTTAATACAAACTGCAAAATCATCAGCCGCCCAAGGAATCTTAGGTAAGGCCGACTGGAAAGGCAAGAGGCAAGAAAAAATTTTCACTTCAACATTATAAAAGACACGAAAGTTACATTTAAGATGACTCATTTTGAGATGAAATTTATTTAATGTTTTCGAGGCACATCCAGAAAGCTTCATTTCCTTGAATTTTTTAATCGGTTCGTTTTTGTAAAGCACCAAAGTCTCTGGGAAAAGATGTCGTCATAAATTTAAAGAGAAGAGCATTTTTCAAAACTGATCACATGCGAATATTTCCAATGTGTTGAAAATTGTCGTTATATTTTGCTATGTGTTGTACCTGTACCTGTTTGGATACGAACGAATAATTGCCGCTGATGGTAGTGTGTGCATTTGAAAAGCCGCGCGCGTTTGACATCATTTATACTCACTTTCATATCAATAGATACAAATATTTAACGCCTATTCAAGCTGTCGTCCAGTCCCTAGTTGTGTAGGGAGGTTCCTTTAATTTGAAACAAAATAAAGCTTTTCTTTTATTATCATTAGTTCCTAGTTAAGTAATAAATAATAGTATCATGAAAGGTGCTTCGTACGAATATTATAAGTGATAATAAACTGAAGAATTTTATGTGATATAGTATCGCGAATAACAATTAACGCTGCAGACAGTATTTTGCTGTTATTAGCGATGAATTAGTGGCATAAAATTTGTTCACAGTGATAAAAGCCATAACCGCAACCAGTAACAATTGAAAGAAGTTGAATAAGAACTTTGGATAGTACAACAAAAAGTCGAAAGGTAAAAATACCGATGCTGAAAAAGTTGTGTGATCGGTGTTGTGATGGTATAACACAGTGACATACTTTCACACGTTAGTCATTTCTGGCAAGGTAGATTCTTATTTAATGAGCTTGGTTGGATTTTTATCTTATTGGGAAGATGCAAGCTGCAGTCTGCATACAGATTAATAGCTAAGGCTAGATATGTATTCTGTGTACACCTCCCTCTTTAAAATTTCTAATGAGAAAAATTTGGCACGTGATAATTTACCGTAATACGTGCATAATATGTGGGTTATCTTCTTTATAGGACTTGAAGTTTTTATATTATTTTATCACAGGTAGCAAATGTCAATTTTCAAGTCATTCAGTGCACAAAATCTCTTTAATAAATTTCAAAGGAGAAAAAAGTCTACAAAAATTAGAGTGAAATAAATGCAGAGTTATTATGATGAAGCTAAAGTATTATTCAGCAATGCATGCTTAACGCGTTAAGCTGATTAATTTCTTAACTTTAACCCATAACTGTGCATTCGATAATTAGTCTTTTTATTTTGGAAATATATCAAAAATTAACCAATAATAACAAATATTTGCAAAATATGAAATGTAAACATTGAGTTCGATGTCATATTGATAAAACAAATTAAAAATTAATATAAAAAAATTATAATTTAATTAATATAAAAGTAGTAAAAAACTTAGGTTTTAAAACAATGTCTGACAGAAATGTGCGCCCGAAGCAAGTATACCTATTAGAAAAAACTTTTTTTTAACAGTAAGTGCAAGCGTTTATAGTCCTATGTCGTATTGATTTGAACAGTGATTGGCCGGTATGTTTGGCTTCAAGGGATGTTGACGAATGCACATTAGAACTTAATAACAACAACACCAAAGTCGCTCTTTGTTTAACGAAAAGGACAACCAAGCAATAAAAGCTTTTCGCACCTATCAATTGCATCCATGTCCAGAGCTGATACAAGTCTACAAGACTGCACAAAATACCTGCAAGTCTACTATGCAGAGAGGTATATAGAAAAAAAAACTAAAACTAAAAATTTAATTAACGGGTAACCCCAAGCATTGAGCTTAACGTCGGGCACCTACGAAAGTGATTAGATATTTTTATTTTATAGCATTTTTACATTAGAAAACCAACTTAAAGAAATTATAGAGATATGTAGATACATGTCATTTATAGCGAAAGGAAGGAAAAATTTGTAGATGAAGCACAGGACCAAGACGAGGTGGGAATCGAACTCACGACCCCGCGTGCTAGAATTGTGACGAGTTTCGTCCTATAACGTATATACATTTCTATTGAAAAGACAGAGATGAGAGATTATATTGTGTTCTCTGTACTGTACTTTCCTATACGTTCGGACACAAATGGCGGAACGTGGTACGTAATGGGAATACTTTGTCTTCTATATATACCTTGTGTTTGCCCATTTACTTCCGTATCATACTTGATAGTTTCCTCTAATGGGAGAAATTTTGAGTTTTTTTTTTTTTTTGTAATTAAAATTTTCAAAATCACTTATCAGTAATTGTTCTACTGTATGTATACTCCCAGATAACAGAACATGCTCTGACCATCTTCTCCACAGTGAAGTTTACCGATTTGAAGCCGATAGTCTGTGCTACCCCGAGCTTACACTAAAAATTTCTCGAGAGTAATGGTTTGATAGTAGTCACTTGCAATTCGTTGCTGATTGGGACATATAAATTACTTCTTGAGCAAAAATTAAAAAAGAAATAGCTAGAGCACATATTATTTGAGGAGTGTCTTTTCAAAAGGGGATATTTACGCCCTAATCGTTTTTTCATAAAATCGAAAAAACTGACTGTAGCAATACCAACAGCTTTACAGAATAATAGGAGGAATATATGGAAAGGATATGATAAGTTATCTAGAATATATTATTTTGAAAAAAATTTGACTATTACTTCCGGTAATATTGGCTTGCAAAGTTTGGAAATATCCCCTTTTGAATAAAAATCTTTATAATATCTCCTTTTGTTCTGTACCATTTTGTAAATATCCCTTTTTGTGTTGTACGTTTTTGTAAATATCCTCTTTTGATTTGTACATTATACTAGAATAAAATTATTAAAGCATATTTTGAGTATTCTTATCAGTTTTTATTTTTTAATTCTTACTTCTATTTTTACTCAAAAATATAAAACAGAAACTTCTCCCTTAAAAATTTATTTCGACTATTGAAATCGTACTGTAAATATCCCTTTTTGAAATGAATCCAAAGTAACAGTAATAATGTCATATTTTTTAATGTAAATATCCTCTTTTGATCGGAACAAGTGTTTTCAAGTAAGATTTCCTATGAGTTTATCGCGTTTTGTTTCGGTTTACAGTGACGAAATCTTGAATTTCAGAGTAGAGAATATAATCTCATACTTAACTTAAAAAAAAATGAAAAATGTAATTATCGCCTTTTGAAAAGACACTCCTCATTTGTTTTCACCAATTTTATAAATAACTTTTTACAATTAATTATACTCAGGAGAAATGTCATTACATTAGGTTTACCCGGAGCACGTTCATAAAGTAGGCTGCAGTCGGCTATGGTAGCTGTAGATGTGGCTATCGTCGTTCGAAAATGCAACAGCCAGTTTTTTGACTTGTCTAAATGACAGTCCCTGGCGTTTGGAAAATCATAGCAGCCGGTCTCGTAGTCGACTGCAGCCGGTACCCAGTTGAGAGTGCTACCCAGCATAGCTAACTAACACAAACGCTTATGTTTGACATTTTTGTTTGTTGCTATTTTTAAATTACAGAAAAGAAAACAAATATTATTGTAATAATGGAAAATGTAACCATTTATATGAATGAGCGTGGGGAGCCATTTATTTATTTAATAGACGAAGCAGATAATAAATTGGTTTTTGTATATTTACATGAAATGTAACTCATACCCCAATTATGACAACATCAAATATTTTTTATACTTATTTTTAAAGAAAAAAATTAAGCAATTTCTGTCTACCTGCCCCTAAAAGTAGGTATGGGGGAGAGAGAAAGGATTACAGATATTGTATTGCCATCTATTTCTATTCTATATATTCCTTTGGGAAACCACTGAAGTTAAACTGGACTATGGTGTATTTTGTATAGAACTTATTATACCTATATAGTTCCGCGGAATAAAGTAGTTAAACCGAAAAGAGATAATTATAGAAAAGTGATCCCATAATAATGTCAAATAATGTAAGCAATTTCAGTAGTATTGCTACTCAGAATAGCTAACTAACTCAAACGCATTACGTTTGACATTTTTGTTTGTTGTTATTTTTAAATTACTGAAAAGAAAAGAAAAATTATTGTAATAATGGAAAATGTAACCATTTATATGAATGAGCGTGGGGAGCTATTTATTGATGTAATAGACGAAGCAGGTAATAAATTGCTTTTTGTATATTTACATGAAATGTAACTCATACTCCAATGGTGAGATTTCTGAAGCTGGCAATGGCTAAAATTGTTCATAAAGTCAGGAACAGCTACACGCAGCTATGCCTGGCTTCGAGATAGCTTAGACTGGCTGCGGCTGGAGCTGCAGCCGACTTCATGAACGCGGTCTCGGTGTTTTAAAAACTTGTTCGATGAGTGCACAAAACCACGGGTAAATTTGGGGAAAATTGTAGGTGAAAATTTACACGGTGTTGTCATCTAGGACCACTGACATACATATAATAAGAATGGACTGAGCTATCCTATCTAATTTCTATAGTAAAAAATGGCACACATTTTCTCAAAATCTATTTGTCACCACTTTCAAGCTCAAAATGTACACTGAACTGTAAGCAATTTTGGAAACAGTACTGCTGTATTAATTGGAATGCATTGGAATTAACATAAAAATTCAAACAAATATATTGTTTACATACGTCATCTCTTACAAGCAAGCTCAATTAAATTTGACAAGAAATCTGCAGAGGAGCAAATTTTTCAGTAATATTAAAAATTAATAACAAGTTTAATTTCCCAAATAATTTTAACTTAATGCAATACTACTTTATAAAATCTTAAGTGCTTCCAATCGACAAATAATAATTATGTAATTATAAATCGGTGTGCAATTGTACAGCCTGTTCAATATTTGTGCCATTTTTGGAGCAAGAACGCTCAGTTTATTCTTTATATGCCAGTGTAGGACTGTGCCCTGAGTTTGGCATTAAAAAAACGAGTGTAGCTCGTAAACGCTTTTGTTGCATTTCAAAAACAATACGTTGCAGTGCAGCTCCCTCTGTTCTAATGCGCAGCCCCCCCCCCCTATTTGTTTTCTCTCTCTCTCTGATAAATTGGGTTAAAAACAAGATTTCAAAGTACTATTATGGTGAAAACCTAGTGAACGCAGAACGAGTCGTGTTTGTGCAATTAAAGGTTTTATAAATTCTAGAAAGTAAGAAACACTGTATTCTACAGCGAAGGAAGCGTAAAACGTACCGGGCCTTCACAAAGCATTTCGTCTGCAAATTGTTGCCATAAAGCTTAGGTAAATGCAAGGATATTCCCTTAAATGTAGGGAAAATACCTAAGCTTTGTGGCAAAAATTGTGTAAAGTTTTTTACTGTGTAGATAATTCTGTCCAGAAATTCTCAAATTAATATTTATGCATATGTTTTTTCGCTATTTCACAATATAAAATTTTGCGGGTTTTGTTTTTGTCCATTCTAGTCCAAATTTCAATTTCATATGCGATTGAAATTTAGGTTCACTCCTGATATACTCGCTCAAACGAAAAAATCAGAAGGCATTTACAAATTGTTGCTAGTGTTTGTAGAAAATGTCCGTATTCAATGACACCTTCCTTCTTATTTCAGAGCAATTGAAACCGATGCTTTTTGGGTTCCTTCCGTACGCAACCCGTGCCGTCATATTTGATTCAAACGAACACTTTGACAGCACTTACATAACTTGCATTCGGGGAGCACTTAAAGCTCAATCGTATTCGACATAAATATGAGGGCCATTTATCAAATTGCCATGATTGCAATTTTTCCACTGCGCAAAAAAAATTGTTAAATTTTTGCCTTTTTTTTATATTGCAATTTTTTGGGATTCCCAAGATTGGGAATATTTGGATTCTTTATCAATTTTTAGCTCATGGGTATACATTTGTAACTATTTTTGTGTATATTTGTGGTTTTTAAGTTGTGTAGTGTTGTTGCCCATATTTTTATGGAGTGATCAGAGCGTCTCGTCGTTTTCACGAACTAGAATAAAAGGACGCTACTGTTTGGTTAAATTGATGATGTAGGGTAAAGTTTAAAATGGGTTATAACTTTTTACTGGTGCTAGATAAAAATCTGAAATTAATAAATAGTAGGTACGAAATAAGTACTAAATCCTCATAACCACAGAACGAGAATATTAGACAAGGAACTGCCTAAAATAAATATGGTCCTGCCATCCTGGCGTCAGAATAGCTGATCACTTTTTTCTCAATTATCTTTTTTTTTTATACGTACGTAGGTATATACTAATTTTTTCACGATAGGTATCACATAGTATTAAATAGATACTAAACCGTTAGGATACTATTAATACAAATCTCTGACTTGGTCTAGTCATCCTGACGGCCACGAATTTTGCTATCAACACTGATTGAATTTTGTTTAATTCTTCATTCGCTATGCATATGAATGTTACATATTTAACTGGTTTAGAACGATTCTAGCTCGTAGATAAAACTCCTGAATTCGATTTTAGCCCAAAATAACAGAAATGAGGTGCTATTAACAATAAATATTAAATAAAATCCATGTTGACAATAATTTTCTGGTTTTGCCATCCACCAAATGGAATCGTATCATTTTGGGTGCAAAAATGATATTAAAAAAGTAATGTCATTCTCGGTTCCTGATAGTGTTATTTACTATCTATACTATTTTAAGAACAATTCGGTTTATATTTTCATGTGTGAATGATATTAGTTTGACTAAATTTCAGTTATTCTCCACTTGGAATTAGGTAACTGCGAATTACCGAATTTTCTATCCCACTTGTTAATTCTCAGGTGTTTTGTTTTGCAAGTGGAAAAGTAAGAGGAACAATTCTCAACTGACAGTATTGTCTGTTTTTGTTGTGTTTTGTGAAAGTAACTAGGTACCTATGAATTTTCAAATTAAATTATATATTAACCACATATCCTGGCTATATGTATTAAAAACAAAAAAAAATAAAATATTAGTATCATGAAATATTTACGGAGATACATATATGGATTTTAGTGACTCAAGATACCAGCTAAAAATCAATCGAAAATGGTCAATTTGGTCGTCTTCCAGTACAGAAGAGATGCAAAAGAAGTGAATCAGCTCTCTTTAAGGTTAAAAATTACCGTTTTCTAGTCCAAAAATAAGCATATTTTCATCTCATCATTATGAAGAACTGGTATGTTGTGGAAATTTACTTCCCATGAGAAAAATGTACACAACAAAGTACTCATTGATGTGAAAGAAAGAAATATGTACATGCAAAGTACAGGAACTGGAGTTTATATGACTCACGTATAAAAGAGCCGTTTTTGGGGGGTAAAAATTCCTCCACGCCCAACTTCATTTCATTTCTCTCCTCATCTCCATTCTCCAATTATTCCAGAAAAACGAAAAAAACCTACCCGCTACATCTCTCAAAAACTACCCTACTAAGAAAATTAAATCAATTTGAATGACATCGAGAGGTAATAGACCCATGTATCTAGAAAATAAAAAAATAAAGATCCAACCCTCTTCACCAAAAACTGAACCCTTTTACGTCCCTGGCCATTCACACTTTTTCACACTTCTCAAGTCTTCCATAATTCTGCAAACATAATATTAGTGAATAGCGAATGGAGAATTAGGAGGAAGTTTTAATCGGAGAAAACGAAAATTTTCATCTCCCAAATTCCCTATTTCGGTCCCAGTTAATGTAGACTGTAACAGTTTTGAAAATAGAATTTTACTATTTATACTATATTTATGGAAAAATAAATCGAAATTGTATTGAATCAAATTATGAATGCTAATAGTTCATGTATGTGTATATCAATACATTTGTAATAATTGTCACCCTGTATAGAATTGAAAACTACCCAGAATTTAAAATGCATAATTTTACGTATTGAATTTCTCACAATTGTTTGCATATACTTGATTTTACAGCCTTCGTTTATTGTGCTTATTAACTTAAAAGAATTTAATTTATTCTGTACTTTTCTGATGTCAGGAGTTCACACACAGAATAAAAGCATTGTAAATAAGATTTGTCAATGCGCAATGACTTAATGTTTAAAAATCTGTGAGTCTATTACAATCCATATAAGAACGAAATGAAAAATGTCTGTGCGGAGACATAAATAATAAAGGAAAAATTTAGATAATTACGTTCATAAAATAATCACCCGATCTGGTTCTCCTTTCCTTAAAAGGTTTGATGAATCATTTCTCTTCATACTGGGGAAAAGAACCGCCATCAGAATAGATTTTTTTTTCTTTTTGTAATGTGTAATCAAGACAAAATGATGAATGAATTCAAGCAAAATAAGAACTTTTATTTTTGAAATGAAGTAATTTTTCAATTATTGTCCATTTTAAGAGAAAATTACCTGTGCACACAAACCAAACGTTGATGATTCAATACTTAAATTTATATCGATTGTCATTTTTAAGGTTACCTTTATCGTCATTGTTTGGACTTGGATTTTTCATTTAATGTGCTTTTTGTTATTGTCAAAGATCCATTGAGTAATTTTTCCGTTGTAAGCTTGCTTGTTAGCAAATTGCTGTTAACATCGTTATACACAAACTGTGGTATCCAATACGAATGGAACAGAACAAAAAAAAACTTTTATTATGAGGTTTGAAGAGATACTTACTTACTTGCCTAAATTATTATTTAACCAGAAACCGGATAGTGAAACTTTCATTTTCAATATTACAAATAGCTAAGAAAGCTTGTTTGGTTGGTGTTCACCTATCAGTGATAATTTATTTTCTGAACAAAGTTCTTCTGTATATTTTCAATGTGATCTTCACCAAAGCATTACACAGCAAAGATTTTCATAATAATATTTCTAACGTAAAGAATAATTTACCGACAGGCAAGGCTTTTATTCTCTTCTAGTCTTACTGTTATATAATTTTCGCCTGAGAGCAGTATTTTATCTTATCACGACAGATTCTGTTGATAATAAAATTCTTCTTATATTAATCCTATCTCTCTAATCTGAAAATCTCTAGTTTACACCTTTTAGGGGGAATAAAATTATTTCAATTAAGTATTTTCAGTATAATTTTTTTGTAAGTCCCCGTGAACGTAATTTATTCGTAAAGTATTAAGTTGAAAGTGATGTTTGTACTGTGTAGTCGGTCTGATAGCAAATATAGGCACTAGGTAACAGAAATACCTTATATGGTAGTGACATCACCAGATTTTTATGTGCAAGATACGTGATAACATATTTTAAGATTATATTTAACTGAAAAGCTGTATCAGTGATAAAAAAAAAGAACGTGACTGGTGTTAAAAATTCAACTATAGTTCGTTTGCTATTGAAAATAATTTTTGTAAGTTAATTTTGAATACTGAATATAATTTGGATAGGGTTGAACTTTGAAATATGTAAATCCTAGCCTCAGTTAGTGTTTTTTTATTTAGAGAGTATAATTATATTAAAAATAGTAGACATCTTTGCATACCAGTAACTCCGCCTAACCGAACCTTCTAAAGAATAATAAATTGTTCTAATTCTTATCGTTACTATGTACTTGGACTTACTACACTAGGCTATGTGTTAATTCATTGTTAATAGCAAGTTCTATAATCATCTTCCAATTGTTAACTTCTTCCTGACAAAAAAAAATTTTATCCGACTAATTTAATTTCCAAAAGCTATAGGCAAGAAAAAAACTATTTAACATTTTTAGAAGATTATCATTCTGAAGATTCCGAGAATGTGGGAATTTAGAATAATCTCTACCTCTGAATACCCCAGATGTAGAGCGATCATATAACATATACAACTTATACATTAGATATTGGAAGAGAAGTTAATTTTCATCTAATCACACGTTGAATTGAAATTGGATTGACTCTTCTCCGCTAAGATAAGTCATATAACTATGTGTCTGCTCTGCCACGCGATAAAATCCAAAAAATTCTCAAAGCCTCTTACCCGTATAATTGCTTTTCATTAAATATAGTGAATTTCAAAGCACTGACACTTTTCAACAAGGTCTGCTATTGTAAAAACTTGCTATTAAATAACGAATCTCTTCCTCAGAATTATTACTGTGTTAAGTATATTTTAGTAAATGATCTCTCAGACGCTGTAAGGCATTTTTTTGGACGTTGACTTCAGCCAGATGTTGGCCATTCATAAAAATTATGTACAAAAATATCGATGAGCAAGAATAGGTATAATATTACAAATTAATGCATGATGCGAACTATTTAAGTACCAACAAAAGCTCTGAAAACAGAAACATTTGATATATTTTCTGAAGAATGCTAAAAAAAAAAAAATTTTTTTTTTTAATTGTGTGATTACAGATTTACAAAATGCAAGTACGAATAATTTTTTTTTTTTTTTTTCAAATTTTTATACCCTAGATGAAATCATAGGATTTGTCATTTTGTTTGTGACGCATAGAAATAATGATAGAAAATAAAAATGGATTGGACACACACGGATAATAAATATTAAAAATTATTTTGATTTTTTCATGTCCGTCCGTCCGCCTGTGTGCGCATGAAAACTCATGAACGCGTGTATTTAGAGTGTTTTTGCACGCGGGCTTTTGTTTTTAAAAAAAAGTAAATTTATGTTCGAAAATGGGACAAACTGGCTAACTTGTTCCAGGGGTTGCCATACAAAAATTTAGTTTTTTACTATATAAGTGGACACTATCTGAGAGCGTCAACATAGAGAGCTGAAATTGTGTACCCTTCGTTTTTATAAAAATAGTATGTAAATATAATTTCATAAATAGGCTGAATCGGGCAACCCATTCTTTGTGTTGCCATATAAAAATTTATATTTTTTACGTATACTACGAAAACGGTATACTGAAAAGTTTGCAAAATATGAAATTCTATGAAATTTGTTATAATAACTTCTACTGTTCGGCGCTAAACCTACTTCAACGATCAAACTTGCACAAATGGGTGACCGACCATATGAAATTACATACGGACATTCGTCTATGGTATCATAAGAATTAGTCTTACAAATTCTAACTTTTTTACTTTTACAGAATACGAAAGACAGAAGTTCTTTTGTGTGTGCAGAATAGAATTTCGTATATTTCTGCTGCTGGTATTGTTGTGTTTAAATTTAAACTTTTTCCATCCTTGATAATTCCTGCTATTTTTTCTCTACTTTCTAGAGAATCATTTCAGGTATTTTGAACCAATTAATTGGACTATATTCTGTTTGTTTTTACTGTACCCTACAACGGTTCTCAGTATTTATAAGCCGCCTGTCTATCAGCCTTACTAATTGTGCCAATTTCAATAAACTCTTCTTATGGCGACCTCCCTAGTCTTATTACGTATTTACTAGTATTCTTGCCTTCCTTGGTAACTTCTTATATTAGTTAAAGATGATATTTTTCAGAAACATTTGTAAAAATATTAACGATAATAAATTAGATAAAAATGTAAAATAATCGTAGTAATCTAATCGAATGGCTGCTCAATTTTGAATAATAAAAAATCTTATTATATAGAAACGAGGCATAAAACCCCTGTGTATTGTTATTGTGCTTTATTCATTGGAGCATGGTAATGCAACTATGATCATGTTTCTCAATCTATTACGCAAGTGTGCGCGATAATAATCACATCAAAAATTGATGTTCAAACTTATTATACTGCAGCCGGCTTTTTATTTTTAATTAGGATAATACTAATATCATTCCTACGTTGTTCAATTGTAGTCCTCATCTCTCCTGAATTCGTAAAGTCGCGTTGTACCGGTTCATTTCTCTGAGTACTTAATCCATTTCACGTTAGGTGGTGAAATTCCCAATTAAATTGTCCAAATCGTATTCCTTATAGCGAAAAGCTAAAATCAATTTTGAATTAGTTATATTCCAAGGCAGAATTTTACGTTTCGTAGCATTAAACGACAGAAGGTTGCTAACCTTTAGCTCAGGAGGACCAAAACTTTCAATATTTAATTCGACCCAACTACAAGAATGATTTTCATGGGCAGTCATGGGGTTTCATGTCGAGCGCTGTACATATTATGATATCACCAACAGTTGTGGCACTGGCTTACGAAATTCGACATTGGCACTCTACACTAGAAATTCTCATGAAACACTATTCAAATACGAAAAAAATTGTGGAATGCAGAGAAACTATTTATCTTTTGAATGAATTGTTCCATATATCGGTAAAAATGTAATCTTTGATTCAAGGAACACATATTTTACACTTTACTCATAATCTTTTATCAAATTTTCTTTATTTTTTTTTATCTTCAAGTAACAAAACGTTGCCGCATTAGTTAGTAATATCTAGCTAGCTCTTATGTTGTTTAAAAAATGACTAATTTTGTTTTCTTTTTTTATTTTCAGATTTAACGTATTAGCGACAGTTGATTAATAGCAATAAACAAAATGCCTAAGTCGGTGAGTTTTTTATTTTTATTGTCGCGTTTACTCAACAAATAAATTTTTATTAAGTGTGAAATGAGGGCAAAACTTTCATATGATTTAAATGAAAAATTTGTGACCATAATTATTGCATTTTTGTGATAAGGCAAATGTAGCTTGTTTTGGTCGTAATTAGTTATTGTATTGATGATAAGAGGTTTAGATGCAGGTGAAACGATTTTAGATATCGTTAACATATGCTATATATGTGAGGAAATTATCGGGTCGATTCTTAACATGATAATATGCTAGTATATACATATATGTAATGGGCTTTGTTTCTGGAAAAATTTAATCACTAAGCAAGTGTGATGTTAATGTTAACCTAACAGATTTATCCTAACAACCGGGGAACTGGCAGTCGATCCAATTTAACAATCAGAATAGTTTATTATTAGAGGTAGCTTGAAGGTTGCATTTTATGTTAATAGAATTAATTTAATTATAAACATAGAAATGCCCACGTTTAAATACTCATCCATCCTTATTATATTCATCAATGAATACATTTAATAGATTCATATATACATTCATACATACATTGTAAGTGGAGTTTGCCAGGAGGGAAAAGATGATCTTTGAAGCAGTTATACAAGGTGTTCAGTATTGGATGTTACACCTAAATGCTATGGATAGGTCAGCTTTGACAAGTCAAAAATTGGATGGATGTACAAGTTTGGAATCCTAATTCCAAGATAACGTAATTTAGAGATATTTGGGTATGTTTTTATGAATCACCTTGTATGTTCTGAATGTTATACTCTATTATGATGATTTTAAATTTGTTAGATAGATAATCGTTGGATTATAATTTAAATTTAAAATCATCATCCATCATAGGGTGTAACGTTCAGAAGTTACAGGGTGATCTATAAAAACACACCCAAATATCCCCACCAAAACGATGTTTTGCTTGTCAAAGCATAAACTAGCTCTCAAAAAGAAGAAGTCCTCGGCTCGATTATTTTTCTTCTTTTTTACGCACGGCGGGTTTAGAGGCAGGGCATTCTATTTAGTTAAAAGTAGGTATGGAAGTGGTTGTTCGCATTTCCTTTATACATAGAATTTTCTAGCAGGGATTGAAGTGATTGTTCGCCGTAACTGCTGTAGCGGAAGTAACTTTCTGTAATGAAGTTAATGAGTAACTTTAAACAATTAACCATTCTATCATAGAAATTTTAGACGGGCACACTTCACTTTTATCAACTTAGGAATGAACAGAGAGAGATTAAAGGAGCTGAAAGATGATGACTCATTCTGTTCTAAATCAGCATATGTATGTATAACCGAACGAAATTTATCAACTTTTTACTCATTCTATTCTCGGAAAGAGGGGTTAGAAGCTGTGTATATGCATGGTGATGGGAATGAGATTTGAAAACTTTTAGAAGCAGTTATATCAGGCACTCTTAAGGGAAGGTAGGTCTTGCTACATTTCCTCCTAGGGTTTAGTCAAAAGTAATTAGGTTGCTGTGGAAGTCATTACTTAATGCTAGCTAAAGTTACCCGTTCTTAGAATGGGATTCTCTCTTCTGTTATAGGCGAACAGAGATAACCACACTGGTGAGACCTCTCTGATCGCTGGGTCGAAAGTTCGATATTTTTTCTGCATCTCAATGAATTTTTTAAATTCATTGGAAAACATTTTTTTTTCCAATTAATTTTAGTATAATAAAGACGAAAAATTTCCAGTTCTCTATATGTTAACTTATTATATGTTAGAAATATTTCTTTCTGAGTTGGAGGCACCACGGAAAAAGCATTACAGACAAACAAACAGATTTAAGTTTATATTCTCTTTGGTTAGCTAATATAATAATTTATTTGGAGAAAAAATTACACTTCTTTTAATGGTTATCAAAAATTTCATGGAATACGACATTTCTTCAGCAGCTCTTTTTATATATTTTTTTATATTTTTTTTTTGCTATTTAAATCTTAGCAGTTATTCTTAAATTAATAAAAAAAAGGCCATGCTGGGATTTGAAGGTGTTACTGACAGACGAGTCTATTTGTTCATATTTAAGCTCTAAATTAGACAGGGTGATTCAGATCAAGATACCTTCAGGTATACCACGCGATTGCTTGAGGTAAGCTGATCAAAAAGTTGTTCCACATACCCCACCTAGAAACCTTCCTTTAAGAGCTGTGGCCAGTTGAAGAGTTCGTAGATATTCGTGAACCCTGATGGGAGTAAATGAGTATAACTTTTGAACCACCCTGTAGATTTTGGTTATTGTTGGCTTATTAAATAGCCAAGATTAGTAGCTGTCGAAAAGTGTATTACCCTGTATTTTTTTAATTAAGCATCTTTAAATTATTTTCAAATATTTCCAAAATTTTGATTTTTTTTGCACAAATTTCATAAATACCGTTATTTATTTCAAAAACTTTCTTTCCAGTAACCAAAATATATTGCTTCTTATTAATGCACCTTCTACCCTCTATCACTGGAAAAAAAACCTTATGCCAATACCCGTATCAGTTTTAGCACTGGAGGTTTATTGGCACATTCAAGCCAGATCATAAAATTGCATGCTAGCCATAATCACAGATAGGTACGTAGGGTCTTTTATGACTGGACCCACAAATGGTACGGGTACAGCTGATTAGAATTAAGTATTCGCCAAACTGTTGACTGAGAAGTTCCTGTTCGGTGCGTTAATTTTCTGGTATTAGTACTTTCGTCTGCCGCTACCATTCTCAATATTTCCTCCTCAACATTTACATCTTGCCTCCCTCTTCCTTTATCCAGTCGTCTATGCTTAACTGTCCCCCACTCCCTTATACGCCTATCTACACTTTCGAAGGTTCTCCGATCCGGAAGTCTACGACGAGGAAATCTCTCCTGATACAATCGTCTTGCCAGGCCGCTATTTCTGTGAGATTCATCGTAGATGATTTATATCCGCATATTCTTCATTTGAAAACGACATACTAGTAACTAACAATATTTTTTGTTAATATTTATTACATACTAGCGCTCAAATCTTAGATAACATACCTTTAATCCAGCTTCTTGTTCTCTTGAAACCCAAACAAAAAATATTCTTACTTTTTTAAAATCTTGACGCTACCTTCCATTGACTGATAAAATAAGTAATTACGAACTCCTAAGATGCTGCTTAAATACTAAATAAGAGTACCGCTACCTTCAGAAAATTATAACCAAAGCAATTGTGGGTCCAGTAATAAAAGACCCTACGTACCTATCTGTGATTATTGCTTGTATGCAATTTTATGATCTGGCTTGAATGTGCCAATATACCTCCAGTGCTAAAACTGATAGGTATTGGCATGCAGTTTTTTTTTCAGTGATAGAGGGTAGTAGGTGCATTAATAAGAAGCAATAAATTAGGGTTACAGGGAAGAAAGTTTTTGAAATAAATAACGGTATTTACGAAACTTGTGTGTAAAAAAATCAAAATTTTGGAAATATTTGAGAATAATTTAAAGATGCTTAATTAAAAAATACAGGGTAATACACTTTTCTACAGCAACTATTCTTGGCTATTTAATAAGCCAACAATAACAAAAATCTATAGGGTGGTTCGAAAGTTATACTAATTTATTCCCATCAGGGTTCACGAATATTGGCGACATTTTCAACTGGCCACAACTCCTAAAGGAAGGTTTCTAGGGAGGGGGGGGGGGGGGGGCAATTTTTTGATCAGCTTACCTCAAGGAATCGCATGGCATACCGGGAGGTATCTTGATCTGAATCACCCTGTATTTATTACATTAAGAGCAACATCCATAGATCTGCTTGTGTAGTACCAGATTAGCACTTGATGGTCACTGTCCGTCAAATTGACCGGTGCGTTTTTAGTAAGTTAAGGACTTCCATTAAAACGCTTTTTTTCAACATGTTATCAGTTGATTTAAAAAAATTAAGCACCCCCTTTTTTTTTTGGGTCGAACGCAACCATTTTAAAATTAGTCGGGTGAATTTGGCACGTTGTGTTAATTGTGTATGTATGTATAACAAATGCTATTTAAAGGTTGAAAACGAAAGGAAAAAAGGTGTTGAAAGATGTCCTCTACACAAAGTAAACTGATGAACTTTTTGACAGAACCACTCAGAATTGAAGTGTGAGAAGTATGATATGATAACAGTTTCACACTGAAATAAATATTCTCTCTGTGTACACAGCTGGAATCACTATATGTAACCTATCTATGAGCCTATATATGAGGTACTATTACAAATTCACATAGTTCTACCCCATGCTAGAGTAATCTACTATTGATATTGTCGTTGGGAACTTATAATTTTGCTTAAATTGATCTTATGATCAGCGCTAACAACTTTACGAAACTTTACGAAAAGAACTGCAAACTGCGGACCGTCAAACATATACTAATTGCCTTGGTTCGATTTTTTCTCTTTAAATGTAAAGATAGCCAAATCTACATTTTTGTGTATTTCAAAGTCTTTGGATGATAGTTGAGGAAATCAGAAAATATTTAGAACTGGCGAAAATCACAGTCGGTCTCTTTTTCAATACGGCTAAATGATCAACAATAATAACAATGTAGAACGCGTCGCGTCGCTCTAGGTCTTTATAATTTCATCTTATGGTAAACCAAATGGACTGCACTCTTTCACACTCTGCACTCATTACTAATATTGCCATAAATAATCACAACAATAATAATTACTGGTAAACAAAGCTTATCATCATTTTTATAGCTTGAATTTGGAGAAAAGTTCATTACCTTTTCTTCGCTATTGGGAAAATCACATGGAGAGGTAAATTTTGTTGTTGTGGTTTTATTTGCAATTTCGTGTGTTTTGTGACTTTTGCTTTTAGTAATTAGTTTTTAAACAGAGAAATATAATTTTGACGCATTTCTTTAAACTTTTTTTTTAACATTGCTTAGTTCAGGAATGTAACTTAGCATTTGGTTGTTTTGAAAATATTTACTTTGATGTAATTAGAAGAATATTTTGTGATATTACTAATCGATTTTGATTCTCTCTCTTTTTTGCCCTTGAATGTTTTTGATCTTTTTTTGGGAAAAAGATATCACTTGCAACCACGTAAATTAGGCTTCATTACAAAGCTTAGGCTGTAAGCTCTCTCATTTGTTCAGATTCGTAAACAATGAATATCTTGGGAAGAAAAGTGTTTGTTTTGGGTTAAAATTTGTTTTCACACAAAGGACATGGAAAACTTGGGTTAAGAAGAACCTTTCAAACATACTAAAAAGAATCTTTGCGATAAGTTCAACCGTAATGTAAGCTGCGCCACTTTGGGGCGCCGAAAGGTTTGATTAAACTTTAAACTTTGCGGCGCGTTGTTTTTTTCTTCGTTTGTTCCTTGTTTCATTTTAAGAGAACGAATGAAATTACTGACAAGTTTGAAATAAAATATTTCACTTTTTTGGTAATAGTTTTTTAATAAACTTTTAGGGCAAGAATACTTGCTTTAATTATCATACTTAATTTTTTTTATTCATTTTTAAATAATTTTCACAATTTCACGGATATAATCAACACACCTCAAATAGTTCGAACTGTAAAGTGCAAAAAACCCGCGGCTCTCATTGTATCATAAACGCCACAAAGGGGCACCGCAAAAAAAACGAGCGGCGCTCATTGTATCTGGGGCTTTACAAAGGCATAAGTGAGAGCGAAAAATATGTCCAAAAATTGTTATCATGATATATGTGTGTGTGTGGAAGAGGGAGGGGCATATCAAGGTCAAAAGCTGATCACTAAATAATCGATTACCATATAAATAAAGGAATCAAGATTTCTCCATCAATGGAAAAGAAAAAAAGTTAAGCAGAGAATCTGATAAGTCGCGACCTAGTTGGCAAAGAAGTACAAGTTAAAGTGTTCAAATCGCTATCGTCGGTGATCAATGCTTATTGTTTCGATTCCCACATTCATATATAAGTATGTTAGGCATTTATGGGTCACACAGTAGTTGTGTTCTTTTGTGTATCTTGTTCGAGAACTCCCATATACTGGAGAGAACAAATTGTTCTGTCGATTAAAGCGAACTATTTGTACTGTTTGCTTATTTATAAATCTTTTGTTCTGCCCTGTTCTGCGGACACAAAAGAACACAGTTAATATGAAGAAATACCAATAGCCAGATTGGTAATGAAACTGTCTAGACTAGACCCTATTTCCACGTTAATCATAATCATTGATCACGTGAATATCGTCCCATTCATATTTACTTGGAATCATATAAAAGAACTTTACCATAAATTCTGATAGATTTTTTTTCTGTTGGAATTTTATCCAAGGTACATCATTTTCTCCGCACGTTTTCTTCCAGGTATAAAAGAATATGGGGCTTCTAATCGCACTGTTTACATTTCAATGCCTAAATTAAGTTTAAGTGTCTAGATGTTTGGCATGAGCCTTCAGTGTTCAATGCAAATAGTATTAAATCAGTCTTGTATGCTAGATGTCTGGCGTGAACTTTCAGTTCAAGGCTGCTGTTCCCCAATAATTTTTTGGTTCGGAGAGTATTAAAATCAGAGGTTGTATGCTTATTTGCTGAACCACAATCTTTTGCCCATTTGGTGAGCTCTCTTTGTATTATCTACTAGTAACTCACATACTAAGACCTTTATTTCTTCTTCTGCCTTTAAGCAATTGTCAAATCATTGGTGATAGAATGTCTATCTGCAGTGTTCATCTTACCAAATCTATTAATATCACTATTGAGTGTTGGCCATTTTTTAGTTTATTCTTCGACTCTTTTCTTCTCTTACTTTATTAATCCATTCAATTATAGGGTTCTATTCTTAGAGCTTATCATAACATGCTTTGACGTTAAATGCCCCCTAATACGATTAATGTACCCAAAAATATATTCGGCCTGTGCAGCTCTTTTCCTGCGATTTGAGGTGATAATATAATAATTTAATACTCATTACGTGCTGTGAATTTGTGATACAATTATTATTTATATCAATAATTGTAAGTTATTTGAGCACGTACACAATTAAACACGGTAATTATATAAGGAACTACCGTGGAGCGAAATTATTGATAACAAGTCTAGGCACAAAAATCTAGCACGACTGCCCATTAATTTATAATTTCCGGAATTTTGAGTTTGATCGCATAAATTTTTTTTTGTTGGTAATCCGTTTCGTCCTTAGTGGAAACAATAGTCGTGGTCCATCCGTTTTGTTCTGAGTGTCTATAGGGTATACTAATTCCGTTAACCTTTCTCCACTTCAGTCCTCCAAGTAGATTGAATATCTCGCATAATATTAAAAGTTAGTTTTTTTTTATTTTTACTGTTCGATGAACCCTTCTAGAAATACATGTATATGAGATAAACCATTTCAACAATCAAAATTGCACAGTGAGGTGACCACACGAAATTACATACGGGTGATCATCTAGGGTAGGTTAGGTTAGGTTAGGTAAGACGTGCCGCTAGAAGTGCCTAGCTTGCATTACTTAGATGTCCAGTGGGTCCATTGTGTCCGTTGACCTCATGGGATAACCTCTTTCCTTAGGAAACTTAGTATGAATCTGAACTCTTTGTTTTGCAGCCCCCCCCCCCCAGAATTGAAAAGAAATAGCTATCTAATAGCCTACCTGTTTTATTCATCAAAAATTCGTAAGAATTGGACTTGATCAATCCTAGCATTTTTCTTTATACATTTAAAAATGGCTCAGTCCATATACCTATATATGTATGTAGTTTTATTTTGATAAAATTTACAGACAGTTGTATGAAGGAATTTGTAGCCTGACATTTAAATAAACCCTAGTTCCTTAACTGCTGTTTTGACTGTATTGAAATTCAACTCAATCATTCGATCACATAACTCGTCATGTACATATTTTATTATATTGTTGTCTTTTTTAACTGGCCCTCGTACGTAGTATGTGCGGCTCAGAAATTTGATAAACTGTATTACTGTTAAAAAATGAAAATAAATTTATTTGTGCAGCACTAATTTTGTAAATTCAAAATTTTTCTATGAGTTTATAAACTCTAAATCAGACAATGGCAGTATTTTGAGACAATAAATTACATAAAGGTCCAATCCCGACTCCTCTGTCTTAAGTTTTATAAACATGCAAATACTTAACTAGAAGGAGACTCAGTCAATATTCATAAAATTACTCACACTAATTCTTTCCTATATGAATCAATAAAAAAGAACTAAGGGTAATCCTTATCCTTTATTTTATTCTTCCATAAACGTGCTCAGGTCACATTTAAGGTGTTTAAGCATCAAATTTTACAATTGTGTAATTTAAGTATTTAAATAAAGAAACGTATCGTCATTCGAGTATGTACATGCAACATGATGTTACGAATATTAGAAGAGAAAAAAAAGCAGCCAACAATCGGAGTTTGCGCACTGTTGAAACAGTACCTTTATTAAAAAAAAAACCATTGAATGTGAATCGTTTGGAATTTGGTATCAATTTTTCAGTCAACGGAAGATAGTGCAACAAGCAGTGTTATTCGCGCAAACAAGCAGGTCTTTTTCTTTTCTTTTTCTATTTGAATCGAGAGATCTTCTTGTATTGGTATAAACAAAATCCGTTTTGCGTTTCATAAAGCAGTTCAATTTTAAAATCAACAAACAAACGTATAGTTAATAACCGGTGATTATATTACATTACACAGACTTTCTTTGCGATGAGGTTGATTGCAGATATTAACAGTTTGGTTAGTGGCACAAAAAAAAATCAGTTACTAACTGTGACAAACTAATGAAATATTGTTTTCTTAGTATAATACTTATACACACATACTTATAAGCTTGATTGTTTTTTAAAAGTGCTATTGTCGTTGTCCTCTGTGTTTGCCCCGTAATTTTCTTTCACTCAAACCATTTTTATTGTGTGGCTTCGGTTTTTTTATAGTTTTTGAATCATTAACCTGAAAAACTAATTGGATTTGCCCTTATTAACAGCTAAATAGCTACAGGTCGTTTTTTACTAATACAGGAAAAATATATATATATTTTTTTCCTTTTCAATTTCAATTCTTATTTGTGAATTGTTGTGATAAATTTTTTTTTTATAGAAAATTTTAAGATTCTTCCTAATGACAATTGAAAACAGTGGTGATAATTATTTTTCTTTCTATTTTTTTTTTTTTTGCTTAGCTAAATGTACGTGTTACCACAATGGACGCTGAGTTGGAGTTTGCTATACAGCAAACTACCACCGGCAAGCAACTATTCGATCAAGTCGTCAAAACAATTGGCTTACGAGAAGTTTGGTTCTTTGGATTACAGTATACGGACACAAGAGGTGATTTAACATGGATCAAATTGTATAAAAAGGTATGTTTTATTAATATTATTATTATTATCCAAGGTAGCGCCCATAGGGTAGCCTATAATATTATAGTTATTTCTGAACAAAATTTATTCAACCGAGGGTAGCTTAGTGTAGTAAATTTGATAAAACACTTTGAAACACTTTTTTTTAGTAATTTGAGAACGGAAATATCTACTTAGTTAGTATTCATTACGAATTGAAATTTTCACAGAAAAATGAAATTACTTACTGATTGTTGTGGAGTTTACTATATTTAAACCTATATAACTATGGTGGAAATAAAAATTTGACCTATTTAAATGGATGAAATGTATGTATTAGGTAAATATAAATTTAATTACATCAAAGATTGGTTTTAGAGATTTGTAAATCGGTAACAAAATCGTAAGAAAACCGCCAATTCATATTCAAAACCTTCATGACGCACTTTATTTTATGATTTCGTAACAACAAAAAGTTTTTACGGTAAAATCAATAACGTCGTTCCTTTGGGAGACTGAGATATTTTCGCATTGTACAATGTGCCTATATTTATTCAATTGGTTTTTTTTAGAAATATTAAATAATATTTCCTACAGATCTGTACAGAGCAAATATATATTTTTATTTTTACAACGATCATACCTATACGGTTTATTTAACAGTCTGTTAATAGCTGTTTCTTTTTTCATCTGATCTGATCTAGGTCAGTTGGTTTAAAAATGACTGTATTGGACGGCGATTTTTGACAAAAATTCCATCAGATTTATGGGTTTCCATTTTTTACTCAAACTTAAGGTTGCTGCATAATTTTCGTCGTATCGTTGAATAAAAATTTAAATTAATATAATTTTAATGTTGTTTTTTTTTTATTTCTTCATCTAATCATGGCGCTCATGCTACATTACATTGAGTGTAGGAGACAAAGCATACGGATGTCGGATCTCGACTTTATTAAAATGTTATTCAAAATAGTTCAGTGAAGTTTTTTAATTCGGACGGAACATTATTTGCTCGTTTAATTAATTACTATTATTCCATTCATCAGCTGCCCGTCCCGGGATTAGGGCAGTTGCATTTGAATTAATTTCTTATTGATCTGAACTACAGATACTCTCGCTGTACTCTACTGAACTGAACTGTCCGAGTATTGAAGGCATTAAATAGAAATAACACTATTGTTTATCGTAGTTCTGCTGTTTTTTTTACCTTGAAAGATGAGAATTTTTCTTTACATTTCCGCAATATTTACGGATTAAGCGACATTTGATTCTCGGTACATTGCAAATCAGTATCATGTCAATTGTTACTTCTTTTCTCTCTCCATAGATGGATTACCATATATACATATATCTGTTATGATGTTGAATTTTTGCCCCTTGAAAGACTTCTTCCACCAGTTCAGAGTTCAATTATATCTAGGTTTAAGCTCGACTTCTGTTTTTTTTTTTCACCCCAACTATTATGTCTGATGACGGCACGGACACGGTATCGGTTTTCGACAATATATATTGGTCATTTGTTATCAGGCGACATCTAAATCATCTTGGCAGGTGATTTCAATGTCCGTAATATATCAAGGCTCAAATATTCTTCTATAACAAGTTCCGGGGCATTAAGCTCTGTGTGAATCATTTAATTTACATAAATTATTGCATCAACGCGAGTTACTGATGCAGGTGAGAAAAATCAATATCTACTCATCCCGACAATTATACCATTTCGATCGATTTCCTGTCACTGTCTTATCACAATTCAATGCAGCAATGCATACCTCCTTCGTATTGTCAGATCATAAAAAATATTTCAGAGGAGAGCCTTCTTTTAAAGTAATTTACCAACTAAAGGAGCTTTACGGTGTCGTAATTTCTGTAGGCCATGTATTCGTAACCAAATCGTAAGCCAGAAATGTCGCGCTCGATTATAAAATGGACAATTCCTCGAACTAATGAAGTATGTATTAACTTTTTTCTAAGTATATTTCTTTATTTGAAAATTTTTCTGTATATGTAATTTGTATAGCCGGGCTAACAGCTATTCAAAAATAGCGTAAGCCGGTACCGAATAACTCGCAAATACACGAAGAGAATATTAGGTATTCCAACTTGCTCCGTCTAGAGTTTGTATACAAAGTCCTATCGTATATCATCGCTAGTCGCCTCAAATCATACGTGCAAAAAAATCTTGGTGTGCATATAAGTAGGGCTAAAAACAGATGATCAACTACTGAAGTGACTACCACTGTGCATCAAATAACGCAGAAATAAATAAACTCTAATACAATAAGTCGATTTTAAACAAGAGTATGTCATCACCAACAGGCACTCTCTTCTGGCTACGCTGGCAAGTATGGTAGAGATGGCTATGGACATACAAAGTTACACATCAGAGAACATCTGTTATTTTGTTTAACCTGACACTACAGTTTGAATTGCAAAATGCAAGATTTTGTCATCAGATACTACATATATATGTATTAAACAATAAATTTAGCCGACGATTTGCCTCTCATTGTGGTAGTAATTGAATTTGCATGGACACAGTGTAACAGGTGAGGCCTCTAATAAGATTGCGCCTTCTTTCGTGAAAGTTAAAGGACAGCATCTACCGAGCAATTATTTGATTTATGTGTGAATATAGCTCAGAAATGTGGATCCTAATGACTGACAATATTAGAGCGTTTCCTATCGGAGAGTCCAATATGTAATGGAGTCCGAGAGATGGGGATTATGGACGATGGCCCAATGTATTTTATGAGATCTTCGGAGCTCCAAACATTATGAACAACCTTTAAATTTCGTAGAATTAGATTGCTAGCTAGCTTTAAGCATGAACATACAGAATCCTCAATGTGGTTGTCGAAGGTACTTTCGAAGGCTAAGGTTCCTGCGAAACTCTGTACGATATTTTGATGTGCAGAGAGGCATCTCCGGATATGCAGTGTATACTAATGACATACATCTCCTAATCAATAGGCCATGTGTTGCGTGCATTGTGCAACAAGACCCTAAGATCTATCAAGGATATTTTTTTATTTGTGCGGCTATATTTTCAATTCGACCTCCTCGATCTACTTGCACTTGAAATAAGCATGTAATCAATAGCAGTGCGGTAAGCCAAATGGATAAGAATATTTTACTGCACGTACGATATGATAATTCGAAATGTGGTAAATAGATGTTCATCTCGGATTATGTTTACTTATTCCTCTTAAAAACTTCTTTTTGAATATCTTCGTCTTGTCTTGAAACAACAATGTCTTGACACAATAATATATTTCTTCTGTCTAAGTGCACAATCGATACTTCCAGATGAATACAAATGATCCCCAGGTGCTACACTACATAAAGAGAACATAGAATCCTGTGAGTGTATTTGCAGCAATTCCATATGAAAACGATCAGCATCAATCCGGACTTCTCTTGATTTTAATGATATTTTCAGAGTTTGTCTAGAATTAAAAAATATTAGTTTCCTAATTTTTTTTTTTTTGCCATCCGAGCTACATATTTATTTGCCATTTGTATAGAAAACCCCCGAAAGCCTTTCGTAAATTTTTTTTTAGAAGGTGAACCTTTCTATTAAATTTAGAAAAAAATAAAGAGGTATGAAAATTTCAGTAAAATCGACAGGGTTTGAGCTTAAAATCAACGATATCCGATCGAAATTGCGTGGAATCGCTGATTATTAGAATATATACAAAGGACTACGTAACTCCTTCATATTATGAATGTTACTCCCATACAAAGAATTAACAAGAGTAAATATAGTGTATATTAGAAATCCACAGTAAAATGTGAGTTGTAGATTTGCAAGAGACACACACACACTCTGATTAAAGCACATTACCGTTATTCAAAAACACATTGTTTTGAGGTAGCTTACCAGTTTGTTTTGTTTTTTCAACACGTAATTTTGTAATTCAACAATGAAAATAGTAATAACCGATATCAAAATTTTTCCCTTCCCTTGTTATGTTCATGAAAATCTGACTATTTGCAACGAAATGGTAACGCGCACAGCCAGAAAGCCCTATGATACGAACTATAAAGTACTTAAAAAAAATTAAAAAATATGTCGACAAAAAAAAAGGCGATACAGTGGATGATGATGATGACGATTCAGATGAAGATGATTTGGTAAGATGATCATGGGCAGAAGAAGAAAAGCTTAGGTAGAAACCAGCTAGGCAAATCGCAATTAATTATCGTTTGTAACCTTTGCAATTCTTACAAAATTCTCTCAATATTTTTCTTGCACTGCTTTCCACTGCATTCAGACAGGATCAATGCCTTTCTCCACATGGGTAACTTAAAGTCATAATAGCATTAAAATTAAAACTTAATTGCTTAATTGATTGTTGTACTCTGATTTACAGGTTATGAATCAAGATGTCAAAAAGGAGAGTCCTTTGCAGTTTAGATTTCGAGCAAAGTTCTTCCCTGAGGATGTCGCCGAAGAACTTATTCAAGATATTACTCTACGATTATTTTATCTACAAGTAAAGAATGGCATATTATCTGATGAGATTTATTGCCCACCGGAAACATCTGTACTTCTTGCGTCATATGCAGTCCAAGCACGACACGGTGATTATAATAAATCAATGCATACACCTGGTTTTTTGGCGAACGATAGACTATTACCGCAGCGTGTAATTGACCAGCACAAAATGTCTAAGGAAGAATGGGAACAATCGATCATGACCTGGTGGCAGGAGCATCGCGGTATGCTAAGAGAAGATGCAATGATGGAATATTTGAAAATTGCCCAAGATTTGGAAATGTATGGTGTCAATTATTTTGAAATTCGTAATAAAAAGGGAACTGAACTATGGTTAGGTGTTGATGCCTTGGGTTTGAACATTTATGAAAAGGACGACAAGCTTACTCCAAAAATTGGTTTTCCATGGTCTGAAATTCGTAATATTTCATTCTCAGATAAGAGATTTATTATTAAACCAATCGACAAAAAGGCACCTGACTTTGTTTTCTTTGCACCAAGAGTAAGAATCAATAAGCGTATTCTTGCATTATGTATGGGAAATCATGAATTGTATATGAGGAGACGGAAACCCGATACAATCGATGTGCAACAAATGAAGGCACAAGCCCGAGAAGAAAAGAACGTCAAACAGCAAGAACGGTAAAATTTTGTTGATTAAATAAGCTATATAATTTTTACTAATATTTTTATATAATCGGCAGAGAGAAACTGCAATTGGCATTAGCCGCTAGGGAACGTGCAGAAAAGAAACAACAAGAATATGAAGATCGTTTGAAGCACATGCAAGAAGAAATGGAAAGGTCACAAAAGGATTTAATGGAAGCCCAAGAAATGATTCGCCGATTAGAAGAACAGTTGAAACAATTGCAAGCATCCAAGGATGAATTGGAGCAGCGACAAAACGAACTTCAAGTCATGCTTAATCGTCTTGAAGAAGCCAAGAGTATGGAGGCGAACGAAAGAGCCAAGCTTGAAGAAGAAATTCAGGCTAAACAAGTTGAAGTCCAGAAAATCCAAGAGGAAGTTAATGCTAAAGATAGTGAAACAAAACGCTTACAAGCTGAAGTTGAAGAGGCAAGACGCAAACAGGTAAAATATAAGATGCTAATAGATTTATAACATAGTTTTTTGAAAATTTCATGGATATATATTTTTTTTATATATATATAGAGTGAAGCTGCAGCTGCCCTTTTGGCTGTATCAACAACTCCACAACATCATCATGTTGCTGAAGATGAACAGGACGAAGAACTTACTAATGGTGATAATGGCGGTGATGTTTCACGAGATTTGATCACTGACGAAGACATTAAGGATCCAGTGGAAGATAGGCGCACTTTAGCTGAAAAGAATGAACGACTTCATGACCAACTTAAGGTATGTTTTTTTTCTAAGCTGGGATTACTGTAGTTCTATAAATTATTGAAATCTACACTATCAAAGCCTCAGATTTTAAAGACAAGCATTCTGTGGGACTTTCTTCAACATATTACATCTACGATATCTGATTCGGGGAGTAGTTTCACTTTATATTGTATTATTACCTCAACATATATTCACTTTAAAAAAGTAAATTTAATTATTTGATTTTGTTAACGTCAATTCCCATACACATATGTACATAGTCATGGTTAATGTAAGGTTTTGTTCCTTAATACTATTATTGATTAAGTCTTAATCCTCAACCAAAACACTCGGGAGATATTGACAAGTCATTAATTTCAAACTGCTCTGTAGATAAGCGATCTATGATACAATTAAACCCATCAAATTTCGTCCATATTTTTAACACCTTCTACCGCCCAAAATTTATTAATGATATTGAAAAATTATTTTGTAATTCTTATAAGATTAGTTATCTATCCGAAGTTTTTTCCTACATAAATTTTTATATTATCAATTAGATAACAAAATAAATTCAATTCTTATTTCATAATTTTGATAAGTTTTGGCGGTAGATGTCAAATGGAATAATTATTGATTTTGATAGAGAAAGCTATGGCGATCTAATGGATGTGATGCAAACACCAGACAATTTTGCTTTTATAGTTGTATGAGTGAATTTGACTGGTGCAGGGCTTGTTATTATCTCGCGGGGATTTACCCTTATCCATAAAACTAAATGATTGATTCGAAATTCGTGATTGCTTATTTCAAAATTTTATTTAGATTGGTGCGATACGTCAAGCTTAATGTATTAATCGCTTGAGTTGAGGGTCGAAATAAGGTACACAGAGACGAAATTAACACTTTCCAATCCAATACTTGGATTTCTCACACATAACTACCAATTGCGGCAGTTATGTTGCACCATAGATGGCATAAAAACTAGATGTCACATACAGTACCAGAGAAAAGTATACAGATTTTAAATCGCTGGTCCATTCCGGAATAGACCACAACATGTATCAGAGGTGCTGAGAACAAATGTTCCTTTAACATCAGTTTTGTATACATTTGGTCGACTCCCTCAACGTGATAGATGCGGGAAAATATGAATCACTCGACGTATCTATCATCATTTCTCTTTTCATGTTGCTGTACTGATCAAACTAAAGGAATGATGCACAGCACTACATTCGGTGTGGTGGGTGGGGCTTAAACGGACTCACAGCGATCCTCATTCAATAGATCCTGGCATCGGTCGCTAGTGGGACTGGAGGCAAGCGTAATCTACGAATAGAGAAGTAAAGGAAAGGTATCGCAATGTTTGTGTACGTCCCTCCCACCGCACCGAATATGTTGTGCTGAGCAGCATTCCTTACTCTAATCAGTACAGCGACATGAAAAGAAAAATGATGAGAGTTGCGTCGAGTGATCCATATTTTCCCTCATCTACCATGTTGAGGCAGTCGACAAATGTATACAAAATTGCTGTTAAAGCTACATTTGTTCTCGTTGCCTCAGAAAGATGTTGTGGTCTATTTCGGAATGGACCAGCCATTTAAAATATGTATACTTTTCTACGGTATGCTATGCGACATCTAGTTCTTATGCCATCTATGGTTGCACTTAATTCACGCCTCACCTAATATGATAGTGTGAGCTTAGCCAGTTAGCAGGACACGATTCTCTCTCTTGTATGAACCTAAATCAAATTTTTGTTCAGCTAACTATATAAGTACGCAAAACTGTGTACAAATTCAAGGTGTACATAAAACTAGAAGAAATATTGGATGACTGGCGTTCTAGTTATATGAGATAAACTACAACTCCAACCCTATAGTTTTTCTTCAGTTGAATTAAAATATATTGTACATATAAAATTCAATTCGAAGCGTTGCCCTGCTGGAAAATAAACTTCCCGGTACCGACATTATCTTCTAAAAATTAAATTAAATCGTCGCCCAACATTTCAGTGTATAGAGCAGAGTTTATTTGAGAAGAGACAAAGCATAAGTAGAGCTCTCCATAAATCGAAAATGCATTTCCTTCCCGGATAGTAAAAAGGCAAGGCCGCGATGGATCAACAGGGAAACCTGTCTGATCGCGAGGCAAATGTGACCTGCAGATGACAGGAAGAGGACAAGACAACTGCTAAATAGCAATAGAACCTTACTAGATGGTTCATTACGGGTCATTGGGCCACATGAGACAATGCCAGAAGACTGGGTATAGAGGCGAACGATTTCTGGATGAACAGTAAGGATCCGGAATAAATCGGATCCGTCCAACACGTACTTCGTGGGTGCCCCGCTCTGATGAAAAAAAGAGGAACTGCAGAGAAAAAAGGTCAGATACATCCTGAGTTTCCTAAGGGAAGCAGGATGAATCTAGGGTGATTTTTTAAGGTTATCTCATAAGGACAAGGGCACAATGGACCCACTGGTGGTCTAAGTGAAGCAAGCTAGTTACTTCTAGCGGCAATCCTCTTACCTAACCTAACCTATGCCAATAATGGCTGAAACCAACTGGCTCGTCTAAATTGGAATTTTTTTCAACTGAAAAAATAATCCTTCACATTCTTCAGCCCATTGCATGTGTGTCGTACAATTTCCAACCGTTTTGATGTGTTATTTAAGATGCGACCGCTTGAGTGGCTTCTTGTATACTGTAGGCGGTTGCTTGTAAAATTTGTTATACTCCCCTTTTGGGGACCAGCAAGTTCAATTGAGCTACAATTTACGATGCAAAATGCGAACAAGCGATCCTACGTGTCTTTCGCCGCAATCGACTTGGTACTGTAATTTTTCCCATAACGGTCTCTAAGTGACATAACCGAACGACATTGTCACTTTAGAGAGATTACACTCTTCCCATCTTGAATTTATTCCGTTGAAAAATTGAAAGTTAAAAACAAAATCTTTTTATGGAGCTAAACACGGTTTTGATTTAACACGATCGAACCAAATGTTATTATTTGTTGACAAAGCCCTAAGCGAAGGTGAAATAAAATAATAGTGGCGAGACTACTGATCCCAAGGAACATAGTGATAATGCCAAAAAAGATCCTGTTCTAAATGCAGATTTAATTAAAGAAGAACTGGCCAGTAAATTGGATAATCATTTTGTCAAATATGATCCTAATGAGGAACGAGCTGGGAAGTTCCAACGTGATCTAAAGTCATTAACTGCATCTTGCAGAGAAAATTATACAATGGCCTAGCCAAAATGCGGACACAACGATTAATTACTGAATTCGTTTTTTAGGATCCGTACTCAAAGGGTAAAACCGGGAATCCTATTTCTAAGCCTCCGATGTCCTTCCGTCCCTTCGTCTGTCTATAACCGGGCTGTATCTCATGAACCATAATAGGTAGATAGTTAAAATTTTCACAGAATGTGTATATATATGTATAATAAAAATAAAATTAAACGGGGCCCCCATACAAGAAACGTGATTTTTCGGTGTTTTTAGCTCGTAGGCTCGTAGGCATTATTTTTTTAAATTACAAAAGTCAATGTAAGTTCGAAAATGGGACAAATCGGATAACTCCTCCTTCGTAGGGTTGCCATACAAAAATTTCATTTTCCCTATATTTGGGCACTGCCTGAGAACTCGTCGACGCAGAGAGCTGAAATTTGGTACATGATGTTTTCATAGCAATAGCAAATAAAATTTCATTTCATAAGTCGGGCAACCTTCTTGGTGTTCCCATACAAAACTTTTGATTTTCTCTTTATTTAATTTTTATTATCATCATCTGGGGTTTAATATTATTAGTCTTAGACCAATTATAACTTTTTATCTTGTTTTTTGAAATGTTATTTTAATATATATAGTATATGTGCAATCTTAATGAAATAAAATGTTCAAGCACGTAAAAACAGGTCTGTATATTTACTCGAAAGCTTGTACTCAGGCTTCAAAGTTTTTACACAGACTCGGAAAGTTTTTTACGCGTAATGAGTATGTTAACTTCTCCGACTAGAAAAATTTTACAGTTGAATGCATTTCCCCTCCTGAACAAAAGTTAACATTTTTACACAGGTTAAAGTGAATGAGTAAGTTCATTCTTTTATTTCATTTGTCATTTGAAATAATGCTTTCAGTTGTCAGAGCGATTTTTTAAAAAATAAAAAAAGTCCGATTTATTAAAAAAATATAAATTAATAAAAAAAATTTATCTTGATTTTTGATACTCGACAAATTACATCATTCTCATCTAGTATTATCCCCCCTACCGAAAGGAAGTTTTTACTTGATTTTTACTCAGTCTTTTTAACACAAAACTAAGATACAGACCAAATGATAAGCTTCTAACGAAAATATTCATATAGTTTATTGTATTATTTTTGCTGAATTCTTAGATGTGGAATCAATCTTGTATTTTTCCATAGTAGCTTCAATATATTTTTTTACAAATATTCTTCAGCAACGTATCTAACGTGGAAAAACAGAATTGGGGTCCGAATGCAACAGTACTTAGCTTCAATATTCTCTGTGCGTTCTCTACATTGTTCCTATATTTTCTTCTATGGTCTTAGATTTTCATCTTAAATATTAATAATACCCACTAACAATGACAATAACCATATTTTTAATTTATTTATTTTAACCTTTGTTTTTCTCTTCTCTATTTTAAGGCACTAAAACAAGATTTGGCACAATCTCGAGATGAAACAAAGGAAACCGTCAATGATAAAATTCACCGTGAAAATGTTCGTCAGGGTCGTGATAAATACAAGACTCTTCGTGAAATCAGGAAAGGTAACACAAAACGTCGTGTGGATCAATTCGAAAATATGTAAACGAAAACAATCAAGCCCCACACACACACACACACTCTTGAGAGCTAAAATAAATAAGTACATAGAAAAGCCCCCCGCATGGTGAAAATTATTTTTTTTTCTGTTTTATGCAGCCTTATTGTTAATTACTACAGTTTTATTCATGGAAAGGGTAACATTATTATTATTGTAATTGTTTTGTAATTCCCACTTTTCCACAATATCATGTATTTCTGAAAATACATTATATTACATACACATACATACATATACCTACATAATATGTAATGTATATTATGCATAAGTGCAAAATTTATTATTTCTTTTTTTCTTTCGTTTTCTTTTTGATGTGGGACTTTTATATAGAAATTATATAAAAATATGTATACATATAGAAAAGCGAATAAATCAAAAGAGGTATATCCACTCTCCACTCCACATCATATTGGGATATTTTGATTTTCTAATTTTGTACCGCTAGTATTTCTGACAACTTACTTAAAAAAAAACGAAAACGTATTTTTACGCCCAAGTATTCTTTTGAATTATTATATTAAAGAATGAGATAAGTGAAACTGTTGTATACACAAAAAAAAAAAAAAAAAAAATAGCATTAAAAATTTACTTACGAAGCAAAAGTGGCCTTCTATATATTTCATATTTTATTTATGTAAAATTAATGAAAAAATAATAATAATACGAAATACAACAATTATATTCCTTATGAGAATACATTTACAACAATAGCTAAAAAAAAATTAAATCAACATTTACAAAAATAGGTATTGCTTAAAATGATAGCGAGTTTATACAAATTTTTTATAACGCCATGATAAACTAAAAAAAAAAACTTTTACATAATGTATAGTTAGATGAAGCTATGGCCCCTATTCCGATAATCATTGTCTGCTTTTCTTGTCGTGATATGCTCTTTAAAACGTACCATTTTTGTTAAGTATAATATTCAGAAAAAATCAAACGAAATGTCAAGTTCAGCAAATTTTTTTCTTTTTTTATTTAAATCTTAAGCTTTGTCAACATACATACTCCATTTTTACTCATGTCTATGTCAACTTTTATATGTCATCAAGAGCGGATAAGTCAGTTAACATTTAAAAATTTTTAGAAGACTTTTTTCCAAATCAGACCAATTAACTGTTCACGTACTTCTTGGGCTTATTTCGGTAAAAATGTTAAAATGGCGAAGATGTCAAATTTCGAAAGTAAATGAGCAACTTTATGTGTTCTTGCTTAGAATATAGGAAGAACACGAAGTGTTGATACCCATAAAATCCAAATATTTAGAGGTTGTTGAAGTAGGACAGAATAAATTGGAAGATACAGATATCTTATGAAAAATGTAACTTCATCTGCTTGATTTATTTACGTTTGAGAAACACCTGAAGTTCTTGGTATAGTGACAACGACTAGAGCAAGGGCTATATTTTCAAACATATCTCTTGTTGCCTGTAGTACTGAGTTTTCACTACAGCGGCAACAAATTCTAACGCAACCAGAATTTGACTACGGTAAATTCGGCTTGTCACAATTCCTGTTCTCTATTGCTGCGTTCGTTTTCTCGTTCAGAATGAATTTTTTCAATCCATGTCGGTCTTTTTATCGGGCCGAACGATTTAGTTTCAATCTGTCATTGCCTTTTTCGGTCTCCGAATGGTTCTGAATGCATCTGAGTGTTTCCCGGATTCAAGCACAACGATTTTAATATTCGTTGTCGTGAATGTGTTGTTTACAATTTGGACGAGGTGGTAATAGTTGTGTTTAAGTTGCCTTTGTTGGAAAATGGCTTTGTTTTTCATAAACAATTTTTACGAATTTATACTTGCTTTTATCAAATGGAAGAAATGTTAAAGCTTAAAATGGTTCGGTTTCGTTCCTTTTCCATGAGCACAGAAGTAAATTATGACAACGTTCTGTCGATTCATACAGATTCATTCAGAACGAGAAAAGGAACGCAGCATTTATATTCTAAGTTTCTTGGACAGAAAGCGTAAGTGACAAGTACAACATGTCAAGCTAACATTACTATACTTTAAATAAAAGCTAAAAGAAACAAGTTTTACCATGTGATAAAAGAGAGTTCGATAAATTTCACTGTTTAGTATTGGGCCACAAATTGGTGTCAATTATTACCGAAAATTTAAAAACTTTGAAAAAGGTAGGATATCTTATCAGGCACTTACTATTTTCCAAATTTCGATACGACCTGGGCGAACAGTGTATATCAATCTCAAATTCTGCCGCTTTTTCTCCTTTTTCGCTTGTCACCTTAAAACTTAAATCTCAAATTTAAAGTTGTGGGACAGTTGTTACACAAATTAGTCCGTGTTTTTCCTTGGGTGGACTTGGACCAAAAATTTACAAAAGGGGAAACGACAGCATAATATTTTCTCTTATTTTCTGAGTACGTTAACTGCTTTTGGGCAAAAATGTTATAATGCGTTCAGCCAAAACAGTACGTGAACAGCGTCTGCTAGCGAGAGTATATATGAAAACTAAACGACCACAAAGAAAGTCTGAATCCAATATTTTTATTTTATTCCAGCCTGCCTCTAGAAGAAACTACATAGATGGAGAAATAGAGTAAAGAGTTCATTTCACATGCGCGATCCCATAAAAAAATATACAACAAACCCACAGTTAAACTTACCCAACCATCAAACGAACAGCAAATTGCAAGCTTTTACTTTTGGCATTCTCGAGTTATTAATTCGAAAATTATGTTCCTTTTACTATGCTGGTATTCTGGGTTTCTTTCGGTAATGAGTTCGTTTTCGAAGTTTTAGCCAGAGATTACAATTTACTCGCAAATCATTTTCGAATCATGATGTTTGCAGGGCTATTATAAACTGAGATTTGGCCACCGATTCCAAATTTGTGTATATAGTCGATGAACCAACAGTATTATTATCACTCAATTATTGTTTACTTTCTGTAACTCATTTTTTTACACGCTTCTATTATATTTCAATTGCCTGTTACTCTGGACTTTCGTCTGCAAATTTAGTAATCGTTTTTTCACAAACTTACCGACAGCTCCGAATCATTTAGCATTTACCTATTTTACTGAGTTCAGTAACATTGGTTAGCATTGCATTACGTCATTTCGGAATTTGGGGGGATCCGTAGTCTTAAAGTTCTTGAGAAAATTGTGTCAGGTAACTTAAACTCCAGTCATATGAAAAAAAAAACCTTTTTAGATATGCATATATGAGTACAACTGCACAATTGCAATTGGTTAAGCTTTAAAAAAATTTGTTCCAAATGCAAGCATTATTCAATAAAAAGCCAAGTAAGCTTTGTGTTTTCTTGATTTTTTTCTACAATCGCCGCATTTTCAACAATTTAAAGACACAAAATTCCTGACTTCAGAGAAAATTGCGAATGATTCGAACATGATGGTGTTCCTTGAATTTATTCTACCTTCTATGATCCTAGAATTGTGCAGCACATTATAATGCAAAAATCCAATATACGGATAATATTTCAAATCGATTTTGAGTTGTTCAGCTATAGTTAAATTATACGATATCGAGCAAGCATAGATTCTTTGTATACATATATCTAATCTATAAGGGTTTTGCGAACTTCCTTAATTTGTTATATTCTTGTTAAAACCGATTGTAAAAGCTCAGGAACTTTCAAGTTGGGTGTTTTCTTTTTTAGTCAAGCTGATTTTCAATCAAAATTTATGTCTTTAACTAAGTTTAAAGTTTTCTGTCGTTAACAAGTTCGATGATTATCAGAATAGGGGCCTATATATAGTAGTAATAGGGATTTCTTTGTTTTTTTTTTCTTTTTAATCTGTTATTTTGGAATATGAGAAGAATTAAATCTACTTTCATAGTAAAATTTAAGTTTGTTTTATTCCTCTTCCTCAAAAATCGAAGAAAAAAGTCGCTAAAAATTCTCCAGGCGAAAAGCTTATAATCACTACAAGTCCTTCCATATAACTTACATAGTAGCGATATGTTTAGAAAAAACTAAAATGTAGTTAAATTAAGCACTAGACACACATACACAAACATTTTGGTAATTTCTTAAAAAAAATATCAATTTTTTTTTTTTTTTAGTTTTTTAAGTAGGCATTCTACTTACGTACATAATATGTATATGATTTTAGGTCTCTCACTTTGTTTTTAAGCTAGAGTAGAAATAACTCGAAAATTTTACCTTTCCATTGCTAAAGGAATTACACTACGTTACGTTGATGTACATAATATGTATGCAAATTGTCACAAATCACGAAAAAAAATACAAACAGGAACGCTTTGTGCTTGGACTTGGGATATATATTTTTACTGCATTTATTTATACGGATAAGAGTAATAATAAATAATAATAATATTCTTTTTATAGTTAGTTTTTGTTTTTTCTCTCGGAAGGTCTTTTGTTACAAGAAAATAGTAATTAGGATTTATTAGGCAGGAGTGTACTTTAAGTACTGCAATGTTAATAGATACATACCAATAATAATAATAATAATAAAAGTGATGCAAAAAAGATAATGGGATTGTATAAAATTTGAAGATATTTTTTTACTAAAAAAAATTGATGGAATTTTTTCAAAGCAAATTTTGTACATATACAAATTTACTAACTTAAGGGCATATAATTTTGTAATAATTACTACTTTTATTATTGGAGTATGCAAAATATATTATATACAATAAAAAGTTTCGTTGAAAACTAATAAAACAAAAACGCTTTTTTCTTTGTTTTTGTTTTGTTTTTTTTTTTTTTTTGGCTGAAATCCTGTGCCGAGGTCGAGCAAAATGTGACATTTTCAGACACACCCTTATACTAGATACTACAAATTTGTAAATATTGCGAAAAACAAACTTTTCGTTCAACTTACGTATTGGGTTTGGTTAATTTTCGTTGAAAAAATTTCTGGATTATTACACTTGCACTATTTCTACCCTAGGGTCGTAAACCCGACCCAGCCCCTTTATATTTCTCAGAAAAAGGCACCGATTTTTTTTTATATTGGCGCCAATTGAATTTCACTTATCCTTACAATGGGCGATGAGAATTTTAGATATTTGAATTATTTATGAGGTCGTTTTCGACCAGGGTAGTAGTAAAGGGTTAAAATGTTGAATAAGCAATATAATGAACAAAATTAATTTAATTTTTTTTTTTTTACATAATATTAAAAATTTATCTAGTAGAGAAAAAGGTTCAAAATCAGTGCATTTTTGGGTAGAGATGTACTACATATGCTTATATATGTTTTCTTCGAGAATATTAGTATTTTTAAGAGCGTCTCTTTGGATGTTTAATTTTGTGGTAGTTTTTCGAGAAGTTTTCTGCATTCTTGACTTGCTCGTCCGATATTTCCTCATTATATTGTTCAGAATTTATTTCAACATTTTTATCCAGGGCACAATTTTTTAATATGTATGTTCATCTGAAAAGAATATTTTGAACTGGCAGTTAACTCATGCTCTGGAACTTCCGAACACAAAGGTATCCATTTAATACTTAATTTTTTATTTCCATGTCGCATTGCATGTCATCTCATTCGGTGTTTGGGCTATGTTTAGTTTAACATACTAATACTAACACCGACTAAGTGATGAAACGCATGTATTGTTGACCGTTTATTTTATTAAACGTGCCCATGCAGCGAGCTTGTGTTAAGCTGGTTCTGATAGCAAAGAAAAAAAAAAAAAAAATAGAATATATCTCCAATATTCCTTTACAGCATCTCTGTATCTCTTGCATCACTGTATCTCTTGCATCAACCTTATCCCGTATGTAAATTAAAAATATAACATGATATTTTATGTTTATGCATTTTAAAATCTGTTCCTAGTCTTAATAGGAGTAACTCATAATATTAGTCAAAGGGTTGATCCATAGGTAGATACTGTACAGCTTAGAGGATAATATATGATTTCGACCACAAAATTTACCATTTTAGGTATGACACGTCGCATTGTCTGGAACTTTTCTTGGAAGATTGTGATCTTATACCTATAATTAAGATGGGTTTTCCTAAACCATAGAAAAATAAAATGTAAACAAAAAGGCACTCAGGTCTACCGGGGAATTCGATTCGATCTAGATTCCATTGAATCAAGGTTTTTATATAGCATTTTTTACTAGTGAAATTAATCGCATCGAATATTCTTCAGCGTCAATCGTAAATAACCGGCAATTGCTTTTTATTAAATTTGGAAAATCCTCGATTCAATTACATTAAACAGTAGAAAATGCTCCTTAAAAAAATTCGATTCCATATAGATTTGATAGAATCAAATTTCCCGGAAGGTCTGATTATCTCAGTGGCAAAAGCGTTTTGTAACCAATATTCGAATAGTTCCCTTACTATATATTTACCATTCATGCAGTTTTGTTCCTTTTTTTTAATGTAAAAATGAATTCATTAACTTTTTTTTTTAAACTCTGTGAATTCTGTCTCTTATTAAAGAAATAAATAAATATTTATTTGCATTTGTTTATTTTATTTTTTACTTATTTTATTCAGACAAAATGAATATCACGAACATATGAATTTAATTACATTTTTAAGTTTTTAAATATGTTATATGTTACTCCTATAATTAAAATAAAACAATAAAATAGTATTGAGGAAATCGACTGCAATTATGGGTACTTAAAATAAAGAATACTCACACCAAAAATTAGGATTCATTCGGATACGGATGTAATCTAGCAATGTTTTTGATATATGTACTGTTGAAAACGCATCAAGCAACTGAGGAAGAATCAGCATAGCTTGTAAGTTCCTTTACTGTGCATATTTCAAAATCTTATGACTAAATATTTTTGTACTGTACCACGAATAGTTATGATATAAAAACAAAAATTAAAAGTTGAGATTAATACGAGAGTTATTAGGTACCTTCGAAAAAATAACACAAGTCCAATCAACAAAACTGAAGATTTGAAACATCTAAAATTTGAATTTTATCGGAGAATTTCATCTTAAAATGAAAGAAGAGAGAATGAGTGTTTATCGAAAAAATATTTCTTAATACTTTGGAAATTTGTAGGTTTGAAATAAATGAATAGTTAATAAATCGCCTGTCCAAATGCAACGTTTAGAAGTTGAAAAGCGATCGACGAAATCTTCTACACTTACACGAGAAACACATTGTTATCGCAGACTATAGGATGTTCAACAATTTTCCAGTGAGAAAAAAAAGTGAAGCAACATAAATATATTCGAATAAATTCGATTATAGATTATGTGAAATGTATTTCGTATATATTATTAAGCCAAGCTCAGGGAATACCTATGATGCAAAGCACAGCATGACAGGGAGGAGAAATGGAAAGGAAACATGATGGCAGAAGCGGAGATGCCGATGTAGTATGTCACCCTTAAACCTTCGCAAATTGCTTGCCGGAAGAAAGACAGACTGTTCCGCATTCGTACAGTTCGGGATCTAAAAGTATCACGAAATTTAACTGTACAGCCGAAAGTAATTGGAAGGGTAAAAGGATGTGCGCGGTTGCAGCGCGAGTATTCCGTGCAGAAATCTTTTTCCAAGGGATCAGACTAGATATTCCATCAGAACATTGACCACGGATGTAGCCATAAAGGAACGAAAGGCATCCAACATTGCGGGGTGCTCGAGTGAGTTGATATGACAAGTTATTGCCGCATACCTAGTGAGCTTGAAGGTTCTCTTTTGGACAGTATCCAAAGAAGTTAAGGCTGTACGACCAGCACCAGCCCAGATATGGGAATTGTATTCCATTCTAGGTCTGATTTAGAGCTTGTAGAGGAGCGTTAGATTCGATGGTTTAAAATATTTCTTACACATTTTCAGAAATCCAAGACTTCCATGCTTCTTTGGCAGCAGTGAAAATGTGATCTGTCCAGCTTAATTTCTAGAAATAACAATGCCAAAAACGCATAAAGACGGTGTATCTTATATCAGTGCTCCAACAAAAGAAATGAGAGCGGACCAATTATGATCTTGTTTTAAAGGGATGAGACAGCTTTGGGACTTAGATGAACCGAAACTGTGGATGGGATTGAAAGTTAACTGGAGCACACCGGTATTTACAGAGTGAGGTTCAGATGTAATGCCCTCTAATACAACCCATATTAGGTGACCAAATGGCGCTTTAAATTTTCAATCCATAATAGATGTTGAGGGGTGAGACCAAGTGCCTTAAGTTTGGCCAAAAGGAATGCGTACCAGACTCTATCAAAGGCCCTTGAAATATCCAGGGCAACGATTTGCACTCACCAAAACTGTGAAAACTACGACTCCAACGTTCCGTAAGAAAAGTCAGCAAGTCTACAGATGAGCGTCCAGGCTGGAAGCCATATTGACGATCGTTAGTTAATGAGTTGATTGGTTCCTAGATACTTCATTAATTTGGAGTTAATGATAGATTCGATAATTTGGCAAGACATTTTTATTGTACTAAAAACTTCTTCAGAATACGAAATCCTATAAAATTGGTTATAATCATTTTTTCTGTCCGAAAAAACCGTTCTAGAAATACATATATGCGAAAAACCACTTCAAAAATCAAACTTGCACAGAAGGTGACAATACGAAATTTCATACGGGCATTCATCTAGATTCTAGAGGGTATCATAAGAATGGTATTATGTAGTCCAATTCTAGCTTTTTTACTTGTTCTATTTTTTTTTTTTTTTTAATAATTTTCACTGCAGTTAGAGTGAGATTTTTTTTTCTATACATCAATAAATACTAAGTAGACTATATTAATGTTAAATTGCTTTACGAGATTTTGAAAAAAGGCGATTTTCGATATGCATAAACCTATTTGTACTTTCAAGACAAATAATGGTTTGTCAATAAAAACAATTGCAATCATGTATGAGCTTTTACAAAATTAAGTTTCATAATTGAAAAATATCCAGCAATACCAATAAATACTAATATAGAATAAACGCTCGTCAAATGCAGTGAGCAAACTGACCCGAAATTGTATCCAGAAAATTTCATATGGATCAGTATATTATCATTTAATAACACCTTCGATTACTTCATTCATGCTTTTACCATTTCAAATGAACAAAATGGTGCGCATGCAATTTTTGTTTATCTTTTGATAAAACTGAAAATTTCGACAAGTATAGAAGCGACAGTATTTTATAAATTTTATCCAAAATTATAACAATAGTGCGGAACTCTGCTTGTAGAATTTTAATTTGTATAAGTAAAAAACATTATATCGGAAATAATCATCAGTGACGTAACATAGAAATTGGCTAGCTGAGGGGAAATAATGCTTAAAACGTCTGGCAATTCCTGTTAAGGGGAAGGTGAATATAAATCGCGCGGTTTTTTTTCACCACAGCAACGAGGAACTGTCAAATTTTTATTTTAAGTTGTTTTGAATTTAATAATAACAGATATTTAAGGAAATTTAAAACCTGCATTTTGATTTTAACGATATTTAAAAAATGGTAGATGTACCGGAAAAGACAGTGCGTTTACCTTGGTATAAAATGTGTTTCAAGTAGAAAATTCATTAAATTAATATCTTTCCTTTGCAGGGTTGAAAAGTATCGCCCAGATAAATTGGGAGATTTGATTTCACACGAAGAAATTATTTCAACAAGTAAGGGCAAAAATATAATTATATAAAATACGTATCCATTAACTGAAAACAGCTTCTTAGTTCTTCACTTCTTTCTTTAGCTTTTTGCTTCAAACTGAACTGAACAGCTTTTACAACAAGATTTTATTACGCTAAATATTAGGCTCCTAGTTGTATTCTATTCAATTGAATTTCATTTTTGCTTACATGTTATTGGTTACTATACTGTATATTAGGCTAATGTTACCTATATTCTCTTTTATTTTTTATGAGTTGTTTTGCTACAGTGTAAATCTACTATGAAGTAAGATGTGCCCAGCGCTATGCGTGCGTTTGGCACGGGTACTCAAAAAAATATATATTTTATGTTAAGATTTCAATTTTCGATCATAGTAGACTTGATCTCAATTTTGTATAGTATATACAACTCTGCAAGCAAAGTAAACTAATTGTTAGACAATTTAAGCCCTGCAATAAGCAATTTCTTTTCAATCAAAGTAATATTTTATTAAATACTTCAGGTTTAGGAGCAAAGGGAGAAAGTTGAAAACATCTTCCTCAATACTATTTCTGGACAGATTTATGTGCATATACTAGAATAGAATAAAAAAAAAATGTATTAAAGAACCTCAGCTTACGCTACGTTACAACGTTAGGTATGTCTAGGATATAGGCAATTGACATTAATTGAGTAAGTATAAAAATTGTTTAGAGAACTAACAAAAGTGCACTGAATAGACTCATTGCGGTAGAAAGCTAACTTCGAATAAGATATAATATTGAAACGAGAGCTTAAAGTTAGATAACATAAAACAAGATAGAATGAAGACGTTACAACGTTAGGTATGTCGAATAGGATATAGGCAATTGACATTAATTGAGTAAGTATAAAAATTGTTTAGAGAACTAACAAAAGTGCACTAAATAGACTCATTGCGGTAGAAAGCTAACTTCGAATAAGATATAATATTGAAACTAGAGCTTAAAGTTAGATAACATAAAACAAGATAGAATGAAGCAAGGCAACATAGATTAATATGCGATAAGCTAAAGGTTACTAACCTAAACTAGGACGAAATGCAATGCAGTACTATTGTGTGAAATAAAATGGGACAAGATAAGACAGAGAGGGTCTTAGAGTAGCTACTGGAGAAACAGCAAGATAAAAATCCAGGGCGAAATTGAACAAGATAGATTGGAGTAGGTAGGACGTCACTATCAGGGCAATGTGATCAGACTAGGGTATGAGAGCAAGGACCAGAGGGCTAAGTCTTAAGCAAAGGACATTAAGAAACTAATGCTAAAACTATAGGGTACCGGAGCAAGCTAGTTATAAAGTAGCCAGATACAACAGCAATGAGGTGAGGACACTGACTTACATTGCCATTTACATAGAAAAGAATGGCACAAATTCACAAGTTTTTAATTTTCTCTTTCGCGCTATGTCAGAGTTGGAGGTACCAACACAAAATATCGCTTACTGAACATTTTCCTATGCCATTTGATGTTTTTATGTTGGCTGCACAGATGCAATAACCGCAGGAAAAGTAAGGTAAAGATAGTGCTTACCATGTCTCTTGCCCATACTCAGGATTCAGGTAAAAATAACCTTTTGAAAATTATAGTCGGAATCAGTTTAATTCCTTATAAGCGATTAAAATATCACTTGGACACAAGAAAATATATTTTTTTTAATTTAATTCGATTTTAGGGTGTAAAATTTCATCTGATTGGTTGAGTTTTACATGTTTTTTTATGTAGTAAAAGTATTAAAGGGTGCTCACACCCTGATATATAGAAACACAATATTTGTGCCACATGAAATAGCAATTCTCTCAGTCCATTATTATAAGTCAGTGGGTGAGGAGCTGTTGAGGAAATGGGAGAAAAGAGTAGGAGAAGTTCAAGCGTTGGTGAGACGTAGCAGAGCAAGCTTCTTGAACAGTGTCGTCGAGTGCGTTCTCCTGATGGACTCTGGCAGTAAATTCCAAAGGGAGGATCTCCGATCAAACACTCGATTGTTAACAGTTTTGGCATTAATTTTTTTCAAGATAATTATTTTGGTGTTTTTTATGTAAAAAGTCATCGTAATAAATAATTAATTAAAACAAATCTATCAGTCAATAGGTTCATAGCGGAAAAGCAACTTCCACATTTGTTATTCTATGGTCCACCCGGAACAGGAAAAACAAGTACCATACTTGCTTGCGCAAAACAACTATACTCACCTACTCAATTTAAATCGATGGTCTTGGAGTTGAATGCCTCAGATGATCGAGGTATAAATATAGTTAGGGGACAAATCTTAAATTTTGCATCTACACGAACAATCTTTAGCGGAAGTTTTAAATTGATCATACTTGATGAGGCAGATGCAATGACAAATGATGCACAAAATGCTCTACGAAGAAGTTCGTATACACTTCTTAATTAATATCCTCTAAAGATCCTAAAATATTTTCATTACAGTTATAGAGAAGTATACAGAAAATGTTCGTTTTTGTGTTATATGCAACTATCTCAGTAAAATTATTCCTGCACTTCAATCTCGGTGTACCCGTTTCCGGTTTGCACCTTTATCACCTGAACAGATTCTACCAAGATTAGATTATATCATTAAAGAAGAAGAGTAAATTTAAATGCAATAAAAAGTAGAATATATTGTTAGATATTTTACACACACAGTTTAAACGTAACAGAAGACGGGAAAAAGGCTCTTATGACACTATCCAAAGGAGATATGCGAAAAGTTCTTAATGTTCTACAGAGTACATTTATGGCATTTAAAATTGTCAATGAAGATAATGTCTATACATGCGTTGGACATCCACTAAGGAAGGATATTGAAAAGATTTTAGAATCTCTTATGTCTGGCTCAGATTTTTATCAATGTTATAATGGTAAGTAAGGGGTGGTCATTACTAATTATTTTAACTTCAAGTATGTGTCTGCATAAAATTATTCTAGATATTTTGAAAATAAAATCACTTAAGGGACTAGCTTTAGAGGATATTCTGACAGAATTGCATCTGTTTGTTATGAGAAGTAATTTCTTTGAAAATTTGACATTTCTTTATATTTTTGTAATGCATTTCACTTGCAGTTGAATTACCAATGAGTGTATTAAATAAACTTGTTATAAAAATGGCAAGTATAGAGGAAAGATTAGCGAAGGGTTGCACAGAAGCACCGCAATTATCTGCTCTAATTGCAGCATTTTTCATCTGCAAGGATATGGTAACTTTAGAATCTTAAATTTTTAAACCTAACTTTCGTATTTGTTACATTTCCTTATAAATATAATTTTATAAATAAAATACAAATGAAGTTTTTGTTCGATCCGGACCGTTGTTCAGATTCATACAACTCTGAAGTTGGCATGTAATCAATAGAAAGCGGTAATGAGTTTTTTACTCTTTCTAGACCCGTACAATATACGAGTCTACAGGCAATTCCAACCTACTGCATATGAGCAGAGAAAATTAAAAGACAAGTACCGAGGTACTGTCATTTTGCCTAAATCTGATGATCAAAGAATTCCATGAAGAAATTTTTTGAGAGTATAGGTACTGTGTGAAACGTTTCGATCAGCAGTAACGGCGAATTCATCAGGACAGGTAATTTTCGGGAGGATAATAGTTGTTGGTCAATAATTTGAGGGCAGACTACATATATATTTTGTCATGAGGTAATTGTCATGCCATGGCGGTATAAAATATTAAGAAGTTGTGGAAGGATAAAGTTAAGGATAACAGGCCTTTTTAGAGTAGTATTGGCGGAATGGTATCATCTATCATTCAGTTCTAGCTTATTGGTGTCAAGATCTTTTTACAGGAGCAAGTTTTATTTACTCAATAGAAAAAAAAATAGAAAGTTACAATAATTCGCGATAGTACTCTGCTGTGAGAAGTGACCCTGACACGACAATCAAGTAAATTACAAGCATCTAATTAAAAAATGGACATTAATGAGGTTCTTAAAGGATGTTGGTAGTTGAAATTACTTTAAGTGGAACTCTTGTATTATTTACTTTAACTAAAGCTAAACTTAATCTGATCTTGCTGAAATTCCAGACGGTTCTTCCGCAAATGATGCAAAGTGTGCATTAGGCAAATACGTTGAAATATGAATTTTTAAGGTAAAATTACACCCCTGTTAACAATGTAACCCAAATGAAATAGAAAATCAGTCTACATTATACATGTCGGTGGGACGAGTGGAGATCGAGAACATTCAGAATTTATTATGACAATCTTCTGGCCTACTAGAAATACTTATAAATACCCACAATGGGCAAACAAGTATTGCGCGAGGTTAAGAAATTTTAGTGCATAGGGGTTTATGAGTTTGTTTTTATATATTTAGGATAATTTTAACATCTTACCTCATCACAACCGACTACTCGAAAGTGCTTCAAATATTTCGAGAAGGCCTAAAACTAAAAATTGGAATCTTTCATATATATAGAAAAAAGTCATTAAAAAAAAATTCTGAAATAAAAATGGAATTTACATATATATAGAATAGAAAAGCATTTATTAAAGAATCTCAGCTTACGCTATGTTACAACGATAGATACATCGAGTAGGAAATGTAGTTAATTCTCATTTCCCGATTGAGTACAAAATTGTTCAGTGGTGTACAACTAACATTTTTGTAGCTACTTATTCAAGACTATAAAGTCTTGTAGATCTTATTATTTATGAACAATAAGAACTTCCTTGTGCCACTGTGAAAAAAGATTAGGATGTCGGATTTTCGTACATAAACTACAGCTTAAGCTTTGCAGCTTCTTTTGCAGCGTATTTATTAATAATTGCATGGGCTTCATCATAAAACGGGTTGGTAGCATCTCTGACTGCTTCTAACCATAATTTTAATTTAGGGCGACCTTCAGTGGGTTCATACAAACAAATTTCTGCAAAATAAATCTCTTATTAATACAACAGACAGAAATATAAAACATGAAAATTACTCGGTTGCTCTATTTCGCAAGCGGCAAAAATATCAGCTGCACTGATAGAATCAGATGCAATAAACTTGTGTGAATCTAACCAAAGATTTTCCATCTCGTCCAGAGATTTATCCATATTATCTTTAAGTTTTTCTATCTTTTCTTTCTTCGGTTGTATGCCCGTTAGACCTGGTTCTCGCCACTTTAACAGAAAATATAAGCCACAATTTAGTCGTACATTATTATGCTGCCACTGCAAGAATTCATCTATTTTGGCTCTTAATTTAATATCAGATGGATAAAGGTGATTAGCTATTCTTCCACTCGTATGCAAGTACCTAAGAATGGCTATACTTTCTGATAATTTGAAGCCATTATCTATGATACAAGGGATTTTTTGAAAGCGGTTAATTTCATTTTTGTATTGTTCTGTTAAATGTTCACCTAAAGAAAATTAAAATTGATAATTTGTTTTCAAAAATTAAAAAAAGGGAGCTTACGTCTCCTCAGTGCAATTGGCACACTTTCAAACTGTGTTTTGCTTAACTTTAGGATTATGTACATAGCCCTCGAGGGCTGCGAAGCAATATCATAGTAATATTTTAATGAATTTGCCATTAGTTTACGAAGGAAATGTATTAAAACTGAACAATTTTCATTCAATCAAAGTCCAAAGTGATATTTGTGACAATTTTCATCATTGATAGATGGTTGAGTCAGCCATCCTTACCAAGCTAAAATATTTATTTTATTTGTCAAACTTTACGGTTTTCTCGTAGAAAGAAAAATAACAGTAAATTCTACGACATTTTTATGATTTGAAAGGGGTTTTAATTAATAAGGCTGATTAGAATCTTAGTAATGTCAGATTTTTGGTTTATAACTGGTTTTAGCATGAAATTTAATTAGCGAAATAGGGGGGGGGGGGTTATTATTGAATAACCAATGGATTTTATGAATTTGGTAAATAGATAATGGTTGATAATGAATCGCATACCCCGTACTTGAAGCTCATCGTCATAAAGTCGTAGTGGAGAAAAGAAATTTCAACATAACGAGTGTGGTAAGTTTTGGGGCTATATTCACCAGGCCATTTAATTGAAATTTAAATTAATTTGTGTTTTAGTACTTCCGTTAGAGAGGAATGGGGCTCATTTGAACTAAATTTAAAGTTATATATGCATTATTGTAACATAAAATAACACGAATTATATTATTTTATTTTATTTTACGTGTGACCCTATAAGAAGTACTAAAACACAAATTAAATTAAATGGCTTGGTGAATATATGGCCCTAAATTTATCAATTTACAAAACATGTACTGTTAACTTGTGTCAGTTAATTAAGAGTTAGTGGCTCAGTTGTAAGAAAACAGCCATATGAAAGTAAAAGCCCGAATGTTCGTGTCACTCGCAAATAATTACTTTTTTCTTCTTTCGTCAAGTATCGGTTTCTTTTATTTTTGAAAGAAATTATATAATTAGATAGGTATATTTTATCTTTTCTGTGCTGCCAATATAAAAGCAGTCAGTAATTATTGCTAACCTGTTGCCATAACGTTCTTTTGAAGCATATGTAACATTACTGTTTGGATCCAAATTTACTATCATGAAACCATTAAGCATGCAGTGAATAGGAAAAATTATTTACAAATAAAATCTTTCGATTGTACATATCGAGTCTTTTTCTTGAATACTATGGTGGCTTCACTATATGATAAATATTTCTCTGGTCCACACATTCTTCCAGTTAGAAATACATGGAGGGAGCCACAGCATACAAGAAGAAGGCATTCGATTATAACACGTACAGAATTTGAACATTGTAAGCTAAACTAATTTTAGTGCCAGCCTCGAAGGTCCTTCCACCTTCCACTATCCAAACCAATCGAAAATGTAGTAGGAGGCTTAGTTTAAAAATTTTGCTTGGATTGGTATGAATTCGCTTCCATTAGAATAAAAATTATATAGCTATTATCGAGTTCAGTTCACAAATCTGATTTAAAAGAAAAAAATACATCCAAGCCTTCCTTGTGACCTTGAGTAGTTGTCATTTCGTTCAAATGTTTTTAGAGACAAACTATTCCTTGGAGCTAGCTTCCAAGCCAGCTTTAGTGGACAATTTTCTGAGAACTTGTACTGCTGCTGTTTTTGTTTTGCTTAGAGTGTGCAAAAACTATGATACACGTTAATTTTATATAATTTTTGTGGCATTATTATTATTTAGGGGAAAATATAGCACAATTACAATATCAATTCAACGGTTTGAATTTATTTCGACACGAGGCTTCCTTACTTGGATGTATTTTGCCTTAAAGGTACACAGTAAGTCAACCCACGTATAAAAGCCAAGTGTGCTTTTTCTATGCCATTACCTCTGTTCAGATTAAATTTATTGCTTGAATTTCGACTTCAATTACAATTTATTTTAGTTCAATTGTACACAAGAATATTTTGATTCTTATAATTAGTACATAAAAATAGGTGCAGCCAAAATCTAAAATAAAACAAATTTAATAACTAAAAGTAAGCCTAGATATAAAACAAAGAATGAAAGAGAAAATTATAAAAGAATAAAAGATTAAAACTTAAAGAAATGAAACAACGAACAAAAAGTAATGAGAAAAATAAATTTAGAACCAAATTGTAAAATTGATTTACAGATTCACCCATGAAGACCCTGCCCCGCCAACCAACCTGACATACTTGCAATTTACGTATTCAAATTTTTAATAAGCTCATTGAATTTAAAAATCGATGTAGAGCACTGAATATTTGTCGGCAGACGATTCCATAAACGTAATGCTTGAACGAAGTAAGAGTCAAATTGAACAGAATAATGGAAAACAGGAATAAGTTAAAATATCGCGCAGAATTCAAAAATCGCAGTTGATTGCTAAGGTACTCTGGTTTGCCAGTACATATATATTATTTTTTGGAAAGAGATTAATAGTGTTCTCTGTAGGTGCTCATTGAGAGAACAACTCAGCAAGTTGTTAGTGAAAGATGAGATGTGATCAAACCGCCTAGGTCCATACACAAATCTTACAGTCATTAAAGGCTACGTTCAGCCTTCTTAAACAAGTGGTATCCAACTGTGGAAATATTAAGCTGCCATTTGTAAAAAAAGGAAAAAGATCTGACCAGCAATAACCTGGTACCAATTGGCAGAATACTAGCCGATAACCATAGCCGCCGGAAGCCACCATAGATTTTACCAATCATATTACCAATATGGTTACAGCATTTCATATTCGTACCAATTAATACACCAAGATTTTTGACACGTCTAAAAAAATGCAGAGTAAAACCATTTAAAGGGACATGTTGGATATCAAAGAGCTATCATTCTGATAAAAGGCAATACACTGAGACTTGAGTGGATTCAGTTTTAAATGATTATTTGTAGGCCAACAAGAGACATTTTCCAGGTCGGAATTCATGTGATCTAAGTAATCTTCTAAGAGGTCGATAGGTCTTCCAATGTGAAGCTACACGTTATCAGCATATAAATGAATAATCCCAGTATGGACCCTTGTGATACACCGCAACTTAGCGGACAAGCGCCGACTTTCACATACTGAGATTGTCGTTATAAAAAGCTACCGATAAGCGCGACATACAGATTTGAAAAATTAATGTGAAGCATTAGTTTAGACAGAAATTTCATTAACTGAAAGCTTTAGAGAAAATCAGGTTCGTAAGAGCTGAGCAAGTTACGACAATCCAAATATTCCATTATTTGTAGACACAGTAACTTCTCTAGTTCTTTGGCCAAGAAACAGAATACATAGTACTTATAGGTGATTTTAAGAAACCGGTAAAACTTTATTGTGTTCTGAAATCAACATTTTTCTTTCTGCATAACATCTACGTTTTTTTCCCAAGTGAACTTTATGTTAATTTATCTGGAATGTTTCATTAAGGAGTGATTCCACATGAATTTAACGTAAATAGGCTATGTGAAATCTGTGTTACTATTGCACATCAACTTATCTTGACGTCTTTATGTTATGATATCCAGGTCTAGGGATCAATTTCAGCAATCATATCACCCATCGAGACAACGAAAGTCTCCTCTGGAACTTTCAGTCGCAGATAAAACTCGTCGTCTGCTTCTAATATTCCAATATTGTCAAATTTCGTAACCCCAGTATCCAGGTTTGCTACAATAATCCTCCTCGAAACTGATAATGAGTCAATAGAGACAACAAACATTTGGGGTTTTGTAAGTTTAATTGCAAAAAAAAAGAATAAAGCTCTAATCTTATATTTTCAAAAATGTATTGTGACAAAATCTAGCGTTGGGCTAACTTATATAGTTGGCAATGCTGTTTCTTGCACAAAGTTATGCGTGACAACTATCAAACAAGATCGCTGTGGTGATTAGTTTTGCTTTTGCACTTTGATCATACAGAAATAGTCCCGATAATTAATGTAATTTTCTAAAGTGCTGCCTAAAAAATTATGGCTCAATCTTTAAAATATTATTTTGATTTACTCTCCCAACCCTCGAGAGCTCTACACATAATCTTAAAATTAAGTAAAACACAATTTGAAAGTATTCCAGTTGCTTTGAGAAAAGGTAAACAAATTTTTTCCTTATCTTTGAGGACTTAAGGAAAATTCTTGTTTTCAGGAGAACATTTAACTGAAAAGTTCAAAACAGAGATTAATCGATTTCAGAAAGTTCCTTGTATAATAGACAATGGATTCAAATTAGCAGAGAGTATTGCAATAATAAGGTAAAATCACAATTTAATGATCTACCACTCTTGTAATTATGGTACTTACAAGAGATTATGATTTTACATAGGTATTTGGACTGCAGCGATAGAATATGTAAAAACTTATATCCTGTAGACCTTAAAATAAGAGCAAGAGTAGATGAATACTTGGAGTGGCAACATCATAATACTCGTGCAGCATGTGCTCTATATTTTCAGTACCAGTGGTTGAAACCACTACTTACGGGCGAAAAACCCAATCCAGAAAAGACGAAAAAGCTGGAAAAGACAATGGAAACTTGCTTGAACACTATCGAGAACACTTGGTTATCTTCAAATAAGTTTATTGCATCCAATTCACTTACTGTGGCTGATGTTTTTGCTGCTTGCGAAATAGAACAACCTAGTAATGTTCTTGGACTATTATAATTTGTGATATTTAACTTTTTCTTTTAGCAATGTGCGGATATGATATTTTTAAAAATCGTCCAAAGCTAAAAACGTGGCTGGAAATTGTTAGAAGCGAAACTAATCCACATTATGATGAAGCCCACAAATTTGTTTACAAATTAGCTGGAAAAGAGGTAGCTCAATCTAAGTTATAATAGCAGAGTGCACTCTTTGCTTGATAAGTTTGTATGGGAAATCTTTGTTCACTTTCCCAGGGCAAATCATATATTTTTAAAACGGTGGCAATAAAGGATTTTTTATTATTTAGTTAAAAGCATTGTTTTATTTCTCTAAAATAGTCTCATTATTGTATCGGCCTGAGTTTAATTCCCGCCGGTACCCATCAATCATCGTTCTTTTTTAACCAATAAATGGATATCGGGCAGGAATGGATGCTCTCCAGAGAAATATGTTCCACGCTACATTATTTACTTGACGCCCCACATTTCCAACCTCTAGTTGTACATGTCTTCTTCACGTTCTTTGGCTTCTGTTACACCGGTTCTCTTGAAGATTTTAATCCAGAGAATACTGTTTCCTTCTCGTCGTAGAGTGTGGCCAATCCAATTTCTTATTTCATCATATAAATTCTATTGTCTCGAGCAACTCCATATTGTAAAACTTGCCTTCGCATCGGGATTATGATCTAAGGAGTTTGATATCCGGACCAGCTAAGAAAAGGCGCTTCTCGATTTGTTTGTACGGAAATCAACATTTTCTGTACCTGCTGTTTCAGTAATGAGGCTACAGAGGTACCAGACATTTTTTAACCTTCACGTTCTTACTGCGGATGACGGTTGGCGAAATGTTCCGTAGGGTTTGTTAGATTGAGTCTTGGACCCGATGAAGTACTTTCGCAGAGACTTTCACACTTCTCCCTGATAATTGAGTCAAACGTTGCTCTACGCTGATTCTTAAGGTTTTAAAATGACATATTCTAAAATTAGCTTGCCGCCTTTTTTATAGTGTGACTTTCCAGAATTACGAGTGATAAAACTTTCCCCATGATTAATATTAACCAGATGCCTGTACAATTATTACAGTCAGTAGGGTCCCATATTTTTCGAAGTTTGGTGTTGATATCCTCCAGAAAGATACGTGTTTACTTCTGTGTTGTACTTTTGATAACTCTATAGGGATGTGGCCTATTTTAATGGTTGATTGGCGATCGTATTGCAAAGAGTTTTTTGTTTTTGATCTGGAGAGTTTATCTACACATTGCACATTCTCGCATTTTCTTCCCAAATGCTCTAAAAGGATCATATTAAAAAATTATTCCTACCGGCTCTTCATTAGTGTTCAGCAATCTTCCACTCTTTGCATAGCTCTTTTTCGAGCATTGTCTTTTGATTAGAAAGCGCTCTGCTATACACGCTGTTTTCTGTACTTCCTGCTTCTGATGTGACACCTTCATTCATCTTCTTTTGGCAAGTGGAACGATTCGTATTAATCCCTCTATGCAAATGACAAAATGTTCTTCCGCTGCCGCTATCACGGGACATTTTGCTGCGTACGATATCATATTTACATCGTCTAGAACACTGTACTAAAAAATATTTCAATACCATTTTTTTATGCTTTCCTGCCTTCTAGATTAAACTTCCTCCGATTAATATATTATTATGAAAATTTGGTCATTTCCAACATCTGTTTTTTTATAATTGAGAAATTCTTCCATCTAGTGATACCCAGGCCTCTTTGTGTATCCTTTTATGATTGAAAGAGAACCTACCTGCAGCAATTTGACGAAAGCTACAAAAGCATTGGCAACTGTTTGCATGCAGTCTTCTGACAACGTCTTCAAATCATCCATTAATAAGACGGTGGGACATTCGAAAATTCACCAATTTGGTGTATCAGAATCATAAAACTTAGCATTTGGTTTAAACCATCTTGTGACAGAAGAAAAGCTAAAGGAGAATTTAAGAAAGTTGTCTGTAGTCCACTTTCGAGTCACATACAGAACTCGCCCCTAGCACCCTTTTCAGACTTTTCAGTGACAACATAATAGTGGCAACAATAGTTTCGTAGTGTGGTACGTAGATGTGCAGGTGTAATCTTTTGGCTTCTTTAGTTAGTATTATGCCGACACCATTTCTATTTTGTTTTGTTTGATCTCTACCAGAGTATCTCGAGTATCATATCTATTTTTTTTGAGTCTCATAACCGTTATGTTCTTCCATTTTATCAATCATACGCAGAGTTCATATATACAATTGTCTATGTTAGAAAAGACAGGATCGTCAAACTTGGTTGTCCTGATACTTTTGCTGGTTCATAGCAGCCTAGTTATTTCCTGAAGAATGTCGTTAGCCTTTAGAGCAGCACTTAATATTTAGTCCAATATTAAGTTAGTTACTAGGTCTCACGACGAGAAGGTATTTGGGGACTTAGTGAGGTCGGAAAACAGTTGCAACACTGAGAGACATCCGTGTGAAATCCTCGTTCACCACTGGTTAAGGCCTTCTGATCTAAAATTGTACGTTCTATTCCAAAATATTTAAAAAAAGATGAATTCCCTCATCTTCTGCCCCATGCCCCATGTGAGTTTTAAGAGAGTTAAAGAATATATATTTACAAAATATTTTCTATACGTTAACATTTTATTGAAAGCATGAAAATAGTAAGTATGATGTAAAACAATAACAGCAAAAATGAGTCTTAAGGCTTAAAATTATTATATCTATCTACAATGTCTATGTAAATGGCAGTAGTTATTATATTCTGGCAGTGAATCAATTGTTTCAGCTACCTTCGACCTGCTTTAAACACCTTTAAACACACGCCCTCTCCCCTACCGACTTAGTAAATATGTAAATTAATTTTACAAAAAATTCAACCTAAAAACCTTAATTGTAGCTCTTAATTTATAATATTCTGGTCCTTCCAATTCTTAAGTAAACTACCTCTTTGTATTGATGGGAGATCTTCACCCATTTTATTTAGATCGAAAGGACTAGAGGACGTGCTGCGGGCAATATTCGCTGAATTATTAAAAAATGTGTGATCTGTAAAATAGTTGGATGAATGAGATTGGCAAGAGAGAGCTGGACTGCAGCATGCCGGCGGAGGAGGAGGTAAATTTGATTGATGATTAAGATTAAAACTATTAAACGGTTTTTCAACTTGATATTGAGGCAATAAACCGATTGGACTTTCAAGACTTCTTCCGTTATTATTTAATTTATTAAAATGCATATCACCACATTGGGGTGCATAAAAATCATCTGGGCAATATGAATTTTCCCGAGAATATAGTTGCTCTCCATTTTGTAACGATTCAAAGCCGGAAGATTGAGATGATGCTCTGGACACAGTTTCTTTAGGTCCAGCGCTATCTAAAAAATAATTCTTTTGTCCATATACGTTTGGATTATTAAAATATCCACCAGAGACCCATGATGACTGCATAGCATAGGCTTGGATACCGAAACGTGAGGGTGAAACTATATTTTGTCGGCATACTGAATTATTTACGGGAAACATAATATTCTGTGGAGAACTTGGTGATAAAGTTGAAAAATGATTCTTTCGTGAATTATCAAATATAGAATGCATTGGATGGTGATTGTTGTTAATTTTTTGTCGAACGGAATATTCACAATTGTTATGTTGAATTGGTTGTTGTTGACTGTATGTTGTAAAAGGTGCAGGACGACACCAATTATTATTATTAGTATTATTTTGAGAATACATATGTGAATCTACAAAGGAATTTTGCAGTCCATGATTTATGTTATGATTCGAAAGTGTAACGTTTCCTGGAGAAAGCGACTTGAATTTTGAAATTGGGGAGCTTGGATTAAACAGAGACGAACTCATATCTATTTTACGTGATGTAGGACTTAAAAATCGTGGGCTTGTTGCTGTGCTAGTAAATGATTTTATGCTGCTACCGCTACTATTCAGCGAATTACTCTTATTACTAATATTATTACGAAGTGTTGAGTTGAAAAGATTACTATTTTCATTGGTTCCATCATTGAGATAATCATCTGAGTAAATTCGATGAAAGCTATTTGTTGTTGTATCCAGTAATTCTTTGTTAGATCTTTTAAAACTTGGAAATGACAATATGATAGCAGCTATTGAAGTGGCAACCTGTAATAATATAAATATTTAAACGTATTTAGCAAAAAATTGGATTAGTAATAATTTCATAAATATGTGCGATCTTAGGTTAACTTAAAGTTAAGGTGACTATGATAGGTAACGCATTATTGGCAAATTAGAAACAGGCACAACTGTTTATGAATCTAATTAGTTCGTATATGCCTGGAGGTTTCCCCAGATCACGGGAAAAGTGTATGCCTAATGCACAAACTTTACTACTGGGCAGCTCCAAGGAATTCATATAAGAAATACTGAATGCCAACAGAACTCTTACAAAATTCTTTATAAGATTGTACTGATTGTCAAACAAACAATATTCAGTAGAGATGTTTCGTTTGAAACGCGTCTCTTATTAAATTTAGTTCAGTTCATAGTTGTCTTGATATTTCATATGTCGTTAAATTACCCCATCAATAGTTGGCGAGCTTGATGGTTATTAATACCAACTACTTTTTATGTATCAGATTTTAAAGACGCTTATAACATCATGATGCATAATCCTTGCAACACGAGATTAAGGGACCATTACAAGAAAACAAAGAATCAGATAACAAAACTAATAAGACAAGCAAAAGAGGAATATATATGAAGACTATAGGCAACAACAACAATCTAAGTCCACTTTTTCGAAAATTTGATTTTGGAGATAATTCAAAAGCTTTAGTCGTCTACTTTGTATAAATCCTATCGAAAATATTTTATACTGCCCTTAAAATAAAAAAAAAAAATCATGACTAATATGGTGACGCCCAATTAAGACTTGGTAAATTATCGTTACCTTTTTCATATTTCGATAATAAATGAACAGGTAAAGAAGATGTTTTCTGTCGGGTAAATGCACAGCATTCTTTAGCTATATTTTTATCAATTTTATGCAAGCTGTAGAAACACTCGAGGCGAATTTATGGACGCTAATACATGTTGAAGAATATTTGCCTACCGGAAGTTCGGACGAGGAATAGAAAAAAACTGAGATTAAAGCAATCAAAAACAAATAGAATTAGAAAAGCACCTATCTACATGGCGACCAATATCACTTCCTGACGTTAATCAATTTCAATCTTAGTTAGGGATTTGCTCACTGACTGTGAGATTGATTGAATGAGCTTTATTTACAATCGGAAATTGAAAAGCATACACAAGTATTAAAACCGGAATAAATTGATTCTACAAAATAATAGAAAATTACTCTTCTTTGTACCACCTAGATGCTGTCTGGGAAGACGTTCATCAAACAAAATATAAGTAAATTGGAAGTCATTAGAGAGATGAAGAGTGGTAGTTGAAGAAAAAAAGAAAGGATTTGTACAGCACTCAAACTACCAAAAATAATAATTACCACCTTTTCATTCCCAGTAAATTAATTAAGCTGGAAAAATCGGTTCTTTGCAATTTTTATTACGAGTGGGAATTAATTCCCAAATAGATTTTAACCAGCCGTTCAAAGGGCCAAGGGACTATTATTATTAACAATCATTATATATTCTAATAAAAATTGTCGAATAACTTTATACTTCTCTTCACTTGCTATTAAACCCTTGCATTACATGATTTACTTGGTTACAATTTATGCCAAGACTAGCTTGAGTTACACTTAAGGTGACTTTAGCGTAAAGATGCATAGATGAATATGCAAATGGATTATCTGAGGTAATACAATTTTGAGACAAAAGAGAAAGAGAATTTAGTTAGATCCTGTTATAAAACAAATCTTTTAGCAATCATAGCAGTCTGTGATTTTACATATACGTGAATTACAAATATTTTAAAAATAGTAAAAACTTTACCTTCCAATGACTTACCTTTAAAACATCCATTCCATAGAAATCAACCGTTGGATTGTTTGCAATTCCAGCATACAAACTCCAAGCAGTTAGAAGTAGTGCACTCTTACCCAGCTTAAATCCATCTAAAATGTTATTAATGAAAGCAAGAAAAATGCTTCCAAAAGATACATTTAATGGATTTATGAACGAAATATTGATTATTGTTGATTTGCTAAATCGAAATCCCAAAGTGTAATAACATAAAACTAATATAGTTTTTATAAATAAATAAGATTTCTCAATGATTTCAATTTTCCAAATGTGTTGCAGATAATTAGCAATTACTTTTCCAAATGCAATTAAATGTGACATTGCGATATATGCAAAACTTGTTAGTGAATCTTCATTTACTAATCCATTTCTGGCTCTAGTTTCAGTTAACTCGTTGATTATAATTACAAAATTTATCACAGCCAAACCAAGTAAGCACAGCGAATTTATGTTTTTCAAAAAAAGTTTTCTCGACCTTTTTACATGTTTCAACAGCGGAGCCGTTTTTAGGCTATTTACACTTTGAAGAATAAATGCAGCCAATTTTGATCCCAAAATTATTTTCTTTTTATCTTGAAGAATTTTACATACATGCCGCTCACAGGTAACGCAAAGTCTATGCCTGTGTTCCAAAATTGATCTGCAAATTGTAAAAAAAATGAGAGAAGGAAATAAAACAAATATAAACACAAAATTACTTGTATTTTTTGAATTCTTTGTCAAAACTATGCTCGCTTTTCGGTTCAAATTGCGCTAATTTTTCAATAATAATTCTCTGATTTTCATTGCATGTTTCACATAATCCATTTCCCGAAGTATTCTCTTCAGGTGAACCTTTTGATCGAGCATATTGCACGATCGGTGGATTGCAATTAAGCTGAGCTTGTATCTCACAATTATAATCTCCATCCTCATTAAATCCATTATATTGATCACAATTAGGGCAATGCCAGCTGTTGCGTAAATCATAGGGGACTTTTATGTTATGGTTACAAAACCAGCAATTCACGAAAATTTTAAATTTAGATCTGTAAATAAAAGTTCACAATAAATTCATAAAAATTATGGAAAGAAAAAATGAAGCTTCCTTTTACCTTATTAATGTATAAACTTTATAAAGTAATAGAAAACTAACAAATGAAATAGCAACTATGGGAATATAACTAATTGAAATTGATATAAAGTTTTTCTCCATATTTCCGTGAAAATATACAATAAATTAAACTCAAATTCTAACCAAATCCAATACACGAGCAATATTCCGCCCGGCCGCCCGCCTTTTTAAATGACATTAAACTATTGACTTGTCAAAACTCTTCTTCTATATAATCTATAGAAACGCAGTACGCCAAGCTCAGTTTCCTGCTCGAGAGGTATTCCCAATCTCGCTGTTACTGTTGGCAATGCTTTCCTAGACTGCTCCTTCCCTGATCTAACAAAGTCTATTTACAGCACTGGATTTTGGATTTTGGTTTGGGGTAATTGTCATATTTGACAATTCGTTTTAACACGTGTTTACGTTGATTAGTCGGTCGGTTGAATTTGGAAAAAGTTTTAATTTTAATAAAATTTATAAAAATGCAGCATGACGATGTAATAATTTGATCAAAATAAGATAAAAGCAAATTTTCTATTATAAAATTAAATTTATTTATTTCAGGTTGTTTGGAGTATCATTAACAAATCTTTTTGTTCTCATAAAGTGAGGTAAGTGGTCAAGTAATTGAAAACAATAAAAAACGCGATTTTCACAAGAGTATTATTTATTTTTAGGACAGATACAAGAACATTTTGTCGGCATGAATATAATCTCACTGGTTTATGCAGTCGTAGAACATGTCCGTTAGCAAATAGTCAGTATGCAACCGTTCGGGAAGAGAAAGGTATCATCTACCTTTACGTAAAAACAGCAGAACGATCACATTTTCCATCAAAGTTATGGGAAAAAATTAAATTATCGAGAAATTTTGAAAAAGCCATTCAACAAGTTAATGAGAATTTAGTATTTTGGCCAAAATATATGATAGCGAAATGTAAACAAAGATTCGTTAAAATCACTCAGTACCTTATACGGATGCGTAAGCTGAAATTGCGAAGGCAGAAATTGTTGGTTCCATTGTCAACGAAGATAGAAAGAAGAGAAGCTAGGCGGGAACAGAAGGCATTAATTGCTGCTAAAATTGATAATGCAATTGAGAAGCAACTATTGGATCGGCTGAAAAAAGGCACTTATCAAGATATTTATAACTTCCCGGAAACAGCGTTTAATAAAGCATTGGAAGCAGAAGAAGTTGAGAATGATGAGGTTGAAGAGGAGGACGAAGAAGATGAAATGGAAATTGAAAAGGAAATGGAGTTTGAATCAGAAATTCAGAAAGAGTTTAGAATGGATGAAGAGTACGTAGAGGGTGATTCGGATAGTGATGAAGATGAACCAGAAAATGATGAGGTAGTTATTTTTATCTTTCAATACTGAGCAAGAAGGATATTCAAACTTTGTTTTATTTCAGGAAAGTGATTCTGGTGTAAGGGAAGAAGTAGATGTTGGTAGCGATTTTGAATCATCAGAAGGATCTGATATTGAGGTAAGATATTTAAAAATGTCTTCAATAAGTTTTATAGTAACCATTAATTTCTAGGATTCTGGGGCCTTTGTTAAAGCATTGAAAGATAAGGATAATAAAGCAGCCAAACGCAGCGCAGATGGAAAAATTCCCTCAGTCAAACGTAAGCTTAAGAAACCTAGAGTGGAAATTGAATACGAAATGGAAAGTGAACCTAGCACATCGCGAGAAAAACTTCAAAGCTGAGGTAGATAATTTGGGTTTTTTTCCCAAGCATCTTTTGTTATATAAAATAAATAATATCTGTAAGAAACACATTTGGTAATTTTGATTTGTTTTACACATAAATGCTATCGTTTTTTAATGAACAATAATTTTTTAGAGTTAAGACCATCTAAATCTTATACATTGTGGTGAGCGCATACCATTTAAGTTATCAGAATTTTTCTAGTATGTATCATCGAATTTTGTTTTTCTAACTATATAGATCGTAATGTGATTTTTTTTTCATCACTTCTTTTCTTTATATCACATTGAAAAAAGGCTAGAAAATCGACCTACTTTCGTCTATTTCTTTGTTTACCGAGCTTTTTCATGTGGTTCTTGTTCTTACCATAATTTTTCTCTGCATACTCTACATATAATCCTAAAAAGTCTGCCAAGTATCACATGGAGAACAAATCAGGGGCCATTCTTTAGAAGGCATTACATGATCCTTAATTTATTTCATTGAATGCAATTTCGAAGCAAAACAAATGTGAGATGTACATACAAGGGGAAGTTCAGTTCTATTATTGCATTGTCAAAAATGTTAGCTAATTCATATTGGATCAGAAAATACAATTTTAGATATAGCTTCCAATGAATGCAAACAGTGATTTTCTTTTAATACCTAAAAATTTTGAAGTCACATCCTTACGTACTCGTGTCATATTTGTGTGTTCCTATTTAATGAGGACTTCTACAATACTTTCAAGTGACACTATTGCTTTTAGTTCAACATAACTAACTCGGTATTGAATTATTCTAAACATAACATTTTAGCTTGATGCCTACTTCATTTAGTAAATACGCAGTGGGGTACGCAACAAGACACAAATAGAGGCTCTCGTTCTGTTGAGCGCTTAGAATACCGAAAAATATATTATTATAAACTGGTCGACCATGCGATACATACAAGCAACCAATAAAGCTATCTCAAAGAGAATTCGCAGTATATTTGTGAAAAGTAAAAAGGTGACCATTTTGAGTAGTTTTTATATTTTTTAAGTTCTTTAAGCAGTAAAGAATAAACAGCATCAATTTCTTTGTATTTTTTTCATTTTCTCTTTGTATGAGGGCAAGACTACGTTGTACGTGCCATACAATAGCTAACATTTTTCACTAAATTTTTTCTTAAGGCGATTCAATATCAAAGGCACTGTTGCTATAGCATGGGCTTTCAAAGAATGTATTTTTGTGGCTCCATCCAATATCTTCTTTTTTTTATTATATTATTTAACAAATTTTGAATTTTTTCTGATAACTATGGAGTACGAAAAAATAAAATCTTGAGGTGCTGTTGAGCGGTCATCATTTCCAAGGATCGAAAATAATCATTATTTTATATTTTTCATGTGGAAAAATAACATAGAAATAATATACTATCCTCATTAAGTGAACTTAAAATTTCTGGAGTAATTTTAAGAATTAAGAGTAAATATTATCCATTCCACAAGAATTGTCCATCGATTTTCATAACTTTTGTTAATAGTAACAGTTATTTCTTTTTTTGAGAATGTCGCTTCGAAAAAAAGTTTTCATGCAAAAAACATGTTGATAAAACCAGTTGTTCATTAAATGTTGCAAGAAGCGTGCAAATTAGTATTCACTAAAACTAGCTACAGAAATTAATTAAATTTTTTTCATTTCTGTTGCACCAGAACCCTAGGGAACGAAAGCTACTTATTCTGAAATAATGGTAAACCAACAACAAATAAAATTAGATCGAAAAATAAAAATAAAATATTTTCTTTAAAAAGTTAGGATGTGTGTGTGTCATTTGTCTAATTACGTCTGTCGTTTCGCCTGGAAAAGACTAAACAAAAGAGAAAAACTATTTCAATAACAGAAAGAAATGAATGAATCGAAACGCAACTTGGTAGGTAACTTATTGAACTATTGGGAATGCGAATGCTTTGAAATTTTTTAGGATATATTTGGATATCAGATGAAGTTAATTGTGAAGGTTAATTTTTTATGAAAGTACTTATGATTTTCAATTTTGGTGGCCACTAGAATAATGACCGGTGGCTACGTATAGCCAGGGTTACACTACCAAGGCGGAATTCTATTCCCCTCCTTTAATGTCTAGTTGTAGAGAGGCAGCAAGCCTTGACTATAGTTGGGCCGTGAAGTAACGAGGTTTAATGTCAACACCGGCAAGACTGTCCTGATACTTTTTACCAGGAAAACACTGATAGCTGGGCTACGAGAATCTAATTTCCTAAGGAAAACTATAGTTATCATTGGAAATATCTAATGTTAACGTTACTCTAAATTATATTAGAATCTGCGCATAAGTACACAATCATGGATAATATCAGAAGGTCATTCTTAGCGTAACGCAGGGCGTGCGGTGCGACAGAACTATGCATTGGATTTATATGGTTGTCATAAAACCGTGGCATGGTTTAGCATAATTTGAGAAATCACTTACTTACAACATATATCACTGAGCATGCAGCTGACGGCACGGTACAGTCTTCCAGGCTGAATTTATGCAATATTGATCTGTGCTTATGAGAATCTAAAGGGAGCGTCTAGCAAAGAAAGTATCTTTATACATATTTTCCGACGATTAGGCAGCAGCAATTAGAAAAATTTCATCTTCCGCAGTAAAATCAAAGCTCATGTCGGAACACCAAACCGACCTTGATAAACTGAGTTGATCCAATCGGGTTAATCTGATCTGGATCTCGGGACATCAAGGCTTTGCTGGCAACGATAAACCTGATGAACTTGCTAGAGAATGCTCAGCTACATCTCTCATATCCGAGAAACGCTCATCAGATGGCCACCGCATGTATTGGAGAGAGAATCGTGAGACAGAACTGTATCAATCGTTTGATGACGTTTGCCTCTATGGAAAGGGCGAGGGAGGTTCGGCGGCACGATTGAATCGACGTTAGACTCTTAACTGGTCTGTTTGTCGGACACTGTTAACTGAGGAAGTAACTTGCCACTATTGGCGTGGACTCTGATCCTACCTGAAGACTGTTTCTGGAGGATAATGAGAGTGCTTTAGATGACTTGTGTGAATGCCCGGCGATAGCTAAGTACAGAAAGGTAACTTTTGGTAAGCCCCAGCAAATGGGCCCTAGTGAGATTGTGGACAAATCGCTTCGCAGATTTTTAATCCTATTCAAGGGGACTGGCTTGCTTTAAGGAGATGGAATGATCTGAAGAGGCTCTCAGTGGCCGCAGCGTGCATCTCTCTCTCTTTAATCAAAATTGTGGCAAGTCCAACGTCCAGTAAAATCTAAGTTAGACAGAGCACAGAGAATGGGCTGATTAAAAATTATTGACTTCTTTGTTTAATGTAAGCAGACAAACAAATTTAATTAGAGCGACAATAAAAATCCTATCTGCAATATTGGGTAATCTTTCATTTACCATAGCAAAGTCGGTACGCAATTACAACTTCCATTGCAAGTCTTGTTGTGTTCACCTTGGTGGCTGTTGAATAAAATAACAAATTTTTCTCACTAAATAAACAATACTAAGTAATTTTTACTTACCCCTCCAATTCCTCAAGAATCTCACATGTATGCAAAACTTTCATTATTGGTACCAAATATATTGAGCAACAAAAGGAAGCTTTCAGAACAGACAGTCAAGAAAAATTTCAAAACATTACGTTATGTCACACACCTATGATGAAAAAATATATGCTTATGGAGGGGGGGGGGGGGGGGGGTCACCCAATGATTAAGTGTATGGACAATACACCTGTGCAAATTCTCAGATTTTACTAACTACATTTTATCCGCTTTTGTAACTCTGAAGAAGTTGTCTCGCAAATTACATCCGATGACGATGTGATCTGATGCCACACATAATTTTCTAGTTCGGATGATTCTATGTGCGAGCACATGAACCGGTGAAAAGTGCAAGATTTTCGCGATATGTTAGTGTTACAAGGTCGCGGAAGTCTTTACTAATTAATTGCAAATAATTATGCGCTTGCTATAATTTCCAAACGATTTTATTATATGTATACCTACCAATGTTTACATAAGTGTATATATGTTTACAAATTTCTTTAGGAAGTTGACTCTCAAATTATCATAATCGGAAGTAGTGGTAGAGTGGAAGTTTTGAATGAAATTTCTGCTGGCATTGTTCGTAAACACAAAGTGAAGTTTTTTATGTTTTTTGTTTTACCATTTACTATTTTTGTATGAATAAAATTTTCATATTTTTATATTATTTTAATATACTCTCAAAAAACGCGGCTGTGTTTTAATTGAGAAGCAGAAAAAAATGTTTTAGAATGATAATAATCAAATTTGTGGTTTCGCGGGGTGATCACAGCTGTGATTGTTGAGTTTTTTATGTGTTGTTTTTCATTCTAAAGAGAATCAATGTGATAAAGCAAAAGTGAAATATAGTAAAAGTAATATTTTTTTAAGTGATTTTCGATAGATATTTATGTGTAATAGTTGATTTCAAGAGTGCCTTAATAATGGAATCAATAAAATTTGATCCAAATTGGGATACTGCAAAGTGGAAAACGAACATGATATGGAAGTTGCGACTGCCAAAACGTGGCAAAGGGTACATAAATGAGGTAAAGATAATTTGAATTTTTATATTATTAAAATCTGCATCTGCATCTGCATTAAATTTCCTCTTAGATATATACTTGACATTGAAAACATTCAAGATATTTGCGCGCTCTTCTGGTGATTAACATTTCAGTTTCGTAAAAATCTACTGGTCAAGCAAGTTACGAAGGTCAAGAAGCGGTCGTCATAGTCGGTATTGCATTTTTTCTGGTTTAACAGAAGCGAAACAAAAACGAGAGTCGTACAAAAAAAAAATTTCTACGCACCTTCTCGCTGTAACAAAATGTATTCTACTTTAATCTCAGGAAACTTTCATAATGAGCGCTTATTAGTTCTTTTGAGAGAATTATTGCTCCGCGTGTCGCCATGCTAAATGGTAGAATTACGATCCTATAGTTCAGACTATGTGCGGAGTCTGCTAGAGTTTCATTGAAGTTATTTATATAAATATTCAAGTGATTAATGGAAAATGATATTTTTTAATAGTCCCGCACGACTGAAATGTATAAATTTGTCTTTCTTTGCGATTTTGACTGAGTTACCTCCGTCAGCTCTTTTGATGATAGGATGTGAATATAATTATTTTAAATTGCGGAAAAATTAGCGTTAAAAAAATGTAAATGTTATTGGGGAGGGTTCTTTTTTAAAAAGTACAAGTCATGTTATCTGTTTATATAGTTCCTGGGTATATAATATAGGTATACATACATATATACCTATGACTTTATTTAGAATGATTGTGATTTTTAACAATATAACAATTAAAAATTATGGGTTTTCAGAAGCATTAAGAATTGAAAACAGGAATATAATAACAATAACAATATTTACTATAAATATTTGGTTACATAACTGCAATATGGCGGAATTTCAAAGATAAGACAAAATAGATACATAGGATAATTTTTTATTAGTATAAATCAATATAATATGTACTTTGATAGGGGAAGGGAGGGTAAGATGACGATAGTAAGCTTTTGTTTATTTTTATATCCTCGTGGTTTTGACCTAAAGTCTTAGTTATTTATTTAGAGCAATCGTTAATAGATTTACTTTCAAATACTAATTTTCTGAGCTTAGCATCGCTATTTCATGTGATTCGCATATATAAGCTCATTTAAGATATATTGAACAGAAATATCACATCTCATTTTTACTAGTGTCATTACAGATCACTCAAAGTTCTGCCGCCACGAAATTCTTGTTCTCGTCTTCTTCCATATACATAATTTCAATACAAAAGGTCACAGCAAAATTTGTGAGATAAGGAGCTCGTCATCTTGTCCGCCTGTTGAAGTTCGCCAACTTACCCGAAACGACCATTAATAAATTAAAGTGGTAAAAAATATTACAATAAATATTATTTGAAATTTGCTTTATTAATTCAAGTAACAAAAAGCATATAATTTAAGAAAACCCTTGGATGGAAATTCAAAGAGTTACCAAATTTGATGATAACACAACTTTTTCGAGCCTAATTTTACAATGACCAATGTGAACACATGAGACGCTATTGCGTGAATAATAGATGGGTGCTGTTGTTAGTTTCTCCTTAATCGTGGAAAAGGAGCCAACTTAATCCTGTACAAATCACAGAATTAGTGCCATCGGCCGGCAACCCCATGTAATTAACGATTCGTCATCTTACCCTCCCTTCCCCTATAAATAATAATACGTAAATTATTTTTTCAATTCATTAAATAGCTTTATTCTTTACAAATTGAACTCATTTTCTTTTATAAACTTATAATTATTTAATATTTTTATTTCTAAATGTAGTTCAGAGGCCCGTGCGTACGATTTTTCTAGAGAGGAGACGGGGAGTTGAAATAGAAAAATACAAACAAAATTCTTTTATTTGTAGATAGTTAAATGACAAATTTGTACGAAGAATATGTTCAATACATACAGGTTTTTCACATTAAATTCACCCTATTGCAAATGAAATTCTCTTTTTGCAAATGAAAATCACCCTTTAGCAAATCAAGTATTTTTGCATATACGAGTATAAAAAAATCATCAAATAATGTTAATTACATAGTACAATATCAACAATTTTATTATAATTAATACAATTACATATGGAGATAAAGGTTTATGAAAACAGTGTGCATATAATTCAATAATAATAATAAAAATAATAATACAATATACATATGTACATACATATAACCTAGTCTATAACGGTTCTCGTGCAGCAGCAGCTGATAACTTAACATACACCTACAACTACATATTCATATAATAATAACAATTTGTACACGCAGCAGTTCCAACAGACTTATTAATTACATCTACCAAATTTCCACGATTTAAAGGATCAGCGAATATACATAGATTTATCACATTAAACTTGATTTTGGGAAAAACTTCTTCGATGGGGTTCAGCATTGGAGAATATGTTGGTAGAAAAAGTATAGTGTGCCTTGTCTGACCACCAAGATCACGCAAATCATACATCTTGTTAATAAGTTATACTGCTGAATTACTTAATGCCATACTATTCCCCAATTATTTAATTCAACGCGTTTTTCAAATTAAATCAGCAGTTTTTAAATAATTTTTATCAATTCACTAACCCTTGACTAAATAACTTTGTGTGTAAACGTGAATGGATTTACATGGGATTTTTTGATGTAATAATACAAAAATATTTGATTGAAAGACCCTGGCCAAGGCCACGTCCTTAAACGGTTGGTACATAGATCGACAGTGGCTACTTAATTATTAGCATGAACATTAGTAAACAATAAAAAGAAGGTAAATTAAATACTATATCATTTAAAGCGTTTAGCAGGTTCAGGTACTTAAGCAGGAACAACACATCTTAAAGCCAGACTTGGCAACTTAAGGTATAAACATACAATTTTTTTTAATTTTTTTTTATTGCTGTGGGTTTCAAACCCTGACTAAAAAAATGAACTAAAGACTGTTAAACATATTCTAAACTTCAATTAACCCAGAATAAATATTCCCTAAGACGCTTACAACAATAAAACCGCAACAGTCAGACTCAGGTCTACATGTAACCTCCACTGGTTATGAGACCCGAGGTCAGTCAATTAGCAAGGTGCCAAATGACTATCTCACATCAAGTCTCAGTGCCCAGCATAAGTCACAATTATGGAATGATTAGATTGGACGTGGAGTCCTAACTGCTAGCATGAGGGGGGCGTTCCACGAAAGCCTGTCGCTGTCATCTGCCATATAAAAAAAATTTCTTGCCTACACCAAAACGATGCAGCACACACACTGACTTATAACAATGGACTGAGCGATTTGCTATTTCATGTGGCACAAAAAATATTGTGTTTCTGTATATCACCGTTAGAGCACCCTTTAAAACGATTACATAAAAATCATGTAAAACTCAACCAATCAGATGAAATTTTACACCCGAAAATCGAATTAAATTAAAAAAATGGATTTTCTTGTGTCCAAGTGATATTTTAATCGTTTATAAGGAATTAAACTCATTCCGACTTTAATTTTCAAAATTTATTCTTAACTGAATCCTGCTTATGGGCAAGAGAGACGGAGCATGGTAAACACTATCTTTACCTTATTCCTTCTGAAGTGATTGCATCCGTAGCCAACATAAAAACATCAAATGGCATAAGCAAATGCTCCCGAATGCAATATTTTGTGTTGGTAGCTCCAACTCTGCCATAGGGCGAAAGAGAGAACTATAAAACTTGTGCCATACTTTCCTATAGGAAAATGGCAATACGCTCAGTCCATTGTTATAAGTCAGTGAGCACACATCTTGCCCTGAAGGGACCCTTACACCACTTATCCTTCTTCAATATGAAGGCGCAGAAGTTTTATCTTCTTACTACTGTGCCTCATCCTCTCAATGATACTGAGGGAAGAAAATTTTTCGAGTTTCCCTTTTATTGATGACCTGAAGAGTAGCGGACTTATTGGACCATCATCTCGAAGAGGGCTCCAGGAGAGCGGGAGGTGAAGAAAAAATTTAAGGCATCATAACGTTACGATAAGTTTGATCCAATAAATAACCTCTTATAAACAGAAAGTCTTAGTCCACTGTCCTGAGTAGTACACAATTTTCTTTACATCTTCCGCCCTTCTCTGTCTGAGACCAAAACAATATTTCCCTTCCAATTTTACCGAAATAACTTTGCTTTCAAAGAGTTTTGTATTCCTCCACTGTGGAAGTAAGTATATAATTTTTCACGCGCAAATTTTTAGAAAATGTACTAAAAGCAAATGAACTACCAAATTCATATAAAGTATACTGATAAAGTTAATAGTTTCAAATGTATCTTAGGATAAATGCAAAAAATTTCAATGCTTCAGCTAATGTGCAATGCAGAAAAAGGAATTCTAGAGGTTATATAGTAATATCGTTGATTGGGTGTATACAAAAAAATTGTTTCACTTTAGTTTTGTTTAGGGCCTTTGTCGCCGAACTAGCTTGCTTTGATAGAAGAATTTACCTGTCTATAGTCTCGAACGCTCTCTTAAAATACAAGAATAGCGTTACCTTCCCCCATTTCATTCTGATTCCTTCCAACCTTCGAAAATTTTTCCATATTTACAATTTACCATGTAATTCATACTTGCTTTTTTATACCCTAGATGAAATCTATAGGGTATACTAAGTTTGTCATTCCGTTTGTAACACCTCGAAATAATGATCGTAGAGCAAAATGGATTGGACACCCAAGCATAATATTAAAAGTTATTTTGATTTTTGCATGTCCGTCCCTCTATGCGCACGATAACTCGAGAATGCGTATACTTAAAGAGCTGAAATGTTGTGCACAGAATTAAAAAAAAAAGTAAAATTAAGTTCGAAAATGAGACAAATCGGGCAACTCATTTGTGGGGTTGCCACACAAAAATTCCGTTTTCCACTATATATTTGGATACTGCCTGAGAACGCGTTGATGTAGAGAGCTGAAATTTGGTACATGGTGTTTTCATTGTAGGTTTTTTACGTATATTTTGAAAACGATCAGTTCAAGATATTTTTATTGTACCAAAAACTTCTTCAGAATAGGAAATCCTATAAAAGTGGTTATAATCATTTTTTCTGTGCGACAAACCGTTCTAGGTATAAATGCGAAAAACCACTTCAAAAATTCAACTTGCATAGATCGGTGAACTTACGAAATTTTATACGGGCATTCATCTAGGGTATCATAAGAATTGGTCCTAGACCAATTCTAGCTTTTTTACTTGTCTAAAAAGTATTTATATGGCCAATTGGTGTGACCTCCACATGGAACTTCTATGGTACGCGATCAGAGATAACCGTACTACAGATGAAACCTCTATGATCGCTGGGTCGAAAAATTCAATTTTCTGTACTTTAATTTTAGCGCTTAAATTGATATATATATTTTTTTGTTACTACAAATATTTCTTCACCACTTAATATTTTAAAATGAAATTAATATGAACGCGCGAATCAAAAGATCTGTATACTGGTATTTCACTATTCATTTTCTCTACACTTTCTATAAAATACTTATTAGATTTGTCCGCTATGCTCTAACTACTTGTGCTTGTGACATCTTCAAAATAGAATGCAGACTGCAGATACATATATCTGTTTTTGATTCCTTTAGCACAGTCCATTTTATGACACACCACATCTCCTTTTGATCTTTGACTCCATCGATAAATATAATCCGTATCGTTTTGTAATTTGTCCATTCCCTCTCGTAATTAGTTAACTTAGCTCTTTGATAAGTATTAATCTTATGTTCTCTTAATATTACTAATTCTCTATTATACCACCTATTTATCCTACTTACACTCTTATTTTCCACTAACCTTGATATTATTTCTTCCAACCTGATTTTTTTATTTTTATCGTAGTGCATATTTTCTTTCATTTCTCTACTCTAGATACATGGACTTTACTATATTCAATATCAATTTCTAATGACTTGTGATCACGCTTAAATTATTCATATTGGTATTTACGTAATCAAAAATAGTTTTTGTCGTTGCCGTAAACCCATTGACTATAAGAAAAGGTGGTTTTAGAATTGTATAATAATATATTAGCTGTATTCATTTGTATTCGCAGTATAGAGCAAAACAAAAGGTACAAAAAAAAAACGCCGCATATATTTTCATAAAAAGATTTAAATGAAGTGAACAGTACAAATGGTTCGTTTCAATTGACAGAACTATTTGTTCTAACCAGTATATGGGAGCTCTAGAATAAGGTACACAAAAGAACACACATATTATTATAGTAATATATAAAAAAAAGTTCAGTTCCCAATAAGCAAAAAATGTAGAAATTTCCATTTAGAATTCCAATTGAAAAACAAGATGATTCTCAGAATTACTTCAACTTTTTACACGCTAGCATCTATGTAAATATTTTTGAAGTTCATTTTTTGTAATTCATTTATCGTAATATAATACAAAAATGATAATACAAAAATTACGATCATTCAAGTTTTGTTAGTATTTGGGCACAGAAGAACAACGAAATGAAAGGAGAAAAAAATTCGGTTAAGAGCGCGTCGGGCTCGCGCAAGCAGAAATCAACGAACAGTCGATCGACCAAATTAAAGTATATTTAAATCTAATCCAAACTTGCCTGTGGCAACTGAATAGGCGGAAGCAACCGTAATTTTCTAAGAGTTGATCATATTAGTAAGAGTTGTCTTACATATATGTAAGTTAACACAAAAAATATTTTTTTTTTTCAGCAACTATGAGATTGACGAAAAAAAACGACAGTTTTCCTGTTATGACCAATACCTTCTAACTCCGGTTATATCAAAATTTTACTGTATTTTGTCGCACATTTTGGGCTAAACTTATAACCAATTATGGGGGGGGGGGGTGTCGGCGTTGTGCGACGTCAATATAGATACCTAGATGGGTGGGGGTGGTGGTGGGGTGGTCAGAGCATTCTCAGCGCTGCCTAAACATATAGTAAACACGAAATTTTTGTATGGCAACCCTACGAAAGAGTTGGTCGATTGGTCACATTATCGGACAGTATTTGCAAATTGTATGAAAACGCCATGTACAAAATATGAGCTCTCCACCTCGACACCTTTTCAGGCAGCTTCCAAGTATGTAGTGAAACACAAAAGTTTTGTATGGCAACACTAAGGGGTAACCCGATTTAGTCCACTTTTGTAATTTTATTTACCATTGCTATGAAAACACCACGTACCCTATGAAGAAGTTACCCGATCGGTCCCATTATTGAATTTAATTCATATTAAAAAAAAAACGTGTAAAAAATTTCAACTCTCTACGTCGATGCGTGAGGCAGTGTCCAAATGTATAGTGAAAAACTAATGTTTTGTACACCTAAATTTAGTCGCCCGATTTGGTCCATTTTTGAACTTATATTTGCAATTTTTATGAAAACGTCGTGTACAAATTTGAGCTCTCCACGTCTACGCGTTCTCTGACAGTTGCCAAATATATAGTGAAAAACCAAAGTTTTGTATGGCAAAATCAAGAAGGGGTTGCCCGATCTAAACAATTTTTGCAATTTTATTTACTATTGCCATATACACACCATGTACCAAATTTTAGTTCTTCATGTAAACGCGTTCTTAGGCAGTGCCCAAGTATATAGTTGAAAACGAAATTTGTGTATAGCAACCCTACGAAGAAGTTGCCTCATTTGACCCAATTTACGTTTTTTTAAAAACGCCGTTTACAAAATTTGAGCTCTCTACTTGTACTCGCTGTCAGATAGTGTTCAAATACATACTAAAAAATGAAATTGTATGACAACCCTACGAAGGAGTTGCCCGATTTAGACCATTATTGAATTTTTATTTGCAATTTGTATGAAAACACCGTGTACAAATTTTCAGCTTTCCACATCGACGCGTTCTCAGCAGTTTTTTAGATTTCGACAACTGCGCCATCTATCGTGTCCAAAACTATCTTATCTCTTATGGAACCAACAAAACACATTCATAAAATTTTATTGAAATCGGTTGGGCGGTTTTGGAGATTAGTGTACACTGGAGTTTTATATATTAAGATTTAGCAAAAATTTGGATTTGTTTTTAAATCCTTATAAGGTGGTCCAAGCGATCCAAATGAACAATTTTACGCTTGCCTCTTGTGCCACGCTGAATTCTGTATTACAACGTCATTAATTCTAGTTACTACTGAATATTGTCCTTCCCAGTGTTGTTGTAGTTTTGAAGAACGTCCATTATGTCGTTTCAGGTTGTAAAGCCAAACAAGATCACCTTCGTTAAATCCTGCAAAATTAGCACGTAAGTCATAGCCGGTCTTCATCCGATCAGTATTTGGTGCTAATTTCGTTCTCGTGGCCTCGTGCACATCAGCTATTTGTTGTTTGAGCTCCGATACGTAGTCTTCTGGTAACTTTTGTTCACCTCTGGGGGTACCAAATTTGAGGTCGCTAGGTAAACGCATCTCCCTGCCGAATATGACCTTAGCTGGGGTTTGTCCGGTAGTGTTATGAACAGTTGATCTATATGCCATTAGGAATATAGGAATATGTCGATCCGAATCTCGTTGATGATAGTCAACTACTATCTTTAGGTGCTCGATCAATGTTCTGTTGAAGAGCTCTACCATGCCATCAGATTGTGGGTGGAGAGGAGTTGTTCTAGTTTTTCTTATTCCCAACATTTTACACATCTCCTGGAAAGTTCGCGATTCGAAGTTCCGTCCTTGGTCCGAATGAAGTTCGTGATGCACACCAAACCTACTGACCCAATTTGTTATTATTTGTTCCGCAACTGTGTTGCCTCTTGATTAGGGATTGCATAAGCTTCAGGCCATTTACTGAATAGTCAATGGCAACTATTATAGAACGGTTACCGCCATCCGTTTCTGGAAAAGGTCCAGCGATGTCTACAGCTATCCTTTCAAAGGGGGCTCCGACATTATACTTATGCATTTCTCCTCTGCTTCTGTGTTGCGGCCCTTTGCAAGCAGCACAGACAGTGCATCTGCGACACCACTCCTCCACATCTTCTCGCATATGTAGCCAATAAAATCTTTCTCGTATTTCGGAAATTGTTTTGTTCACTCCCAAATGTCCTCCAGAGGTTCCACCATGCATTTCTTCTAGAACATCTTAACGTTTGATGCTGGCACGGCTATCTGCATTCGGAATGATTAGCCGTTAGGTGCTTCCCACTTGTGTTTTAATTTTAATATAGGTACTACATTCAACATGAATAGAATTCCATTGAGTCCAGTAACTTTTTAGCTTCTTGCTCCGTTCCGAAATATCCTTCCAGTCTGGGCATTCCATGTCTTCTTTCCAAGCAAGAATAGGTGAAATGTCCGGATCTTCTGGTTGTGCTGTTCGCAGGTCCTCGTTGTCCCAACCTGTAGATGGTTCCACGGTTACCAACCAACAGTATAGTCGCTGTTGTTTCTTTTTCTTCCATTCGGGCGCAATGTTTGCATTCAAGTTTGCATGAACGTCGTGAAAGGGCGTCTGTATTTCCATGCATACGACCTATTCGGTGTTGGATTTCAAAATCATAAGCCTGGAGTCGCTCTATCCATCTCCCCACTTGTTCCTCAGGGTTTTTAAACTGCAGAAGCCATTTAAGCGCTGCATGGTCGGTGCGAAGGATGAATTTATTGCTGGCATCCGTGTCCAATATAATTGTTTTTCCCAGTCTTGGATAGTGAAGTACTGGGGCTTCACAGAGATGATGCTTCAAATTTTCAAAGCTTTCGTTGTATTTATCCGACCATACGCACGGCAGTCCCTTTTCTGTAAGTTGATGTAGACTCCTTGCTATATCTGCAAAACCTTTCACGAATCCCCTGTGGTAGGTAGCTAGGGCAGGAAAACTCCGTAATTGATGTTTGTCCTTTGGAACTGGCCAATTTTTGACGGATTCTACCTTCTCTGGATCGGTTCTTACTCCTTGTGAACCTGTTGGGCAGTAGCTGGTTTTGTCTCCTTGACATTACTACCATTATCCAAATTGACGATTTGGTAAACGGGTTCACAATTATAGCACTTTCTTTTAGTTGTACCTCCCTTTCGGATGTGTTAAGCACTCTGACTGATATTATGTTGCACCTTCTGCTTTCACTAAAGTCTTGCCAACAATGATGCTCGATGTAAATTTTGTGGGGTTAAGCTCCACCAGATAGAACCGGCAGGTCCCGATGTCATCAGTAAGATTTGTCCATATTAGTGCCTCGGAACATGGCGAAAGAGTAATATTTTCGCAGACCATCGTCCTTACTTTCGCAGGATAATCTGCTCCTTCTTCTAGTCTCATAGGAATTTCTATGTTCCCATATTTGAGAATCCGCTTTCCTACATCCAGATTCATTTTGAATGTGGTCATGAAGTCTATTCCAAGAATGCATTCATCCATTATGTCTGAAACCAGGAAATTGTGAGGAAATAGCAGTTCGCCTAGTTGAACATCTAAAGTTATTTCCCCATACACCTGTACTGCTGCTCCAGTTGCTGTTCTTAGTAGATATTTGGTGGTGTTGTGAAGCCATTTGTTCTTAACAAGATCTGCTCTAATAATTGATCTTGAAGCTCTAGTATCGATAGTGACTGCGCAGTAATTTTTTCCTACACTTCCATATAAAACAAGACTGTTATTATTTCTCTGAAACTGGCCTACTTGAATGATGGCTTCGGGGCTGTCGATTCCACCAACCAACTTTTGCCCCACAAAGTTGGTTTTTACTTGTTTTCCGAATACTCAACAGGAGAGATAATGCGACTAGTCATAGCTTGATATTTAGTCTCTCCACGAATAGCTTGTTCCCTGGCTCGACATCTTTTGCATTCTTTTTTCCCCTCTTCTTCTGGTGATTCCACTCGTCGACGTTTTCTGCAGTCTCTTTGAAGGTGCCCTGGTCTATTACAATTCCAGCATCGAAGGACACCACGTGAAGCCGGGCCAAAGTTTACCTAATAATAAGTTAAGAAGGTTTAGAGCAAAATGGGCAAATTTCTGGTGTTTTTTAGAAACAACTAATTTCATATACTTTCGGCACAGTATATATCATACAGTAGCCTAGCTCTGTCAAAACTGTCAAGTAAGTAGGATGCTTCTATAAAGAGACTATACTTTCTCTTTCAACAGTTTTAACTAACACACTAGTCAATTTTTAATACATGGATTCCTATGTAAATCTAAAGTGGAAGAAAGAGAACTGATGGCATTCTTAAATTTTTACTAGAGGGAAAGAGGCAAAATGACACCACTTTACCGTCAAACAGCTGTTTAGTAATGGAACAATACATTTGTCGCCGATTGCCGATATGTGTACATACATAAAACTAATACTTCCGTCAACGGTCGTGCAGCTAGCTACTGTTCGCCCATTTATGTCCGTATCATACTTAATAGTTCCCTCTAGTGGGAGAAATTTTAAGGTTATGTTTTTTTAATTGAAATTCTAAAATTCACTTTTCAGTAGTTAGTTCTAAGCTATTCTACTGTATGATATATACTGTGCTTTCGGCTTGTGCATGAATGGGGGAAAAGAACTTGTCTATGCACTACTGTAGTGCAACTGAGACAACGAGTTAAAAACAAAAATCGAGAGAACGTAGGATTACCCGAACGACAAAATCTTATTAAATCCCTCAAAATCCTTTCAACCTATTCATAATAATGTACATCGGGCCATACTACCTTCCATTTTTAAGAAAAAGATAAATTTCGCTTTGGTCCAGATGCTGAAAGGAGATGTAAAATTCCTCTCAAATGAAATTCTCATTTTTCCCGAAAATAACAGAGAATTCAGCATGAGTTCTCCCACTTAATCTCTTCATAGCAAAACGAATGTAAACAGAAACACGTGCTGTTCAAATATCATAGGATTATAGCAACAACATGTGTCCTTCTAGTCCTTTTACAACAACAACATGTGTCCTAACATTATCAATATTTCATGAAAACCGGTTTTCACAAAAGCGCGGGAGCATTTTATGAGAGTAAAACGAGAAAATTCCGCCCCTTCTCATTTATTTACGAAAATGAAACATTTGCCATTCTGTTTCGGTGCATGCAACTTGCGCTTTCACATTTTTTATCTTTATTCATAAAATTTTTAAAGAGAGTTTGATTTTTTTCGATTTTCTTTCTTTCTTCCTTCCCTTTCTTGCCGTGTGCATTTTAAATGTAAAACACTCGGATATCTCACCAGCTTCTTAACTTATTATTAGGTAAACTTTGGCCGGGCTCTGTGATAATTGCACTCTGTTGCAAGTATATTCTTCCACTGAAATTTCTCTCACTCGTACTGCACTCTGGGAAGCTTGTCTGACGGATTTATATGCTAATGCACAGGCTAGTGCTTCTGCTGTTGATTTCTTGTTGTAAGTTTTGTTTTGAAATAGCGTTCACAAATGCCTCCGTCGCCACTTCATTAAGAAAATCCGCATTTACGCTGAAATATGAAAGATGCGCTAATCTTTCTACATCAGTCTGCAGTTGTTGTAGTGATTCGCCATGCTTTTGAATCCTGTTGCGCAACTGTAGGTGATATACTTGCTGCATGTGTTCATCTCCGTAACGTAGTTTTATCGCCTGGATTAATGAAGTGTAATCACGTTGCTTTTCAATCGGTACAGTTTGTAAGAGTTCTGAGGTAGGACCTCGAAGTGCTAATACCAGAGCTATAGCTTTGTCTTCATCATTCCAAACATTTACCTCTGAAGTTGCCTCGAATTGTCTCTTGCAGATATGCCACGAATTTTGACAATCAAATATTGGAGGTTTCATTCCAGATCTACTTTAAAACTGTCAAGCTGCTCGGTGTCTTTTTGTTCAACTTCCGACACTTGTTGTTGAACTTCCAACACTTCTTGCTTCTCCAATTTTCACATTTTGTTTGTCTAATGAACCTTTCAGAAAGCTCTTCTGTTCCTCCAAACAAGTTTCTATACAATTCTGCAGAGAATTTTTTTGTTCATCCCAACGGGATTCCAGAGAATTCTTTTGTTCCTCAAAAGCATTCTTTTGTTCGTCCAGACGTGTTTCCATAAATTTCTCTACGGGCAGAAATTCATTCTTCGCACGGACCATGCAGCGTTTGAATATCTTCTGCAGTTTAAGAACCCTGAGGGACAAGTGGCGAGATAGATAGAGCTACTCCAGGCTTATGATTGTGAAATTCAAGACCGAATAGGTCGTATCCATGGAAATACAGACGCCCTTTCACGACGTCCATGCAAACTTGAATGCAAACATTGCGCCCGAGTGTAAGAAAAAGAAACAACAGCGACTATACAGTTGGTTGGTAACCGTGGAACCATCTACAGGTTGGAACAACGAGGACCTGCGAACAGCACAACGAGAAGATCCGGACATTTCACCTATTCTTGCTTGGGAAGACCAGACTGGAAGGATATTTCGGAACGGAGCAAGAAGCTAAAAAGTTACTGGGCTCAATGGAACTCTCTTCATGTTGACTGTGGTATATTAAATCGCAAGTGGGAAGCACCTAATCATTCCGAATGCAGATAGTCGTGCCAGCATCAAACGTCAAAGATGTTCTAGAAGAAATGCATGGTGGAACATCTGAAGGGCATTTGGGAGTGAACAAAACAATTTCCAAAATACGAGAAAGGTTTTATTGGCTACATATGCGGGGGGAGTCGTAAAAAAGCTCCAGTTTTTGAGGAAGTTTATATTGAGCGTTGGAAAGAATTTTGAACTGTGCAGAAGTAAAAGAAGGTGAAAGGTCTAATGGACGATCAAATATAGCTCTATCCAACTGTAAAACGTGGCGGTGGCTATCTAAAGATATAGGTATATTTTGCTTTCGTATTAAAAACTGGGTAGGTATCTTGAAAAAATAAAGTAAAAGTAAGCTTAATAATACGACAAAGTTTCTTAATGACCAGTTTTTGAAGGAATTGACAAAAATACGGCAAAGCATGTAAGCAACTACTAATAAATTTCTTCACATGTTTAACCGGAAAATGGAAAAAAACATTTTTTTTTAGATAATTGTGGCTGCCATCTTATAAAAGATACGAAAATACTTCTGGGTTTTCCACAGCGTACCTACATATATATTTTTCTTTTACATACATATGAACCTCCAACGCGTTTTGTCTTATCAGGAGATTATCAGGGTTCTTTGTATACTGAGGGATTGATTAATTTAGCTGTTAACTAAACTCTCATGGGTTGCTAACGCATGAGGAAAACAATATAAGGCCAGCCTTCTTTAATAATAGAACTCTAAAAAACATTCCAGTCAACAACAAATTGAAACCCAAAATTAATAATATTGACAAATGCGGGGTCGATAAGCTAAATTGTGCGGATTGTGATGCCATTTACATTGAATCTATAAGACCAAGATTTAAGGAGCATACAAATAGCGCCAAGGCTCCAAAAACCCAAATTCCAGTTTCGCTAAACACCGAAGCTTAGAGAATAGAAGAATTTTAAGAACTTTTATCTTTAACGATTCTAAATCAAATCATGAATACAAGAGGAAAAAACAACAGACTCGTCGGGGCTTGAATCCGGGACCTTCCGCTTTACGGGCGACTGCTCTTACCACTGAGCTAACGAAACAGATGATTTTCCTCTTGTATTTCTTAATTTGTATCTAGCCTATTAAGCCACGTTTTCATCTGTCTCGTTAGCTCAGGGGTAAGAGCAGTCGCCCGGAAAGCGGAAGGTCCCGGCTTCAAACCCCGGACGAGTCGGTTGTTTTTTACTCTTGTATTTTTGATTTGATTTAGAATCGTTAAAAATAAGTTCTTAAATTGTTCTATTCTCCATCTTCGACCGATTCTAACAAGTGTGGGTTCGATTCCCGTTCGGGAAAAAGTAAACCTAAGCTAAACTGGACATAAACCTAATCCAGAACATATTGAATTAATATAATTTATCAAAGAGATTACTAGATAGATATGAAACTTTTGAGATTAAATGAGCTAAAAATGATGGTTATTTTATAGTAAACGATCAGCTAAATTTTAAAAACAACAGCTAATTTAGAATATTACGCATGCCTTAGCAATCCATGAGAGTTTAATTAGCCGCTAAGTTAATCAATCCCTGAGTACAACAAGAGCCCTGATGATGTCTTGATAAGACGAAAAGCGTTGACGGTTACAATATATGTACGTTGTGGAAAAACATCAAGTGATTTATAATTTTTATAAGATGGCAGCTAAAATAAATCTAATCCATCAAGTGAATCTGTGAATTGTGTCCACCTGTTTCATACCTGCACTTACTCTTGGTCTCCTTTAATATTCCCCTGAGTGTACTTATGCGATCAATTATTACTGTTGGGTGGATGTTGCAATTATTTGCTTAAGGAAGAACATTATTATCATTAATAGAACGTTTTCCTACAAAGATCATATACATAAATGTTAGTTATGTAGTAGATTAAATTTTGTTTAATCCTCCAGTTAGAAATCTTTTTATTTATAGGAACATCATTGATATTTGTGAAGATGGTCCTTAGTGTTGTCAGCTTATTATTTTATACGCTCGAGAGTTCCTTTACTTGTTAGTAACGTAATGAAATTTATCGTATTCTTTAGCTTACTAAAACTGTCCTAGTTTATGTCGTAGCTCAATTAACATTCATAGAGTAAATATACCCCGGGTAGGAAAAAAGTTAAATAGAATTATTTTTTAGCTGATGTTTGGAATTTTTCTCCACCAATGCTAGTTTGAATCTTACACGACCATAACTAATATATTGTACATAATCCAAACCTTTGTTAAAAGCAATAAAACCGTACAATACTAATTAATTTAACGAAAAAAAAGAAACGATCGGTGATTTATACAAGATTTTATTCCTTAAAATATGTTCATACGGTGTATAATAATTCTACAGTTTCATAAAGACAAAATTAAAGAAAATTTAGTTCAGGTGTAATCTAAAATTAGAAATAATATTGCTTATCCTACCGAACAATATTAATATTCCGACAAGACTGCAGGCGGCTTTCGTTTCATTCTGTGCTACCGGCAGCTTGTCTCAGCAACACGTAGATTTTCTCCTTAATCCATTCTTTATTGTAGGGAGCATAGGTGTTTGTAGATTTTTGATAAACAAGGCAACTAATGTCGGCCAACTGGTCCACAAAGTCAAACAATTGACTAATATCATATGTTATAGTCGGAGTGTTTGGATTGCGTCGTTTTAAGTGCTCTTCGTAGATTTTACAAACACCTTCCATACATTCGTTAACACTTTCATAGTCACTATACGTTCGAGTTTCTGGCCGAATTCCCGGTTGAACTAATAAAATTGTGTGGGACATCTTTCCGGCTTTGTTTACTTCTGAATTTTTAGAGAGGTAAAGTTAGGTTATAAACTATACTTGACCACGTAAATGTTAAAGAATTAGCGATTCTTTTTGTTCACTTACCAGGCACCGTTATATATGTTATGTCGTAATGTATTATAATAATTTTTACAACAGTTTACTTGTAATACAGCAACTGACAGAAAAATCAGAAACAGAACAAAAAGAAAAGCTTCTCTGGGACTAGAGTGGAAATGACCCTTCAGCAGTCAGTGCAGTCACATTCACATAGCTTCTTGTCTCGTTCTGTTATCGGCTGACGGCTAGTTAATGTTAAAGGCTTTTAGCTAGAGAAGCTGCGGTTTTCAGTTTTAGCTTTAAGCTGAACGATTTGCAACTGAACCAAGCTTCGTTTGTAAAAATTTTCCAAATTAAATGAAACCGACACTAGCGCCGCCACTTTAGTTAAGTACGCTGCTGGCGCCATCTAAGTTCAGCGGAGTTTCGATACTAAGTGCAGTGGCGCCTTCATTCGGATCAATTCCGGAATAGGAGTAACTTTATGCATTTGTGTCCCATCTCGTGGCAAAATGTAATTAGTTCTAGAGTTAAGAATCTACCAATAGATGTCGGTGCTCTCGTTATATATGCTTCACAGCCTTCGTTCAGCTGCTTTTGACGTTAGTCAGCAGGATAAATTTGTTTATGTTTATGTTTTTTTGCCGAATTTAAAGAGACCAAAAAGACTATAACAGGAAGAAGAATCGATTCAGTTGAATATCGTTACTAATTTATCGTAATTCTATTTATAGTCGTTTTATTTATAATACATATTTATTTTATGATTCGCTCGGTTCCAGTAGTGTACACGTGCCAATTAAATATTCGCAAAAATTTTCTTTGTGTGGTGATATGAATTTCTACATTTTCAAATAACTTTAAAAGTATGCAAGAACAATTACAATAACTCTAAAATAATTTTCTAACTATAATTATGTTTACAATTGTTATCTTACAGATGCCGATTGAGCATGCAACTCTGCGGTGTTTTTTGCATGCCCCCATCAGAGATTTACAAAACGTAGATAGATTGCCGTCTTCCGATTCGGTATTCTATGGCAGCAATCATTCAACAGTTACTCCGCTGATATACAGACAAGTTTCCACTCCTGAGTAAGTATAATTAGCAAATTTGTTTTGTTTTAGATAAGATATTTTGTTATCAGCACAATTATCACCGATTGAGGCGACTAGGTACCACCTGTGGTTACTTGCGCCATGCGTAGTAAATTTAAGCTTTCCAATTTGATTGTACATATGGTTTTATGAATGGAAAGCTTCGTCGCTGTACGGGGGTGTTTTTGTTTAGATAAGAAAAATTGCATGGTAATTGACGTCGTTTGAAAAAGAGAACAGCACGACTTGGTGGGGGCTTATCTTTTCTAGTTTTTCTGCATTATTATATGGCACTAACTAGAGCTTGTAGAATAACAGAAGCAGGCTAGAAGTTGATGCATATTTGCGTTATTTCTGTTCAAAATATGTAAATTTCTGAACTATTAATGTTTCTCTGAATAAAGAAGCTATATTCCTTAAAGCTATCATATACATATGAGCATAGTTATAAATATGTAAGAGATGTGATACGGGACGGGTGTGACATGAATTGAACTATTCCATACTTCAGATCTTCTAAAAACTACTAAAATTCAATTGTGGCATTAAATTTCACTTTTCAATAACTACACATGAGTTCAGCAAAGAGTAGAGCGCCGAATGCAGATACCCCAGTTCGGTAGCTAAGTTATTCCCTTTAATGTTCTTATGACCTGGAATCCAGGGAAGAGTGAAATTTTACCATCTTATAGAGACAAGCTTATCGCGACATTGACCTACTAGTTTTTTTTGAGGATATATTGTGACACCGTAACATTACTCAGAGGATTAATTAATTAATCTAAGCGCTTTAAAAGTAGCTTGACCGGCGATGAAATTTGCAATGCACATCCACCTCCGTTTGAGAGAAACTTGCGTTATTTGATAGATTATAGAATCATAAATAGTACCGTCGTTGGTCATCCATTCAACCATGGTCAGGATTTTGACAAATTCAGTCCGTGTTTAAGTCTAAGTAGAGTAATCAGTAGTAGTAATAATCGTATTCCTTGGAATTAGGGTAATGGTATTGCTGTGGCTATTGTTCTTAGCTTTCAAGCATTTCTATAGGCTCACTGCATTACACGAATACTTAGAGATCTGGAGGACGCAGATTCAGAATTACATTTACATTTAGAGTATCTGTTGGGTTTAATCGTAGAGCGGCCTTGGCACTTTTACAGACAGGCCTTAGAAACTTTCTTAACTTAGTTTAGCTGTATTCCTTACTTAGGGTTTCTTAAATGACTATCAGTACCAGCTTAACACAAGCTCGCTGCATGGACACGTTTAATAAAATAAACGGTCAACAATACATGTGTTTCATCACTTAGTCGGTGTCAGTATAAGTATGTTAAACTAAACATAGCCCAAACACCGAATGAGATGATATGCAGTGCGACATGGAAATAGAAAATTAAGTATTAAATAGACGTTTTTTTAAAACATGCTTGGATATGCCAACATCAAAATCCTCAGCCTTAATATTAACAACAATACACATGCGATTGATGGGTTCTTGCGGAGTTAACATGCAACAGAGGTAACCTTCTCAGATTGTGCCCACTATCACGGAAAGAGATTTCGCTAAGTAGTAGGGGAGAATCAATATTCGCGTTTAAGAGTTGATGCACAAAACTTACATCGGCAACCATGCGACGTTTTTCAAGTGAGTGCATATTCAAAAGCTTCAAGCGATTCTCATAAGGTGGAAAAATCAATGAATTATTCCAGGGTAGGTGCCTAAGGGCGAAGCGCAGGAAGTTCCGCTGAACAGACTCGATGCGGTCGATGTGTGTACCGTAAAATGGAGACCAGACCTGGCTAGCGTATTCAAGGAGAGGCCTTACAAAACAAGTGTACAAACGCAATGTTATGGTGGGATTCGAGAATTCTCGAGACCAACGTTTGATAAAGCCCAGCATAGAGTTACTCTTAGATACCATGTAGTTATGGTCACATTTGACACCCAAGTCACAAACAGCACCCTCGCGACGGCGAATCGTGGAATCCGAGAACACATAATCATAAGTGATCGGTTTCTGATTCCTGTGGAAAGTCATAACCTCACATTTGTCGATATTGAGAGCACAATTATTGTTTTTGCACCAAACGTAAAACTTGTGAAGTTCATCCTGTATCGGTTCACAATCGTTAACAGACTTAATCTGAGCGAAAAATTTAATATCGTCAGCATAAATCAATACTTTGCAGTGCCTCACAACATAGACAATGTCGTCAATAGATAGAATAAAAAAACAACGGGCCCAAGTGACTCCCTTGAGGTACGCCGGACGAAGCTTTCAGGACTCTAGAGATGGAATGACGGAATAATATTTGATATGTTCTGTTATTCAAATAAGACTCCGTCCATTTTATAAATGTTGGGTGAAACCCATGCTTTTCCATTTTAAAGAGTATCACAGAGTGAGATAACTTGTAGAACGCTTTACTAAAGTCAGTATAAATACAATCTGTCTGATAACCTTTTGCAAACCCGCCAATGGTATCCGAGACAAATTCCAACAAGTTAGTGGTTGTAGACCTGCCTGAAATAAACCCATGCTGGTTTGAATAAAGCAAATTCTTGCAGGAAATTGATAGCTGAGAGTAAATGATAGATTCGAATAATTTGGGCATACAAGACAATTTTGCGATAGGCCTATAGTTAGAAATTTCACTTTTACTACCTTTTTTGTGGATAGGTATGATAAAAGAATTTTTCCATAGCTCAGGAAAACAACCACTATTAAGTGATTTTTGGAAAATAATTCTCAGCGGAGCTGTAAGGGCATGACAACATGACTTATAGAAAGCTGGAGGGATGCCATCAGGGCCCGTTGTGAAGTCATTTGGAAGGTCGTTAATATGATCGAGTATATCCTCTTGCGCAAATGTAGGGATAGTGAATGAAACATTATGAGAATCGTTCATATGACTAAAGTTGTCATTTCGAGGAAGGAAATTTGACGAAGAAAATGCATTGCCAAAAAAATAAAGCAAACATATTGCAAATTTCGGATGAATCATTACTAGCAGAATCTTTGTGCCTCATGGTATTGGGGTAGTTGTCTGTTTTTTTCTTCATATTAATAAACTTAAAAAAGATACGTGGGTCACGAAATAATTTCGCGCGCATGTTTTGAATATACTCATCATAAAGTGTAGAGGAAAGTTCTTTGAACTCATTATAGGATGTGGGGAAATTGTTGTGACTTATAAAGTCTTTGTCCCTCATGTAACTTTTCCACAATTTATTCTTTTTATTTTTGAGATGTTTAAGTTCTTTATTGAACCAAGGCGGAGATGTTTTGGGGGACCGCTGTCGCTCGCGAGGAAAGTGAGAGGAAAATAAATCGAAAATAATTATGTAAAATTTAGAAACTTCTTCGTCAACACTGCTACTGGATAGTAATGTGTTGAAATCAATAGACATAAGTCTACTGGAAAGTTCCGGAAAGTTAGCCTTTCTAAAATTGAAGAAGTATTGTGTTTCATCACAAATAGTAATGTTTTCAGTTTCATAACAATATGAAATTAGTAGAGGGGGTGATATTTGTCAAGAGTAGACATTATAACTGGGCTAGGTTCGACTAAAGAGTTACCCGCGTCAGTAGAGAAAACCGGGTCTAATTGCCTACCCATGTCATTCTTTACATTACTGATTTGACTGAGACCGAGAGATGACATATTGTCCAGGAATAGTGATTCCTTTGTAGGCAAGTTATTAAGAGGAAGACAGTCATTGTCATCTTCATTAAGTATCCATTGTATATTGGGTAAGTTAAAATCACCAATAAGTAGTAGTTCGTCAAGAGGTTGCATCTTGCCGTGAATAAAATTAGATGTTGAAGTGAGTAGGTCGTAAATATTTTGACCTTTGTCATCAACGCCGTTTATGGAGTCTGGAGGAATATAGCAACATAATATGTATAAGTCGTGTTTTAAGAAAGACAACTTAAGAACAATAAGTTCAATGTCAAGAGTGTTGGAAAAACTGGGAACGTCAATTTGGCTGCAATTAAAATGGTCTTTGCATGCGAGGAGTACGCCACCACCACAGCCTCAGAATCTGTATGTCTATCTTTTCTAAAAATCTGGTAAGAATTGTCTAAGATTTCGGCATCACGAAAGCCATGATGCAACCAAGTTTCAGTGAAAGCAACGATATCAAAACAAGTTGCAACAGAGGATTTGAAGATATGTGCAGTTTTTGTCCGAATCCTCCTTACATTTTGATAGTAAAGGGAAAGCGACTTCAGTTTTTTGGAGTAACGTTGCTTATTTTAACTGTATTCCTAGGTTGGCGCCCAGAAGTTACAAATAATTTAGTAAAAGCACTGGAGGGCCAGAATAAGGGATCTAATAACTTATTCTGCACATCTGCTGAAACAGTTAAGACAAAGGATGCAACCGGTTTCGAGTATTTACTAATTTTACGACAGGAAATACTCTCTGTTGCAACGTTTTTGGATTTTAGGTACGTCAGTATGTCATCACATAGCGTTTCAGGCGAGAACCGAGTGACAAAAACACTCGAAGGTTTTGGTATTGTTCTCAAAGAGGTACCATTACCATTCTCTAATGTGGACACAGAAGTAATAATATTCGGTACTGTGGATTCAGAAGCACGAGCTAGAGCGGTATTATCTCCGCATTGGCTCACTGCGCTACATACGTCCACACCTGCCGAAGAGGCACCCCGACTAACAGGGATTGTCGGATTTTGTAAATTCAATTTTTTTTTTTTTTATTTATTTTTCCCGGACGGGAATCGAACCTACACTTGTTAGAATCAGTCAATGATGGATAAAGAAGAATTTTAAGAACTTTTATTTTTAACGATTCTAAATCAAATTAATAAATACAAGAAGAAAAAACAACCGCCTCGTCCGGGGTTTGAAACCGGGAAAAAAATTGAATTTACAATTTATTTGTGCGCTTTCATCGTTACTGGTTAATGCCAGCTGAAAGCAAATCGTGGCTTAGTAGGCTAGTAACAAATTGATAAATGCAAGAGGAAAAATCATCTGTCTCGTTAGCTCAGTGGTAAGAGCAGTCGCCCGGCAAGCTGAAGGTCCCGGTTTCAAACCCCCGACGAGGCGGTTGTTTTTTCTTCTTGTATTTATTAATTTTATTTAGAATCGTTAAAAATAAAAGTTCTTAAAATTCTTCTTTATCCATCATTGACTGATTCTAACAAGTGTAGGTTCGATTCCCGTCCGGGAAAAATAAATAAAAAAAAAAAATTTCCATAACAGTTTTCTCAATGCCATAGATATTTACTTGGGCAACTTAAAATGAGTTTAGTAGAAGTTCAAAAGGCTTCGATTTTAACAATATTTACTTATCTAGTTGCAATGAATTACCTCAATTCGTCCTGTTTCCCTGCACATTTCTTAAAAAAAAGTAAAAGCTATGAAAAATTGCACTAGATATGTATCTAGATACATATCTACTATGCACCTCTAGATTTATTCTGTCAGGGCAGACAAATGCAATAAATTCTCGAGACAGAACAACAAATTCACATACAAAGTGGCAACGAAATTTATCACTGACTTAACTTGTTCAGGTATTTTCTACGAAATAGATTACCTGCAAATAGAAAAGCGAAATACTTCCGACACGGGTCAACCATTGTTGCGCATTACGCACGGAGCAATATTGTTAGCATCGCAGAGAGAAACTAACGACAATTGATTGCACCTCACATTTCATGGAGTGATAACATAATCTCTGTTAATTGCCAATTAACACCTGCACAAATGACTTCTTATAGTACTGTGAATGTTCTTGTTCGTGCTCTTGTATCTTGGTGATTATTTTTTATGTTGGAATTTCTGAATTGGGTTGTTGTTTTGACTGTTAGAATATTTAAAAATGTGCTGGTTTGGTATTAATTTTTTTTCAATTATCCTTAAAAATTAAGATTGATTTGATATTTGTTTTGATTAGATTGTATTGGTGGGAAAATTTTTTGAAAAGTGAGCTTCTCTAAAAAAAAAATATATTAGTCCCCAACCCCAAGTAACGCAAATTTTATCAAGTAGCCGAAGTAGTGAAAGAATTGGTGGAAAAGGGAAAATACTGAAAATAAGAATTTTTTCCTTTTGGTCAGAGTTCTTTTTTCTTGAAATTTTGAGTTTTTTTTTTGTTTTTTTTTTTTGTATTTGTAGAAAACATAGGAAATATAATTTTTTAAAAAAAATTCTGAAATGTTATTTCCAGCCACTACATACTCGTAGATGATCTTTATGCAACTCAATATAGCTGAATATCTACGTGGTTGTCGCTGTAGTGCCGGGTCTATCTATATATGTAAGCTTTCGTTAAAATCGCGTAGACCTTGTTTTCAAAAGTTTTTCTTGTCGATGGGGTAGGTTCAAACGCAATTAGAGTCCACTAGAACTAGGTTTGACAAGCTATTTGCTAAAAACCGGTCTTGCGCCAGAATATTGCTAGATAATTTATAGAAGTAAAGCTTGTCTTCATGGAAAAGTAGTGGTTATACCTGAAAAATGGAGCCCCTTAATGGTACATGTGGATCAGAAAGTTATTGTATACACTAATAGTATTACGGATGTAAGCAATAAATGAGCTAATTTGAAGTGTATTAGTTGCTCTAATTTAGTCTAGTGATATTTTAGACGCTTTTCACCTGAACCCTTTCACAAGGTCAATATGTCTTTATAGGGATATTTAACATTTATCACAAGTCTTCATAACCGGCGTATTGGTGGATCGTGTGTCCTCAACAGAAGAAAAACGATGCTTCTGTTGAGGTAGACGACTGCTACGTTGACTCTAAGAAACACGGAGCGGCAACAGCCGAAGTGTCTGTTTATCACTAAAGAATTGTAGATTTGAGAAACTGAGAACAAGCCGTTGGTGTAGGCATCCCCTGGTATCGACTAATCAAACGTCCAGTAAGTAAGCTGATTTAATGGTAAGTACCTGTTCATGAAAGGTAAAGAAACCACTAGTCGATCTGATGTGAGACTGGGATTATCAGATAACTGCGTTGCAGGTCAAGACTATCCTTATGTCAGCCTGGATAAGGGTTCAGTTCGAGTCGAAACCAGTTTTTATTGAAGATGGTGCATCAGTTTAGAATGCCGAATAAGTTGGCCGGCTGAGTCCAGACTGTCCCTGTGACAACTTCGAGGAGGACCCAGTTTCAGTTGAACTTGTACGCTCTTGAAATCTGTGGCCTGGGGAGTTAAGGCACTGATGTTGTTGCAAGCTGACAGGCGAAGATTAACCCAGCCCATCCTATGTCTGCCGAAGAAGAAAAAATAGAAGTAGTGCTGTATTGCAGAAGTCTAATAAGCCTTTAGTAGCGGTGGTAGAAGTTGCTCTGTAATAGTTCACGGTTCTGACCTGGAAGACAACCAATAACTGGAACTCTGAAAAGCAAGTTCATATATTTGTGCTAATGAAAAACATCAATGCTTCGGTCTTCTTTTTTCCTTTAATGATCTGAGTAATCTCCGTCTTTTTTGGGTCTTGGGCCGTTTGGTATTTGATTCAATGTACTGAATAATTGCATATTCGACGGTGTCAGTCACTGGTTGACACGATATTAAATAATTTAATTTTTTGTTCTAAACATTAAAATTAAGGCTTACTTACATAATCTTTTCCAATTCTGACAGTTTCTATTGTAGAGTTTGGCCTTTTTATATCATACTCTAAAGAAATATTTAAAAATTCGTGAATGCTTGGATACTTGTAACTGAGGTCCGCGCTAAACTAATTTTAGCAAGTCTCCATTATCGGACCGTTCTTTAGCAGGTAAAATATGACAAATATATAATACAAAAAGAATTTACTTTCTTTTCCAATATCGTCGTTGGATCTGCAAAAGCTCTTATATTTATGTAAAAATACTAAGGCAAAAACTGTCTGCTAATTTTCATAGGTGTATATCAATGGGTATGTTTGATTTTATAATAGTATTAATAGAATGGAATTACAATAAAATACTTATCTCTCTACTAAGATTTCAATGATTTTATTTAACGGCTGGCAATTACTACATATAATTTCAATATTGTCAAAGGTTTTTAAAACATTCATAAACACATAGCAAAAAAATTATGTTGATTTTAAATAGCTAGCTCATTAGTGTCGTCAATACGATTTCCCCTCTGACCATTCAAAAAGTGACTTGTTAACAGATTCCAAAATAATTAGATTACGTGACTATGTGGTAAACGAATAAAACTAGCGAAATTCCCTGCCATGTCAAACTCAACAGAAAAAGAAATTGGGCTGCCAAATTCATTGAAGTTAGCTACGAGAATTTTCGAACGGCGTCAATCTTGAACAAAAATCAATAATTTTGTTTTGCCCAATCGCTCCCTTCATGTACCTTAGACGAGATTACATCTCACTCTCATAAAAAACCATTTTAGTCGGCAAACTCTGTCTTTTTTTGCCATTCTATTCTTAATATTCATTGACTACTTAAGGTTCCTTTGCTTATCACCAATTCAATTCAATTCAATTTTATTTAAATAAATTGTACACAAGAATCAGTCAATATAAATTCTTTTGTAGTACATAAAATGCGGATTATTCTATTATTTAAGCATTTAAGCAGAGAATCATAATTTATAATTGTAAGAGAAAGAAAGTTTCAGAAAATGCAGATTTCATATTAAGTTTACAAATTTACAGCCTATAAGATAAGATATAATATAACTTGATCAACCTATTGAAAGACCCGAACCCATAACCAACCCAAATGAATCAGATTAAATCAACCAATTAAGATATATGTTAATCATTAAGTGACATTAGTAGTGCCTTAAATCTGACCGCCGAACCAGTCCGCTGGATATTTATTGGTAAATGATTCCGTGCGCGAATAGCACGGACGAAGTAAGAGTCTTCTTGAACTGAATATTGAAATCTAGGAATTATTATGACGCAGAGAATTTGAAAATCTAAGTTGGGTGAAAAGGTACGCCGGTTTATCAGAGCAAATAATTTTGTGAAGAGATATGAGTAATCGACGATGAAGGAACTCAGTGATGGAACACCCCAGTAAATTGTTTCTGTAAGAGGAAATGTGATCATAACGTCTGAGTCCATAGATAAATCTAATACAATCATTGAACGCCACATTTAGCCTTCCTGAACAAATAGAGTCCAAATGAGGGAACAACAATCTACCATTAATGAAATGAGGAAGAAGAAGTGATCGAACCAAAAGCATGGGTGTATTTGCGAAGCGCACAAGCCATAAAAAAACACTTCTCCTAGCGCACAAGCAGGAGTTTGCGAAGCGCACACCTATTGTTAAGGGATTACGCATTGTTTTGGAAACGCGCGGCTATGGTTAAGGTCAACGCATTGTTATAGCACGTATCTTTACCTGATCTATGAATTTTGCCTGATCTATGTAAGTTAAGTTAAGTTTTTAAACCACTAATATCAATAGGAGGAATACGCTCTGCGCCAAGCGCAAAGATACACACAGGCAGGCAGGCACACACACACACACAGAGGCAGGCTGGCAGGGGCACACACACGCGCGCGGAGCGAAGCGGAGCGCGCGTGTGTGTGCCCCTGCCAGCCTGCCTCTGTGTGTGTGTATGTGTGCCTGCCTGCATGTGTGTGTGTGTGTCTGCCTGGGTGTGAATTTCTTTGGGCTTGGCAAATATACCCTACGGGGGTATATTACTGAGGGCAGGTAAAGATATGTGCTAGAACAATGCGTAATCCCTTAACAATAGGTGTGCGCTTCGCAAAGTATTTTTGACTAGATTAATTTTGGGTTGTGCGCTTCGCAAATATACCCAAAAGCATTCGGTCGTTTGTTGTCAGGAGATTAGCCGAAAGCCAAAGGCAACGTAAGGTACCATATATTTTACCAATTATATAATATATATGATCACAGTACTTCATCTTAGTATTCATATAAAAACCTAAGTTTTTCACACGCTCACAAGAAGAGATTGGGATACCAAGAAGTGTAATGGGAGGGAGATCCAGGTCACTAAGATCATTTCGATAAAAACGAATGCACTGAGCTTGTGAGGATTCAAAAACAAACAGTTCAAATTAGCCCATAATGAGACCCTCTCTAAGTCTGAGTTCATACGATCGATGCAGTCTTCAGACAGGCCAATAGGTCGACTAAGATAGAGCTGTACATCATCGGCATATAGGTGTACATTACAATTTTCAACAAAATCGGGCAAATCATTGATGTACAAGCTGAATAGCAGTGGGCCAAGGATTGAGCCCTGGGGCACACCACAGACAAGTTGCAAAGCACCAGATTTGGTATTACCTATTTTGACAAATTGGTGACGGCCTGATAAGAAACTACCAATAAGTGCGATAGAGGAAGATATGAAGTTGAATTGTGATCCCAGCTTCAAGAGTAAGTTAGAATGATTAACTGAGTCGAACGCTTTTGAAAAGTCTAGTAGCGTTAGAATACATACGTGATTCATATCAAGGGATTTCCGAATATGTGTCGTGATGTCAATAAGAGCAGTCTCACAACTATGGAACTTCCAGAAGCCGGACTGAAAAGGACTCAATAGACTATGTTCATCCAAGTAATATGTTATTTGTCGTGACATTAATTTTTCGAGTACTTTCCCTAAGTAACACAACAAACTAATTGGCCGATAGTCGCCAGGATCTTTCGCCCTTTTCACCTTCGGTACTGGGAAAACCACTGCCACCTTCTACTGTGATGGAAATTGTGAAAACGTGAGGCAGCTATTATAAACATGTAAGAGTGGCTTGGTTAACCAAGGCATCAAAATCTTAATAAACTGTGGGGAAATCCAATCAGTTCCAGTGGCCGACGATTTAATAGAATATATCGCACTAATAAGCTCAAACTCATCAATACATCTGAAACCAAAAGGCCGATTATCCGATAACTGGTGGTCAAAGTCGGATGAAGAGCGAGAGTTAAATACAATACCAGAGTTTATTGATGCAAAATGAGAGTTTAATAAGTCAGGATTTAGATCACATTGAGGCTCATCTCTGTCAAAAATACCAGACCTCTTAAGATTAGCCCATAATTTTTTCGAGGGAAGGTTGGAAGAAAACTTCACTGCATTGAAGCGCTTTTTTGCAGAGCGGATTTTGGTATTAACTCTATTGCGAATCAACTTGTAATGAGTACGGCTATCAGCAATTCTCAACTGCAGATACCTCCTATATAAAAATTCACGTTCAGCAATAAGAGATCTTATCTCATTCGTAAACCAAGGGCAGCCGTCATATTTAATTCTGCGGAAACAAATCGGAGCATGCCGATCATGCAAATAGTGTATATTATCATTAAGAATTTGAACTTGATCATCCACTGAAGTGCAAGCATAAAGCCTTTCCCAAGACAGAGATTCACAAGATTCACCAATTCCATAATTTTGAACATGACAGTACCGTTGTAATACTTTTGCAGACTTTCACGAGAAATATAATATAAAGAGAGATAGAGAGAAATAGGGAGAGCAGGGCAGAGAAAGGGAGGATGAGACTAGCACGGTAGCCTGCTAAAACTCAGCCAAATCTTATTTGATTGCAAAAATGTTATATCTTGGAATCCGTCGTTTATTTGTCGTTAATATTTCGTGAAAACCAAAAATATGTTGTCGTTTTGTTCTATAAAAACTGTTACATGGCCTAACTTTAAAGCTACTTAAGCTAAATAAATGTGAGTTAATTTTACAAAACTTTTGCCTGCAAATCCAATTTTATTACATGATAGAATATACAATATTGGCCTCAGAGTATAGCGCTTAATGTGCATGGTTGATTGATTGATTGTTTGGTTAAATAGGGATGAGAAGTTTTAAAGTGCTGTGACCACTGAGCGTGCCTATTTTGCTTACTTTTCCATTTCAATAAAACAAGCCAGCCACCATAAGCAGGCTTAACAGTTCGTGGTACAGTCTCTCCACCAACTCACCAGGGTCTAGCTGTGGTTTCCCAAAGTAAACGTAGAATGTTTACCTACCGCTGGGCATTTAAACACGACATGTAAAGTAGTCTCATCAACCTCAAGACACAGTCTTCAGCAGAGATCAGAGCCCACAACAGTGAAAAAGTGCTACCTCAGTTGACAGTTGCCTGTAATCAGACCAGTTACGTGTTTAATATCCGTTGTACTGCATCTCAGAATTATATACCCAGTTCAGGAATTTCTTCGAATTTACCTCTACAATCGCAATGTGACCTTTACCAAGATTCTCTCGAAGAAGACCTGCTACAGGCATCTTGTACGCAACAATGGCCGCCGCAGCCTCCACTTCCAGGTGCAGAGGTGTGGGGTCTGGTAAGGTTCCAGTGTCGCTGACCGTGTTGTGCGTATTATACTCGTTATACTTAGCCAGATCATATTCCATATGCTACTCAATTTGATTTTAACTACATTGAGCTTGGCCCGAGGCCGAGTCAATCTTTCCGTACCATATCGTGATTATGTGCAGGGTCTGCTAATGGGGTACAGAAATCTTGACGGTCTGTTACGATCACAATGTCGTCAGCGTAGTCTTGCGAACAGAAGTTCCCGATGTTAGAACGCACCAGAGGAACATCTGTCACGATACACCAATAGAGGAAGATAAAGTCCCGCCCTGAGCACGGCGTCTTATCACGGTGCCACCGAGCGACCTTCATCCAAGGACAAATTGTTTCATCCTAATCCTTTCTTCTGAGTGCACGTGTGATCTCATCAAAGGATGTGTTATCGAAAGCTGTATATCCATAATGGTATAGCTACCGCCAATCTTCTGTCGAAAACAGCATCCTCGAGCTCTGAACAAGGCTGTCCGTGCGCATAACTGGAGTGTTAAAATGTCTGAAAATAATATAACAATGTAAACTGAAAATTAAAAAAACTAATATTTAAGAAGAAAACATCGCAATTTTTATGAATAACTTTAAATTTACCAGAAATAAGGTAAGGTGTGTAAGTCTTAAATGTTTCCTTTAAATGTAAAAAATAAATCTGACAGTGAAAGAATAAATTTCGAGGAATGCCAAACAGTTGGAAAGGGTAAAAATAAAATATTTCTATCATGCCCATAGTCCATATAGGGATTTTACATGATAAATATTTCGTTTCTTTTAGTCTTTTTTTAAGGTTCTGTACCCAAAGGATGCCAAGGGGAGCCTATAGCCCCTATTACTAAGCCTCAGCTGTCCGTGCGCCTATGTTGATACCTGTAAAATTCGTGTACATGAGCGTGGCTTTTGTCAGGGTATCGTGAAGTAGGTCAGAATTATATTGAAGAAAGAGACAAATGTATTTTCAGCTGTCAAACAAAGTTTGCCTAATATGAAATAATTTGAATATTGTGAAAATAATGACGTGCAAAATCATTTTTTAGGCAAGTATAGGTATAAAATATTATTTTGTGTTATTTACACACACATTTTTATATTAAATTAACTTGAAATTAATAACAAAAACGATGAAATAACGAATATTTGTTTACGTTTGTGACAGTTGAGAAACTCCCTGGGTATCTTGGCGCAGTGGCAGCGACCAAGAGAATTTTCGATGGGAGTAACTGCACTATTTTCAATTATATATCTTGTTGCCCCGCTCTCTATATGGATTCTACTACACGGTTGTACTGAGCTTTCACTACAGCGGCAACAGATACTAATACAATCAGAACTTGATTACACTAAATTTGCCTTATCACACTTCCTGTACTCTCTATATTCTAAGATCTCATGAATCGTAATAGTTACACAGTTTAAATTTTTACAGAGTGTGAATTTCTATTGCCGCTATAACAACAAATAATAAAAATAAAATAAAATTGAAAATTAAAGGGGTCCCCATACAAGAAACGTGCTTTTTTGCGGTTTTTGCTCGATTTTAATTAACTAAAAAAATATACCTACTTCAGACTATATATTAGTCAATATACGATGGTACGGAACCTTTCGTGTGCGAGTCTGAAGGGCAATTCAGTATCAGCGCAGCATGCGTTAACGCAGCATCCATTATAATGCATGCTGCAAAGATTCTGCTGGCCAATTTACAATCGGCGCAGCAAGCATTTTTGCAGCAAGCAGTATAGGAAACTTTTCAATGCTAACCTTTTTTATGGTTCACATTTATTTACAAACATAACACCTTAATACCGAGTTTTTCTTTTGTGCATAATTTTAATTTAGTCGGTTTTCTTTAAAAAAAATAGATCCAGAGGAAATATGAGAAATAAATAAGATGTGACATTTATTTTTTACCTTAGTATGTTGGCAGAACTGTTGCAGCATGCATCAAAATTTGAAATTTTCCAAACCCATGCAGCATGCATCTGATCATAGATGGCACAAGAACTAGATGTCGCATGGCATACTAGACAGAGTATACAGATTGGCTAGTGCATTTTGGAATGGGGCATAACATGTTTTAGAGCGTGCTTTATAATAGCAGTTTTATATACAGTTGATCGACTTTCTCAATACTTCAGATACAAAAAAATATGAATCACTAGACGTATACATCAATTCAAATGTTGTGGTCCATTCCGGAATGGACCATCCAGCCATATAAATTTTGTATAGTTTTTTGGTACTGCATGCGACATCTAGCTCTTGTGTCATGCATCGATTGCGAATTGCGTCATATGATCCCATGATATCAAACCTTGCATCACAGCTGCTGCATGCTGCGCCGATTCTGAATTGGCTTGGACTCGCACTTGGCCGGTTTTTTAATGTACATAGCTTTCATGCTCTTCTTCTTCTTTTGTTACTTTTATAGGTTAAGCAACTCTTTACTTCGTTGCATGTAGGTAATAATATGTAGAAAATTACTTTTTTTTTCTCAAAACAATGTCTGCCAATTATGTTTATGTTTACTTCAAATAGTAGTTATGTAACTTTGTTTTTTTTAGTAAATTCGACTACTAAACATACATATTATGGTGTGCGTTTCATGCATAACATAGACTTTGCATGGTAGTTCTTTTTTGTCATCTACACATTCACAGAAAATAATTTACCCACAACGTCAACTGGTAAAACCAATCACATACCATCCATACCCTTCTAATTTGAAAACAACACTGTTACTGTTGTGCGTACATTTGATTAATCGTCATAAAAACGTGCGAACAAAGGTTTTCTATTTGTTAGCGGTTAAGGTTTTCTACCCACCCTGACCTAGCCACAGAATTTCGTTATATATCCGGTAACGACGTCAACTATGATTTCCCACCAAAATGAACTTGGAAAACATCAACGAAGTGTGATTTTGAATGGTAAAAAAAAAAAAACAATGTGTCCTTGAACAGAAGATTAATAAAAATTTCCATATTATACTCTCACCCTTACCTAACCTCCCCCTCCAACAAATAATCGATTTAATAATTTTCGATCAGGGTTGGGTTAAATGCGTCGAATGGTAGGTATCTACCCAAATTATGATGATGAAATTTGGCGGAACCATGCTTTTTTACGTATATTTTATAAACACGACGACAAGAAGACTGTAAAGGAACACATATTTTGCTTACCCGGGTGCGGGGCGGCAGTATAGATCTTACTTATTCATGGAGGACAGTGAATAGTATAGCACTAATCGAATTTATTTCAGGAATCCCTAGAAATGCATCACTTGAGGTAGCATTTCTTGATGGACACTGTGCTGATAGTTTCACTACAGTAATGTCAATATTCAAATTGATTTTGTTAGTGCAGTGTCGAAACATAAAATTTCGGTCATTTGATTTGTTCATTTCGTTTGCCTGTTGTTACTCTCTCTAATTGTTGACCCAAATTGTTGTGGGATTTATTTCATATCGTGGCGCCAGACCACATGAGTTAAGTGCTATATAGAAGAAATTTATTGTGAAAACTATCTGAGGGCTGGCTATCGAAAAGTGTTATAATTAAAATTTTATATATATAAAAAAAAAAAAAGAAGGAGATTCTTTTATTGCCCCCAGTGCATCCATATACAACCTGGTGATATTGTTTTCCATTTAGAAACATACATTTCTGATAAAATGCCTGAAAGTGAGAAAAATAATAATCAAGAAGAAGAAGAAGAAGATGATTTAGATGTTATAGAAGAAGAGTAAGTTTATCTATTATTAAATTCAATTATTATCTGCTCTGTATTGACAGTTTTAGTTTTAATTTTAGTTGTTATATAATATTCTCATACCTGCTATATCGCCTTCATTCGGTGGAGTTCCACAGGGTTCGGTTTTTGGTTTTCTTTTGTTTAGCTTTTAAATAAATTTTATTGGACTGAACTATTACGAAATAATTAATTTATTAAAATTTAAAAGAAAATTTATGTATATGTGTTTTGTGGCATATGAATATTTGAATTATAGTTAATGCCAAAGGAATAGTGGTTTTACATCTTCTTACCAAAATATTCTAGATCGAGAACAAGGTTTTCCTTAAAATTATCAACTCCTAATGGAATGATATTAGTAATGTTTAAATTACATATGTACGTGCTAACTATAATTGTAGGTGCTAATAGGACAATTCTTCTTTAATCTTTTGAGACACTGTTTTCGTGCTAATTGTCCTTCACTGGATCTTGGTTCTTTTTTATATGATGAATTGGAGGTGTGCTCTATTGTCATGGGTCTGCTTTTTATTATTATAATTTTCATGTCGATTCTGTCTTGAGTATATAGTCTATTACAGAAGATACCAGCTTTTATTTTGTCGTTGCCCTCGGAAATATTTAGATTTACCTATCTGTAATATTTCTTTTAGAGATGATGGAATATATTTTCTGTTTCTGCTAAGTCAATCTTGTAAAGAAATTGTCTGCAACTATGTGATATCCCGTCTTGAAATAATTACCCATATTCAATAGTTTTTGAATTATCACATGGCTAAATCCCTTATCTTTTATTTCAATTGCTTGGCTTGTAGATGGTGTTTAGTCCCATGATAACAAAAAAATCCCAAACAATATCGAATTATTCCATCAGTTCGCATCCAGAATTTAACTTCTTGCACAGATGATGCTTTTTATTTGGTAAGTACCTACTGCGTCATGATTGATCTACGCTTTGTACTTATCAGCGATTCATCAGCGCTTAGATGCTGATTAGGTGTATAATGAAATCGTCTTATTTGCATGATCTACGAGGGTTGTCTGAAAATTTTCCCGTTCTAACAAAGATGCAAGACATTTTTGCTTCAAATTAATTTTTATTTATCTACGTAGTTTCCTTGTAAGTCTATACACTTCTTTCAGTGATGCTCCCATCTCTTCAACCCGTCCAAATAGTACTCGGCGTCTTTCTCTGCAAAATAATTGTTTAAGAATGTGATGGCCTCCTCAATCGGCAGAGCTTTCTGTCCTCAAAGGGCTTAGGAAACAAAAAAAAAAAAAAGTCGCTTGGGGCTAGATCTGGTGAGTAAGGGGAGTGGTCAAGCAGCTCAAACTGTAATTCGTTGAATTTCGCCATGGCAACCGCTGAGGTATGAGACGGCGTTTTTAGTCCAAAGTGAGCAACTGCGGCATCCAACGCTCGGACAGCTTTAAATCTAAATCCTAAATCTTGATGCAATATGTAACAGACACGTTCTTTGGACGTGCTTTTAATAGCCTCTGCTATCTCTCTTCAACTTTATTTCGATGGTTGCTTAGCACTATTTGGTGAACGGTTGCAGTTTTTAGACGTTGCGAACGTTCATCATCATCCAACCTGGTACGGCCACGTTTCAATTCAACTGACCAAAATGATGGTGCAGAGTTCTCGTATACAGCGTCCAACTCGTCTTTGCTTTGCGTAAGCGTATTGCCTTTCAAAAACAAATATTTAATGACAGCTCGATACACGACTTTTTCCATTTTCACAAAAACACTCACATCGGCTCACTCAAATGATTGTCAAACAACAACTACGGTGCGTCCTAAATGGCTGAAATTTTAGTGAGTATCTTTCAAAACATGTGCAAACCATTGAATAAATAACTAATAAGAAAACGGCATATCGGGTGAAAACCTAAGCCACTCGGCGAAATGTATTAGTGTGCTGTGTTTGTATTCGTTTCGTCATGGCAGTAATGAAATTCTGACATTCTGAAGGGGAACATATTTTATAATCCAAATTCCCATGTAAAATAAACAAATTTTGAGCTCCCCCTTATTTTCAGATAATATTTCTTGGCGTTGCCTTTGTAATCTGGCATAATTTAGCCACCAATGACAATTCAATTGTAAACAAACAAACCGGCATTGGTAAAATGTTAAATTTTTTGCCATGGCTGTTTATTTTTATAAATATTGCACTTTTATTTTGTTAGAAACACTATAATTAATTAGTAAAGCTATTAAAGCTACTTGAAGAATGCTTTCCAACGACAGTAACTCTGTTCGTTCCTGCAGCACAGCACAGCGCACTTCATTACGGTTATTTAAGACTCCGGAGTCTCTATTACATAAAATATCGTTCACAAAAAGAATACTTTACACTTATTTCACACTACTATTAAGTAAAAATCTTGTTAAATTATTTGTTTATTACAATATCTCGAATTCAAATCCCCCCCACCATAGGTCATACTGTCATTGAATTGCTTAAACACGTACACTGTATTCGCACGATACCCCGCTTCCTTATTAGTTATTTATTCAATGGTGCAAACACATTCGCCAACTTTTGTTCAGGAGTACTGCCATCTTCATGTTGAGGCCGGAAACTTTTCCGACAACCCTCGTATGACAGGTTGAAATTTTACTGACGGATCATAATCATGACTATATTTCGTTGTGATAAATTGTTCTCTACAACATGGAAAAATTTCAAAATTAGTTGAAACTTAATTCTTGAAAACATTTGTCCAACCCATGACATATATGACATATATCTATGGTTTACGAGTAATACCCATTTCCAAAATAATGCCAATGAGGCCCATATCTCTGCAATTATAGAATTTTTCCATTCTTGCATAATAATGCATCCGTAAAAAATAAGTTGAAATATGTTATTGGTTCGGAATTTTTTATTGTCATATGTTTCGAATCAGGGCTTACCAAGAATAACGGACGAGAATTATAATGAGTACATATCCTCATTTACACTAATTTCATGAAAATTATTAAATGAGTCATTGTCACTTTCATCATATCATTGTCATCAATTTTCAAATCATTTTCACTCTCACTACTATAATAGTAATTTGATATGCCGCGTTCTCGGTGCAAATAATAATTCATCATCACTGTCACTACTTTTAGGCTCCCTGCAATTGGTAACATTTACGCCTAAATTATTTATCAGTTCAAAAAGGGAGGGGGGTTGAGTATTTTGAGACCAGTATAATATACTAGTCTACAGGCAATTTTCAGTCGACTCCGTATGAGCAGAGAATTATAAAAGACAAATATCGAGGAACTCAAAATTTCTTCATGAATTCGAAAATTAACATTTTCCACTGCAAATCATCTCATCTTGTAGGGATTTCAGTATTGCATACTTTTCCTGGAACATCCTATGTAACATATACAGGGTGTTTCACCACTATTGGTCCGCATAACTCAAGGGTTTGATAGTTGAGGTGGAGACAAGCAAAAAATTATATAGTGAATTCTTGTTGTAAAATTTTGCGTGGAATTGCATAAAATTAGGCTTAATTTATATCGTCAGTAGTAAGATTAACGAAATTATGCATCATAAAAACAAGTTTATCTCAACAAGTAAAAAAGCTAGAAATTGTCTAAGACAGGGGTCGGCAACCTTTCTGGAGTTATGAGCCATTTTTTCCCGATGTGATAAATAATTTTTTTAAAAGAGCCAAATATGAGTACATATATCGGTAACATGTAGATATTACAAAAATTAATATAACCGTTATCTGCTATGAAACATGTATTTATTGTGAAATCAAAACATTCTATTTTGCATACGTCAACGTATTTAAGATAATTAAAAAAAATTTTTTGTAACTTAATTTCAGGAGGTTTTACATATAGCTTTGCTTAAAATACAAATTAAATGTAATAAATAATATAAACACAAATATGTAATATTAGTGAGATTTTTGGGATTGCGTACAGATAGAAAGTTTTTGCAAATTTAATGAATATGCAGAAGTTTTTAATTTCATGCAACTTTTTAGGCTTTCGTCATTAAGCGAAGTTCTTAATTTATTTTTAATAATCTTCATATTTGAAAATAATTGTTCGCAGTAGTAAGTAGATCCGAAAATTGGCAAGATGCGAAATGCATGTTTTCACTTGATCATAAAATGAGGAAAGACACTTCCATGTTCAAATATAATGTCTTCCTTCTTCCTACATTTTGAAAGTTCCGTCCACTGATGTGTCGTGGCCCAATATTCAATTCGGTGTGGTTGTGACATCATGACTTAACTAGCAGCAGGTGTACGACTAATTAAGCAGTTTGCAGTATCTAAGCATTTTACTTCGCACGGTTAAATGCTTGGCGATTGCGAATTGTTTATTAAAAAACTGTCGCATCCACTGCTGTTGTAATTAAGCATTATCTGACAGCCAATTTTCATTTCTCTCTAGTTAAATTTTCTAGTTTTGACTGCAAATTCGTGAACTTTTCTGTCCATATTTCTTTGTTTTTCAAATCTAACAACTGTAACTCAAATTGAGCTCTATTAATAGTTGTGAATGGTGCAAAATTCAACTCACACGACTTCGCCACTAGTGGCTTAGAGTAGGGTTTCTTGCATTTTTACAATGGCGGTGACAAAAAATTCTCTGTTAATATTACAACCTGAATACGACGATTAAAAAGATGGAACTGGGCTCTATTATTGAATCCGTTCGAGTCGAAGCAAAAGGAGCTTAAAAATTCACCCTTAAATACAAATTTTTTTTTAGAAGTTACCTAAGATTCTCGCGAATTCGTTTTAGTCCCCTTTGATTTCAGTTAATTTTTTCGCCAGAATTGTTAAAATAATTCGATTGGATTCTTTTATCGGATGATTTGAATCAGTTTGAACGAGAAAATTAATAGAAGTTAAAAGTAACTGAAATTAATTTGTTTCAAATTAAGGATTTTTTTTAAGAAATTTCAACTTAAAAGGCCCTTTTTTTTAGGTCTTTCGATTCGAACAAATTGGAAGTGGTAGTAAACAAATATTTCGCTGAAATTGCCCGCATTGCATGATGAGTTTTTTCAGAAAATTTGTAAGACTCACTACAAAAAGGCGCTGATTTTCAAAGCTCACGAATGTTCTTCCAGTGTCCTGGTAACGCTTTTGTTTCAATTCACTTTGGTTTTGAGTTTGGAGAGTAAGGTTAGCTAAACTGAGTTTACAAGCATCCGATCTGCCGCGCATTTTGATGTGTGAACAGAATTATTATATTTTTTTGGCAATTGCAATATTACAGTTCATTTTACAATATTAACTATTAAAATATTCAAGAGCCACAAGTATGATTCTACTGAGCCGCAGGTTGCCGACCCCTGGTCTAAGACCAATTCTTATGATACCCTAGATGAATGTCCGTATTAAATTTCGTCTGGTCAGCTCTCAATGCAAGTTTGGCTGTTGAAGTGATTTCTCGCATTTCTAGAACAGTTTGTCGGACAGAAAAAATGATTATAACCAATTTTATATGATTTCGTATTCTGAAGAAGTTTTTAGTACAATAAAAACGTCTTGGACTGATCGTTTTCACAGTATACGTAAAAAACATAAATTTTTATATGGCAACACCAAGAAGGAGTTGCCCGATTTAGTCCATTTTGAAATTTTATTTGCAAGTAGGTACAATGAAAACACCATGTATCAAATATCAGCTCTCTATATCGATGCGTTCTCAGGCAGTGTCCAAATATATAGTGGAAAACGAATGTTTTGTATGGCAACCCCACGAAGGAGTTGTTCGATTTGTCTCATTTTCGAACTTCAATTTTACTTTTTTTTTTTAAAGTCCGGATATAAAAACGCTTGCATTTAGGTAGTGCACTCATAGTCAAATTAAAGGTAACATTCCGGGGTCCCTAAATCTTGTAAAAAAAATCATGAATTTTGGCGGGAAAATTGTTATAATTTGAAAAAATTAGAATTTTTTTTCGAAGTTTTTTACTTTGAAGTCTTACATCTTCCGACAGTAGGTGACAGGAAGGCTGATTGGATATTCATTAGAAAGAAGCTTAGACGGTTTGCTATCATTTAGATGATTCTCACCTTCATAGGGTGTATATGTATAAAGGAAGTTATAGATTATAAGGTGGAAAAAGTAAAAAGTACTAAAAACCTTAACCCCCCTACCCCTGAAATGACGCATTTTACGCTCCGCCCCACATTCACCATATAATTTTTTTGCTTGTCCTCACCTCAGGTATCAAAATCTTGAGTTATGCGGACCTATAGTGAAACAGCCTGTAGTATATGGAACATCATATATACTTAAAAAAAAATCATTCTAAGGGCTTAAACACAGTTACGACGACGACGACGGCCGACGGCACTGCAGATTCCTATGTAATACACGCTCCATAAAACGTTCCTAGAGAAAATTGTTCCTATTACTGCAATGCAATAGTCTGGCTTTTGCCGTCTCCCGTCGCAACTGTGTATTGACGTTGAAATTGTTGAATAAGGTAAAAACACCTACGGGGAAACATCATTTCGGTTATATAGTGTGCTGCTTACCCGGAATTAGAAAGCAAATGAATCCCTTAATGGATTCCATGTAAAACGAGCTAGTTTCTCAATTTCTTTCTTATCCAGTGGGCGATTTCCAACAAAAAGAAAAGCAACAAAGTTTTATACAAAAAACTTTCCCTCCCAAAATTATATCTACGCAATTCGACCTTGCCTACATAACGTTTTTCCCAAGTTGTGAATATATTTCGTGAACATTGCTTAAGACGAGCATTGATGCCAGAAAAAAAAAAAAACATAAAAACAAAAAAAGGATTATTTCCCTCAATGGACGATGCACAGACCACTTAACACAGTATTACAGCACCAGAGATGATAAATAAGATTACCGCTGAGTATATTGAGGGACGCGCGTGTAATTTGTCGCATATGCCACTCAACTCAACTATTCAGGACTGGGTTGCGTTTCTGCTCCAAGGGATACTTTTATGACCATGCCATAAGCTCAGGATTAGGGATCAATGTGAATGAAAAGAGCGAGTGGACACATCCACTTAAAGCTGGTTGGAAATATTTATGTTGAGTAAGAAGTATGGAGAGGGGGGAGTGGGAGCGGGTGGTGGAGTGGAGACACTGGTAAACACACCAGACTCAAGTGACCGCAACCTACGTGTGTTTCAGTCATGCAATATACAGTTTTACCAACTGTATTTTTTCTTCTTTCCCTCTCTCTCTTTCTCTCTCTCTCCCTCTCTCGCAGCCAGTATATTGCTATTCACTTGGGGATACTGCATATCCTATCCGGGAATCTGCTAAATTAATTTTTATGGTCGATAACATCACATCCACTCGTGAATCATTGTTGAATTTAGATATTCATACGAGTCGGTCGGTCTCTCTATATTTACAGAAGCAGAAGGACATCCTTACAATATGCCACTTCCCTGTTATATGTTGTATATATATCAGGTCCTGTATATATAGTTAGGAAGGATGGAGGACAAAAAAGAAAAAATATTGCTCTTTCTACCTCTGTTGAGCTCAACTTTGAATTTTTTCATTTCCCTCAAGTATGTGCTTTTTATCCGCTCTCCTGACATTTAGTTGGATTGTGCCTTGAATTTGCTCCATTCACATGAGTTGGAGGATGAAACAAGAAAAACGTAAAGTTCCATTCGTAGTGGATTGGACTGGATTTGAATGAAGTCCTGAAAATATGGATATGGATCCGTGTTATAGGTATGTACAGCCAGAAAGTAAATTGTAATGTAAGGAAGGAGCTAGATTTTGTGGGATTCTGAGCTCTGACTATACACACATATTTGGAATTTTACGATGTGTACTTAGACAGTTGGATGAATAGGTAATCCTAGAAATAAACGAGCTAACATTTCACGATTGTACGGCACCAACTTATTCTTATTATTATTATTATTTTGACAGGATGGATTCAGGGCATTTGCACTGATTGGTATAATGTAGTTGGATTTTTGGTTTTACTGCGGTTAGAACTGAACCATAAGAGTAGAAGATACAGAATTTCATGGATGCTGTAAGAAGAAAATATTTTTGGTGCAGTACGACTGTCATAATTAAATTTCTTTTATGTTGCATAGTAATGTTATGTTAGGTTAGGTTAGAGCGGTGCAGTATGGAATATGTTAGTACAAGACCTGATCATAAATATTTTTTAGATATGTTGCAAATTGCATTATTATTTACTTAAGAAGTCGCACTTTAATATTTACTTTGTTCTTCATGTACTTAATACACAAAGTAAAGCGTAAATTACGTTAGATACTGGCATTGTGGCAATTCTGTAAATTTTGATTCGCAAATTATTATACTTTCAGAGTTAGATTTTGATTATTAGTTCCAAAAGAAGTCCTATTGTATGATACATATTTAGAAAGGACACCTTTTGTAGATTTAGAAACTTATATTTCGAAATAAAATATTCCTACGATAATTTTTGTTATAAAATGCAACAAAAAACAATTTTTTTTCAACTTCTACGAGACTTTTTAGCTAAGCTTGCCCAAGTTGTAAATTTTATTTCATTTCGTCCACGATATTATTACGTATTACAATATTATATACGTAAGAACCAGCTGCGGTTATTTGCAGTTTTTGAAGTTATGAAATATCATGTGATAAAGAGTCCAAAAATTCATTATCTTGGGAACTGAATAGTTAAGGAGTGGTCCAGAAAAAATTGACCCATTAAGTTATTTTTATACCTGCAAAATTACAATAATCCAGGTCTGGATTTTTTTATTAAAATATTACATAAATACTGAACTCTGAGTTTATATGAATCATTCGTGTATTGGAAGTGAAATAGTTAAAATGTCTCGAAGCGAAAAAGAAGTGCCTGAAATGATTTTGTCCAAATATTTGGAAAATGCCCCATTTTCATTGTTAAAAATTTAAAAAAAACCTGAATACAAGTTATTCCACGGTAAAAAGGACAATAGCCAAGTATAGGCGAGGCTTGTCAATAGAAAGGATACGTGGGTCAGGTAGAAAACCAGGGCCATCCCGTCCAGACGTCATAATACAGATGAAGGGTACTTATTCTCGGAAACCGGGAACTTCGGAAAGAGATATGCGACATTGGCAAGAACATCAAAGTCTACAGTGCACAGATATAAACAAATCTGTGGATTAAGGAGCTATAAGGTTCAAAAAGTGCCGCAGAGGAAGGAAGAAGAAGAGAAAACAGCAAGAAGAAGAGCGAGAAAACTTTATTAGAACTACCTGACGAAATACGATTGTGTCGGTATGGATGATGAAACCTATTGCAAAGCTGACTTTTCGCAGATACCAGGTGACGAAAATTTTACTGCACAAAGTCGGAGCCGAGTATCCAACAAAAGGAATGACAAAATTTCCCAAGAAGTACATGATTTGGTAGGCGATTTGTTCTTGCGGTTTACGAAGCAGTCAATTTATCATTAAAGGAACAATAAACTCAGATGTGTACATCAAAGAGTGCCTTCAAAAAAGACTTCTACCTTTTATTCAACAGAATCAAGGGTCTGTTATTTTCTGGCCAGATTTGGCCACCAGTCATTACGCAAAAGCAACGATGGAATGGTACAGAGCCAATGAGGTCAATATCGTGCCAAGGGAAGCCAATCCAGCAAACTGCCCCCAACTTCGTCCAGTAGAGAGGTACTGGGCATTAATGAAAAAGGAGCTTAGAACAACAAAGAAATTTGCCAAAAATGATGTTGATTTTAGAGATAAATGGAAAAGAGCATATAGAAATGTTACTAATATAACTGTTCTAAATCTAATGAGCGGCTTGAATAACAAAGTTAAAACATTCTTCCAAAACAAATAATGTATTAGAAATAATTTTTGTATTTTAAAGTTTAAATTGTAAGAAACAAAATATAGAAATTTTATAAAAAAAATTGCCATTAGTGTTTTTACTGCAAACAAAAATAAATGGGTCAATTTTTTCTGGACCACTCCTTAATTGTTTTTTTGTTTTAGTGGTAATATTTGTCGTTTTTACGTTGTAGGTATTTGATATACAGGGTGGGCCAACTTGGACTGACTGATTTGAAATGCTTATAATTTTTTTATTTTTAAAGTTTTTTATTTTATTTATTTTTTTTAAATGAAAGTATAAATTATAAATTTTTTTTAAGCTAAGATGGCGTCCATTCTCCCGTTGGCAGTTAATGGCCCTATTTAAGACATTTTGCATTACGTTGCCCAATGTTTCTGGCTCCAATTGAGCAATTTCTGTGCGAATATTCTGCTTTAGCTCCTGAATATTTTGTTGACGTAAACTCGTTCCTTCAAGAAACCCAAAAAAAAAAAAAAAAAAAAAAAATCTGGTGCCGTCAAATCTGGAGAACGAGGTGGCCACGCGAAATCAGTATTTTTTGAAATTATTCGGTCATCGAAAAGTTCTCGAAGAATCGCCATTGTGGCACCTGCGGTATGAGGTGTAGCTCCATCTTGCTGGAACCATATGTCAGGATTATTGAGAACTACTGGACGTAAAAAAATTTCCAACATGGTCCGGTATGCCGCCCCAGAGATGGTTTCAGGCTCTTGATTTTCATTTTCGAAGAAATATGGACCGATAACTCTACAAACAGTGCATTTGAGAGGGTGTAATTGTCGCTGCTGCAATGCTCTCGGATTCTCCGTACCCAAAATTCGGGAGTTATGTTTATTAACATATCCATTCAAATGAGAATGTGCTTCATCGCTCATAATCAGATTATTCAATAAATTGGCATTTTCTGTCGCAAGCAAAATCAATCTATTGGCATATTGTAGACGTTGTGGTGCATCCCCCGGCAATAATTCTTGGGCCAATTGAATTTTATAGGGAAACATCCTCAGATCAACTTTTAGAATACGTCGTAGCGATGTTCTGGAGGTGCCTAATTGAGTAGCACGTCGACGAGTAGACAAAGTTGGATCCGTGTTATCACTTTCTCGTACAGCATCTATAGCATGTTCAGTGCGAACAGGTCGAATAACATTTCTTCGTGGTTCATCACCTACTGAACCCCAATTCTCAAAACGGGTCATTAAGCTTCTTATCATGTTTACAGTGGGGGCCGCCGCAGTATTAAAATACTGACGGTAATTGATCGTCCGGAAGTATAATAAAATTCAACAATTTTTACACGTTCTTGCACTGAGTATGATGACATTATAAAATTTTATAAAATTCTTTATTATCTGAAAAAAAAATAAATAAAATAAAAAACTTTAAAAATAAAATAATTATAAGCATTTCAAATCAGTCAGTCCAAGTTGGCCCACCCTGTAGTTTTGCAATTTTCTTGTGGTTGAATAAACTCATCTGCAGTAAGGGTGGTGTACATGGTGAACTCTAACCTCATTTCACGGAATTAACGGAAAAAATGTTTCGGTTTTGAGTATACATTTTTACATGAAAATTATCAAATTTCAGAGAACAACATAGAATTGATAATTTTTTATTTTCAAAAGAAATTACTACCACAGTTGAATAAACGTTGGGCTCAAGCTTCAAGCAAACGCAAGAAGGATCTATTTCTTAGAACTAATAACAATTGGCTTGATACAGAATATTTTTAACTCTGTGTGTTCTAATGACAGAAGATGAATCAACTCTCTCGACTCCTTCAACTTTTTCTGACAAACAAAAGCTGAATTTATTTTAGATGCAAAGAGGAATGTCCACTTTTCATACAACTGTAGGTACGACACTTCCAGACATGAGAGATCTCTTAAACGATACATTATGATACTCTGAACATATTTTAATTAACAATGTTTATTTCAATTAAGCGAGGGAAAGCCTTGACGATCGGATGTTGCTTGAGCGACCTTCTTGGGTACAAAAGTGGACTTTTATACTTCTCGTGATTGCGCGGAATTGGTGAGTCGTGGAAAATGACATTCTATGAGAAAAATGATCACAACAGAGCACTAATGGCTATAGAAGAAAGAACTGCGAAAATATAGGCGCAATGTAGTAGCTGGGATGTATGTGACCCAAGTGCATGAAAATAGGGTTTTCGGCGGCAAAAACATTCCGAGAAAGTCTTGAATATACACTATCTGACAGTATTCGGCGACGAGACCTTTAATTCCATATGTAACTTGCGGTATTCGAACCACCCTCCCCCCCTCTCCCCTGCCGGTGGTTCTCACCTCCGACCCTACAAGAATGCAGGGAAAAATTTCCATCTACGAATTGTAGCTGATAATGAACTAAGGCGAACAGTAAAAACCGTTTTCCGATCGGACATAACCCTACCGAGTTAGAGCCGATCTAAGGTGAGATAAATCTAGTACCTCAGTGCGAGTAAAAAAGAGGGAAATACTAAAAAAGTGAGTATTGGGATGGCTATAAATAACTATATTTAAGCCTCCGAGTATAGGAGTGTGTGTACTTAAACTTCTTCTCAGGACCTAAGAAACTCGGTTCTGTAATAGATTTTTCAAAATGTACTAGATCATAATTTGACCTCTCCCCCAGCTTTCTCCCACTAGATAGAAATAAACATTAGTAACAAAAAATGTTCAGAGTATCATAGTGCCTCGTTTAAGGCACCTGTCATGTCTGGAGGTGTCGAGCCTAAAATGGGCATTCCCCTTTGTTATACCCTAGATGAAATCTATAGGGGTATACTAAGTTTGTCATTCCGTTTGTAACACCTCGAAATAATGATGGTAGAGCAAAATGGATTGGACACCCACACATAATATTAAAAGTTAGTTTGATTTTTGCATGTCCGTCCGTCTGTCCTTCCGTCCGCACGATAACTCGAGAACGCGTATACTTAGAGAGCTGAAATTTTGTACACGAACTTAAAAAAAAAAAGTAAAATTAAGTTCGAAAATGAGACAAATCGGGCAACTCCTTCGTGGGGTTGCCATACAAAACTTTCTTTTTCCACTATATATTTGGACACTGCCTGAGAATGCATCGATATAGAGAGCTGAAATTTATACTAGCAAATGAAATTTCAAAACTGGAATAAATCGGGCAACTCCTTGTTGTTGTCATATAAAAATTTAGGTTTTTTACGTATACTGTGAAAACGATCAGTCCAAGACCGTTTTATTGTACTAAAAACTTCTTCAGAATACGAAATCATATAAAATTGGTTATAATCATTTTTTCTGTCCGACATACCTTTCTAGAAATATATGCGAAAAACCACTTCAAAAATCAAACTTGCACAGAAGGGTGACAATACGAAATTTCATAAGGGCATTCATTTAGGGTATCATAAGAATTGGTCTTAGACTTAGCTTTTTTACTTCTTCATTACTTCTTTTGTTCTCTTAAGTTTAATTGATGAAGCAACTGGCATTATTGTTTGTCAAAATCCAGTGCCTTCATCTGTTAAGGTCTTGTCGGTCTATTTTGATCGAGTTTTCAAAATAAACTCCCGAGAAAACTAGAGTTGTTGTGGGTAATATTCAAAGACAAATTGACAATTTATATCCATCATTGATTAATAGATGAAAGAGTACAGTTCAAAAATAAACTTTTCCTAACAATGATAGACGAAAGAGTGGCTAAGGTATTAACTGACACGCCTTCAGGACCCACATGAACTATATGAACTACTCCATGTCTAATGAATAATTTAGAGAAAGTTACTGCCAGGCCAGAAGACGAAAATTGTTTCCAGTATGAATTATGAACATTGCATGCCTGGCTTAGGTGCATGGAGATGATTTTATAAACATATTATATACTCTTTCCTTTGAAAAATTGTTGGCAACGAATGACGAAAACAAACAAGAAAAGAACAACTAAAAAAGCTAAATTAGTCTAAGACGAATTCTTACGATACCAGATGAATACCCGCATGTAATTTCCTATGGTCAGCTCTTAATGCAAGTTTGGCTGTTGAAGTGGTTTCTCGCATTTCTAGAACGGCTCGTCGGACAGTAAAAATGATTATAACAAATTTTATAGGATTTCATATTCTGAAGAGATTTTCAGTACAATAAAAACGTCTAGGACTGATCATTTTTACATTATACGTGAAAAACCAAAATTTTTATATGGCAACACCAAAAAGGAGTTTCCGATTAAGTAGATTTTTGAAGCTTTACTTACTATTACTATGAAAACACAGTGTATGAAATTTCAGCTTTCTATGTCGACTTGGTCTCAGGCAGTGCCCAAATATATAGCGAAAGACGAAATTTTTGTATGGCAACCCTACGAAGGAGTTGCCCGATAAGCCCCATTTTCAAACTTACATTTTCCTTTTTTTTTTTAAATAGCCGTGTGCAAAATTTCAAGTCTATATCTTCAAAAATAACAAAACTACAGATTTTTGATCAGCAATTGACCCATATATCCCATAGTGCACCGGGAAGATAAAACTTAGCTTGCCAGCATGAAATTTTGGAAATATACTATCAACGTTGCCTATGCCTAAATTTTTGAATAATATTAAAGTTTTTCCGTACATATAAATAAAAGAACAGTTAATAATAAATCTGGATACCACGAAAATCTTCGCTAACCCCGTCTACGTAATAAGAAACCTAAATAGTCGCGTTATTTTTGTTATCAAAAAATCACTCAAAATTCTATGCGAGTTCGGCCGACAGCTTGTTATTAGTATTTTTTAGTAAATTTTTCATTGACAAAACATAACATAAATGATTAATGCAAAAAATAATAATAATTTTAATATTTTCTTCTTATTTTCAGGCCTACTGGGTAAGTGCTTTAGTAATTTTCAAGTAATAAGTTTAAGAATTGAAGACCATACTTTGCACAGCCATTCTATACGAAACCGATGACTTTGGGCTGATTTTGGACCTGACCATCATCGATTTTAATGAAACTTCCAGAGTTTGTATGGCAAATACTTCAGCCCCCCTCTCCCCCTCTTAGTTTTTTTGTTTTTTATATTATTAAGCCAAGCTCATTGGATACTCTATGATGTAAAGCACAGCATGGCAGGAAGGAGATAGGAAAAGGTTAGGGGATATGAGGAGAGTGTGCTGGAGGTGCCGATGTATGTCGCCCTTAAACTTCCGCAGATTGTATGCCGGAGGAAAGACAAAAGATGGTAGTTTGTTCTACATTCGCACAGTTCGGAATAAAAAAGCATCACGAAATTTTACTGTATGGGCGAAAGTGATTTGAAGGGTAAAAGAATGTGCGCGGTTTGCAGCGCCAGTGTTGCGTGCAAGATTTAATCTAAAAGGGATCAGACTAGATATTTCATCAGAATATTGACATGCATGTAGCGATAAAGGAGCTATATGCATCCAACATTGCGTTGGTTGTTAGAAATTCCGTGATTTTATGATGATGATTTCAAAAAGTCATAAAATCTCGAGAATGAAGCAACCGATTTTGCTGATCCACGGACAAATGAATCTAAAACTTTATATTTTGTACATAAAAAAAAAACAAAATGAAATATTAATAAGAGTATTTTTTTTCTATTGGGGACCTGTAGCACTTTTTTTTTATATTTTTATTTTGAAGCCATAATCCTTGTACCGAAAAAAGTTCTGTGTGCAAAAAATTGCGGTGGTGTTCCACCTCGTTTTGAAGAAATGATTTCTTAAAGTCACCGTATATTCGTTTTTGTACCGAATTCTCAGAGTTTCAAAATTAGATAATCTACTAGAGGTCTCTACTGGGCTAAAAATAAAAAAGTTTCAAAAACTACCTACTATTGGTGTAAATTTCTGTAAATTTCATTAAAATTGGAGGATGTCGATGTGAAAGGTGGTGTTCGGTTTGGGGTATGATATCACTGTTTTACTTTAACCTTCAAGGGAGAAATTTAAGGAGATGTATTCTTTTCTGATCCTAGAATCGAAACTTGAGCCAATTCCTAAATTATATATGTTGAAAAAATGCACACAAATTTATGGTACCTCGACCATCTCCTGAACAACTTTCTGATGCGACGTCAACGATTTGACTGAAATTTTTTCAGCTTATTGCTTTTTATAAATCTATATATAAATATAAATTAATTGTGTTCGTTGGTAATCGCATCACTTGAGAATGGCTTGGCTAATTTTTTTTTATGTGTTAAATGTTAAAAATTGGAATCGCCAACCCTTTCTTGATTTTGCCATACAAAACTGTGGTTTTTTACTATATACACTTGGAAAACGCGTTGACGTGGACAGCTCAAATTTTGTACGCGGCGTTTTCATGAAAATTGCAAATACCAGCCCAAAAATGGACCAAATCGGGCGACTTCTTTTTGGTGTTACCATACAAAACTTTAGTTTTTCACTATACAGGGTGTCCCGTAAGTCGACGTCAAGCCGGAACCGGGTGATAGACCAAATCGTAACAGTTACCAGAAAAATATAAAAAAAAATCTAAGTCATGTATTTTTCAAATTATAGGCATTTCTCTTGTTTTCGTAAAAAGGGACACCTTGTGATGGTTTTTTAGCTCCTGTTGCTACAAATCTTTACTTTTTTCAATTTAATTTTTCTTATGTAATCCCGAATAGTGCTTATGTAACCTGTTGCTTTAAGTTCTAAGCCAACTGCTCCAGCTTGGAAGAAAATGTCTCATTTGACATTTGACAAGTAGAAACTACGCCATTAATAAAAATGAAACGATACACGATTCAACAACGCATTGAAATTATTAAAATTCACTAATAAAATGGTGAAAATGTGGCAGAGACGGTTCGTAAAACTCGAACATTTTTGGGTCGTCGTGAAGCACCTTGTTGGACCGCAATACACAAATTGGTAGAAAAATTCGAGCTGTCGGGACAAGTTAGTGATGTGAAGAATAAAACCCGTGCACGTCGATCAAGAACAGCCGAGAATATTGCTGCTGTAGCCGAAAGTGTTGAAGAAAACGCAGGTTTGTCCATTCCTCATCGTTCTTTCGAATTAGGAATTCCACAAACGTTATTACACCCTATTTTGCGTAAAGATTTGGGTCTTAAGGCTTATAAAGTTCAGTTAACACAAGAACTCAAGCCGGCCGATCATCAACAACGTCGAGTCTTTGCTGATTGGGTCCTTGAAATGCATGAAAATGATCCGGAATTCCATCGAAAACTCATCTTGAGTGATGAGGCCCATTTCCACCTCGATGGCTTCGTCAACAAGCAAAATTGTCGCATATGGGGCTCGGAAAACCCAAGAGTTATTGTTGAAAAGCCTCTCTATCCTCAACGTGTGACTGTTTGGTGCGGTTTATGGTCCCGCGGGGTCATTGGACCTTACTTTGTCGAAAATGAGGCTGGAGCAACAGTTACGGTGAATGGATTGCGCTATCGACAGACGATTAATGATTTTTTATGGCCGGAATTGGATGGTATTGATCTGGACAACGTCGATTCAAGACCTCAAATATGGAATTCGTGAGGCTATCGAGGACATAGGGCAGCCACTTTGCGATTCTGTTATGGAAAATTTCATGAAAAGGATATGGTCCTGTAGGCGTGGTCGTGGTGGTCATTTGGCTGATGTTATTTTCCATTATTAATGGCATACCTTTCTCTTTATAATGAAATAATATCTCAAAAAATGGCATTTTTCTTTGAATATCAAAATAACACCTCTTATTGGAAAACCCTTTATTTGGGCACTGCCTGAGAACGTGTCGACGTAGAAAGCTACAGTTTCCCACATATATGACCGTAGTCAAGCACCCACGCAAATACACACATACAGACACAGAGTGAAACCTTAGATTACCAGCTTGATCAAAAGTTTCTACCATCACTACCGAAAATAGGTTAAATAGCGTTATCACAATATCATGCATTGCATAATATTTGAGGGCTCTATTGGGGATAATTTAGTCCGTATTCCCTGAATTTAACGGAGTACAACCAAGTTGCAAAATTCAGGAGCCGAATTTTTTTATGAAAACTTCCTAAAGAAATTCGACTGTTGCATTATGGAAGATGAAACTTAGGTGAAAGCGAGCTTCAACCAGCTTCCAGTAAAGGAATTTTAAATACATAATTTCGTCAGCAATATGTTCATGTGGCCAGAAATCATCATCTTCCGTAACAACAGGCACAATCGACACGGATGTGTGGTGCGTCGTGGAAAATGACTTCCTGTGAGAAATATTTTCAAAACAGAGCAATAATGGTCATGGAAGAAGGAACTGCAAAAATATATTCGAAATGTAGTAACTGGAGTGTATGTTAGCCAAGTTCACTCAGAAAAATATATCATAGAATTAAGAAAAAGCAGCTATACAACTAAGGAAAATTGGAATTGTATACGAGACGATGAAGCAAGTTATTAGAATAAAGAAATGTTTTCCATAAAATCGATTAACCATTTGTTCAATGTATCAATGTTACTCTTCTTACGTTTTGGGAAACTTTTTTTTTAAATTTCAATTAACCTTATGAACGCATCTGTTAAATTTAAGAACTTTAAGACTTGTTTGTTCTTGAACGTTTTAGGGCGATAATGAGCTGTATTTTTCCATTTGCAGTGTATTTCGTGCTCAGGAGAGGTTTTCTACTGCAACCATTTTTTATCATTTATGATATCTTCACCTAGAAAATTTTAAATTTACAATCAATTTTATAATCATTATATTTAAAATTACTTGGATTTTCTTGGGACTCCGTTTGCAATTCTCTTGATGTTGATGGTAGCGGATTTAAATGGAGCTTTTTGGGTAATAAACCTTCTTGTCTTAATTGTTGGAAATAATACAACCGTATTTTCATACAAGCAGACAATTCTACGGACTATTCGTGCACTGTGTAGTGAGGTCACTTACACTGATCCGAACTTGACAAGCGTCAGTCTATTAGACAATTTGACACGCGTCGGTTGTACTTTGTACTTAATTATAAAAATCATCTCAATAAAGCTCTTTAATTGTTATCGGACTAAACGTGCATTTCATCTATTTTTTGTTCTAGTTATAAATAACCTGCCATTCCCAACATTAATTTCGTAAGATAATTATGGTAATTTGCATATAGAATCCCTTTTGGTTTTTTTTTTTTTTTAAGAGAAAAAAATACCCTGAAATATATTTCGATATATTTACTTCAAAATATATAATATTTTATATAAAAATGATATTATATTTAACCTTATGGGAAATAATTTTATAATTTCATACGATATCCGATGGGCTGAGTAACAATGAATGTAGTATTTTCCGCTTAACTGAACTGACTAATAATTTATTGTAAGGCGTTATTAGATTGTAGACCGATTTCTTTGTTTTAAGGAAAAGGTTTATCAAAATAAGAACCGATTTTAAGAAAAGCATTGGCCAAAATAAAGACTGATTTCAATGTTTTGATGAAATATCTTCCCAATTAATCCGTTTCCTAGTTTTTATACCATGATCATTAATCTAATATCCGACTGTGCTACTTTCGTATGGTTTAGCAAACAAAGGAAGATTTCTTTGAAATGACGAATTATTATTTGCTGTAACGAAATTCTGTCTTTATTTCAAATTCTTGGATTTATTTTAAAAGGAACGAATCACTTGTTTCTGAAGATTGTACCTTTAATTCAAGGCAAATGAAGGCAATAGTTTCAAAAGAAAATGGTCTTAATAAAAATCTTCATTAATTTCTTCTTAAGAAAATATAACATTTTACTATGAACCATTATAATATTTTAAGTTTATTAGTTTCTTTGGAGGTATTAAATTTTCGTCTTATTTTCTACACCATTTCCATTGTATTGAAGAAGGCTCTATGATTCAGAATGAGTTCATTTTCCTTTGCATTTTGTAAAATTTCATCCACTTCAAGAAAGTTTTTATTAAAAATTGGAAAAACTACATTTAATAAAATTAAATATTAATTTTCTTTGTTCTTATTATATGAATTTTTCTGAGTGATGCATGAAAATGAGTTTTCCGGTGGCAAAAACATCCCGAGAAATTGGGAAAAAAGTATACCATCCGATAGTGTTCGGCGAGACCTTTAATTTGATATGTAACATGCCATATTGGAACCACCCCTCCCCGGCCGGAAGCTCCTACTCCCAACTCTAAAAGTATCCATAGAAAAATTATCTCGTACGAATTCAATTCAATTTTCTTCTACGAACTGAGTCGAACAGTGAAAACTGTTTTCCAATCGTACATAACCCTATCGAGCTAGAGCCGATCTAAGGTGCGAAAAATCTAGTACTATCTAAAAAAGTGGGTATAGAAGTGTGGGTACTCAAACTTCATCTCAGGACCTAAGGAATTCGATTCTGTACTAGATTTTCGAAAATGTACTAAATCAAACTTTGACCTTCCCAAGCCTTCCCCCGCTTTAATTGAAATAAACATTGTTAATAAAATACGTTCACAGTATCATAATGCATCGCTTAAGACAGGGATGGCAAATAGGATTTTATCGAAGTGCCAAAATAAACTAAATTTAAATAGAATTTTTTTTCGCGTGCCCGCGTACCTTTTATTTATTATATGTACATTTTTTTATTGATTTTATTTTATTTCAAACCCCTTTATCAATCCAAACATAACTTCAATTGTTTTTCCTAGTCCTTGCAACTTTTTATTAAGAACGTTTAAATGTAATGTTATGTCGGTAAAAAACATTAATTTTGTTAACCATTCTGTATCATACAATTCTTTAAAACGATCCCTGTCGAATTCATGTAAAAAAAAGTCGAATTTCTTCCAAGCAATTCACAAATCGTCCTAAGGATGTCGCTCGGCTTAGCCAACGTACACTATTGGACATTAAGAGAGTATCGTATTCGCAATCCATATCATTTAAAATTTTTTTAAATTGTCTTTTATGCATGTCGAGTGCAACTGTAAAATTTATAATTTTATTCACTTTTTCTGTTATTTCTTTGAAATCGCTAGTTCCAAATTTTGCACTAACGAACTTGCTGGTGAATAATGCAATGAAAGCCTATTATTGGATGACCAATTAGGTTTTGAAATAAATTAACAAGACCTATCTCTGGGCCAGTCATATTAGGAGCTCCATCTGTCGTTACAGAAATAATTTTTTTAATATTTATTCATTGACTACAACTTCACAAATATCACTACCTCTTGTTCTTTCTGGTATATTTGCTAATTTTAAAAATTCCTCGTGCATTTCATTATCTTTCGGATAACGTGCAATAATTGCTAATCGGGCAGATAAGTTAATATCAGTTGATTCATCCAGGCATATTGAAATGTAGTCACAGCTATTAACGTCGTTGTAAAGTTGATCAGAAATATTAGCACTTATTTTTAAAATTCTATCTTTAACGGTATTTCTGCTTAGATGCACTTCTTCTTTGGAATAATTTTTTCTTTATTATTAAAATCTTGAAACAAACTGTCGGCCGATTTTAGCATAACCCTTTTTATAAACTCTCCATCAGAAAATGGTTTTGATTGCTTAGAAATCAAATAAGAAATTTCGAAACCAGCTTCCGTAATATTGCGGTTGGTTTTTACAAATTTTTGATAATAAATTCGATTGACTTTCAGCTATCTTTAACCGTTGAGAAATTAGTTCTTTTCTTTCGTCAATATGTTTTTCGGCAATTTCTTTATGGTTCGTTTCAAAATGTCGCTTAATAGAAGACGTTCGACACACAATAATTTCAGAACACAGGCCGCACCGACTTTTATTTCCGTAATCAGCAGTCCAAGAGGGTACAAAACTTCGAATATCTTGTAGTTTTTGTTTTTTTGGTACCATTTTAATTTAGCAAAAAAATAAATTTTATTTAAGTTAAACACAAATTTTATTGTACTGCACTACTCAAACCACTGACTTATAACAACGGACTGAGCGTATTGCCATTTTCCTATAGGAACAGAATGGCACAAGTTTTACAGTTTTCTCTTTCGCCCTATGGCAGAGTTGGAGCTACCACTTGAAATAGCAAATCGTTCAGTCCATTGTTATAAGTCAGTGAGTCAAACTAAAAACTCTTAAAGAATATGTACAAAATAATGCAAAGGCAACTGGATGAAAAAACTGTAGATCTAAATTTAAAGCCGTTGATAAAAATTATTGGGTCCATTTTTTGTTTAAAAAGCAGAAACTATTTTAGAATAAGATTTTTTTTTACTTAATTTTTTGAATTTCTTAGCGTGCCGGAAAAATTTTCTCGCGTGCCAAACTTGGCACGTGTGCCGTGCAGTGTTGCCAACTCTTCCTCTCAGTTACTGGCTAAAACTCCCGTTGAAAATGGCTAAAAAATAGCTAAACTGAAATTAAATGGCTAAATTGCTGGCTAAATTTTTAAAGATTATTTGCAATCATGCTTTTCTTCAATTAAGAAGCCGTACAGCTATATCGTAAAATATGAAGACAAAACACCAATAAGAAACAACAAACTTATCGTTTAATTAATTAACCCTAGAATACTAAACATGTGCAAGAAAACAGTAATACTACACATACGTCAATTTGACTCCCTTTAATTCGAAGCATGTTTATAGTAATATAAACAACAATATTCTTCCTTTTATTAATTAAAATTAATAATGCACAGAAAACACTAAGTTATATAAAAATTTTGTATTTCTGGGAACAAGTTTTCATAGTACGTTCTCCACATATTATCTTATAGCACTTTGAATAGACCGTTACTGTATTTCGTTGAATTTTCGAACGGCAGTATGAACAATATGCACTGATGCAATTTTTATGATGGCTCCGGATTCTGTGGGGATAATCCAATAGCTTTATCAATTACTTATCGCAATAAATACTCTACATGAGAAAATTTAATACTCGCACAAAAGTAACATTATTGCTAAACATACGTCATTTTGACTCCTATACCTACCCGTTATGTAACGTACAAGTAACTAAGACCTTCAATCCACATTAATGCAGGTACTTAGAAGTTGTGGCTACTTCGATATGTAGACAATGAAATAACGGCAATATTATTTGGCGAGGAGTCAATTTGACAAGTTTATTTCAAATAAGATATATTTTTTTTTTTTACAAAATGTACAAAAAAAAAAAATTAAAGAAAATTGAGACACTTAAATAATTAAATATTACCTTTAAAATTCATTGAGATCATTTATAATATTATCTAAGTCTCGTTCATCTCAATGTTCATAAACTCTATTCGTGCCATTGTTTTTTCAGAATTTCATGTGGAAATTCAAATGAATTGTAAACATGTCTATTCTCTTTGCTGTCCATATTTTATGATTAATATTGAATGAATGGAATTTAAATTAAATCTATTTCTTTATTTTTTAAAAATATATTTTACTTACTAAATAATCTCTCAACCTCAGCATTTGACCAAAGAAGGTATCAATAATTTTAATGCTATAGAAGAAAGTTCAGCAAAAGTGTTAAAACCACTTAACCTTCCTAAAACTCGCCTTTTGTATGCAAATAATCTGTTTTTTAATTAAGAAACAACGGACGACAGCTTTCCACTTGAAGAAAAAAAAAATAAAAATAAAATGCCTTGCCAAACAGGCTCGTAGTGAATACAAAAACATTTTAAAACAAAGTAGTCTTAAAAATCGTTTAGTCACTATGGCGATATCTTTCATTTCGTTGACTATGGGTGCATTAAGTAATTAAGGTGAATGAAATTAACTAAATTTCAAATTGTAAAAATTATTAAAGATTGAAATGCAAAATGGCTAAAAGAGTGGCTAATATGGCTAAATTGAAATATTCGTGGCTAAAATTTATTTTAAATGGCTAAATTTAGCCATAAAAGAGCTAAATTGGCAACACTGGTGCCGTGTAATTGCCATCCAGGGCTTAAGACAGCTCTGATGTCTGTTGTGTCTGTTGATATCGGGCCTAAAATGGGCATTCCCCTTTAAAGAAGAACATAAAGCAAAAAAGTCCATTAATTTTAGTAGTACCTATTTATATTATGTCGGCTGTGTACAAATGATTAATGGCCGGTTTCACAGTCCAGGCTTAAGCCAGAGCTTAGTTAAGCCACGGGTGTGGCTTAAGCCCAGAACTTAAGCCTACTCGGTTTCACAGTACTCAGTTAGCTGAGGCTTAGTTAAGCCGCGGATGAAAATTTTTAAGTTGTCAGCACTGAGGAAATTGTGAATTTTTTAAAGGAAAATTGCCATTGTGGATTAAAAACTAAGCGAAAAGAAGAAGATTTTTTTATTTACCAGTTTGTTGTGGTTTTTTTTCTGGAAAGATATCAAATCCAAAATCATTGTTGCAGAATGTTTCGACAACGTAAACCATTAAAGCCGAATGTATCTACAGCCGGAACCGAGAATAAATAATATAATTTTTTCACGGGTCACACCTTGCGATATTATATTATACATTTCTTGGTCTCCTATACCCTCTGCATCAGATAAATAACTCATTTTTGTCCTAAACTGTTTGGTTTCTGCTTAAAATGTCAAATGGAATGCTGACACTAGCTGCCAGACAGTACTCAAAACTGCTAATTAGATAACTATTTTTCGCTTGGAAAATTTCAATTTAGTTTTAAAATATAACTTTTGAAATATGCACGTTCATTTAATAACAAAAATTATAATATTTAGGCAAAATATATATTTAGCAATAATTTCTTATGTGTTTCACAGCAAAATCTGAGGCTTAAGCCTTCGAGATGACGGGCTTAAGTTAAGCTTTCCTTAAGCCAGTGATTTCACTTAAGCCTTGACTGTGAAACCGAAATATTTATTAAGCCTTGGCTTAAGCCATCGCTGTGGCTTAAGCCTTGACTGTGAAACCGGCCATAAGTAATCGTTTAATAAAAATTATTTGATAAAAAAAAAAAAGAAAAAACAAAGAAGGGATTTCTTATTGGTTTCATCATACTTAGTTGGTAGGGTTTTTTCTGAATCAGTACTTATATCAGAAGACATGAAGTTATTCCTCTATGAGTAATTCACTCATACTACTTTGGGTATGCGTTTTTAAAAATTCATATCTCAAAAACGAATCCGAGCATCTCCGAAATTTTTGGCGCATAGATAGATAAGACTTCAAAATAAAAATATAAAAAAGTGCTCAATAGTAAATAATACTATTTAATACTATTTAACAAAAAAAAAAAAAAATGCCGTTCATGGATTAGCAAAATCGATTGCTCCATTATCGAGATTTTATTGATTTTTTGAAAATTACGTTTAGTCGTAAAATCACGAAATTTTGAACCTCCTAGTAGTGGTGGCGGGTGATGTTGGAAAAACAAAAAAAGTATGTGTGACTGTGAGCTATTTTCGTATTCTATACAAACACTCGAAAAATTTCATTCAAATCCGATATATGGTCCGGTTCTAAGCCAAGGTGATCGGTTTAATCTGGAATGCATGTATTATTAAGGGGGGTTACCAACAAAAAAAAAGCTCACGATTTCTTTACCCAAAAGCTTAGGGAGCATAAACGCATAAAGGTATGCAATTTTAAAATTGAAACAAATCACTATATTTACTACCTATGTACATGCAAAGCTGAATGGCTGTGATATTCGTCTGTATTGTACTCTGTATTGTCGGGCATCTGCAAAGCAGTGCAGTAGAAGAATTGCATAGGCATGGCGAGATTTTAAATTTGGCCGTCGGATTTTTCTTAGATTTTTTTTTTGAGGAGCAGGCAAGGGCGAACGAAATATATGCGCTATGTGCTGCTGATCACATCAAATAAAACTCTTCCGAGAATTCTGATTTGTAATATACCATATAATTTTTGCAATGTTCACACTTTGTCAGATTACTATTTTTTAACTCGATAAACAAAGAACTACTTTAGAGAGTTAGATTTGAATTTACCAAAAATACAATTTTTAGGTTGAGCTATGTCTGGTAGATTTTCTAATCTAATTTTAATATATATATATAGTATATACAATTTTATCTCTATCTAATTCCACAATTTTGTTCACATAAAATTTTGCATCTTTCATGAAACGCAATTCAACCAGATTAGCCTAGTCTGAGTTACTGTAACTGAGAAATTCTACGGGTGACACATTTTGTTTGTGTAAGATTAGCAATATAGCAAATAGTGAATCCTTTTCTGCGTATCGATGTTAACAGTGCCATCGAATCTGTCATTCTCGTGCTCTTTTCTTCCCTACCCTTCCCGAATTTTACTAATAAAATTTCTTGCGTCAAAAGCAAAAATAACAAATTACCAATGATAAAAATTAAAATATTCCGGGAAATTTACACATATACATATACATAATGCAGAAAATGGCGACACACACTCTCAGAGCATGCAGATACAGCGAGCTAAGCTTTCAAAACAAACGAAAGCATTCCAAAAGCACATTACTCCATCTGACGATGATAAAATGAATTAAAAACGCCAAATTGTATGCAAAACATACAAATTTTTACCGTTACCATCGTTAAAATTATTACCTTTATTTCCTTTATCATTGCAATAAAAAATTTGAGTTTTTCAAAATAAACAGAAAAAGATTCGATCTTTGTTACAAATTCAACTTTCGTTTAAATAATTACATAATTTTGGTAGATATGCGTCTCTGGAAATAGCAGATTTCAAACGAAAATATATTAGTAACCACAACTATTTTTTTGGTTTTTTTTTCCGTCACTTCCTTTTCCAACACAAGATCTTCCATACTCAGGTACAAATTTATCTGCTTAATGTACCATTATTACGTTTGTATGTACTAAGCTTTGCAAATTTCATGAACTCAAGAGTTTTCTAAAGCTAATTACATACATATAAAACCATGAAATCTTTTTTTTTTACACGTCATTACCTAAGTTTACGCTTTTTCTCTAACTATGTGCAATTTTGATCATGATAGTACGCACAAATTTGCAGCAAATTTGTATTAACTTTTCGTGTTTTTTAAGATTTCAGTGGTAACTCCTCTTAATGGATGCCTGTTCTGAACATACACTACCAGGCATAAATCTTAAGAACAGCAATTATTACAACCAAACCGTCATATATATGTACATACCCAAGTTAATATAATTTTTTTTTTACTATTCCTAAAACTCACCTAAATAAAACTCTTTAATTATAGAAATTTGATTGAAATTGATAAATATTCCGTTTCGTCTAATTAAGATTTGAAAATATTTAATCAATTTACAAAAACAAAATTAGTGGAAAAAAAAAATACCAAACTTCGACTGCCCCCACAAAGTTTATTTTCCCACAAATGAATGATTTGTAAAAAAAAAGAGAGAAGCATGGAAAATTGCACATTGAAGCGAAACAGAATTTGTTTGAAAATAAAAAAAAAAAACGAAATTTATGCATTTTACTTAAGAAGCTTTTTCATACAGGTGAGGTAAAGGTACGGGAGATTAAAAAAATGATTGATATCCGAATGAAAATTCTAACCGCTACCTATACCTACGTAATAAACTTGAATTTTTCTATCGGGAAATTGGAGAAATAATAATAACAATGAAGATCTGCGCATGCGATTTAAGTTGGTAGGTACTCACTTGTGATATTTTCCAGGAGAGAGACAATCCAACTGGTGGGTGCTTATTCCTTGGCTAAAATAGTAAAAAGTTAAGGCGCAATCCCCATGAATTTCCATGTATTTATCTAGTTGAGAAAAAATCTAAATCAAAACAGAGAGTCGCAAATTCTCTGGAACTTCCTAGAATTTAGTTAGTATATATATTTCTGGAATTGTTTCGATAAAAGGCATACCTACGTACGTACGTACATATGTACTATAGCAATACTATATATAAGGACTGGTCGTTCCAGGAGATAAAGCTTTTCAACATGGATCTTACAGGTGGTGGCATGATAATATAAGCGCCATGAAAAATACATGTGCTCTCCTCTACAACAACCCAGAGAGAGTTAAGTACATGTGAAAAGTTTTAGACGAACTATGCAGAGTTAATGTTTTACGTTCCATTAATTTTCTTAACGTTATTGTGTGTTTTAGGGGTAGGGGGTGGGAGGATGGGTATCATTATTATGTTCGTACATATCCCCTTTATTTATTCTTTTATGCTCCAGTGCTCTTTATAGCTTTATTCAATGAAAATTTCTGGTACAGAAAAGTGGGAAGTTAGAGTTTTATGAAAATAAACATTATTAGAAATAATATTTACTTGTAGTGAATAAATATAGAAAAAAAAAATCCTTTAAATATTTTATCACTTTCCTTAAAAAATCGAATTCTTTAATTATATTCCTGCGCAACAGATGATTTAACTACCTCTAACCAAATCTCCAATGATAGCCTAGCCAAGCTAGTCCAGCTGCCACCACGTTGTTGGCGGAGAGCTTTGCTGCTTGTAATTTTTCACAATGCTTTTTAGGCTCTTAGAAAAGTTTCCCTCTTGTGTGTAGAGGATTTATGCGCCCTTCTATATTATTTATTGTTATATGACCCCCCTTTTCTATATGTACGTACATAAGTAGATCTACGTGTGCTATGCTTACATTTCGTGTTTTATCCGATAAATTTTCTACGTGCAATACATATGCCCGGTTAATGGTCTCACTAGGCATAGTACTTCAGTGCCTTCAGGTTTTGTTTGGTTTTTTTTTTTTTGTTGTTTTTACCCGCAAGGTTCATGAACTCTTACAAGTTTTACGACATTTTTCTCGTATATTGTGAGGTTTTATTTTAAGAGGAATCCATTGATTTGAGGGGTTTTACTTTTTCTGTTTTTTTTTTTTTCTCCAACCAGTTAGTATCATCGATTAGGAAATATGTATAGATTATTTAGAATTACATAACTATTAGCGAATAAATAGGTGATTATGGGATTACATTTTTCCAAATCCGGGTTTCGTTTTTTTTTTTTTATTGATGGGGTTGTAGCCTTAATTAAAGGAGCTCATGGCCGAATTTGACTTGGTGGACTCTGAGTTAGTTGTAAGATAATTGAATTAAGATTATTTTTAGTTTGCTTAATTTGTGCCATACTTAAATTCTCTATGAACTCTATTTTAAAGTAAATGTAACTCCAAAGTACACGCAAGCTGACTCAGAAGATGGGGATCGGATGCAGTTTTGGCATGGTGCAGGCTTGTATCTGTATCCTATATTCTAGCAAAGAACATATAACTTAACAAGAAGCTTCATCTGGCCTTTGAAAAGGCACAAGTTGTATATGCTTAATTGTTGATGCGGTCGGCAGGAAATAGACGGGAAGAAGCAAAGATTTGAGACTGAGAGAATATTGCTCTGTTCTCCCTGTCTCTGCCACCTAGCTGTACGTACATGTGCACACGCCGATGCCCAGCCATGCACATAGTTTCATGTTTCGCCTTGCTTATCGGGCACGAATTCCTATCCCATCCGCTCATTTTACTATTCTCCCTCCATTCTATTGTAATGCAATGTAAATGAAAAGTCTCTCAAATAAAGTATTCTTGATGAATCCGGTTTCCTACGGAAGAGATAGAAGAAGCAAACAGAACACGCAATGTATTGTATGCCCACATGTGAAGGATGCGGAGTGCTGGCGCTGGTTCTGGTGCTGTGACGATTCACCACTCGCCACCAAGTTGAGTGGCGGCTGGCGGGTCGTGAAAAAACAGACAATTTTCGTACCATTTGTGAGAGCGGGTCGTAATATTACCACAGGTGACTGGGTGGTGAGTAGCGGGTCGTCAAGAAGCAGAGAGTTTTCGTAAAATTTGTGAGACTGGGGTCGTAAAAATACGATCCGCCATATAAAACTTTTCAATATACGAGATGAGTATTCTTTCTGTTAAATACTCACTTATCCACATTATCTTTACAGAGCTCCTCGAAAACTAAATGACGTATGAAATCATGTAGGGGTGGTCGAATTTTTTTCTCCTTTGCAACAGATTCTGGTGGTTTGACTAAGTAGTAAACACTCTCGATTTGTGCAGCATGCCTAGAATCTAGCGCAGTTACGGTTTTCAGTCGAATCATTTGCTCTAGATAAACATTAGTGCGTAAGCGAGTATCACGGCAATTGTAGAGATAAGGGCCGGCGGCTTCTAACAATGCACAAGCCATTTCAATTTGATGATGTTGAAATTCGTGTAGGAGAATTTTTAAGCAAAATAATGCCTCCATTTTAGGGTAGAGAGCAAATTTTACGAGTTCACCTATGAAACGTACAATTTTGATTTTTGATTCAATATTCATTTGATTTTTCTTTTTGATATGCCATTTAAATTCCATTTTTAACATATGAGACAAATCAACAGCAACGTCCCGTGATACAAGATTTATTATAGATACAAATCGTGCTAAAAAAGGAAGCAAGTCTAAGCGAGTTCTGAAAAGAAAGTAAACGGCACATATTAAAGTCTTGTTTAGGTGATCTGCTTCTTGTTGAATATTCTTTGAAATTTTTTCATGTTAAAGCTTTATTTTTTATGTGAACATTTATATCGCTAAAATACCCCACATTCATCATAAAACTAGAGAGATTTGTATAATTGTGGAAGATTGGTGATGAAGAGTCAACCACTCAAATCACAAATTCTTAAAGATTGTTGGTAAGGGAAATAAAAACCAAACAGAAAACCTTTTTTTTCTAAATCAGAGATCATTTAAAGAAAAAATACACCGCTGGGGTGTTGGTGCATTCATTCAGAGGAACTTTACTTCCATTTGCTCATGATATGATAAAGAAGTTGCTTCTTTTCGCAATATTTAAACTCTTCTTGAAGAGAAATGAATGCACGACCATATGAAAGTAGTGCTTCTATAATCATGCAGTACTTTACATCTGGTGTTGATTTCTCAGGCATACATGAAAAGTATTGCATGAAATAATCTTGCATACAAACGCGACTTCTCTGGTACACAAAATCACCGTCGTCTTAAACAAAAATTAAATTAAATATATCAGTTTCAAGTATGCAGTTCAACTAGATCCAATTTTGCATTTAATCGCAGAAGTAGGGATATATGGCAGGCAAATTAGAGATATTGAAATATGTTTAAGAATACCTTTGTACACCGAAAATGCTTTTAGTTAGCTTCTTGCGATTATTTTTCGTATTGAAATTAAGAAGAAACTCGATTGCAGCCGAATCAATGAGCTCTTTGTTGACGCAATTATTCAAATTTTGTAGAAATTGCTCGAATTGCTGCCGAATGTTGATTCCAGATGTGCTGGTTGAAACAGGTGCTACAGCTTGTGGCTCATCAGCAGGTGGTTCGGGTGATACTGACGGTACAGGTGGATCTGAAGATGTCGAAGGAGGGTCATCTACATCCAATTGTTCCGGTTCAATATCCAAGTCTAAAACTTCTTCGCTTATCGGTGGATCTTAAGTTGGTGTGGTTCATGTCGCGTGACAATTGAATCTGTCAAAATTTGAACCGGAAATTTCCATGGAAAACCCGGAAAATCGGGAAAAATCATTTGAAAATTTGGTACAAATTTGATTAGTAATAAATTCGTTTCAGAAAAAATACAGAGTTTTCCGATTTTTCCGAAAAATTTTCCGGAATTTTCCGATTTTTCCGGAAAATTTTCCGGTAAAAAACTTTTCTAAATTATGCAGGATCAAGTTCCCTATCAACTGGCATCATTACCTTCTCTCCGACAATGGTGAAAACTTGCAGAAAAAAATCGAGGAAAATTCATGTAAAACGCTTTTCCGGAGTTTTTCCGACCAAGGAAGCGTTTGAGCGTTTTGCAACCTAAGGTGGAGCGAAATTAGTTGCATAAAGTTGCTTTTGTGGAAAACTCCATGGAAAACCCGGAAAAGCGGGAAAATCATCGGAAAAATTTTCATCGATATGATTAGTGATAAATCTGTTTCAGGAAAAATGCAGAATTTTCCAATTTAGTTAACGTGAAAAAGACAGAAAATAAAATAAGTAAAAAACGAGTTTTCAAACAAAACTGAGGCCAAGTCGCATGAAAAAGTTGAAAATAAACTTTTCTTCACACACAGAGGTGGACTCAGATTTTATTCGCTGACAATCACCGATATATTTCAGTATGATCAATCAGAGGTAATAAGTGATTTGATTCATGAAGAGAAAGAATATTCAAGAGAAATGTCAGAGGTGAACTCAGATTTTTTGATTGGGACATTTCTCTTGAATATTCTTTCTCTTCATGAATCAAATCACTTATTACCTCTGATTGATCACACTGAAATATATCGGTGATTGTCAGCGAATAAAATCTGAGTTCACCTCTGTGTGTGAAGAAAAGTTTATTTTTTACTTTTTCATGCGACTTGACCTCAGTTTTGTTTGAAAACTCGTTTTTTACTTATTTTATCTATGCTGTGGACAACAATCAGATTCCTTTCTATAATTGCTACAGTTTGCTAAATCCCCTTTTCTTCGGAATTTTGAATATTTATCATATTCAATCTTTTGGAAAGGTAGGTATAGGTGTTCCATATTTTATAGAGGATTGTCAAACGGATGTCGCCTGATATTCATTCATTTTTACTAGTTCGGATATTATTTTGTTGACAAAATCCGTCCTCTTCTATCTGACTACTTGGATTATTATTGATTCGATAATGCCTTTTTTTTGGTGTATAAATAAAATCGTTAAGAAGTTTTTACCATTCATGTTTTTTTAGTCTCTTTTCCAATAGGGTAACAGTAATCGGTAGATATACAAACGCACATACATCCTATACCTAGCACAAATTAATGCTTCCACAGACCTAAATTGTCTTTATTTTTCTGTAGAATGAAATGTTTTTTGTTTTTTTTTTGTTTTTTTTTATCCCTTTTTTTACCCTTTTCCTGATTACCTTAGGAAAAGGGGTTTACCCGAATATAAATGCATCATTGACAACCCATCCCCGGTTTCCACCTCTTTTCCGGTTTTTGAATTCCTTTTCATCAGCATCATTGAAACGCTTTCAACTTAATCATTGTCCTGTCAGGATTTTCTCAGCTGGACGATGACAATGAACTGATGTGCTTTGTACAACCGAAAATGAGTTTCAAGTATAGTATAGAATGACTTTTATTAATAGAAAATGGATTGGATAGAACCCTCAAGGGTTCTACATTTGTGCAATTACTTCTTAATAAAATAATTAAAGCGCTGCTACTCAATGCATTCGGTTCTTAGTTATGTGCACATTTATTGTGCAATAAAATAGTACACAATGGATTTTCACTAAATTGCAATGATTCCCTGATGGAAATCAAAATGTAACCACAGTTCCCATTGCGGCGACTACAATAAGTGAGAAACAGAAAGCTAATCCACAGAGTTGCATCAGAATAAAATGACTGCTTTTGCTATGCAAATATGCCTTGCCCAGAGGCGGTTCTATTCAAATTAGAATGTAATACGAAACTATGCATTTCTCTCTCTCGGGAATTTCAAACAAATGTTTTGTTCAAATCGCATTTTACGCGTTTATAGTTTTGTTACATTCCAAACAGTTTCAGAGAGGGTTTATGTAATAACAGAAATACTGAATAACCAAGGTCTTTTTGTAATGCTAACTTGTGATGTGCATTCTCTAATTCAGGAATTTTAACATAAAAATATATTTAGCTCGGATTTAATTCGGTTTGAATAAAGTTTATTTGCGAACCGTAAATCTAAAAGAAAATCATGGCAACCCTTCTGCGAGAACGTAGATGGGGGAGATATTGAAAATACAAAAAATTTCTATTCAAGGTGCCAAATCAAGCCAAACATCTCACAAATAGTGACGGAGTCCGGAGTCTTTGGAAATCTTGTTAGATGAACACTTCCCTGATGCTCCAGACGAAGGCTCTTCGTCTCTGCGAACCGAAATATTTTGCAATGAAACCGTTTCTGGGAATAGAGATGTGGCCTTCATCACGGATGAATCGGTTAAATGTTCAGTTGACTCGTTCAAACTTTTTAAGCCCCCGGGCAAGGACGGCATTTTCCGAGTCTTTCTTCAATACTCGGGTGACTCTTTTTGATTAGTAATTTAACCCTTCCATTCAGGACATGCATTAAAACGGGCTACAAAGTTATGGCAAGAAGTCCGTGTTGTGTTTATTCCCAAGGCAGGCCGGCTAGAAGGCATATAGGCCAATAAACTAGACTTCTTTCTTACTCAAAACTCTAGAACTCACCTGCGAGTGGGAAACGACGTGCTCCATTTCCAGAAGCAGATTGTCACAGCATCAACACGTGTAGTTAAAGGGAGGTCAGTTGAGACGGCCCTCCACGGTGATTCACTCAATAGAAAAGGGTTGAAAATATTGGATTGCACACATATTGAATAATAATAGAACTATCTTTGCTGATCTGGGTGGGATAACCAGAGTTAAAAGAATTCATGGGGCACCCCGCAAGGTGGTATCTTATCACCTCTTTTATAGGTGCTCATTATGGGTGATCTCTTGCTGACATTCACGTGGATGGGGTACAGAACAGTGTGTCATGCAGACGACCTGACGATCTTACTCAATGGGAGTTATGAGTACGAATTCTGCGGACCGGTGAAAAACGCGATTCAACTAGTCATGCACTGGACTACGGACTCAATCCGCGGAAAGACAGGAAAAGGAACATCCCCAGTAAGCCTGCCTTCTATTGGTTTCACACGTTTGGAGCTAAAGGCAGAGTAAAATACCTAGGCATTGTACTACATAGATAAAAAACTAAACTGGAAACCACACCTTGAAGACAAAAAAGAGAAAAAAGCTCTTGGAGTCTTCACAATGTGCCGCAGGACCATAGAAAAAAAGTGGGGACTCAAACCGCGGATGATCCTATGTATATAGACTAGCGTCGTCCGACCCATGTTAACTTACGATTCTGTGAAATGTGCAAATACATATCAAGCAGGGGGCGTAAATTGCATCTTAATCAGAACTGAATTCACACTGGAACAAAAGTTCCGAATGAATTCATCTTTTAATTCTTGCTGTCTATCGCACCTGGCATCGACAGGGACAGCGATCATCTCGTCGAGACTATGCTGAAAAGCAATTTTGAACTTAGAATTTCATCCAGGTTAGAATGGAAAACACATTCTGTGCTTCAACCATTGACTAACCCTATTATTATCTACACTGACGGCTCCAAAAGCAACGAAAACACTGGAGCAGGCATTTTCTGTGAGGAGCTCACCTGTAAGTTGCCATCACCTTGAAAGTCATGCCACGGTTTACCAGGCAGAAGTCAAGGCCATTCTTGAAGTGGGAAGGCATCTCTTTAACTCAGACACTGAGAACAAGGAGATCGCCATCGTGCGAACCAAAGGGTGTACGAGCTTACTCTTCTTAGTGCAAACTCGGAAGAATCTTCTTTCATAATCGGGATTGCACCAACACATCTTGTCTCAATTATTTCGATTTGGGCTGACCGCCCACACAGTCGCCTTTGGTTAGATGACCCCTCGGGTAGAACTACAAAGGAACTGTGGGGTAAACCTACTCCAAACCAAACGAATAAGCTTTTGGGACTTAACAAGCCAACCCTGAGAACTTTAGTGTCTATTCTCACTGGACACTCTTTTCTCAGGGGTCACCTTTACAGGACGATCCTATATGCAGGGGTTGCGGATAGGAATCCGACTGAATCCGGCAACTCACTTTCTTTGTCACTGTTCGGCACTCTGAGGAAAATGATAAAGAACCCTTGGCTCACACTTCCTGGACAAGTTGCACGAAGCCGGCAAAGAGGGCTGGGGCGAATACTTAGTTTTGTAAGAGCGTCCGATTGGGACCTATGAGCTCATGGGTCCGTAGGGTGAACAATGGGTCTTGTTTTGCCCTGCGTTCGGGGGACCCCTTGGGGTCCCAACCTCTTTTCAAACTAACTAACTAAAGTTTATTTTATTTATTTATCTATTTATTTAATTCACTAACTAAATCGAAAAATGCTATTAGATTAGATTTGAGTAGTGAGAGTGGTTTCGCATCCCATTCACTATAATTATAATGGACCTATTGTGATTCCCTCATTTTAAACTTTATTGCGTGGAGTTATTTTGACGAACTCCTAAGTATATTTTCTTCAATGAGCTGGACATTACATCTGGTGTAAAACCCTTTTGTTCGTCACAATCAACTATCGGAAATCAAATATACTAATGACAAGTAAAGAACATACCTACTCGCACCTACATATTAATGTATGTCGACAAAAAACCATTCAATTATTTCACTTTATAATGCCAAACAACTTAACTCCCTTTCCCCATCTATAGAGGTATACAAATTACAAACAGTTAGAGATAATCATAAATTCCTCGAAAAACTCTCCAGTTTCCATTGTAATTTTTACCCTTCGGTGTTATGGCACGCACTGTTACTATTTAAATCCATCAAAATTGACCTTTTGCCGATTTGGATAAAATCAAATGTTTTGATTTCAAGTATATAAATAAAGTGCGTAATGCGTCGAACGTTAATAAGCTTTCCCTGAATTTTCCTGTAAAAATTGGATTTCATGTCATGTATGTTTTGCGGGTGGAACTAATTTGTATAGAATTTTCTTGTTTTTACATTAAAAAAAAAAAAAAAAAAAAAAAAAATGCTTCCTTTTTTGGGGATTCTATCAATATGATTGTAAGTCATGCATGTAAAAATCATTATTGCCGGTTGAAATCTTACTATATACCTACGGCCTCCTTTTTTTCACCAAAGAAAGCAAAGAACCCTCATTTATCCAACAAAACATACCTTGAAGGCATATATGTATGTGAATGACAAGCTCTCTAACGTTTTTCGAAATTATCCTTGAAATTATCTTCTTCACGCAACAAAATAATGTTGCCCCACATCCCTTTCCACCACGACCAATAGCTGCTTGTTCTTTGCCCTATAAACCTTAAGTTTTTCCTTTTTTTTTTTTCTCAATATCTATTTTGGGATGTAGTCAATCGCCCACAGCCGAAATTCTATCCAATCTTTTTTAATGAACTTTTTACAATTGTTTTTATGGTAATTTTATTGTAGGTAGATTACGTACGTTCTCTGCAGGAGTAAATTGGGAAAACATAAAATGTATGCGGATAGGTATGAAAAAAAAAAAAAAAAAAATAAAAATTTCGAATTTAATTTTAGTCCTGGCGTTTTTTAAGGACTCGTATAGTCTGGAATGTTTGTATTTTATTTGTTTTTTTTTTTTAAGGACGCAAGACAGAGTACCTTTTGTATGTGTGTATGTGTTCCTAATGTAGAATGAATTACCTCACTTTTTACAATGTTTCAGTGGAAATTGTAAATCCATTTGGAATTTCTAAGGGTGATGGTTGTTCGATTTTTATTTACGAAAATAAAAACTATTGTTTAAAATAGAAAAAAAAGGGTTTTTAAAGGATACCTAGCCTGCCAAAACTTTATAACCACTTATTAGGATGCCAAAATTTTCACTTAAACCCTGTTTATTTCTTAACGTAAAAATATAAAATTTGTTTAAAAGTTATCTTAATATTTAGTAATGCCACCCTTGTTTTTTATCACTCTTTATGCGCCTATAGGCATGCTTTCTATGCAACATTTTATGCATTCAGCTATTATCGGATATCCGAACCAAACATTTTCTATGGCATTTAGGCCAGGTGAATTACCAGGCCACGGAAGAACGGAGATCCGGTTCATTTCCAGAATTTTTTTTTTACCGATTTTGCAGTATGGCATGGAGTTCAATCTTGCATAAAGGTAAAACTGCCTGCATTTAGTCTAATATTACCAATATAAGGCAACAAAACATCTTTCAGTACCTTAATGTACAAAATAAAGGGCCTTTTAGCTTATAACACCCCAAACGATTACCGAGGGTGGCTATTTAATGGTCGGTTGAATTCAGGATGGATGGTATTTTTCGGAACGATATCGCCGAACGAACCTTTATGCTTCTGCCATTGCATGCAGAGCTCGACTAAATAAGACCTGTAAAAATTAATTTTATTCAGATTTCTTAAACTTAATTTTCAATAGTGTGGAAAAACTAGAAGTAAAAAATTTACCCTTTCGCAATCATCAGTAGAAAGGTTCTGAAAGTTCCGTGCGAATTGTAGCCTGGCTTTATTCATCCGATCTGTGAGACATGGTTTTTTTGTTGGGACTCTTCAGCCGCAGTTCATTTCAGCACTTTTTCGTTCTATAGTACACTTTGATAATTCAATTCTTTCATCCTGTAGAATTTTTTTAATCTCTTGAAATGGTAACTTACGATATGCTGCAAGTGCTGCCGTGATCCTCTTGTCTGTGCCCTATTCATTCTACGCACTTGCAACAAATAAATACAACTTTCAGAAAATTGTTTTCCTCTAGATAAACAGCTTAGAAAGGTAAGTATTTTTTATATGATATTAATCTGCAGTAATTCCAGCAAACATAAGCAACAACAATGGCGATTTTTTTCGCAGGTAGAACAAAAAGATTCCTGCAGTTACTTCACAGTGCAATGTTTTTGGTAGTTATAATGTTTCAGCTGGGTACTGTAGATCAATATTCATATTGGGTTGTTACAGTATATTTCGACTTGCCTTAGTATAGGTACTCCATCATGCAATACGTTTATGAAAATAAAATCAAATAAGCCAATGAGAGCCGGCTTGATTATCAGGATTTGATTTAAAAAAAAAAATAATATTAATATGAAAATTTTATATAAATTTTAAAATCACTGTTGGTTCAAAAAATGGTTCTTACAAAGACAACAACAGAAATCAAAATGGTTGCGATATTACGCTTTGGTATAAATAAAAATTTCCTTATATGTTTCGTACCACATTGTACGTGCTATTTAACCCAATGGAGAGGAATCGTATCTTTAGCACAATGCTTTCAATTTTATTGAGGATTTCTTTTTGGAAATCAATTTCAAGTCCATAAGGTGCTTTTTTTGCTGCTCTAGAATCTACTCTTGGAGATCTTGAATTGAAAACATCAAACCACGCATTAACCTGCAAAAAAAAACAACACATAAATAACAACTTATATTTAACGAAATACTATAAGCTTACAATATTGATTAGATCAGATAATTCCTGCCAATTTGGAGCTTTCAGAATACCTAACATTTCCAATCGATTTAAGGCACACGAATTGGTATGTGAAAATAGTTGTGTTGCGTATTTGACCTATAAAAACAGAACTTCAATTTTATAAAAAAAAAAAAAAAAAAACAATTAATAACTGAATAGGGATTACCTTTTGCCTCTTGTTGCTTTTAACAGTTAAATGTTCCAGAGTAAGCTTCGGAGACATTTTTAAATCGCTTTTATCATTCTCAAGGATCTCAATCAATGGAGCGTGTGTTAAGTGCTTGTTATCAATAAAGATCCTCTCATCAAGGAAATGATTGCGAAGCAATTTTACTATATGAAGACTTTTTGGTTTTGCTTTGTTGGTTGTTGAGTGTTGGATGTACAGCTTTTTTTCATCCACACCATACTCCCTCATCAAACCCCTGTTACCGCCTCTCATATATTCATTGTTATTGCAACAACTTGATGACCAATGGAATCTATATTTGCTATTGCAGCGTCAATTAAAAACGATTTGTTATACAAAAACTCTTCATGAAAATAAACATGGCGGTAGCGCAAGGCCATACTTTTTTGGCGTTATGGCTCGCCTTACTAATTAAAACACATTAATAAATTTTTTTTTTTAACATTACAGGATAGTTTTTTTTAAATAACAACATTTAAATCAACTTCACGAGAATCATAATACCCATACCATTATGACGGTTCCAAATAGCCGCCATACCGCTGTAAACATGTAGATTTGTTTTTTTATTATGCGAAACGATTTGTATAATTTTCGCCATGTTTATTTTCATGAATTACAAAAAAATTGTAAGAGTTTTTGTATAACAAATCGTTTGAATACCGTCATTTTTCCGACAAGTAATTATGCCACCCCGGCCAGCCTTAAATTATGATTTTCGTTTCTTAAATCACCTAATTCGACCTTTTAAGGATCACCATACTTGTAACAAATGACTTGGATTTTTTTGTCATCATCTCCCGGTTTAATATTAGGTATACTTTCAACGTCAAAACTCTGCTCAATATACAGGGCTTTCCAATAAGAGGTGTTATTTTGATATTCAAAGAAAAATGCCATTTTTTGAGATAAATGATCGGATCTTTATTGGTTTTTGTACCGATAATGCCTCTGTTATATCAGGGAATCTGAATGGCGTAAAAACTAAACTTCAATGTGTAAACAATAATTTATTTTATCAAGGATGTGTTTGTCATAGTTTGGCGCGTTGTCTATCAGCAGCTGCCAAAGAATTGCCTTCAGAACTTGAGAAATTTGTAAAGAATATACAGGGTGTCCCACGTAACGTGTTCCCTGGGCATTTTTCTCGAAAATGTGCGGAGATATCGAAAAAGTCCTAATTATAAAAGTTACGCATCGTTAGTCAAGGTATCCTCTGGCATAGCCAAGTCCTTGAAAAAGGACTTGGGAAAGAATATATTTAAAAAAATGTCCTTTTCGTTCTTTCTGAGGATGCATTTTGGCTACATTGAATAACTGCAAATCAAATTATATATCTACTGACAAATCTTTGCAAAAATAAGTTGAATCATTTACAGGTATGTAATATGTTGTCATAATTCCTGAGACAAAAGGGCCGGCATTTCGTCCCCATTCAATTTTCAGGGAAATTATCATTATCTTATTTTTATTGTTAATGTAAACTTCTGTAGGTTTGTACCTAATATGCTCATACCTAACTATATCCAACTTTCGCCTAGTGCCTAGTATAAATTGGTGATATGCAGTATACAAATTTCATTCTAAGTTTGATCTTTGATATAAATATTCTTGTAATGTCGCGACTTGCAAATAGTGAATTGGTAGAGCTGCTGATTACATACGGGGAATGTAACCGTAATGCAGCAGAAACTGTAAGGAGTTATGCTGAGCGCTTTCCAGAAAGATGGTGCCCAACTGGGCAACACTTACTGCGAATAATAGAAACAGCTAGACATGCATCATGGACAGAGAGTTCTAGGCGACATAGAAGAACGGGAGCAATACCCAGGACCAGTATTATTCGGCAACATATTGCTAGAAATCCGCATGTCAGTATTCGAGAAATATCGCGAGATTCTGGATACTCAAAAAGTACCATACAAAGGACGCTGAGAGGATTAAGAATGCACCCCTACCACTTACACCTTTCTCAGAAACTAAAGAAGAAAGGGATTTCAGTAGGAGAACACAATTTTGCAACTCGGCTCAACAGAAACTACGCGAAGATACAAATTTCTTCAATAATGTATTATTAACCGATGAAGCTACATTTAGGAATTTTAATAAGCCCAATAGACATTACATAACAACATATTACATACCTGTAAATTATTCATCTTCTTTTTATGAAGACTATATACCACTTTCTTTTCTTTGTGATTTGATTTGCAGTTATTCAATGTAGCCAAAATGCATCCTCAGAAAGGACGAAAACGACCAAACCGAAGATATCCTTTATCGTGTGGCTTTTTTTAAAAGTTGACCATACCAAAAGATATCCCGGCTTATGATGGGTAGCTTTTGGTACTAGCACTTCGATGATATCTGTGTGCATTTTCGAGAAAAATGGCAAACGGTGCATAGCGTATAATTTGTGGCCTTATATCTCGATAATAAAGGGTCAAACTGGAATTTTCAATATAACATTTTCGTTTTATTTTTATTTACGGAATTCAAAAATGCAATCTAAATATATCCTTAATAAGGACGAAAAGGACATTTTTTAAATATATCCTTTCCTAAGTCCTTTTTCAAGGACTTGGGCTATGCCAGAGGATACCTTGACTAACGATGCGTAACTTTTATAATTAGGACTTTTTCGATATCTCCGCACATTTTCGAGAAAAATGCCCAGGGAACACGTTACATGGGACACCCTGTATATGGGTTTTTCGCTTTTAGTACGAAAAGACAGGCTGAGTTTCAGGACTTCCAAAAGGAATTTAAAGTAAAAATGCATAGAATTTTAAAACATTTTACGTTACGCTGGCTGTCTTTTGAGAGTGTAATTAATCGCATTTTGGAACAATGGCAGCCGCTATTTCACTATTTCACATTATTTTCCTTTGAAAATTCAGAAGCAGCAAGTACGACAAATGCAGAATCAATTCTTATGTTTTTAAGTAAAATTTCAGTCTGAAAAAACAACAATTCATTTATTGCAAAAATTAATGCAAAAACTGTAAAGAAATTTAAGAAAATTTTATTAAGCCGGATTTTATAAGTATTGATGTTGATTTTGAAAGTAAGGAGTATCATTTGCCAATTGATTTAATGTTTTTTTGGCATAAGAATTGATGAATATATTGATTCAAATAATTTGAAGTGTGACTTGGATTAGCTTAATTTATTAAAACAAAATATTTTGAAATTTCAAATAAAATTTTGCCGGCAAATTAAAAAACGATTTAATTTTTTAGATCCAAAAACATCATTATTGAAATATTTAGATCCACTTGAGATTTGTACAGGAGAATTGCCTTCAATTAAAGATCTTGTAAAGGCTTTTCCACATAACACATGTGATATTGAAATATTAAATGCACAATGGCGTTCGTTCACTTATCGGTGAAAGGACTATTATTTCGAAATATTATGATGAAGACATTGTTCAATTTTGGGTCAATTTACAAAAAGCAAAAAATGCGTTAGACGAAAATGAGTTTAGTTATCTTGCTGACTTTATGTTAAAATTGTGTACATTGCCACATAGTAGTGCTTATGCAGAAAGGCTTTTCTCTCAGCTGAATTTGATAAAAACAAAGAAAATAAATCGTTTGAACATTAATACTGTCAAGTATATGATGCTAGCTAAACAGAAAATGATAACGATTGCGAACCTTGCGATAAGCTAATAAATTATGCCGATGTTTTTATTTTTCATGCAGGTCGCTTTACCAAAATGAATTAAACTGCATAAATTCAGAATAAAAGTATAAAAGGTACTTATTTTATTACAATACGTGCAATAATGCTAAATATATTAATAATATAATAAACATCTGAAATACATACACTCCATTATGTATATAAATAACATTAACAAAAAATGTCAGTCTGTGAAAAATAATTCATTTATTGCAAAAATCAATTGAAAAACTCTTTAAACAAAATTTTATTAAGCCGGATTTTATAATTTATGTTTATTTTGATTTGATTTTTTTTTTGGAATTAAATTAGAGGAATATATTAATTCAATTACGTCATACCCCGGTTTACGTTGTTAAATGGTTCCAGAAAAATGCAACGTTAACCGAAACAACGTTATACGGGACAATTAAATATCCTGATAGAAAAAATACTGCTAATATACCAATTTACATAATTAAGAAATATTAGAGCATTTATTAGAGATTTAAAAAATAAAAATTGTGAAAATTAGATTTTAATTCTTTATTAGAATAAAATGATTTTATAATAAAATCAATTTTTTGTTTAATTAAATATAAAAATACATAATATATAGTATGTACTAGTAGGTATGTACATTCAAACCTTAAAAAATTATTAAATTCATTTGAAAAAACGCTTGATTACTATTATTATAGGGAAAATATATAAGAATATAAAATTCAAAAACTAAAAATTTTTATTAAATTAATTAAAAGTAATAAAAAAACATTTATTTAGCTTACATGCTCTCTTCAGACGATTCGCATGAATAACTAAAAATAGTTATTGCGGATGACCCACGGCTAGTCTGTTGGTTCAACGTTCCTCGGCGCGTTAGTAAAATATTGATGCAATGTAACCTGTACTGAAGGCTTCTCTTTGTCATCGTACAACTCTCTATAAGATCTTACCGCACTATCAATATTTCTGTTTACTTTGACCATCGTTCTAATATTGGATAACACCTTTCAAATATATCTTTAACTTTCTCAAGATATGTTAATTCGTCCTTAAGCTCACCAATTTTAAAAATTTTAGCCCCAGCTATTTCCGTATCATCTTCTTTATCCTCCAGATTGTTTTTGTCCAATTCAATTAGTTCTTCACTTGTTAATTCATTACTATTAGATTTAATTAGCTTCAAATCGGTAAAACCCAGACGTCTTCCTAGCGAGACAATTTCCTCCTAGATGTCAGCAGTAGTTTCTGCAAAACTTCTGAAATCATCTGCGCATTCTGGCCATAGATTTTCCCAAGAACCGTGCATAGAATTTTGAGAAACTGCATTCCATGCTTGTTCAATTATATGGATCGCGTTTAATATATTAAATTCTTTCCAAAGCTGTTTGAAATTCACGCCAGTGTCACTGTCAGTAGCATTTAAAACTTGGGGAAAATTAAAATTTGTTATAATAATGCTTCAAGTTAGAAATTGCACGTTAATCCATAGGTTGTAATATTGATGCTGTATTAGAAGGCAAAAATACAACTTTAACAATACCTTCAGACAGTTCATCTAAATCCTTTGGATGGCCAGGAGCATTATCTAGTATCAGTAATATTTTATTTGCCAGATTGTTATTGGTACAAAACGTTTTGACTGTAGGACAAAAATATTCAACAAACCATTCCTGGAAAATTGATTTAGTAACCCAAGCCTTCTTATTTGCCTTCCAAAATACTGGTAATCTGTTCTTAATACACCCTTTCAGAGCCCTAGGATTTAGGGAGTGATAAACCAGCATTGGTTTAAGCTTAAAATCACCTGTGGCATTACCTCCAAGCAGTAAACTAAGCCTATCTTTTGCAGGCTTATGTCCAGAAATTACCTTTTCATCTTGCGCAATAAAGGACCTGGTTGGCATTTTTTTCCAGAATAGTCCAGTTTCATCAACATTACATACTTGTTGGGGACTGTAACCACCTGTTTCGACTATCTCTTTAAATCTGTTCAGATATTCGAATGCAGCTTCTTTGTCAGCACTAGCTGCTTCTCCTAACAATTTAACATTGTGAATACCAGATCTTTTTTTGAATCTATCAAACCAACCATGGCTTGAACTGACCGTTTGTCCTTCGCAAGTGTCCCCCATTATTTTTTTAAAGTTTAAAGTTGGAGTAGTCTACAAACCACCTGATGTCATCTCTCTTGAGGCCTTTATTTCTGACCTATTTCATTTAGCTCCATAGTATCAACATGTGGTTATTGGTGGTGACTTTAACTTAAATTTTCTTATTCCTTCTGGTCAGACCAATACATTTCAGCTTTCAATTGATGCCTTAGATTTGTATCGTGTAAATCAACAACCTACTCATTTTTCAAGCAGTTCATCTTCCCTACTTGATATATTTCTTACGTCCAATCTTGCTTCTGTTTTATTTTGTAATCAGGTATCACTTCCAGGTATATCGGATCATGATCTTATTATGATTACGTATGATTTAACTCCAGATAAAGTTTATTCACCAAACTCGTTTTCATTTTTCGCCTATGGTTTGATTGATCTTCAAGCTTTTGACTTCGAAGCTCGAATGTTTCCCTGGGATGCTGTTTACTATATGACTGATGTTAATGATCAAATTGATTACCTAAATAATATATTCCATTGCATTTGCGAAGTGGAAGCGATTTAGGATTCCTGAATTTTGGGAGGACTATCGAATCCTTCGTAATAGGGCAAGTTGTGCTATACGCCTTGCTAAGAAGAAGTACTATTCATCAAAGCTCAAAGTTAGTTTGCCGTCTAAAGTTCTATGGAAGAATCTTAAAGCCTTTGGTGTCAAAGCTAAAAATGTTTCTAATACGATACCAGATCCGGATGAGCTTAATAAGATGTTTACATCGTTCACTAATTCCTCCAATTCTTCCAATTTTTCTCCTTTAAACTATTCCTCAATTCAATCCATCCACAGTTTCTCATCTTTTAGTTTTTCTAGGGTATATCCTGACGAAGTGCTTGATACCTTTTTTCGTGTAAAATCTATGGCCACAGGAATTGATGGAATATCTCCTAGATTCATAAAAATTTGTTTACCTTACATTCTCGTCCCCTTAACTCATATCTTCAACCTATGTCTCACAACTTCTCGTTTCCCTAATTCCTGGAAAAAATCAAAGATCATCCCTCTACCTAAAACTACTGGCGTTAATCCCTATGAATACCGTCCAATTAGTATATTGCCAATCCTATCAAAAGTCTTTGAGAAGTTAATTTCGGTCCAAATCTCCAAATATTTACATGAACACGGTCTTGTTCATGAACATCAATCTGGCTTTCGCCCTGGTCACAGTTGCTCGACAGCGCTATTAAGTGTCTCTGAAGATATTCGACGGGCAATTGATGCCGATAATATTACTATTTTAGTTTTGTTGGACTTTTCCAAGGCGTTTGATGTAGTCGATCACAATCTTCTTTGTAAGAAGTTAATTACAAAATTTAATTTTTCGGCGTCTGCAACATATTTGATTTTCAGTTATCTTACTGATAGATTTCAGAGTGTTTTCTGCAATGGTTCTTCTTCGTCTCTTCTGCGAGTTGGTTCTGGTGTGCCCCAAGGATCGATTCTTGGTCCTTTACTTTTCTCGTTGTTCATTAATGATATCTTCGAGTGTGTTACACATAGCAAGCTTCACTTATATGCTGATGATGCTCAGCTATACCTGTCAAGGCCGCTTGGTCTTATTGAAGATGGCACTAGTTGCATTAATGACGACTTACTAAGCATTCTTCGTTGGACTGTGGTCAATGCCCTGAAGCTTAATGCCAGTAAATCTAACTGTTTGTTAATTAGCAGAACTAATACTGACACTACTGGCTTCTCTCCTGTCATGATCGGAGAGGAAGTTATTCCTTTTGTAGAGACTGCTCGCAATCTTGGAGTGATATTTAACAATACTCTAACCTGGGATAATCATATCTCGGCTGTAATTCGAAAAGTCTATGGTTCTTTACGCTCTCTGTGGGCCTCCAGTCACTTTACACCTACTGCAACAAGATTGTTTTTATGCCGATCTCTCCTTGTTCCAATGCTCATCTTCGGGTGTGAAGTGTATGGCCATCTTGATTACAATAATTCGCATAAACTTCAGATGGTTTTTAATGCAATGATCAGATACATATTTAATCTGCGTAGATTTGACCACGTGTCGCCCTTTAGTAACTCTGTATTTGGTTGTGGCCTTTTCTGCTATTTGGATTATCGTTGTCTTGTTGTCCTGGTCAAGTTAATGAAATTTCGCTGTCCAGCATACTTGTTTCGCATTCTCAATTTCGGAAATTCTAACAGAAATAGCAATTTAATATTGCCCAGATTTTCCTACTTAACTTCCCAGCGCCTGTTCTTCGTTCATACAATCAAGCTTTGGAACTCCTTACCTGCTTCTATTAAGCGATCCGTCTGGGCAGGCTCGCTCTCCTCGATCAGGAGACTCATTATGGAACATCTTAGGTCCTCAGAATTACGCGCATTTTAATTATGTGATTTTGTTTATGTTCGGTCAAGTCACTCAGCAGTTTTACTGAGATTTAATAGTGTAGTATGGATTAGCAATGTTATGCACTATTTTGTAAACACTTTTTCTGAATCTGAATTATGTACTTAATTCTAGTTGTATGCTTTTCCTTTGTATTATACAGACCATTGCAATGTATTTAAAGTAGCTTTAAACCTCTCTATTACATAGGCACTTGTATTATTTTATTTTTTTTTCTAAACATGTACCTACTAAAAGATCTTGTATCTTACTGGTGCATTGCCATGAATATATATGTATAGTGTTGTAGTTATATATATATATAATAAATTAAAATTGAAATTGAAATTGAAATCATCGTAAATATGAAGAGCCTTTTCTTAAATTAACATTTGACTTAAAGGCATGTAACGTTGAGTCTGATCTTCAATCCATATCAACAAAAGTTTTTCCATTTTTACCATGATAGTGCTTCTAGATTTTATCGATTTTGATTCAATGGGTACTGCATCTATGACATATTTTTTGTATTTCTCCTTATCTTTAATAATGGTTCTTATAGATGTTGGTGGAATACCAAGATGTTTTGCTATATCCACTACTCGTTCACCAGTTTCAACCCGTTTGATGACATCTAGTTTAACCTTTAAAGTTAAATGATTTCTTCGCACTAGCAACATTATTGTTGGGCATGATATATACTGTCAATAAAATATGAAACTGAGTAGTGGTGACTACTTACATACATATATAAAATATACTTACGTGAATAGTTACAGTAAAATATATATAAATTAAACAAAATGTGTCCAACTAAATATGAAAAGAAGGACATAAAACACAACTAGCTAAATTATTCTTGCACAAACAATAATTGAAACCAACTGCAGCAATTGGAAATAAATGAAAATTAATGTACAATAACAAATTTTCAAATACCACCGTCTGCTTAGCATTAGTATAGAAAAAACGGTTTAAAAAAAAACGTTACATCGAAGCAACAGGACGTTACAGTGGGGTATGGTTATCATAGCTGACCGACGTTGCAGCGAAACAACGTTAACCGGGGTATGACGTAATTTGAAGCGTGATTTGGATCTGTTTAACTTAATAAAACAAAATATTTGGAATTTTCAATAAAACTTTGCCGGCTAAATTATAAAAAGATTTAATGTTAATTCTAAACATCATTATTGAAATATTCAGATCTACTTGAATTTGAACAGGCGAATTGCCTTCAATTAAAAATCTTGTAAAGCCTCTTCCAGAAAGCAGAACATCTGATATTGAAAGTTAAGTGGTTATTCATTCATAATTGAATTAACTTCAGAATGAAACTATAAAAATTTATTTTAAATTACAAAACGTGCAATATCGTTAAATATACTCATAATAAAAATTTGAAATACAGGGTGGGCCAAAAGTCACCATAGGGGCCAAAAGTCACCATGGGGTTCAAAAATTTAATAACTTTTTCGTTTATATATATTTTTTTATTTTTTTTTATCCATGCAGTTTCATACAAAAATATTAGATTTCGTTGTTTAATATTTCTATCCCATTTCTTCGCGCAAACAGTTGCTCGCCAAGATCTCGCCAAGCGAACATGCCATTTGGGAGCGCAAATTGTTTTTCTATGCAAAACTGAAACTTGTCAGGAAAGTGCTGGAATTGTTGTAAGTGGGTTTTATTTCTCTTAAAGATACCATAGTTATTTGTAGTTTTTTTTTGTAATAAAAAGATTTTCTAAGAAATTGTGACGTTTGATTAAATTTTTTTATTTTGCAAAAAATGTCGAAAAGTGAACAGTGAGACAACTTGAAAGTGCAATCAGTGAGACCTGTCTCACTGTTCACCCTTGCGCATAGTATTATTTTTTGCTAGCATAATTTAATTTTTTTGTTCAGATAATGTCCACTGAGCGGCATGCTTTTGGAAAGACGCCTTCTCCTGTAATGAAAAGAGCTGTAGAAATGGTTTTATCTGGTGAATCATTGAGGAAAACCGCAAAAGAAAATGGAATAGCACATCAAGCTCTTGTTCGCTATGTTAAAAAATATAAAGAGTGTTCCTCAGCCACTATGAGTCCTAATTATGCTGTGAACAGAATTTTCAATGACGACGAAGAGAAAGTGCTTGCAGATTATATAAAAAATTGTTCTTCTATGTTTTACCGCCTCACTATCGATGATGTTCGAAAACTTGCTTATGAAACGGAAATTGTGAATAGCAAAAGAGTTCCTGGTTATTGGACGCAACCATGAAATGGCGAGCATAGATTGGACTAAACGTTTCAGAAAAAGAAATCCGTCACTCTCATTGAGAACACCAGAAGCTTGTAGTTTATCTAGAGCTACGTCCTTTAATCCCCACAATGTCAATATTTTTTATAATAATCTCCAGTCTATTCTTGAGCGATCTTCCAGTTGTTTTGCTGCAGGAAATATTATTTAATAATCTAGACGAAACTGGGCTGACAACAGTGCAAACTTCTGGAAAGATATTGGCGACAAAAGGAGCAAAGCAGGTGAATTAAGTTAACAAGTGCAGAAAGAGGAACTTTAGTCACTCTATGCTGTTTTATTAGTGCGAGCGGCCAATTTCTACCACCGGCTATGATTTTGCCGAGAGTGCACTTTAAAGATCACATGCTTTCGGGAGCACCTCACGGTACACTCGGCTTAGCAAACCCATCTGGATGGATGAATTCAGAGTGTTTTCTGAAAGTGATTCAGCATTTCGTAAAATTTACTATATCTTCGAAAGAAAATCCTACACTTTTATTGATGGACAATCATGAAAGCCATCTTAGTGTTGCTACTCTTAATTATGCGAAAGAAAATGGAGTGACTATACTTACATTCCCACCACATTCTTCTAATAAAATGCAGCTGCTGGACGTTGCTGTTTATAAGCCACTCAAAACTGCATATAATCAAGCTATAGATAGTTTCATGATGCAGAATCCCGGAAAAACGTTTTCTATCTATAATATGGCTAATGCTGCTAGATATGCTTTCGAGAAATCAATGACTCCATCAAACATTACTTCGGGCTTTCGGAAGCCAGGAATATATCCCTTTGACAGAAATGCTTTTTCTGAAATAGATTTTATGAGCAGTTATGTGACGGATCGACCAAGTATTATTCAAGACTTGGAAATAAGCCCACCAAATGGTAATTACGAACACTACTTTTGGAATCTTTTAATTTAACAATTCTCATTTTTAATACCCTTAGGTAATTATACGGGAAATGCTATAGAATGTTCAGAGATTCGTGATGATCCACAACCTGAAGTAGCAATAAATAAAGGATTTCAGAGTCCGCAACAGTTCAAAGGGTATCCCAAAGCTGCTGCACGACTCGACAAACGTAAAAAAAGGAAAAAGGGAAGAAGAAAACGCTTCTTCAAGAAAGGGAAACACTGAAGACATTAAAGAAAAGGAAAGAGAAGAAAAAAAACGTCACAAAAACTATCAAGCGTTACAAAGCCAGTTTTGCAATCGGATTCGGAGCTAGAGGAAGATGATGAAGTTGTAATGAATCTTGAAGATTCCTCGAAAGATGGAACGTTTTGTGACGATTTATCTACAGATGATTTCAACCAGGAACCAACAGTTGGGGATTACGTTTTGGCGAGGTTTATTGTTCAAAAGCACAAATCATAACAGACAAAAACAACGAAAATTATTTTAAAATTACGTTTCTAAGAAGAAAATGAAACAGCAATAAATTCACGAGACCTGAAATCGAAGATATTGCTGCAGTTAGTAGTGATGATATTGAGCTTACTCTACCAAAACCAATTTTGTGTGGCCATACTAGTCGTCAAATGGCTTCTGTTGCCTTCCAGGTAGACTTTTCCGTGTACTCAACTCGCTTGAAGTGAAACTTTAGGTTTTTGTTAATTTATAGACCTTTTATATTTCTTAAAATATATTTTTTATCGTTATTTTGAAGAATTCCGCGTTGACTGAATTTAGAGGTTAGTAATTCATGGCTTTCTTTGTTTTTTTTTTGCATTTAATTTTGATTTATAATTTAATAAATTCTTTAAATACATATAATTAGTATAGTTTTCCTGAATTGGCTCATGGCATGAAGCATTTTTACACTGTCTCACTGATACTTCGGCTATGTCTCACTGTTGGCACGGTCGGCAAAGAGTTAGACATTTGGCCGCTTTACCTTTGGGAAAGCAGAAATTCGTTGTTCTTCATTTGTTGCGGGACGTTCTGAAGCATATTAAATACAACATATTGTTCTATCTATAAGCTTAATCGCAGCACGAACACTGCGGTAAGTATAAAGTTATACCAATTTAAAAGAAAAGTGTCCCACTGTTCGCACTCTTCCCCTACTACTATATTTTTTTCGATTTTTTTGTCTCACTTGGTGGGGTCATTGAAAGTTCTACGATCTATGATCTTCACTTGTTCCCATCGATGGCACATGGTCTGTCTGAGCAGCACTTTACATCATATGAAGATACCAAAAATTGTGTCTATTCGTGGATAGCCTGAAAAAATGAAGCGTTCTTCTGATAAGGTATCCGTAGGCTGTCAGAAAGATGGGAAAAAGTAGTGGCTAGCGATGGAGTTAAGTATAATGTACCGTTCTTTCATAATTAATGCTCAATATTTTGAAACAAATCGTCAAAAGTTTTAAGATAATCTGAGTTCAAATGCTAAAAACAAAATGAAACAGTACAGAAAGGTCTCAAAAAAGAAACTTTATCTTCAAATCGTTTTTTTTTTAACTTAAATATATGAAAACGCAATTCATTTGCATAAATATGATATTATCAGAAAGTTTAGGTAAATATAAAATAGGTATAAAGTAACATTTAATAGGGAAAAATAGTGATTGGAAATTGTAATTTTGTCCACGCCAGGTAGCTTCTTCTATTTGAAACATACTCCTGCCTGTCTAAAGCCTGAACCCTAACCAAATCTAACCAAACCTGAAAAAAAAAAAACAAAAGAAAATGGTTCGGTTCGGGAATAATTCAAATTGAAAAATGTAAAATTGCACAAAGTTAAGTTTCATAATATAATTTCCATTCCAGAATTTCTTCAAAAATGTTAACATAAATAATTCTGAAATAGTTACCCTGTAGGTATATATTAAAAATTCAATATTCAAATCTTCGTGGAAACTTACAAATCGACCCCAGTTTGTATACAAAATTTCAAACAGATTTCTTATAATTAATCGTAAGTGGCAGGTGGTGATTGAACTTTTCCGCCATTCATAAGCTCTTCTGCGGTTATATATTTACCTGTAAGTATGTATGTATGTATGTATGAATGTAGTATTTACGCACACTTTCATTTACCAATTTCCAATATGTAATGTTCCCACATAATTATTCGAACATATGTTTATAACCGCTCATTCTCTAGCTGGATGTCTACCTGGGTGGCTAGCTGGAATGAAAGCATTTCGTCTAGTCGTTTCTATGTTGTTGTTGTTGTTACACTTTTGAAAGCTTTTCCATTGAGCATTACTTTTCCATCTTAGAGAATAGATTTCATACATCTAGAGAACAGGAATCGGAAACCTCCATTTAATCAATTATTAAAATGAATTTTTATACTTAGATTCAAAACTCTCTCGTTAATTCTCTGCAGAATATTCCCATCAAAAGGATCTTCAGTTTTTATGTATTGAAAAAAAAAAAAAAAAAAAAAAAAAAAAAAAAAAAAAAAAAAACAGAAAGCTTCTATAAAATTTTCAAAACACTACTTCTGTTGAGTAATATAATAGAGAATTCCCCTTATTCCAGGAAATCCTTATTCTCTCACACAAAAATTAGGGGTAGTGTTTAGTTGCTTTGCTGCTCCTGCTACTCCTCCTTGACTGAGGAGCAGCGTGGCAACTATACCATCTGCTACTACCAACCTAAAAAAAAATAAAATAGTATTATGTCTTCAAAGCTCCCCCGGTTTTCATCGGCAGTCTGCTGTTCTTCTGGGTCTGTTAGCTGATTTTAGGTTCAGTTTATGCTTTTCTCTCGTCGAGTTTTGTTGCTTGGGCTAAAATGGTCTTAAGCGCTACTATTGATGGCTACATAAAATATCTCGTGTGTGATGTGTACAGAGCCCAACAACCTACAAAAAAAATAATATATAAATAAGAGATTCAATTCCAATGGTTTTTGTCTTAAATATGTGTTTTAAATAAAAAAATTAACAAAAGTCATGAAATTTACGAATTTTCAACATAAAATCATTTCAAATGTTTCGCGCAATGAAAACGTGTTGTGTATCAAATTTACACGTCCCTCCACGTTCTGTTTCATTGTAAAAGTGTTTCTCGAATAGAAAAAAAAAATGTAACGGATAAAAGTGTTTTTAAAAAATAAGTGGTTTACTCAAGAATGTTTTTATTTGTTTTTAGTGCATTTAGGTAATTTATAAAGAAAATGTGTATTTTGTAAATAAGTTGCTCTTTAGTCAGTATCTCCTCGTTTAAATGGGCTTTGGTGTATTATTTAGTGTTAAAATAAACTGAGGTGTCAACGTGAATGTAAAAAGGTGATTAATAATATTTTATATTATATTTTATACATTATTTATAATTTTTGTGTTATTTTAAAAATTCACCTCTCTGGGATTTAATTTGAAGAGTAGCAATACATATAACCGTTTTTATTTTTTTTGTAAATAATATTTTAATTTATTTTTAATTATTTTAATTGTTTGTTTATGGTGAACATTTCTATACATACTTGAAATGATACTTGTATTTATAACTCCTCCCTACTTAGCAGAGATGATCATGATTATACAATAAAATATTTATTAATAAAATTAAATAATTAATTCTTAATGAAGATTACAAGAAAATAAATAAAAATCGCAATTAAAGGAATTAATTATTAGTTTACACTGCAATTTTTTAAATCTTTTTTTATTTTTTTTTTTATTTATCTAGATTTATCAAGAATTTGATTATACCTACTACAAAAATGTACGATTACGCATATGGTTAGTTTGGTTAGTAAAAAGAAAAAAATAGAAGAGAAATATTATTTAAATTTACAATTAACATAAAATGCCATGAATACAACTAAACTATAAGTTGATCTTTGAATTAGTTCTTAAATATAAAATAAATAAACACAAATAAATAAGTTCGTGCCTAATAGGTCTGTTCGCATAATTATCGTGGAAAAATTTTCTCGGTAAAAATTTCTCCTGTGGTGGGGGAAAAATGTAAAAATTTACATGACAAATATGCACCTCACAGAATCCGATCGGTTAAGGTGATCAGTTGTCCGTGAATTAAGAAGTTGAATCATTAATTTTTGAGCACGATTTTCTGTATCGCGGATTTTTCCTTCTAACAATTTATGTAAATTCTAAGATTCTTGCAGCTAAATTTTGCTATTTAAAACGCATGTTTTACATCAATCAGCCTCCAAAAAGATTGTGCAATAATTTAAAACGCTCTCTTAATTCGCTGGCAATCGCGCACAGTTGCGAAACCGTTCTCTTAAACGTCATCTGTAATATTAGGAAATTTTTAGATAGCAATATCTTGCAGTGTTGATCCTACTGGATTTTTAAAATGTTTTCAAATGGTGTCAACCATCTTAATTTGTTAACAAAATTAGTTTCATAATGCACTTTTTCTAGGTCATTTAATTCTCTAATAGCTGATTTTTTACAAATAGATCTTAACAAGTGATTGCTGATGATCGCCTCTGGTAACTACTACATTTAAATTGCGGAGTACCTCAAGGATCTACCCTTGGACCACTATTGTTAATTCTGTACATTAAAGATCTTCCTAATATCATCAACTCTGACATGGAACGAGTATCAAGATGGGCATCCGAAAAAAAAAATAATATTAAATCCAACTAAATTCCAATCAATGGTCCTTTATAGACACCATCTTGATATAAGCGAGTTGCCCCGGTCATTCTTGACGGAACTACCCTGTCTTATATGATTATAATTAAAAAATCTCGGCTTTACTCTGAACACATCAATGAGTTGCTGTGAGCATTTAAATGGAATAATTCGAAGAGTCTATCGTGGCCTTCGAAGGCTGTGGTTATCACCTAGTAAGCTAACAAAGCCCTTACGTTTAAAACTCGTTCAAACGATTTTATTGCCAGATTTTATTGGGTTTTGTCTAAGTTCCCCTCGTTTAAATTTTTCTTGCACTACTGCGAAATTGGAGTTCGTTTTTAATAATTGTACGAAATTTATCTTTGGGCTGAATCATCGAACTTCTATGCTAGGCGATCAGAGTTAACCATACTGATGAGACCTCTCTGATCGCTGGGTCGAAAAGTTGGTTTTTTTTCTGCATTCTCAATGAATTAAAAAAATTCATTGCAATTGTCTTCAATGAATTTCAGTCTGCTGTAGACGAGAAATAATCCACCTGAAAGGATTTAATCACATTTCTCCGTTTCGGTTGCTAATATTTGGATACTCTTTAAACACTTTTCTTGTTAGAAAACAGTTAATTTTTTTTCATAGAATTATAGGAACAACATCGAGTACCTTCTTACTTAAATGACGAGCTAGTTTTCTTGCGTTCATCTAGTAATGTTCACACATTTGATAAAGTTACTCACTACTCATATACAAGCTTGAAAGATTATTTAATTTCTCTAGGTGTGCTTGCATATATAGGAGATCGCTAGCAAAAGGTCTGCTGTGCTGAGCATTCCTTTCAACTTTTGCCTGTATGTAGTGGTGTCCCGCAGGGGTCAATCCTCAGGCCTTTGGTATTTTCAGTGTTCATATATAATATTTCTTTAGTCATTTGAAATTGTAAATTTCACTTGTATGCTGATAATTTCCAGCTATATATTTCAAGACCGCGTGAATTTATGGATGATGCTGTACACTGTAAAAAATGTGCACAATTGTTGCCATAAAGATTAGATATTTTTCCTTAAAATGTAGGGAATATTCCCAGAAATGTTGGGAATATTCACTACATTTTAGAAAATACTCCCTACATTTTAGGAAAAAATGCCTAAGCTTTGTGGCAACAATTGTGCATATTTTTTACAGTGTATGTAGACTGATTAATTAGATTAATATTCTTGTGGACACAATAGAATAAGCTTTTTCTAAATCCCTTAAAGTCTAAGGCAATTCTTTTGGACAGAAATAATCTGGACACCACAGACTTTCCCCGAAGTGATGTTAGATAATATTCCTATTCCATACAACAGGTCACCAAATAGTCTTGGCATCATTTTTAGCACGTGGTCTGACAATGTCAAAAGTATTGTGTGCAAGATTTACGTAACGCTTTATAAGATTTCCGTTGCTTCTTCCGTTACTCCTGGAAATATAAGGCTCATGTTAATGAAAAAACTGATTGCATCTTTGATAACCTACGGATGCGAATTGTTTTGCCATCTGGATTCACAGAAGTAGAGCATATGTAAGGAAATTAAGTTAAGATTCTTCATATATGATGGAAGATCTGTGGAATGATTCTACGTAGAGCAAATTAAAAAAAAAACATTCTTAATTCGGTTAGAAAGGAATTTACATAGAGTCGAGATAGAGCAGTCGTATTTGCATATTGACTTAAGCAAAGTGCAATACCATTTTTTTTTTTTTTTTTTTTTTTTTTTTTTTTTTTTTTTTTTTTTTTTTTGAATACGATAATTAGATTTTTTTCGCGTAATTCACAAAATTAAAAAGCTGACAAAACAAACTACATTTTCCTGCCTGGATAATCTTGATGGATCCGGGGAAAGATAGAGATGGTAACTGATAATAAAAATTAAAAAATCGGAGAGCTTTAAAATTATAAAAATTCGCAATAAGGAAATTCCAAAATTTTAAATGATATCTTAAATGCTGGTTAAAAAAGGGCAACATATTTTGAGATTCGAGAATTTTCCAAGATTTTCTTACTTTATTTATTTTATGTTATGAGAATTTCAAATAATGTAACATTTGAGCTTTTGATTTAATTTAATTTTTTTCATTATATTTTTTTACAAGCTTATCAAAATTCATTAAACCTTCATTAAAAAATATAACATGTGCTATAGATACTTCCTTTAGCTTTCTAAAACTAGGAAAATAAATGAAAACAAGTGGTAAGCGTTGAGTACAAAAACCTCGAAAATATTATTATTATATACAGGGTGTTCCAAAAAATAGTGATAATCGGAGGCCTGGAAGTAGAGCGTCCCTCGGGGAACAAAAATCACCTCCATGTATACTCTTCGATTTTTTGTAGCTTTCGAGGTATGATTTGTTTTCGTTATTTTTCACCAAACTACTAATTCGAATACATTTTTGGTCATAGTGACTTGAATAATTGAGATAAATTGATGTTGTTTTTTTTTCAATTTAGCTGAATATTAGACCCATCTAATTCAAAAAGATTTGATTCCGTAGCTCATACTATTGCGCCAGAAGAAATTTTTAAACTCCGTTAAGTTCGTAAATTCGATTCAAAACGTACTAAGCCTTTAATCTATTCGAACTGGGGAACTAGATTTTTCGCAGTTTTTACCGGCTCTGACTCGGTAGGGTTATGTCCGATCGAAAAACGGGTTTCACTGTTCACCTCAGCTCATTATCAGTTACAATTCGTAGAAGAATTTTTTCCTCTGGATGTTTTAGGGTGGAGTAGGACCCCCCGAGGGTGGCGGTGGTTCCAATACGGCATACTGCATGTCAAATTAAAGATCTCGCCGAGCACTATCGGGTGGTATACCTTATTTATGATTTAAAAAAACTTTCTTTATTTTTATTGTCGGAAAACCCCCCTAAAAGTATTTAGAGAAAAAAAATCGTCTACGAATTATTGCTGGTAATGATTTGAGGTGAACAGTGAAATCCGCTTTCCGATCAGACATAACCCTACCGAGTTAGAGCCGATCAAAAGTGTGAAAAAACTAGTTACCCAGTTCGAATAGATTGAAGACTTAGTACATTTTAACTCAAATTTTGAGGATGATACCATAGAGATATCTCAATAAAATTTTCATGATAAATAGCCAATGAAAAAAGTTATGTTGACTTTTTTGTTTTAAATCGCCCTCAAAAATTTTGGTACATTTCATTCTTTTGAACCTAACGGAATTTAAAAATTTGGTTTGGTACAATGGAATCAAATATTTTGCATTGGATGGGCCTAACTTTCAGCTAAATTGGAAAATTAAAATTAGCAACTTATTTCAATTATTCAAGTCACTATGATCAAAAATGTGTTCGAGTTTGTAGTTTGGTGAAAAATCACGAAAAAAAATCATAACTCGAAGACTACAAAAAATCGTAGAACGTACATGGGGGTGATTTGGATTCCCCGAGGGACGCTCTACCTCCAGACTTCCGATTATCACAATTTTTTGGGACTCCCTGTATAGAAAAAAAAAAAAGAGGTAATGTCTTAAAGTTTTAAAAATGGTGTGGGATTTTCTAAAAAATTTAAAATCCCTGACATAAAAGGATAATAAGTACTGGAATCTCAGAAAAAGTAGGGATGGCAAATAAACCTAGGAGTAAAAAATTGCGGAGCTATGAAATTACTAAATCCCACAATACAAAATTCTCGAAGTAGTAAAATTCCAGATATGAAAAGTTCGGAGCTTAAATTTAAGATTACAAATTATTTGGAGATGTTTTTCTTTTTTTTTTAATTTTGGAAAAGCTCAAGGACTTTTTTCAGGATTCCAGAATTTTTAACGTACTTTTACTTTTACAGGGACTTTAATATAAACTGGGAATCGAGATTTTGAATTCCGGAATGTAATTCGGAATTTCGATTCTATGTTGAAATAAAATTATTATAAAATTAATTCAAGATTTCTCTTACAGTAGCTTGTGTTCGTCTCCCAAAATTATATTTTGCAGGAAGAATTCAAAAATTCCAAATTTTGTAAATAATTCCTTCGTAAAAATATGTATAAATTCAAAATATGCAATCTCCCTGAAATTATGGCTGTCAAATATTATTTTTGTGGGTAAATTATGGAACGAAATTTCAGATGAATAAATGACACCGAAAAGAGTGTAAAGCTGTATCTTTGTGTAAGAAGGCACCCTTTAGCACAGGCACAAACCAAATTTCAACCATTTTTGTTGTAAAAAAATGTCAAATTTATGGACATCAAGATAGCTGGCCATAATAGCTTTCCATAGACTTTTCCATGAGGCTTTCCATGAAAAATGGCTATCTCTCAAGCGTCTATACGTCTATATCACATATGGAAATGGCGATTTCCATGACATGTGTAGACGCTGTGTTTAAAATCTAAGATGTTTTTTCCGTGATTTTGTAATCTAGCATCTTTTATTCTTGGTTTTCGCTTTGGGAATTGGCAAATTCACGATTTCATATTCACAACCCAAAAATAATTGAGCTTAATAAAAATCGAATTTTGCTTTACTAAAATTTGTTTTCCGGGATTTTCTCTTACGGTTGTTGTTTTCTGCGATTATTTTATTTTATTGAACCTTGTTTCCCGAGATTATCTTTTGGAGGATTTTGAAATTCGGAATTTCGTACGGAACACAAAAATGCAAGTCATAATTCGTTCGGAATATCTGCATTTTCCGGAATGTTGTCTTCTAGAATTTTTGAATTTCGGAATCCAAAATTTAGTCTTCCAGAATTGTATTTTCCGAGATTATTTGTATACGATCCCAAGTGATAAGTATTCGAAGAAATCTTAGTTAAAAAATACACATTTTTTCCTATTTTTGTCATTTGGACATTTCACATTTGGAATATTTCTCTACGTACACAAGAGGCTCGGCATTATATCTCAATGTATGTTTTATACATTCATACAAATAAATTCAGTATTTTATGATTTATAGTAAAGGGAAACTAAAAATAAATTCTCCCACGGTACAGAGAATACCAGGTGTTTTCATTAAAATTTTGACACATTGCAACTGATATGCTGTGACGTAATTTCGTGACTAATGTATATACACTTTTATAGGAAAGACACAGAGAAGAGGGAGAGTATTGTGTTCTCTGTATGGTACTTTCCTATACATTTCACGATATTTTTTCACCTAATGGTGGAACGTGGTTCGCAATGCGTATACCTTGTATTCTCTGACACAGTGAACTCTCCACTACCCCAGAGGACAATAGATTCTATAACATATGGAAAGTCGGAGACAATTTTGACAGATGAGAGAATATTTTTTTTTGTCTTTATCCACACAAATCACAAATTTTCTATTCATTTCTATTTGTTTTTTTTTTTTTACCAAAACTCAATTGAGAATTCTTTTTCTGATTACTATCTAGCGGAGAAGCACCAGCAAAACATCCCAGAACCAGATGTATACCTTGTGAATAAATTAAATTAATTATATGATTTTTGAAATTTTTTGTTAGTCTGTTTACATTTTCCCCATAAATCAGCCACCATGTATAGTTAGCTAAAGACTCGTCACTATTTAAATGTCAAAAACTTATTAAGCATTTCTTATTCTGTACGCCAAACTCGTTGTGTTCGATCAACTGACTAATCAGTTCATTTAAAAAAATGTCAAAAACGGTGCAGATATTCCTCTTCTGTATGCATTTCTCTAAAAAATATTGATTACAATGTATATTAAAATTTTTTCAGTCATATCCCACTTAAACAAAAAGAAGATTCGCAGTTGTGGAACTGCAGTATTAAAGGTTATTACGGACATCAGGGCTGCTATGAATGATAATGATTTTGACATTTTAGTTGTCTTGGACTTTTGTAAAGCCTTCGATATTGTTGATCATAGCCTTCTACTTCATAAATTAGTAATCAATTACAAATTTATGCATAAGCTATCTCCTTAGTTAAGTTAGAGCGTTTATCAGTGATCGTTATCAGCAGGTTAAGGTTGATGATGAATTTTCAAATGTTTTGCTTGTACTTGTGGTATTCCGCAAGGTTCTGTGATTGGCCCATTATTATTTAGTTTTTTTATTAATGACCTTTATTTGGTAGTAGAGGATGTAAAGGTACACATGTATGTCGACAAGATCCAGATAAATCTATGCGGGCCTGTTGGTCTGCTTGCTTAAGGATTGCATTGAGCGTCCTAATTCTGACCTACGTTGAATACACGGATGGTCAATTCTCAACTAGATTTCTGCTTAATCCTGCAAAATCACAATGCATAACTTTCTACAACAGCGCAAGACTGCCTCATCAGGCGGCGCGTACCACCGGTGGCTCGCATTTGATCGTGCTATCAGGCGGTGCGTAACACCAAAAATTTAAATCATTAAGTAACTAGAAAAAATTGCCATATCTTTGAAAATTTAAATAATAGAAATATAGTATAGTATATTAATTGCAAAAAGAAAATTTTATTTCAACTCAATATTATAAACATAACTTAATATAGGAACGAATTTCATGATCTTACGATGAAACGTCATTTCCAAAGAAATCATATCTCGAGAACGGATCAACCAATTTTTCTGATTCAAATGCCAAATGAAGCTTAGCACTTTATACTTTTCATAAAAAAATATAGCAGCACCGAACGAAAAAGGTTTTGTTAATAATAGTTTTTCGTCAAATTACGGTATATGGTGACTTAAAAAAAATAACTTTGCGTGGGAGGACCATAGAGCAATAGCAATACCATTTTTTAGTCTGATTTGTAGTATTCCGGAGAAAAAAATAGGTGCACAAAAATTTAAGCTTGATGGATTGGTGGAAGGGGGGGGGGCTGTACCACCTCCTGTAGGGGTTGTACCACCTCCTATAGGGGTTGTCTAAAATGGGGCATGTCTGGTATCAAATTAAAGAGGGAAGTGAGTGTGATTGAGTGGTGGAGTTCGTTTTTTGATTCTATTAATTTCATACGGACGATTTACCTTTAAAAAATGCTTTTTTGGTACTGGGGTCATATATACCCCTTTCCTTCATTTTGCATATATTTTGCACGTTATTTCTTTCGTATGGATTAGCGGCCTGTTGTCAATGTTTTTTGTATAGGTAGGTGCCAAATTTCGCCGACCTAAGGGTTCTTTGCAAGCACGAGATTAAAGTAAAGCCATTTTTCACTCAAAAAAACTTTATAATGGATTGGTTTGCTTTCTTTTCGAGATAACTCGAAACTATTTATCGGATTTACAAAACTAATTAGAAATGTGATTAGGGGAGCAAATGTAGATTCATTTACAAGCTTAAGTTTATACATATTTAAAAAAAAATTATAGAGTCTCTTCTGTGCTGGAAGACGACCAAATTGAGTTTTTTTTCGGGTAACTTCAAATTATCTTGATCCACCAAAATCGATATTTCGATGTAAATGTTCCATAGATTTTAATAATTGTTTTTTTTTTTTCACAATACAGCTAAGAAATGCCGCAATACTAGGGATGTAAATTTAAGGGGTGTGCTCGGCGTGATGGGTGAGATAAAAAGTTTTCGGATTTTTCAAATTTTTTTTTTTTTTTTTTTAAATCAATTTTTTATTTCGGAAGTTTTCTAGGTGGGTTAAATAGAGGTAGTTCATTACACCCTATATTTGTCCTAAAAATAATTCTTTTCACTAAACGTCGATCGGTTTCTAATTACCGAATCTAAAATGATTTTCGTAGCATACTACGTTTCATCGGGCATTAAATTATTTCAACGCCATGTTTCCGTTAAATTTTGTAACATTTAAGCCATTTTTAACTATTAAATTTACCTATAATCATCTTTTATTTAAGACAAATTACAAGTCATTATTCCCAGTCGTTTAAGAATAATTAACAATATTAGATTGCAGGTTTCGCCAAAATTTGTTCTAATTAAGTTGCTACTGAAAAACCACCGCCCTTTACCCCATACAAATTCCAACTTGCTGCAATGAAGCCGAACATCAACGCAATTTTTTGTACGTATATAGTTAGATAAGATTTCTAGCTTCAAATTAAAAATAGAAACAAAAGTGCTAAAGTCCTCGCTAGCGAATAATACTATTTTTTTTAGTTTTTTTTTTTTTTGAAAAGAATACTATTATTAGCAAAACAAAATTTTCGTTCGGTGCTGATTTTTTATAAAAAATATAAAACATTAAGCTTCATGTGGCATTTGAATCAAAAAAATTGGGGTTGTTTCGTGCTCCAGATAAGATTTTTTGAAAATAAGGTTTCATCGTAAAATCCCAATACTTCTAACCCCCTAGCTAGTTAAGAGGGGAGGGGGGGGGGGTAATAGGAGGAAACAAAAGAATATGGATGAGCTATTTTGGTGTTCCCTACAAACTGTGAACCAAATCAAAGATGGTCGGGTGCGATAGTACCGCGTCGCCAGATGAAGCAAAACATGAATTCGAACACCGTCTCACAGTGAAAATTATGAATATCGATGCCGGCCGGCGTGAACATTGTTAATATAATTTTGTATTCGTACCTTATTATAGTTGTACTAGTAAAAGATTGTTATTAATTTAAGATCAGAAATATAGATACAAATTTCCACTAATATTTTACCACCTTTAATTTCAGTTTCTGCAATTTTAATTTAACATTTGACAGTTTAGTTACTAGTCAGTACTGGTAGAGTTTTACACGAGTTTGACTGTGTCAGAGTGACAGTTCTACTGACACGTGTAACCCTCCAATTACTCTTCAAATTACTACAGAATCCATCTCTAGATCAATGATAGAATTTTTAAAAATAATTTCATTACGTTTGTTACGAAATTGTATACAGGCATTGATTTGATAGCAATAAATCTCTATAGAAGTAGAAAAGTAGAAGAAAAGAAGTTTCAATCGTGTATATATAAAAGAACTCATCTCGAAGGGAAATATTGAACGAAAAGTTTTGTGTATTCTTAATAAGTTGTATACTATTTGCTATATATATGATGACTGGTATACTATATGCATGTATGTACCACATCGCATCATTCGTTGGACCGTTTTTCTACGTTCTCTCTCTCTTGAAATGAAAATTGTTTTTACTCTTCTTTTGTTAATCTGAATGCGAGGAAAATGTCTGTTTATTGTGCATTCACTGTTTGTGAAACGTGCCTTTTCCCCGAGCCTCAAAATAATAATATTTTTGGTAATCATTGGGTTTTCTTATACAACAAACACAGCACTATGTTGAATACATAGTTATATATGTTTATGTACGAGCATAAAGACATAAAACAACTTTTGTATCCAATTATTCCGTTTGATGAAACCGAAATTAAATTTGAACGAGGAATTGTATAAATGTGTGTACTTGAAGAGGTTGGATTTTTACCCCTTCCTTTGGGATTTAATAATTTCTAAGCATATATAGCAAGAGAGCAGTGGGTATACTCCAGATTTGTTAGACAAATTATGTTCTTAGGACTATATAACTGCTTATATGTATATATATTATACTTTTGCCTTAAAGAAGAAAACATTGAAGGCGGTTATGTAGTGTATTTATCTACGTACATTGTAGGTAGGTACTACACAAACGCATACGGTTGAATAGAAATGGCCTCTTTGCTTTTCATACTTTTATTCATTTGATCTTTTACGGTTGTTGCTAAGGTTTTTAATCCGTTCTCACAAAAGGGTATTAAGTCATTTCTGTCCGGAGTACCTTTTTGATAACATATGTTTCTTTTGCCTTAGTTCAATCTACGAAATTCATCTGTAAGAAACGTTTTAGATGTTGAGACTTTCTTTGACTTTGTTGAGTACAGCATTTTCTGGGATCATTCTTGTAATATTCAATTGGTGAGTAACTAAGCTTTTCATCTTCATACATCCGTCAAATGGTATTACTGTCCAAATTTAACTCTACCCTCTTTAATCTTTTGTGTCTTCAGATAAGTTCCGATCCGAAGTGACAGCGCCTTGAAGTTTGTCCAAACCAAATATACCTCTGAAGATTTGTGTTAAATCGAGGCTGCTTTCCATTCATTATAGAAGGGGGTTATGTTTTTTTTTTTGTTTTTTACATTTAAGTGTAAGGTGGTTCAATTCAACATTATTATTTCGTCCCACATTTTTTTACTGTATAAGTTTTTGGATATGGATGCTATTTGATAAGTTGGTGATTTTGTTAATAGATGGTGCTCAAATCGAAAGGATGATTTTAAATTCAAAGCAATCAACAGAAATATATTAGCCTCTCTAAATACCCAGGTCTTTTGGCATAATTTTTTATAGAGAGTTTTGATATGAAAATTCATATCGAAATAAGTCGAATCTGAAATTGACTCAGTTTGTTGCTAAGTCTGTAGCTCGAGAATTGACTGGAAAAAACTCTTTATATAAACGAAAAATCTTTGAAAATAGAAATTTCATTGCAAAAAGAGGGCGTTTCATATAAGCAGGAAGTGTATAATCGTCAGTACGGCTTGGTTCCTGCCTGCCGTATACGCCACAGCAAACAGCTAAGCTGACCTCATACTATATAGACTTAAAATAAATTTTAATTGTGAATTATATGAATGCCTTGCAAGATTTAGCCCTATGCGGGACTAGCATTTAATAGAGAGTTTTTCTATGAAAATTCATAGCGAAATAAGTCAAGTATGAAACGCCCTCTTTTTGCAATGAAATTTCTGTTTTCAAAGATTTTTCGTTTGCATAAAGAGTTTTTTTCCATAATTTTTTATTGTTTAATCCTTCCTTGTCGCTCATTCGGATAATTCCGAGATGGTCACACTGGATTCTGATATTAGTCCAGTCAATAGGAACTAAATAAAGCCTTTGCCCTGTAAAAGGTCGGGTAGTTGCATTTTTTATACATGTTACTTAGTTACAAGCCCTGATGAAAAATCCAAGTTTTCACGTTTGTAGGGGGTTTGCGCGGTCCGCCATCTTGGATTAAAGGTACAGTTTTTTTTTTTTTTTCAAAATAATTCTTCAACCGTTGAACCTATGACAAAAATGGCTCATACTAATTTGAAGAAGATTAAATTTCCTTACATTTTTCGTATTAACAGTTTTTTTTTGTAAGCCCGACGTGTAATGAGCTACAATGGCGGAAACGTGAACATTCTTAAAAAAAAAATTTATACGTATAGTAGGTACCGCTTATACAGGGTGTTTCGTCCATGGTGATCCATAGGACGGGATGTGATAGAAGTCACTTAGTCAAACAAAACCGTTTCGCAGTTACAGGGTGATTAAGAAAATTTGCCAGTCTTATACAAAATACCATGTAGCTGTAAAAGTACCAAGTGTACGGTCACTTACAGAGCTCATTGTATGCAGAAATACGTGGCTTTCCAACGACTGCTCGACTAGGCTCGTACTCCTGGAATTTTCATCGGGGCTCGAAGCTAGGTAACATATATTAAAATCACAGCTACCCCACTTTTCATATGACAAAACCCCCTATTGACTGGACTATATTGACTTGATCGATTTTTAAACGGTTGCTATACGAACAGTATTTATTCAAAGAGTTATAAAGCACAGTTTTAACAGTGTAGTAGATAATATGGAACAACTCGTAAGCGTATATAAGTAAGAAATAAAATGATTAGATCAGTGTAAGTTACTAAAAAGTCAACATTTTCATTAAAAACCCATCGGTCAAGTGGACCCATGGTGACTAAGATGAGTAATTTCATAGTATATTTTATTTCGTTGTCCTAAAATTATTGAAGTCGAAAGCTTTTCTAACTTTGATATGCACAAACAAATACAAGAAGACAGATCTAACTGACCGATGGCATCAACTAAGATAACATCGAGCATTAGTGAAAAACGGAGAGAATGGCTTTCAAAAGCTCAAACTGAAGGAAAAGCGTGAACTACTCAAACTGAACTTTTGCTCTATAAAAACGGTACGTGGTGCTACCAGTATGATTTGTTGATGAAATGCCATAGTTCCCCATTGAAGTCTTCAAACCAGTCCATATTGAAAAACTTCATTTCCAGACTCATCAAGACAATGCTTATCTGTTTTTACGACTATAAGAACATTGTCCACAATCGGGAATTCATCCTAAATGGTCAGAATGTCACCGGGCAATACTATTTTGAAATAGTAGGCGTACAGCCGCAATTTCATGCTTAAGGCAGTATTCTAGTCTAGGGGCCCGAATTTTAGGAGGTTTTTGAAGTGCCGTAGAAAAAAGGCAATCAATATTTTTCTATCCATTTTTTTATGAGTTATTTATTAACATTACAAGAATACAGAAAAAAATTAAAAAAGTTGAAAATTCAAAAAATTAGCAGCTGATGAAGTGGGGGGCCTCAAAAAATTGGCGCATGATCATGGCCACGATTCCAAACCGCCTAGCAATCTGAAAAAAAAAAAAAAAAAAAGATTATGAGTCTAGAGTAATGACGCTATGTCCGGAACTAGGGAAAAGTTGAAAAAAATTGTTTTAAATGGCCGCTGCCTGAAAAAAAGGCAATTTTTGTACCACTTTTTTTGACTTTTTCGAATTTTTTAAAAATAGTAAAAATTGAAATTTGGGGATGCGGCTAGTTCTGGACATAGGCAAGTCTATAAAGAAGACTCTCAAAAAAGTAAATCGGTCCAGTAGAACTTGAGAAATCGTGGGCATCGTCTTGAAAAAGGAAGTTTCGAGAAAAACGCGTTTAAAATTATCACTCAAAATATTTTTATTTCACTCACAGCACATACGTCCACGTGGTTGGAAGTTAGAATTCAACTGTTAGCAGCTGGATGCAAGTGAATACTAAATATAAAAGATACAAGCCACCTTGGGGTATTGTATTACAAATAAATATAAAGTAACAAAAGGGTTTACTGAGCAATATGGATTCAGGTAGACGGAGAGTCTCTAACGTCTTTTGTACGATTAGTTTCGGCCGAGCCAGTTTGGATGCCGCGTCAGAAAATTACTGAATTTTGAAAAATCCTCTTGTAGGCATATTCTTGAATAGTTAAACTTTGAAAATATGAAAACAAAAAAAAATCGAATTTTTCGAATTTCTAGACTAGAATACCGGGAAGTTAAATTGGACGCTGTTAAATGACTATGTACCCTCACCCAAAAATGCATTATAGTCTTCGATTATTCGCCGTATTCGCCCGATCTGGCTCCACGCGATTATTTTCTATTTACCATACTTGAGGAGTCATTACAAGGACATTCCAGAGATTGAAGCCGCCGTGACATAAGTACTGAAGACATTCTCCAAACAGGAGCTGCAAAATTCTTTCGAAATTTTATTTTTTGCTGTGAGTTTTGTATTGTTGCAAGTGAGTGATTACTTCGAATGTATAGAAAAAAAAAATTTCCACATATTTTTTGTAGCAATTCAGCAAAAGTTCCATTTCTGTTTAGACAGCCTGTGTAGTAAAACAACGCCAACTATAGGAAAATATCCTTCCAAACGAATGTGAGCATCTCAAACTTTTGGATGAGAGTGATTGGTAGGTTTTGCGATCAACTATTCTCTGAAGGCTAAAATAGAAAGGTGTGAATTGTGCAAATGCGAAACAGTTTACCATCTTATATCTTTCCTCGGGTTTACAATCGGCGAAGGTTTAAAATCTATATACATTAGCACTTCCACAACTCTGTTCAGGGTCCCTAATCCTTACCCTATCTCCGTCCTGCCATTCTTTGCTTTGCATCATCCCCTGAGCTTGGCATAATATTAATAAAAAAAAAAAAAATAATATTTTGGAATATATGTGCACAGTGATTGTGCTGATGCTAAATAGACTATATTCAAATCTCTGAACATTTTCTATTTCCAGTGTTTTTATTATAAATAAAATTTGACTATCATAAGATATTTACAAAAACTCACCCAGTTATTTATTTATTTTACACTTTTAAGAGAAATAAAATTTCCGAACATTTGCAAATTCTTCCCATTTATGTAATTTCTCATCAGGGTTAAAATCCCTCAAATCAGGAAATTCACCAAATGTTGACAATATGGCATTAAAGTATTTTACCTTAAATTCACTAAAAACTCAATATATTTTCTCTTATCTTGAATTTTTTTTTCAATATTAAAAGTTTCCTATCACACGTCATTATTGTCGTCATATGTCGAGAGTATTTCAAAAGTTATAAATGGTCATAATAGAGAGGTCCTTTAGCAACCGCAAACATACCTACTTGCACATGTAACCAGCATTTAGCCAAAGTTTTATAATTTAGTCAGGCGTAAGGACATAAAAAAGTTTCACTGGTAAACAAAAGTTTTTATATAGAGAAGGGAAAAGTTTATCTCGAACTGTGACGTTCTTTTGTATTTGGGGTGAAACAATTATTGCACTCTCTAGGCCCATTAATTCTGCGCGCCTTGACTGAGTGGAATAGCTTTTCATTTCATAACCTCAAATTAGTTAATGATATTCGTCCTTTCTATCACTGTAGATATGTATAAGTGTGTGTGGGTGTGTATGTAATATGGTATTTTTATCGATTGACCATATAACAACAACAACAAAACTTTCTTTTTAAATTCAAAAGGGGAGAAAGGAACCATTTTAATATCGTCCTTCAAATTTGTTGGGGGTAAATTGATCAAAGCCGACCAAGTTTCATGTTGGCAAACAATGTTTCATGTCTCATGTCCATAAGGAAATATATTTTTCAATAAGACCCCGGCTATCTCATCCTGCCTGACTGAATGAAAACTTTGTACGAGAAAGTTAAGTTGGCATACCTAAAGGAAAAGTTTTTCTTCCTTTTCCGGGAATAAATGTGTGACCGAGGACTTGTTGAATTTTGCATAATGGTAGTTAAGAGAAAAGGAAAATTTCCCATCCAGATGTGTCTTGGGTTTTGTTCGAAATGATATGATCATACACGTGAGAAGAATGGGAAATTTATTATTAACGTCCAAGCATCATGACAAAGGAATATTTTACACAAAAGTCTTGAAAGGTGGAAATTGCTTAAATTGAAATTGATAAAGAATATTTATGAAAAACGGCAGTGTTATGTTAAGTATTCATGGACAAGACAATATTCCCCCCCCCCCCCCACCAAGAAGAGGACACAAAAGTAAGGTGGGGGTAAATGCTTAAGAAATTTTGCCATTCATTCACAGGAGGAAACATAAGGAAAGTAGATTGTTATCTTGTTTTTTGTGGTTCTATTGATTATTTTTAGTTGAACTGAATAACAGCAACAGTGTTATGCCTGTTTTGGGGTATTCGAGTGTCATACGGATTGACTTTCGTTTTGTTTGTGATCAAAACTTGAACCTCGGTATAAATTTTTGAGAGGTGGATCACAACTGATTTGAATTTCCCAAATCGACAATCTACTATTACTACGTATGCACTTACCAAGATGTAGACAACCACCGGAGATTTTCATGATAGGCATGACAATTTTGAAGAAAAATACCAGTGGCGGTATATAAAACCTTACATACCCAGGTGAACTGAAAATTTTATGAATTGTGAGATATGTTATTTCTCAGTTACATGGCGATAGAAATTTCTTCTATCTTCTTATAGCTCGGAAGCTACGCAGTAAAAAAAATTTCTGCAGTAATATACCTTCATAGAATATACATTTTAAATATAAAAGAAAATGGCAAAACCTCTTATTTGAGCGACATCTATTAGTGAAGCAAATGAAATTCGTTCAATATGCAAAAGCTTGAAAACTTGTCTTCTATTTTGTATTGTTTAAATGACACAGGTTTAGCCGATCAGTACTCTTAACTTTATACATTAAATTCCATTAAAGCTTTGTAAAAAGATAAATATTAGCTGGATTATGATTGGTGATAAAAGTTTTCATAGTGGTTATCATGGAACGCGAAAAGATCCCATTACTTCCCGTTTGGTCTTATTTATCTATAAAATATCGAAAAGACAGGTTGACAATAAATATTTGTGGGTATAAGCAGGTTCGGATATGAAGATCCAGGCCCCTAGGCGGTTAAAAGAGTCAGGCCCCCCTTTTTTAAATAATTGAATAAAAAAATAATTTTACAGTTATTTTTCATTTATTTAACGTACATCGACCTTAGAAAATAAATAAGCAGACTTGACATTAATACAAATATGTACGAAATTATGTGCAAAGAAAGTTCGTTGCGTGTAAGCAATACACGTAGATGACGAACTTTCTTCTTTGCATTGGAACGGATCACGTTACTATAGCCCATAGACTGCATTATTTCTGACTCTATGAACGGTAGAGAGTGAATTGAGCCTGATCGTTAATCTTGGTGGATTTTAATTAGTTCTCTGGGGAACACGACAACATCCCGAACGCTATTTCCACATTTGGATAAATGTCCCTTTTCCAGGATGTACTTGTATAACTCCAGGGCCGATAATTATTTTCTCCGTGTATTTTCAGCGGACAACAAATGAGCTCACAGTTGCCGGCACTCGTTTCTCAAAGTCTCGTCTAATTCTCCTAGATAGAAGGTTTTCAAGCTCCGGAAGCCCTCGCGGATATTTTGAGATTCCAAGCTATGTAGCTTCATGAAAAAGTAAATTTTTTACTCCATTTGAAGCAGGTTTTTGTAGTTCTGCAATGAAGCTGTCGATAATGACGTTGAAAACGGTAACTCTGAATCTGTCCCTGCTGGATAGTGCCGTCTTGCTCTGCCTATAGGTAAATTCGCCCCTGTATGCTGGAACAATAAAATGCACTTATTTTTTGTTTGTTTTAATGTCCGGTGTCATATGGCCTCCATATATGGTATTTCCCCCCCCCCCCCCCCCCCCCCCCCCCCCCCTCAAGATTGTGAGTCTAGGCAACCACGTAGTTTACCTAGACAGAGGTTCGCCGTTGGGTATAAGGCTTATCCACTTTGGATATCGCCTATAATCAACTGTTGTGTGCTGGGGAAGACTTTAACGTATGTGTATTCCTAGATTGGGCTTTTAAAATAACGAGGGCAAAGACGTAAACACTCTGCACCTAGATACTATTGGGAGAAATTGTTATTTAATAACATAAATATTGATTTCCATCGAAGTCCAATACTAAATGTTGAGTTCATTCATTAGTTTTTATTTAGATTGAATACGGCAATGGGAACAATTATTTACAGAGTTGACTTGTTGACTTCTACTTAGACTAGCTTCCTTTCGGGTGAACAAATTCAGACTGACTTACAAACTAACCTTATTTTAAATAACATATTTTTTGCCTACTTCCAAATACTTACAAAAAATACGCTGCACAAAGTAGAAGTTGAGAACTTGGAGAATTTGGAAACGTCCTTAATACTTAAGTCAATACAGCGGCCAATATAGATAAAGTACAGGTTCCTCAAAAAAGTGCCCTCACGTCGCCACATATTCACTCATCTAGATATGATAAAAAAAAAACAGACGCAAGATAAAGGCAGATATGTCATATGCAATTGAATTTTAATTGTGGTCAATACGTGTTTATTACTATGTATTGTAATCAAAGCATTATTGGTAAATTTTTGGTGAGAAGATCACTGGATGACCAACTAGTATCTGGCCAGAGAATAATAATTGTTTTTTGTCTTGATCTATTAACTGCTGCTCCTTTGAAATATTCTCCTGATCGCCGGGATACATGTGTTACATTTTTGAATTGCTGTGCCTTACATAGATTCGTCAAACATGGTAGAGACAACATCAATCAAGAGTTTCACCTATTGTGGTTGGGTTTTTAAACTTGGAAGTTCTGTGAGAAACCTGATTAAAGGTTAGAGTTTCAGAAGCCGTTAGAGGCGTACACTTATGCTCCGTTTAACATTGCCGGTTTGACCTTTCGCTCAGTAGAATCTGATCAGTAAAAGGAGACCATACACGGTCACGCATGTTGGCCAACTTGAGTAGGACAACGATTAACTTGTCACGCAGATTTGACTGTGTGTGTGCCTGTTTGACAGTGTGTCAAGCAGTTGGACGAAAATCAAGTTAGTTTGATTTTAGCTGCGGGGCTACATATTTAACAAAATATTGTACCGTGTAGGACGATGTTTGTCACGCATTCGTCATTCTTGAGTTAACTTTATTGAAGAAAAGATAACAATTAATAGTTCTATCAGCTCCTGATATGTGTTCCTATCCTAATGTTGGACAACATGTTTGACAGTGTGTGGAGAAAAAGCTTTCATGTGTGGCACACCAAGTTGGACAACATGTTCACTGTATATAGGCCACTTAGTGGTTCACTCAAGAATGACGAATGCGAGACAAACATCGCCCCTACACGGTTCAGTATGTTGTCTAACACGTAGTCGCGCTACTAAAAATCAAACTAATTTGATTTTCGTCCAACCGCTTGACATCCTTCACGTCACACCGTCAAACAGGCCCACACACACGGTCAAATTTGCGTGACAACATAATCGAGTTGGCCAACATGCATGACCGTGTATGGGCCCGCTTACAGTTAACCTATAGCTCAAGTCAACCCTATTTTACAGTTTGTTTTTATGCTTAAATCAACTGAACTAAGTTCACTGGATTTTTGTAGTATATTTTGAAGCATCCAGCTGCCATTTTGTTCTTGGTTGATAAGTTGTGTAATTTATGTCAATTTCGATGGGACTTCAGTGCAACATCACACTTTTTTAGCAGTGCAACATTGAAAATGTTCGATGGCACAAATTTTTATAGCAGAAGTGCAACATTAGGTTTGCACTGGATTTTTTCTTGGTGTTACAAATACATATTCAAGTCAATTGTCATCTAATTTGTCAAAGTGGACTGACACGATTATTTGAGTTAAATGAATTAAAAGATTTTATTTGGATTATTGTTATAAAGTTTCAGAAGCAATTTGTTTCTATATATCAATAAAGAACATTTATTACATTTGACAGTTCAATAATAGCTGTTTGTGTACATAAATACAAGGAATATGACAGAAATATGTTCGATGGACTTCAGTGCTCCACTGACAGAAGAAGTGCAACACTGAAATGGTCCCATCGAAAACGACATTAGTATGTAATTTAACGTACCTTGCAATGATTTCCCGCAAAGATTTCCTAAACGAATCGGTATTTCTCAATCAAAGGCAACAGTTTCTAAAAAGTTTTAAGACCAAGAAAGTTCTGAAATGTTGCGAAATAGACCCTGCAGATGGCACTGAATGTAAGTGTAATGCAGTATAATGTCGATGAAAAAAGGGGGTATGTTACGGAAATTATCATTGATGCGATAATTACAATCGAATCTAGATTTTGTGAAAACGGTTTTTTTTTTCAAAACAAATAGGGGTACTCATTTAGCTTACCTTGGTAATTTCGGTACTAAAAAAGTTGATTTCAAATAGGATCATTGAAAATAAAAAAAAAATAAAAAATCTGCAAATTTTGCAGTTTTTACCTCCACGCCCCATCGTAATTAGATATTTAATTATTTTTTGAATCCGATAAAAAGTTTCAGAGATAACTGCAAAGAACTGAATACTACTTTTCTAGGCTTAGACTGTTAATAAAGTCCAGAACCATTCTGGGAAGAACTGAATAAAGTCCTTTAAAAATTGAAAATGACCGTTTTTTGATGAAAACATGAACTCGTGATTATGCAGAACTGTTAAGTCATTCATTCAATAGAAAAGTGTTACAAACAGAATACTAATGGATGTGAAAGAAAGAACGGAAGACAGATATCCGAAGTAAAGGAGCTGGGCTGTATGTGACCCAAGTGCGAAAGAGGTGTTTTTCGCCGGTAAAAGATTAGTGTTGAAGTTTTTTTAATTGCAAAAAAAAGTACATTAATGGAGAGTACTCGTCGTGAGCTTTAATTTGATATGCAACATGCAGTATTCGAACCAATCCTCGCTGGGGGTTCCTACTGATCACCCTAAAAGTAAAAATCTTTCACGAATTGTATTCGGCAATAAGCTGGGATGAACATTTTTCCGAACGGACTTAACCCTACGACGCTTCTTATCCAAGCAATTTAATTTCTAAAAAGAATCATACAAGAAAACCACAACGAATTAAATTTTGAATGAATGTACCAAATTCAATACTTATCTAATAATTAACGATCCTTTGTACTCTTATCTCCTCCTACAAACAGTTTAGGATTCCCTCGAAGATATCCACAAGCTAAAAATAACAAAATATTATCAAAAACTATGTATTTAAACAAATTAACAACATATATCCGTGTATATTTACAATCCGAATTGTCATCCAATTGATATTACGTCAGACAGACGATTTCGACGCAGAAATTGATATAAATGTTGCTAGGGAAATGAGGAGTGTAGCACATAACCGGATTCTGCGGCTATAAAAAGGCGGTGAGCCATAGTGAAATCACCCATTTTCAAACTCAGAGTTGATCTGATCACATCCTAAACCTTGGAGTCTGTCCTGAGCAAAATCCCAACAATCCTAAAATAGAAGTCCATTCTGGCTATCCAAAAATTTGAGGGTAACTCAAATTTCTAATAGAGAAGTGGATTCTGGACATCCTAAATTGAGGTTCTAAATAAAAAAACCCATTTAAATCCACGTTAAATCCATCCAAGTTTACTACCCTAAAACTCTTTCGTCACGAACGTCGCCCTTATGGACAAAGTTATTTAGTCAGGAGGTTGTGAGTAGATAAAAGTTATTTAAAAAAGGTAAATATGAGGATCGCAAGCTCTCCAGATTTAAGGAAAAAGTGTTTTTTTAATTAGACAATGCATAAGCGGGGCACGGCGTGTTGAAAATTAATCTAATTAGTACATTTACGAAATTTTAATCTAAACTCGGTGGTACCCAGGGAGGAAACAGCTCAAGCTTTTTCGAGCTCTTTCTCTTAGCTTTCTTGGAAGGAACGAGAATGCATCCTTTTTCATTGTACACTTTGTGGGACATTTATATAGAGACATGTCTTTGGGAGGAAGCAATTCAAGCTTTTCGTGTGCTTCTTTGGAACGAAAATATAAGAAAAATGGATTAGACGACCACGCATACTTAAAAGAAGTACCATTTTTGCATAATTATATGAATTATTTAGAAAGTTCTTCTTTCATTTTATTTCTTGTATAATGTTGCACTTTACCTAGTAAAAATCACAACAATTCATAATTAGATTTACTCTGTGCAAACGAAAACACAACTTCGTGCATATGGGTTTCACAAACGAGACAACTACAGGAATGAGTTTGAAAACATACTTTCCACCTTCCAACAAGCTTCCTACGGGATCAATCTGAAATGAGTCAAAAATTGTTCAGGTTTTTCATCTTTTTGGTACTAAGTTTTACTGCTTCCACAAGCCTTGACATGGAAGGCCTAATCAAATTTCCCGCTGGCATATATAAGACAATAATAACTACTATCACTTCTCCGGAGGGGTATTAAATTCACACATACACTGAAAATATTTTCCAAAACAAAACATACCTCGGCTGGTCGGACTAGCAAAAACCCCAAACTTATTAGAGGATAACACCCACAAAATTCCCAGTGAATACCACCTACAGATAGAGTTCAGTGAAAAGGGAATATAGTATAAGTAGACACACGTAAATCCATTTCAATTACGGATACCACCACTAGTCGTGCAGCATAGGTACAAAATTTTCAATCACGAACGCATCAGGCTAAAGCCAGACTAATCCCCTGAATTAAGGGATTTCCTTTTGCGTCAGTGAAATAACAATGCAGTCTCGTCTCAATTTCGGTTGAAACAAGAAAAAAAAAAATTAACTTTAAAAGTGAAAAGACCAAAAGATATCCAGATATAAGTTTGTACGTACATTTCTAAAGACATATTCGGGATTACTGGAGGATGAGAAATGAACGAAGATCTTTCAGGGATATTGTTTCGAATTACAGTTTTAATAAGGACAACTTAATCGTTGTGTATCCGTTGGGGTTTTTGGTTTTGTGTGTATCGCTTAAAATATGTCGAGACTTGAGACTCATCAATGAAAAAAACTGAGAATGACTTAATAGTCAAACTTCGATGCATTTTAATATTTATTAGTTATTTTTTTATTAATTGGCAATTAGAATTTTAAATAAAGGGCTTTCCAATAAGGGGTGTTATTTTAATTAGCCCGCTATTTCGGTAGATGCCACTTTTGGAGCTGTCATTTTTTGGCATAAACTACGCCATTAATAAAAATGGAACGATACACGATTCAACAACGCATTGAAATTATTAAAATTCACTATAAAAATGGTGAAAATGTGGCAGAGACGGTTCGTAAAACTCGAACATTTTTGGGTCGTCGTGAAGCACCTTGTCGGACCGCAATACAGAAATTGGTAGAAAAATTCGAGCTGTCGGGACAAGTTAGTGATGTGAAGAATAAAACCCGTGCACGTCGCTCAAGAACAGCCGAGAATATTGCTGCTGTATAGCCGAAAGTGTTGAACAAAACCCAGGTTTGTCCATTCCTCGTCGTTCTTTGGAATTAGGCATTCCACAAACGTCATTACACCGTATTTTGCATAAATATTTGGGTCTTAAGGCTTATAAAATTCAGTTAACACAAGAACTCAAGCCGGCCGATCATCAACAACGTCGAGTCTTTGCTGATTGGGTCCTTGAAATGCATGAAAATGATCTGGAATTCCATCGAAAACTCATCTTGAGTGATGAGGCCCATTTCCACCTCGATGGCTTCATCAACAAGCAAAATTGTCGCATCTGGGGCTCGGAAAATCCAAGAGTTATTGTTGAAAAGCCTCTCTATCCTCAACGTGTGACTGTTTGGTGCGGTTTATGGTCCCGCGGGGTCATTGGACCTTACTTTGTCGAAAATGAGGCTGGAGCAACAGTTACGGTGAATGGATTGCGCTATCGACAGACGATTAATGATTTTTTATGGCCGGAATTGGATGGTATTGATCTGGACAACGCTTACTTTCAACAAGACGGCGATACGTGCCATACAAGCAACGAAACCATTGATCTTTTACGGGAAAAGTTTCCGGACCGTGTTATCTCTCGAAGAGGTGATCACAATTGGCCACCGAGATCTTGTGACTTAACACCTTGCGACTTCTTCCTTTGGGGCCATGTGAAAGGGAAGGTCTACGCCAACAGCCCAGTGTCGATTCAGGACCTCAAAGATGGAATTCGTGAGGCTATCGAGGACATAGGGCAGCCACTTTGCGATTTGGTTATGGCAAATTTCATGAAAAGGATATGGTCCTGTAGGCATTTTTCTTTGCATATCAAAATAACACCTCTTATTGGAAAACCCTTTATCATGCGTTTAGACTGTTGGGATTATATGACCGGGGTTGTGTGAATTAAACACTTTGTGTTATAAATTCGATATATTTCGGTCATGGGTTTTGACCATTTTCAAGGAACTATAAACATAATATGGTAACAATAATTTGTTTCAGTTTGTTTTGTGGTTGTAGTAGATAATATCTACACATACCAACACGAAGATTAAATAGCCTACAATATGTGCAATATATGAAATAAAATGCAACACTACCAATTGCAATAAGATTCACATCGGGCAAATGGGAAGAGATATTAAAACACGAATGTGGGAGCATAAAAACGATTTCAACCAATCATCCGTACTTACCATAAGCGACAATGACGCGTAAAAACAGGAACGCAACTATAATACATCATGCCTAGCACTCGGTATCAAAAATAGACATGGCTTCAACTATGATAATCCAACCATTCTTCATAAAGAACATTTCTGGACCAAACCGAAAAACATAGAAGCTCTATATACAGGGTGTCCCGTAAATGGTGTCATATCCGAGGGCTACGGATAGGTCATGCTTAGACGAGCATAATATTGTATAGGTGGGAGGGGGGGGGGGGGGATTATAACGGTTTCCGACATAACGGGATTTAAAGATATTTCGGTATGTTTTTATAAATCATCCTGTTACTTTAATACTTCTAATACAGCATTAAATACCGTGCATGATTTCCCCCAACTTTGCGTGAGCGTTTGACCGAATTGAAGTCGGGTTAATTTTCTTCCAGCGTTAGCACGAACCCACTGTTGACAAGCACTATAGAAATATGACTTCAAAGACTTGAACACTGCTCTATCGAATGGTTGTTGGTAGTGAGTCGTGTGGTTAGGAAGACACAGCAAGACAACATCATTATCCCGAGCCATTTCAAGTAATTCCACAAAGCTAGAGTGCGATGCATGCCCATCCAAGATAAATAGCATCTTACCCGTAGGCTTTCTAGGAATAAAATGATATCTCAACCATTTCATAAAAATTGTTGTGTTGACATAGGCCGACTTTTGTGACATAAAAATAACGGATCCGGGTGGCATACCATCTTGGTATTCTTCCTTTTTATATTTCCCCTTGAAAATGTAAGCTGGTGGGAGAAATGTGCCTTCTGCATTGCAACAGCTGATGCACGATATTGTTTCCCCTTTTTCTGAGCACGCAGTCATGGATACATTTTTGGAACCTTTTTCAACAACTACAACACCCGTAGGACAGCCTCATCGGTATTATAAATACAGCCTGGTTTGTTCACCAAATTAGTTTCTTCAAGAGTTTTCTGAAGAAGTTGGAAATAGTTTTCAACCTCTACTCTATTTATTCCTTGACTTCGTGCAATAGAGATACCTTCTACTTTTCTGAGAGATAGATCTGGATGTCGGCGTAGAAATGAGTTAAACTAGTTGTATCCTGCTCTCTCCTTTTTCTTATGGAATCTGTTCGGTATTTTGAGTTGTTCTGCGAAAAAAATGCTACTCTACGGACATCATCAATACTTATAGGAAATACAGAGCTTTGCATTCTTTTCAAAGGATTTGCAAGAGTTAATTCGTTTGGTTCTCCTTATGCAGACTCAGGACCCATACGTCCTTTAGAAGAATCATTTTTCTTAAGTCTTCTTTCTAATGTTTTTCTAGGAATTCCACATTTCTTAGCTGCAGCATTAATCAAAAAGCCATTTCTGACAGCCAAGATAGCACTACTTAAATCCTCGGTAATCCATGAGCCCCTACCTGATGTTACTTTACGCTTATAGTGGGTAGGCATTTTTACTAAAAGAAAAAATTACATAATTGAAAGTTGCTCATCTGTACCGCAAATATCTTGGCCATCTTTCCCAATTATACGGGAGAGATGGCCACCAGAGTATAAGCAATCAAAAGGGTAACAAAGCGATGAATTTGAGGCTATTTATGAATTTCCATCTATTTTTAACTCAACTAATGTAAAACACCAAATTAAACGTAATTTACAGAAAAACTGCAGTGGAAATTAAATTGAACACTAAGAATTTTTTGCAACGTACAATTTCTATTTTGACAAGAAAACTCACTTGTTTAAACAAAGTAAGCGTGTCTATCCTTACTGCTATAAAATTCGGCTGCTACTGACCATTGAATAAATAACTAATAAGGAAACGGCATATCGGGTGAAAACGTAAGCATTTCGGCGAAATGTATTAGTGTGCTCTGTTTGTATTCGTTTCGTCATGGCAGTAATTAAATTCTGACATTCTGAAAGGGCACATTTTTATACCCTAGATGAAATCATAGGGGTATACTAAGTTTGTCATTCCGTTTGTAACACCTCGAAATAATGATGGTAGAGCAAAATGGATTGGACACCCATTCATAATATTAAAAGTTATTTCGATTCTTGCATGTCCGTCCGTCCGTCTGTGCGCACGATAACTCGAGAACGCGTACACGCACTTAAAAAAAAAAAGTAAAATTAAGTTCGAAAATGAGACCAATCGGGCAACTCCTTCGTGGGGTTGCCATATAAAAATTTCGTTTTCCGCTATATATTTGGACACTGCCTGAGAACGCATCGACGTAGAGAGCTGAAATTTCGTACATGATGTTTTTACTACATTAGCAAATAAAATGTCAAAAATGGACTAAATCGGGCAACTCCTTCTTGGTGTTGCCATATAAGAATTTCGGTTTTTTACGTATACTTTGAAAACGATCAGTCCAAGACATTTTTATTGTACTAAAAACTTTTTCAGAATACGAAATCCTATAAAATTGGTTATAATAATTTTTTCTGTCCGACAAACCGTTCTAGAAATATATGCGAAAAACTGCTTCAAAAATCGAACTTGCACATAAGGGTGACAATACGAAATTTCATACGGGCATGCATCTAGGCTAGGGTATCATAAGAATTGGTCTTAGACCAATTCTAGCTTTTTTACTTGTTCATAATCCAAATTCCTATGTAAAATAAACAAATTTTTATAGCTCCCCCTTATTTTCAGATAATATTTCTTGGCGTTGCCTTTGTATGACTGGAATAATTTAGGCACCAACTGACAATTCAATTGTAAACAAATAAACCGGCATTGGTAAAAGTTAAATCTTTTGCCATGACTCTTTTTTTATAGATATTTCACTTTTATTTTGCTAGAAACACTATAATTAATTAGTACAGCTATTAAAGTTACTTGAAGAATGCTTTCCCACGACAATAACTCCGTTCGTTCCTGCAGCACAGCACAGCACAGCGCACTTCATTACGGTTTTTTAAGACTCCGGAGTCTCTATTACATAAATAATCGTTCACAAAAGAAATAGTCCGCACTTATTTCACACTACTATTCATAAAAATCACGTTTAATTAATTATTTTTCACAATATCGCGAATTGAAATCCGAAACTTATTTTCAAATAATATGAAATGTCAGAATGTTGAACTGACACAAAATAACGACGACGCCCTCTTGTCATTCCCCCCCCCCACCCCCCGACCATAGGTCACACTGTCATTGAAATGCTTAAACACGTACACTGTATTCGCACGATACCCCGCTTCCTTATTAGTTATTTATTCAATGCTACTGACATAATGTGCAAGTAAATGCAATCGTGCACGTACAGGTCATAGATTTATTGACCTTGGCAATCTCACCCGTACCGGACTTACCCTATGTAAAAAAAAAAAAAAAAAAAAAAAACGCCCAAAATTGGCTGGAATATGGCAGGATGTACATATACAGCGATACCGCTGAAAGGGTTATTATATAAATTGTGGAATGGACTTGTGGTGCCGGCAGGGATCCCATTCCACTTTGGGGGGGGGGGGGAGGGGATATTACCCTCAATAGCACAACTTATAACCAACCCTGTGCAGGGTGCTATGTATATAAATAGCTGACAATCGGCCAGTTATGTCATCCTATAACTTTTGAACGACACATCCAATGATAATAAATATAGATATTTTCTTACTTTTATTATTCACTCAAAAACAAAATCTAAAGTTCAATTTTGCTTCCTTGCATGTCATGAATAAAATGATTCAGAATCATTCTTGACCTAACCTATACATAAACACATTTACAATAGATACTTTCAAATTTATAAGAACAGCTTGAAGATGGGTTCATTCGTCCTGTGTTTTTTTTTTCTTAGATTTTCTACTTCTTTGCTTTTCATACAAAGAAAGAAAACTAAAAATCGAAGCCAAGCCAAAAATCTCATTCATATTTGGCATTGGCAGAAAATTTTAAGTATGTGTATTGTGTCTGTCATGTTTGGTAAATTTATGTAACTTCACAGAAGTTCTTGGAAGTTTATATTTCGTTCGATTCCTTGAGGAAAATCTAATGTACTTCCTTCCTTCCTTCCTGTCTTCCTTCCTTTCTTACCCCTGTGCCAGTTAAAATCACATTAACCTTTAAATTCTAGAACAGAATAAAACAGCATAAATTGTATCGTCGGTCGGCTAAGATTTTGTCAATTTTATGTCAAGCATTCCTTTTTCCGGATGAAATAAGAATTTTAAATGTTTAATGCGGTTTCTCTTAATCTGGGGGATTTTGTTTACAAGATTCTCATCTCAAGTTTATGGTAATTTTTTGATCAAATCTAAAACTTTGTATAATGCAAATTTGTGGAATTAAAACTTGTTTTTCGTTTGTTTTTTGTCAGAGTAGAACAAAAGCGTGAGAATAGGGCACGTGGATTTCAAAATTAATAGAAAATTTATTAATTAGAAATCATCAACAATAAAGATAATTGCAGCGTTTTTAATTCTGACCTAGAAGTAGTTTTTACAGTTGGTGATGTTCGTTGGTAGCAGAGCTGGGCAAGTACCAAAGCAAAAGTAGTTAAGTATAACTACAAGTACCGAAGGCCTGAATACTTCAGCGTAAGTACAAGTACCGCATATATGAAAAGTACTTGTAACTAAGTTCTAAGTATATAAAAAGTACTAAGTACTTTTTGAAGTACTTTTTAAAGTACTTTTTTTTTTTTAGAATCATTGTGCGTTGGTAGTAATATAATGAAGTTTATCGAGTTCAGTTAAGAGATATTAATAAATAAATACCTTTTGAAAACTATAAAAACTATGTATAGGAGTTCCCATCGAGCCTTTCTCGTGATCGGTCGTCTGATCTTGAGTAACATTTCTCTCTCTCGCTAATAGTGACAGTGGATTGCATTTATCTCCATAATTCAGTTATTTTGCAAAAAAAAAAAATCTACCTACAAAAGAACTACAGACGAATAGGCTCTCATCCAGCGCAGTCAAAATGCCGAGGCGTAAGGACTTCAGCAACTCTAACACGTTCGCTCCACTAAGTCAACTCGAACAGATCGATGAAGATAAAATCGAAGTTTCCAAAAAGGTGGGCATTCCCCCAATCACCCTGATTGTTGAAAATAGTAATCTTATCAGCTCTCTTATGCCCTTTCTGGAAATCACGGATTACAATATAAAAAATACTATAGTATTGGAACAAATATATTCATATAACATCGAGGACCATAACAAGCTATACAAATCACTGGTCAGTAATAATCAAAAATTTTTTACCAATGATGTTAAGCAACACAAGCAAGCTTTGACACTTCTTTACGTGGTTTAAAACTTAACAAAAAAATAGTTCCGCTAGAGGCTGTACTTTCTTTTTTACGAAGAGTTAGATATTTGTAGGTACTTAATAGACTCAGAAATACTTTAGTAAAAATCTTGGTACTTAAGTACAAAACTAAGTCTTAATTACAAGTAAATAAACGCAAGTACTTATGTTCAAGTACTAAGTAGGGGCATTTCAAAAGTATTGAGTAATAAGTCTTAAGTAACGAAAATGTACTTTAAGTAGTACTTAAGTCTTTTTTTACTTAAGTATTGCCAAGCTTTGGTCGGTAGGCACAAAAAGATTGTTCTACCTATACTATAAATATGCCACTATTTTGGTTATTCCATCCATGATTATAGTTCTTATTCAGTTTTGTTGGGTTCATATGGGCGTCTCGGAGTGTTTAGATCCGACATGAGAGCCTTGGAGTAGTCGATTGTGATATTGTTCAATGAAAAATCTCTCCACATTCTTTTATACTTCTTCTTCAAAAGTTAGATTATTTTTTTTTAGTAGGTCAATTGATTATCTCACAGATAACTTGATAGATTCGTAGATTTTTGTTATTTTGAATTGTAGCCAAAGCATAGCACTAAAGTCTGCGCTAAACTAAATTTTAGCGAGTCTCCAATATCGGGCGGTTCTTTAGTAGCTAAAATATGACAGCGGAGATTCAGAGAAATTATATAGTAAAAATAAGAAGAAAAAGAAGCATTTTGCAATTTTTTATGGAAATACAACGCGCGGGCATAATATTTCTAAAAACAGGTAATTAAAATTATTTGGAAATATTAAAAATATTAAAATAATATGCATAATGCATACAATATAAAAAAAAATAACAATGATATTGAAAATACGGCCACGAGAAGAAATCCAATTCATCCTTACTTACAGGAAAGACAGTTTTGTACGTTATTTACAAAAATCCAGTCAATAAATTTATCAAAATCTCAGAACTCTGACAATAAATATTTTTTAGCACGCTAAAGATCGGCTCGGGCTGATAAACTCAAGCTAAATTTTTTTGGAGACTTACTGGTGGTGCCATCTCTAATCAAACACCAAAAGCCAAATTTAGCGCGTTGACTTTAGTACTGCTCTTGCTAAAATTCAGGATAAATTATCGCTAGTAACTTTTAGCGCGCTAAATGTTCATATAAAATTTAGCTTAGCGTGGATCTTAGTACAAGGCTCAAATCTCACACAAGAGCCTTACGTGTCGCCTTAAAGGTGGAGCTACGGGATTAGCCATATACAGACATTTAATCCTATCTATTTTATGTAGATATACGCTCTTAAACCAGATTGCAGTCGATGCTCAATTAACGAGTAAGTACAGTAATGCATATCCCGGATAAAGCTCGTCAGGAAGTCTATGCTAACTTGTATCGGAAGTTGTTCCTGGTTTTCAGCGTGGTAACAGTGTTCTAAATTCTGTTTTTGAATGCAAAAGCTTTGTCCAGTGTCATACAAACGATTTTCGTGTGATTGCTGTGTTGTAGTAGAGCATCGATGGATACTAAATATACAGGGTGTTTCATAATTGGTGCACCTAGCTCAAGGGTTTGATAGCTGAGGTGGAGACAAGCATAGCTGAGGTGGAGACAAGCAAAAAATAATAAGGTGAAGGTGGGGGTAAGAAGCGTCGTTTCGGCGGTAGGGGGCTTAAGATTTTTAGTACTTCTTCCACTTTGCTTCCTGTCACTTTTTTGATATACACCCTATCAAGGTAGGATTCATCTCAGATGATAGCAAACCGTATCGGCCTTCCAATAAATGCCCAATTAATTTTGCTAATTTTGCGTGGAATTGCATAATAGTAGGCGAAATTAACAGTAGTCAGTAGCAAAATTAAAGAAATTATGAATCATAGAAACAGGAATATCTAGAAAACTCTGGCATTTAAGCGTGCTTAGTCAAATTAAAGGTAACATTCCGGAGTTTCTAAATCTTGTAATAAAACTGTTATCATACATTTTGGCGGGAAAATCGTTAAAATATGAAAAACTTAGGAATTTTTTTTCAAATTTTTTTGAATTTGACGACCTACGACTTCCGACGGAAGGTGACAGGAAGGCTGATTACACCATGAACCATTTTGCTGTTCAAATGGAAATATAATTTTCCGAGTTAATTAGTTGAAAAATATTTATTCAGAGCCGAAAGATCATTACGAGATCTTTTTCGGTAGTTCGTATATTGAAAAATGTTGTTGTCCTTTTTGTTTTTATTTCGCCTACCTATATAGACGGTTCATTCTGTTTAAGATGATTACCAATTTTTGAATGCCAATCGTTATTTCATAACATTTCTGAATGGTCTATTTAGATTAAATTTTATCTCTTCATTGAAATTTTGGTACTTTTCGACCTTTGCAACATGCTTTCACTTCAAAGCAAAATAAAAAGCCGGTCAAGAACTAGTTGGGCTCCAGCAATCAGGGTTCCGTACCAGAATTTTATCAATGAGTCGGGGAGAGGTGTTTTATAAGTTAACGCGGCAACTATGGCACTGACGAAAACAGCTGTAGTTTTTCTGTTATTTATGATGCAATCTCTACTAACACTGGTAATATCAACATTTTAGGGAGGGGAATATTTTGTGCTATATATTTATAACTACTTCACCATTGATTAAATTTCCGGAATCCTTTAAAGTAACCTTTTCAAACGACCTAAAACATGTTCTTGAAGGGCGACCCAACTCACCACATTAAAAAAAAAACAAACAAATATTCATCTTCTTTGACTGTCAAAATATGTGCGCGTCTACATCTTCGTGGCATTCTGCCAATTTTCAAATTGCTAGGTCATATCGTTTTCGAGAAAATCGTCTATGACAGGCAGACGGACGTAATACTGATTTTAGGGCTTGTATTCACCGGAAAGTTTCTGGCGCGCAACCCGCTTGCTAGGTGGAATCTGTTGGGTTGTGGGGAAAGTAATTTAGTTTTGTTTTGTAAAAATCAAAGACGATTTTCTATACCTCTACACATAATTACAAGATTTAGTCTGGTTTTTGTCTTTTTTTTTTTTTAATGAAAGAGGGTTATCTTATAGCAGGGTACGTAAAAGCTCGCTCGCAAGCGGCTCCTAATGCGGCTCGCAGCTCCTAAAATGCTGGCGAGCCAGAACCATTATTTTCTAAGTGGCTCCAGCTCCCGAGCAAGAGCTGTGTAGCGGCTCGCGCTCTCAAGCGGGGCTGCGAGCTTCCTCCTATTGGCTGTTCTGTGCTCATGAACAATTTTCTTGTTTTGTTTACACTGTCTCTTGCTCATTCTTAGGAATTAAAATTACCGACCTGTTTCAATAATAAAAGACGATTTTTTTTATTTTTATATTAGGGTTTTCAAGAGATAAAACGTAATAAAAATACATATTATACCAACTCTGTATTTGGATATGAATAGGTATGTAAGGCGAATGTATTCAGTATAAACTGTGTATTTGAAGACAATTTGAATGTTGAACATTTGCATACCTGTGAATTTTATTTAAAAATGGGTTTACATAACGAATTCACATGCAAATACCTGACGATGACTAGTTTATGAAAGTTTTTATGCCACAAGTTAGCATCCTGGTAAATGAATTCTTCTCACATAGGCACGTTGTGACTATTTGTACTGAATTTTACTTTATAGCATGAAAACTAACTTAAATGCAGTAAAAAAAAAAAAAAAAAAACACAAAAAGATTAATTATGTATTAATTAAAGATTTTTCTGCTACAAAATCATTATTATGTACATTTATATCATAAAAATACTATTTTTGTTTCTGTTAACATTTTCACTTGAACTTGAAAGTACATCTTTTTACCTTATTGAACTTAATTATGGTAAAAGCTTTACAAAAAAAAGCATCTAAAATATTCAAAACTTTCATTTTACACACAATTCCAGTAATTTGTTGCTAAAATTTATTAAGATATCAAAGATTTTCTTAATTTCCTATATATTTTTCTATATATAGATTGCATTTTAAAAACAGAGGAACGCCACCACAATTTTCTCTCCAGATAAAATGGTGGAACGTGGTTCGTACCGAGAATACCTTGTCTTCTATATACCTTGTTTGACAGCTGATATAGCGTCAAAATATATAATGACAAAGCGGTTTAAGTGTTAAATTGATTGCGAAAAAATACAATTAAGTCATGTGTTGGGAAAAAACGAAATTACTTTTCGAACAACTTAATAATTGTCTACACCAAATGAAACAGCGCGCTCCTGCATTTTGCTAGTTTGCGCGATAATAGGCGTAACATGCGCGCTGCTCGTCCGATGCTCGTTTGGTGTATCCACCGAGCATGTTTCTTCTCATCTTTCTGTCATGGTCTAAACAAATTCACATTCCAAATTCTTTTCAGATGTTTTTCGTATTCCTCATTTTTAGTTTATTTCTTACGCGATGATTACACGAGTCAATAGAGCTGATGAAAAGTACTGATTTGATCTGTCAAATATACTGACAAAACAGGATTTACGTTCGATCAAATGACTAGTCAGTTCATAATAAAATGTCAAGCAGTGCAGACATAAATATCTATCGATTTCTTCCTTAATTCGTCATTTTTCTCTACAAAATAAAGATTAAAATGTATGTTAAACTCCTTTAAGTAATTTCCCACTAAAAACAGGGAAGATTAGAAATATAAACACAAAATTTCCACTAGCATCTACCTTTTATTTTCAATTTCCGCCATCTTGTGGAATCCCCGGGTAAGTTGCCATATGAGTATCAGATCGAGATGGAGTGTAGTAAACGACGATTATTTGTTGTTGTTTTACTGTCAATTAGCTCAATGACAAGGCAACGATGTGCAAAAGAGCAGATTGCATGCAGCAGCTCTATATCTGACAGTTTTTGGCGCTAATTTTGTTTTTATTTAATCCTTTCCTTTCGGTCGGTGAATACACTCAGGAAGGAAATTTGTTCGCACTAGCTTCCGAGAAGCTCGCGAAGTGTGTCCACTGACTTAAGAGGGGTCAGTACTCAGCAAAAGTTTCAATTTAAATACCAGCGAACCTGTAGGTAATAAAATTTACTATACGTAGGTTTGTGTCCTGAAAGTGAGAAAATTCATATAAAATTAGCCTACAGAGCACATTAGAGACATCTACCGCAAAAGACAGAAACCCAACATGCGACAAATGAAAATTTGCAGTTCACATAAATTGAAAAATTTTAACCAAAATTAACTCTACTAAATTTTTTTTGCCCATAATTATTAAATATACTATTTTGCTTTGTATTTAAACAACTTTCAAATAAATATTGCAATTTCTTGTCGGTGAAATGTCGGGAGAAAAAACAAGTACTATTAGAGTCAAATAATTATAAAAAGCGCCACTAAAATTGAAAAACCTCGACGTTATTTGCTAGATCTAAGCCTTATCTTTCTAGAACAGTCACAATTTAAAGAAATGAGATTACCTACCCACAAGAATTTGATTTAAAAGACTTCAATTTTTACCAACTTTTACAAGTTTCCGAGCTAATATCTCCATTCCAATACAATTTAATTTAATTTTTGCCGACGTTATTTACTAGACTTCTGCATTACCTTTAATTTACGATATAAATCATTATTCTGCTGCAAATTGTTTGGCAGAAATTCGCATTGAAAGATGTATGAAACTTGCAAATCTTGGTACTGACTGCACTTAAGGTGAAAATCCAATGAACGCAGCTGGCGTCGCGTCACTTTGACAGTTCAATAGAATATACGTATTTAAGTTCGTGCTGACCAAATGGCTGCCGCGCTTGCCGGATTCGACGAGAAGTGGAGCAATGTTCTACTTTTAACGCGCGGCAGAAGCTTTGACAGTTCTTTTGATTAATATTAAACTGTTTATATGCTTGGTAAGCTGCAAATGCAAGAACTGTCACATCTAATAACTCTGATATATTCATTATTTCACTTTTAAATAATAACTCAAGCTTTTCTATCACTTTTTCTTTTTATAAACAAATCTTAAGAGTACCAACGAACGCGATGCGTCCATTAGACCTTGCTAAAATCCTACACGCGTCTGCCGCGGAGAACTGTCAAAGCGACACGACGCCAGCCGCGTTCATTGGGTTTTCACCATTAGTTTTCAGCTCTCGCGTTTACAAGAAGGGTTTCGTTCTTTCATTTTGAGGTACAGAACCTTAAAAATGACCGTTTTTTTCCCTGTTTGTAACTAATTTACTTCTCTTCATTTTCTATGACCAAATTAACCTCAATGATAATTGGATTTTGTCTTTTGTTATTAGATTACTAAAGTGAGGTTATATCTGAATACAATATTTTCAAACTGGAGATTAGTTCATTCCTTTATTCCCAAAGTATTCATCCCAGGATTGAGTAGATGATTTTCGATTTTTCTTTTATTTAGACAATCCACAAGGATCCAGCTGTATCATCCAGAGAATATTAATCGTTCGTGCCATGAATTATTTTTGCAGGTTTATCTTTTGTTTTTTTTTTTTAATGTTTTCTCTCTCTCTCGTTTGTTGCGTTAATATACCACCAAAATGAAAGTGTCATTGTCATTGATAGTAAAAAAAAAACCTTTTCATTCGGATTTCCATTAAACAAATATCGATATTTGAATAAAGATTAGACTTAAAAATGAGTGAAATTCTTTATAAGTATATGTAAATTTGTTTATAAATGTATTACGCCTGCAGAGGGCCTAGAATTGAATATCAGCAAGAGACTGCTGCTGTTGCTGCTCGTAATTACGTGTAATTCAATATTACATTTGTACATCACTTCCATCATCCAATTAGCGCTTATTAAAGAAGCAACATACTCGCAGTTTTATCTATGCTACGTACATATGTATGCACATACAATATATGCACAACATACACCCTGTGCCACAAAACAAATCTCAATTGAATAATTAAAAAGCGGCCGAATATATCTACTTTTGTAAAGTGCAATTTGCATAAACAATGATTTGTTGTGTGCTTAGCTTTTCAAAATGGCAAATGGCGTGACGTGTAGTGCGTAGGTAGGATATTAATTATTGCATTTAAAAGCGGAAGTTTACAGCCATTTTATGCATATGCATGTATGTATACAAAATTTCGGTTTTGTTGCACCATTGCAGAAAGTAAACAGGCGTACCAACAACTGCAAACAATAATTATTACCCAAACAAAGCAATTTCGAAAGTTTTCATCAATCAACAAAGGGAAAGAAGTTGCGTTGCGAGAAGATAAAATTTTATGTAAAGAAGAAAGAACACAAAACCACGTCAAAAAGCCAATATTGTTGTTGTTGCTGCTTCTGCTGATGCTGTTGTAGCTGTAGCTGTATAATTTTAGTGATTTAACTGTAAACAGTAAAGTTTTTCGTGACGTGTAAATCATTTTGCTCTGGTTGCAGCTTAAGGCGCAAACTTACACACACAAAGTATGAAAATTTCTACGTAAGTTGTAGCATTAAGACAATTATTATGATGTAAGAGGTGAGTGGAAGGAAAGAAAACTTACCCGGAACATTTAAGTTTTATCTTTTTTTCGTTCAGAAGAATCAAGATTGCAAATCTTTCGACTTTTGAAGGACATTCTTTTCTCGAAGAATAAGGATTTTCATTAGTGAGGAGAGATATACGAAGGAAGACAAATTTTTCATTTTGTACATACATTTTTATCCATTTTGGAGAAAAAAATTTGAAGTATAGTTTAGTTTTCTTCTTGTGTATATACGTACAAAACTTTTTCTAAAGTTGGTAGTATGCATGCATATAGGTTGTTGCCAAACTTTCTTTGTAAGACATGGAGTTTTGGTGTGTTTTAATTTCCTTAAAGTTTTAAAACTCCGGAAACATTTTACATTTTCGACATGAAAAGAAATTATTTACGATATCCATGTCTGCAAATCCTTAAAAATTTATCAAGGAGAAACAAAGTTATTCTCATGTGGGTACCTGGCTATGAGGGCCATAGAAATTACCAGGAGGAGAATCGGATCCGAGCCATTTTGTGGCACTTCAAAGTGTTACCTCAGAGCTACCCTAAATAGTTGGGAGAGCAATCAAAAAAGGCTACAAGTACTTTGTCAGGCAAAAAAGTTTATCTACACCTATGGCGGGAACACAAAAGGAGTTCTTTTAATTCTTTCTTCTTAGGAAAATGGAGCTCAAAATGATTCCAGAGCTCTTCTCAAGTCTTTGCACATTGAGGTATTAGCTATACAATATGGGCTTGGCTGAGACTTCATCCTGCCGCTTCTGTTAGGATCCTCACAAAACCTCGGAGCACCTGCTATGCATCTGTGAAATATTGGCCAGGCGGATATGACTCCACCTTGAACATGCTTTTCCTCCACTAAACTAAGTGTGGAACCTAAGCGCCAGAATGGTTCTAGACTTCATTAACAGTCTAAAACTAGAAAGGGAGTAAATTGAACGGGACTCACAATAGATCTTTCAAGTCACAGTGAATGCGAGGCCAAATACTGCACACCTCCTCTACATATCTAATCTAATACCATAAGATGATGGCATCTAGGAAAATAGTTAGTAAGAAGAAGATGTAATTAGTTGGAACGAGTATAAAAAGTATGTAATACGTTATGATGGGAGGAACGGTTTTTAGGTGCGTATTGTTTCCTCCCAGGTAGTCGTTCTGGTGTCTATTTTCCTAGAGTCAAGCATAGAAAATCTATTTATATTTTAGAAATTTTTATTTCCGGAAATTAAGAAATTAAATCCTCTTGGATCCAATTTACTTGAACATCATCGTTCAAATCCAACATCAAAATTGTACGCCTTTTAGTTTCTTTAGGAGTGAACGAGAAGACATTAATGTCTGTCTCCCTAAACAGGGCTACAAGCTCTCTGTGTAATGTACTATGATTCATCTAACTTGTGAGCTCTGTATACAGGGTGTTTCCGGCACAGAAGTCTATAGGAATGACGGTGATAGTACTCACCTTGACAAGTACAGTTGCATGTAGGTAGATACATGTGTAGGATCAAGTGAAGGTAACATTATGAGATTTCCAAATCTTGCAAGTAAATGGTATCAGGCTTTTTGACAGGAAAATCGTAAAAAGAAAAAATCCAATTTTTTGACATTCACGTCCTATAATTAGCAACGGATGGAGTAATGGTTCGACATTCGTTGGAAAGCTTAGACGGTTTACTATCGTCACCTTCATAGGTTGTTATAACAAGCAAATTATAGGGTTTTTTGTGAAAAGCTAGCATATTTTGGACGCGGTTAGTAACCAAGCGCCCCCCCCTCCCCCCCAGTTGTCATAAAATGTTTTGTTTGGCCTAGGTGAGTATGAGTACTATCACTTTCTTCTCCGTAGACCGCACTGAGCCGGAAAACCTCCATCCTTCCGATTTTCCAGAGAGGCGAAGCCGTTATGGTTTATGTAACTATCTTCGCGAGAAAAATACGGTTTTCCTTCCACTGTTGTGAATCTATTTGCTGCTATTTTTAAATTATTTCAAATTAATTGTCAAATATCTAATGGGAATTCGGAGTTCTTCACATCTGGTAATCCCGATGAATCCTTGGTAGTAGTTCTGTCTACTACCGCCATGCTTAAAAGAAGAAATTTGGTACTGAATTGTTGGATGGATGGTTTTGAGTGACGGTATCATTTACCGCTGTGTGCCATGCTGTATAGTTTCTTTTGACTTCGCTATTTACTTTAGAAATATCTTCTTCTAGTAACAATTTGCAGGGTAAAATGATTCATGCTCTTGCTGCCTTGTTTTCAGGGAGCTCATTGTGCCTTTTATCTTTTTTTACTTATTCAAATGATTCAAGTGATTCTAACTACGGCTGTTGCAGAGTTCGAAACAGCCGGTTCGAAGCTTCGAAAACTTTTTCCGAAGCTTGGAAGTCTTTGAAGTTTTCGAAGTTTTCGAAGATTCGAAGCCTGAACTTTTCCTGATATCTGCAGTGTTAAGGTTAAATTATAATAGTTTTTGAATAGTTTAAAGAGTGTCTGATTTTTACAGGCAATAAACGTAATATGTAATAATAATATAAGTCTTTTGGTTATGCTAAGTATATAGAAATATGTATGAGTTAAAGTGCGAAAAAACACTTTTAGAACTTTATATAACATAATATCAATATGGCGGACGGCTCCAAAATGGTGAACGAATTTTATCACTTATGGCCACATATGACTAAAAATCGATATCTGTATGATTTCAGGGTCGCTAATTTGGGTCGAATTTGTGGTTGAAGTGTAGAGATCAAAATGACGGCTCGTAAATGGCAGTCGAATTTTATCACTTATAGTCAAATTAGCCTAAAAGTCAATATCTGAGGAATTTTAGGGATTGAAAATTTTGAATTTGTTTGATTTTAATTTCACTTCATAGTTACGAACCAGTGGCCGAAGAATTATTCGCAAGCCGGAAAAGGACGTACATCCGTATTACAGATTTTGAATCAAACACAAAACATCCAAAAGATTTCATCAGGGTATAATAAGAATGTAAATGATACTTTTGAATTCGAGTTATGAAATTTCAAATACACATTATTCAATTTTAAAGCACAGTTTAATTAATTTTCAAATAAATTTATTCATTCAACCATTGGAAATTTGTAAAATTTTCTACAGTTTGTCTTAATATTTATTATTTCTATTGAACGTGGCCTTGGATTTCTCCAAAAGTTAATATATTTCCGAAAAAGTAACTGCGTTATCCAACATTGTGCCAAATTTCGTATAATTGAATTTGCACAACTTCTTTACCATTTTTCGGTACTTCATTGGTAAAACGTTCCTTCTTCGAAACGTTCAACTTCCAAGTGCTAGTCGATTTCATATTCTCTGAGGTTGAATGCTTCAGCAAAACAATTTTTCCTTTAATACATTTGGCAACCCCATAAATCCCATTATATCGATTATAAGTCGAAACAAGCAATAAATAACCGCCAGCTTTGAATTTTAAGTTTTAACCAAATATTTGTAATCCCCGACAATCCTAAGATATTGATTTTGAGTCGAATCGGACCATAATGACAAAATTCGGACGCCATCTTTTAGCTCAATGACTCAATGGAAAGTGGGTCAAATCAGCATTAGAATCACGGTCAAATGGTAGCTAGCTTCGAAATTCTTCTGTTCGAAGGTTGAAGCTTCGTTCCTCGAATATTTTTTCGAAGTTTCGAGAATCAACAGCCCTAATTCTAACCAATAACTAAAAAATAAAACAAAAATCCGTCCGGGATAAAGCATGATCCGGGGGGAGGGGGTTGTCCTGGGGTTGCCCCTAAAAAATTAAAGTAAACAATATTTAATTATATTTGAGTATTTGAAAAAAATATATTTTTTATTAATATAATTCAACTTTAAAAAATTATACAAAATATTTGTATTCCAAACCTTAAAAAAAGTGAAATTTATTTCAATGAATATTATTGTATGCATGCGATGTATGTGTATACGTTTTTCTCAGAATTTGAGTTTGGGACCCCAAATTTGGGTGATCCAAAACCCTCGAGAAACACTTCCCATACCACGAAACAGACTCCTTCACTTCCACATCAGAGCCCTAACTTAGTCCTAACTCTTAACATTCTAAAATATTTGCAGCGTTCTTATGTAAAACCACTGACATGTATAATATCGATTGACTACGTCCATAGAAATACAATGCAGAAAGTGGGCTGACTTCTATATAGCGTTCTCTTTCGGTCTAAGCACCAAGTACCAACTGAGACAGAACTATAAACAACAAAGAAATAAGTGGGTCCGTCGAAATAAATGTTTTTAAATTAATTATTTGGGTTAATTAGTGATAAAAAGTGTTTTACCAAAGGCAATATATTCAAACATACTACTTTTCAACTTCCCGTCAATGGTTTTTTTAATGTTGGTACCGACCGACGTAAGAACTATTTTTGACACAAGAAAATTCTACCGCATGAAATAGCATATCGAGCAGTCCATATTATATATGCCACTGTGTGAAACTGAGTAAAGTTTCGTTTGAAGCACTCCTGTAGTTTGCATCCTAAACTACTATTCAATTAAAAAATGACTTTTTTAAAAAAAATTATATTAAACATATCATTCACACCGCTTAATGCGGAAACTTTCCTAGTATTGCAGTACTATTGTGGCTAAACTAAACAACGTACGGGGCTGGATGTTTTTTTCTCTCAATTTAATTTGTAAGATGGACCCCCCCCCCCCCCTAATTTCAATAATAGATCCGCTCCTGAGCATGATTGCCCCGGTGTTTTGTATAATACTAATACGAGTGTACTGATGTCAATAATGTAGTGATCCCATAATATTTGCAACTGATATAAAAAAAAATTATTAATTGATAAATTATTGATCAAAAGAAGACAGATATGATTAAATATAGTTTTTCCTTTCTTTAATTTTTTTTGTTTATTTTTGTCTTATTATCTTACAAGAAAATTCTCATTTAATCTAAAACTTAACACGTTTTGCATTTTAACCCGTGAATTTCTCAGTAATCCTGCAAAACATCAATAATCTATCCTTATTTTTCGCTAGATGGCTAACTGTAATTATTACGTTCAATTTCACACTTTTTATATTAAACAAAATAATTCTAGAGATAGCACAATTGAAACGCGTCTATACTCTCATTGACAGCTCGTCACCCCATTTCGAATTTTTTATATGACAGATCTGCTTTAAACAAATGTCACAAATAAAATTACTCTTGAGTTGCGAGCGCCATCTATTATCAAAGTTGTTTACTTATCAAAGAGACTTCGTACATTAAAAAAAAATCTACGCGTCCATTGTAAGTGCTAATGAAAGAAAGTACAAGTAAATTATTGTTTTTGTTTGTTTTCAGTTATCATAACATGCCATTAGAAATTTGGGACATTTAGAATTAGCGGTAACGTTGCTATTAGAAATGTAACGCAAGCACTAAAAATTTGGTGTTCTCTAATTTTTTTTTCGAAACTGTAACCAATTTAACATTAATTTCATGTTTAACCAACAACCCAAAATCTATTAAGCACCATACCATGATACATTGGTGTTGCTCTGTCTATAGACGATAATAAACATATTAAATTGAAATCCTTCAGATTTAACGTTGTGAGATTGATATTAAATCCGGTTGAAAGCTTGCATACCTATAAAGTACGCTAGAAATGAATATACGCGCAATATCGTCTTTTTAGTGGCTTTAAGTCTCAAAGCTATCGAACATCCCCGTTCAAACGAAAATGCTTGAAATGTTCCCAGAAACAAGTTTCAAAGTGTCCATGCCTTTTATATAGAGATACTATCATTTTTTGATAGTATTCATATAGCGGAGAAGTGTGTGTAGGTAGATAGGATTTTTACTAGGTATTGGAAAACGAGTGGATCTCAAAAGTTTTCAACTGTCGTAATTAAGGATCAGGCAATACTAATAAGAACCAACCCACTTTTGAACAGTTATAAAGTTTTTCTATTAATTATTATTTTGCTACGAGGATGTGCTCTAGCCTTTATGTCACAAATAGACTTTGAGTGCAGGTCCTATAGCCTGTTGGGAATGGGTATAATAATTGGTTGTGTGTGTGTACGTCTTTGAAATTTCGGGGATGAATTTTTAAAAAACGTTTTCCAGTTGATTTGTTCACATGGGCATTTGGTGGAAATAATGAAACTTTTGTTCACAGCAGAAGAATTGATTTTCTCTCCATACTTGATTTCAAGAGTTGGATGTATGGAATCAATCGTTTCAGATGATGATATTTTGCGATAATGTCCTTTTCCTCAATTTTACACTACGTTAGATCCGTCCATAATGCGTCGTCCCATTGTGACTTCTTTCCGCAATCAGGCAGAAAGTAATATTCTGCTGTTTTAACATAAAAATGTTTTTAGTCATTTCTCAAGGAGAGAGAAAGTCTGAAAGTTTGATGGGATCTTTCGTCAGATTGAATTAAGTAATTAGGTCTCTGTTCCTTTACTTAAGAAATTATACAGACCTTTCGTCTCAATATTAATCGAGCAAGAGTTGATTAGTGGGAAAATGCGAAAGCCAAAGTGATACTAAATTGTTGATTAACATATTCCAACACATCAACTTATTGCAGGAAGAAAGGATAATATTGCTGCAGTAAGAGGAGAAGTATTGCTGGAAGATTCCGTGAGGTATATTTTCCATATAGACTTATACAGGTCGTGTTCATCCTTATAAGATTCAGTTAGGTTAGGTTAGTTAGAGTGACGACTTCTGCAGAAGTCATATTATGGAACTTGCATGAATTTCTTCCAAAAAGGCAATTTTCCCGGGATTTTGTTATTATTATTATTAGTGGGGGATGCAGACAGATTTTCCGCATCTTATCTAGTCACCGCGACCTATAAGATCTTTTATGACATTTGAACTTAAGGTCTTCTACAAAGCCTATGGCGTTCTTGGGGGCCATCTTTACATCTTGTGGCAGTAGGAATGCCTTTCCTATGTCTTAGCCTTATGCGACACAGAACGTGTTCATCGTTTTCATCTTCTTCCATATAGAAGCGACAGATCTCTTCATCGACCCATCATTTTGAAATTATATCTAAGTGGGAAATGCCCAGTAAATAGGCCCGTAATGAGCCTTAATTCCTTTCTGTTGAGCGTGAAGAATACTTTTGTTCTCTGTTGCGACTACTTTACAAACTTCTTCGCTTGTCTCAGCGCCGGGATACTTTTCCAATGTGCCTTTTTAATACTGTCCTCCCAAAGACTGATCTGAGCTGAGAGGTGGCTTTTCGGGAGTCCAAAGATGAGCTGAGGGTCAATAAACAGAGATCTGGTTCCTTTCCTTGCAAGGCGGTCCGAAATCTGGTTGCCCTTAATGCCTTCATGTCCTGGCACCCAATTCTGCTTCCTCTTGTTTGCTTCGGGCAGTTGCTTCAAGACAGTAAGGTAGTCCAAAACCAGCTTAGTGCCTTAAGTGCTGCTTGGCTATGTCTGATATTATGTATATTTTAGGTTCACGCATATTATGTGAATTATTTCGCGAGCGCAGAGTTCTATGGCGAGTATTTCTACCTGGAAAATCTTTGGTCAGACCACCAGTACCTTTGCGAGATGGCACTTCGCCTCATATATGCCAACGCCTGCTCTACCTATTATTTTGGAGAACCATTTTCATAGGGTAGGTCCCCAGTGTGCCACTGTTGACGGTCCCCTAAGATCACCTTAAATGGTGTTTCCAAGCTATAGCGTTTCGTCATAACGTCTGAAATTGGATTTGCCATCGGGTCGTTTTGGAGGACTTTCAGGTGGATAACCAAATTGTTGGTACTCAGGAGATTTGCCCATTGCAGTCTAATTGCACTGAGGATGGCCTGGTTTCTAACATACAAATGTAGAGGGACTAGGTCCAACATAGTCTCTAAGGCTGCAGTTGAGTAGGTATGAATGGTATCAATTACTCCTAGACATGCAAATCGTTGTAGTTTTTGTAAACTAGCTTGAACTGTCTTTTGTTTTGCTTCTGGCCATTAAACGAGTGAAGCGTATGTGACCATGGTTCTTATGATAGATGTATATGACCATAGGATAATTTTTGATTTAAGATCCCAAGTTCTACCAAAAAGCCTGTGACATGTCCATGTTGTCAAGAAATGGTGTTTGTAAATAAAGCTTCCTTTTTCTCGTGAAAGGAACACTAATTGTTTTGCCAGGATTGGCTCGAAGTCCCATTGTTTGGCATCAGTCGCGAACTTTGTTTAGGACAATCGGAGGTCGGATGTGGTGTTCGCTGGTATAGCCGCGGAAAATATTTTAGCATCTCTGGAGTATGACTGTGTAGAAGACAGTAGGTTTGATTCGAAAGCAAATCCGTGCAAGCACTTGTCACTGCGGCCGAGTCGGAGGTTAGATGTTAAGTTAATATGATGGTGGATGGGGAAAGCGCTACGTTTTTGTTTTTGATTTTGAGCAGAGAGAGCAATGCCCATTGTAGGCCCGAATCCTCCAGTTATGAGAGATGTCTTAAACGATGCATTATTATACTCTGAACATATTTTATTAATAAAAATCTTTATTTCAACTAAGCCGCGGAAACCTGGGGGGGGGGGGGGGTAAAAATTTGATCTAGTAAATTTTGAAAAATCTAGTACAGAATCGAGTCCCTTAGGACCTGAGAAGAAGTTGCAGTACCCAGACTCCCATACCCAGCTGCTCAAATAGTCATTGAGAATAGAAGAATTTTAAGTACTTTTATTTTTAACGATTTTAAATCAAATCATAAATACAAGAGGAAAAAACAACCGCCTCGTCTGGGGTTTTAAGCCGGGACCTTCCGCTTTCTGGGCGACTGCTTTTACAACTGAGCTAATGATTTTCCCTATTGTATTTGTTAATTTGTAACTAGCCTACTAAGCCATGGTTGCTTTCAGCTGGCATTAACCAGTAACGATGAAAGCGCACAAATAAATTGTAAATTGAAATTTTATTTATTTTTCTCGGACGGGAATCGAACCCACACTTCTTAGAATCGATCAATGATGGAGAATAGAAAAATTTGAAGATCGTTTATTTTTAATGTTTCTAAATCAAGTCATAAATACAAACCCTGGACGAAGCGGTTGTTTTTTCCTCTTGTATTTATGATTTGATTTAGAATTGATTCTAACAAGTTGAGTTCGATTCCCGCCCGGGTAAAATAAATTTAAATAGTTATCCCCCCTATACTAACTTTTTTAGTATATTTGCCTCTTTTTTTTTATACGAACTGAGGTACTAGAGTTTTCGAACTTTAGATCGGATCTAAGTCGGTAGGGTATGTTCGATCGTCGGAAAACGGGTTTCAATGTTTGCTCAGCTCATTACCAGCTACAATTCGTAGAAGAAAATATTTCTCGGCATACTCTTAGGATGGGGGGTAGGAACTCCTAGCGGCGGTTTGGCGGGGGCGGGTGGGTGGTTTCAATACCTCATGTTGCATATCAAATTAAAGGTCTCGCCGAGTACTATCGGGCAGTGTACTTTTTCCTTGATTCATAAAACTCTCGGGAGATTTTTTAGGCCGGAAAACCCATTTTTATTAACTTGGGTCACATACACCCCAGCTAGTACATTTCGCATAAAGTTTTGCAGTTCTTTTTTTTTCATGGCCATTAGTACTCTGTTGTGAATAATGTTTCTCATAGGAAGTCATTTCCATGACTCACCAATTCCGCGCAATCATGAGAAGTATAAAAGTCCACGGTTTCACCCAAAAAAGTCGCTCAAGCTATATCCGATCGCCAAAGGTTTCCCCCGATTAATTAAAATAAATATTGTTAATAAAATATATCTTCAGAGTATAATAATATATTGTTTAAGATATCTCTCATGTCTTGAGGTGTCGGGCCTAAAGTTGTATGAAAAGTTTGCATTCCCCATTGAGTGTCTCATCCAAATACTTTCAACTTGTATTTAGTGCTGCTAGAGGAGGAACAGTTTTCGACGTTTTAGAGGATTTTTGTTTTTATAAATATTCTGAGAATATATTAATGCAACTGATTTGTTTTTTCTATATCTGGTTTTCCATTTCATCAAGGGAAGCAGTGCTTCCTTTGCTTCCAACGAGGAACCACGACTGGTATGACATTTCAAAACAATTAAGCCCTTGAAATTTCTTTTCTACCTATCTAACAGTAAAATTTTTAAAAGCATCATTTTTGATGCATCAATTCATCCCTAAGGATAACACAGGTAGCAGAAATAAATTTTGTCTAGTTCATTAGGTCTCTTGGTTTTTTTATTTTTTGTTTAAGAAACCAATTTTCACATAAAATATGCCTTTGACAGACATTTTTCAAGTCGTGTTACTTTCCTTTACAAAAATATTATTTGCTTTTTTTTTACGATCTCTTCTCTCCCATCACACTAAAATTTCCACATCAGAAAATCTTGTTATATATGAAATACGTGACATTACGTGACATCCTAAAAAAATTAAGTTTTTCAAAATGCAAATTGTATGAACGGCAGATCTTAAAGATCCTCAAGAGGCCATCATCAAGTTCTTGTTAATGGCAAATTTATGCGTGACTTTACTTTGAATGCGAATTGCGAGGCTATCAATCGTCGTCGTCTTCTTCTCTTTACACCCAGACAATTCTTCCAGCCCTTATCGAGTTATATTTATACTCGAAATTCAAGGAAGAGGTGTTGGTGGTGGTAGCGGTGGTGTAACCACCAAAGTAGCCGTTCTACATAATTTCAACTTGATTTAAATTTAAATTCTTGCAATTTCCTATGCTTTAATAAATTTATCCATGAAAAGCAAGACGAGGGACGACACTCTGCTGGGTGTCGTTGTGAAATTCTCTGTTTATGACCATATTTGCAGTTGGAAACAATTCATACAGAAAATGTCGCAATACAGCACTAAAACCAAAAAACAATAAAATATAAAAACATGCGGAATTCAAACAAATTGAATGGCGTCAGAATGGGTAAAGAAAACTTTTCCAAGGAAACTATTCAACGGTAAACAATGGTTCCTTCAAAATCACGCATGAGTTTTTTTTTTTTTTTGTTGTTATTTGAAACGAATAATATTACCGCAGCTGATGCGCTATGTTTAATTAGTTTCAAGGTTATGTTTATAGGGCAAAATTAAATTTTAAGTAGTACATGTATCTGCGCAGGGAAATATATGTATATAGAGTCCTGCTTCTATGTTGAATGCCCTGGAAGAATAGAAAAAAAAAAACTTTATTTTGTATGAATTAAAATGTTTCAACGGAGATTTTCTACTTTAATTCTGAAGTTAGAAGTATATTTGTTCATTCATGTTAGTTTCTTCAATTAACAACTAGATGGCAGCAAGTAAAATACTAGAGGAATCAATAAATTCGTCGCCAACTTGAAGTTTTTTTTATTCACTAAATGGGTGGTGGGTCGTGAGTATTCTCATTAAATATATGTAAGTAAGTAAGAAAGTAAGTGATTTTATTTAGTATTTTTCTATTTAACATTGATTATTACATTTATGAATCAATTAAAATTTTCTTTGATGTTCCTTACTAATTTTCATTTAAATATTTTAATATTTTGAATATTCCTAATGCTACGTGGCAATTCATTGAATTCCTTAAACCCTTTATAGATAAGCGAGGTAGCATCTGTAAAGCCTGGAAGACTTGTAATGTCGAGTGTTAGTGTGCGGGTAGTCAGGAGATTGTCCACCCCGACGTTGCTTTGTTCAGGACGCTGCTCTAGTTCTGCGGTTCGGGTGGTCTCTTACTCTCATTAATTCACAAGATTTAGTCTATACTCACACTATGTACCAAATTTCAGCTTTCCACGTCAACGCGTTCTCGGACAGTGCTGATTTATTTCATTAAAAATAAAATTTTTGTATGGCAACTCTACGAAGGAGTTGCCTGAAATGTCCCATTTTCGAAATTAAATTTACTTGTTTTTTTAGAAAAAGCCCGCGTGCAAAGTTTCAGCTCTCTAAGTGAACGCGCTCTCGAGTTATCGCGCGGACGGATGGACGGACAGGCAGATGAAGAGACAGACAGACAGAGAGACAAACAAACAGATAGGCGGACATGCAAAAATCAAAACAACTTTTCATATTAAGCGTGGGTGTCTAATGAAATAATTGAAAAAGAAGATGTCATTGGTACAAAGTCGTTACATTTATGGGTTCACACATCTTTTGCAAATTTGAAAATCTCATTTTGAGGACAGTTCATACACTACATGACCCCTAAATTTATCCGTTCTTTACATTATCCTGGGTCAATGTTTCGATACAAAGAAATGAGTTATTGTTGTTTGAAAGATCATCGATTGTAGATAACGTTTTGATACAAAAAGTATACTCGCGTGCCACTTTTCCTTAAAAACAAAATAAATAAATAAAAAAAAATGAAATAGAATGACGCGAAGTCAAAAAATTCTGGGTCCGAGTTTTCGTTTAGAAAAATTTATAAAAAATAGAAGAATTTAATTTTTTTAAAACTAAGGTCCCCTTAATTAAAAAAAAAAAAAGAGAGAATCAAGAAAAAATATTGTGTCAAATTAAAAAGTTATGACAGAAAATGTTGAAACAGTTTTCCCGAAAGTCCAAAACAGAAAAAAAAACACTATTTTCGATTTGAGCGACCTCTAAATTAATGAATTTCACTGAAATTTTGCATAGAAGTTTAAAATTACATTAACTAACAAATTCTGAATGATCATTTAGACATTTTAACAATTTTTTCAAATCCATACATTTTTGGGCCACCCGAGGGGACATGTACATCTTGAACTACATTTATCACATCATTGATTGATAAATAAACTGACTAGAAAAGGTCAGAGTATTGAGCCTTGAGGTACTGCACGCAATAAAGGCAGTGTGAAGGTTGAAGTTGATGCCTTATAAATATTGAATTGAAATTGATTTTATTTTATTGTAATTACTATTAGTAATTCATAGTAGTAGTAATTCATCCTGTAAAACATACTGACTGCAAAGTAATGCACTATATATACGAAAATATTGCATTATTTTACTTACAATCCTTTAATACAAATTTAATAAAACGACCAAAGTATTTTCAATCCAGAAAGAGAGGTGAATTTTGAATAGTTTTTTCTTTTTCTTTTGTTTTTGTTCTAACCTTCAGTTGAGATTTTCTTAAATCTGCAAATATTTACCACCATCACCACCAAGTGTTTCAGGCACTTAAATTTTACTTAATTCCATGTACAAAAATATTTTTCAGGTACATTACACGGGTATATAAGAGAAGTGCAAGGAAAATTAACATTTTGCTGAAGAATAAAAGCCTGGAGGAAACAAAAAAGAAAAAAAAAATAGTTTTTAATTAATAACCGTTTGTTCGGTTTATTCGGTGGATTTCATAACAAAAGAAGGAGATAAAAAAAAGAAAAAGAAAATCAAGTAAACAAGGAAATTTGTTGAAATTTAATATTTCACTCTTTATCTGGTAGAGGTGAAAGAAGAGGGAGCGTGCTTTGTATAAAATTTCTGCATTATCAAAACTAAGGAAAGGATCGATGTCATGTAAAGAGGCAACATTGCCTTGTGTGGAATGTTCCTAAGGAAATCCTTGCTAAAGGTAGCTATACATGTTTTTTGTTTTTATTATTATGTAACTTTCCTTATAATTTGTGTAAAGTTTCTCTTATGTATGTGCCTATGTAGCAACATACAACCTTATATGCATGCATAGGTAATAGTAAATATAATACACTTTTGTTGAAAAACTTAATAACAAGGATAAAATGTATTTTGGATCAAAATCCGAAAGGTTCATCTTACCCGGAATATTTACGCTTGATTAAAATATTTTACCTTTTTTTTTTTGTTTTTGAATATGTTTTCGTTTTGATTAAAATTTTTGTAATGTTACCTACCTACCTATCTGCATAGATCTGCACAGCTTTTATAAATAAAATCATCACAGGTTTGTGAGAATATTGAGTTGAGTTGAGGATGATGAAGGCTTTTGAATGAAGTTTTAATTCGGCGAATGTGTTTTCAGGAAAATCTTTTATGTAAATTACTCTTGAATGGGAGTTGATTAAGATGAAAAAAAGATTCTGAAATAGATAAAATTTCGACATTTGTATTCATTTGATTTTTATATTTTTCTTTTTCTTGTTTCTTTATTCAAATTAAATGAGAAAGTTTTTGTAGTTGTTCCGGGGATGAGTGATTGGTTGAAATTGGATTTTGTGATTGCAGGATTTTTAGTATTTTTTCGGATTTGTTCAAAGTTGTTATGGATAATCCGGTTTTTGAGGATTTTGGGAAAATTATGTTTTAGTCGTTATCCCGTTGTTTTTTTGTTTTGTTTTTGGATAATCGGATTTTGGCGGATTCTCAGTTTTCGAAATTCCATTTTGTTTCTTTTTGTTCTAGTACAAAAAAAAAAAAAAAAAAAAATTGAACATGTATTCAAAAACAACCTATAATTTGAGAAAAAATCAAGCCACGAAATTGAAGTATGTATGTACATACTTTGTTTTCTCAAAATTTCATTGAGTGAAAGCAGTAACTGCTATGATTTTCTTGAATGTGATTTTTCTTAAGTAGGTATGCTGTGAGCAAAAAGACGAAAAAGGTTTGTTAAAAGATTGTGAATTCTGGGTATTCTGCCCCCTTTTAGTGCAACTGAGGAAAACAAAAACAAAACCCCTTCCAAAGACTACTCGGGGATGACTAAAAGAAAAAGATGCGCATGTGACGTCATTTGTTCGATCAGTTTGTTTGCTCGGGCGCCAATAGTTCAGTCGGTAGCAAAACATTGAAATTTAACTCTCGGTAGCTTCAGTAGAGTATAAGAGATCCAAATAACAACAGCTGGTTTGAGTTCTATTTCTTGCTTTCGACACTAAAATAAGTATAAAATATTTAAAGTAAGTTTTAGAATGACTAAATCTAGCTGAGAGGTATGATGGGAGAGCTTTGAGTTGCTCACGTATCTACTGGTTATAAGATAGGCGGGGACGGATATTCTACGTTTCCTAGACAAGCTAGTTCAACTTCTAGAATATTTGAATCGGATGACGGTGCTTAGGAAATCTTTACTGCCGTACTTATAATATTGAATCAAAAACAAACAGACTCGCTGACTATCATATCAGAGTTCCAACGGAGTCCTAACATTCTAAAGTATTTGCAGTGTTCTTATGTAAAACTGACAAAAGTTTGATTTGAATAGCTACTCCGCCCTAAACTACTATTAATACAGAAAAATGATGTTCGGATAATCTTAAGCTTGCTTTCTTATATTCCGAACCGTAATAAAATTTTCATACCTTTCCTTAACCAAATGACTACGATTTCTAATAAAAAAAAAAAAAAAAAAAAAAAAAAAAAAATCTCAGCTGAGTAATCATTGTAATGTCGCTGTGCCGTCATGGGATGCGGTAGGCCAAAACCCTCGAGAATACTTCACAAGCCATGAAAGAGACTCCCTCCCTACCACATGCGAGGCCCAACGTAGTCCTTACATTCTAAAATATTTGCAGTGTTCTTATGTAAAACTGACAAAAGTTTGATTTGAATAGCTCCTCCGCCCTAAACTGCTATTTACACCGAAAAATGGTGTTCTGATAATCTTAAGTTTGCTTTCTTATCTTGCGAACTGTAATAAAATTTTCATACCTTTCCTAACAAAATTATTTAAAAAAATTTATCTTAGCCAAATGGCTACGATTTCTCAAACAAAAATTCTCATCTGAGTAATCATTGTAATGTCGCTGTGCCGTCATGCGATGCCATGGGCTGGTGATATCGAATGTAGCTGCCTACAGATTCGGACTCCGGCTGCACAAACACATATGCAATTATCACTCAGTAAAATGGTAAGGTTTTTTTTGTAATCAAAACCATTTTATTATTTTGTTTAGTAAGGTATATAGTAACTGTAGCCTTTGGGAAGGTAAGGAACCAAGCTTTAAATTACTACAAGACTATTTTCCTGTATGGATAGTAGTTTAGGCCCTATGGCATATATAAATCCAATGTTTAGCACTTTTCCATAAGTATCAATAAGGAACATTTTAGAAAACGGACTTCGAACACACACATATAGATTTCTGTATTCTCGAGGGCTTTGGCTCTATGCATACATACGTACACATGTATGATTTTCGATGGCTAAGTCCTGGAGGAACAGATAACTTCGAAAAATAAAATTTGTTTCAATCAAAAATGAATCCACGATTGGAATTCCAGATGTTTTGGGCTTCATGTTTTCTGATAATTTTAATTAGCTAAAGTTCTTAGAACGGGAGTCAATCTTTATTTATTTTTCCCGGACGAGAATCGAACCCATACTTGTTAGAATTGATCAAAGATGGAGAATAGAGGAATTTTAAGAACTTTTCACACTTATTATGATTGTCACCTCACTTCAAGTGATACGATTGTGTAAAATTCATAGGAACACCTACCAAACGAAATAAAAATCGACAACCGCAGCAGCAAAAACAGAGAGAAATGTGCAGTGAGATCTCACTTAATATTTGTCTTCTTCTTTGTTTCCTTTCGTTCCTATAAATTTTGCATAGTCGTGCCACTTCAAGTGAGGTGACAACTATAATAAGGCTGTTTCTTTTTAACGATTCTAAATTAAATCATAAATACAAGTGGAAATACAACCGCCTCGTCCGGGGTTTGAAGCCTGGACCTTTCGCTTTCCGGGCGACTGCTCTTACTACTGAGCTAACGAGCCAGATGATTTCCTTGCGCTATAATTGTTACTGGTTAAAGCCAGCTGAAACCAAAAGGTGGCTTAATAGGCTAGACACAAATTCAGAAATATAAGAGGGAAAATTTCGTTAGGTCAGTGGTTAGAGCAGTCGCCCGGAAAGCTTAAGGTCCCGGCTTCAAACCTCGGAAGAGGCGGTTGTTTTTGTTTTCTTGTGTATGATTTGATTTAGAGTCGTTGAAAATAAAAAGTTCTTAAAATTCTTCTATTCTTCATATATAAATAAATAATAAATAAATAAAATAATAAAAAGATTTTTGTTTTGTTTAATATTTGTTCTTAATTTTTTATTTTTGTTTTAAGTTTTTTAATTTTTTTATTTTAAAGAAAAAAAAAATAGAAAAAAGCTGGAATTCGAACGCGTTACATGCAGAGTCTGGGCTTTTCTTAAGTTTATTTTCGACATTTTAAAGTACAGCCTGGCCGCTTGAGAATTTGATTTCTTAAAAATATCCAGTCCCTTGAAAAGACGGGGAACACAAAATTTTTGATTTTATTTCTTGAAAGTATTTTTTTTTTAAAACTTAAATTCTTGTGAAAATTTAATTTCAGTTTCGTGCACCAGGTTTATCAAATCCGAATTCCTAATTCAACCGCAATCCTTTTGTTTCCTTATCGTATAGCTTGATGCCTGTGTAATTTAAATAAAACTTGTCATGTCATGCTATCAAATGTACATGGAAAATTACGACAGCGCTCAGCTAATGATGAAACTCGGCTCCTTGTTTTGAATATCACCTGAACTGCTTAATTACATTCTTAAAATATAAATTGAATTGTCTTCTCTTGGGGTCCTTTCTCCGTTATATTATCATTTACATCCTGACAAGATGCTTAATCAATAAATGAACATGTCTGTGCCTCTTTCTTTGATCTAACAAAGAGCAGGGCGGAGGAATACATTCTGTATGAAGTATGTAATTGAGTCTGGGGCTTTTTTGCGCGCGTAGGTATGTAAATCAGATCAATAATCATGACATCCTGAAAGCTTCACATATACATATATGTATGTACACATTCTTATGTACATATAGGTATGTACTCATGTCCTCATATATGTATTTTCAAACTTCATTCCATAAAATTGAGGCTTTTAATAATCGACAGACAGGCAGGTGTAGTCGACCCTTTTAACATTCAATTAACCATATTTCCACTCTATACAGCTACAAAGGACATAATTTATTAATTATTAAATTTAACAACATTCGTCTGTTGCATGACGCTGACTCTTTCGTAATGGTATTAGTACCGGCATTCGAGTATAATTTGGAGTATTGTTTTAAGAGAGATCCATTATCTTCGTAAATATTTTGCCATTGGTTGCGAGTAATGGACTTGACCCGGAGGTTTGTTTTCAATTTGTGCGTTTTCAATTATTTCCAGTTGGTGGTCCATCAAAATTGTTCAGCCATCCAGGGGTGTATAGATAATAAATTTTTTATTAAGTATTTCGATGTGGTTCGATGTTTTATTATACATATAATATATGGAAGGGATTCAATCGCAATTGTATCATTCTTTTGAAGAACTTAATTCGCAAATTTGTATTTATTACGAATTTTAAGCCTTTGTGCTCAGATTGTTTCCAATCGGTTCATAAAATTGTACTAAGAACTGGTACAAAAAATGGAGAGAGTAGCGATCCCTCAAATTATCGACCAATTGTAATCACTTCGATTCTTTCCAAGGTTTTTGAATCGTCATTAACTCCAAATTAATGAAGTATCTAGAAATCAATTAACTGACAATCGTTGACCAATTTCGGTGAGTCCAAGATCGTTGCCCTAGAATTTCAAAGGCCATTGACAGAGTCTGACATCCTATACCCTTTTAGCCAAACTTCAAGCACTTGGTTTCTCTCTCCCCCCCTCCTTCTTGTTTTATGGATTGAAAGTCTGGCTGTCCAATTCCCGTTTGTATTAGACGGCGTTATATCTGAATCTCAGTCTATAAATGCCGGTGTGCCCCAGGGCTCTGTTATCTGCTCGTCTCTCTTTCTAATTTATCTTAATAATCTGCTTTACCTTACTTTCATTCAATTCAATGCATTTAAGACCCAAAGTTGCTTCATCTCTTTAAAACAATATTGCCACTTAACCACTACCATTTAATTTTATGGAGCATGAATTGCCGATTCACTATCACTAAGCATTCTTGGCATTAATATTTCGAGTAAATTAAGCTGGACAAACCAAATCTTCTCTGTTGCCAAAGAAACATCGAAATGGCTTGGATTTTTGAAAACGTATAAGAAATATTTCGGCCTGTCAAATCTAACTCTCCTCTACAAGCCTAATGGAATGGAATACAATTCTCATATCTGGGCCGAGATTGGCTATATAGGCTTAGCTTAATTGGATATTGTCCGAAAGAGAACCTACAAGCTCATTAGCGATTTGGCAATAACCTGTCATCTCGACTCACTCGATCACCGCCGTAACGTTTGATGCCTTTCGCTCCTTTATCGCTACATGCATGCTCAGTATTCTGATTTAATATCTAATCTGATCCCTTGTAGATTAATTCCTGCACGTAATACTCACGCTGCAGGCCGCCTTTCAAAATACTTTTGGCCGTACAGTAAGATTCCGTGATGCCTTCTTATCCCGAACTGTGCGAATGTGGAATGGTCTACCATCATCTGATTTTCTTCGGGTCAAATATCTGCAAACGTTCAAGAATGACATACATCAGCACCGCTGTCACTTTTCTCATGCCCGCAAATCCTTTCCCTATCCTCTTCCTGCCATGCTGTGCTTTGTACCATAGGGTATCCGCTGAGCTGGCTTAATAATATATAAAAAATCATAAAAATTCAGTATGGCAATACCGTCCGAATCACAATGTCAAAATTGCGGTTCACCATTTGAGGTTTTGAGATTTGTATAATCGAAAATAAGGATATTTGGAAAAACAGATAATTTAGTTGCTGAATCAAAAGAAAAAAATATATAAATGGGCAATGGTCATATGGTTTTCCACAATTTTTCTAAAATATACCTACACAGTTCATTTTCTATTTCTAGGTTAAGATAGGTTTTAGGATCCGTATAAACACTATTTTGGTCACAGCCTGAAAACTACTAAGCGCCGAGCAATATAAATTGTAGGGAACTCAAAAAGTATGGATAGAGAATTTAAGGAAGAAGTGCAGCATAACATCTTCCGGGATTCCAGAATATATCGAAATTTTGTGTTATGAATATTTATGACCCGAGAATTTTTAGGCATTAGAGGGGGAAACAAAATATTAAATAACTTAGTGACGGCGATAGCATCACAGTCTTCGTGGTATCTCAATCCGAATAGTTTCTCTGCAATTATTTTGTTCATACCTACGTTCGTTCAAAGAATTCAGTCCTGACTCCTTGTCAATAAAGTCTGCCGAGCTACGAGTAGGTTCGGAATCACATTTCCATAGCAGTTTCGGACATTTTACACTATTTAATGAAGCAGGCATTGGCACAAAAATTAGTTCTTTTTTGTATGTAGAGCAAGTTTTCTCGTTTATATTTAATGACAATATTGACCTCAAGTATTTTTCATTTGGTATATGATATCGAACGTCAAAAAGATTGTACATATATACACAATTTTTACACTATTATAACTATTACAATTTTGTATCAAACTCGTAAAACGAATAATCCTGAATTTGAATTCTGAAATCATAGTTAGCCATTCCACACGAAACCGATCACCTTGGAGCCCCCGATCATCTACACGATTTGGATGAAACTTTTAACAGTTTGTAGGGAATACCAAAATAGATCACTTATATTTGTTTGTTTTCCCCCTACCACCCCCACCCCTCCCGCTAGGGCGCGCACAGTGTGATATTTTCACAATCTAGAGGGACTTAATTATTGCAGCTCAATAGTTATTGATTTCGTTGGTTATTATGGAGTTACTACTAACGAAATTCCTAATTATTCACATAATTCGTTTTTATTTGACATATTCAAGAAGGAAAATACAATAATTATTATAATAATCAATAAATTTATTTGACTCGTCTGAATGATAAAATATACTTACATATGTAAACAAGCTTTTGGAATTTTTTATTTGATAAAAGTCTAGATTGTCATGGCAAGCAACTTTTTTAAAATGCATGACTAATTTAAAAAAAAAAAAAAAATAACCAAATTTATATAAAAATTAAAAAAAAAAAAAAAGGAAACTAGAACAAAGATTTGTTCAAAATTTTTATGTAATCGGAATCAGAATATGCACCAAAATTATAATCTTTGCTAGTATTTAAATTCTGTGGTTCTTCCAACAATTCCAAAATTTCTGGAATTATTTGTCCTCGTTTAGTTTTGGGAGGAGCACGTAAACTGACAATAAAAGGATCTGAGCTGATTAATAGCCTGTGTAGCAAATCAGTGTTGGTGTTAAATCTTGAGAATAAATCCCTATATTGCCTACTATACTTATTCCTTGCCTTTTGCGCTTCTTCAGAAAATTGTCCAATCGGATGAATACAAGATATGAGAATATTCTTTCCATGGCAAAGAATCTTGTGTACGCTTACACACATCGAGTACCAATGATATTCTTTCGAGTATAGTTCCAATGTCTGCTTAGTTTAAACATCAAATTTTTCAAAGTCAATTTCGAACCTACAATTTAAGCATTCCAATATAATACGGAATCGCTTTATTATCTGCAAACTAACACCACTCGTGAGCTTTCTTAATCGTACTGCCTCTCGTAGGAGAAGCAGCAGAGAGTTCCTTGACAATTGAAGCAGAATCTCTTTTCCCTGCCTTCCGCAATTTTATTTCGGTGGCCAGAGACAGTTCTTCTTGGATTGACGACTCTACTAGGACTTTAACTTTACGTTTTTGAGTCTAGTATAATACAGTATAATGTGTTGAACCCCTTCATATAAGTCGCGCATAGCAGTTTCATTATATATAAGTCATCAATAAATTCAAAAAATATTTTTCGGTCTAAAATAATATTTCAAAAAGTAAAAGAGTTGAAACTTACCTTAATGAATAAAAGATGAAAATAAGAGCAAAACAGAATCACTAAAGAGCACAGGTATAATTTACTTAACGACAGAGCTCGAACTTTTTTTGGTACATTTTATACCTGTGCAGGTAGCCAGAGTTTCGTTTCATTTTTGTAATTGTTCCGGTAATTTTTCAGGAAAAATGCACATACTTCAATAAAATATGGGTATTCTGCAAATAAAATTTACAATGTTTCTAAGAATTTGGGTCATTGAAAAATTCAATTAAATCCCGCTAGATTGTGAAAATATCACACTGTGGGGCGGTTAGAAATTTCGTCATTTTATGATAATTTTCAAAAAATTATATCTCGAGAATGGAGCAACCGATTTTTCTGATTCAAATGCTAAATGAAGCTTAAAGTCTAGTATCGGGTTCGAGTAAAATATGACATTTTCATACAAATTTTAACGTTGGTAAAGCCGCAAGCAATAATTTTACTGATAATTTTACTAGTTCACTGGTAAAAAGTGAATGTTTCTCTATTTTAAGATAGATGGCGCTATGTATTATTTCTCCACTTATTTTACTGATCATTTTAATGCTGGTAAAATTTTGACATTTCCTGTTTCTACGACAATTTTTAGATTGTCACCTTGTTTTCTTCAAATTAACATACTATACGTCAAAATTTTACCAGCAATTTTAATGTGATATATTTGGAGACGGCGCTAAATTTTATTTTGTCCGAACTCGATACTAAGCTTAATTCTTAATATTTTTGATAAAAAAAATATAGCAGCACTAAGAAAAAATTTTTGTTAAAATGTACCTACTTTAAAAAAACAGAGAAGACTTCTAGCACTTTTTATACCCTAGATTAAATCTAAAGGGTATACTAAGTTTGTCATTCCGTTTGTAACACCTAGAAATAATCCTAGTAGAGAAAAATTGGTTGGACATAATATTAAAAGTTATTTTGATTTTTGCATGTCCGTCTGTCCGCCTGTTCGTTTGTCCGTCCGTGTGTCCTCACGATAACTCGAGAATGCTCGCTTTAAAAAAAAAAAAACAAAAAAGTATATTTAAGTTCAAAAATGAGACAGATTGGGTAATTCCTCCTAGGGTTGCCAAAAATTCGAATTTTACTATAAATATGATTGAATACTGCCTGAGAGTGCGTCGACGTAGAGCGCTGACATTTTGTACATAGTGTTTTCATAAAAATAGTAAATGTAATTTCAAAAATGGACTAAATCGGACAACCTTTTCTTGATGTTGGAATATAAAAATTTAGGATTTTTACGTATACTGTAAAAATGATAAGTCCTAGACGTTTTTATTGTAATGAAAAGTTCTTCAGAATATTAAATCCTATGAAATTGGTTATAATCATTTTTACTGTCCGACGAACCGTTCTAGAAATATATGCGAAAAAGCACTTCAAAAACTTGCACAGATGGGTGAGCATATGAAATTACATACAGGCATTCATTTAGGGCAGTGGTGGCGAACCTATTACCCACGGGTCAGTCACTGACTCACGCAGGCTTTTTAAGTGACCCATGCATAGATTTTCATAAACTTATTTATTATCATAAAAGAGAGAACAGACAATCAAAAATATTTCTCACTCAGCAGTTTAATGAACTGAATAAAAAACTTCTAGGAAATGATGTTTGAAAATATTAAAATATTTATGACGAAGCTGGACATCTTTACTAAGGATTTGGAAATGAAAATTATGAAAATTTTCATTAATTACAAACAAATTTTCAAGACACAATAATTTTTATAATATAATATTTAATTATTTATAGGAAATAAAACATGCTTTTGAGGAGAGAATCAATTTAAAATTTTGGAAAATATACATTACACTTTATTTTATATCCATTCAAAATTCGAAATAATGGAGATAACCGAATTTATTGGCTAGGTATCCATGATTTAAAAATGGAATTAGTTGAATTTCAAAGCACCATAATGTGGAAAAATATATTTGAAAACTTGATTTCCGAAATAGAAGGAAAAATGTCTGAAAGTAGTGCAGATAATAATGATTCCACACTAAAAATTGAAAATAATATATTATACGTATGGGATTCTTTACCAAATAATTTTATAACAATGAAGAAACTTGCTAATGCTATTTTAACGATGTTTGGGTCCACATATTCGCATGAAAAAATGTTTTCTTGAATGAATTTTGTAAAATCTGCCAATAGAAATAAACTTGGAAATGAATTGACTACGAAATGCGTTAAACTAATGAATACGGAATATGAGCTTAATATTAAGAAACTATCTGAAAATAAACAACAACAGATTTCTCATTAAATATACTTCAACTTTATATTGTGCCTACACATATATCTATAACTATTTCTATAAAATAATATTTCATAATACTTATACATATGTGATTTTCTTTATTCCTTGTTCATTCAAATACTCAGTGTAGGGGCGACTCCCGACTGTGCATGGTGTCACCTGGTTTGTGGTATTCATGGTCTCAATCCATTTATATCAATTTTTGACGCCGACCTTTATTTTTTGCTCTTCACTTGCAAAAGTAAAAGTTGTAAAACAAAAAGGCAACGTAAAATTTTTAGAGGATTTTGAAAGTGAGAACCAAAAAAAGTATTTTTTAACCATCTCCCCTTCCTGCTTTCTATGTGATGCCAGTGACCCACGAGCTAGTACTAAAAAAAACAACAAAATAATGAACAAAATTTGACCCACTTCTCAAAAAGGTTCGTCATCACTGATCTAGGGTATCATAAGAATTGGTCTTAGACCAATCTAGCTTTTTTACTTGTTTTTTTTTCTATTTTTATTTTGAAGCTAGAAACCATATCTACCGTTCTTTCGGCTTCGTTTTTCACATATGAAATTTTGAAGTCACTGTATACCCAAAGTATGCGAGTAAGCCACCCCACCCAAAATCTCGCCTAAATATTTTCCGATTTGCAAAATTCCTTTTGTTTCTTTTTTTTTAGCATACCCCCCCCCCAACTACCAAGTTCGTTGCGAGAATTAATTTTCGACGCCCAAAATTTCTGTTTGAAAAATTCATTTCGAAATTTAAATCAATTTTTTTATTTTTCATGGATGTATGCTTGTTAGAAGATTACCTGTACGAAATTTTAGGAAGATCAGATATCATTTATCTATTTAAAAAAAAAAAAAAAAAAAACTACAAACTTTTTACTTTCTGCCATCTATCGGCGTTGTTTGAAAACTCATGCACATGGCACTTATAGAATTCGCAATTCACATATCTCATCTGTAGTTGACATTTTATCGGAATGAATTTGGGGTTTTCGTTTTAATATTCTGCGCCCCAATTTAATTAACCATGATAATTCCCACGAAATTTTGTAAATTTGAGCATTTCCCAAGCCTATAAGAAAAAAATCGCGATTTTTACTTTCTTCTGTACTCCGATTTGTGGATACTTTTTGGAAAGGTCTCGGTGAGCACATAACAAAAAACTAGTCACTTTTTTTTCCACCCAAAATGAGGGGTTGTACGACCCGACCCCTCATCTCCAAAAGCCCCTCCCCCAAAAATTTGTCATCTATATTTTTGTACTCTAGACTCTAAATCTGAAGGAAAAAACTCCAATGCTGTATGACCCTCCCACAAAAAGTCAACCGTCCTTCAATATTGCGACCTTTCTGATTTTTTCCCTAATTCTCCAAGTATGTTAGAGAATCGCGAATGGAGAGGCAGGGAGTTTTAATCGGGGAAAACGAAAATTCTCATCTCCCAAGCTCCCAAGCTCTTAGAGGTACAGAATCCGGTCCCTGAACATAAATTTAGAGCTGCGTTATACGTGCAAAAATACACGTGCACTTAGCTACTTTTACATAATTTATGCAAGCTCTGAAGTACAGATGAGTATTTACAAGAGGGAAGCATGTGCATAACAAAACGATAATTCCGTATACAGAATCACTGACTAATTATGAATTGTATCACATAAACAATTACAATTTATATTTTATGTATGCCTTGTGTTTCGTTTTTCTTGTAAAATCTCATTTATGACCATAAATCTTTAAAATATCTCTCAGTCCAGTGTTTTGTCTAAGATTTAGATGAAATATCTTCCAAAAATATTTTATTCCTCAAAAATATCCTGGGTCAGAGAGAGAGAGAGAGAGAGAGAGAGAGAGAGAGAAAGAAAAACAACAAAATAAAAATAAATGGCCCCCAACAAAACAACCTGAAGCATTATTTGCTCCTGTAAAATTAACGCGACCATGAATATTCTTTCATCCCTAAAATGGTATAAAAACAGCCCCTAGGCAAGGAGCACACTCTCTCTAAATAGAGTAGGTACATATCCTAGGTACCTGCTCTTTATATAGCTAGGTTCCATGTAGTCCCGTTCTTAATTAATATTTCCTCAAAGCTATCCACAAAAATTGCAACCACGTATACAATTCATATAAATATAAACATGGAGCAACATCATCCTGTTTCCTGTCAGCTAAATGATGCCTAAAAGCAGGAAAGTACACACACACTTTCGTGGTCATTGTTTTTTGTTTTATTCTAAAGGAGCTTTGAAAAATTCATCTTCATGGTTTCGTAAAGTCGCTGGGAATTAGGTCCTCTTTCGTAATTTGTTACGCCATCAGGCAAAAGATGTCTTGCGTCTTCTCTCAAGGGCGTTTTAAGTGCCTGTGCCTGTGTTTACTTTGTTTAGTTATCAGGGCAAATCCCTTCGGATCATTGCGGATTAAATAACTTAGACCTGGGTTATTCCCTGTACTTCTTACACGTAAATACATACATATACATACATACAATACAACAATATGTTCGCCCGGCAATCTGGATGAAGGCTTTTCACAACAAGTCAAGCACGAAAATTTTTCGCTGAGGTGTGGAATCCTTTTTACCATAGTAGATCGATAAGGCTATAAGGAATGAACCCTATATATGTATAGGTGTATATATTAGTAACTAACTTAAGGAACTCCATAGATTTTCCAGATGATAGAAGCATTCTATGAATATTTGTCCCTTGTAGTATCTCCAATATCTCTGGTGGTTGGTATCTTACCATACAATTTACCTCCAATTTACATTCATACATATATCAAGGCGGTGCATGTTGAGTTGATGACCTGTTTCGAGCTGCTTGTTTAATTACGTTTTAATGGTTTGGGCCAGGAACTCTTAAAGTTTAAAACTTTCGTATACTAACTATAGATATAACTTCCTCATATACAACTCTTTAAGAAGAAGTTATAGTAGGAGAAGAGGATGTAAGCTTTCATCCAAGATTATGGAATGGTGTCTGTGTTTGTGTGTAGAATGTGAAACCTTTTTGCATGACTTAATCTAGAAAGTTTTAACGAACCTCATGTCCCAAGTCAAGTATACGCAAGTCCATAGAGATTTGAATAATTTAGGACCACTTGAGAAAATATTTCGATATAATTAGAAACGCAATAACGCCACTTAATTAACATAACTTCTACATACGAATAATTAATTAAGATAATTAAAACTTGTGTGTTCATCATGTTGGATGCTGGATGAGAGAGAAAATTAGGAAATTATTTGTCTCTGTTTCCAGTGCATATATGTATGTGTGACGACAATATTCTTGTGTTGTTCTATTGTTTTTATGCAAAATCCAACGTTAACTTTGAGTAGAACCATATGTCAGTCGGAGACGAGAATTCATACTTTCTTTATATACCAGGATGAAAACGGACCATTAGAACTTGTTTTGTATGAAAGGTATGAAAGATTTCAGCTCACTTAACTTTTTCCAGTAGATTTGATTTCATCAAAAACCATTCCAATGTGGTTCTCACAAAATAGTTTTGGTTGTTCTAGTTCGACAAGTGGTTTTTGTGGGTTACTTACTTTGTGTGGTGTGTGATTAATCTATCTTTATTTCTCTTGACAATATAGTTTTGCGGGTAGGACTGTGTCACCGAGGACTACAGTGGGTGGCCAAATTATTATAGAGCCACCAGTAAAAAAATTTATTATTTCAATTTGCATGACAATATTTTGGAAAATCGATTATTTCAATACCGATTTCGGTTTTTTATCGTGAGAACATAGCTTTGTCAATCAATTTTATGTATGGTAACATCACTATTTGCAATAATTGACTGACCTGGCAATACCTAAGATGCATAGATATCGTTCAGAAGTAGTTTGAAACTTTAATATCCGCACGTGTTTTCACAGTGTTTTCTAGAGTGTTTTGTAATTTTATTGCAAAGAAATATTTTTATTGCAATCAGTAGGCTGTTAAACATATTACAGACAAAAGTTTGAGTGTTTTCAGTGTCGTAAATTTGTATTTCCCTACTTGGTCTTGCTTGTTAGTAAAGAGATTTGAATATGGGAAAGGCCAAGGACATTTCTCCTGCTAAAATATCAGAAATTGAAACGTTACTTATGCATACGGCGAATTCCCAGAGGAAGATTGCGTCAATTGCTAAAGTTTCGAGTGCAACAGTGGATCGTATAAAGAAAAAAATGGACGGAGAAAGCATACTACTTTACGTGATGAAAGCAAAATCAAGCAATATCCTGGATCTCAGATTTCGGACTTTCGCAGCTATTTGTGGCCTTTGATAGCCAATATTGCGGATTCAGAAGTGAAGATCCCGAAAGCTAAAACCTTGGATTCGAGAAGCCAAATTTCTCGAAGCCGAATTTCTGGAAGCCAATATCTCGGAAACTAAGATTCCTGAAACCTAGATACCAGAACCCAGAGGACTACATAGATCCCGAATTTGAAGTCAAGATCTCGAATCAGGTGTAGGGGTACGGGATCTTGAGTTTCAAAATTCGAAACATAAAATACGCTAAAACAAGAAATCGAAACACAGGAATAGTATTAAAATCCCTGAGAGGAATATTGAGATTAAAAATATCGGATCTCAAAATTCCATAGTGCAGGATTAAGGAATTGATGGGAATTTCAGAAAAATGGTATAAACCTTTTCAAACAAAACGGAAAAAAATTAAATTAAATTATTAAATATTCCAGAACTCTCTATTTTGGGGACTTCGATTTCCAGGGTTTTGTAATCGGAGCTTTAAAAAAAAATGGGTGATGTCGTACGGAGACTTTTCCGAAATCACAAGATATTTCGAAATTTTTTAGTTTTGTACTTCGAAATTTAAGAATCCCGGATATAACCCATTCCTAGAATTTGGTTCTCTCAATCCACAAAATATAATTCCACTTAATTTTGTCCCTTGTTTTATGGTGGTGTTTTATCAGCTAACTTCACTAAGTACCGCCTGCATTGAATTTCCGTTTTGTTTGGGAGCAGAGTTCTTATGTCCCAATATTGCCAAGAAGTGAAAAAACCAACGTCGTCAATACTAAATCACTTCAATTGTGAAGCTCTATTTTATGTTTTGTATATTAGTAAGTCTTTCGTCCCCCTGTAAGACAACTTTTAACCTATCGAGGGTACGGACCAATCCAAGTTACATGTGGGAGGTATGCTGAGTAGACGTACTTTATGTGGTTGGTGGCAAACAGTTGTGATATGGGAAAAACGCTCGTAGTATCGACTCACATCCGGTCAGTGCTTATGCTGTCACTTCCATCTTGGCTACTTTTTCTTGCAATTACTTAGCTATAAAAACCGAAATTCAATTATGTAAAAAAAAAAAAATTCCTCCCTTCTCTCCTTTCATTGTCCTACAAAAGTTGATTTTCAAGTGGCTTCAACATTGGAATTTGCTTTCACAAAAAAATCATTGTTTACTTTTCACTTGACCTGACCAACGGCTTGAAGTGGTTTATTTTCATATACTTACTTGCCCTCTCCATACCCTCCAGAGAATTTGTAATTAAATTAATGGATAAAAGGGTTTCATTTACAACGTCCCTTTCTGTATAGTGTAAACGTCAACATTTTCAGTCCTTCCAGGATTTACGAAATTTGTTTCACCTTCGTTATGGCGCAAAACATGAAATCTGAGCAGTGATTTGGGGGGAATCCATGCGTTTTCGTTTTCGTTTTCGTTTTCGTTTTAATATTTTTTAATACAGAAAGTATTAATGGCACGTAGTTATACATATATGTGTCTATTTTTGAGTTAGACTTATCTATTTAAGACATAATAATGGACATTTCAGAATTCATTTTGCAACCCTTTTAAAGGATTAGAAAGTTTGGAGACAGTCAACAGTCAGAAAAGATAATTTTTTACATGCTCGTGCTAATTCTCAGACGTAAAATTTAAAAGTTAAAATAAGTTTTAATAAATTTTAATGAATCAATTATAATATAAATTGCCGAAAGTTCGGTTGAGTAGACTAATTTTATTGTGCAGAAGTTAGAGGTTTTATAATCATAGAAATGTTTTTAATTAGTCTTGACAGACATCTGCACGTCGTAAACGGCCTTTTACAACCAAGACGAGTTTGAAGGGTTTTCGTAAAATCAATTCGAAAGTCACTTGGAGAATTGGAAAAGGTTATGATTTGAACGTTCGGAACAAAAAATTAATTATTATCCTGTCAACCAGACAGCCAGAAATATTCTTTGTATTATAATTTTTTGTTTTAAAAAATCGATTATCACAAAGATTCAACTTCTAAAAAGCCCGGAGATTCCTTTATGCGTCTGCAGTTTAGCATATCTACTTCCGCCAAGTCGATATAGGCTCGACTAGGCTAACCTTCTGTTTGCCAGCCCTCAACCAACATCCGTGTTTCAACTTCTCAGGCTGCAAACCTCAAGAGTAAGTACATAAGTTCGACGGGATGTGGGCTCTCCTCCAGGTTATGATAGGGGCGGAAAGGTCTTGGAAACTCAACTTATTCGGCGTGCTGAACTGATTCATAACCCTCAAGAGGAAATAAGTTTGGCTCAATCTGAACACTCATCCAGGCTGTCATAGAAACAGTTTGAACTTGGAACACAACTTATTCGATGTGCTGAAATTGTGAGCTATACCAGTCTCGTATCAGGTAGACTATCTATATATCCATATTAGATAAAGGTGCTGACTGTTGTAATTTGATTATTCACCGGCCGTTTGATCACCTAATACCAGGGGATCAAGACACAGCGAGGCTTTGCCTCAGCCCCTCCACTTTCCGATTCCCCTGCGATAAGCAGATACGTCTGCTGTCGTGGTGAAGTACTTCTTCAAGTCAATGTATCTTGCTCCCCAGAAGGACAGTTGTCTACATCAGGCAGAAGTGCCATATTTCTTTTGTTAAGGACACTCGACTCCACTAATAGCTTGGCTACCAAGAATTGGTCCGTACCACTAAAACTCCACTAACGTAAATAATTTTAGCGGAATTGACTCTGAAAAAAGATTGTTTTGTTTTTTACTCAGAAACGAAATTGAATTGAATCTAATGTTTTTTTAAAGTTTTTCTTTCTGAAAGATTTTAGTAGATTCCCTCGAACGAGATGCCTTCTAAAATGCTACCTTTATTATCTGGTATACCTCAAGGTTCTGTCCTCGGTCCGCTATTATTTAGATTATTTATTAATAATTTGCCAGATGGCATACTTGATTCTAGCATTCACTTAAATATATATCCAGATGATGTTCAATTTGTACTGAGCAATTGAAAGTATATAGAAAATAGTATTGCCCGCGCCTGCGTTAGTATATAATGACCATGTGCTTCATCCCGATAAATCGCAATAGCTACCTTTTGCTGCACAAGGATTTCTTGAATTCATTTTTAGTTTAGTTTTTCAGATTACAAATTTAGGGATAAATATCAAATCCAGAATGAGCGGTATAATGATCATGTAAAATTTGTTTTCTGGCTCTCGAAGGTTTCATCATAGCTAAGACAAAGCCTCTTCGGATGTTCCTTGTATTTGTATCTTAAGCATAAGACGCTAAATTTTTTTTTATATATGTGTAAGGGAATACGTCAATTTGGGGTATCTACTTTTTGCCAGAATATTAATAATGAATTGCATTGTAAAATAAATTTGTTTTTATTTTACTCCTAGGACTATATTTGTTTTATGGACCTGTTGTTAATAAGGAGGATGCGAGGCAGAGATTTCTCTTCTCATTTAGTCACTTGGAGCTCAGAGATATTTTGTGACATTACCCTTAAGTGCTCCTCTAAGGCGCCTCGTCAAAATTGAGATCTTTTAGATGTCTTAGCCTTATGTGGTCAAAATATTCACAGTCGCAGAAGATATACAGGGTGTTTCATAATTGGTGCACATAACTCAAGCGTTTGATAGCTGAGGTGGAGACAAGCAAAAAATTATACAGAAACGGTTGGGCGGGTGGTAAGATTGATTTATTTAATAATTTGATTTGAATCGTAAAAATAAAAAGTTTTTCTAAAAATTCTTCTATTCCACCTGATCGATTCTAAAAAGTTCAAGTTCGAGTCCACAATTGGACAAGATCAGAAATAAATAAAAAATTGGAAAAAAATTCCTAATTTTTTCTAATTTTAACGATTTTTCCGCACAAAATGCATGATAACTATGCATAACTATGCTTCATACAATTGCTTCAATATAGTAAAAGAGTTCAAGGCAAGCTTACATTCAAAGATATATAAATTTAACGTTTTGAGTGCTCTTTAGCTGTCGTCTAATATTTGGTACATTTTTACTCCACACATATTCTTACAGATAGGCGAGGATCTTTGTCTGAAAAATGGTAGGAGATGCTCCCAGTTCCTTATCGAGGCAATAGCTCGGCCCATATATGCCCACGTTTACTCTGCTTTACATTTTCTGATATATTCCTGTATAATCTAAAAGATCATCACCAAAATTTCACTGTTGACGATCCCCAAAGATCACCTTGAATGGCGTTTTATAGTTATAGCGTTTTGGCATTACTTCTAAGATGGAGTTGATAATCGGGTCCTCTAGGAATTCGTCAAATATATTCAGATGACTGATCAGATTATCTGTGTTGAGAAGATTTTCTCTTTGCAGTTTTTCTTAACAAGCAGATGCAGTAGAATTTACTCTAGTACAATTTCTAAGGCTGCAGTTTTGCAGGTAGGCATGGCAACTTCTAGGCATGCAAGTCGTTGCAGTCTTTGTAAGTTAGTTGGAGCAGTCTTTTCTTTAGTTTTTACTTACCAAAAGAGTCTTACATGGATCTTACAATGGATAAACATTACATTTTTGGTTTGAGTCCCACCTCCAATCCTGCCGAATAGACTGTAGCATATCGATGTTACCACTGTAGCCTTTTCAGCCCTTGTTTTTTTTTATTTAAGAGTATTACAAGTTTGTTTGCTGTCCAAGCTAATTCCTGGTTGATAAGTTTTTGCTTTCATTTGAAAGTTCCTTTACTGTTCCCTAAAGAGATGGTGCTTGTCAATATAGGCTTCCTTTTCGTCGTGAACGGAATGATTATTGTTGTGCCAGGACTTGCAAGAAGTCCCATTATCTGCCATCAGTTGTGAACTATGTTCAGGTCATTAGATGGATCTAACTACATAAATATGCATAACCTACCTAAATGAAATCATTTTTCATTGTAAATATCCGATATACATAAATAAAAAATGTTTCACGAACACCATTCTCCCCTATTCCGTAAGTAACCAACCAACCTTTTTTTTTGAATAAAAATGCTAAAAATTGCTAAAAAATACACTTCCTTTCAAGATCTAATGAAGCGCAATGATATCGTAACAGTACATAACTTTTCGCTGAAAAATATTTATTTCTGATTTTTTTTTCGTCTTATCATAACGAACGAACACTTTCAACGATTTCTCTTCAAAATCCCATCACTAAAGACCCTGAAGTCGAGAGTTTAGTCAAACGTGAAATTCCAAGAAAAAGGAAAGTGAAGAAATTTATGAGCCTTTCTTATAAATTCGTCAGACATACCCCGTACGTAAGTGCGTACGTACTCAATTCTCATACTAATAGCCCCCCGTCGACGACCTGTCATTTTTCATTCCCCGGGGGTTGTTTCTTTCATGAAAATGAATGAAAGCGATTTTCTTGTGTATCCTTAGAATTGGCATATCTCGGGATGGAATTAGCTTTATTACCGAAAATTCAGGATAATACTTAAATTTCCTCCAGGTAGGTGCGCCTTTCATTGCTGCATTCCTATAGCTCTGACGGATCTCGCAACACCAATCACCATTCGATCTAAGTGTGAATCTTTTTTTTTAAAATGTAAGATCAATAACGGAACGTTGGAGGGATGCTGTACGCTATGCTGGAGCTGGAGCTGGGTATGGTGTATGACATTTTTAAACGTAAATATTATAATGGACCAAGTTCTTCGGGTACATTGAACAGAGGCGGCGAAGTAAGCAAATAATATCTGGAGGAGGGGTGGGAAATGTGTGTGTGTGAAATGTGAACAACACAGTAAAAGAGGAAAAAGAAAATTTACAACTTGCTGTTCACTTGACGATTCTATTTTAAATGAAAATTTCTCCCTAATTTTTAGGAGATTTTACTTCTATCGTTTGAATTTGACGATATTAAGAACAGGTAAGGAGCAGTGGGGGAGTGTCTGTCAACTTTCCATTGAATTGCTCACATAGTTCGATGACATAAACGTCTATTTTGAGCTTTTGTCATTTTTCTTAAGATGTTTTTGTTTTTTTTTTTTTTTCTTTAAAGTGGGGGTTTTTTGTTGAGAAAATTTAATAAAAAGATGCGAAAAAAATGCAAATATGAAAATTGTAGGATAAAACTATTTTAGATGTGGATTTTAGCTTCTAATAATAATAATAAATTTTTGGTTTGACTGTACAATGGCTCTGGTAGGGCTATTGATAGACTTTGAAGCAGGTGATTGGAAGTTTCCAATTATTCAAAGTCGAATCCTTCGATTTTATTGAGCATCAAAGACAAGCTTAGTATCAGACAGGGTTGTCCATTGCAACGTACGCTTTATGATCTCTAGTTTTACCCGCTACTGATGAATCTTCGTCGAATGCTGATTTGCTATTTTCGTGACAAGAGATGAAACTTTTCCGATCGCTTGTATTGTTTTTGAACAGTACAAACGTATAACAGTCGCGAAAATTAACCTTAGTAAGAGTCAAAGGTTGTTAAGGTGTGGAGAGATCGTACAGATCCTCCACTGTAATGGCAAGGGTAGTCGTAATAAATTATTTGATTACTTCGTTCATCGTTCATCTGCTAAAGTCTGAGACATTTTATGAAGGCTTTCTAGGCCTTCTTCAAGTAAAAGCGATAGACGCCTTTTGGTGAGGAAGATAATGAGTTGCTCTGTCTGCCAGTTAAGCTAGGTGGATTAGGTCTCACTAGCTTGATTGTGAACTCACGGTGTCTCCAAGTGCGTGAATGTACTGGGAGGAACCTTTTCCTTGTGACTGGAAGATCTAATCTCCATGATTCAGACCTGGTGCAAATCAGGACAGCATTCCACCTTAAATGGAATGTCTACGGTACCAACAATTCGCGGTGATTGAGATTAGGTTCAATCCGGAATTAACGGATTCAGTCTTGTTCGAAGTTTTGCAGCTGAAACATATCCAGTGACGGTTCTCGGTGATATTATCGATATCTCCGGAAACTGTCGCATACAAACGAACACTCCACAGCTATACGACCTGGCTGCGCGAGAAATTTTTCGCCAACTTGGCACTGAGTTATGAGATGCTTCCGTTTTGATCAGACCACCTCACAGACCTTTCAGTACACTAACAACACGTGTGCTCCATGACGTGCTTATGTCCATATCACCTCCGGAGTTTATAGGTTACAACAGATGGCGAACATACCTCGGAAGGAATATGGGCGTAACGGGAGGTATGACTTGGAGAGTAGTCTGCACTTATTCTTCTAATTACAAAGATGCTGATGTCGCGTTCAAATTCACAGTCTTATGCATCCTAATCAGTTGTGACCAGCGAATTCAGAGGATCTGTATAGTTTGTCTTGGTGAAGGCACCCTGTTTCACAGGTTCTTCAGCTCTGCAAAATCTAATGGAATTCGTTCGCGATATGTGTCAGTTGTTCCACCTGAATTTCGGTATGTATTACAAGAACATTGTTTCTATGGATCAGGTGAATTGTTTGATTAGCTTCGTGTTGATGAAGCAGGATTATCGTCATAATGTATGCATTTTTTACAGAAATTGTGCAGGAGATAGTTTATTGAAATTTAAATGCTACCGAAGCAATCATTGCAATATCTCACACGTACGTTCCCTTCTAGTTTTTATGGTAAAACTCGAAAACTGTCAAATAGTCATGCTGTCAAATTGTAAATTGTCAAGTTTTTAATCACGGAAAGAAGTATAATTTTACAATTTCTAAATCAACATTTTGTATGAAAACGAAATTTTTATTTTATATTTATTTCGTAGTAAACAAAAAATTCAGTAACTATTCTGCTAATTATGTAAACGTCAATCTACTTCGATCCACTCAAGTGCTGACATGAAAATAATTCCATTCCACTACCGAACTAACGCCGGTGAAAATAATTCCAGTCCGATTCGTGTTCACATCTCACTCCAAAGTACGCTAATCCACTCCAGTCCGATTTTTTTTCTATAGTATCTTAAATCGGCACAAACGGCAGAGTTGACATTGACACTGGAGATGAAATTTTCAATCTATTTTCTAGCTCTACCTAAAGGCGGAATTTTTCTAACAAATTATAAAGGAAAAGGTGCACTGCTCCCTGCCTGTGGACGGAAAACTACCTCAGAAATAACTTCAATATTTTCTATAAAGAAATATTTAAAAACTTTTAATTTCGTAATATTTAATTACAAACTCAAAACTTACATTTATTTATTTCGACAAATAATGTGACTTGACAGATATGTAATATCCCATAAAATAAAATAAATAGTAACAACATCAATATGGCAGCACGAGCAGTCGAAATTGACAAATTAGAGTTGCCAATAACAATGTTTTAGTTTCAGTAACTATAAAAACTTACTATGCTTGACGTCATTTTATGGTTCCGGACACGCACACATTGACAAATCGAGGTCTGGAAAAAATGCAGAACGCGTTTGTTTCTCTTGTCACTCATAAATAAATTTCCGTATATGATGTACTCTCTCTCTCACAATATCTGCATGTCATCATAATGTAAATCCTGCCTTAAGAGCCAAATACAATTCCGACGTTTCGATCCGATTCGATCCAACCCATTTCGATCCAAACGGATGCATGAGCACAATTGTTTCGTTCGGTTTCATACACTTGACTTTAAAATTTTGCCACATTTTGTCTTTCATCCATGAAAACATTCTTTTTTTGTCATAAAGGGTTTTCCAATAAGAGGTGTTATTTTAATTAGCCCGATATTGCGGTAGATGTCACTTTTGGAGCTGTCAATTTTTTGACATTTGACAAGTATAAACTACGCCATTAATAAAAATGGAACGATACACGATTCAACAACTCATTGAAATTATTAAAATTCATTATAAAAATGGTGAAAATGTGGCAGAGACAGTTCGTAAAACTCGAACATTTTTGGGTCGTCGTGAAGCACCTTGTCGGACCGCAATACAGAAATTGATAGAAAAATTCGAGCTGTCGGGACAAGTTAGTGATGTGAAGAATAAAACCCGTGCACGTCGCTCAAGAACAGCCGAGAATATTGCTGCTGTTAGCCGAAAGTGTTGAAAAAAACCCAGGTTTGTCCATTCCTCGTCGTACTTTGGAATTAGGCATTCCACAAACGTCATTACACCGTATTTTGCATACAGATTTGGGTCTTAAGGCTTATAAAGTTCAGTTAACACAAGAACTCAAGCCGGCCGATCATCAACAACGTCGAGTCTTTGCTGATTGGGTCCTTGAAATGCATGAAAATGGTCCGGAATTCCATCGAAAACTCATCTTGAGTGATGAGGCCCATTTCCACCTCGATGGCTTCGTCAACAAGCAAAATTGTCGCATCTGGGGCTCTGAAAACCCAAGAGTTATTGTTGAAAAGCCTCTCTATCCTCAACGTGTGACTGTTTGGTGCGGTTTATGGTCCCGCGGGGTCATTGGACCTTACTTTTTCGAAAATGAGGCTGGAGCAACAGTTACGGTGAATGGATTGCGCTATCGATAGATGATTAATGATTTTTTATGGCCGGAATTGGATGGTATTAATCTGGACAACGTTTACTTTCAACAAGACGGCGCTACGTGCCATATAAGCAACGAAACCATTGATCTTTTACGGGAAAAGTTTCCGAACCGTGTTATCTCTCGAAGAGGTGATCACAATTGGCCACCGAGATCTTGTGACTTAACACCTTGCGACTTCTTCCTTTGGGACCACGTGAAAGAGAAGGTCTACGCCAACAGCCCAGCGTCGATTCAAGACCTCAAAGATGGAATTCGTGAGGCTATCGAGGAAATAGGGCAGTCACTTTGCGTTTTGGTTATGGAAAATTTCATGAAAAAGGATATGGTCCTGTAGGCGTGGTCGTGGTGGTCATTTGGCTGATGTTATTTTCCATTATTAACGGCATACCTCTTTATAATGATTTTTCTTTGAATATCAAAATAACACCTCTTATTGGAAAACCCTTTATAATTAATGTCTTTTTTTATTTCCTTAAGAAAAGCCTTTCCATGCATCTTTGAGTACAATGAAATCTTTACAGATATTTTTTTTAGGTTATGTCATCCGTAAAGGTTGAATTTTGCTCAACTTCTCCATTTCGATTCGATCCATGTCGATCCATTTCAGTGTAATGTGTCCAATTGCACGCATGTCTCATATAAGCAAATTTGACATTTGTACGAATCGGATCGAAACGGTGGAATTGTGTTTCGCCTTTTAGCCAAATCTAGAATTGATTTGTACTACATTAGAATCGAAGATGGGACTCAGAACACTGACCCACAACACCACGCACAAGCACTTCGTTACCAGATTGATGAGACGTTTACGTCTTGAACTGCACTTGGCAGCCACTATCGTCAGTTTAGGACGATGCTCTTGTATTTCACTAGTGATAACAGGTCACAGCATTTGCAACACTAGTCCAGGGCGCTTCCCTCGCTTTGGAACCATTGCAAGTACTGTGAAAAGTACAAGCACTCGGTCAGGGATGATGGTGCCAGTTTGTAGAGGTCTATGATACTACAGGCTGCTTTCGCGAGACTTAATAGCGGTTTGGAAAAATGTTCGATCGTTCGATCTTTCTATTTCTACTTCGGTTTCCATCGGATATCACATTTACTTTGCTTTTATTGTCCCTATTGACTCTGTATGTTTGTGATTTTTCTAGATTATTTAGTGTTTTTTCCTTACACATTTTAGAGCCTTTTTCCACTTATTTCTAAGAAATGTTAATATGACATAAAAAAAAATTATTATTATTATTCATTCTCCAAATGGACATAGCCCATATCTCTGAATTGAATTGGTAAATAATCTCACATAACTCATGTCATGAGTGCAATATGAATTTTGACCGGACATAATTTATTGCACGCCTACGTGTCCACATACGTTTTCATATTCTACTGTTGCCATCAGGATATATTTTTCATATAAAAAAAAAAAAACGAAGACATTCAATTTTTATCCATTGGGATTTCATGCAGAAGATGGAGGAACAATTTCATATAATTACTACGAAAATTTTCAACATAATTTGAAACGCAGCAAACGATGATGTTTTTCTCTCTTCGAAATACACCAGAAGACTGAATGAAATGTCGAAAAATTCCTATTTTCTGAGAGACAGGTGTTAAAGTTAAATTGGTTATAGAAAAAGGTGTGTTTTTTTTTTATCTAACTCACTCCCAAAAAAGAAAAGAAAATGCAAAAAATCCATTCGAAAAATTTAGAAAAATCGCAAGATAAAAATGTTAAAGAATTTCGCGATCTATAAAATGTTTTGTTTTAATTTTTCATAGCTTCAATGAACAGTGAACTTAAAAAAATCGATTTAATCATTATTTTAAGATGGCGGTGAAGCACATACATCGTCTTCCCATTATCATTCCTCCATAGATAATAAACGTCACATGGCTGTCAAAATTAAAACCTAAAAATAAACTGAACTGTCATTTCAGCATCACTCAAATGCTATAAAAAAAAAAAATGTAATAAATATTGACATTGAGATTTTTGAGTAAACAATTAGTCTGTATACAAATACGCAAATATCATCTGCATCTCACCCCGAAATATAACTTGGATCCTTGTGAAAATTATTCTAAACAAGCTCTATACGTTGTTAGTGTCTTTGATCTAATTTGTATAATTTCATTCACATACATACACAACCGTATTTGTAGATAGAAAGTCCACCATTAGCAAATCACCAGTAAACATTTGTCAGTCAATCAAAATATACTTAATCCAAATCCCACCTGTCACTCAACAAAATTTATGTAAATCTGCAATGATTTCCATTCTGTAGATGTGCTACGAATATTTTGTGAGAGGATTTTAAAGCTATTCGTTTTGCTATGGTTGGTAAAAGAGGAGGTCATTAACCAAATTTTTGCGGGGTATTCTTTTCAGCTTTAATACCTATGTTTGTGAAAAATATTTTCATTATTCCAAAAGAGAGAGAGAGTGAAATTGTAAAAAGATGTTTTTGGTTTTTTTTTTTTCGTGCAATAAATTATGCTAATTGCTGTGCCAAAACACGTGTAAGTTTCTATCTACTTTAGGTATTATGAGGTATGCGTTGATCCTACACAAACAAATAAACAAACATATATACATGCAGAAAAATCTTATATGTCTCGGGGGAAAAAAAAAACAAAATTCTTTTCAAAATGAATAGAAAGTATGTCAAACATCGATACCAATTTTCTTTTAAGCCTCCACGTTTTTGGCCAAAAGAATCAGCCTAATTATGTGTAGTCGAAGACTAGAAGAGAGGAAAATACTTAAGAAGGCAATTATACTGAATAGAAGAAAAAATACGGCTTTTTCAGACTTGGCTGAGAGGAAAATGAAAGTGATATTAAAGCAATTTTTTTTTTTTTTTCGCAATTATAAAACTTGATATTTCTCTACCCGTGATGGTACCTAATTACAGCTCATTAAAATAATCCTTTTGGTCGTTTATGATCCTCTTAACTACTTAATAAATTAATTCTTGAGGAGTTTTAGAAGTTATATACTTAGTCGAGTTAAATCCCAGCACTTATGTATGTATGGATGTATATATATGTATGTTTATGTAAATTGGAGGAGGATGTGATGCTTGAATTTTATTTAACCTTTAAAAAGGTCAAGTAGATTTATAGAGTGAGGAGGGGGGGGGGGGGATATTTGATGTTGTAAAAGCCTTATTAGCGATAATTTCTGGTATTTAGAATTTAAAAACGAAGTTTTTTTTTCTGGTATTTATACGTCCAGGGTAAAATAGTTGTTGGTACTTATTCTTAACCCAGCATAATGTAATGCTCGAGTTTTAACTTAGTTTTACCGATAGGCAAATCACTTTGATGAATTGCACAGCATTTTGGAGGAAGGGTAGTGTGCTTGAAAGAAATGAGGAAAACTCATTTAGAATAGGTTGCTTTTTCAGCACAGTAAATTTGATCAAAAACAATAGTTCTGTGACTAATATTGTTGCTAATCGAGTCTGTTGATTTATGCATTAATTAAAATTGGGAAAGAAGTTAGAGTTGGTCTAAGACTAAATAGTCAAAGTGGGTTTTCGCATTTATTTCTGAAACGATTGTATTTTTTGTTGTTTTTTTTTTTTTTTTTATTTTTTTTATTGAGTTGTTCGAAAAGTAAAATCGTTTTTTCTTAATGGAGGATTTAATTGTATTTTTTCACAGCCAACTTCACACTTAAGCCGCGCATTGTCATTATATATTTTGACAGCTGTTGTTATAGAAAGGCGCTTGTTTGTGACAGAGTTTGTTTGATTTTGAGCAATAATTTTTGTTTGGTGTCCTATCAAATATGGAAAGTCGAAAGCAGCATTTTCGGTATCTTTTACTTTTTTACTATCGAAAAAGTACAAATGATGTTCAAGCAAGAAAAAAAAATTATTCTATGTGTGTGGAGAAGATGTATTGACAGAGCGCCAGGCCCAAAACTGGTTTGCAAAATTTCTTTACGGCAGTTTTGATGTTGAATATGCACCACGTTTTGGAAGGCCAGTTGAAGCTCATGAAGACATTAATTGCTGCAAACCAAATAACAACTCCTGAGATCGCTGAGAGATTAAATTTATCGAATTCGATCGTTCATGATCACGTGAAACGTCTTGGTTTAATTTCAAAACTCGACATATGGGCTCCACATGCTCTTACAGAAAGAAATTTACTCTATCGCAGATGTATGTGATTTCCTCCTCAAATGTCAAATGATCCAGTTTTCAAGTAAATCATCACTGGGGGGGGGGGGGGGGAGAAATGAGTTGTAAATAATAAAGTTAAATGCAAGAGATTATGAAGTACCAAAGATGAACTGACTCAAAGACTTCGAAAACCGATATTCATAAAAAGAATTTGATATGTGTCTATTTGGTGGGATTTTAAGGGAACGTTTTTTTTTAAGCTTCTACCGAACAATACCAAACGATCAATTCTTAAGTGCACTGTCATCGACTGGACACATTAAATGATTCACTCAAACAGAAAAGGCCAGAATTGATCAATAGAAAAGGTATAGTATTCCGGCAAGATAATGCGAGGCCTCATACAAGTTTTTTAACTCGCTAAAAGCTCTTACAACTTGGATGAGAAGTACTACCACACCCACCATACTCTCCAGATATTTCACCTTCGGATTATTACTTGCTCCGAGTTGTTTTATGTCTCCAAATGACAGCCATAAAAGCCACTCAAATAAACCCCAAAATGAATCATTTTTGGGGTATGAATCTCGCTTGAAAGAATATTGGATATTATTTTGTGAAACTTTCTAGATACATCATTGAGTGTACCCTGAATAGTTTAGCTTCCTGCAATCGGCTAGACATAGGAATCTCCTAATCCCTCGATGTAATTCTCAATATGGCCAGCATTCTTACTTTGTCCAATGTGTTGCTCGTAAATGGAATCTATTGGCATATGATATTCAGTGCACGAGAAGTAGTAGAACACTTTTTTAAGACTTATTATTAAACCACTAACTCTTGTTAAGATCGGATTGTTGTCCTATTTATGAATGATGCTCCTCTAAGTTTATCTAATTATTTTCCTTTCACTAAATTTTATGTTTTTGTTCTACAAATTTCATAGCCCACACATATTTCTCTTTCGAATTTTTTGTTTTCTCAGTTAAATGTTATTTTAGTTTTATTATTATTTTTAGTAATTATCCTATTGAGCCCAGCACACTTTGTACATCTTAAGATTGTAAAATGATCTTTGTATGGAAAATAAAAACATTATTATTGTTGATGTCGTCAAATGAGAGGTGACACATCAGAAAATCTTTATTGTCTATGAAAATCGTATGATCACTACTACGTTGATTCCCTAAAAACTTAACCTCAAACTAAAAAAAAAAAAAATCCTGCTTTAAACATTTCCAACTTGTAGACGAAAAGGAGTGTGGAGGTATTTATACAGTCAGATTATGGGCAAAGGGGTTGTCTGCCGAATGACACATAAGACTTCCATACAGGGTGTCGAGAAAAACATGTTCTAGTACTATCTATTAAAAATGATCCAAAAAATAGTTAAACCACCATATCACGAAAATAGTTTGGACCCCCCCCCCCACAACTTTTTGCTGGTCTAAGCGTTACCCATCCATTGACTCCGGGTGTAACAAAGGGACACCCTGTATAAATTGCAATTGACATAAAAGTCATTTTATCTCTCACCCTTTTTCTCTCACTCTATCTTTTACATTAATGCAGAAAATTTAATTTAAAGAAAATTTATTAAGCACGAAAATGCAGTTACATTTCAAAATTTCCGAATTATTAAGTTCAAAATGACTTTCGCAAATAACTTCTCCAGGCAGCTGTAAATAAAGTAAATGAAGAAAATATTATGCTCGAAATCTCACGAAACTAAATAAGTCGTTAATTATTAGTTTCTGACTAAAAGTGTTACTAATTGTAAGATTTTGATTGCAAGTAAATATAAACGCTTGAAAGATATCACCAAACCATCCATAGCCACCTAAATCTATCTTTACTCGCGGCTAAGTACATCGTAATGGGTTCAAGTCACACACAATTCGATTTCTATTTTGGTGCTTTTGACGTGTGTAATCCAGTTTTACTGTTCTATTTTTCGATTGTTGTTTACGCAGCACGTACCGCACTTAAACGATATTTATTTACATAATTTTTACGTGTATATATATATATATACAATCATTTAATATTATACATGTATATAAGCAAGTGTAGATTTTCTATTTTCTCGAGTAACTTGATTGAAATTTTGCAGAGAACAATTTTCCCGCCTTTCATTTATTTTTTTTTTTACCATTTTTATCCACGGTCAACATTTTTTGATTATTTATTTATTGTGAGACATTTGGAGTATTTTACGAAGCGCATCAGATCGAGTAAATTTTGCTTTTCTTACTAAGTAGTTAAAAGGATCTTTGAAGGTGAAAAGAAACGAGAAGATTTTGTATGCCCACCCTGTCACTATAGAAAACCTCCTTGAAATTATCAATAGAATTGAGAATCTATGAAAAATTCAAGACAAATTAGGAGTTGGATTTTAATGGAACCAGTTAAAAACAATTTTTTTTTTTCTATATCACTAAGCCAAGCTCAAAGGTATCTTATTATGCAAAGCGCAGCATATGAAGAAGGAGATAGGAAAAGGAGACTTCTTGAACTTTTGTAGATTGTAAACTCGAGGAAATACGAAAGCTGGTAAACTGTTCCACAGTCGCATTGAAAGGTTAAAGGATGTGTGTGAGTTGCAGTGCAAGTATTGTGCGTGCAGAAATCGATCTACAAAAGATCAGACTAGATATTTCATCAGAATATTGAGTGAGCCGATATGACAACAAGTTATTCCCACATCTTAAATGACCTTGAATACTCTTTTTGACCAGTATCTAATTAAGCTAAGGCTGTGCGATCAAACTCGACCCTTATATGGGATTTATATTTCATATAGGATTTGTAGAGGATCGACAGATTCGATGGGCTGAAATATTTCTTACAGCTTTCAGAATTCCAAGACATTTGGATGTTTCTTGGGCAACAGAATAGATGTGATCTGTCCAAGCTAAGAAAAATTAGTGATGGTGTATCGGAAATTCATGCTCTATCTAAAGAAACGATTATGATAAAATAATGATCTAATTTGAAAGTGATGAGACAGCTTTAGGTTTCAGGTGTATTAAATTCTACGCGATTCACTTTGCGTCAGGCGACGATATTTTCAAGATCAAGTCAGCTCTTAATATTTCTATGATCTCTGCTATTTGATTTCAAACTGGGTAAGGGTAAAAGGAGAATATGTAATTTTAATTATTATATCCTAAATGAAATTATAGCACACAACACCCACCCGCACATAATATTAAAAGTTATTTGAATTTTTGTCCGGATGTTGTTCTTCTTGTTAGTCTGTCCGTTTGGTAACTCGAGGGTAACTTAACATAGAGGGCAGACAATTTTTAGTAATATTATATATGAAAAACATAATGTAAAATTTGTAAATGGATGAAATTCGACAATTCCTTCATAAGGTTACCAAAAAATAAAAAAATTAAAAAAAATCCATATATTTGGATATTGCTTGAGAAAGTGTTGTAGTAAAATGCTGACATTTTGTAATTTGTACACAGCGTTCTTGTGTTAATTGTGGAAAAAAATTCGAGAATTCAGCGGTATCTGGCAATCCTCTCTTCATAGAGTTGCCATACAAAACTGATTTTCAAAATTTCGAAAAAAATCTGCCCTGGTCTTCTTTAAAAATTCATATATATTTTTCTATTTATGCTAGGGCAGTGAATTATGGCTCATTCGAAAGATAAGATTTCAAGCTATCTAAGAAAAATAGAAAATAGATGCGAAAAAGGACATCAAGGATATGGATTTTATCCTTGAATATCATGGAAGGCGTACTTTTGATTTTGTTCTTTTTTTTCTATATTTTATACTTTATATTATAAACTAAAACATATTAAAATTTCAACTTGGGATCTCAACGGGATCAAAGAGTAAAAAATTAAGGAAATTTCACAAAAATACAGTTATAACTATTTGCAAATAAAAAAAATGTTTCTACACAGGTTGTCCCGAATGTGGTGTTGCATCTGAAGGCTATGTATAAGCCATGCTTAGACAAACAAAAAATTGTACGAGAGATGAGGGAAAATCCTTACGGGATAACGGGATTTAAAATTTTTTGGGTATGTTTTTATATATCACTCTGTAATTTCTTTACGTTGCAGCCTATATGGATGATTTAAAATTTCGTAGATTGATAATCGTTGGACCTCTCAAATGGTATACAAATTTTACCCCTCTCCCTCGTCGTTTTGAAGTTATGGTCCAATAAATTAAAAATTTCGGATTTTTAACTCGGTTTTTTTAACTATACTCGTATATATATGTACGTCATCAACATCAATTTTTCATATGGGATTTAGGAAGCTCAAAAGCTTCCCTTTAAAGTAATTTATCACACTCTGTACTAAAAATGTAACCCTTTCTGCGTTTTTTGCCCTGTTTTTAAGCATATCCACCGACGGGCTCAAAAAGTTCATTTTCAAAATATAATTGCCTACTTTCTGGTATTTATTGAAAAATAAAAAGTACAAGAATGCATAGAATTGCATTTTCGGTACAGAGTGTGATAGGTCGATTTAAATGAAAACTGTTGAGCTTCTTAAATCCCATATGAAAAATTGATGTTGATGACGTGCTTTTTGATATATACGAGTATAGTAGTTAAAAAAAACCTAGTTAAAAATCCGAAATTTTAAATTTGTTGAACCATAACTTCCAAACGGAGAAAGGGAAGGGTAAAATTTGTACACCGATTATCAAAAACATACCAAAAAATATTTTTAAAACCCGTTATCTCGTAAACCGTAAGGATTTTCCCTCACCTCCCGTTCAATTTTTTGTTTGTCTAAGCATGGCTTATCCTTAGCCTTCAGATGGAAGACCACATACGGGACACCCTGTGTAGAAACATATTTTTTTATTTGCAGATAGTTATATCTATTCTTCCATTTTGTGCTGAAGCTTTTGAAAAAATTTTACATAAGCAAATTACTAATTACTTAGAGAATAATAATCTGTTATCAAATTTACAGTCAGGTTTCAGATCTAAGCGTAGCTGCATTACTGCACTATTGAAAATAACAGACGACATTAGAATCTCTCTGGATAATGATAATTTAACGGTATTAACCCTTTTGGACTTTTCAAAGGCTTTCGATCGAGTCAACCACGCCTTATTAATCCAAAAACTTCGTTCATTTTTTTCATTTTCCAGTTCTGCATGTAGATTGATCTGGTCGTACTTGAATGGTCGCTTTCAGAGGGTTGTTTGTAATCAAACTACATCTGATTTCCTTCCTGTACACAGTGGAGTTCCACAAGGATCCATTCTTGGTCCATTACTTTTTGCCATATTCATAAATGATCTTCCATCAGTTCTGCGAAATTGCAACTATCATCTATATGCAGACGATGTCCAGCTTTATATTTCTAGACCCCTCGGACTTATTGAAGATGCTGTCTGCCGTATGAATGAAGATCTTGGTCTCTTATCTAAATGGGCTCAAGTTAATGGCCTCCTTTTAAACGCATCCAAGAGTAATGCTATTATTATCTATAGAACTGAATTAGATACGTCCTCTTTTCCAAAGGTGATGCTTGATCATATCGTCATACCTTTTAAAGATTCTATAAAAAACCTGGGCTTGATATTTAATACGACTTTAGATTGGTCTCATCATGTTAATAATCTTGTTGGCAAAGTGTATGGTACTATACGTAAACTGTCTTTATCCGCACCCTTCACACCCCTGAAAACTCGCATCATGCTTGTAAAAACACTTATTATTCCTTTGTTATTGTACGGGTGCGAAGTATTTTGTAAATTAGACTCTGTTCCATCACGTAAACTCAATGTTGCTTTCAACTCTGCAGTACGTTATGTGTTTTCTCTACGAAGATATGATCATATTACAATGTATTCAAAATCGATTTTGGGATGTACTTTTGACAATTATATTAAATTTCGTATATTAATTTTTTTAAGGAACCTTATGATAAGTAAGGAACCATACTACTTGTACAGCAAACTCATATTCTCCCAATCTAGCAGAACATGTTCCTTAATCATGCCACGATTTATTTTTCTCCCGAGTGAGCGCCAATTTTTCGTCCAGTCCATTAGACTCTGGAATTCTCTTCCATCTGAGCTCAGAAGGATTAGCAGCAATCGCAAGTTTCGTATAAATTTGTTAATGCATTTTTCATAGTTAATGTATATGTAATTAATTTTGTACCCTATTTTCTCTTTTTTCTTTTTTTTTCTTTTTACTTTTGCGTAATTTATAATAGTATTGGACTTATTTGCTTATTTGCTTTATTTTATTAATCAATTTTCTTAATTTCTTAATTATAATTTTTGTTACCATTGCTTTAGTTTTATAAATTTTTTTTTTTTTTGTTTATTTATTTATCTCTAATTTTTCCTCTTTTTTTTTCTATACTTTGTTCACCTACACCTTAATATAAGATTTATCTTACAAGTGTAGAGTTTATGAATAAATGCAATTTGAATTTGAACTGTATTTTTGTGAAACTTCCTTGATTTTTTACTCTTTGATCCCGTTGAGATCCCAAGTTGAAATTTTAATATATTTTAGTTTATAATATAAGGTATAAAATATAGAAAAAATGAATAAAATCAGGATACTCAAGGATAAAATCCTTATCCTTGATGTCCTTTTACTGTACAAGGAATATTTGTGAGGGTCATGTCACACCTGTTGCCTATTTGATATGGAATGACCGATACGTCAAAGCGACGGAGCAAATTTCTTTCTGTAAAATCATTTGGAACCCATATGTCAAATTTGAAATTAAACCAAGACGTTTCACGTGATCATGAACGATCGAATTCGATAAATTTAATCACTCAGCGATCTCACGAGTTGTTATTCGGCGGTTTGCATCAATCAATACCTTTATTTTGTCTTCATGAGCTTCAACTGGCCTTTCAAAACGTGGTGCATATTCAATAACAAAACTGCCGTAAAGAAATTTTGCAAACCGGTTTTGGCCCTGGCGCTCTGTCAATACATCTTCTCCACACACATCGAAAAAATTTTTTTTTGCTTGAACATTATTTGTACTTTTTCGATAGTAAAAAAGTAAAATATACCGAAAATGCTGCTTTCGACTTTCCATATTTGACAGGACACCAAACAAAAACTATTGTGCAGAATCGGCTTAAGTATGAAGTTGGCAATGAAAAAATACAATTCAGTGTTGAGAAAAAACGAAATTATTTCCTAGCGCCGAAATAAATATAATTTCAATTTGTATTTGTATTTTGAGAACAACGCCAAACCAGAAGAAGAAGAAGAAGAAAAGCGCTGTCAGATCTGTTAATATTAAAGCACAGTGACAGGTGACACTCTGTGGCTGGATGCCGATGAGATAAGACCTTTTGTGACGTATTTCTGGGGACTTTTTTTTCGAATTGTACACTGGTCTTTGAGGCACACTTATCCCTTTTCGGGCTTGTGGGAACCCTGTGTGTTTTCCTGTGGATTTCCATGTGTATTTTCGTTTTCTGTCATTTTCGTGATGTAGTTCTGTGAGTAAATTACTTCTTCACTTAATTTCTTGATGTTTGTATCTATCTCCGTCTTTCCCGTAATCTTAGAGAATAATTGCTTTTGTTCAAAGTATTACTTATGAAATTTTGTATTTTTCATTTGGATAGTAACAATTTTAAAATATAAGTCATAAATATGTAGAGGCTTATTTTTGTTAAATAGCAGTTACCAACGAAATAAAAAAACATATTTGTCCATTTTAAAAGTGATTTAAAAGTAAAAAAAAAAAGGAAAATGTAAATCAATAATTCGTTCATCTCAAGGCCCAACATTGGGCAGATGAAATATATCCAAAAAATTTATCTCTTTAAATCCATCTCTAAATGTAAAATAAGGAAAAATAAAAAAAAGGTCACCTTATTCATACAGAAACAATCATTTCAAGTTCGTTTTATGTAATAAATATTTTGCCTATAAATAAATAAAAAAACAAAAACACCCCTTAAAAATTTTCATCTTATGTATGTAAATATTGCAAAAAATATTCTGGATTAATTCAATAAAGCAGCATGAACCTTAAGAAGAGATGGAAATGAGAATATTAATAATCTCAAAATTTCACCTATTGTTCATTCCAACATTCACCTGGCTCTGACATAATTTCGATCGTGTGGAGATGGTTGAAAAAAGCTCGAATTTGAGATTCCAAATCCCATTTTGCCGCCCGCCATCTTTTTACATATTTAATAATTGAAAATATCAGTCATCTGGAGATTTTTTTTTTATCTTCCTAACATTCTTGAGTAAAATGACTCCTTTATGTAAATATAGGTAGCAGCATGAACGCATTATTTTCGCCCATCCGGTTTCAAAGTCACTTTTTCTATACCTATAGAATCTCCTGTAAGGACCAGGAAAAAAAAAACAACTCACATTTGAGTGGAAATTGTGCCGTGTTCCTAATGTAAATATTACACACAAGTGTATTACGTATCCTATGACTGTTTTTCATTCAGTTCCCCGGAGGTTATCCGGCGTGAAGGAGCGTTATGATATTAATATATAAAAAAAAAGGAAAAAAAAAATTAAAATGTTCACCGGAATGACGGAAGATAGGGAAGGGAACAGCATATCCTCATACTTTTCAAGCAGTTACATTTCCTCCTGCGGATTTTCCATGCTCCTTATGGGTGGAAGTGTAAAAAGTTAGTTCTGTTTCCTTGTTCCCCCGCACCACGGATTTTATGGAGGAACGATGCTTTTTGCTGCCGTTACCATTATAACTAAATTATGAGTTTTAGCCCCCGCGGGCTACATTGCCCTGTTTTTCGTTTTTTTTTCATACTTAGATTCTCATTGTGTAATAGAGATGCGGTCACATCCATAAGAGAAATTTTATTTTTTCTTCTTCTATTTTTGATTATGGAAAATTTAAAATTACCCTCCGGACCAGAGAAAAGCGTTTTTTACACAATCCAGTGAAGGGAGTTTTTGACATTTGAATATTTGGTAGGAAACTTTACGCCTCGATTGTTTCAATGGGATAATAAGCTTTTGTTGTCATTTAACAGATGTTAAATATTGGAGGGAAGTGTCAAAAAATAAAAATTGAGTTAAGGCAAGCATTCCTTTTTATCCCGGAAGTGTTTTGGATTAAAATTTTTGTTGGTGGATTCATTTATCTTTGGTTCCAAAGATAAAAGTAAGGAGTACACTGTGTTGAAGAGATAAAGACAGAAGAGAGAGAGAGAGGGAGAGAGAGTAGTAGACTATCTAGAATAAATTTACCAGAGAAGAAATTGGATGCGCTCATTATCAGCTTAGATCCCGCTTATGACACCAAAAATATAATCTTTATATCCTTGGCGAAATACTTAGCAAATTGGAAGAAATATGCAAGAAAATTGATTTCTTAATGTAAAAGATTTTAAATCTATATAGTCATGCAGGAAGTATAGTTGTATGAATTACTCTCAAAAGCATATCGCAAAGAAGACAAGTTTATTTAATGGAACCCAGACGAATTTATCTAATATCTAACCTAGGTAACATAGAAAAAGTACTTGAAAATGTCATAACAAGTATTTGCATATAGAAAAATATTCATCAAGATACTCAATTCAACTTAAAGCTACAGCATTCAATCTCCAACATCTGTTACTATAAAATTTAACATAGATACCAATAATAAAAAAGAATGCTCAGTAGGAGGGTGCTTTTTCGACATATACCTACATAGAAAATATATAATAGAAATGCCTTCAACATAGTTTGGTAAAACCGACTAATCTTCAAATTAACAATTTAACTTAACTAGAATAATCTATACAATTTTTAGATAAAGACTAAAAATTACAAATTACTTTCTAAACTCATCCAAGCAAGAAGTCCTCCAAGGGTATATTCTAGGTCAGATTTTTTAAAAATTATATACCTTAGACTAACCTGTAAACGAAAATTCCACGTATCTTTTCTACGCAGATGAGTCCTTAATGAAAAATTTAAACCAACTATTTCGTTTTAATAGTTATGCGGAGGCTGTTATATACTAAGCGAACTGCTATCATTAACTTTCGAAACGAATAAGAATATAAGAAATCTATTAGACTTACAATCACATATTCCTTTATCTGGCACACAATATTATCTAAGTACCTGGAACGTATTTTCTAGACGTACAATGACAAATCCTATTAACCGGAGTGGCTTCTTATACTTATAAAAAAAAAAGGCAAAATGGTATTAGATCCCTCGACGCCCCCTGCAAAAATAGGCACCACACTTAATTTCTAGTATCAACTTTTATTGTTTTGTTGTCCAACGATGATAAGTAGGATAAAATTATTCCAAAATTGCCAGAAAAAAGCTGGAACTATCAATGACTCTATTAGACTATATATTTGAATAAACAAGAGTGGACTCAAGATAGAGCCTTGAGGAACATTCCAAAGTTAAATCAAGGCAATCTGATGACTTATTACTCTTTGTTCTGTTGTTTTGTAAGGCAGATTTAATTAAAATCAGAGCAGATAATTAAAAAAAAATGCCTTAACCTGCAAAGCAGACACTTATGATTAACGGCATAAATATTCAACAAAGCAACAGAATGCAATTAAGATTAAATCTAAATTCATTTTACCAAGGGGATAAGAGCTTGTTGACATCCATGATTTATCTATCCAACTCAAAGCTTCACTAAGACATGATAGAAAACTTATGCGATGATACTTTGGATTAAAGGAACCATTACAGGCCATCAAAAGTAAAACGTGATCTAAACTAAACAGAAAACAAACATTTACAAAACTTTAAAAGTTACAAAGTGCTCTTTTATTCTATAAGTTGCAATATAACTAACCTCTCTCTCTCTCTCTCTCTCTCTCTCTGTCTTTCTCTCTGTCTTACTTCAAACATGTATAAGCTTCTTTTATAATTTCTTATATCTATCTCCTTGGGATTTTGGTATGAGCAAAAATACCCTAAGAAAAAGGTACACAAAATCTACAGCAAAGTAAGCTTCATCCGTATACGGAGTAAGTACGGACGACAAAATTTATATGTTTTACTGACTCTCCATCGAATTTTGCCACTTTTTCAACTTTTCGACAAATTTTCTTGACAGAGGTATAAGAACCCTTCTCGGAAATTGTATATAAAGTCGAAGACTTTTTCCTAGTTTTTACACGAAAGAGGAATTTTTTTGCTTACAGCCAAGTGGTTAAGTTGTTGCCTTTTACCTTTATGTCAAATTAGGTCAATCGTAGTGGAAACTGGAAAATTTATGATAAATTATTATTTTTGTCTCAGTAAATATAAATTTTCTAGTTAGATGTTAACTCAAGGGGTGGTGGAGGGGAGGGGGTTGGATTTTGGTTATAAATTATATTCTCCAGAAACAGTAGTATTCTTACTTCCAAATATGACTTAATTGTACATCCAAAGATCAATTTTATATATGGAGAGACATGGTCAAAGCGTTTCAAACCAAATATATAACGAATGACAGAGTTAAAAGCAACATTTAGTTTTCTCCAGGTGGTAAAATCAAGTGCATAGAAATCTCTCACCAATAAGTTATGAGTGGAGCTACAAGTAATTTTAATAAAAATATGTGGGTGTATTGAGGAGCATACATTGCAGATATTGAGGCATTCCGGAGGGTAACAAATACTCTAACAGGGTTAATAAGAGCACTCTAACTTAAAGTTTGATTGAATACTATATCCCGGTTATTAACTGATTTGCGATGTGAGATAACCTCATCATTAATCTTGAAAGCAGGAAGAAAAAAAGTATCAAGCTCAACTTTAAATAAGACTATTGAGGCGGACTATTCTGCTGTATCCAAGAATGTATGTGCGTAAGATCCGTATTGGCGCAGTGTACTACATCATCAATTAATTCCAGTAGCTTGGAAATGTAAAGTTCAAATGAAATTTAAAATGTTCAACTACCAAGACTAAGTTATTATAATGAACATAGTAAATAGTAAAGGGCCTAAAATTGATCCTTGAGGAACTCGAACAAGAACAGGAAGAAAATCAGAAGCGCTATTTCCACTAACAGCTCGCTGTTGGCGGTCGATATGGATAGACATTATAAGCTTCCAGTCAGAAGAGGAAAAATTGAAGTGAGCTATGAGCTTATTAAACAAAAGTATGTGATCTACATTGTTCGGTCCATATACTATGGTCTGTTCGTCGCATTTTTTTCTTCTACCACGACAATGTTGTCGCCTGTTGCTTGCTTGCCTTGACTTTCTTTTGTTATTTTCGATATTCTCATTACCGTTTGGTGAGATACCTTCTCTCTTCTAGCCAGAGCAATTATAGCGGATTTCTTTCAGTAAAAGAATCAAAATGGGAAAGTGTAAGGACATTACACAAACTTTTACAAAACTGACAGCACTTTTTAATTTTCCGCAAATTCAAAAAATTAAACCTCTCGCGTTTTCTAAAAAAAATAACTGAACACAATATTCACCTAGCTTATAAATGATTGCTTATGGAAAAATATTTTCCAGGAAAAGGATAAAGGAGCCGGATTTTCTGTGTACCTTATATTTTGTCCGGTATTTCAACACCAAAACTACAAAATGATTTTACTTGGGAGAAACAGCATTTTTATTGTGAGTAGTCCTAATTCGATGAACAAGGACTGTAGTTTGAATTGGATTAAATAGAATTGAATTTTCATGCGAAGACCTATGCTGGGTTAATGGAAGACGACTATATCTGTAAATTTCAGTATTTCAAATATAAAATAAAATTCTTGACAAAATTTTACCGAACAGAACTTTATCTAGAAATCTTCGGAACATAAGGTGTAATGGGAAAAAATCATTAATCACCAACGTTTTTCAGTAGGTCTGCAGTTAATCTATTTCTCCTAGAAAGCGGAATACCCATTTTAGGCCCGATACCTCTAGACATAAGAGCTGTTTTAAATGATCTATAATGATACTCTGAACATATTTTATTAACAATGTTTATTTCAATTAAGCTGGGAAGCTTGGGGGTGGGAGGTCGAAGTTTTAATCTGGTAAATCTTTGAAAATCTAGTACAGAATCGAATTCCCTAGGTCCTGAGAAGAAGTTTGAGTACCCACACTCCTATACTCGCAGTCTTAAATAGCGATCCCCATACTCAGTTTTTTTTTGTATTTCCCTCTTTTTTATTCGACTGAGGTTCTAGATTTTTCGCACTTTAGATCGGCTCTAACTCAGTAGGGTTATGTCCGAGTGGAAAACGGGTTTCACTGTTCGCCTCAGCTCAGTACCAGCCATAATTCGTAGTAGAAAATTTTTCTCTACGTTCTATTAGGGTAGTGGATATGAACCCCGACGGTGGGGGAGCGGGGAGGGTGGTGCCAATACCGCATATCGCATATCAAATTAAAAGTGTCGTCGAGTAGGTACTACTGGTCATGTTCTTTTTCCTGATTCAGAAAATTTTCTTGGGAATTTTTGCCCCGGAAAACCAATTTTCATGCGCTTGGGTCACGTAAACCCCAGCTACTACATTTCGCATGTTTTGAGTTCTTTCTTCCGTGAGCATTAGTGCTCTGTTGTGAACATTTTTCTCATGGGAAGTCATTGTCCACGACTCACCAATTCCGCGCAATTACGAGAAGTAGAAAAGTCCAATTTATCACCCAAGAAGGTCGCTAAAGCTTTCCCCCGCTTAATTGAAATAAACATTGCTAATAAAATATGTTCAGAGTATCATAATGCATCGTTTAAGACATCTCTCATGTCTAAGCCTAAGGTTGTATGAAAAGCTGGTATTCCGCCTTGAATTGCCGAACTTCTACCTCCTTTGTGGCCAAAGCTCTGACATATATATGTATGTATTAATGAAAGAGACAAACATAGCTTGAAATATTCAAACCCGAAAATACAAAAATCCTTAAAAAAAAAAAACAGGAAAAAAGAACTCATAAAAGTACAAAGAAATGTAATTGCATTCATCAAGATGAAAATTTTTTCCTAAAACGATTTTTAAGTAGAAGGAGTCGTCCGTCTGCCCGCCTTTTCAAAGGAATTCAAAAATTCCTCAGCATTTTTCATTTTTTTTTTATGATTGCCGGAGAGTCGCCGCCTACCTACTTACTATGTACATTCAAGACACTCTTGTTGAAAGCCCTTAAGAAGGGAAATAAATGGACTGAATAAAAGTGCAATTTACATTTTCTCATAAACAAGGCCCGCTATTTTGAGGAAATTGGCAATTTCCGCATCAACTTTTCGGACAGCACCCACAAGAGTATGCGAGGTAATTAACAAGAAAAATTTAAATATTCTCTCTGTCCTCGCTTGTTGAAAAGTTTTTAATTTTTTTTTACGGTTATGGTTCCTTTGATCTTTATTTATTGGTGTCGGAGAAAAATTTAAAGTTTTATGTATGTTTGTAGGGGGCTTCATATATGTATACATCTTAGATTCAAAAAGGATAGGCTATAAGTAAGAAGAACTTTTCTCTTCATGTAGTTTTCGTTTCACTCATGAATGTAGTAAAATACAATATTTTCAGAGCGAGCATTTAGTGGTTGAAACTTTACTAAGTATTGAAGAAATTTAATAGAAAATTTTTTTCTAGTGCCCCATATATTTTCTGATATTATTTTTTGACGTTGCCTTTGGATAGATGCCGCAAGTTTTGTTTTATGATGTTGCCAAAATTCATGGAATATCCTATGATGCCGTAGCATAGCCTTGGCAGGAAAGGAATAAGTGGTAGGAAATTGAGGATTATTGGGTTGAGTCAAGGAGATATACCTGTATGCATTACGCTTGAATGTTTGCGGTTCATAGCTGAGCGGGACAACAAAAGATGGCAAATTGTTCCACATTTGTAGTGTTCTTCTTATGAAGGATTCGCGGATTTTCTGGGTACGGCCGAGTCTGACTTCAAGGGTGTGAGGGTGAGTTTGGGTTACAGCTCATGTGGTGGACATAAGAGGAATTCTACAAGGGATCAGGATAGAGATTTCATCAGAGCAATAGCCATAGAAGTATCGATAAAAGACAGATACACATCCGAAATTACGCCGGTGCTTTAGAGAACAAGGTAGTGCGTCCAGTCCCTGCACATACTATATATGGGAATTATATTCTAATCGAGGCATGATCTGATATGAGTCTTGTAAATTTGGGCCAAGTCTGATGGAGTAAAATATTTTTTGAATCTTCGCAAGAAGACCAGGCATTTCATCGCGCTTTTAACAATACCAAACATATGATCGGACCAAGTTTAGTGAATTGAACATGTGGCTTCGTTTGTCAACTATAACACTCCCACGGCAGTTAGGTATAGCTATGAATAGGATTGAAAGTTAGAGCTAACAGATCATTAATAAAAATAAGAAAGAGAGCAGGAGAAAGCACAGAACCTTGTGGTATACCGGAATGCATTATAAAACTGTCAGAAGTAACTTCATCTAATATAATTTGAATTGAACTGCAGGAGAGAAAACTTTAAATCCATTTTAAGAAAAGACCTAATGCTTGAAGTTTAGCTAAAAGATCAGGTTGCCAGACAGTATCGAAGGCCTTCGAGATAAATATTGCGATAATTCCAGATTCACCAAAATTATGAAGACAGGATTCCAAAGTTTGGTAAGGAATGTTAGTAAATCTCCAGTAGAACGGCCAGCATGAAAGCTATATTGGGGATCACTAATATCGTGATTAGTCGCTAGTGTTTTGAAAACTTTGGAAACAATCGAAGTAAGGGAAATTGGTCTATAGTTTGAGGATCTCTTGCCTCTCCTTTTCTGGATATTGGCTGACAATGTGCAAGTTTCCATGCCGGAGGAAAGATTCCTGTCGAATAGGACAGAGGCTTAGCAAGAGAAGCGGCATCGCACTTAAGTACCAGGGGCGAAATACAGCAGCCTTAGACACATTGAGACCTGCGAGCACTTTAAAGATCTCCCTTGTGCGGAAATGTAACGATCTTTGACAGCTAGTGCAGAAGGAGGAGCTCGCGATGAAGGTGGCATGATTGAATTCGCAACGAAGTTAACTGCAAACAAATTGGCTTTGTCCAATTGTTCCGTGTACACTTCCCCGTTTTAAATTAGGGGCGGTACCGACGAACTGGTGAAGTTGTTCTTGACTGTATTTACAAGAGACCAAAAAATCTTACTACCTTTTCGACTAGTAAAGATTTTCTGTCTAATGTGTTGATTGAATTAGAACTTAGATTTGTGCCTCTCTATAGATCTGTCTCAATTCCGCTGATTGGCACAACTTATATACCTGAAATGCAGCTTCCTAATCTTTTAAGGCTGTATAACAGTCCTTCTTAAACCAAGATGTATGGTTAGGTTTAATATTTTTGTATTTGTGCGGAATGAAGTTGCGCACTCAACATCTCTTGAGGAAAAACACTTAGAGCAATTTAACTCTCTAATGAATTTATTGAATGATGCACATACAGCCTGATCATAGTGCCACACCAGTCGCTTTTTACGAAGCTGACTGGTGGGTTCCATTGATGATATGGTGAATTATGTCGAAACGAGACAATAATCCGCCCAGAGGAGATGATACTGGCGTTGAGCACTTATCAGGATGCGATGTTAGAAATAGATCTAATAAGTTAGCAGTATGTCCAATTATATCTGGCAAGTTTGAGTTGGACTTTCTACTAATTGGTACAAGTAAAAAGACTCACTAAATCGTTCAAAGATCAACGAAAATTCGCTATCTAAATAAGCAATCGCAGAAGTTTAAAAAAAATTATTTACTTCAATTGATGAACGGTTGTGTTTCCGATATCTTGCCTCTTAGTTCTGGTGTACCTCAGGGATCTATCCCGGGCCCACTGCTTTTCAGATTATTCATAGATGACCTTCCAAATATTGTTGTCGACTGTAATATCCATATGTATGCCGATAGTGTGCAGATATACACATGTATGTATGTATGTAGACCTACCGATTTGCTTGAGAACTGTTTTTATCACATTAATTAATGTTGCAGCTTGCTTGTTTGCTTCAGTTACCCCTAAATCCTCAAAAATCAATGGACTTGTGGTTGAAGAATATCTGAGCCTCTGCATGTTATGGACATTGAAATCGCCAGCAATAACAATTTCAGGAGTAGGCGATTTGGTTAAAATATTTTCTATATTGGAGGATAAAGAATCAAACGAACATACATTTACCCGGGTTTTTGTGCACTCATCGAACAAGATTTTTGCAGTTTACGGTAAACCTAGTGTAATTACAATTCTCTGACAGTTCTCCTGAGCATAATTTAACTTCTAATTTCCAGTGATTTGTGAAATAATTAAAAATTTAAAAATAAATAAATATTAAAATGCACAAAAAATATTTCTGAGTTTGTTTTTTTAATTACATATTCTTTTATTAGCTTTTTTACATCGATCTTATCACCTTTTCTGTAACTTTACTTTGAAAAAATGAATAAAATTAATAATGTTTGGATGATCAAAATCTACAGAAATGATTTTCTCTATCCTGTTGGCTTCTTCTCGACAAACATTAAACCCTTTTCTGACATCTCAAACCTATTTGCTTGGTAGCTGCTACGATAACGTGATGTCTATAAAAATTACTTGGTAATACTGGTGACAAAATATTTTTACGTTCAAATTTCTTACTAGAAAGGCAGATCTTAAGATTTCATCTACATATGTTCTTCGGCCTTAATCGCCTCCTCGAAAATATCCTCATCATTTTCAATCGAATTTTCTATGTGCATATTATCGATGGGTATTTTATCATCCAATTTCTTATCTAATTCCTTTGTATAATATGAATTTGGTATAACCTCCACGATTTTTTCACTTTTATTTACCGCAATCGACCGATTGATCGCAATCACCGTATAAGTTCGGGTTACGAAATCAGAAACACCGGGTTTTCAATGAACGAGTTGGTGAAACCCCATGTAAGCCTAGGTTTTCCATAAAAACAGGATTGTGTACCCCGGTGTAGCCCTAGGTTTACCTGGGGTTTTCATCGAACAGATCTATTATGAATGTACAGAGCGATGCCCTCTGAGGAGAAAAGAGTGGCACTAAGTGATAGCCCCGGCTGCGACACTGCTTGATATCATCATCATTAGTAACCTTCGTTTCATTTAGGGCCAAAACAGTCGGTTTAAAAGAAGACACGTGGCAATATATCGAGAAATAATTAGTTCGTAAGCCACGAATGTTGCAAAAATCTATGCAAAATTCTTGCATTGTCCTAATTGAGCAAAAGTGCACAAAATTTCAATCAAAGGCATGCAGTCACCAAACCGGCCATAATAACGGGACCAAACTGCATGTAGTACAATTACACTGCTTTAAATATGGATGGATTAAAAGATATGGAACAGACTTACCTCGGCTGTGCAATTAAGATATAGGTTATAAAAGCCCTTCCCCTTGGCGGTCACGGCAAGTAAACAAACAATGACAATTAAATGAAGCAGAAATGTCAAACTGACTCAAAATAAGTGCAAAGTTTTATTTATAATAAAATTTTGAAAATAACCAAACATAATTTATACTAAATCTTTACACGAGTATTTTGGTATAATTAAAGTAGCCAATAGCCCCACCCAATATCTGAATTTACAGACGAAATTTCCCTCACCTAATTATTTTGTGTATGTAAATTAGGAAACTCATGAATTTCCACATGAATTGAATTAAATTTTGTGGCCGACATTTTATTATATTAAAAAAAAAAAAAAACTTTATAGGACAGATATTTTTGGTGGAACTTTCTGCCCTCATACAGGACTTGCACAATAAAAGTTGTCTAAAAAGAAATATTCCAAGAATTTCTTTTAAATGAAAATAAGTTGTTTATGAAGTTTCGTCAAAGAAAATTTGTTTTGATAAATAGCAGAGTTTTGAAAAAGTTTTTTTTTGATATTAAAATCAAATAATATCGTCCTGCAATTATAATGGGCCACCAAAGAAATATAAAATTATGAAAGTTTACAATAAATTCAATTAGGTAATGGACACAACTTTGGCGCATATCTGATTCTATAAGTTCGAGTCAAACCGGCTGCCACAAAAAGTCGAGATATTCTGCTCTGAGAATTGATTATCCACTGGTTGTGGTATTTTATTCATGATTGGTCTGAAATATTATCTCACCGAAGAATTTATGAGAGTTAAAGAAGAATACGATGTGTGTGTGTGTGTGTAGATAATAATATCTAGGCTGTATTCAATTCTACTTGCTAAAATCTCGTAAATTAACACTGTCAAGTACAATTTTCGGAGAATTGTTGACCGCAGCGCTCCCCATATGCAACATCCTAATATTGCCTAACTGTACCCTCTGTAGTTTTGCAAATATACATACAGGGTATTTTGTAAAAGTTGATGAAAATTGCTTTATCACCCTGTAACTTGGTAATATCGAACTTACAATGTTTTATTTATCTCGACTTCCATAATCATTCATTCCAGGTACAAGCATTAATTATTAGACATACAAGGTGTAGCAAATTTAGCTTAGGGCATGCCAATTCCAGTAGAGTAACTATTAAAAGCTCTCATGAAATTCTTTGGGAACTTTGTTCATATGAAACAATAAAGCATCGTCAACAGCTAATAATAATAATGTATCTCAAACATCAGAAAACTGTGAAATCATATCGTAAAAAATATAAGTACTTTCATATGTATGATAAAAACTGTAATGCGCCTAGAATCGAACCTTGTGGGACTTCTATTCACCATAATGTTTTTATTTTTTTTGTACCTACATTAAATTAATTATAATTCTGTGTCGGCCTCTAATAATGCACAAAAAATCTAAAGAAAAAATTTTCAGTAAATTTCTACGAAAAAATTGAAGGCTTCCTTAAGTATATTAGGTCGTGGCATCGTTGATTTTATATTGATGCGAGGCATTACTGGCCTATCGAAGCATTGTCGAGATATCAACGATTTTATATTCGAGCAAGGCGTTGCAGATTTTTATTCTACTGCCCAGTCTTTGTATATTATTAGTTTGTCTATGCTCCTGCTGCGGCTTCCTTATTAATCACAAATCTACATTTATTCAAAACTGTAGAGACCTAATATTAGAAATTTATGACAAAATCATCCGATCGATATGCACATGTGCGCACGGTGTTCTGAGCAACAACAATGATATGTAAGCGCAGGCTGCAGGCACTCATTGCCTATAGTACGTGTTACTTAAAACAAAAAAAAAAGCCCAAAGGTATGCAAAATAAATAAGTTTTTGCACAAATATAAAATTAGGTGATCATTTGGAGGCATCGCACGAGTTGAGGTGAATGCAAAAGCGTTTCAGTTCTGTTGTTCTAAGTGACAGCGGTTTTCGATTATTTACTACAGTCCAAATGGACCGACATGCAAGAATCGAGACTCGAAATACAAGAGAGCAACTGTCAAATATCTCTATGACCCAGCAGAAGCATTATCCTGACCCGTCTGAATAGGGTCTTTGCTTAAAAAAAGGGCACTCATAGTATGAGATTCTCCGTCAGTAATTTGCCGTTAATGGTTAAATTTTGAAGGTTTCACGTGCGATGCTCTTAGCATTAACAATATAAAAAACTTTTTTTTTTTAAGTTTTATTGAAAATTTTACGTGTTGGACTATTGTTATTTACGGATTCTTGTTGCCGTGAAGTTAAGGTGACATGTCAAACTAGTGAATTATAGAAAAGAGTTTATGCGCGGAATATCTTGTAACTACCAATATGCATCTTCTAAATAAAGGTGAGGAAACCACCTTTATAACACGCAGTCATAGGGAGGTCTTAGACTTAAGTTTCGCAACTAATCATACAGCGCTGTATGTTCGTATGTTTCGACAGAGGGTCTCACTCTCCGACCACCGTTACATACGCTTTGAATTAGATATGACGACTGCTAACCCGTGACCTACAGAAATCCTTCCACAATCAACTGGAAAGCCTTCAGTAACTCTTACCGAGAGGCTCACCAATATCTCTGTCGCGCACTTATCTTTGAGCACGGACATAGATAGAGATGCCGGAGAAATCACCACCATCCAATCCTTCGAGGCCTCGTGCCCTAGCTTACGCGCGAGATAAGAGATCAACGTTGAGCGGTACGTAGGCTTTGTAACACAGCTAAAAGGCGCTAATGAGTGATCTAAAAGATATTCGTGGCAACTCTTCTGTGAGAATGTGGATGGTGTAAATGAGATGTCAAGGCGTAAAAGATTTTGATCAAAGATACCCAGCCAATCCGAGCTCCTCACGAATACTGGCCGCTTCGGTTGGGAAATCTTTAGAAATCCTACTTGACGAACACTTCCCTGACGCTTCTGATGAAGGGCTCCTCATTTCTACGAACCGAAAGTTTCCCATATGAAACTGTTCCTCGGGAAGGAAAAGTGATTTTCATCACGGAAGATTTGGTGAAATGGGCAGTAAATTCGTTCAAACCACTTAAGTCCCCGGACAAGGACGGCATTTATTTCCAGCTCTCCTTCAATACTCGATAGACATATGGATTAGAAACTTAGTCCTCTTATTTAGGGCCTGCATTAAGACGGGCTATACTCCGAAGCTATAACAAGAGGTTAAACTTGTGTTTATTCCCAAAACTGGCCGGGTACGCTACTCAACAGCTAAGGCATATAGACCAACAGGCTTGACTTCTTTCTTACTCAAAACACTAGAGCGTGTCTGCGAGTGGGAATTGAGAATGCTCCATACCCAGAAGAAGCTTGTCACAACATCACCGCACGTACATATCTGAAGGGAAGGTCAGTTGAGACGGCCCTCCACTCGATTGAAAAAGGCTTTCTTTTTAAGCAATCTACACTGGCTGTCTTCATCGATGTAGAAGGCGCCTTCAACAATGTGCTTCTACATATGCTCACGGCAATGTTAATAAAGCATGGAGTGAATAACAAAACTATCTTTGCCAGTCTGGGTGGGGTGAGCAGAGTGAAAAATATCCACAGGGGCACCCCCAAGGCGGTATTTTATCACCTTTATTATGGGGATATAAGGTGGTTTGTTATGCAGACAACTTGGTGATATTAGTCACTGGTAGTTATGAATCTGTATTCTGTGGACTGGTGCAAAATGAAATCCGACTAGTCATTACCAACCTGAATCTCCCCTATATTGGCTCTACACGTTTGGAGCTAAAGAATAGGGTTAAGTACCTCGGTATCACACTAGATAAGAAGCTACACTGGAAACCAAACCATGCCTCGAGGACCTTCGCAATGTGCCGGAGAACTATAGGGAAAAAGTGGAGACTTAAACCACAGATGATCCTATGGACCCTAGCGTCATCCGACCCATGATAACCTACGGTTCTGTGGTGTGGTGGAAAGCAATGGATTTCGCCAGTTATCGTAAGATATTGGAAAAGAAACAGAGACTGCCTTCTCAAGTCAACCAGTACTCGGTCTCTCGAGGTTATCCTTAATATACACTCCGTGCAGATACATATCATAAATGGAACTGGATTGATGCTGGAGCAAGAGTTCCACATGAATCCATCTTTTAAATAGTGCAATCCATCGATCCTGACATTAGCAGGGACAGTGAAGTCCTTCTAGAATTTAAATCAATAACTCCATTTAGGGCAGATTGTACGTCGCACTCCGTGCTTCAACAATTAACAAACCTGTTGTTTACATAGACGGCTCCAAAACTGAAAAAAATACCGGAGCAGGTATTTTCTGTGAGGAGCCTCGTATGAAAATCGCCATACACCTTGAATGTCATGTCACGGTTTTCCAGGTTGAAGTTTAGGCTATTACTGAAGCGGGAAGATACCTCCTTAACGCGGATACGGCGAACAAGGAGATTGCCATATGCTCGGGCAGCCCAGCAGCTGTAAAGGCCTTGTCAAAACCTTTGGTAACCTCCAATTTAGTACTGGAGTGCAAACCACCCTAAATTCTCTCTCGCTGTATAACAGGGTACTCTTTGTGTGGGTGCTAGGTCACAGCGATATCAGCGGGAACGAAAGGTCGGATGAGTTCGCTCTTATTGATGTAAACTCAGAGACATCTTCCTCTACAATCGCGATTGCAACAAACATTCTTGCATATAAAATTTCGCCCTGGGCTGACTGTCAACACAGTCGCCTCTGGCTGAATGATCCTACGGGCAGAACTACTAAAGAACTGTGGGGTAAACCTAACCCAAATCTGACGAAAAAGATTTTGGGACTGAGCAAGCCAACTCTGAGAACATTGGTCTCAATTCTCACTGAGCACTTTTTTCTCAGGGGTCACCTGCAGAAGATGAGACTAGTTGATGATTCTATATGTAGAGGATGCGGAGAAGAGCCCGGAACGATGACTCACTTCTTATGCCACTGTCCGGCTTTCTCCGGAAAGCGCTAGAGATTTCTTGGCTCACACCTCCTGGAGGAACTGCATGATACAAGCGGGGAGGGCTGGGAGCCAATTCTGTGTCCGATGAGAGTGAACAATGGGTCTTGCTTTGGGCTAAGTTCCAGAGTCTTCCCCGCGGAGGACTTAACCTCTTTCCAATCCATCCATCCATGTGGAAATATTATATGTATTTTGCAAGTGCGTCTTAAGTCCAAGATCAAAATTAACCACACTCTTTAATTAAAGAATTCGTTTTTTTTTTCATAACTGAGCGTTAAGTAGCTTGAAGTGCACATTATTGCGTGCGTTCCAGAAAGAAGATATCACTAATTTGACAAGGATGTTTTCCGATTTCAGAGCTTTTAAACAAAAGTCTTGATATTTTCGAAGTTAAAAGAAATTCGAAACTTTTCGGAATCATGGTGCATGATTTTTTATTTCTAGCAATTCTTTACTAAAGCTCTTTTCATCTATATTCTCAACAAAAATATTTGTGCATAATTGTGGAACTACCCAATACTAGTCGCATTCTTGAAGTTTCCATTAAATTTAAAATAACTCGAAAATTATTGCTTTTATCACAAAGTGAAAAATTCCTATACATTCATAAGCTCCGCACTATGTACGTACAATCCCACCAACATATAACTAATTAAAAGATCTAAAAAGTACTTGAATTACTTCTTATAAACTAAAAGTTATTTTCTTAATTATTCTTATAAAAGCAGATGAAAATTTAAACAATTCCAACACAGCCGTTGGGAATGGATGGGCGAGATAAAAAGGTTTTTCCCCACAAAATAATAGCAAAAATCTTTTGTCGGAGAACTCGCAGAACCTTTTCATAATGAAATTCAATCAAAGAAAAACACAAGGACGAAAACAAAGAATTTCTGTTACATCAATTTAACTTAGAAGAAGAATAAGGAAAAGAAGAAGAAGATGATGATGATGAAGACAAAAGTTTTCTTTTCCATTAAAAGCTTGTGTTAGACTTTTAAAAATAGACCGACAATGATGTTTGCTTCTTCGGGACAAAGAGAGAGAGAGAGATAGAGTTCGATAATTGGGAGTTTCTGGTCCACTCTGTAAAGAACCCAGGACTTAATTGATTCCCAATGCAAAAACATTCTGAGGTAATTTTACATTATTTTATTTGAAAAAGAGAATGAATTTAGGAATTGTCCTGAAATATTCCCAAAGGCTCTTTGTGTTTTTTTTTGCTTTAAATTTCTTAGATCTGGTAATGGATCCTCTTGAGGTTCCAAAATGATTATGCGTTTTATGTTTTTGGTTTGATTTATTCGGTGGATTTGTTTTTATTCCACATACATAGATCGATTTCGTTTTTTTTTTGTGTGGTTGGATTACGTTTTTGTCTTCATAAAGAGGTTTTCATGTACATATTTCTGAAAAATTATATTCAGAGGAAAATCATTTTAGATGTCTTCTACGTTCATCAGAATAACAAAAGAAGGTAAACAAGAATGGAAGGGTCATCTTTAAGATTTTTTTTTTTTGCAAAGGACTAGACAGCAATTTAATGATACCGCGTTTATGTGGTATGATTGCATATCATATGAAGTCAGCTATTTGCGTAATTTTTGTTGAAAACAAAGGGGCAGTGCCCACTTTTCATACAACTTTAGGCCCGACATGAACAGACATGAGAAATGTCTTAAACGATGCATTATGATACTCTGAACATATTTTATTAGCAATGTTTATTTCAAATAAGCGGGGGAAAGCTTTGGCTATCGAATGTAGCTTGAGCGACTTTCTTGGGTGAAAAAGTGGTCTTTTCTACTTCTATTGATTGTGCGGAATTGGTGAGTCATGGAAAATGGCTTCCTATGAGAAAAATGTTCACAGCAGAGAACTAATAGCCATGGAAGAAAGAACTGAAAAAATATATTCGAAATGTAGTAGTTGGGGTGTATGTGACCCAAGTGCATTAAAATGAGTTTTACGGGGACAAAAACTTCCTGAAAGTTTTCTGAATTGGAAAAAAAGTACATCACCGTTAGTACTCGAAGGGACCTTTAATTTGATATGCAACAAAAAGTCCTAATGGGCAAGAGCTTATCACTTCTTGAGTGGTACCAAAGGCAATGGACAAGAAAGTATTATATGCTTAGATAACGGTTCTTTCTTTACCAAGAAAGACAAAAATTTGTTTGTGTGATTCTCAGAACTTTTATACTCATTTATAGAGGATTTAATCTGCTTGACTGATCAATTTAGTGAAAATGCAGCGTTCTAATAGTTCGGTTTGTGAACAAGTTGTGCGAGAATGGCAAAAAAAAAATCAACAAGTATCGCTTTCAACATTGGAAAAAAAAAGTATAAAATGACAACAAGGACTGTACAAAGGTATATCAAACGGTTCATGGAAGTGCTGAGTGTACCTGAGAAAGCAAGGTCAGGTCGTCCAAAAAGTCCTGTAAATCCTGTTCTTAAAAAAAGGATCCTCAACGCTTTAAAGAGAAATCTGTCAATGTCTACAAGGGAATTGTCTGGAGATTTTAAAACCAGCCATTAAATAGTGCAAAGAGCAAAACAACGGAATGGTTTGAAGACTTTCAAAAAGCAAAAAGCACAGAAAAGAAGTTCTGATCACGAAAAACGAGCAGTTAGGCGCTCAAGACATCTCTACCGAAAATTGTTGACGAAAAAAATGTGCGTTATATTGCAAAACGGACTCTTTTTCTCTATCGGGTCCCCAGTTTTTTACTGCAAATAACAGAAGAAATGTTAGTGAATCGCATAGAGCAGTTTGCGTTGAAACATTTCGAAAAAAATAATGGTTTGGCAAGCTCTTTGTGAATGTAGCATGAAGACAACACCGTTTTTTTTTTTACAATAGGAACCATAAACGCTGAAATCTATCGTAAAAAATGCTTGCAGAAAAGATTATTGCCCATAATTGTAAGGCACCACAAGATTCCAGTTTTATTTTGGCCCAACATGGCAACTAGTCATTATGCTTCAGCAACGATAAACTGGTTAAATTCCAAAGGCATTGCATATGTACGAAAAGCAGACAATCCTCAAAATACATCGACACTTCGTCCAATTGAAAAATATTGGGCTATTATGAAGGGAAAATTAAAAAAGAAGAAGGAAGTGTAAAAACCATGGATGAATTCAAAGGACGTTGGGCATTAGCATCAAAAACAGTCACAAATAATTTTGTGGAGCGCTTGATGTAAAACATGAAAAGAAGGTTTAGAGAATTCACCAGAAAAGTATTAAACAAGTTTGGAATTAGGAATTCATAACTAATAGAATATAAAGTAAATACAAATAAAATTTTATAAAAATGCATTGAGTAGTTTTCATTTTATACCCACCTTGTGCACGACAGAACTTTTCGTTACAGGCTTTATTATCAACAAAAATTTCTTCCAACATTTTAATTCCCATTTTTTAATAATACATATTACTAAGAAATTCCTTTTGATTTCACTTCTCAATTAATTATTAAAATTGGTGACCTTGTTGGCCTTGGGATATGATTTTTTGAATTCACACACAAATGTACAAAAATTCAATCATCCGTAAATGGAAGAAAAATGAGCCTAACAGCAAAAAAAAAAATAAGTTCATCAAAATTGGAGGGGGGTTCTGTTTGATATGGAATCACTTTTATGTTAGTTTTTTGTTTGGATAAGATGAAAAAAAAAAAAAAAAACATCGCAATGAAATATTCAACAATGACTTTATTTTTCTACCTACCCACTTTCTATTGATTTTAAGTACTTTGATTTCAGTAGAAATGTTACAAAAATAAAATTTTCTGGCTTTTAACAATAAAATTTTCACTTCAATTAATTCGAAGGTTTTTTGCTCCAATTCTCTTTAAAAATTACACACGTAGGCAAGCCAACATAATCGTTCTCCTGAAGTTATCCTTGAATAACATTTACAAAAAAAGAAAATTAATTCTTTCAGTCAATTTCGATTGCTTGGAAAAATGAATTCAATTTTTTTTTTGTCATATTTTGATAAATTTTTGCACAATCGAATGAATTTTCTTGTTAATAATCATAAAAAATTATGTTTTCCTCGGTCTCATCTTATTTTGTAGATATTCATTCATTCGGCTCGGTATAAATATTTAAAGATCGAAATTCAACTGTAGGTCTAAGTTTACATTTGATGTGCCATGAAGTCTAATTTGAAAATGTGCCACTTAAAAAAAAAAAGTTAAGCTTAGCTTAGTTTGTCTTAAGAGTAGCCTGATAAAAAAAATGAACAAAACTTCAAAACTTTTAATAGTAAAAGAGCATGTCAATGATTTTGCTGAGAATTTAATTGAGAGTAATTAGAAGATGGAAGTAGGTCGAGCTTATTGGTAAGCGCTATACGATTTTAAGTAGCTAATTAAGAAAGTTACCTATTCTAGGTTTCCATTCGGTTGATGATTTAAGAGAGTGCTTGTTACGGAAAACAGAATAACTTTTTTTTATAAGTACGAACTCTTGATTCTTGAAGTAGTTTGAAATGAACTTTTAACTACTACATATATGTGGTGTGTACACAATCAATGTGAAATTATAATTATTGCTTGCAAGCTCTAATTGGTACGAATTATATTGACTTTTTTTTTATGCTGGTCTCAGACAATGCGTGCATTTGTCAAATATTTGGCAATGCGTGTCTCATTTGACGAGGTGTGTGTGATCTAAAAAGAGGAATATTTTTCATTTGTACGCTTTACCCAAAGTTTGTAATGCGCCCTTTTTCTGTGTCATTTGTCTGTGCGTTTATCACACAAATATTTTCTGTGTCTCTCTATTTGCCGAAGTAAATACAGCAAATGGGAAACAGACGATTATTCGTGCACACACTTTGTGGAGTATCGGGCAGAGATTTATATTGCGCTCAAAAATGGAATGGTCAAATGAATTGATTCTAGAGTTTATAGAGACTTATGAGCTAGATCCTAGGGATAAAAAAAAAAACAACTCCTTTGTCTGAAGAACAAAGCGATTGTAAAATCAGGGGCAGCCATGGTTACAAACCTAATTGGTTTTACTTTTAAGCTATGGCAAAATTTTGAAGAGATAGGACATGCTCGTGAAACTGTCTCCAGAAGTCAAATATCTGAGGGTCACAGCTAAATTTCATTCCTCCAGTAGGTGCCAATTTTATTTACTAGATCTTCGAAATCAGCTGCAGATATTCTACAGAAATTTGCGAATTTTCCCGATGGCCCACGTTGCAAATCCGTATCATGTCTTTCGCGTTTTAACTATTTTGAATAGTACTTAAATTTAAATTTAAATTTTGTGCTAAAAAAAAAAGGATTTTTATACTTGTTTCAGCTTTTATTCAAGGACAGCACCCACCACCTTCTCTTTCGTCTTCTTATTATTTTTTTAATTGCAGGATTCCACACATCATAGCATTATGGAAAGCGAAGTCCAAATGTGAGACTGAGTTCTATGCAAAGCATAGATGCATAACTGCGAGTAGAAATTTGACGAATAAACGAGTAGTGTGGGAACAAATAGTATACGCAGAAAATATTGGCTATATACATTGTTTCAAACAGAACGAAAGTGAGCACAGACAAGGCGAGGAAAATATTTGACAAACTGATGGACGCAGATATTTGTACAAATGCACATATTGTGTGGGACCGGCTTTATTGGATTTGATTGAAAGTATGTATGTGGCGGCGGGTCTGTGCCGAGTCGCACATTTTCGAACTCTTGATCAATCACTGTATAAACCTGGCAAAATTTATTTCGAAATTCGTGCCTAGTAATACTTTGCTGAACATAGGGAGGTTTAGCTCTTAATGTTAATTGAAAAAGCAAAAAAATTTGTAGTCTGATATCAACTGGTTGAGCAATACTTAAACATTTATACAAAAGAAACAAATAAATATTGTTACCAAAATTTCACCTGGCCGAGCGGTCACCACGGTGATGATATACTTCTGCCTGCCAAGTCGACGTGCCAGCGCAATTCGACCACTTTTCCTTTTTGTATTCACAACTTCTTATGGTGAGGTAAAGAAAATACACGTTGTCTGACTTTGACCCGATGGTCAATAATTTTGATTTTTCTTGATTTTTTTCTTGTACAATTTGACGTCTCTTACAAGTCACAGCTTAAAAGTGCCACGCACCACCCTACTTACAATATGGCGGAGTCTTCTATCAATTTTTAGTTTGGTTACTTACTTCACTCTTGAATTAGTTGTAGTGACCTCTATCTTCAAACGCCTACATTACTTAAAGGTCATTTTAATTTTCTATAAGTTTGGTTCTAGTTATTTTCTCTTTAACATTTGTTTCAAAATTCATTTTAGTTTTTTTACAAGTTTGATCTAGTTTCATTTGACATTTGTTTTAAAATTGCTAAAGTTCATTTTAATAGTTTTTAATTGTTTATAGTTTTTTTTTTTTGTTTCTATCTATCTAACATATCTGTCAAACCTTTATTTGCGATTTTCATTCAATAAATCTCGGATTTTTAACTAATGTTTATTCGTAATTTTAATTCAAGAAATGTCAGATGGTTCAGTGAATTTTATTTTCTTCTTTTTACTCAATTTTATTGGCGATTTTAATTCAATATATCGGTCTGGGCACGAGTCCAACAAAGTGTTTCGTGCTGCTACGTGTGGGTTAACCCTTTATTAGCGCGGTTTATTTGGGACGAACTAGGTGTCGCGCGGAATTGTAGAAATATTTCTCTACCACACAAAAGCTGAATGAAATGTCAATCGTTCTTTAGATGAGTTACAAGAACACAAACTTTCCGAATATGAATGGGTGGTGTAAAATTGGCACCAAAGTGTCCTTAACAATAATTCCGTGAAGTATCTTGATGATGCTTAGAATGATGTACAGCTTCTTACAGCCAAGGGATATATTGCAGGTGCTAGATGAAAGGACAATGGTTCACCGCTGGGCCACATAAAATATTAAAGAGGTCAGTCGTTCTGTAACAATATAATAGATTGCGAAGAGCGGATGTTATTTCATGCATCTAACATAAACTCATTTGCAACGATCACCTTCATAACACGCAAGCGGTCCGCTACAAGGTAATGGGCTCCCCACTACAGCTCCAACATCACCGTTTCTGGTTAGACATCGACATTGAGTCGACTTTGTCGGGACACATAGAAATAATCCGTGTCGGCAACACCGATATTGAAATTCATCTTGCAACAGCCACCCAGACTTGATACTTGTAACCAACACCAGTGTTGTATCGAATTGACAGCTACAAACTACAACAGCGTGGTTATTTCTTCGTCAGTTATCCTTATGATATCCTAAGGTCTACTGCTGAGTATTAGAGTACGCTCTGGTTGTAATAGAGACAGCTTGGACCTGAGAGGTGGCCTACTCTTCAGATTGACCTGTCATCAGCTTCGATTCTTACTCCAGCAGACTCTGAGCCACCACTGTTTTTCTAGATTTTTAGGTTTGAACTAATTCCGCTGAGGAATCATCAACCACAGTTCAAAAAACGGCCACCACAGCTAAATATCTTTGGTGGAGAGGTAATCACTGCTTGAAGAGTGGGTGTGACGTCTTGAATGTTCTTGTTCAATGGTGTCTTGACATTCGCCACGCGTTCCAGGCAGGTAGCGGCTGGTACCTGTAAGGTTATCTTGATTTTAAGATATTGGATGTGGACAACAGTTACCATGTTTACATGCAGGGTTGAACCATGGTTCAACTTGGGTTAAATTCCATGTATACGGCTCGAGTTGAAATTGGGTCGACTCGACCACGCTTAGCTGGCGTAGTCGAGTCAAAATGATGTCCTATAAGTGCGGATTGAGTAGTCGAGTTGGCAGCTAACAGTCGGAATTTATTTTGCTTGCTCTTTACTCGAAAGTTTGATTGAGTTGTATATTTATTGTGAGTTTATTTTGTATATGTAAACAAAATTTATAACTTTTGTAACACAAAAAAAAAAAAAAAAAAAAAAAAGATGTTATGTTGAACTGTCACTTCAACTATATTTGGACCCGTTCGCAACTCAATCCTTCAACCCTGCGTGCTCAAAAATACGAGTCCAAAACTCAAATCAATCTTGACTCAATCTTTCAAATCTGCATGTAAAGGCTAAGTTGACTGGAGGTTGCTAGCCTGGTCGGCTGAGTATCAACTAGCTCAATAAACGTCCAAGCAGTAAGCGAGTTGGAATATAATGTCTTTTGTATCTATAATAAAGGTTTATTTTAACCTTCTATATATATATGAGCGATCGATGGAAGTCATGTCAAGGCAATGAGTGTAAATTCGGTCCCACGCTATCAATGACAACCCGGGAGTGTACGCAGTAGAGGCGTACTACGCCGATGTGAGTGAGGAGCTGGTACGGTACAAATGAGTAGCAATTCTTGAGTTTGGTACCTAGTATGTCCAAGAGTAGAGTACACTCAGATTGTCTCAATGACAACCCGAACGGGCCCAATGGTAGGATGACGATGTGGTCTTGAGGGTGCTTCAGGAAGAGCGGCAATACTGAATGATTGACGGCTTTAATCCGGTTAGACCTATGTCGCTACGGGCGATATCAGCAGCAACAATTGTACTGTGGCTCTTAGAAGTGCGTCCGCTGTCTTCGTAAAGGACGTTCACATTATTTCCTTTTTTTTTTTGACAATGTCGTGCTTGTATCACAAAAATTGAGAAACGTTGTTCTCTGGCTGTCATAGTAATCATTTTCACATTATTTTCTTATGTTTCTACATATTATACATATATTTTTGGAAGTCGGGGGGGGGGGGGGGGGTGTCGCGCCAAAAATTTTGGGATTCCAGTTAATTGGCATTGACAAAAAAATTATTTGTATTTTATTGTCTTGGTTCTGTCAATTTTGGAAACTGTTAAGTCAGGTTACTAGGGTGGCGGGGGGTAATATAGGCACGCCAATTAATTTGCAGGATGTCTACAAAGAAGAAAGTTTGTGTGTTTTTTGCAGCAATTGCAGCTTTGAAAGTAATTTAAAATGTATACGAAAAATTTTTTGGGTTAATTCATTTTTATGCTTAAGAGATGGCCATGACATCGAAAGTTTACGGCAATTTAAAGAAACCAAAATTTGTCCTAGTGGTGACAATAACTTGGCCCGATACATTACATAATATATTTAAATTTGTTGCTTCTAATTTTACCTCATTGTTAATTTTAATTTGTTTCTTTTTATTACAGGTAAGTCGAGAGATATTCACTAGTCGTGACAAAATCAAATCAATATATCAGGTGAGAATAAGTCTTTTATATAGGACTAAACAAACGTCTAATGTTTGTTTAAGCTGTTTTATTTTGTTTGCTGCAATATTTTTGTCCCTAACAAGTCACTTACATACAGAATCCGTACATCCATAACCAATGCCGTATATACATATTTCCGTTAAAAGGGGGGTTTATCCAATTTTTCAAAAATCATAAAAAAAAAAAATCATTTAAATAATATAAATATTAGATTTAAAACATTTCTGATATGGGAAACAATACTTTCGAGTCCATTTTCTGTTAAAGTCTTGTATTTTTGCTAGCTACGGAATAAAAGAAAATTGGGCAATGTAATATAATTTGCTCGTATCAGGGCAATCAGTGATAGCTGCTCAGGGTTTATTTCTCTAGATATGTAAATTCTCCCGATGTCACTAGATTTAGGTAAGTTTTGTAATTTTGTAGGCTTATCAGCTATTACAAAGTAGGAAAATTTGTTTTTCGACACAAAAGAAATTAGTCATCGTGGGGTGTAAAAAGTTAAGAAGAAATGTTTCTGGACCCTGGATCCCCTCCCATAATGAAACATATAAATTTAATTAAAGCTCGTGCGCTTGTGTTTATTAAATTGATACTACTCTTATCAATTTGGTAATCTTATAATTTTTTAAATGCTTTTCGGATAACTATTGCATACCTCCGCGGCGATACGGCTACACTTTTGTTACATCATGTACCCGATTCAAATGAACCGCTTTATTGACGTTAGCAGTCACGTGGTTTTCAAATCACAAAAAAACTACCTTTGTGCGGCGTTTTTTGATCAGATTTAGAAAGTATAGGTACATATTAAATTTAATGTAAAATGTTGTTAGGTTATAAGTCAGTCTAGTTTAGATGCCAACCAGACCAGCTATCAGGCGAGCCATCAGAAATCGACTCATCTCGATTGTGAATTTCCGTAAGCTTTACCAGAAGCTAGAAACCTCAATAAAGAACAACTATATTGAAGAACGAGCCCCATTGTCGGTTTTTTATTTTCGAAGTGCTGCTTTAATCTTGCTTCCTTCCTTAACTTTAAGAACATCTCCAGAATCCGAATCTAGTCATCAAGGAATGCCTGTCTAGACGGCTATTCTCAATGATCGTCCTTCTCTAAGATTTGTTTGTGCAGACGCTGATCCAGCATCGATCTTCATCAGCTTTTTCTAGATTCCCAGGGACTGTCTTTGCATATGCTCATACTCTAGAATCATACTTTCTCAGGCAATTCCAAGGTTTCTGAAGGACTGGATGTCCGATGCTATAGCCGGCACATACTGTCCTTTATAACGCAAGCTCTAGGCTCCGCATGACAGCCCGCTTAGAAGCCTGAAAATTCCTGAAAATAGTTCCTGAAGAGCCATCGTGTCTTCAGTTTGCTGGAATTGGTAAGTTACAGATAGTTATCTCGAGAGCAGCGGAAGTAGACTGAAGCATTATCACCACACAAGTCCACGTCTCTCTTCAAGGTTTTTTAAACAGACAGAAAAAATATACAAACTGCATTGTACATTTTTCTGCCTTTGTAAAAAAAGCAAACTTCAAAATATATTTTTGACAAAAAAGGATTTCTTAAGCTTTCTTAATAAGAATAATTTTTTTTTTGGTTGGATTACTTTAATGAAGTCGATATCGCCATTAGCGCCGGTGGTATTATTTGTAGGGGGTGCAAAACCAAAAGAAGATGTACTGAAAAAGAAGTTTCTTTTCAATTTATAATCATATTTTTGTTGGGGTAGAGGTCTCAGGTTTTATTCTAAGAATGCACTCGTAGAATATTTCAAAAAAAGTTGTTCCGATCCTTGTTCTAATTCTGACAAAAATTAGTGCTAATTTCTGAATTTCTTCTTCTGCATGCATGCAAATTAAGAATTTTATGGTAGCTTTACTCCTCTAATTTGATTTTTCCAGAAAGTTATAATGTGTTTCAATTAACTCACAACTATGATGCCCACTATATAAATTAGGAAATATATAAAATTTTCAGTTTCGGAAGTAAAGGAATAGACTGTCTATAATTATTATTTTTTTCATTTAATTAAAAGATTTTCGAAAAAAAACGTCATTATTTTTTATATTTTTGTACCTTATTTTTTCCATTTACATCCAGAGAAAAACGACAAGAAATCTCTAAAGGTAACTAGCTTTCTGGTGTCATTGATCTTTTCAAGTAATTTTTCTTAAATATAATAAAAAAAGTCCAAAAAAAAAGTGTAATTGATAATTTGAAACTGCATTTTAGTTTATTTTGTGGTTGATGAAAATGAATATGGTGATTATTAAAGTACGACAAATCCTGAGGTGAAATGTCAAAATATGTGACTAAAATATATGCCTAAGCTACGATAAAGAGATCAGGAGGGTGATTCTGCCGTGCGTTCAGGTGTACACACCGATGTGCTGAAAAGCACATCGGTGCGCACATCACATCATTGAAAAAGTAGGAATAGCACCTGAACGGTTGGTGTGCACTTCGATTCGAAATGTCATTTTTGAAAGTTCTTTAAGAATAAAACTACGCTAAATGTCAAACCTACTAAGCGCACCGAGACACGACGCTACCAGACCGTAGTGTAAAATGTGCACACCGATGTGCTGGGGACAACACTTCGGTCGCCTGAACGACATGGTGTGCAAAAATGTGACATTATGTGACATTCTGCGTGCACCTGAACGCACGGCTGATCTTTCGTCGTACTTGAATGTCAAAATAATCGACTAAATGAAATGAACTTTTCTACTGATTTTTTCGTGTTTTTATTCAGTTCAGCAAGCCTTGCATGACGTAGAATGAACTGAAAATGATACTTCACATTGCAAATTCAAAATAATGTTTCGAATTTAAGCACTTGTAATGCTCTAATTAGGTGTAGAATTTCCATTTACCAGTGTAAAATTTTCGTCATAACCTCTGGGAGCAGTTGACTAATTTGTCGATTATTTAGTCGTGTTTTTTGACGTTTGTTCATCGAAAATTCATTATAGTTCATTTTGTGGTAAATAATAGTGAAGACACAAATTAAACTGTGTTGAAAAAAAAAGTAGACAAAATATGTCAAAATTCACGACTAAATAGAACGACAAAGAGCACAGAATCACCCTCCTGGTGTAGGTTACAGGAGTTGGTGAAATTTAATATTATGCAAATTTGAAAAAAAATCGCAAAAATTTTTGTTGTTGATGTAAATTTCTTTTGTTTGAAAAAGAAAAACGAAACAAATAATTTTTCAAAGTTCACGGTATGTTTTGAAATATTTTGGGTGCGGCTACTATTGTAGTCAAGTTTTGACAGTTGGCAAGTTTTGTTGAGGCAAAGTGTCCACAATTGCTACGTGTTCTATACGTAGGAGGGAACTTCCATGTCCAGATAATAGATCTACTTGAAGCTGGAAATTGTGATGGCTTGAATACTTGCTGGACGTAGTAAACTGTGATGGCTTGGATGCCTGGCTACTAGAATAGATGCCACAAGAACTAGATGTCGCATGGCATGCTGGAGCAGAGTATAGAGATTGTGAAATAGGTAGTGCACTCTGGAATGGACCATAACATGTTTTAGAGGGTGCCAAAGGCAAATGTTTTTATAGCAGCAGTTTTGTATACATTTTAGCGATTTCCTCAACATTTCAGATACGAAAAAATATGCATCACTCGACGTACTATATACTTTTTTGGTTCTGCATGTGCAATATAGTTCTTGTTTCATCATGATTAGTAGAATCAATCACTTGCTAGATAAGCAGCTAAATTTGGTCTGACCAACTTGAATACCTGCTTGACGTAGGAAACTGTGATGGCTTAGATACCTGGCTACTGGTCAATCACTTTCTCGATAAGCAGCCAGATTTGGACTGACCAACTTCCGAGCCTGAACAGATTTTGAAAACTCCATGTCTTCTTAATGGCAACTTGACGTCCGTCCATTAGACGTGCTGCCGTATTGTAGATGTGGTGGATGGGTGTACCTCTTCAGTTCAGACAGTCCCTGTGACAACCTAAACGGACCTTATGTTGATTTGACGGCCTTAAGAAATACTGGTACTGCCTGCGGGATCTACTTCTTCAACACCAGGTGGCCAGCTCGATTTTGACGGGCATAAAAATGCGTAGACTCTGAGAATAAAGCTTATCTGAATGGCATTAAAAGAAATATCAGCCCATCAGTAGTTGTGAGGTTCCTGTGGGAAATAGGCATGAGTTGCAGTTAGACAATTGTGATTCTATGGATTATGGATGCCCAAACTTTTAAGATTTTAATTTGAGTTCTAGCATTTCCTATTTTGCAATGTAAGTTTTCTTGCGTATATCACTAAGAAAGAAAAATATTAATTTTTACTTTTTAGTGCATTTTATTTACAAAAGTTATTTATGTTAAAAGTTTTTTTTTAATATATTTTATTTTCATATCAGTTTTGTCTTGTTTATATATATAAATTTTTCAGTTTTTCAATTTAATTTTTTTTTTTTTAATTTATTTACATTTTCCTTTGAAACTTACCAACTAATTCTCCATCGTCAAAGGACTGTAGATACTTTAAGCCATTAAATGATTTTGAATTTTAATTTGCATTAATGTCAGCTTTAACATCTTTTACTAAATCACACGTATTTAAATATTTTATATAGATAGGCAGTAGGCACTCTTCGAAATATAAGACATTAAGTCCCGGTGAGAATCAGAGTGGCGTTAGTAAATTTTGCATAGATGTAGAGTAAATTAATGTTTCGCACCTCAGACCATAAAAAGTATGAACATCTTTTGTTGAAAATGACTATGAAACACTGCCATCAGTAGCTGTAACCAGGGCCTGAGAGACCTTACATGGGGCTTGAGCTAACCAGTAAAATGCGCCCCCCTCCCTGTCTTTAAATCATAAAAATATGTCAGCTAAATAATAAAACATTACAAAAGGTTTATTAATTTTAATTAAATGAAATCTTAAACCTTATTGGCAGTAAAATTTTTCAAAATATAGTATTGCTGTATAATCTTAATAACTGGACTGAGTGAGGAATGAAATGAACCAACAATGAGTCCATTATTCGCGCAATGTTACAATATTTATATGAAGAATTGATAATCCGTTTAACCTTTCTTGAGACATTTGTTAAATCTATTAAAATTCGTTACTCTTTTTAAAACGCTAAAACTCCTTTCTGCGGAACTAACGGAAGCTGATAAGCTCAAAAATATTCTTAGTGCTAAAAAACAAATTTGGAAACAATTCAATCAAACTTTTTTCTAGTATGATCTGTTGCAAATTTGCTGGAGTTAATTCTGAATTAAAGTTGGTTGTGTAAATTTTCTTCATAAAACTCAATTCGTCGCATATTTTATATGAAATTTCCTTTGAATATTTCTTTTGTAATAAATGCGTTGAGGTTTTTATTTCCTCTTCATTTAAATCATCGAAAGTCCATATTTCACGTAAGGATTTAAAAAGTCTTCCACTCTTGATTGCTCCTTCATGAATTCGGCTAGCTGTTCATACCTGCACTGTGCTGTCAAACTAGAAAACTTGAGTTCAACACAAACATTGGAGAACCAATTCACTATATAATTTCACTGTAAACATGGACAGAAAAAATAGGAACGAAGGGATTGAAAGAAATTGAATGAAAAAATGTATCAAATCCAGTTGCATGTAGAGGGTGGTCCGTAATTAATTTTGATATTTGACACATTAGTAAGTTTTAGTTAATTTTTAATTGTGTCTATATATCTTTTTTTTTTTCAAAGAATCAAAGGCGGGAAATTTTGTGTGTAGCAACAGGATAATGCTATTCCATAGCTTAGGACAGGGGTTCCCAAACTCTTTCATTTCACGGCGCACTGTATTTCGTCATGTCGACCTTTTCAAAATATGTGTGAAATGACACTGGGTGTGTTCAGCTCAGCTCAACTGTTGACACTAATCACAAAACATGTTGAGTATGCTGGAAGTCAACCGTTGAGTTTCATCTGAACGTTTTGCTGACTGTAATTAAAACATAACCGAAGACAAAATAACCAAAAACAGCACACGTTTTGTACACGACCTTCTTTATCTGTAAGCACGGACCCGTTCTCCAAAACTAATTCGTAATTCTTTATATTTAATAACATTTCCATCGTATGATATTTATTTGAAAGAAGATTTGACAGCGCTTACAAATTAAGCGTAAATAACCGCCTCTGCCTACTATACTCAACAGTTGAGAGTCAGCGGAAGGACAGCGATTCGACTGAACGCCACCGCTTAGTCAGCAACTCACAAGTTGAGCTGAGCTGAACACACTCACTAATAAGGCATAGAAATTAAAACATTTTTTTTTTTTTTTTTTTTAAATGAATAATATAATATAATTGACAGAAAAATTTGGAAATACAAAATGTGAGAACTTTAAATGACAAGTTAGTTAATGTGACGTGTGAGCTTGCTGATCTTCATACATTTTTTCAAATCTCAGAATAAGACTGGATACTGCTACTATTATTATTACAGCTATAGCTGAAAATTCGGCTTCGCATAAATAGGATAAAAGGAATGAAAATTCTTAAAGCTTTGACTGTTATCCAAAGTTCCACCAAATCGAAACAAGGAAATTTTATTTTAAGGTTATTGTCGCAAGAGAGTTCAATGAGAATCTGTTCTTCTTGCAAAGTGTATATTCTGATGGAGCTTGAGCATGGAAAGGATTTTAGATTCACGAAAATTTTTTGACATTATCTTTCTCAAAGTATTTTGCAAACCATTCAGTGAGCCTTCGAAAGATGATTCGTGAAATGGGGGACAACAAGTCTTGTTCAGCCACACTTCAAAAGAAGAAATTACCAAGATTGAAATCTGTTTGTTTCAAGGTAAACAACGATTACTTATTGCCTGGAACTTCCCCAAGGTCCAAGTAATCCCTCCAAAATGAAAATAATAAAAACATAGGAACGAACAAACGAATTAAAAGTTTTATTTATATTATGAACTTTCTACAAAATGAACAAAAAGGAAAGGGTTATTTTTAAATTTAAAAAAATAATAAAGAAATAATTCACCATGGAAACATGAAAAAAAAAACTGAGTACACTGGTGAATAATCAGAACCAAAGATTACCTAATAGGAAGATAGGAAGCAGTAGAGCAAAATTTGGAAATTTTTGGTGTTTTTGTTTTTTAGAATGCAACAAGTAATTTCATATACTTTCGTCTTTTGCATTAATGGCGAAAAGAAACTTGGTTATGCATTATTGTAGTACAACTGAGACAACGAGTTAAAAACAGAAATCGAAAGAACGTAGGATTACCCGAACGACAAAATCTTATTGAAGCCCTCAAAATCCTATCAAACTTTTCAAAATAATGTACTACCACCATTTTTAAGAAAAAAAAAAGATAAATTTCACTTTTCCCAAGGTGCTGAAAGGAGATATAAAGTTCCTCTCAAATAAAATTCTCATTTTTCCCGAAAATATCAGGGAATCCAGCATGACTTTCTACCACATAATCTCTTCACAGCAAAACGAATGTGAACAAAAGAATCAAATATCATAGGATTACAGGAACAACATGTGTCCATTACAGCAACAACATGTGACTAAAATCGTGTCAATATTTCATGAAAACCGGTTTTCATAAAAGCGCGGGAACATTTTATGAGAGTAATAAGACGTGAAAACTTCGCCCCTTCTCATTTATTTACGAAAGTGAATCATTTGCCATTCTGTTTCGTTGCATACAATTTGCGCTTTCACATTTTTTATCTTTATTTATAAAAGTTTTAAAGTTTTTTTTTTCTCTTGCTGTGTACATTTTAAATGTAAAACACTCGGAAATCTCGCCTGCTTTTTTATTTATTATTTTTAAGTTAACTTTAGCATTACCCATCACAACACCGCCGGTACAGAATCAACATGGCCGACTCTGTTATAAAAAGCCGACGCGGCATAGCATCAGCCTCTGTCGAAAAGTCTGCCGGCCCAGATAACATTTCCAACAACGTTATCAAAAACCTCCCACCCGTCGCCATAAAATTTCTGACAATTATCTTCAATAATTGCCTCAATAATTCATACTTTCCTAATGTCTGGAAAACCGCGCGCATAGTTCCAATCCCCAAAAAAGGAAACTCGAAAAACCTTAATGAGTTCCGACCAATCTCTTTTCTGTCCAACATGGGAATACTTTTCGAAAGAAATAGTCCGTCAACACATTGAAAATATCTGCCTCGACCTAAATATCAGGCAGGACATCCAATTCAGCTTCAAGCGCCAGTCCTCAACTTTTCACGCTTTGCTCAAATTCCTCTCTGATTCTACAAACGCCCTCAACAAAATGAAGCAGACAGTAGGCTGCTTCCTTGATGTAGAGAAAGCGTTTGACTCAGTCTGGACAAACGGGCTAATATTCAAAATTATAAACCTCGAGTTTCCGCCTTATCTCCGCGGTATACATAGCTTTCTGTCATCCCGGAATTTCTACATAGAAATCGAAAATGTCAAATCTCAGGCAACATCAGTCATTGCTGGTGTCCCCCAAGGTTCTGTCCTCGGACCAACTCTCTTCAATCTTTTCACCTATGATCAGCCTGCTAATGACTCAAATTCCACCACACTACTCTATGCTAATGACTCCGTTACTTATGCCCACTCCATGTCAGCCAATTTCGCTGCTACCAAAGTGGAGCGGCATGTCCTCAAACTCGACGAGTTCCACAGAAAGTGGGGCATCAAAATAATTCAACACGCTTAAACTTATTCGATATCATTTTTCTTTCTATTAGTATTAGTAAACAATATACATAATTATAAAGTAAAAGGTGGTACAATGCTATGCACAATTTTTATGGTACATTACTATGCAAAATTTTTCTGCAAAAATTTAGTTATTTTAAAATTGATGACAAAAAAATATTTTTATTTCAGCTACAGTTACCATGGATTTAGTGGCCCCTCCGTGGGCTTAAGGGCCGTGCGATATGGCCCTCATGCTCCCCCGCCCCCCGCCCCTCTATCTAACCCTGACTGTAACTGTAAATTTTGACTTACTTCATGATGCTGTTTAGAGGGTGATCGTTAAGAAGGGAGAATTTGGTATTTTAAAAATTATTGACGTACGCCACTATGATTCTCACCGGCTCATTTTAGTCTTCAATAATTTCAATTAGAGAAATAAAAATTTTCTCCATATTTTGTTGTTAATTTTTTCAAATTTAAATAATTCATGTAAAATTCTCTAATTAATGAATAAAACGAACAGACCCAAAACCAGCCCATGACCCTTTTGAGGAATTTTCCCTGTTCACATTTCTTTTTTTTTTTTTATTTAACTTTTCATTAACACTCCATTCCAGCTCCTCCGGTATTAGTCCCCATTCTAAATGTTTGCGGTAGCACTGAAATGCCATAAATTTCAAGTATCATACCTAAGTAGGTAGTTTAGGTATATATGGAGGTCAGAGGTCCTTAACGAATGGAATATGTTGTTGAAATAATCAAATTTATGACCTGAAACTGGGGGTAGGCATATTAAAAGCCCTTCATAAGTCAGAACTAGTCGTCGGCATTTTAATTACCGAAACTCCTCAACACCTTAATGAGCTTGATGAAAATTTGTAATGAAAATGGAAAGAGAGAGGTGTAGTTTTGGTGTCGAGAATCTTATTTAGATCCTGATTGTTCTATACAGGCATACTTGTGGAATTATTAAAATCAACCGCAAGTACATAATTAAAACGTAATCACCTGTGACGTAATTATGCGTTGTTTTATTTTTGTTATGGTGTTTGTGATATATATTGTGGGGGAGGTAAAATATTTAATTTTGGGATTACTATGTATAGCACTCATGGGGTTTTGGTGGTTATGTGTAGGGTTGAATATTTTTTGAAAATGTATTAAAAATCTACAATGATTATTGAATTCAAAGTTGAAAAGTAACAGGGTAATAAATCTGTTTATCCAAATAAATACTGCTCATCTATAGCGATTACAAATTAAAAACTTTCATTTCATTTTCTTCCATTTTGACAGATACTTAGAGAATTTAATAAATATTTGATATAAAATAATAGTAAAACTCATGTTTCTTGCAAGCTGGAGTGTAGTTTTTTTTATCCGCATTGACTTACGAAGGTTTGTGTCTGGGTACTGTTGATGCACTATACCTAAAAATGAACAGCCAGAGGCTGTCGCTATGACAGCTGCTGGGAGTCAGAGCGACTGATATAAATGTATGAACTACTGATCGAGATACGAGAGGCAAGTCAACCCTATGTAGACTCGATGTCCACGAAGAATATGACAGTAAACATGTTTAGTCGTAGAGGTGCTACTGGAAGTCAATCGGAGAAACTGTAAGACTATTCCAACCGTCAGTTCAATGACTGTGTGTGTTCCCATACCAAACTTGACTCTATTGAGGTTTTGGGATGCGGGAGACACCTCTTGTACATCTGGCTTGTCAATTTTTGACGATGCTGACAACACCTCCTTCTTGAAGAGTGCGCTTAATAGTAAGCTGCTCTGAAATTTAATATTTATTTGATTGAGTTCAAGAAAAAGATTTCATAGACTTCATCAAATGAACAAAGTCCGGAAGGAATATTGTTCGATTTCTTGATTTATTAAGTTGTATTCCTTCTGATGAGATTGTTTTTTTATTTAAAATTAAACATTCGTAATTCTCTGTTGATGTCAATCTTACATTTGTTTTTAAATCAGGCTAAAAAACAATTGTATTTTTTTCGAACATCATAGCCCACCTAGCTAATTCCAATGTGTGTGTCATCAACAAGGTGTATCAAAGTGTTTGGACTACAATTTGTTTACCGTGGGTACAGCATTTCAGAAGGCATCGGGTGTACGGTCTGGAACGAATGTGTCTTGTCGCCACATTATCTCCCTCTGGACTGAAAAAAATGCCATTCAGACCTTTAAAGTAGTTAAGTACATTCATATACCTAAGCGTTAGTACCAGTACCAGGATCTGGGGCTTCTTTCATAAAAATTGACAAGTGCTACAAGTGACAATTGTCAAGTTGCTGATTCGTAAAAATTTTGATAATTTTGTAAAATTGTCGGAAAAATTCAAGTACCTAATTGCCAAATTTTCGAATCATGACAAATACAAGCTATTCCCATTAAAATGTTGGCACTAGTTCTGTGACGTAATTTCGTGACTAATGTATATACATTTCTATGGGAAAGACTGAGATAGCGCAGAGAGTATTGTGTTCTCTGTACGGTGCTTTCCTATACATTTGCACGATATTTCGTCAGTAATGGCGGAACGTTGTTCATAATGGGAATATCTTGTATTCTATATACCTTGATTGAGCGTAGGTCGTGCATAAATATAACTGTGACAATTGCCCAGATGGCCTTGAAGCCGTGGACATATCCTTATTTTTTAAGATATGCTAAAAATAACTAATGTTTCTAAATAAATAAATAAAAGTGATAAATTGGAATTAAATCTGTTTAGAAAACAAAATGAAGTACATTTTTGATATATATATGTATGTATTTGCATGTATATGTGTTTTCTTTTATATTCAACTCAGAATTGTTCGCTTTCTCCAATTCTGTCATATAGTATCCCGAAGATACTTCCAGTCCTTGCTAGAGTCTCCGTTAAGCCAATGTACTTTTTGTGTAATTTATTCTCGTTTTTTTTTAATTTTTATTTCATGGATTAATGTTTCAGTGAACTTTCCAAATAAAATATCTGTACTTTGCTAAATCAATTTCAAAACACTTATTTTTAAATCACTTATAATTTTATTGTTTCAACACTGTGCTCAACTATGTCACAACGAATCTGTCAACACTTGACAAATGTCATTTTTCGCAATAACTTTGACAATTCTTCAAAATTTTACAACGACAAAATAAAGGGTTTTCCAATAAGAGGTGTTATTTTGATATTCAAAGAAAAATGCCATTTTTTGAGATAAATGATCGGATCTTTATTTCATTATAAAGAGGAGGGTATGCCGTTAATAATGGAAAATAACATCAGCCAAATGACCACCACGACCACGCCTACAGGACCATATGCTTTTCATGAAATTTTCCATAACCAAATCGCAAAGTGGCTGCCCTATGTCCTCGATAGCCTCACGAATTCCATCTTTGAGGTCTTGAATCGACGCTGGGCTGTTGGCGTAGACCTTCTCTTTCACGTGGCCCCAAAGGAAGAAGTCGCAAGGTGTTAAGTCACAAGATCTCGGTGGCCAATTGTGATCACCTCTTCGAGGATAACACGGTCCGGAAACTTTTCCCGTAAAAGATCAATGGTTTCGTTGCTTGTATGGTACGTAGCGCCGTCTTGTTGAAAGTAAACGTTATCCAGATCAATACCATCCAATTCCGGCCATAAAAAATCATTAATCATCTGTCGATAGCGCAATCCATTCACCGTAACTGTTGCTCCAGCCTCATTTTCGAGAAAGTAAGATCCAATGACCCCGTGGGACCATAAACTGCACCAAACAGTCACACGTTGAGGATAGAGAGGCTCTTGGGTTTTCCGAGCCTCAGATGCTACAATTTGGCTTGTTGACGAAGCCATCGAGGTGGAAATGGGCCTCATCACTCAAGATGAGTTTTCGATGGAATTCCGGATCATTTTCGTGCATTTCAAGGACCCAATCAGCAAAGACTCGACGTTGTTGCTGATCGGCCGGCTTGAGTTCTTGTGTTAACTGAACTTTATAAGCCTTAAGACCCAAATCTTTATGCAAAATACGGTGTAATGACGTTTGTGGAATGCCTAATTCCAAAGAACGACGAGGAATGGACAAACCTGGGTTTTCTTCAACACTTTCGGCTACAGCAGCAATATTCTCGGCTGTTCTTGAGCGACGTGCACGGGTTTTATTCTTCACATCACTAACTTGTCCCGAATTTTTCTACCAATTTCTGTATTGCGAGTTTTACGAACCGTCTCTGCCACATTTTCACCATTTTTATAGTGAATTGTAATAATTTCAATGCGTTGTTGAATGGTGTATCGTTCCATTTTTATTAATGGCGTAGGTTCTACTTGTCAAATGTCAAAAAATGACAGCTCCAAAAGTGACATCTACCGAAATAGCGGGCTAATTAAAATAACACCTCTTATTGGAAAACCCTTAAGTTGCGATTATTTTGACTTTTTTTTTTCATTATAATTAACTGACAATTACGTCAGCTGTCAAACTTTTTTGAAATGAAAATTTGTGAGACAAGTACGACAAATTTGTAACAATGTCACTTTTTATGAAATAGGACTACAAAAAGTACAAGTCTCGGTAGGTACTTAAACATTTTCAAGTACAAATTCAGGTGCTGGTACTCGTACTGGTAATCATAAGCCCCCATATACATACAAATATCGTCATAACGCGAAGTACTTCAGCTATTGTAAATTATTTAAATATGCTTTCTAATAATAATAGAGGCTTGTTAGCAGGCACAGTAACGGTCATCATTAAAAAAAATTAAATTGCAGTCGTTGTGCAGTGTTTTTTATTTTTAAGTTCTTCAATAAATTTAATTAGTTAATCTGTTTTTTTTTTATTTATTTTTGTTAAATTATTCACTCCGTCTCTGATTGATATGTACAGATCCGTTGTCATCTTTACTTCCATTTCTTGATCCGCCTTAAATAATTAACAAGAACTTAGGTATGTACTTGGCGGTATGTGGTATTTTGTGTGTACTTAGGTACTTATGACGTACTTATGTATAATAGCTGATATGTGGGACTTATATGTAAGTACCAGTACAGTGGCATCAAACTGTGGTAAATATAAATGGCATAACTTAGAACGTAAATACTTGCATGATAAACTAATGACATTGAACTTGAGCTATACAACCTACATTTAAGAATTATGAAAAGTTTGAATTGTGTGGAATATATAATTTGGCAAAAGGAAATACTCGAATTTATTAATGAAATTGTGATAAAGAGCATACAGAAGAAAAAAGAAAAATTGAATAACAAATTTGAAAAGTTATTAAAGGAAAATAAATACAAACATGAAAGTGTAAAAAGAGTGCCGGAATATGTGAAGAATATCTCAACTGTACAGTTTGACAATACTTGATAAAGGATTGAATTTTACTCCGAAATCACAAAAAGTAGATATAGAAACCGCAATAGTTGACGTTGAAAGCGCAATAAAGTTTTTACATAACCACGACAAGGAAAACATATGCAAACTAGTAAAACCTGTAATTAAATCCACACTGAATAATAATATCATTCCCAACGAGGATTTTAGGATTATCAAAGAACTACGACAAAAAGATGTATACTACATAAAAGCTGATAAAGGCAATACCCTTGTGGCTATTGACAAAGAGGAGTACAACAACAGAATGATGAATACGATTGCCACCGGAAATTTTGAAAAAATTACATGGAATCCATTGCCAACAATGATTAGAGAAGCAGCTATCATTAATAAAGACCTTTGTAAAGTATTAGAACTTCCTAAGTGGCGCTTATCAATCTCAAACCCAAGACTACCTCAATTATATGGGCTGCCCAAAATACATAAGCCTGGTAATAAAATGCATCCAATTATAGCTAGTATAAATTCACCATCTTATAAGATCCCCAAATTACTTGCCAAGGAGTTCATACCAAAGCCAACCGGGAAGTACGTAAAGAATACCTTTGAATTCGTAGAAATGATAAAAGATCTTACACTAAAGGAAGATGAGTTTATGGTGTCTTTTGATGTTGAGTTCCTCTATCCGAACGTTCCCATACCTGCAGCACTAGAGGTTCTTAATAATTGGCTAGACAACAGTGACATATCTGACTAACATTTTCCATAGAGCAGCAAACCTTTGTATGAAACAAAATCAATTTAGTTATCAAAATGAATACTATAGACAGACGATGGGAGCGAACATGGGAAATCCACTTTCTTGTTTTATAGCTAACGCTTTTCTAGGAGACCTTGAAACTAAATTACACAATGAAGGTAAACTGCCAAGACTTTGGATAAGGTATGTGGATGACGTTTTTTCTATAATGAAGAAATCACAAATATCGAATCTACTAGCAATTCTAAACAACCAATCCATCAAGTTCACAGTTGAGACGGAGCGAGATGGAAAGCTACCTTTTCTAGACACAATTCTGACAAGAAATCAAAATAAAATACAAATAGGAATATATCGGAAACCTACAAACACTGCAAGATATATTACCAACGACTCACACTATTCCATGTCCACAAGATTGGCAGCATTAAATAGTATGGTGTATCGAATGTTGAAAATACCATTACATATACAAGATTTCATGAAAGAATTAAAAACAATAAAATATATTGCTAGTATAAATGGATACAGAGAGAGCGTAATTGAAAAAAATGGTGCAAAAACATTTAAAACGTATTAGAAAAAATGAATGAACGACCTTCTATCAACAGCAGATACCGATTAGAAAAATAGCAACATTTGGATAAATCCAGCTATCACAAACCAATTAACAAATATTTTCGATAAATACCATATACGTTTAGTATACAACAATAATAACAAACTAAAATCTCTCTACTGGGGAACACCAAAGACAAGATAGACAATACAGAGAAATCCGGCATTTATTCGATTGTGCCACGGTTAGAAATTTTCGTATAAATCTTATATCAAAGGGGTATGTATATAAATCCATAAAAATTATTTATCAACTTGATAAATTGCCAATGTATAAAATTCTATAAAGCTTCGAATAACTTTCATCCTCCAATATATGAATGAGTTAATAAGGATTCATATAAATTTAATATTCTGTAGGCACTAAATAGTATAATAAGACAATTTATAAATTTTATAACGTTTTTTATTGAAAAAATTTGTAAAATATTCGTATAGCTTTTATAGAATTTTTCAAATAAACTTGCTTAAATATTTGGATTGAATTTATACGTAAACATATGAAGGAATTTGATAAGGTTTGATATAAATTTTGTTAGCGTATAAATATTAAAATTCGAATGGTTTTGATGTAGGCAAATGTTATATTATATATAGGGTCCGCCAAATAACTTTTTTTTTTTTAAACAGGGCGCAAAACATCGAGTGTAACTTCGGCTGTGCGGCACGTAGCGCCGTCCTGTTGAAACCAAATATTGCCAATATCCTCCTCTTCAATTTTCCTGAACAAAAATTCGTTCAACATGGCCCGATAACGATTGCCATTGACTGTAACGGCCACTCCTTGCTCATTTTCGAAGAAAAATGGCCCAATTATGCCTCTGGACCAAAATCCGCACCAAACAGTGACTCGTTTTGGGTGTATCGGCTTTTCAATGTATGCGTGCGGGTTTTCTGTGCCCCAAATGCGACAATTTTGCTTGTTTACATACCCGCCAAGATCAAAATGAGCTTCATCCGAAAAGATGATTTTTTTGGCAAAATCGGCATCTTCTGTAAGTCGATCGCAGGCAATATTTCCCAGCGTTGTTCAAGCGTATACACAACCATATTCGTTCAGCGGAAGAATAAAACTAATTATCTGTCAAATCAGACATGAGCTAAGTGTTACCATTCACGAAATAAGCACTAGTTGAAAAAAAAAACGTTAGATGGCGGACCCTATATATATTTATTTATTTATATATAGATTATATAAGGTGGCCTCTCTTCTGAATTTTTAGTATATTCCTTTTCCATAAGTCCACACTATACAAAAATTCTTAATATTTATATAGAAGAGAAGTTTGATATACAGCATTACCTTGTGAAAAGTTATAAGTCTCTTAATTGCTTGTTCATAAGTCAAACGCTTAGTTTTTTTCTTTCCATTAGGAAGGGGAGGCAGTAATCTTAGAACATTAACCCTTTGAGTAGTGAGTTAATTTTTTTAGCATACACGTCCCAGGAGTGAGTTATTTTTGCATTTTTCGATAGATTTCGCAAATTGAACGGAGTGTTCTTTTTTGTGGTGGGGGGAACGGTTTTTCTCAAAATTTAGTGTGCATGTTCGTCTCGACGCCGCACATCTTTTGGTCAAGTCGGTTTTGCGTGGGGTATTTCTCTTCCGACGGGGGAAAGGGGTAAAGTTTGAAATGTTTTGGTTATATCTCCTGAACAAAGAGTCGCAGACAGTTCATTGATGTCTTAAATGAGAGCTGCCGTCCTAAGCTAAAGATAATATTAATCGGGTCACTGTGTGTTGTGGGGAGGGGGGAGGGCGGAGTGGGGGACATTAGAGGGATATTTAGTTTTTCAATAATAACTCAGCCATTTGTCCTCGGACCATAGGGGTGTGGGTTCAAACTTCTTCTCAGAAAAGAACATATTTGAATTTGTACTAGATTTTCCAAAACGTACCAGAACAAACTTTGACACCCCCCACAGTATATTTTTGATTTGTTTTTAAAACGACATCTTTCTTTATTTTTGCCCTTTTTCCCTATACGCGCTTTTTTAGTACTTCCCTTTTTTATATTCTAACTGAAGTACTAGATTTTTTGCACCTTAGATCGGCACTAACTCTGTAGGATTACCTCTAATTGCAAAACTGATTTCTGCATGTGCATTTCATTAGAATAAAAGAAAATGTGTTCCATGTGTTCCGAGTTTCGGAATCGTAATAATTCCAGGAAGGGTTTCGACGGCCGCACAAATGCAGAGATGAATATTTTTCCCGGAATAATGTATGTACACCCATATTTTTCTCTCTCAAAAACTAAGCCGAACTTCATTGCAATTTTTTATACATAGCTAGATAAGGCTTCTAACTTCAAAATAAAAATGTAAAAAAAAAGTGCTAGAAGTCCTCAATAGTAAATAATACTATTTTTTTGACAAAAATACTATTATTAACAAAAAAAAATTTTCGTTCGGTGCTGCTTTATTTTTTTATGAAAAAAATATAGCATTAAGCTTCATTTGGCATTTGAATCAGAAGAATCGGTTACTCCGTTCGCGAGATATGATTTTTTGAAAATGACGTTTCATCTTAAAATCACGTAATTTCTTACCCCTAGCGGTGGCGGGGCGGAGGGGGGGGGGTGGTTGAGGAAAACAAAAAAATATGAAATAATATACCTATAAACATCATTGTTAGAATTATACAAAAAAAAAAAAAAAACCCGCCCAAAATGGGCTGGACCATGGCTAGACGTACATGTACGGCGATACTCTATCTGGATCACCAGAGGCTGGCCGTACATGTACGGCGATACCGCTCAAAGGGTTAATTACCGATAGAGTACATGTATCCCAGTCTAAAGAAAAATCATCAGATATTTCGAGTACATAGAAGCTAAATGCTTACCTTTTCCTCTTTCGGATTCCGTATATAAAATTGTACTACCACTTTTTTTTAGCAATACTAAAAATGTATGTTTGAAATTTCGACCATTCCAAAATCAATGATTTATTACAGCTGTGCGATAATTCAAAATCAAACGCTATCTGTAAAAAAATATTCTCAGAATAGTTATGAAAAAATTTCAGTTGTATTGTTTACCAAATCAGGACATATAAATATGTATCGACAGTTATCGTATATATTGAATATTTCTTCCTTATATCACTTTCTTCTGGCAACTAAAGTTTTTTTTTTCAATTTTAATCGTACAAGGTCTTTTTCATCGGGCAAAGAAGCATTTTTCATATCCTTCAATTCCTTATCAATATGCGTGTCACTTAAGCTTCCATAATTATTCTCTTCAGTACATTTATAAGGTACATTTTTCTCTGAAAATGAAAACTCCTTCTCTAATTTTCGTTTTCTTATGCGATCATTTTTCAGCTTGACTTTAAGGTAACCAGTATTGGCAATATTATGCAGAAGATCCTGAAAGTGTATACAAAAATAATTCAAACTCTTGAAAAATAACAGAGAATTTACCAACTCAGTAGGTCCGTCAGATTTGAGGCAATGTAAAAGATTTACGCAAGATCGTGCAGCAGCTATTTGTTCTGTACGGATCGGTTTAAAACCAAATGCTTCTTAAATGTATGCTGAAAAAAAACGAAATAATTTTTCTTCTTGCACTATCTGTTAGTGATCCCTTTTGTTCGTATTGTTATAGTAAATTATTTCCTCCAGATTTTTTTGCAATATACTCTTTAAAGAACAATTCAAAAGAAATAAAAGTTAACTCGTGATTTCATATAGATAATTTCTTGTGAGCTCACTTCAGACGTTACGATTAGACCTGAACTAATTTTTGCATTTATACACTTTAAAGCACCTGGTATTTTAGAAGGATCCTCTAATTGAATTGAAGATGACGATCACTACTAAAAGTCAATGCATCTACTGAATATATTTGCTCAAAAATCAAATCAAAATATGTAAATACCATCTAAATCGAGAAATATCTTAGTCCTAATTTTAACATAAAAATTTGGCTGCAAGTAATATTGCCTGATATAATCTGTGAAGATCTCAGGTTCTATAATAGCGTCAACGCAGTTGATAAAGCACTCGAAATCATCGAATATAATATCCGTAGTTTGAATAGGTGCAATTACATAAAAATATTGGCAATTAAGATTTTACGTAATACTGGAGGACAAATTTGGGCTAATTTCTTTAAAATCGATAAATTCATATCTTACAGTTAAATATAGAGTGAACACAATACGTTTATCATATGAATAAAAGTCTTTAATACACATTTAAATACTTACATATTACACATGACACATAATTCACTTGAATATACGAAATCCAAATATTCAAGCTCCGCACTACTTGACGTGAACTTTGACACTTTTACGACCCACTTCTCGTTCATATACTCGCACGTTAGAAAGAATCCCGGTTGCATTTTTAATTTTATCTACTGTCAAACACCACATCCGTTAACATCGGCTACTGGATCCAAACTGATACAAATTACCTTAGTAGGTACTGAAATCATAGGAATTGTATGGTATAAAGTCTATACGTAAATCATATGAAATCTAAAATTTTACAGAATTCGGTAACGGTAGTCTGTAGAGCTTATATCTTTTTCGTATTAAATTTATACTAATATGTAATAAACTGGGATTATAAGAAGTCATTTTATTATTTTAATATGTTTCCCTTTAAAAGCTATACAGTTTTTTTTATAAAGACATCTGATCACTTGAACTGATATAATTCTCGTATAGAATTGGTATTGAAATTTTATAAAGTTTATTAATATTTCTTAGATTTATTATTTCAATAGCAAAAATCGAATGTATAACTTTTATTAGTTAAAAGGTATAAATACGTTTATACTTTATACCTAGTCATTTCATAAGTTCTGACACAAATATAAGAAAGGATATTAGAAAAATAAAAAGGCTTTTATTAAAAGTTTTTATATAAATTAATTCACAACCTACACCTACAAATTATTCAACGTGGCCACCCTTAGCCTTAACACAAACCCTCAAACGACGAGGCTGATCATCTATTGAATCACGGACGGTTTCTAAGCTTAATTTCGCCACAGCTTTTATCAAAGCTTGCTTCAAGATTTCTAAGTTCCTGTGGCGGGACGAGCAGACTTTTTCCTCTAAAACGCTCCATATTTTATAATCCAGTGGGTTCAGGTCCGGGCTTCTTGACGGTCAATCTTCATGAGCAATAAATTCCGGAACATTGGTTTGTAACCATGCCTGAGTGGATCTGGCTTTATGAGCAGGAGCTGAATCCTGTTGGAAAACCCAGTGTTGTTGGTTGAACATTGTTGCACTGAGAAGCTTCACTACGTTTTCAAGGATGGTGTCTTGATAAACTTTGGCACCAGTTTTGACACCTTTTTCACAAAAATTGCATCTCTGTTGCACCAAAATAAGACATTCCTAGCCAAACCATTATAGAAACGGGATGGTGGCCACGCTGAATACGGGGAATCGCTTCTTCCGCTTCTTTACTGCTATGTGCATAAGCTCTACTATTTTGCCTATTTACTTTTTCCTCGATGGTGAAAATTTTCTCATCAGTGAAAAGGATGTCCCGGTGTTTGTTGCTAGCGTATCGTCGCAGAAGCTTTTTTGATATTTCCAGTCGTTTTTTAAAGCAGGTGTCAAATTCTTGACATGCTTATATCCTAGACAGACTGTGCCCATAATGACTTAATTTGAAATTAAGTCATTTCAAGGAAATGAAGAGTTGACACACTATGGACGAAAATTATTTCATTTGGAATGTCATTGATAGTTCCTCTCGATGTGACTAAAGATCATGGCAGAGTTCAATAATTTAATTAAATGCTATCAAGAATTTTGCAAGTATTTACTGTAGTTGCAAAGCATTTAGTAGAAGACGATTTTTGTTATTGAAAGAGACCAAAAAAGAGAAAAAAAGCGAAAAAGAAATTTCTTTCATGATCAGCTGATGGCTGTCACTGCTAAACTTAGTGGAAAAACTTTCCACTTTCCAATAAATTCAGCTCATTTTAATGACGGTAGATGGCACTTTTACTGCAATTTCACTAAATGGAGTAAAATTTGGTTCATTTGAAAATGAAGCAAAATGTTGCAATTGGGTCCTTGATGGACTTCATTTGTGTGACACACTGCACATTTGACACCATTTAATTAAAAATTAAGTCATTATGGAGACAGTTTGTCTACTGTATTATCTTGCTTATCTTCATCTGCTGAGCCATTATTTTTTGTCGTCGAATCGGATTTCTGCGAATTCGGACCTTTATCGTATTTATGGCGGCTGTTGTCCGTACAGAACGTGGTCGACCGGATCTTGTTCGGTCATCTGCTGAGCTGACCTCATAAATAAAACTACGTGTCAAATTAAGTTGCCGGAGCAATTTAAAAATGTCACTTGCAGAGTAATTGCACTTGTGCAATGCAATGATTGCGATCCGATTTTCCTTCACGGTCCATTCCATTTTAATGCTTAAAGAAAACTGAACTAAATTTTATGTGTGGATCCTAATTCATTGGTGGAATCTAAAAATCGGTGCTGCCACTAGTTCTAGAATACTTAAGTGTCAAAATTTCATTGCTAAAGTCTTGTGTCAGAACTTATGATATGACTAGGTATATAGGTCAAACGAGGAGAAAAATAAAAACCAGATATAAAGAACATATTTCGCAGCTAAAATCCGTTCAACCAATATCAGCTGTAGCCTTGCATATGATCACAGAAGACCACCAACAAATTAACATTACAAAATCAGTACAAATTGAATGCATGGGAGAGCGTGTACATGATGAAATTCAAAAATAAATTAATAAACATTGACCAGCCACCAAAAGCTTCATCCCTTTTTAACTTTGTAAAGGCAGTAGGAATAAATTAAACAATTTTTTGCGTTTGTATGTTTTTAATAATTTTTTTTTACGACAGCAACTGTAATTTTTTCAAGTTTTGTTTAAGTGTAAGTAATTGTAATTGTAATTACAATCACAGATTAGAACTTATATTCATTTAGATTTTTTTACATGTAAGCTTAATTTATTTAACAATTTTGATGACAATAATTGTATTTGCCAATACTAATGAACTCGCACGTAAAGAATCACATACCACAGTGTTAGTTTTCACTTTAAGTATTATAGGAAGCTACTAAAGATGGACGACTAGGTCCGAAATGCATTTAGCATAATTTTCTTCCAGTAATATTTTTTAAAATCTGTGTATAGAGCAATTAAAAGTGGTTTTATTGAAAAAACGTAATTTTCTCGTTTTTATTCTTTAATGTCGAGACTTATACTTGAAAATTTTTAAATACCAGTACCAGGACTTATACTTGATACTTGTACTTAAAAGATTTTAAGTCCAGGTCCTGGTAGTGATACTGATACTTGTAGGTACCTACTTGAAATTTTACAGGTCTGATGCCATCATAATATAAATCCTTCTTTATTTATACAATACAATTACGTTTAATATACACATTGATTCCACATTAACTGTAGATACAAAAATACAAAAGATACACGAAATATCACATAATTTAATTGAAAACTCCAAAGACTTGGATCTTTTGCAGGAAAAGACATGAATTTTGATCTCATTATTTTTCTACTCCTTACTTATCCTAAAAGTTCAAGTGACACATGCTCTGGAGTAGGCGGCAAGTTAAATAAAAGAATCGGTTTCCTTGAAGACTTTCTACAAGTGAGGAAATGTTTTTCTTCGATTGTAAGGAAAAACATATTTCACATACAAACATACATATTTCATTGGAAATCATTTTGTGTAGTATATTTGCTGTGCACTGTATTTTTGTTTTTTTTAATATTGTACCTAGAATAAATATTGTGACTTATCCAAAAACAAGCAAAAATATATTTTCAGTTAAACACAACTCAAATTTCCACAACTTTGTGCAGGTTGGTTAATTAACACCCCACACATACTTATACCACCATTGTTTTTCCAACAAAGTACCTATCCCTAATAGAAGAGACTACCTATGTACATAGGTCCCAAAGCGAAGGCATCAATTTCCTTCTAATCAAAAGTCATGACTTTCCCATCTATCCTATAGACTTTTCGTTGATGTCGTAACAAATAGCGAAACTTCGTTTACTTTTCTCATCAAGTTGATGCTAATGTAGATTTGCGTTTGCAAATGAAATACACTCTTCCCTGCCCTCTCCCCCTCCTAGTCAAGGTTTTCAACGAAATCTTAAGTCAGTGCAGAGTTTTAAGGAAGACGGATTTATATTTCCGATAATACTGGATTTTGGAGGAGGATGAGTAGTGCTTGCGCTATGTCTTTCCACTGTGTAGCGATTTGATTTTCTGCTGTTGAATTTATGGGGGCCGAATATGATGGCTGTGGTGTAAGGATAGAAGAAGAAAAGTAGTCGCGCGTATGACAGAAATTAGATATTAATGCTGTGCCGATATATACATAAATTTATTCTCTATATATAGATTAAAACGGCGGTTTCTATACCTATATGTATAATGTACATACATATGTACATAAATATACCAATATACAGTGAATATACAGGGTGTACCGCACATATAGGATAATATTTCACGAGGTAGGTACTAGAAGTTTGTGGTAATGGTGCGCGACTTTTTTCCCGCACTACAAGAAGTTATAATGGATTTTAACATAACCTCTAAAAAGGGAAGTATTTCGCTTAAGGATTCATAGCGGTTTTTGGTTATTGGTGATGTGTTTTTTTTTTTTAGAGCGTGTATTAACTAAAAGCAAGATTCGGTTTCAGTAATATTAGATAAGCCCTAAAGTGGTGAAATTAAGTAGTTTTCATTTCATATATTCATTGATATAAATCATATACAAGCTGCAAGAACTTACCATAGTTAAGTTAATAATAGGAGAAAATAACAATTAAACGAATTATAGCTAGACTATACGAGTTAATTCACTAAAATAAAGAAATTAAGAATATTGAGTTAATAAAAAAAAAACAAATATCTGAAAAAGAAAAAGTTTGTTATTAAATTATATACAATATAATAACGAATGTGAATGCACAATCCTTAGTTAACAGGAAAAATATACTATATGGCAAAATTTATGCATATTTCAATTTTCAATTTATTTATACTGGTTGACTGTACAACAAGACTTACAATCTTTTTTGTTTGCACAATTAATTTTAGTAACTACAAAATTAATAATTTTAATTGAGTTGCAATGTAACAAAAATATAATTAAAGCTAGGTGACTACGTCACTAACTAATTATCAAGAATATAACATTACAGAGGTGGATAACGAGAGCCGGAAGTGGAAGGAGGTAAAGAAACCGTGAAGAATAAGAGCAGCAACACACATGTAACCATAATCATTGGGATATATTTAAAAATATTTTTAAATTATTTCTGAATCGGCTGGCTGAGGTCGTCCGTTAAATGTCTGCAGGTAGAGAGTTCCAGATATTTTTTTATTTTTTGTATGCACAAAGTAAGAGCGCTGCCCAAGTACAGAGAGAAAGCGAGGAATTAGAAGCTGTTGGTGCCTTTCAGAACGGAGGAAGTTTAAATATTCATAAAGATACCTAGGTTTTTTCGTATATATAATTTTATGCATGAAGATTAAACTCTTGTATGTGCGATAAGTTTGGATGGAACATCCAAATATTTTGTGCTGATACGTACTGATGTGTTCAAAACGTCGCAATCCATAGATGAAACGTACACAATCATTATAGGCTACGTCCAGTTTGCGACTGCATACAGAGTCCAGTGACGGAAACATTAGACTACCATAATTAAAATGGGGTATGACTAAGGTTTTTATGAGCTTAAACCTGGTTTTTATGGATAATAACGCTGCAGTCAACCATAACTGTCGAAGACAGCCTTGGACTTTGCTGATAAGAGCCTTGATAAAGTCGCAGCAGGTCATACGATCATTTAGCATGACACCGAGGTTCCTAACTGTTCTCATGTACGGTAAAGGAGACATACAGCACGATTTACTGGCATTAAGTGCCAGATTATTTTCGATTGACCATGAGTGAATTCGTTGAAGATCATCATTCATACGTTGTACCCCATCCTCGATCAAACCAATCGGTCTATTAAGGTATATTTGGACGTCGTCAGCATACAGATGTACTTTTGAATCTTTAACAACATTAGGGAGATCATTTTTATATAAGCTAAATAGCAATGGTCCCAGAATTGAGCCTTGTGGGACTCCACAGACCAATGGTAAAAGATTAGAACAATCATTCTTTAGTTTTACTTGTTGGAACCTATTAGACAAAAAACTCTTTATACTTGCAATGGCTGACGAAGAGAAGTTATACAAATAGAAAAGCTTTGTTAGTAATTTAGAATGAGTCACACAGTCAAAAGCCTTCGAGAAGTCCAACAGGGACAGCAAACCAATTTCACCTTTATTAAGTGCAAAACGAAGATCTGTAGTCACCTTTAACAAAGCTGTCTCGCAGCTATGTCCACGACGAAAATCAGATTGCCAGCATGACAGAAAACATGAAGTTTCAAGATGACCAATCATTTGTGACGTTATAAGCTTTTCCAGAGCCTTCGATAAAAAGCAGAGAAGATTGATAGGACAGAAGTCTGATGGTAATTCTGGCGAGTTCTTTTTTGCAACAGCAAGTATAGTTGCTATTTTCCATTTGGTGGGAAAAAACCCAGAGGTCAGGCTGGTATTGAAAATATGGGTTACAAAAGGCAATATGATCGGGAGCAAGAGCTTCAAGAAGGAGGGAGAGAGATTATCGGGACCAGTAGCATCAGATCTTATTTTGGATATGGCTCTTAGTACTTCATTTTGGTCGACGTTTCTGAAACTAAAGCCATCACCATTTAGCATTGGAGGTACAACATTATCTATAGAAGATCCGCTGGTTGACGATAACGTATTACTTGCATTGATGAAGTATTCATTTAACTCGTCTGCATCGATGTTACAGACATCTACTGCTTTGTCTCCTTTTATCTGAAGTTTACGCAAGTTAGCCCAGAAATGTTTAGGAGACAGATTGGGATCAAGCTTTTCATGATAGTAGCGGCGCTTTGCACAGCGAACTTTTGATGTTACTAGATTCCGCACATGTACATACATCTGTTTTGCAATATCAGTTTTGAGCCTTTTATATTTACGATACAGGAACTCCATTTCAGCTATTAAAACTCTTATTTCCGTCGAAAACCAAGGACAACGATATTTAGGGCAAATTTGACGTGACTGCAAAGGAGCATGCCTATTTAATAAATAATGTTTGTTGGTATTTAAGATATCCACTTGTTCGTCAACATTTGTACAGTGGTATATTGCTTCCCACGGCAAGGTTGAACCATAAACTCACCGACAAAGGCAGCACTCTACTCTTAGCATAGTTGCAGGAAGGGAATTCCACAAAATTGGTAAGTTGCATAAAGCAAGACAAATATCTTGGAATGAGCACTCTGTAAGAGCATCAGCAACAACGCAAAAAAAATATTTAAATAATAATTATTATCTACATTAATGAAGTTGCTCTTCTCAAAATTCTATAATTATATATATAAAAGTAAATTTTATAATACATACATATAATAGTCCATGGAAGCTTTTCAGATATCTATACCGATTAGTATCTAAGACCTGAACCACTGCTGTTGTTCTACATTCTTCTTCATTAAAATTCATCAAAAAATCTTGCATGAAAACAACTGAAAAAGAAAAACTTAACGAGGAAGGGAGAAGGCGAAAAAGAGGGGAACCATTTTGGTTTTTGCCTGCAGAGGTGGCGGTCGTGTTCGCGCTGTCAACTGAAAAAAAAAATTATCTTTTACGCCAATTTTGTACAAGTTGCACAAATTTTAAATTTAATAAATTTCTGGAAAATTTCTGTCAGACTGGATTGTGCTACTTGTTCCGGAGAAGATAGCAGCAAAAAAAGTCCTTGAGGGTAGGTCTACCTGGATGAATTGTAGAATGAAGGAATACCTAACTGGATTTTGAGAAGGTGATCTAGAGCATTCCCGCTAAAAGACTACGCACTAAATTTTTCAAGAAAAATCAGGTGATTACAAGGAGAAGAGCTACTAAAGGAAAATCTTAAGTTAAGTAAAAACTAAATTGTCATACTGTAGGTATAGATAGGTGTGGCCGCCAGTATTTGTTAAGACAGGGAGCCAAATTAAAAGAAGAAAATAAATAAAAAACAAAAGAAAACAAATAAAGAGGAAAAAATAGTTCAAAACTAATCTGGGGTTTATAAGTCTTCTGCTTCTACTATAGACTGCAAGATGAGTATTTCATTAAGCGGATTAAGGAATATAGAAAAATAAAACCCTCTACGCTTCAGATACGTGTCAATAGTACAGTTTGATTACTTTGTTTCTATAATTGCATGACTCATATTGCACCGTCTAATCTAAATGTACATAACGTAACTGCCCCACAGTTATACCATAAATTAGTAAATATACAGATAACGAATCGAATAGGAAAATTGAAAATCAAAAGTCATAAACATGTTGGGAGTCAATTAAAAAAATTTGAAACGTCTCGCTCGAGTATAAAATCGACGATGCCTCGACCTGATGTAGGAAGGCCTCAATTTTAAATTTACTAGAAACTTGTTCCTTAGAAGTTTTACGCATTATTGGAGGCTGACAAGAGCAGGAAAAATTAATTCTTAATGGCACAAATGAAAATATGTATTGTATCTAAAAATATCTCCAATCGGCCACCAAGACGAATAAAAATTCTACCGAAAAATTTTCTGTAGATTGTTAAAAAAGGAAATTTTTTATTGCACATTTATTCGTCTACACTCATAAAAATTGTTGTCGGCTTTCCTACATTGGGGGCCGGATTCTGTAACACGGAGAGTTAGAGAGATAAGAATTTTCGTTTTCTCCGATTAAAACTCCCTACCTCTCTATTCGCGATTCTCTAACATACTTGGGGAGTTAGGGAAAACGGGACGTGTGAAGTGTCGCAATATTAAAGAACGCCTAACTCTGTGTGGGAGGGTCGTAGAGGATTTGGGGTTTAAAGTCATTGGCGTAACACTTTTTCTAGATGTGTGGGGGGGGGGCAGGTCTCCCAACTTTCGTACATAGGTTTTAACAAACATTTTGTTTGCGAAGAATACCAGCTCAGCTCATGAGTAATCCCAGCTTTTGACCGAAATATTTTATAAATTGCTCTCAGATGTTTATATAATGCCTAGAGCCAATGAAATGTCATAGAATTAAAAAAACCATAAAGTTTCTAAAGTTACAGAGAGTATAGAGAGTGTATAAGTTACAGAACCCACAAGAAACATAATCTAAATTCTAGAATATAATTTCCGCTAAAATAGCTATGCACACAAAAAATAATTCTAATAAAAATAAAAAAATAAAATAATTCTTCATAAAATAATTCTCATTTTACAAATCGGAGACATCGCGTCACTATTTCTGTAATATCTAGTCTTCTTACGTGGAACCTTAACTCCGCTCTCAAGAAAGCAAAAAGAATAGATCACTCAACACTTTTAATCTATTGCAAATTCAGGTACGTGTGCACATTTGGGGCGATTTTAATAAGAAAAACTTTTGAGATATGGCAGTTTTTGTCGAGGTTGCGATGTTAAGGTCAGAAGAACAACGAACAGTTTTCAATTGTTTCCCATTCTTTATTATAAGTCTCGTTGAATGTTATTGAACACCCGGTACAGAGTATGATGCATCACTTACATATCAGTTAGTATGAGTCATCAGCATTCAATCAATTTTTGGATAACTAGTCAGTCAAGACCAACGGCGTCGAGTATTTACGAAATAGTTTTAGTCGGACATTTAAATTATTGTGAAAATAGATTAGTACAAAATGTAATTGACAAATTGAGTGAAAATGCATTTTTTCTTTAATCCCAATGAACCCAAGCGACGCTCATCTATTCCCTACAGTCCATTTTAAATATCCAACGCGATTTAAATTTTTCACAAAACCCTAGGAAGTAGGGTTTATTTGAAAAATAAAATAAAATTAGCACGATTTTAAAAGAAAAATACATAAAAGAAAGTGGTGTCGTTTAATTAACAGAGACTTTTGTTTTCCAGATCCCCTCCTTTGTTTCTCTCTTGTATTAAGGAAAATAAATCAGAATCGTCAAGTTCCATACACGATACTGATATGATAGTGACGACCTGCCTAATGCCCAGTATTTATTCCAAGTACCAAGTATCAGGACCCATACTTCAAATCTTTTAAGTACAAGTACAAGTTCCGGTACTGGTACTTAAAAACTTACAAGTACAAGTCCAGGTACTGGTACTGGTACTTATAACGTTCAAGTGCTTTTGAAAACTCAAATCAGAGATTTTGAAAATCTATAGCCAGTTAAATAACTGGATGAGGTTTCATTTACGAAATATCATAAAATATTGTATAAGCTTTTGCCGTTTTAATTTCTACGTAATTTTGGAAGTTGTTCATACAGTATTGGAGTTTACCTTTAGCAAAATAAATGTCACATCATTACATCTGCAGAGGAAGAGAGCAGATTGTGGCACTTGCTTGCCTGAGAAGGTTAGCAAAGATTATCGATTCGGCATGTCAATTTCTGTCCTGCTGTTACTCATATATTGCGCTAATTTTCTTTCTATTTTATTGAAGCCGGTAAGATTTCGTGAGACCCTGTCGAGATGCAGATATTATTAGAAGGCGTATTTAAATAATTTATAAGAGCTGAAGTCGTTATGGCGGTATTTGTAGTAAGTGCGTTAAATACCGGTATCGGGACTTGTACTTGAGAATTTTTTGAGTACTAGTAGCGGGACTTGTACTTAACATTTAAGTCCAGGTCCTGGTACTAATGCTTAAGTACCAATGTACTTAAATACTTTACAGGTCTGAAGATAGATACACATTTTATATCAATTATTTAAGTTTCTATTAAGCACTAATAAAGAGGCAGTTAAAGTATGTATACGCTTTAGTTTACGTTTTTTTTTCTGTGTACTTATTTAGCACCTGTTGCGCTGTTAGTTTGTTTTTAATTATCTCATTTTCAGTATTTATGAGTGCCATGTTTGAAAGCCTCTCCTGAAGCAGTTGCTCTTAACCAAGTTTTAACTCGATGGAAAAGCTCCGTTCACAGCCGGCGGCGGGCTGACAGGAAAACCCAGAGCTGCTTTCAGCTACTTGCATAAATTTGGGCAGAAGTCTTTATTGATTATTTCATTTTTGCTTCAACCTGTAAGGTGGAAATTTCTACATTGAAAACATTTTAATAATTTTGTACAAATGCCTCTCTATGTTTCAGGCACAACTTTATAAATGAGTCAACTGACTGTGGCAAAGGTAGAACTTTAAACCTATTTTTGAAGTTATTGATAATGTTGTCCATCACTTGGTTGAAATATGTATCTTTCAATATTCGGATGGTCTTGGCCTTGTATCTGATGGAACTAGACTAGATTTTATCAGAAAATGTTTTGCTCTCCCTGGTTGCCTTCTCCTTTTCGAGACTCGAGTCGATTCTAGACAAATTTAAGGTTTTTCTGTGAATTTCTAGGTTTCCCGAGGTTTTTATTGTCTAGAGTGCTAATATAGTTTTATTCCATAATGTAACTTAATAAGAATATTATTGGATTTTTTAATTGCGCAGTAAATATTTCTTCGTTATAAAGATAATCCGCCTTTATTACTGAATCCGTTGGGATTAGAATTGAAAGAGATTCAAAAAACTTTTTTCCGGAAAATTAAACAAAGTTTTACGAAATTTTTAAAATTTCATTGACATCAATTAAAATTTCCGTACAAACTGTCAAAATAATTCTGCATGATTTCTCCTACGGATCACGCCTTTGTCAAAATTAAGTGGAATCGGGGCAATCTCAAAATAGTTTTTAAAAATTTTAAAGCCTTTTCGATTCTGATCCGAACGGATTCAATTTAATGTTTTTTTGGGAGTTTTCATAATTTCCTAGGGTGGGGGGCAGTCGGCATTCTGAGGGGGGCTCTCCCTGGATCCTACTTAGTTACGCTAATATCTAGATTACAAAAATATAGGTGAACAATTTCTGTGGGGGGGGGGGCTCGTACCACCCCTCATAGGGGTTTGTCCAAAATATGTCATGTTTGGTATCAAATTAAAGAGGGAGGAGTGGGGTAATCGAGTGTAGTTTGTTGTTGATCATCATAACTGAAGTTTTACCGCCGAAAGACAGTACACCCCAGTTCCTATATTTTGCACATATGTCTTCCCTTCTTTGTTTCACATCCATTAGCACTCTGTTGTGAACGTTTTTCTAATGGAAAGCGAATTACCACTACCACTACTAATTTAAAAATTCCTATGTGCCTAGGTATCTTTACAAAACACAACAAAAACAGCCGAAAGTTTTGTCGAGTGGAATAGACAGTTTGATATGTTATAAATTCCCCGAGTAACGGAATTCCGAATAGAGAGTTATTATATGTCAAAAGAACTCTTATCTCCACAACTCTCCGTGTTAGTGAATTCGGCTCCAGGTCGAGACATCGTTGATTTTATATTGGAGGGAGGCATTGCTGCATAAAAATTTGACGAAAGAAATTTCAAGTAAATTTCTAAGGAAAAAATGTGGCCTTGCGTTTATCGGGTCGAGGTATCGTCAATTTTATATTCGAGAAAAGTGTTGATGATTTACGTCTACTTACCCAGTCTTTGTATGACATTAGTTTGTCCATGATTAAATCATTTCTGCCTTGCTCTGGTAAAAAATAGGAACTTGGGTATGTGCCTGAGCATTAGGAACATTTTCTGTTGATGGCAAAATTTCTTAGCTACAATTTTCGTCGTAGCTAACTAACTTGGTTACCAGAAATGTTGATAAGGTTTTCATTTTTTTTATATGCGTTTTTTATATGGTTATACCCTAGCATAGACTAAGTATAAAACATAAATAATTTGGTATGTGCATTCAGCGCCATTCCACTATAGTGGCGAGTGGATTGGATTTAAAATAGCCTTGCTTAAGAAAATGTGCAAAAACGCAGAAAGGATTACATTTTCGGTACAGAGTGTGATATAGGTAATTTTGAAGCGAAGATTTTGATCTTCTTGAATCCAATATAAAAAATTGGTATTGATGATGTATAGTAGTTATATAAAAAAAAAACGAGTTAAAATTCCGAACTTTTTAATTTGTTGCTTCATTTCAAAACGGAGGTGTAGAAAAGAAAAGTTCACAAACCATTGGAAAGGTCCAATGATTATCTATCTAACAAATTTCAGAAGTTACAGGGTGATTTATTAAACATATGAAAATATCTTTAAGTTCCGCTATTTCGGAAACCGCTAGGATTTCCCCTCCCCAACCCATACAATTTTTTGCTTGGCTAAGCATGGTCTAACCACCCCATTTGGGTGCTAAGCCGCTCACAGTATAGCCTCTATATAGAAAAACCTACATTTTCAAAAGCGGCATCTTGCGGTAAATAGCAAAATCACAAAACTTGAAGTAGAAACCCTCATGATTAGTTGTGTAATATCTCTTAAAGCCTGGTACGCTGTTCAAGCGAAAATTTCGCTTGCATTCTGGGCATATAATTCTACACGGAAAAAATTTGTGGAGAACATGGAAAATCACAAATTAAATATATGTGCCAAAGCGCCAAACATGAAACGGTATCAATAATTAATCTGTCAAATTTTCAGTGCGAAATAAATGTCTGGATATATAAATCGCTGCGGAAAAATGTCTCCACTCCATATTAGCGCCATCTGCATTCCACGACCTAAATATTGATCTTTTCTTTCGAACAGCGTACTACTTTACGAAATCTCAAACCGAAATTTTCGTGGCACTTTTCGCCCACATGTTTTTTACATAGATTTTGTATGGGAAACGAAATTTTCGCTTGAACAGCGTACTAGGCTTAACGGTCAACCTTCTCCACCGAATAGATTTTGTATGGGAAACGAAATTTTCGCTTGAACAGCGTACTAGGCTTAACGGTCAACCTTCTCCACCGAATATAAATATTTTTAGTTCCGTCTAGAATTTACATCCGGCAATATTTGACCAACTTTCCGTCTCAAATTCCCTCAATTCAGGAAATGAGTACAGAATGGAATCTTTGTAAGTTCATAAAGCATATAAAATATGCGAAAACAAGAAAGGAAGTCGAAAATGTAAATGTAAAAAGGACCCATTTGTAGTTTTTACGACAGTTTTTGTTCGTTTTATGACAATCTCCATGTTCCAATTCTCTTGTCTTTGTCTTTTTATGCGGTGAATTAAATTTCATATGAGTTCGTCCCTGCGTCCTGGTTATGTATACTTTAGAAAATTCCTAGAATTATTTTGAATTTACATAGAAATGATTTTCTTCCTTTCGAGTCTCGACACGTTGATGTTTAATTTATATGCAATTTTAATAACTCAACGAAAATTCTTCTCTGCCAACTTATGTAGCCATGTACATTTTATATGTGTGCTTTTCATACCTTAGATGATATTATAGGGTATATAACTATTTTATACTTAATATATATACTAAGTTTGCCATTTCGTTTGTAACACATAGACATAATACTGGTAGATAGAGCAAAATGGGTTGAACATCCACGCGCAATATTAAATGATATTATGATTTTTGCATGTCCGTCGTCCGTTCGTCTACCCTCATGAAAAATGTAGAATGCGTGTACTTAAAAGTAAAAGCTTAACCTAAAATTTTGCATATGGGCTTACAAAAAAAGTAAATTTAAATTCGAAAATGAGATAAATCTGGTAACTCCTTCGTGGGATTACGATACAAGAATTTCTTTTTTTCACTATATATTTTGTGCACTGCCTGAGAACGCGTCAACGTAGAGAGCTGAAATTTTGTACACGGTATTTTCATAGAAATAGTAAATATAATTTCAAGCATGGGCTAAATCGGGCAACCCATTCTTGGTGTTTCCATATAAAAATTAATTTATGTTTTTTACATACACTGTGTTCTAGACGTTTTTATTATTCTGAAATTGGTTATAACCATTTTTATTGTCCGACGAACCGTTCTAGAATTAGATGCGAAAAACCAATTTTATAATTAAACTTGTACAGAGGGGTGACTATACGAAATTATGTATGGTCATACATTTGGGGTATCATAAAAATTGCTCTTAGACCAATTCTTATTTGAAAAGTATTTTACAGATACCTATGTAGTGTGTGTGTGTGTGTGTGTGTGTGTGTGGGTGTTTTTATTTTGTCTGGAGAAAGTGAAAATGAAATGTTAATGGTATCCCCATCAGCAGCCCCATTACAAAATGTTAATGAAAATTAATACATTCCCATCCTACCATTCACTACCAACTTTAAATGTATATTTTTTTTTCTTGTCCTTGTGATATCTGAGAATACACTTTTTACCTAAATTCAGAAGAATTCTTTTAACATTTTGTGATGAATAAAACTTTTTTCGCAAGACGATAAGAAAATATGAATTTATGGCAGACAGTATCCGCATTTTATGAGTCATTCCGGAGATGAACCTTTCGCAGTTAGAAATTAATAAATCACAAGTCTGCATTGCAGGCACCACTCTCTTCTGTCTGCTGTAACAAGGATTTAGACTTTGTTATTAGTATTAAATTTAAAGCTTTATTGAATTCCACTTTGTTGCCTTTATCCTTGGCATTAACAATTTATTTGCTTTTTATTTCTGCTGTGCTTTTCTTGTATACATGTTCATGAACATATTTAAATCTTAATTTGTAAGTTTTTGTCTGTTTTGTTTTAGGTACGACTAAAGTATCTTTCGTACGTCTGATTACAGGAATAAGAAATGAAATGAATTGCAAAAAAAAAAAAAACGAGAAAAAGTTAAAAAGGTTTTGCATCCCCCATTCAACAAAATTAAGTAAAAGAATGGACCTCCATGTCCTCCTACAACAATCTTGTGATAAAGTTTTCACTATACAAAATGTATTCTAAAAGGAGAAATTTAATTAAAACAGTTCTGTCTGGGAGAGAGAAAGAAAAAAAAAAACAAAGGACATTGTAAAATTACGGGGAAAGTTTTAGACATGAGAAGACATTAAACAGTAATTTTCTGAGCTTGCTTTCTGATTTCGTTACCTTATGACATTTTAAGGAAACTTGAACAAAGTTCGTAGAGAATTTGTGTTCGCCGCACACAATATTGAGAGAAATATTAATTGACTCCCAATCTTTTTCGAGTTTTAATTAGTTTTATGTGGAAAATTTTTTAGATAGAGAGAGTCATAAGGGGTTCTCTATTTCAAAATTGTAGTTATATATTTTTTGTACTAAATTTAAAATAGCTTTTAAGATTACAATAAGATTGTAGCGAGTAGATAAGTAACTCGATATAAACTGAAAAGTGATTTTATATGCTCCATAATTAAGGTTTCATTTTATGTTAAAAATTGCAAGTATGCTGTAAATAAATTCTTTTAGAATATAATACTATATAACAAAAAGAATTTCGATAAGCTAAATTAATGGAAACCACACCAGTATTTGTCTTGAGCCCAAGTTTTCTAGTGTGAGAACACAGTGGAGGTTTAAACATTTAACAGATTCTTGAAGGAGCAGTCAAGATATTCTAATAAAAGTGCAAATTTGTAGGAATTTCTTCACGCTGCCATTCATTTACCACTTACTTGGTACTTGCTTATTTTGTGTTTGCATGTCATTCCCTTCGAGATTATTATGAGGTGTTTTCGGCTTCACCATGTACAGGAATTTTACGATACCCCCATTCCTTTTTATTTATATATCCTAAGCAGAGCTGGGAAATACTTAAGTAAAAAAATACTTAAGTACTACTTAAAGTACATTTTCGTTACTTAAGACTTATTACTTAATACTTTGAAATGCCCCTACTTAGTATTTGAACATACATACGTACTTGCTTCTATTTACTTGTACTTAAGTACAAAGATTTTTACTTAAGTATTTCTGAGTCTATTAAGTACATACAAATATCTAAATGTTCGTAGAAAACCAAACACAATCTCTAGCGCAACTGCTTTTTTGTTGAGTTTTAAAGCACTCAAAGAACTGTCAAAGAATGTGCTGTACTCACACGTCAAGGAAGAACCTTAGACAAATTAATAACATACAAACAAGACGCTCCAATATAAAATCAATGATGCCTCGACCTGATGTAGGCAAGGTATTAATTTTTTCTTAGAAATTTATTGGAATTTTTATTTTTTTTTTTATTTTTTATGTATTATTGGAGGCGAAAATTGATGCTTGAAGGGATCTCTAATAGTTTTTATGAGTGTACCAATGAGAGGTGAAAGTTTTACTCTACGTGCAACGTCGAAAACTATAAAAAATTATGAATAGTAGCCCTTGATTACTATACATATTATGCTTCTCAAAAGGTATTTATTTATTAATACCTATTAACTGAACTGTATAAACTTTATTATATTAGTACCAACGTATAAATATTCTAAAAAAGTACTTCAAAAATGACTCAGTACTTTTTATAGACTTAGTACCTACTTAGTTACAAGTACTTTTTATACTTGCGGTACTTGTACTTGTAGTTGTACTTAAGTACTTTTTCTTTGATACTTGCCTAGTTTTGATCCTAAGGAAATTTTGTTTCTCATGACACTGTTGCTTCTAGTTATAGCTAGCTCCGTTTTTTCATGTGCTGCTATTTTCACTTTTCAATAAACCAAAGAGTAAAATTAGACGTGCGTGATTAATTTTGCGTTCTTAATTAGATTAAATTGAGTAAAAATGGGTGGCGTGGGTTTTTTTGTTGATATGCAAAAGGACTCTCAAAAATATAGCATTGGAGAAATTTAGAAATATTATCTTCATAATTGCGCGGTTATTCATTTACATTTTAAGATGCAGGATCCAATATCTCAAAGCTTCGAGGTGCTATTTATTTACAAGCCGCGTTGCTAAAAGTTCGTCTGTGGAAAGAGGAAGAAGGGGAGCTATACGATAAAAAGGGATACTAAAAAATATCTGAGATAATAACTGAATCCCTAATGGCCGGTTTCACAGTCAAGGCTTAAGCCTCAGCGATGGCTTAAGCCAAGGCTTAATAAATATTTCAGTTTCACAGTCAAGGCTTAAGTGATATCACTGGTTTAAGGCAAGCTTAACTTAAGCCCGTCATATCGTAGGCTTAAGCCTCAGATGTTACTGTGAAACACAGGAAATTATTGCTAAATATATATTTTGCCTAAATATTATAATTTCTTTCGTTTACATAATAAGAACGTGCATATTTCAAAAATTATATTTTAAAACTAAATTGAGCTTAACCGATCGAAAAATAGTTATCTATAGTTACCAGTTTTGAGTACTATCTGGCAGTTAGTGTCAGTATTCCCTGTGACGTTTTAGGAAGAAACCAAGCAGTTTAAGACAAAACTGAGTTATTTATCCGATGCAGAGGATATAAGCGACGAAGAAATGTATAATATAATATCGCAAGGTGTGACCCGTGAAAAAATTATAAGAAGGCGAAATGGGATGACGTTGATTTTTATTCTCGGTTCCGACTATAAACATATTCGGCTATGATGGTTTACGTTGTCGAAACATTCTACAACAATGTTTTGTGGATTTGATATCCTTCCAGATAAATACCACGACAAACCTACGAGTAAGAAACTAAAGAGGGGACTTTGCGTGTATATATATGCCAGATGTTTTTTCTCACTTTCTAACATATGGTTACATTTCTGTCTAACTATATCCTAGGTGTCAGTATTGTTTATGTTCGGTAAAGAAATTTACCTTAGCACAAAAGCCGTAGGTGAGGTTAAGATGGGAAGGGTACTAAATAGAAAAATATTTACATTCTTTTATGTGGAAATTTAGTAATACTGTATACTTGTTTATTTTTAATAATAAGCTGGGAATTAGAATATTGGTAAATGTTTGTAATTTTAATAAAAGTAAAAGAATTTTAATATATTTTCTTATTATGGATTTACCAAAAATGAATTTTTAAGACAAGTCTTTGGGCAACCGAAGATGGAAATAGGCTTACTGGGGAACCAGGAATGTCAAAAAGTTGTTTTGTATTACTAGCGCTCACTATGCTGCTGCTAGTATCCTATTTTGGCTCACACGTTCAAAAACAGCGCCAAAATCCCTTGCATAAACTTTTTTTTCCATCCGCCTGCAATGCGAATTTTTTATAGTATGTGTATAAACTTACACATTGTTGAGATTGGCACGAAAATTGTTGTTGATGGGCCTCTCCATTAGTTTTTTACTCGTAGCAACAAACTGGTAAGTAAAAAGTTCTTCTTCTTTTCGCTTGGTTCTTAATGCACAATGGCAATTTTCCTTTACAAAAATTCACAATTACAGAAATGCTGACAACTTAAAAATTTTCATCTGTGGCTTAACTAAACCTCAGCTTACCGAGTACTGTGAAACCGAGTAGGCTTAAGTTCTGGGCTTAAGCCGCACCTGTGGCTTAGTTAAGCTCTGGCTTAAGCCTGGACTGTGAAACCGGCCATAAATGATGCCATCGGAAAATTCTTTTTCGGGTACAATATATTTTTAAGCATAATTTAATCAGGTGTTGGGAAAATTAAAGCCAGCCTGCCTACAAAAAATATATTCCAGGTAGAAAAGCGCTTACAGGAACAATACAAATGGCTGCAAAAACGGTAAATAAAGAATCTGAGTCGTGACTATGCTACAAAATACTGATGTTCATAGCTGAACAAACAAATTGCAATTTTGCAATAAACAGTCAATTAACATACCTCTGTAAATTTGTTGCACTCAATTCATTCACCCATGTCGCAACAATAATATTCAATAAGATTTTTGTGCTTTGTGTGCAAATTCCGCACTCGTTGCACTCACTGGGTCAAGCTAGCGAAAATAAAATCTTGCTTAACATGGGTCAATGAATTGTGGACAACAAATTAAATTTTTTCTTTATGTAAGCATTTCAATTTTATATTTAAAGACTTTTGTTTGAATAAAAAAGTTAGTCGGGAATCAAATTACAACGTGTTTAATTGTTCAGTTCTTTTTTTTCTCGCCTCTACGGTTAACGGGCTCAAATTAAGTTTGAGCATCGTTACATGGTCCTTCGAGATAACTAATTACCAGCAATAATTCAAGAAATCTTGGATTATTTCAGAAGTAATACTTCTAGCACTGCATCGACATCAATAAGTTCAAAAGACAGATTCAAATTAAGTTTGAATTCTTTCTACTAAACTGCATACTCCGAGTTTACCAGCAAAATATTTACTACGGAGCTACTTAGCAGCATCGCATAGCAGAAGAGCCTAGCAGCGTACTACTGAAGAAAGACGTACCAAAAACCCGCAGCGGTTACACTTAATAGTTAGCACCCTCTACTGTTTCTCCCTGAACAGTAGTTTTAAATCCAAAGGTACCTCTCTGTTCTTGCTCTACTGTACAAAGAATTTAAAATGGCAGCTGATAAACTCTTAGAAGAGCAAAAAGAATTAGCCAAAGAAATTGAAAGTCTCCTTATAAACTTCAGAAAAGATGGGACTTCCCGAATAAATCCAGAATACCTTCTGGCACATCTGGAAAATCTAGACGAGCTTTGGGAAAAATGCAGCAAGCTGCACCAAGAGCTTAAGCAAATTATTCCAGAAACGCATCCATACTTCTCCAAAGACTTGTATGGGAAAACCAGAGAAATTTATAATACAGCCAGAGAATTAATTTCATCCTTTCAAGAGCAAGCTGGAAGCATTTCTGATGTGAGAGCCAATAATCAAGATAATTTAACAACAACAAACAAAGAAGAACCAATGCAAACAAACCGATATCCTCCACCAAATAGCGGGGATACATCCATTCCTTTTATGTTCCAAGAAGCAAACAGAGCCAATAACTTTCCAAAATTGCCACCTATGAAAATTCCTAGTTTCGATGGCAACTATAAAGACTGGAAAACATTCATCGACATCTTCAGAAATGTTATTCATAACAATCCTTTCTTAAGTGACATCGAGAAGATGCAATATTTGCTTTTCCATCTGGAAGGAGATGCCAGGAGAGTCATTAGTCACCTTCAATTAAGCGGGAGAAATTACGAGACAGCACTAAAATTAGTTGAAGCAAGATTCAACAATAATAGGAAAATAATATCTGCGTATATTAACACCATTATTGATGCTAAAAGAACAGAGCATAGATCGCAGCAAGATATTATCATGCTATTTGATCTCATCCGAGAGTGTCTAGAAGCTCTTAAAAATCTGAATTGCAAAACTAACGAATGGGATCCGATAATAGTGTGCATTGTTATGAGAAAACTCGATACGGAAACACTCCGCTTATTTGAAGAAAGCCTGTCCAAACCAAAGGAAATGCCATCCATCCAAGAACTCCTCGAATTTCTGGAAAAACGCCATCAGGTCTTAGACTGCATTAAAAATTCAAATCTAAAACCAAAGTATGAGCCGTTTATCAACAAAAAAAGGTCTTTTCACACTACAATAAAACGATCCTGTGCAATGTGTAACAAAGATCACTACATTTACCAATGCGGGGATTTCAAGAAGCTTCCTACCCCCGACCGCAATGCATTCATTTCTCAGAAAAGGATTTGCCCTAACTGTCTTGCACATCATAATACAGAAAAATGTAAATCGAAATACACTTGTATTCACTGCAGGAAAAAGCACCACAGCTTACTGCATCATGGCGCCAGTAATGTTATGAACAAAAATTCGGACACCAACAACATGGCTGCACATTTAGTCATCCAAGCTAACACTGAAGCTCCAATTATAGAAAAGGAAGTCACAAGCCTGCATATCAACAGAACAAAGGCTTGCCAAATACTTTTACCTACGGCAATAGTTAGAGTAAAAAACAATTTTGGACAAACAGATATGCTTAGAGCACTGATAGATCCGGGCTCACAAGTAATCTCTCATCACAGAAGAGGCAGTTCAAAATTTAAAATTGCAGAAGCAACGCGTCACAGCAACTATATTGGGAGTCGGAGAAACCGAATCCGCTAGAACACACGGCAAGGTAAAAATCAGCATTCAGTTACGATATAAAAAAAATTCCTATCTAATCGTCGAAGCGCTTGTACTTCCCAAACTCAGTTCTCTCCTTCCTGAGACACAAGTAACAGGCATCCAGATAAAAAATTTAGAAAATTTAATATTGGCAGATCCAAACTTCGAGAAACCCAGCCCCATTGATTTACTGTTAGGAGCCGATGTCTATGCTGACATCATAACAGAAGGTTTACATAGTGGGCAACCAGCTGCGCAGAACACTAAATTGGGTTGGATTCTATTTGGTAATATCCCTAACATCTTTCAGGAAACAACCAAGTTGTCAAGTTTTCTCTCTCTCGCTGAGATAGATCAAAAGCTTGAAAAGTTCTGGGAAATTGAAGATACCTCGACGTCGAACCAAACAAGCGAAAAATGTGAAGAACATTTCAGAGAAACATACAAAAGGGGAGAAGGCGGCAGATATATTGTTCGTCTACCTTTCAAAAAAGATAGAGCAGAGCTAGGAGAATCAAGAAATAAAGCTGTAGCCCGCCTACTACAAATGGAAAAAAAGTTCATTAAAGATCCAAATCTCAAAATGGAATATAACAGGTTTCTAGGTGAATATCTAACAATGGGACATATGAGCCTAGTGCAGCCTCATCATAGGGCTGAATCACAAACATATTATCTACCACACCATGCCGTCGTAAAAGAAGACAGCACAACTACCAAACTCAGAGTAGTTTTCGATGCATCTTCCAAAACAGCAACTGGGACAAGTCTCAATGACCTATTATACAACGGGCCAAAAATTCAGCAAGACCTTACGCAAATACTGTTAAGGTGGCGAAAACATCGCTATGTATATACTGCCGACATTGAGAAGATGTTCAGACAAATAATAGTCGAAGAAAAGGACAGAAATTATCAGCGAATTCTTTGGCGAAAAGAACCTACGAAGCCCATTCAGGAGTACATGTTAAATACGGTAACATATGGAACAGCTCCAGCTACCTACCTTGCTGTTAGGACATTACAGCAGCTAGCTGAAGATGAAGGTAGTTTACTTCCTATTGCTCAAAAAACACTGACAAGAGACTTTTATGTCGATGACATGCTAGCAGGCGCAGACACGAAAGCAGAAGCACAACAGCTACAAAGGCAAATAATCGTTCTATTGAACAAAGGAGGGTTTAACCTCCGGAAATGGACAGCCAATGACGAAGAGCTTTTAAAAAATATTCCAGAAGACATACGAGAAACAGGAATATTAGAAATCAAAGAGTGGGATGCCATAAAGACGTTGGGAATACACTGGAATCCAAAAAAAGATGAATTTCACTTCAAGTGGAAATACCAAAGCCGTGAGCTGGCATTGACAAAACGAGCCCTACTTTCAAGGATTGCCACAATATTCGATCCTTTAGGATGGCTAGCTCCAATAACTATAAGGGCTAAGCTATTGATGCAGTCTCTTTGGAAAGCAGGCACAGACTGGGATCAAAATCCACCCAGCGAAATTGCCAATGCCTGGGAAAAAATAGAAGAGGAACTGCACCACATTGAATCTATAAGAATTCCTCGTTGGTTCAACCATCGAACAAACCAGGAGACACAACTTCATGGATTCTGCGATGCCTCGGAAAAGGCTTATGCTGCCGCTATCTACGCACGCACAGTAGACTCCTTTGGGAAGATTCATGTAACACTCCTTACAGCTAAAACAAAAGTATCGCCATTAAAGCTAAAAATTTCACTACCACGCTTAGAACTTTGTGGAGCTCTTCTCTTGGCTCAGCTGCTCAAATCTACGATCAACACCTTAGAAATAGCATCACCAAAAATATTCGCTTGGTGTGATTCCGAAATAGCTCTAGCATGGATAGCCAAAAATCCCAACAATTGGCAAACCTTCGTTGCAAACAGGGTAGGGGAAATACAGACACTCTTTGATAAAGGAATATGGAGGCATGTCTCTTCCCCGGAAAATCCTGCGGATATTGCAACAAGAGGAATCAGTCCGATCAAGCTCATTACCTTCAATATCTGGTGGAGAGGTCCACTCTGGCTTGCACAACTGATGGGAATCTTGTATTACTAGATGCATCGGATTTAAAGATACCGAAACAGCAGAAAAGCTGATTGAAATAATTTAAGAAATTTTATAAACTGGCTACAAAAATTTACAATACAATTGTGTATGCCATTGTATCCGACAACGCTGCAGCTATACTTAAAATAGAGAAGACTGTCGATTTGTGGCATAGTTAGTTACCTACAAAAGCTATATACAAGAAATATTTTACTAAAAGATCTTTTGAATAAAGAAGTAACAGCGAAAGTAACAACAATATTAAAGGAGGCACTGGATTAAAAGGCCATTTGTTCGTATCGTGAATTTTTTGCTATGCTTGCCTTGTTAAAAATATCGGTATCGGTATACAGTGTTGGACAAAACTAAAGCACCCTTCTGCGAAATATTAGTTATCCTTTGATATTTACAGGAAAACTGGATAAAACAAATTTCATTTTTATTATTTATCTATACAGGGTGTTTCCTACTTGGAGGTCAATATAGCAGGAGGTGATAGTACTCACCTAGACCAACCAAATATTGTATGGCAGGAGTTAGGAGTTACAGGGTGATTAAGAAAAAAAGTATAGTTTCTTACAAAGCCCCCTGTATCTTAAAATCGGCAGGGCGTACGGTCACAGTTAAGAGCTCATTGTATGCAAAACTTCATGGCCTTTCCAACGACTTCTCAACCAGCCACATACCTTTCTCCCCTTAAGAATTATGGTTGTCTAAACTAAAAATTTCGGATTTTCTGACCTTTTTTTTTAATTTGAGCTCTATTATTTTTGCAAAAAGGTCATTAACATAATTTTTTTTTATAAAATCTGTAAACTGTAGACTCTCCTCTTTAAGTTGACCTATTACACCCAATGTGCTAACTGTAGCCGTTAAACAGTTATTAACTCATGCCCTATTCAGGTCACACCGAAATTAGACGATATTTTTTAAAATTGTCGTGCTGAGGGAACAATCTATCGTTGAGAATAGGCTTGAGAATAGGTTTAAGGCTAATAACTCTTAAAGGGATTCAGATAGCACATTGGGTTTAATAGGTCACATTAAAGAGGAGAGTCTACAGTTTACAGTTTCTATAAAAAATAGTTATGTTAACGACTTTTTCCAAAAATAATAGGTTAAATAAAAAAAAAAAAAAAATTTTTTTAGTTCAGACAACCATAATTCTTAAGGGTAGAAAGGTATGGAACTGGTTGAGCAGTCGTTGGAAAGGCCATGAAGTTCTGCATACAATGAGCTCTTAACTGTGACCGTACGCTTTGTCGTTTTTAAGATGCAGGGTGATTGGTGAAAAACTAGCTTTTTTTCTTAATCACCCCGTAACTCCTAAACGGTTGATATGCCCCCCCCCCTCCCCCTCCCACTCTGCCATACATAATTTAGTTCGTGTAGGTGAGTACTATCGCCTCCTGGTCTTTTGACCTCCTAGTGGGAAATACCCTGTATGTGTTGTATAAACAAGCATAACAATGACAATTCAATCTTTTCAATAACAAAAAAAATAAAACACAAATATTTCCCAGTACTCAAAATTTTCCTTATACTTATATTAGTTACTGCTATACTATGACAAATAAACCTAAATATACTTCAGATTTCTCAAGCTCATTGGACGTGTGTATACCTAACTCACGTTCAATAAATATTGAAAAAGAAACCTCTTAAACATAACGACTGACCCCATGGTCACAGGAAGTGAATTCCACTTGCAATGCATATGAACAAAGTATGAACGTTGACCCAATACTCCACATGTCCACATGTCTGGTGGAATGCAAGAATCTTATACCATTGCAAAAATATGCAGGCTGATTGGTGTAAATGAGCTTATGAAGGAAAACTAGTACTTTATGCAAAAGATATGTTTTAAGGGAACAGTTCAGAATTTCATTTCTATATTGACTTGTGTGATCAAAACGTCGAAGTTCATATAGAAATCTAATTTTCGCGAACAGTTAGAATCTAGGACAGTAAAGACTAAGCTTCTACAATTATCGAAACTAAATGTGCTGAGAGCTAAATGCAACGAAGTCCACAGTGTACTTTTCCCAACACGCTTTTACATAATCACAGCAGGTCATCCGAGAGTTTATAGTTTTATACCAAGATTGCTTACACGTTTAGGGGTCCAGTCGGTAGTAATTAGTATTGAGGCAATACAACCTACAATTTTTTGAGTCTTCTGGAGCGGGTAATCATTCTGAGCAGTTATCCGATTGTCTTGAAACATTGATAAAATTTTGACGTCTTGAATGGATGTGGACTAGTACTCGTTTGGTTAACGGGGAAGTCCACGTTGGGAACAATGGTTGATGATCAAAAACTTATTTGCTAAGCTTGAAGCAAAAGTCCGATTGATTACACTGGGTATATTTCGATCATTTGTTAGACCGTGTTGTCTTTAGACCTGAAATGTTTTCCTACACAGACCAACAAGGTGTCATGTAGGTGAGTAGGAAGTTACTACGGAAAGTATCGCCACAATACCAAACAGATGAAGGGCAACAACCTCTAAATTACGGGCTGTTCCTATGACAGTCGAACGGTTTTATTCTGCAATAAGGCTGTAGCTCAGGAATCCAGACGACTATGATACGGGAATCATATCGACCCGTTGTCAATTTGACCGCCACCGCTAGTATAGCAACCACAACGTTGATGTGGTCGGCAGGATTCTTGCGTCTGGTACTATCTGCAGGGTTTACCCTTGCTAACCGATTGACAGTTCGTCTGATGTTGAAACTAAAATTGACCCAGGCTTTAACGTTTTTACAAGACTCGAAAGTTTTTTACCCATAATGCGTATGTTAACTTCTCGGACTAGAAAAATTTGACAATTGAATGCATTTCCCCTCCTGAACAAAAGTTAACATTTTTACACAGGGTAAAGTGGATGAGTAATGGCAGAAACACATCCAAGCATCGAGGATTCTTCGAAGCCTTGTCAAAATTTCCAACACAGGTTTTTAAATGATGCAACACAAAACCAAGCCAGCAGCTAGCCTCAAGGTCTAGTCGCAAAGCGAGCTTTGCTCAATGTTGGAAATTTTTCTCTCTCAGGCCTGCTTCTGTCAATAAATGTACTAACAAAATTACAATGACAGCATCGAGCCTGGAGGGTGATTCTGATCTTTTGTCGTACTTTAATGTCAAAATATACGCCTAAATGAAATGAACTTTTCTACTGATTTTCTCGTGTTTTTATCCAGCTCAGCAAGCCTTGCATTACATAGAATGAACAGAAAATGACACTTCGCTTTACAAATTCAAAATATTATTTTGAATATAAGCACTTATTGCTCTAATTAGATGTAGAAAATAAATTTTCAACAATATAAAATTTTTGTCACAACCTCGGAAGCAGTTGACTAATTTGTCGTACTTTTAGGCGTGTATTCTGACATTAATTCATTGCAAATTCATTTTAGTTTATTTTATGGTTGATGAAAAGGATAAATCAAAATGAACATGGTGAATATAAAAGTACGACAAATTTGAGGTGAAGTGTCAAAATATGTGACAAAAATATACGCCTAAGCTACGACAAAGAGATCAGAATCACCCCCCTGGTGGTATTATTTTGCTGTCATTTCTCTGTGAGTGGCCAGGCCTGAGGCTTGCTTGGATGTGTTTCTGCCTTAAGGCACTTTCACATCAAAACCGAAAAATGTAAACCGAAAAACTCAATTTATTCCACTTTAAAACAAGATTTTTGTTCCAATGATTAATAAAATTATGGGAAATAGGATAAACTAATAATTTTACTAATAAAATAGAATACTTATCTCAGATTTTGAAGAAAAACACAACTTTTATCTTTTTTCGGCCGAAAAACGAAATTTCGGTTGCATCTGTCAATTTCTTTTCGGTTTCCACATGTGGAACGTTTCGGAACGAGAAGTTTTTTCGGTCGTACTAAACCTCACTTTTGTGTTTACATTGAAAATTATATTATTTTATTTTATTATTTATTATATATATTATTATAATATTGATAGGGATTTCGAAGTATAATTAAAATACGTTTTTTTTATGAGCTCTCATCATACAAGTTTTATGATAATTAAATGTTACTTCTATTTAACCGAAAAAGAGTTTTCGGGTTTTGATGTGAAAGCAAAAGCGAATTTCCGGTGTAGAATTTATCGGTTTTCGGTTTCAATGTGAAAGTGCCTTTAAGTTCATTCTTTTCTTTCATTTGTCATTTGAAATAATTCTTTCAGTAGTCAGGGCGATATTTTAAAAAATAAAAGAGTCCGATTTTATTAAAATAAATATAAATTAATAAAAAAAAATTTATTCTAAGTTTTGATGGCCGACAAATTTATATCCTAAGTTGTGTGTGTTAACATTTTTCATTCTCATCTAGTATTATCTCCTCTACCGAAAGAAAGTGTTTACTTGATTTTTACTCAGGCTTTTTTTACACAAAAGTAAACATACAGACGTAATGTTTATTTATTCATGCAAAAAAAAAAACATAAAAAAAAAACGAATCATCGGCATGTGTCGTTTTTTTAGGGAATTTGCCCTTTTATTTATTCGCTTGAGTGATATTAATTATTTAGTCCTTTTATAAATTTCTTTCTTTTTTTTTTAATCATCTAAAATGTATCCTTCTTTTTTTATCTCCTCTATCTCAATTTGACGTAAGAATTAATTACTTTTTTTTTGTTTTTCATTTTTCACAATTTCGGGGCCTACCAAATTAATCCATTTTGTCATCGTCAAGGTATTTTAACCGAAATTTAATTACAGCGATTACAGCGGATCTTGAAATCTATCGAATGTGTAGTTCGGGACAAGAGTATCATCATACAGTGTCTAAGTGGGGTAGCGATGTATTTAAAGAACAATAGGAGACTTATTTAAAGGATCCAAACTTCTTCGGTTTGACTGGCATATACTAATTAGACTTTTTAGCAGTTAGTGCAAGGTAGTTTAATGTTGACCATTGATCTATCGGCTCAAAATTACTATTCACTTTGAGGATTCAATCAGATCTGCACGTCATCCGTATATAAATGTCTATTAGCATAATCTATAATGTCATTAATACAAAAGGCTGAATAACAGCGGCTCTAGAATAGAACCTTTGGGAATTCCACAAGTCACATTTATTGCATTAGAAAAGTAGTTATTAATTTTAACTTGCTGTGTACGTCCATAGATAAAAAGCTCTTAATAACTGAAAGTGTGGATGAGTTGAAGTTATAATTCATAGCTAATTTTTGCAATATTAAATGTTAAAAGCCTTAGAAAAGTTCAATATTAGTAGAATTTCCATGTCATACTAATCAAGTGCTTCACGAATAATGGTGCTAACTTTTAGTAAAACTTTTTCACTGCTGTGTTTACGACAAAACCTAATTGATAGGCAGACAATAAGGAACGTTCCTCAAGATACTCGAGAACATTTGAATTAATATGAGCTTGTTCAGGGTTTTCCATAAAAAACATAAAAGGCTGATAGATCGGAAGTCAGACATGTTACTTGGGGATTTATTTTCAGTAATGGCTGAAATGACTGCCCTTTACTGGAATCTTTGACGTAATTAAAGCAGTATTAAAGGTATGCTTGACAACAAAATGGAGGGATGTTATCCTGCCCGGATGTATTTAAATTACACGTACGTAAAGTTAGCATCGCAACTTCGCCTGATATAGTTCGGAACTATCTCATAATTTGTCGTTAATTTGTCGTGAAAACCATAAATTTGTCGTCTCCTTTTTTCTAAAGGAAACTGGATGTGGTGCTAAGTTGACGTCAAGTTAGTACCGCAATTCACTGGAACTTTTCCAAAACTTATCGGGTTTGGAAAATTATACTTCTTCGAATTTGTCGTTAATTTGTCGTGAAAACCATAAATTGTCGTGTCCTTTTTTCTAAAGGAAACTGACAGTGGTGTTAAGTTGACGTCAACTTGGCACCACATCCGGTTTCGTTTAGATAAAGGGACACGACAAATTTATGGATTTCATGACAAATTAACGACAAATTCCAAGATGTGAAATTTTCCAATCCGATAAGGTTTGGCCGAGCTCCTGTGAGTTGCGGTGCTAACTTAACGTCAACTTGGCACCACATCCATATTGAGTTCAATCCATTGCTTAAAGTCAAAGTTTTATAATTGGCTTAATATCATCAGCGTGAAAATATTTTTATGATTTTCCAATGAAATTTAGCAAAGGAAAATTTGAAAAATTTGATCCTACTCAAATTTTATTTTTCTTGGGAAATTTGAATGAAAAAATCTTAACTTCAACCGAAGAAAAATTTGAGTGATTTACAATCTTATATCATGGACTGATTTCTGTCTTTCCTGCAAATTTCGATTCACTCGAACGAATTTAAAAATAATTTTCATACTTTGACCGTTTGAGCCTTTTGTAACTGAAATTAGAAACGAAATTGACGTAGTATGTACAGTGACCCACAAAAGTGTTCATAAAAATGAAAAATTCCATGTTTTTTTTTATGTACAAGCAAAACAACTGCATTTTCTAAGACACTGTACCCTAACAAAGGCTTGGAAAAAAAAGCTATGCGATATTTCACACTTATTAATTTTGTTCGAAGAGAGTTGGAAAGAACTTATTTTTTTACAGTTGTTTTGTTGCAGTAGTGGCGTGAACAGTTTTGCGAACTTGAAGAAATATTTTAAATAAAGAAAAAAAAAAATTGTTTTGAGTTAGTAAATTATTATGTTATAACAAAAGGAAATAATTTAAATTAATCTAGCAGAAAAGAAAGCTAACCTAAAGAAAAATTGCCAAAAGGTATTCAAAGGTACGCGAAGGCAGGAATTGTTGGTGATCTTCAAAAGAAGTACTCAGTTCGAAAAATTGCTGAAAAGTGTACTCTGTGTCGACAGGACTCGTAAGCAAAATAACGAAAATGGTAGAAGATTTGTGCGAAAAGAATCCTGGCGTGCGGCCAAGTAAACTATGTTCGGAGACAAAGCGTGGTGTCAAATTGATTATGACTGCAACAAGGTAATCCGCAATACTTTATGTTACAGTTTCCATTGATTTGTTTGTTTGTTTTTTGTTTGTTTTATTAAGCCAAGCTCAGGGGGAACCCTATGATGCAAAGCACAGCAGGAAGGAGATAGGAAAAGGAACTACGGAATGTGAGGAGATTGTATGCCGGAAGAAAGACAGAAGATGGTAGACTGTTCCACATTCGCACAATTCGAGATAAAAAAGTATCACGGAATTTTACTGTACGGCCGAAAGTAATTTGAAGGGTGGGTGAAAGGATGTGCGCGGTTTGTTGTGCGAATATTGTGTGTAGTGCAGGAATCATTCTACAATGGATCAGACGACTAGATATTTCATAAGAACATTGTCCATACATGTAGCGATAAAGGAGCGAAAGGCATCCAACATTGCGGCTGTGCTTGAGTGAGTCGATATGACAAGTTAATTTCAAATCGCCAGCCAATGAGCTTGAAGGCTCTCTTTCGGACAATATCCAATGAAGCTAAGGCTATGCGACCAACTCCGGCCCAGATATGGGAATTTTATTCCATTCTAGGTTTGATATTGGACTTGTAGAGGATGATCTTGTTTTAATGAGCTGAGACAGCTTTGGGACTTGGATGCATTGAATTCGACGCGATTCGCCTTTCCGCAAGCGAGGATATTGGCAAGATCATTATTCAATGATATAATCATGCAATCTCATTTAAGACATGGAGTCCGTAAGAGTGTCAAAGAAGTAAGCGAAATCAAGGTTAGTGTCATCGACGAAACCATGGATGGGATTGAAAGTAAGGGAAAGCAGATAATTAATGAAAATTAAGAACAGAGATGGAGAGATAACAGAGCCCTCGGGCACACCGGCAGTTATAAGGTGAGGTTCCGATAAAACGCTATCTAGTACAACTCGTATTAGGCTACCGGATAAGAAACTTTCAATCCATAATAGAAGAGGAGGGGAGAGACCAAATGCTTTAAGTTTGGATAAAACGGCTGGATGCTAGACTCTATCAAAGGCCTTTGAAATATCTAGGGCAACGATTTTGGACACACCAAAATTGTGAAGACTACGATTCCAATGTTCCGTAAGAAAGGTCAGCAAGTCTCCAGATGAGGGTCCAGCTCGGAAGCCGGCGATCGTTGATGAGATGATTAGTTTCTAGATATTTCATAATTTGGAGTTAATGATAAATTCAAAAATCTTTGAAAGAATCGAAGTGATTGTAATTGATCGATAATTTGAGGAATCGCTACCCTCACCTTTCGTGGGAATATGCTGAACGTGGACTAGTTTCCAAGCAGTTGGAAATTTTCCTATCGAATAAGATAAGTAGAATTGTTTACGCAGAGGTTTAGCCAAGGATTAGGCGCAGCTTTTAATTAGCAGGGGCGAAAAACCATCAGGTCTTGCGGGTTTGTAGATGTCTATGTATTGCCTCTTGTACAGAACCACACGGGAGATGCAAAACAGGTGTCTGTGAAATGGGTGCAAGACAAAAATTTGAATCGAATCTAGCAGCCAAAATATTAGCTTTAGCCAGGGAGTCCACAATCTTTTCACCATTATTAAGTAGTGAAGGTATAAAGGAACTACTGAAGTTGTTCCAAATGGTTTTGACCAGAGACCAGAAACCTTTGCTTCCTTTGTGGTTGCCAGGATTCTTTGTCTGACACTCTGGTCAAAAAGAAATTTTTCTCTCTGGATAATGGACTTACAGGTGTTCCGTGCAGTCTTGTAGACTTGTTTCTCTTCCGGACATGGATGCAATTGATAGGCACGAAAAGCAGACTCTGTCGCTTTTATAGCTTGGTTGCACTTATCGTTAAACAAAGAGCGATTTTGCTGTTGTTGAGATCTGCTATATGAATACGGAATGTATTCACTCATGCCAAGAATTAGATGTGCTGTCGGCTTGAGGTAGTGTGCATAGAAAAGCCCTTCACTTGGCTATAATTAATTATTTTTATATTGAGTTATTTAATAATTGCGCACGGGGTTAAGTTTTTTATTAAGGTATTTGGTAGATTATTTAACAGCAAATTTATTGGCAAAAAAATGTTAAAAAATAATCACGTTTCATTGAGACAGGAAGACATTATGGGGCAACAACCGTCCAACTTGACTACACGCACTCAACTGTTCGAAGATGCCTTAAATCAGATTTTAAAGCAAAAGAAAAAGTAAAAAAATCATTTTTAATCGACCGCCATAAAAAGGCGAGGATTCAATTTGCCAGAAAATACAAATACTAGACGACAGAGCAATGGAAATTGGTGGTTACATGATCTAATGAAGTCAAAAATAAACAGGTTAATTGGACGTGGGTGAACATGTCTGTTGGCTTACAAGAACGTAATATTCAGAAAACCTTAAAGTTAGGAGACTCAATAATGGTTTGGGAATGTTTCAAAGATGACCATGGTGGAATTTTGAGACGTATAAGCGGAATTATGCAAGCTACTATATCTACCAAGTCTTGAGAGATTTGGCTATGAGCCTAAAGATGACTTATTTATGGAAGACAACGAGCCAAAATATATTTCTCGCATAACGGCCAAATGGCATCAAAATCATAACAATGAGATTCTAAAATGGCCTCCACAAATGCCGGGTCTCAATCCTATAGAGACTTTGTGGGTTTTTATTTTTTTTTAAAGAAGAGCAACAATGTTCCAAAAGACTGCAAAGACCTTTGGGTATGCGCTCTACAAGCATGGAGTGAGATAGATTGATCCACAATATTTGGAGAAATTGTTAGGAAGTATGCCAAAAAGAAAGAAGGCTGTAATTCGTGCCAAAAACAAGCACACTCAATATTAAATAAATAAATAAAAAATAAGAAAAAAAAACTGGACTATTTAATTCGTCACAGGAGAGATGCAAAATTGTTCACAAAACAATTTTTTAATTATAATTTTACAAAACAGAATACCTGTTATTTTTAAGTTTTGATTATCTACAATATAATTTATTTTATTTTATAAAAACCTTTAATTTCTTATAAATAAATATTTAGATTTTCCCAAAAATCAATTTCAATAACTTTTTATGAACAGTTTTGCGAGTCGCTGTATATTGCCGAATCTCAAAGAGCTCAATAAACTTTCTGTTTATTTATTAATTAGAACTTCATCAAAGATCTGACTAGTGAGTTTACAAAAATGGAAGATAACAATAATAATGAAAAAGAATAGTAACTTTAACTACATAAGCTAATTTCGTATTTGACTTTTTGAAAGATGAAAGTCAATGCAAACTCGTTCCATATATTGTACTATGCTAAAGAACAACGAAGAAGTCGTGGTTCCCAAATGAGCGCATGAACAGATATTTTGAAAGTAATTTATCACTTCTTGTGTACATTGAAATGCAAAAAACACTCTGGAAGTTTTTCACCTATTCTCAAAAGACTCCAATGGAAAGAGCTTAAGTCTGTCAATACATGAATGTAGAATAACAGGGTTGTTCAAGTAGATTAATTTGAACGAATCTCCGCTGCACACCCTTGGTGCGATTTATATAGACAGCATAGAAGGGAGACCAAACCAGTCCGGACTAGCATACTGCAAAACCGGTCTAACGAATGTGCAGTAAAGAAGTTTCGTTATGAATTGATCATTAAACTCTTTTGACCATCTTTTTACATACCTCAGAGTAGTATTACCAGTGACAACGATTGCGTTAATATAATCCTCGAAGGATAGGACGAGAATTAAAGAAGACTCCCAAATTTTCAGTTTTGTCAAATCTAGTTAATAAGCATCCATCTAAAATATAACTGAAGTCGAAAGGTCTGCTTTTACGAGAAAAGGGCATAGAAATACATTTTCAAACAGTTAATAGCATACCATTTATGAAAGGGGTCTAATTCCAAGCTTAAAATTCCACACTCGTTTTTATTAGAAACAAATGCGGAAGATTTTGGCAACGCCAGCATAGCAAAGTATTTTTGAATTAGTCAAAAGCAGAGATACATCATTGATGTAAATTATAAACAAGTAAAAAAGCTAGAATTGGTCTAAGACCAATTCTTATGATACCCTAGATGAATGCCCGTATTAAATTTCGTATGGTCAGCGATCTATTCAAGTATTGATTTTGAAGTCTTTTTTCGCATATATTTCTAGAACAGTTTGTCGCACAGGAAAAATGGTAATAACCAATTTTATAGGATTTCGTATTCTGCAGAAGTTCTTAGTACAATAAAAATGTCTTGGACTGATCGTTTTCAAAGTATACGTAAAAACCGCAATTATTATATGGCAACACCAAGAAGGAGTTGCCCGATTTAGTCCATTTTTGACAGTTTATTTGCTAATGTAGTAAAAACATCATGTGCGAAATTTCAGCTTTCTACGTCGATGCGTTCTCAGGCAGTGTCCAAATATATAGCGGAAAACGAAATTTTTATATGGCAACCCCACGAAGGAGTTGACCGATTTGGCTCATTTTCGAACTTAATTTTACTTTTTTTTTTTAAAGTATGTGTACAAAATTTCAGCTCGCTAAGTATACGCGTTCTAGAGTTATCGTGCGCACAGACGGACGGACGGACGGACATGCAAAAATCGAAATAACTTTTAATATTTTGAATGGGTGTCCAATCCATTTTGCTCTACCATCATTATTTCGAGGTGATACAAACGGAATGACAAACTTAGTATACCCCTATGATTTCATCTAGGGTATAAAAAGGAGTGGTCCAAGATGGCTGCCTTGAGGAACGTCAGAAGTATTTATATATTTTATCAGAAAAAGCTGCGCGGAATATAACTCGCTACGTACGATCAGATAAATAACATCGAAATTGATAAAGACAGCAGGAAAACCAAGAACCAATTAATGAGGAATTTATTTTCTGTTCTATTCCAATAAATATCTAAACCCCACCATACTTTTCACCGAAAATGAGGTACATTGAATATAACCTCTCGATGTCGTCCGTCAATTTTGATCCATCACATTCTATGTATCCAAAATGTATGAATTTTATCCCCCCCCCGCATTTCTACCTACTTAGATACTTACTTATACAAATAAGATTCGCTTTGCCACCATAGCCAACGATAAAATCAGTTCATTCAATTCGTAGCTTGCTGCTAATTTAAATATTCCCGAATCTCTCCACTGCTGCAGTAGGGTTGTGACTGTGACGTTAATTACGTATTTGAATTTAATTAGTGTGTGACTATACGCCATAAACCAAACTTCAAAGACGCATAATAATGTCAACCGTCGCCTTGAGCTATAACATCCTGCATAAGAAGTTTCTGCAATTATTCCTTCTCTCAACTACATATACACAGCTATACACACACACACACGCACATAAGTGCCTACATACAGAAGTAGTCGCACATTTTTAATTGTTCATTTTGTCAATTTCAGTAATAATTACTTCGCTCCAAATTCATGAGGTGAGAGAACGTAATTAGTGGAAATTAGACTGCTGGTTGTGCACTACTGTGAAGAATGCAATTTTCTCTATGATTTGCTAGTGGGAGGAGGAGGGTAAACGTTATGGAAGTAAAGAAGAAGATTTATTCCCCGGGAAACGGTTATAAGAGTGGGAAATAAAAATATAATTAACGTTTTTCAGTTTCAGCATTTAACATGACACCAGTTAACTTAAACCTTTTTCACCTTTTATAAATCTTTTACGAAAGAAGCTGCTTTCAATAAATTGTTAATCCAAATTAAGATCTCAGCCGCCGTACACATAAGAAGCAGAAAGTTCTGCACCTGACGTGCAATTAGCTAACATGTTTCAGGCTATAATTTTATATTAAGTTCCCTCAATTGGATGAGGACATTTTGAAGCTTGTTGTTATGGTCTACCTCCAAGTTTTCGTAGAGAGACAGTTTCCAGGCAGGTGCATATGTAGGTGTTTAGTTGAAACGGTAACCCTTCTCATGATGTATGACTACAATAATGTAGAATATCCGACAAAAATTACATTGACTCTAATTAAGAAGAATTGGAGTTGCTTTAGAAGTAGTTTATAGGCATGTGGGCATGTGGCTTGAGAATGAATGATATGGGAGTATTGCTGACTTCCTTGTTTTCGCTCCATTCGGTGCAAGTTTTATAAGATTTCATAGCCCTCAGCTAGAACCCTGGAGAAATACTTCCCAAAAGCCATGAAATAGTACCCTAGCACTAATGCCATGATATCTCTAACGTTCTAAAATATTTGCAGTATTCTCATGATCGTATTTAGTCGCATGGGAATCTAGGACACTTTAGGAAATGAGGACCCTCTAACAGAAATTATTTTCTGAATTATTTTGGGTTATCAACATGAATAATGTAAAACACAATCGCAAACACGACATGGAAAACAAACCGATTTTATAAGTTTATATTCGAGTAAACTGATTTTCAGTCCCAAGAAGAAAGATATCGTAAATTAGCGCTAAGGGGAGTCCCCGTCCGAATTTCGTAAGTAAAATAAAGCGAAAGTCCTAATCGTATTAATTGTTTTGTAATCAAATGATTTACGGGAATAATATTATCTAGATAGAGTTGCCAGTATTATGTTAACATGGTCTAATCATATAAAATTTTCTCTGATTCCTAAATAGAGTTTGGCTACTAAAAGTGAATGACATGAAAAAATAATGGAAGTTTAAAAAAATACTGAGGGCTGCAAACACTGTCCCTATACAATGACAATGGCGTTTTTTTTTTTATGTTTTTCTGTATGAAAATCTGTTGCAAAATTTAACAGGTAAACTAACTTGTAAGAGGTTATTTTACTGGTTGAAAAATTAGTGATTAGTTTGTCTACTATCGTAAGAACTAGAGGTCGCAATGGTTCGCGGAGCACTGTGCCCATGCATAAATATGGCACTGAGTGTTCTTATGTAAGGCTGACAAAAGTTTTATTTGAATTTCTTCTGCGCCCTAAACTAATTATTCATAAAGAAAAATGATTCTATGATAATCTTAAGCTTAGGTTAGATTAGGTTAGGTAAGAGGGGTCTCATGGGATAACCCTTCAAGCCCTAGATCTATCCTGCTTTCCTTAGGAAACTCAGGATATATCTAAGACTCTTAACCTAGATCCATCCTGCTTCTCTCAGAAAACTCAGAATATGTCTAAATTCTACACATTGCAGCTCTGCTAGACTTGAAAATAGCCTACCTCTTTTATACATCAAAGCGGAGCACTCGTAAAGCACGTGTTGGACGAATTCGATTTCCTCAGAGTCCTTATAGCTCGTGCAGAAATCGTTCGCTGTTATACCCAGTCTTCTAGCATGGTCCCTTATGCCCCGTAATGACCCCAACTAGCTTCCTGGTATTTGTCCTGCTGGCATGCAGTTCTCTTGACTTTTTCCTATCATATACAGGCCACAATTGCCTGGCAATACGGCAGGTATCCCTACTAGTCCACCGGAGGCTTGCCTTTTGATAGGTACCTTTGATGAATTCCTCTTTTAAAGGTCCGTTTGGGATCCTCACATAAGCTACTGCTGCGGAGCTATCCAATTCGGAGCCATTTTTGGCCAACTCATCAGTCATCTCGTTGCCTGAAATATCCTTATGGCCAGGTATCCAGCATAGGGTCATCTTGTGCCTTATAGTCAATTCCCTAAGACAGGTCTTGCATAGCTGCACCAATTTTGATTTTACCAGCATAGCATCCAACGCCTTGATGGCTGCCTGGCTATCAGTATATATGCAGATTTGCCATTCGGGCTCTCTGCACATGGATACCAATAATGTCGCCTGATAGATCGCTGCGAGCTCTGCATGAAAAACACTGCATTTTTAATCTTAAGCTTGCTTTCGTATCTTCCCAACCGTAATGAAACATGAAAAAAAGTTATAATTGGTCTATAAGACCAATAATATTATACTCTAGATGAAAATGAAAGTTAAATAAAGTGAAAACCCAAAGTTTTGTATGGCAACACCAAAAAAAGGGTTGCTCGATTTAGTTCATTTTTAAACCTATGTATATTTGTAATTTTTATGAAAATGTGCACAGATATTTGAGCTCTCCACTTCGACCCGTTGGCAGTGTTCAAATGTATAGTAAAAATCCAAATTTTTGTATGGCAATACTAAGAAAACTTTAGCCGATTTAGTCCATTTCTCAAAAAAATTTTTACTTTTGCTTTACAAATAGTATCAAATTTCAGCTCAACGCGTTCTCGGGCTGCGTTCAAATATATAGTGAAAAACGTAATTTTAGTATGGCAACCCTAAGAAGAAGTTGCCCGATTTGTCCCATTTTCAAACGTAAATTTACTTTTTTTGTTTGAAATTTCGTATACATAATGTACGCACTCTAAGTGAACGCATTCTTGTGCAGACAGACAGGCAGACAGAGGAACAAAAATGCGATGATGCTAATCTTTTGTCGTACCTTAATGTAAATATATACGACAAAATTAAATGAACTTTCTTCTATTCGTTCTTTTGTGCTTTTATTTAGCGCAGCAAGTCTCTCATGACGTAGAATGAACTGAAAATGACAATTTGATTTAACTAAACAAAAAAAAAATTATGTTTTAAATTTGTGTACCTGGCATTCTGTAAGTTTAGGTGTTGAATATTCATTTATCATAAGTACAAACTTTTATTACAACCTCGGAAGCAGTTGAAAAATTTGTCGTAATTCTACTTAGGTGTATATTCTAACGTTTATTCACTGGAAATTAATTTTAGTTGATTTTGTGGTAGATGAAAAGGTTCAATACCAACAAATTTGTGATGAAGTGTCAAATATGTATGACAAAAATATACTCATCTTTATAAATTCTCCAACTGTTCGGCGGAATTTTGAAATTCGCGATTTGTATTGTGTGTACAATCTCTCTCTCTGCAAGTTTTTGGTAATTCTTCAATTCGGTTTTTCTTAGTTGGGATGCATGCTTCTGAATCTTTTCTTTGAATGTTTTAATTAATCAAAGTTTTGTCTTTCCCTTGCATATTTAAGTTCAGTTTATTCAGCTTCTCGGTTATGTCGCAAAAGCTAGCTAGCTTGATAACCTATTTTTCGTCTTCTAATGGTACGTACACAACGTGGCGAGGCGAGGTAAGGTTAGGCAGTTGAGCCAGGTGAGGTGAATATACATCTCGAGATGTAGTGCTCACAACAAGGCGTTCAACCTCTTGATACATCGCGAAGTGAGAGCATAAATTATGTTATCAAATTCTAAAGAAGAAATTTTGTGTATATCAACTAGTGTAATTTTGTGGCATTTTTTACATAAGTGTACTTTCCGCTGTTTTGTTTGCAACCCGATAAATACGAAATCTCTGCAATTTGACCAATTTCATAATCTATCTGAAGATTTACGGACTGATCCTGATAGATTCTTCCAATATATGAGAACGAATAAGGAACCCTTCGATTACATCAAAGAAAAAACCTCATTCTTGTGCGAGCTACCTCGAGATGTCTCGACACATCGCGCACTGTCACACAGTGTTATTAACACTATCATAGTACAGCGTGCAATTATTTTATTTTTTAAACTCTTGATATAGTCTCGCCTCGCCTCGCCTCGCTTCTCCTCGCCTCGTTGTGCACGTAGCCGAACACGGCTACATTTTTCCATCCCATTACAAGAAATATTTTATTTCCGTAAGTTCATAATTGACGAAATCTGTTTAAAAAGGTACAACGGCTTACATCTGTATACAGATGAAACGTCTACACGATTGACCGGTCGACCGAGGTTGATGTCTTGCTCACCCCTGTCCTAGATGAAATTATAGAGTATACAAAGTTTGTCACTCCGTTTGTAATGCACAGAAATAAATAATGGTGGTGGAACAAAATGGGTTTGGACACCCACTCATAATATTAATAGTTATTTTGATTTTTGCATGTCCGTCCGGCCGTCTGTCTGTCTGTCCGCACGATAACTTGAGAAGGCGTGTACTTAGAGAGCTAACATTTGAACACCGACTTTAAAAAAAAAAAGGAAAATTAAGGTCGAAAATAGGACAAAGCTGGCAACTCCTTCATAGGTTTGTCATTCAAAAATTTCCTTTTTCATTATATATTCGACCAAAAATTTCAAAAATGTACTAAATCGGGCAACTCCTTCTTGGTGTTGCCATATAAAAATTTTGGTTTTTTACGTATACTTTGAAAACGATCAGTCCAAGACATTTTTTATTGCACTAAAATCTTCTTCAGAATAGGAAATCCTATAAAATTGGTTATAATCATTTTTTCTGTGCGACAAACAGTTCTAGAAATATATGCGAAAAACCACTTCAAAAATCAAACTTGCATAGATCGATGACAATACGAAATTTCATAAGGGCATTCATCTAGGGTATCATAAGAATTTTTCTTAGACCAATTCTAGCTTTTTTACTTGATTTTAAAAAAATCTTAATTCAAGTTTGAAAATGGGACCAATCGACCAACTCCTTCGTAGGGTTGTTGGCATAGAAAAATTTAATGCTTTGGCGCACATGGTGGTTTTATAAAAATTGCAAATCCAAGTTCAAAGATGGACCAAATCGGGCAACTTTTTCTTGGTGTTGCCATATAAAATTTTGATTATTATATATTTGGACAGTGCAATGAGAACGCGTTGAAGTAGAGAGCTGAAATTTTGTACACACCGTTTTCATAAATATATTTAACTTTTATTTGCAACTAGGGTATAATATATTGGTCTTAGACCAATGATAACTTTTTCTCGTGTTTAAATTCAAAAACCGGACCGTGGTGCAAATCTTGGGATGCGTATTTAAATACATATTTAAAAGAAAACAAAAAATAAAATGGTAACACTCCAGATTTCTTTGAAGATTTCCCATATAACAATATAAAAAAGAAATTAAGTTTTCGCTTGGAGAGTTTCCATAAAATTTTTTAATTACGCCAAAAAACTGCATTTCCACGAATGAAAAATGTCGTCGACCATTGCTTTGACAAAACCGTAAACTTGCATGCATCGTTGACCTTTTTTCTCATGTTGCCTGCTTTTTTCCTAGAAACAAGAAAATGAAAACAAAAAATAAGCGATGCGCATTCATTAAATTCATTTGTAACTTTACCTTTAGGTTTCTTTTGATATTGTTATTATTTTTACGACAACTCAAACCCACCAGCATACCTTTCACCATTTAAAGAATTAAATTCAAAATTTCACTTGGTAAAAATATTTCATTAAAAAAACAAAACCTATGTCAACTGCTATAACTTATGATTGTGGCTTCTATTACGTTCCACAAAGCCTATTAAGATACTTTTTCTATGCAGAGTATAGAGCAATGTTGACACAAGTGCCACATATACATAGAAGCTTTGTTTAACATAGTAATGTCTGTCATTAACTTAAAAAAGGTTCTCGAATGCGATCCACACAAGCTTTTGACCCTCATGAATAATTGAGAAGAAAACTGATAAGCACGTAACTAAATTGGTCCTGTGACACTTGTAGACCTACATTTATACAATACATACACACAAACACACAAGCATACGTAAGTTTACTCAAGCTCATTTCAACATCGAAAGTTCAGATTTCACACAAAAGTTTCATTCTAGGATGCTTCAACTTATAGTCCGTATCGGGCATTCAAACACATACATACCTACTCATACTATAGAGAACACATTGTGCAAGCGAAATTAGGACGCGTGTATTAAATCACGTACGAAAAAGGGTGCGTCATTACAATTGTACACCATTGATGGGAATGTGTGCTGCAAATGTTAATCCTGAAATTTCGTATCCACCGATATACGAGTTGTGTATATGTATTCTCGTGCATACATATATCACCAGAGGACGTGTAAATTATGAATAAGGTAGCCGAAGAAGAATCCTTGGACAATTTTACTTCCGTTAATTAAATAAAGAGTTATTGATCTACACTTTTTTCGTAACGTATCTTCAGAATTCCGGAAGGATGTGGTTACGATTTAATGGGGAATTTGGTTATATCGTCAAAGAAATATTGATTAGGAGTAAAATTATTCTGTCTACGGGCTTTTGTAGATTTATTTGAAGTAGAAAAAAAAATGTTAGTGATGTTGGGATATTTTTTAAATACCCTAAATCATTGGTGAATTTGGTTTTTATTAACTAAAGGGTTTTCCAATAAGAGGTGTTATTTTGATATTCAAAGAAAAATGCCATTTTTTGAGATAAATGATCGGATCTTTATTTCATTATAAAGAGGAAGGTATGCCGTTAATAATGGAAAATAACGTCAACCAAATGACCACCACGACCACGCCTACAGGACCATATCCTTTTCATGAAATTTTCCATAACCAAATCGCAAAGTGGCTGCCCTATGTCCTCGATAGCCTCACGAATTCCATCTTTGAGGTCTTGAATCGACGCTGGGCTGTTGGCGTAGACCTTCTCTTTCACGTGGCCCCAAAGGAAGAAGTCGCAAGGTGTTAAGTCACAAGATCTCGGTGGCCAATTGTGATCACCTCTTCGAGAGATAACACGGTCCGGAAATTTTTCCCGTAAAAGATCAATGGTTGCGTTGCTTGTATGGCACGTAGCGCCGTCTTGTTGAAAGTAAACGTTGTCCAGATCAATACCATCCAATTCCGGCCATAAAAAATCATTAATCATCTGTCGATAGCGCAATCCATTCACCGTAACTGTTGCTCCAGCCTCATTTTCGAAAAAGTAAGGTCCAATGACCCCGCGGGACCATAAACCGCACCAAACAGTCACACGTTGAGGATAGAGAGGCTTTTCAACAAAAACTCTTGGGTTTTCCGAGCCCCAGATGAGGCAATTTTGCTTGTTGACGAAGCCATCGGGGTTGAAATGGGACTCATCACTCAAGAGTTTTCGATGGAATTCCGGATCATTTTCATGCATTTCAAGGACCCAATCAGCAAAGACTCGACGTTATTGATGATCGGCCGGCTTGAGTTCTTGTGTTAACTGAACTTTATAAGCCTTAAGACCCAAATCTTTATGCAAAATACGGTGTAATGACGTTTGTGGAATGCCTAATTCCAAAGAACGACGAGGAATGGACAAACCTGGGTTTTCTTCAACACTTTCGGCTACAGCAGCAATATTCTCGGCTGTTCTTGAGCGACGTGCACGGGTTTTATTCTTCACATCACTAACTTGTCCCGACAGCTCGAATTTTTCTACCAATTTCTGTATTGCGGTCCGACAAGGTGCTTCACGACGACCCAAAAATGTTCGAGCTTTACAAACCGTCTCTGCCACATTTTCACCATTTTTATAATGAATTTCAATAATTTCAATGCGTTGTTGAATCGTGTATCGTTCCATTTTTATTAATGGCGTAGTTTCTACTTGTCAAATGTCAAAAAATGACAGCTCCAAAAGTGACATCTACCGAAATAGCGGACTAATTAAAATAACACCTCTTATTGGAAAACCCTTTACTTAGGTAATGAAAGTTTTGGTTACAGTGATGGGCGGATAGATGGATGGATGGATGGATTAGAAAGGTTGGAATCTTTTGAAAACTAGATCAGTTTCTTCACTCAGAAAAAAAATAATTGTAAAAATTACAGATTGGAATTGTTAAAGATACAAAACTAGATTATTTTGCTACATCGGTATGAAAAACACTTCTAACAAAGACTTTTTGTAAAAAATAATAAGAAATAGTAGAATTGAACACCAGAATAATTTTTACATTAGCTTTTTTGAATAAAAATTCATTTCAGAGGATTGTAAATTTAATTAAACTCTGAGTTTATTTGCCACTGGTAAGATCTACAATTTAATTGTAAAAGGGTCTCAAATTTACCACGAGGCACGAAAAATACGAATAAAATGTTGAATTTACATATATCGGCTTGTAGTTCCTACAATTACTTCATTTTCCTTTAACATGACTCTGTATTGAAAAGGCAGAATCAATTACAAAATCGTAAAATTGACAAATCCACATTAGTTTAGACATTTCAATTTTACTTTTTCAACATTTGTTAACTGTTTTTTGGTATTTGCATTGGCAGTTAAATAAGAATCATAGAGATTCATTCCCATTCTAGTTTTGAACGTGAGCAAGTGCATTACAACTTTCGGTCAAGGAATTATATTTTTTTTTTTTTGCAAAACGGATCATGTCGTAACCATATCAAGTCGTGCCAGTGAAATACGAATGTACGCTCTGCCGCGAGTTCATTATTATAAAAAGGTATTTTTTTTTTCTGAAGAGTTATTAGAAGTGATATACTTAAGTATACCTTCAAACTTTATAAGCAGAATATTGTGAAAGTGATCAGTTTATCGTGTTTTGTGCATATACCAAATTTCCAAATGGATTCAAATTCCACTGAAGCAATGACGATGAGCAGTAATTTTGCACAACATATGGACAATACCAGTTAGAATGGTAACACATTTGGATATGTTAGTTTCCCGTCACAATGAGCTTTTCTGCCAAATATTTTAGCAAACACTAAAGCCCAAACATAATTTTATGACACATTATAGTCGTATAACAACAGAATCAGGTCCAATTAAATATTTGTGGTCATTTCGATTCGAAAGCATACGCAAAAGTAATAACATCCCGTATTAATGTTTCTTATTCTATTGCAATGAAATTTAGTATGAAATTCTCGGCTAGCCTGATAAAAAAATAGGGATGTTTTAAATACTATGTATGTCAAATTTACATCTTTCCAAATGCAAAGTCAAGGAGTTGGCTTGTTTTATTTTGCTTAGATTTGAATCGAAAAGAATATTAGATAATTATGTATCCGTCCTTGAACTGTTATCAATTGATTATAAAGGAAATAAATACAATAAAAATGACTACATTTTTAAAGAAATCACATTAGGAGCGATTAACAAAATAGAATGCTTATTTATTTTAAATCAGCATTTAATGATAATTTGTTCTACATACGAGATATTGCGTAACGATGAGCACTTTAATTCTTACAAAATTGGTAAATAAATAAATAATTCTTTTCACTTATTTAATGTGGAAGAATTTAGATATCCACCATCTTGTATTCATTGAATTAATAATGGAGATTTATATGTTAGAGTAAGACCTTTTGAAATAATTGAAATCGTAAATGTTTGTTTTATTAATTATGTTTATTTGAAAAATTTAATTTTCTTGTTCTATTAATTTTCATTTACCATTTTTAAAGTCTTTTTTGTTCAAGCTATAGTTATTGTATAACCGTAATAAAAAAAAAAGACTAAATTTGAGACTAGTTACAACCTTTTTATAGGTATTGATTTTACAATTTATCATTTACCATTACTGTACCATTTTTCGTTTATGTAATTAAACTTTTAATTATGTATCTGCACTTTCTAAATATAAGTATATATATGTACTATAACATGTGATTTGTTTTAAATAAACAAAAATTGTGATTTTTTCTATATTCAAATACAACTATTTGATAGACTTTTATTTCCACTTCCTTTATGGCGTAGTCTACATACTTTTTTCGTTGAAATCTGCTTACAAGCACGAAAACTAAAATCGTCTATAGACGAAATACCATATAACGGAGCACCTCGGCTAGAAATTCGCTGTAATTTTTCATAAATGGCTAAGCTAACCAAATAAACCTCAATAGTAATAATTACTAGTTGTTTGTTAATATAACTGGATTGTAAAATTAGCTATTTATTATTGTATTTTACAATTGAAGAAAGTACAACAAAATTGTCAAATATACCAGAATCTTGAACTATTCAAATTAACAAATTAATTGTTGCTATTATAAAATCGAAATGTATTCGTTTATAATAGATAAAGATCGTTTTGACAATTTTCCGTTTGGCTGAAAATCAATGCCGTAAATTGTTGAATTTACATCGGTTTTAGTTGATTTGACAATCTTTTTCTTTGATACATTGAAATCCCAGTCGGCTGCTCTAATGAAATTTATAATTGGTCTCCAACCTTCCTTTCTGCATGAAACAGCTTATCCAGGAGATGTGAGCCAAGAAATCTCTCAGCGTTTTTGTCTTCTCTCCGCAACTTCTGCATAAAGGGTTGTCAAGTAAACACGTCCCATTCGGCGCGCGTAGGTGATCCCTGATAGAGGAGTGCCCAGAGAGTATGGAAACGAGGGTTCTCAGATTTGGCTTGTTTTGTTGAGTTTAGGTTGAGTTTTTCCCACAGTTTTGTTTTGTTGTTCTACCTGGTGCGGTGTCATTTAATGAAAGACGACTGTGTTGGCAGTCGGCCCAATATAAAATGATCTGGTTGAGATACAGGCTCAGAAGATGAGCTGGATGTCACCTTCTTTATGTAAATTTGCTCGAGGTGTATACCAAGGATAATCTTAAGGGCTCGAATAATGGATGAATGGGTTGAAAGAGGTTAAAGTCCCAGGCGGGGTCTCTGGAACGTAGGCCACAATAAGGCCCATTCTTTACCCTCCAGATTTTTGAGCAATTGCTCATTGGTTCTAACCGGACGCTCTTACAAAGTTCAATATTGCCTTCAACCCGCCTTATCGACTGCATGTAGTTCTATCAGGAGGAATCTATACCACTTTCCTGAGAAACCCTGACTGTGACAAAGAAAGTGTGTCACTGTTGTTTCAGATCCCTCTCCGCATCCTCTGCGTAGAGGATCATCAAGAAGTCCAATCCTGTGTAGATGACCCCTGAGAAAAGAGTAACTAGAGATAATTGACACTACTCAGGGTTGGATTGTTTAGTTCCAATAGCTTTTTCCTTTGGGTTAGGCTTAACCCGTAGTTTCTTTGTAGTTTTACCCGAAGGGTCGTCTAACCAAAGACGGTTTTGTTGGCCGAAATATTAGAAGGAAGATCTTTTGATTCGATTGTGAAGAAGGATGTCTCCGAGGCTACAGTAAGACGAACAAGCTCGACCACCTTTTTGCTCCTACAGATATCGATTTGACCTGTCACCCAAAGAGTTAGCACCCTATTATTCCAAAAGAGGGAATTTAGGGTGGTTTTACATTCCAAAACAAGTTTGGAGGTTGTAAAGGGTTTTGACCAAAGATAATCTGAACAAAATTGAAAATTTTTCGTGTTTTTTAGACCAAAACCGGTAATCTCATATACTTTTGTCTTTTGCATGATTGGGGGGAAAAAAAACCTTGGCTATGCATTATTGTAGTGCAACTGAGACAACGAGATAAAAACAAGAATCGAGAGAACGTAGGATTACCCGAGCGACAAAATCCTATTGAATCCCTCAATATCTTATCAAACTATTCATAATAATGTACATCAGGTCACACTACCTCTATATTTTAAGAAAAAGATAAATTTCGCTTTAGCCAAGGTGCTGAAAGGAGATATAAAATTCCTCTCAAATAAAATTCTCATTTTTCCCGAAAATATCAGAGAACAGAAGCACGTGCTGTGAAAATATCATAGGAATTACACTAACAGTCATTGGCATTTGCTATAAAAAACGTTAGCCGATTCTCTCAATATTTCAGCAAAAACCGGTTTTCACAAAAGCGCGGGAACATTTTATGAGAGTAAAACGTGAAAACTCCTCCCCTTCTCATTTATTTACGAAAATGAAATATTTGCCATTCTGTTTCGTTGCATGCAATTTGCGCTTTCACATTTTTTATCTTTATTCATAAAACTTTTAAGGAGAGTTTAATTTTGTTTTTTTAGTTTTTTTTTCTTTCTTTCTTCCTTTTCTTGCCGTGTGCATTTTAAATGTAAAATAATCGGAAACTCTTCTGTGTCCTAACTTGTCAATAAGTTAACTTTGGTTTTGACAAGACCTTGAAACCTGCTTGGCTGTCCGAGGAGATAGCAATCTCCTTATTTTCAGTATCTGAGCGAATAGTAATTTACTAGAGTGTGCCGGTTACGCTATGGAATCACATTATCTGAATCTTATCTGCGGTTTTAATCCCTACTTTTTCACTATTACACTTCAATAATGGCCAGTTTCACAGTCGAGTTTAAACCATCCTCCAAGTTTAAACGTAGTTTAAACCAAATCGGGTTTCACAGTGCATTCCTTTAGTAAAGTTGGTAGTACTGGTTAAATTTTGAACTAAATTAGTTATCGCCACCATTGTGAAGCACTTTTTCTATCTATCAAAATGTCAATCGGAAAAAGTAAACAGATCAGAAAGTAAAAAAATAATAAAGATGTAGTTATATCTGCTAATTTTAAATATGCCACCATTCAAAAAGGATGCAAATTTTAGCATAAGTGAAATTGAGCTATTGCCTTCCCTAGTGGATAAAAAAAGATATGTAATAGATCGCAAAGAAAACGGACAAGAATAGTTTCGAAGACAAAGTTCTTTACTTAAACGGAACCTAGCATAAAAATCAACGTCGTCCCACTTATTAAAAGGATTTGGCCGATTTCTAATTACTCTCAGTCGTCAACAGAGCTGTAAATTTAACTCAAAAAATCTTCTTCATCGCTCGAAATATCTAAATCTAAATCCATGATAAAATAATTTTCTTGATACAAACAAACAATGCTACTGTCAAAACAAAATGTCACACTTTTCAAATACTCTTATCTTGAGTTTAAACCGAGGGATGGCATGGTTTAAACTCTTGTTTAATCCGGGGCTTAAACCAAACTGTGAAACTCATTCGTCGAGTTTAAACTAAATATTTGGTTTAAACTCAGACTGTGAAACTGGCCATGAGACTCTAAAATATTTGTTCCATCTGTAAGTGCGTAGTGTCCAGATCAGTTTGTTTAAGTTCCAATCGCATGGAGCCAATAGAGGGCAGGCTTATTATTAGAATATTGAAAATTCTTATTGAAAGGCAGTCTGTAATTAGTCAGACTTCGTCTTGCATCAGTCCACAGAGCACTGACTCTAAACTACTTGTTACTAAAATCAGCAGGTCGTCCGCATAGTATACCACTTTGTACATATGTGTGACCATTAGCAAGAGGTTATCCATAATGATACCATTTGCCAATTAATCTCTAACAAATAGTTGTTTAATAAATAGAAGTCTATAAATATTCACTGAGTGAATTTCGAACCGATATATACTCATAATACTACGTTTCTATCAAATTCGAAGTAAAATTACACTCTTAATTATGTAATTTTACCCTTTTTTCGGTGTTAGGTGTAAAATTACACCATGTTTAATAAAATTTCTTATCTGAGATTTTCAACATAATGTTAATGTACTTCCCGTAGGTAGAACCATAGATGGCATAAGAACTAGATGTCGCATGCAGTACCAAAAAAGTATACAAAATTTATATGGCTGGGTGGTCCATTCCGGAATGGACCACAACATTTGAACTGATGTATATGCCCAGTGATTCTTATTTTTTCGTATCTGACGTATTGAGGAAGTCGACCAAATGTATACAAACTGCTATTATAAAAATACTTGACTTCGGCATGCTCTAAATCATGTTATGGTCCATTCCAGAATGAGCTACCCATTTCACAATCTGTATACTCAGCTCTAGTATGCCATGCGACATCTAGTTCTTGTGCCATCTATGGTAGAACGTACACGCAATTTTGAATTAAGTGAAACTGAAATGAATGCCCTGATAAATTTGGATCAAGGTCAGTGGTCTGTCTATTTCCTTATAACAAAAAACACTGTCCACTTCCTTTTAACTTCACTAAAACTGAAACACTTATTTTGTGAAATTTCGGAATAGTTGTATCAAAAAGATATGATTATATAAATTATTGGGTCAGACATTTTTGGATCACACTGAAAAACACACTTATTGGCAGAAAGTTGCAATATAAGATCCTCAAGAATGTGTAATAATTATATATATATGTAAAATAATATAGAATAAACATAGATATGAAGACGAAATGTATAATGTGTATATATAAGTCAAGATATAATAAAATTTATATAATATGAATAAGTAATAAAATTATACAAGTGGTTGGTACTAACTGATCTAGTACTTGGGACTTGAGTAATTGACTTTAAACTAACGTTATGACCCTTTGCTCTAATCATTGGTTAGAAGAATTCTTTATTCCCGTCGAGACCAGAGATATAGTGTTTTGATAATATTCTTTAAGCCAGTCGAGACCCGGCTTAAAATGAATGTTAGTAAATATCTTAACTTCAGTCGAGACCCGAAGAAAGATTATTTATTTCTGTCGAGACCCGAAGAAAGATTCTTTATTTCTGTCGAGACCAGAAATAAAGTGTTTTGTTAGCAACAGATTATCTCAGCCGTGACCTGAAATAATATTCTTAAAGCCTGTTGAGACCCGGCTTAAACTGAATGTTAGTAAGTATCTTGGCTTCAGTCGAGACCAGAAATTAAGTGTTAGTGTTAGTAATTTTATCTCAGTCGAGACCCGAAATAATATTTTTTAAGTCAGTTAAGACTTGGCTTAAAGTGTTATCTTATATTCAGTCGAGACCCGGAGTAAGATATTTTAATTTACGGCGAGATCAGAAATGAAATGATTATAAGTAATTGATATACCAGCGATACTTGATATAAGTGTTACATAGTCCCTAGCTAACCTACCTCAAGGGATGCCAACTACAAAAAGCGAGTTAGAGATAAGTCATCTTGTGGTTTATATAGCCCTTGCTTGCACACGGCACCAATCATGGAGTAGCAGACGTGCATGATAACAATAATTGGCATTCCATCTGTGATTTTACGGTACTATCGAAATTGAGATTAAATTTACACCACTTCAAAGTGCAATTTACACTCATGTTTTACAGTGTGTAACAGGTTTTAAGCGGTGGCGTTGGATAAAATATAATTAAAGGTGAATATTTTCAAAAACAGAAAAAGTTCTGAGGTTTTCTTTGTTATCCGAAAAACTTAAGCAGCAATCTCCCCATAACTTCTTGTCAATTGATTTGAGACTTTAATTCATACCCCCCGTATACTTACATATGTACAGTTACAATACTGCTACATGATTACGAAACGTAGAAAGTCACCCAACACCCATATCATGTCGCTTGGAAACATTTATCAATAGCTATTTCAGTTAAATCGTTAAAGTAATCTGGGTTCAAAGAGTCTTGAAAGGTAGAACTTTGAAAACGGTTAGATCATGACAGGATTGAATAGAAATAAATAAATAAAATAAAATTGAATTAGATATATACACTTCGACATGATAAGCGTAATCTTACAAGGCTAGATTGGAATCGATAAATGAAACACATCATAGACGGAGTTCCAACGCCACCTGGGAGTGAGTTTTAAAAAAAATCAGCTAAATAGAGGCATTAGGTCCTTTGAGGATTTAAAGACAACCTCTTCCAGTTATGTATAATTTCTCACTAGACAACCTCTATGTAAAATTCTGTCTGTTTGTGTTGTTCTAATAAACTATACTATTTGATCCCCGATGCCACTTTGATTTCCATTTCCCGAAGTTGGTAACCACTGAAATTTACTTACTTGAAGGAAACGTACAAAGGACTAGACAACAACAGAATGAGGACTCCGTCTGATGAAATGCCATAAGAGCTTGAAGTCATCTGCAAATGACACTAAAGTGGGAGCTTTAAAGTAAAGATGATATCGAATTTGAATGAAATGAAAGGAGTCGAATCCCCTGCCTGATTGCAAGAGATTCGTACTTTTGATAAGCTCTTTGATCAACTAACCAAACATTTCGATTTTTTTATTGACTAGCAAATCTAACTGCTTTCAAAACAAATGAACAAGTTTTGTTCGTATTCAGTACGGTCCTCGTGTCCTCGTGGCCCCAATTATTTCATATCTTACCATGGCGATCTTGCAAATATATGTGTTCCTTCCTTACATCGAGAGCATAACGCTTCCACAAAGCCTGTCCATTTGACTACTTGGATTGAAAAGAGGTTGATAGAAGGGTCCCTGGAACGTAAGTCATAACAATGCCCATTGTTCACTTCGTGTTGGCTACTTAATCAGTCTTGAGTCTTTTTTGCTCCCTATGTTAGGGTGGGGTAATTAACTTGCAAAAGCAATTCAATAATGGCACTGCCATCTGTCGCTTATTAGAAAAAGCGCAGAGTGTTCGAGAACTCTTCTCTTTCGTTGTTGACACCTCTGAATATGGTGAAATCCTTACTAATGATCTGTTTTTAAAAACCCCGCAAATGTTTCTCAATTTTTCAAACTCGATTCCAAACTGAAGAACGTGTTATGAAGGCCAGTGTGGCAACTGGGGATTAAAACCCAGTGGTACGTTGAATGTACACAATCATAGTTTAGCCGATCCTCAGCTACGGCTTGGCTTCATGTTCTGATGACTGGCACTGATCAGGAAATCTAACTTGGATTTGTAAAAAAATCCAGAGGGTTGCTTGCTTGGGAATAACTAGGTGTTTGTGCACCACGCCCACGGTGACATTGGAGTTCATGGTCGATTTATTGCGTATCGGCAATGAGTGCTGCCAGGTTTAGTTCGGTTGGGGGTGGGGGGGGGGCATTCCAATATACTCCAAAAGATAGACTGCAGTTATTGCAGGGGAGAAACCAAATATCTTTCCTAACTATTGGTGCGGGTGCCAATGATTGATGCCCACCAGGAGTGATTGGGATGGGAAAGAGCATCCGAAATTTCTATCTTTACAGATGGTTCCAAGACGAGTGTGGGCACAGGGGCTGCTAGTGGCACGAGTCTTATAGACTGCCGGACATATGCAGTGTCTTTCGGGCAGAGCTCGCAGCGATTTACCAGGCGGGAATATTGGTATCTATGTGCAGATAGTCCATACTGCACATCTGCGTATATACACTGATAGCCAGACATCCGTTAAGGAGCTGGTAAATAAAAATCGGTGTAGTTATGCATGACCACTCTTGAGGAATTGACTTTACGGCACAAGTTGACCTTACGCTGTGTACCTGGCCACAGGGATATCCCAGGCAACGAGATGGCTGATGAGTTGACCAAAAAGGGCTCTAAAATGAGTAGCACCGCAACGGTAGCATATAATATCGGGATACCGATCTGAACTTTAAAGGAGGAGAACATCAGGGGCGACTCCGGTTGATCAACAGGGAAAGCTGCCGTATGGCCTATTGGGTAGCACCTTCTTTTCAAGTCTGGGGATCTGTAAAGCAAACTCAAGTGGATCCACAGTTTCATAAGCGAAAATAGGATGGATCTAGGGCAATTTTATAGGTTATCCCATGAGGACAAGGGGTGCAATGGAGCCACTGGTAAGTGAAGCAGGCAAGGCTTTTCTAGCGGCACCCGTCCTACCTACCTACCTTCTCAGTTGTTTCTGGAGTATATGTTATGATGCTACCGGAGTAGAGGGATAACAGAATTTTTAATTGATAGAATTGTACCTAGGTATTATGGGAAAAGAATAGATGGATATAAAAGTCTATAAAAAATTAGGTAGGAGGAAATTTGCTGGATCGTATCGACGTAGGATTCGAACCAATGATCTCTGGGAAGCTACCAAGGCCATCATCACAATAAATACATTGAGCATAATTTTGTTTTTCTTCGACGTTCCAGATTACTGTATCATCCTGATCATAACAAGAATCATATCCATCTCCACTATTAAAGAGTACCTATTTTGAAAAGATGTAGATAACAAATATGGTACATGTCAAATTCATTCCATCCAATTTCTGCCAAAAAAATTGCCTAGTTAGAGCCATTAATAATCACGGAGGCACCTTCATTAAATTTTCTTCTTTCCAAAAAAGTACGATCCGATCTTCACTCCTGCCCATATCAGGCACACCAAATTGACGCTTTTTGAGGTTGCATCGGAAGTTCTTGAAGCATGCGGATTTTTTGCCCCTTTCTCAATTGTGAGAATTCTGTTTGTTGATGTATCCGTTAAGATCGAAATGCAAGGACCTGCGCTATCCAATGTTGGTTTCTGTTGTTGAGTCAGCTGAATTCAATAGGCATGATGGTATAAATCCCTCGCCTCTATGTGTTCTTGTTCGTCGACACTGGTATCAACGGTGGTGATATTTTCGATTAATTTTCTAGGACAATGACGGGTACGGTTTCAATAGCGGGTGTCAACGAAGGATTGTGCATATACCTAACTTACGGATTGTCATTGTAATGGGTTCTCCTAATTAATAAACGTTCTTCAAAAATGTAACATGTCATTTTCGATATACATACATATGTATGTTAATATTTCCATAACTATTAAATATGCCAGACTAAAAGTTTGACAAATGGAAATGGCGCTCGATTCAAAATTCAAGCTTTTATTGAGACACCACGTGGTAGACATTTCACTCGTTTTAATTGTAATCATTCTTTCACCAAAGTACAAAGTGAATATTCTAATGAAATCAATTGTAAACAATGTCTCTTTTTACATCGAAAAATCTTTGAAAAACAAATATCTTTGCAAAAGAGGTCGTTTCGTATCGACAGTTACCGTATACTCATCAGTACGGCTTAGTTCCTGCCTGCCATATACGCCAAAGTGAACAGCCAACCTGACCCCATATATGCATTTAAAATAATATTATTTAAGTGTGAATTATATGATGCGAAATACTACGTATTTACTTCACTTTGGTGTGTACGGTAGGCAGGAACCAAGCCGTACTGATGAGTATACGGTTCTTGCCAATACGAAACGCCCTCTTTTGCAAAGAAATTTTTTTTCAAAAATTTTTCGATGTATTAAGCGTTTTTTTTTTACTCAATTCTTGAGCTGTGGATTTAGCAGCAAACTCGGTCAATTTATTTCATTGCAAAACTCTCTATGTAAATAATGTCCACCAAAAGATGAGCCAAAGAATGAAAATGGCGATGGTTGCTTTTGGGAATGGCATATTTTGACATTATCTCCTTTTCGGTCAAATCATTTGACATCGTACACATAGAAAATTGCAAGTTTACTATTAGCATGATAAGAACGATAGAGAGAGGGGGAATGTTATTGTCCTTGCTCAAATAGCAGAATTCAATTTACCGGAGAACATCAATAAGTGCGGCGCCACTTTTTTCATTTTAAAAGATTTCTATTTTGTAAGTTTTCCCAACGGGCAATTTTATATCTCCCCGGGTATTTTCACATTTAAATTCACCATGAAATGGCCATATTTGAGGGAAAAATTCAAAATTTTACTGCTATATCTCTCATTCTTAAATAATTAATGATTCAAAGGGACGACAAGGAGAGATACAGCAGCAATCGTAAAATGCTTTTCTCAATTTAATTTCGACATACCCTTTTTGATGCAAAATTTCACCCTGCTTTCAATGCCGCATCGCATCATGGTGTCACACTTTGGGCTATATTTAGCTCAAAGTTTACATGGTTGGTTCAAGTTTGTATAGTACGAGGGGTAGGTACCCTATAGCAACAGTAATAGGTGTGCAATAAATTGACAATAATTGAGAAAAATAAATTTCTAGCATAGAACATCTATTTACCTTTTGGTGGGTATCGTATACCCATAATTCATGAAAACGATGGGTAGTCATCATAGATAGGTACACCCATGATGTATGGCGTTGAAGGAATTGTTATAAATTCCAGTCCCCTTTGATGAATGTTTATTAGTATTGATAAGGAGAGTATACCCCTACAACAACGTTTTTTTTCAAATTTCTTTTGAAATGTTCGATTTATCGAGTTCGAGGTATATTTTTCGCGTTCTAATAATATTCCTGTTATAGGAAACATATTTCTTGTGCATATTTACAAATGTACCTACATAGATATGCATAAAATCGATTATTTGAAGAAAAATAAAATGGAAAACTTGAACATAATCTAAAATTATGCAAGGATCTTGAAGATGTCTAAGGATAAATTGACGTCATATGAATGGATAGTCTAGACGTGTTATGCTAGGTACTTGAGTTATTCTTTCTTTCCAAGTATGTAATTTTAGTCAGTAGTGTAGCTTCAGATGAGCTAATTATTGGGTTGTTCAAAAAGTCATTGCGTTGTTTCCCTGTAGTTGTCCTCATCAGCGGTTGTCTGTGCCAGCATGTGACATGTACGTCAATATTTCCGCGCATTTTATTGTTTACACTTGAATGACAGATTTGTGTTTAAAAGTGAAGTTCAAAGATGGAGAATTTTTTCGCCATATTTTGCTCTTTTATTTCAAAAAAGGGAAGACAGCAACTGAGGTAAAAGAAAAGTTGTGCAAAGCTTATGGTAAAGATGTCATTAAAAACCGACAGTGCCAAAATTGGTTCGCCCGTTTTCATGACGGAAATTTTTCGGTTCAAGACGCTCATCGCTTTGGCGGGGCCATCCGAGTTCGACGACGATAAAATCAAGACGGTGCTGCAGGCAAATAAGCATTCAACCGTTCGGGAGCTTGCTAGCGTTCTAAACGTATCCATTGGAAGCGTTCATGGCCATCTGAAATCAGCTGGCTTCGTAAAGAAGCTCAATGTTTGGGTGCAGCATGATTTACTGAAAATTCACATAAACGTTTGTGACAAACTCATCAAGCGCGAAGAAAACGAGCCCTTTCTGAAGCGTATGATTACGGATGATGAAAAGTGGATTGTGTATAACAATGTAGCCAGAAAAAGAAGTTGGTCCAAGAAATATGAAGCACCAGAGAGGCAAGCAAAAGCAGACATCCACCAAAAAACGTTATGCTGTCAATCTGGAGGGATTGGAGGGGGACCTGTCTATTACGAGCTGCTCCCATTGAACAGAACAATCAATTCCGAAGTCTACTGTTGGCAGCTACGAAAATTGAATGATGCCATCGATCCGCATGGGTTTGATATTTGAGGTGGAGACAAGCAAAATAAATAATATTGGGAAGTGGAAGGGAAGACGCATCGTTTCGTCGGTAAGGGGGGTGTTAAAGTTTTTCATTACTTATCCAAATTTACATCCTGTAACTTTCTTGATATAGACCCTATCAAGGTGATATTCATCTCATATGATAGCAAAACGTCTAGGCAGCTTTCCAATGATTGCCTAATCAGCTTTCCTGTCAATTTCAGTCGGAAGTTGTAGGACGCCAAAGTAACAAAATTCGAAAAAAAACATCCTAATTTTTTCAGATTTTATCGATTTTCCCTCCAGAATGCATATAACTATGCAATTTTTTTACAAGATTCAGAAATCCCGGAATGTTAGGTAGAAGAATTTAGGTAGGTATATGTGTATAATCGAATTAGAGGTAACATTCCATTTTGGATGGAAAATCGTTAAAATTTGAAAAAAATTAGGATTCCTTTTTCCAATTTTTTTTTACTTTTACGTCTCACAACTTCCGACAGGAAGTCTGATTGGGCATTCATTGGAAACATTGGAAAGCTTAGATGATTTGCTCTCATCTGAGATGAGCCGCACCTTCATAGAGTGTATATTAAGAAAGTTACAGGGTGTAAAGTGATGCATCTTACCCCCCCCCCCCCTCATCATATAATTGTTTGCTTGTTTTCACCTAAGCTATCAAACCTTTCAGTTATTCGGATCAATTATGTATAAAAAATATCAATGGACAATTTTAAAGGTTTAATTTTAAATATATTCTAAAAATATCCTTTTTGTTTAAGTGAGTTTATACGAATTTCCATTTGGGGAAAACTTGTTTAAAAAGTATAAAAAAGTTTTTCATTAGAGAGAAAGGCAAAAAATAAAAATAATAAAATCGGGTGAATTTACACCACTTTGTATGTATTTAGGTAAAATTTATTCCGAAAAGCTGCAGAGCACCACCATAAATTTTTGTTTGCCAATTTTCTTGGAACATGTCGATGCCTTTATTAAGAGACACCCTGTATAAAGATATAAAAGTACATATGTACCTATACAATATAGGTACATAAAAACGACAATAAAAGTCCAAAAAATAAAGAAACACTTATCTAAAATTTTACCAGGCATTTATGTTAACTTTTTATTAGGTACATTTACATTTCTTCTTCTGTGTAATAATAATCTTCCCTGTAATATATGTAAAGGCATCACCCATAAATGCTGTTAACACTTTATAGTTGTTCTTGGTTAAAACTTTTCTCCTTTGGTATGTGAATAAAAATAAAAATAAAAGCAAATTGAGCCATTTGTCGGTGATTATGATGAGCGGAAGACCTTTAGTTCCATTTCCCCTTTAAATTTGCTCTCCAAATTCGATGTTGCTCAACCCGTTTTAAGTTTACAAAGACCATTTCGAAATTATTATGTTCGTCCGGGAATGGTTGAACGGTTTTGCCGCCTTCTTAGCAAATAACTCTTCAATATAAATCCATTGAGTACCTACTTACATTTATAAATTCAACATTGGTACATAAATACCTACATATACTTACTTATATAGACTAGAAACAGCAATTAACGGGAACAAAAGTTAAGACAGTCACCCAAAAAAGCTTGCGTACATAACATAAAATTAGACCAATTTAGATAAAAGATAGTGGGTTCCTTTTTCACTTAATTAAGTTTACAAAAATTCTTAACGTTCTATGGTATTTTGATGGGTCTGGCTGTGTGGGTGAAAGGGGTTTGGGAGGATGAAAAGAACATGGCAGAGATTTTCGCAATAAATTCAAGTTAATTAGGAAATTTATCATCAACTCAAGAGAAAATGACGTTAAACAAATATTTAAAATCATCCATTTTCACCCGCGGCTTCGTTTTTTACTACCCTTCCCCCCCTTATCCTAATTATAAAATGGCAATTTACTATAGAAACAGCGAGTGATGGAATTCAGGCGCTACAGGCAATCTATAGAGTTTTTTTTATTATTGTTGTTGTTGTTGTTTTTACAAATCGAGTCCTTCTCATGTTGGTTATTAATTTTAGGCGTCTATTTAATGGAAACTGATATATAGCATCAGTAACATAATATTTTCTATTCTATGTGTTGTGTATATACTATATACATAGATAATATACCTACTACCCTAGTAGATAAATCATGATAAACTCATCAATGAGCTCCTAATGAGTAATCATATGAATGTCCTAATGAAATTTATTCGCGTTTGAATAAAAACCGGAAGAAAATCATTTATTTACTTATTCACAGATAGTGTGCACGAATGAGATATTGCATCTCTTTCACTTATTTAGAAATGTATACAATTTGCTTCTCTTTTTTGCATTTCGATGAGAAATAATGAATGTCACGATGAGTTTATTAATGAGCATATCAATGACTGTCATGATGAGTTCGTAATTAAGAATCACAATGAATTACGGATTTTACGATTGATTTCATATATTTTTTCCGAATTCAAATTCCGGTTTCAAATCAAACTCTGAGACGCTAAGGCGTAAGGGCAGCGCTGTGCCTATAGGGGTGGGGCAAAGGAGCAGCTGCCACAGGCATTGTGCCGTGAAGGTCGGCGGTAATTTTATGATTTTTTTAAATAAAATAAAAAAATTTTGTATCTACAAATTTGGATTGAGAAATGATTCGTCGAAAATATTTCACCAAATCAAATGACAACTTGTCGAAATCTCTATTCGATACAGATCCAACCTAACGTATTTATGACGTCTATACGACGATCGAGTTGTATGAGTCTTATTATACGGTTATACGTATGCACTTACTGGTGCGTATACAGGGGGAGGGTCACAGGGGTCATGACCTCCCCCAAAGTGCCACGTCACTTTCGCGACGATTTGAATGTGGTGCTGGACTGTAGAGTGAGTTTTAATAGTTTAACAGGACAATTTTCGTATGGTACGAACACAATGTGTATGTAGTTGTAGCCAGCGATTAATGCTGGTAGTGTAACGCAATTTTCAAATCTGCGGCGACAGTTAGCGCTGGGTTGGGCGTTTGTTTTTCTTCTTTTGAATAGTAACAGAGGAGTCTGGAGTGGGTATAATAGTCTTCGTCTTTGAAACGTGTACGATTTTCTTAGAATTTTCTTGTGTTTTATATAGTGTCGAGAATTCATCCATTATACCTATCACAGGATGGTAAGTAATTTTTGAATAAGTATTACATATTTATTTTAGTGTTTGATTGTTTAGAAAAAGGCACTCAATGCATAGCAGCCCGGTTATTATGATGCTTTTATATTTTTGTTGTGCCGATTATACTCCCAATTTGAAAGTGTTATTGTTTCAAGAAATTGGTCAGCGATCATAAATTTTTGTTTACCTAACTGATTTTCTGAATAAAAATAAAATCGAGGACTGGACAACTTGGAGGGGAGCTCGCAACCGAAGCATCCAAACTAACTCAACGAATTTTGATTTAGGGTGCTTCCAGTACAACCCTAGTTCCATGCAATCATCAACGTATAGCCACCTGTTGATTTTTCATAACAACACTGATTCAAGCCTGAGTTGTTCAAAATTTTTACGTTCGTAGGCAAGCATTAAATTTTTCTTAAAAATGCACTCACTTACAAATTGTTCTTAAGAATTTTAATGAATAACTATTCGCTGACTATGGTCCAAACGAATTGGTGAATTGATTCTGCAGGTTTACTCTTTCCGGCAAGGGCACAAATATTCAGTTTTCTTAGAGAGATTTGATTTTCTGTAAATTTTCCATGCAATACTGGTGACCGCCCATGGTTCCTAAGAGTTTATATTGATTCAGGTGCCTTGACTGGTCTTGGTCGCTAAAGATTTTATGTTGGCAATCATTTTGTTCGTAGAAATTTTACTTGAAAATTTTTCTTTCGAATTTTTATACACTATTGGTGGCTCAAAACCATCAATTGGATTGATTCGAGTGCCTCGCTAAAATTGATTCTTCAATTTTTCTTCAGAATTTTTACGGCAAAGTTATAATAAGAAAATCCATTCGCTTTTCTCTGTAGTTGGCGTTGCTTTAACCTAATACTACGGTCCGCGCTAAGCTAAAAGATATTGGCGAAAATTTATCCTGAATTTGAGCGAGAGCGGTACTAAGGTCAACGGACTAAATTTAGCTTTTGGGTTTTGATTAGAGATGGCACCACCAGTAAGTCTTAAAAAAATTTAGCTTGAATTTATCCGCCCGGGCCGTTCTACTTCTGTCAACAGATGTACTATTAAAATTACAATGGCAGCATAGAGCCCGGTGGTATCAGTTTTATTTTCATTTCTCTGAGGCAAGCCTTGAGTCGAGCTGCGAGGAAGTCTGAGAGAGGCCAGGCCTGAGGCTTGCTTGGATGTGTTAATGCTTTTAAAGACTCTTGAGGAAGTTAAGCGGGAAACACAGTGCTAACTTTGCCAGCCTCGACCTTAGTAAAACTTTAAGAACCTCAACATGGTGAACTCTGCAAATTTTTACAACTCACAATGCGAGCTTTGAGAACTTCTGTATGATAGCAGTTAATTGGGCTGTTGGCTTAAAAATTCAAATTTTTTTGTAATAATTTACTACAGTAGGATTAACTTTTCACGTTAAATATGCTTCCCTTTTTTTTTCAAAAAATTTCCCGTACACTTTTTCCCGATAACAAAGCTGTCAAAGCTGGCAAAGTTCCAGCAGAGTAGATAGTAGACTTACTCGATTTCAACCTCAACCTGGTCGACCTCACCAACTTTGCCATTAGGTTCTTCAAAACCTGATCTCATATATTCTACAGAACTATAAAAGTTGAGGCTGAGTCTGAGGTTGGAAAGGCTAACACTGTGTTCCCGCTTTACCCTGCAGAACAGGTTCAGTCTTGTGTTGAGGCGCTTCTGAAAATAATAAAAAACATTTTGTTGTTTCATCTCGATTAACTTGACTATATATTTTCACTTGAATATAAGTATTAGGTTTGAATGCTTATTTTCATGTAAAAATGCCTGAGTAAAATTCAAGTAAAAACTTTCTTTCGGTAGAGGGGATAATACTAGATGATAATAGGTCTGTTCACGTACTTCTCGGGTGTTTTCGTTCTTGGGCTTTTTTCTATGAAGCTTTCAAATTTGGAAAGTACATGAACAACTTATGTGTGCTCTTGGGCAGAAAGCTAAAGTGACAACTACAAACTGTCAAGCTAAAAAAAATAAAATGTCAAACATAACATATCTATCCATTCATTTTACTTATTATTTTGTAGATTTTTATACGACCTGAGCAAACAGTGCTCATCATTTGCAAATTCTGCCGCCTTTTCCATTTTTCCTTTGACAATTTAAGTTTCTGACAATTCTCGATTTTAAATTTTAATGTGTTTGACAGTCTTTACAGAGTTACCCCGAGTTTTTTTCTTGGGTGGATTTGGGCTAAAACTTTATTGAACGGGAAGTGTGACGTCTACATATTTTCCCCAATTACTGTGCTTGTGCGTCAGCCGCCTATAGCACAGCTGCTTGTACCCACTAGACTCAGCTATCCTAGCAATTGGTTCTTTCTAAAATCAGTTCCTATCTCCCGTCCTTACCACAAACAACAGCAGCCTTTTCATTCCAATAAGACAACTCGGTATCAACTCAGCCTTTTTATTTTTACCCACAATGTTTGCGACTGGGACGTGTTTATCCCCCTCCCTCCTCAACCACTTCTTACAAGCGGTGGCAACCGTCTTGTAGGAAACCTGCGAGTGGGGACCTCGAGGCAGTTATCCTTTTCTAACCTAATACTAAAGTATAGGGAGATGGGTACCTTACTACTAACGTGAACAGAGTTTGGGTGCTTTTGGGTGAAAATGTTATAATAAATTCACACAAATTCGAGTACGTGAACAGACCTAATGACAAGAAATAACAGACAACATGGAAATCCATTCAACTGTCAAATTTTTCTATTCCGAGAAATTAACATACACATTGTGGGTAAAAAAACTTTCCAAGTCTGTGTAAAGACTTTGAAGCCTGGGTAAAAGCTTTCCAGTAAACATACAGCCCTATTTTCTTTTCTTTTTGTCTTACTTAGAGTGTGCTGTCAGAAGACTAACAATGGCACTAATAATATTTTTGTTTTCTTTTTTTTCTTCTCACAACGTTATAAAAATCAAACCTAGCTACAGTTTTTTACGTTCGACAAGGTATCGGTAGCTGTGACTTTTGTAATGAACGTAACCCGGCTTACACGGTGTAGGACGAGGGTTTGGAAATAGGCAAACCGAGCGTCGCCACCTTAGATCATATAACGAATAGGATAGGCGATGCTGTATAAAATTCATGTACGTGTGATAAGCAATTTTTTTGTGAACACGGGAGTTAAATGACAAAAGGGTTGGGTTTTTAGTTTATGTCAGTTCGATATTTCTGACATTTCTCATTTGTCAATTTTTAGGTCGGGTGTTGTTTTAGTGATTTGTGAGTGTAAACATTAATAAAAGTGTTTTATAATTTTGTAATAGTGAAAACCTGTAGAAATTATTTTTTCTATGCAAGAGATTTGATATAATCGATACTCCGGAATCTATAATTATGGTGTTGAAGTGCGCTGTGCTGTGCTGTAGAAACAAGCGAAGTTTGTGTCGTGGGAAAGGATTTTTCAAGCAAGTTTAAAAGTTTTACTAATAAATTATAGTGTTTTAAGTAAAATAAAAGTGAAATAGTTATAAAAATAAACAGCCGTGGTAAAAAAATTAACGTTTTCCAATGCCGGTTTGTTTGCTTACAATTGAATTGTCATCGGGTGTCTTGTTTGATGTCAGTCAAACAAAGGCAACTACAAGAAATATTATCAGCAAATAAATGGGGCATTTGGAAATTTCTTAAAAATTTTAAAAATATTAAATTTAAAAAATAATTTAAAAATGTTGCGATATAATGAGTGTTTTCTATTAAATTGCGTTTATTCACAAGTTTTTTTTTTTTAACATAAGATACCAAAAGCAGTAGAAGCTACAAGGCCACTGGGGAGCAAATTAGGTACACGATTCGTCCAGGAGGCATTTAGAAATATTATTTATTTTGTATATTGCATTCTGGGGATACGTGACCCTAATTCTTCTAACTCTAACCTCCCCGTATAGTGGTCCCTGGAAACAAGTCACAATGTGCATAACCAGAAAAGAACCCATTTTGAATTGATTAAAGAGAATGAGGACCTATTCTACTTTGCTCAGTATGCACAATAATTATATAAACATACATATAATATTCTCTATCAAATAAATTATTCATAAGATGTACATCGAAGGTCATAATGAGTAAAATATAACAGAGTAATAACAAATTTAAATATGTACATATTAGGCTATGTACTTTTCCTTATGCTTCTACCACAAATAGTTTTTTTTTGTTTTTGTTTTGAAAAATAATTCGAATAACGGTGACAGAAAATTATAATTCTTCAATTATTTAATAAAATTTCAACTACTAAATTATGTACCCGCTCAGAAAATATCGTAGTTTACGACTTCCATGAATAAACAAACACATCGATGCGATTCTTCTACATGAAGAAAAATGCTTAAGTTTTTCTTCCTCATAGCCTATCCTTTCGTTATAAGATCTAAGGTCGCCACAGACTTAGTATATAGGGAGCAGTTTTATGATATTCAATGAGCTCGGAAGGCTCAACGGAATTTAATTTTCTATGTTTCTTCATGAATTGCAAACACCTTGATGGTTATCACTCAAATTAGTATTGGTTTCCTTACGGGGCAAGGTACAAGATAAAACTTTGAGTAATTTCTACCATGGTAATTGGTACTAAATAAAAATATTAAAAATTGCCTTTCTTTTTATATAATACCTACTGTGACAGACAGAATCATTTATTTTAAGGGTAATCCCCGAAAAGAACAAAAACAAGAAGCACAGTTAATACCACTATTACTTAGTGTTGGTCCCATTTCAATCTAACAATAAAAGAATTAAATAAATAAAATAAAAATCTTACGGAGGAGCACTTTTATGATTTTATCTTGGAAAAATAATGTGAAAATTGAGTCGACAATAAACTGTCACAAGAAGCTAAGAAGAAGAAAACCTCCTTTCACAAACAATATGGCGACGCGCTGCCTGCCTGCAGGATAAACACTTTCTTATCTTTTGGTGAAAATCTTATTCAGGACGACGACGGTTGGTTCTCCATTTTTGTTGTTGTTGTTGTTGTACCTTTTCATTTCGCGTTTACAATGTGACAAAGTGCGACAGCTTGTTGCTTTAATTGACTCTTGGTTTTTGTACATTGTTTCTTTAGATAAGAAAAAAGGTTTTATTATCAAATGGATTTCGGGGATGGTTTTTATGGGAGGATTATAACATAGAATTTTGTGAAGTTGTAGAAGGGTGTTGTTGTTTTTTTTGTTTTTTTAGTTTGGTAATGGGTTGTTGAAATACATGCGACCACAAACAATGACGTTTAGATATAAAATTTGCTCACAATTTATGAAATCTTAATCTTGGACGACATCCATTCGAAACTAATTAAATACAGCTCGAAAATGGTTTGACAGATGAACACAATTAGTAAAATGCTAATATATTTGTTAAAGGATGAGAAATACTATTAAAATGAATCTAAAGCAATTCTATAAAAATAAATCTAATGACTTATTTTCTTCCTTTGTTTGTATTGAGTCCTTCAGTTAAGTCCCCTTTTTGTTAACTTTTTTAGTGTACTTATAACACAATTTAAGAAAAAAAAACGAATTAACTCGTCCTTAAAAAGCGTCACGATATTAACTCGTTTCTGAGCCCGTAGGTAATCTGAACTTCCCGTCAATGTGTAAGATTCACGGCGTCATGCTAATTACCGAGTTTTCTCTAACAATATCTCCTAGACATAATTATATTCATCTTATACAAACACTTAATCCAGGATAGGTCTCTATAAAAACTATAGTAAAGCAGGTTTGTAATGAACGAGTCAATAAACTTCTGGGAATAAATATCTCTTTACAAACGCCAGAGTGGTGATAGCATCAGGATGATTTTCAAAGGATAGGCGAGTAGTACGATACAACATAAGTCTTCGTTTTTTTTTTCTTTGGAGTCTATAATTAATAGATGTCTGCCTAAAGTATGAACAAAGTTCATAAACTTCCGCTTTCGGGAGAACGATATGGTAGGGCAATTACTTATAGACCTATAGAGTGTTTCTGTTTGATAATTAGAAATGAAAGAATTACTTTTCACTATAATCTTGCTTTTGCTTGATACACTTTTTCCAACGGATTTTCAACTTCCTTAAGTCTACGAAAAAAATAAAAAAACGCAACTTTCGGAACTCTTGACGTTTGCTTCAGAGCGATGATCACCACGTTCGATGCGAAGTTCTTCCCATCTAGCTAAGTTTAATTTATTTGGAAAGAAAAAGGAGATGCAAAGGGCCCATTGACAAGAAGGTGTAGGCGAAGTAATTCCTAGTGTAATTCGAAAATTTTGGTCATAACAAAAATAATTTCCTCGCCAAATGCCAAATGGAAAAATGGTTAGATTTTTACTGTGATGCTGTTAATTTCAAGAGTACCACCTACACTACAAAAAAAGTAGGACTATTCCCTCAAATTTAGGGGAAAAAACCTACATTTTACGATTCTTGTGTTGATATTAGCGTGAAATTAAAGTTTAGGTACAAAATCGATATTTTCAGTAATAAAATAAAATTACAAATTTGTGAACAAAAAGAATAAAAAACCTCAACAAACATCATCGAATAACTCCATAAAAAAAAATTATTAAAGACTCTTTTAGATGAAATTTTAGTGGGTTCCCTGGCTCCGGGTCCTGGGGGTAATTACTCGGGTAGTTACTGATTGATTGAGGAATGGTTACTTGCGGTTGATTTGACGTGTACCCAAGACCTTTCGTCCTCGGGTCACATCAGATGTCTCAATGTATGAAACGCTGTGACGTTTTTTTTATTTATTTATTTATTTATTCAGTCTACCGATTTGAACAATCTTACAGACAGGAAATATTACATATTTACATATAAGCTATGTATACATTAGTCAAGCTTAGAAACAATCATGGATCATATAATCATAGACATCATTAATTATAGAAATTATTTACATTAATTAATAGCAACTTTTTCCTTAGAAATATAACATAGACACAGTCAATTACAAAGTTATATCGAATATATCCTTAGCAAATACAATTAAATGTCGATTGAAGAATTAATTAATATCAAGGGTTAAGGAATAATGCAGAAAATGGAAGAAAACTAGGTGGAAGGAGAGGCACAGGACCAAGTCGAGGTGGGAATCGAACCCACGACCCCAGGGATGGTAGCCAGCGCGCATACCAACTGAGCTACCGAGGCCGACGAACCAACTTGACGTTGAACTCGACTAGTTATTGTTTACTTGAGGAGCTGATACTTGAGGTTGTTACCAGCTGCGTGATGTGTGACTGCAAGAGTTACTAGCTTACTGTAGCTTGGGGTCTATCTGGTTATCTCTTGAGAAAAATCTAGCTACTTCTTGGAAGAGATATCCCTGGCGGGTCTCTGGTAGGTGACAGTATGATGGCTGGAGCACACGTAACTGTGTAGTCTCGAGTAAAGCAGCTCCTTTAAAGGGTCTTTAGACGGCACAGTGAAGGAACACTACTCTCTCTGATGGCTGCTGGATGATTGCTTTGTACTAGCAAACACACTTTTACTCTGGAAATACATTCGTGGCCTAGCCGACCCTATGTCGACTCGACCAGGTTGTAGCTAGCGCATGAATTCCGGGTGACGGTAAGCTCTACCAACGGGACTCATGAGCCCAGTCTGCAATGTACTGCGCTGGGTTAGCGGGCGCCGTATCTGGTGTTGATGTGTTGAGCGAAGAACTCCTAGTCCTACGTTTTGTCGTGCCAAAACCCTCGAGAATACTTCCCAAGCCATGAAACAGAAACCTATATGTGTGCGTTCGGAGTCCGTTCTCTAAAATGTTCTATATTGAAGATTATGGAAAAGTACCAAACATTGATTTTATATTTGCTATAGAGCCCAAACTACTATCCATAAAGGAAAATAGTCTTCTAGTAATTTACAGCTTGGTTCTTTATCTTCCCAAAGGCTGCACTTACTACATACCTTCCTTAACAAAATAATAAAATAGTTTTGATTACAAAGTAACCTTACCATTTTACGCTCAATACCTCTTAGCTGTGCATGTGTGTATGTGCAGCCGGAGTGCGAATCTGTAGGCAGCTACATTCGATATCACCAGCCCACGGCATCGTAGGACTGCACAGCGACATTACAATGATTAATCAGCTGAGAATTTTTGTTTGAGAAATTGTAGTCATTGGCTAAGATAATTTTTTTTAAATAATTTTGTTAGGAAAGGTATGAAAATTTTATTACAGTTCCGAAGATAAGAAAGCAAGCTTAAGATTATCAGAACACCATTTTTCGGTGTGAATAGTAGTTTAGGGCGGAGGAGCTATTCAAATCAAACTTTTGTCAGTTTTACATAAGAACACTGCAAATATTTTAGAATGTTAGGACTACGTTGGGACTCGCATGTGGTAGGGAGGGAGTCTGTTTCATGGCTTGTGAAGTATTCTCGAGGGTTTTGGTCGTGCACCAGTGGTTAGTAGTGATAGTCAGATCTGATTGACCAATGACTGGCTGTGAGGAAGCACAATTACAATTAAAATTCAAGGCTATCTAGGTATGGCTTTCTACGCTCAGCAAGGTATTACTTGGGAGGAGCTTCGACAAAAAATGTTGCCAGATTTACACGGTGGTTGGTCATGCGTTCCAAAAAGTGTGACCCGACACCAACGCATCGTCACAAAATGGAATCAAAACCGAAAAGCATTCGAGATACGGACTATGTCAGAAAGGTTTAGACAAATATGTAGATTGACAAAAACTTAGGTCAATATCTCACTTAGTAAGCGAGCATTCGCTGGTACAAATTGCAAATTTTTGGCTGGATTGCTTACAGCTTGCAATCTTCTTCTGTCGAACATTGTTATTCGTTTCATAAGGTACCGTTGTGATGTCGTTCATATTTTTGGAATGACACTGAGTACCATCAAATAAATTGCTTCGGAAGAAAACTAAAAAAATTCCAAAACTGTACAATGATGTACTGCTACCTCTTAAATCCGACAATCGCTAATTGCTACCCAGAAAAAATTAATATAATTGCATTTCTTGAACTTAAAAACTATGCCGAGCCACACTCGCCTTCGGACCTGGTGCAAAGAAATTCTTTGTCGAGTGGTACTCGACGTTCGACCGCAAAGGGTTTTAAAAACCGAAATTTTTAGTTAAAACTTCATAGCTCTGGTGTTGAGAGGCGTACGGGGGTGGTTTAACATTCATAAAAAAGACCCTAAGGTTCTGTATACAATTCCGTCTTAAAATAGACAGTATATTCTGCACTTTTCAAATTATGGAGTATTCAATGAAAAACCATAAATTTTTCTGTAACTTTGACATTTGCCCCTCCCCCCACCCCGACCCTCCACCTACTATACAATTTTTTACTTCTATAGATGAGAGGAATCATTTGGCAAAATATAGTCATATTAGTCATAATCAATGACTTTGGTAAGCGCGCCTAATTTTATGCAATTCCACTCAAAATTAGGCAAACTAACGAAACTGTGCATAATAAAAAATCAGCCAAGTGCAAGTCGGACTCGCACATGAAGGGTTTCGTACCGTCGTACAAGATTTAATACCTTTTAGATCGAGCAGAAAGTTTTTAACTTTATTTTATATTTATTACTTGTTGTTATAGCGGCAATAGAAATACACACTCTGTGAAAATTTCAACTTTCTACCTACTACGGTTCATGACATACAGACGGACAGACGGACGCACAGTGTAGGCTTAGTAATAAGGGCCCGTTGGCACCCTTTGGGTATGGAACCCTAGAAAGGTTTATTTAAAAAACGGTTATATGTAGGATCGAATGAAAGGTAACATTCGAAAAGCTAGCATATTTTCTTAATCACCCTGTAATTCCGAAACAGTTGAGATGTGGCTTCCTTCCCAGCCATCGAATTGATTGTTTATCTAAGTGAGTACTATCACCTTTCCCACTATGGACCTCTTAGCTGGAAACCCCGTGTATAAGCTTCGCTAAAAAAAACAATAAAAATAAAACACATAAAATTTACAAGTATCACATCTTTTCTAATTTTGTTTTATCAACATAATGACAAGGGGAAAGCACGGTTACTTTTACACGTGGAATGATTTTTTTTTTTTTTCACTGATAATGAATGTCTGATCCAACCAAAGTTTGAATTCATTCGTCAGTAGGGTTTTGTTTACTTTCCTGGTGTATATCGAATAATCTGCTTATAACTGACCATAAATTCCAAAATGTACGTCACGTTGTTTTCGTAGATTTAATCAGAGCATTTATTACAGGGGAAGGGAGGTTGTTGTAATTTTTTCTTTTTACAAAACCTTGGTTAGGGATTTTTTTACGATTCCTAATGTCGGTGATAATAATTTTGTTTAGCATATCAATATCCTTATCTTCTTCTTACCCCACCCCATTTTTGTTTAGTATTTCTTGATACAGTCGTTCTATCCCATTGATGAACTCCTCCAGCGCCACACTCACCTCTGTAGAAACCTTTAAAAATCGTACTTAACTTTTATAGTTCTATTGTGCAATGAAGTGACCTTTTCAGTTGATTTGTACGATAAGCAGGGGATGTTATGCCTAATCTATTGCTAAAAAACATTAAATAGCTCTCATGGTTTCCATTTATGTTACTAGAAGTCATCCCCCTCTTCAATCTAACTTAGAGGAACCTTAAATAAAATTGAATTCTCATTCTTAAAAAACAAACGTTGCAATTCCCTTGTCGGTGGAGATTATTATTAGTCGAGAAACCGGGAGGAGTAAACAAACTCTCACACATCTTTACTTCATAGATATTTGATATTTCTGTAATAATCGTTCGAAAACCCTTAAAAGGTATTTTGGCCCAGAACCATTAGGGACAACGTTTTCTCCATCATAACTCCGATAGTAAAATACCTGAGCGAATTTCTTTATTACAATCACCCTCGACCTGCTTGTTGGTGGGTGTAGCGTAATAATTCCATAGGTACTAAAATGAATTTCAGGAATGCTATCATCGTCATTATTGGAATTCTCTGAGCATTTTATATTGTCGAAGCATTCGAGATAAGGTTTAGAATTTGAATTCGTGCTGGGGCACTTATACCACCACCTTATCAGTTCTAGGAGGAGAAAGACGTAAGTGTAGCAGTGAAAATCTGCAAATGTTTCAATTTTCCATTTTTATTTGTCTTGTGCGAATGGAAGGAGGTTCATTTAAATATCAAAGGTACTTAATGAGAGTGTAAGTATGCGCGGAACTTATTTTCAGGATACGCACGTGTGTGCTTTCTACATGTATTCATTATTATGTCTGGAAGCCAGCATAGTTGACAAGTTAAGGTGCACGAATCGGTAATTGCAGGTTTATTGGCTGCGTTCTTATAAAGGAAACTCTTTGTAATTTTGCTTCATGACCTTTTTTGACAATACATAGTAAAGATCTGCGTGATTTTAAAATGCATTGGAGATATGAAATGCATAGGGGACATTGGGGAATTGTGAGTCATGGGGATTTGTGAGTCACGTCAATATTTCACCATAATTGGAAAGTCTGACTCATGCAAATGGCTGTCATTGTCTTATATTTGACCAAACTCATTTTCCATTAGCAATCGATGCGTGTACACGTACTCGTTCGTTCCGTGCGGCAACCACTTGTAAAATTTTCTCAAAATATCCACATATCCACATCGGGTATCATTTCATCTGCATTTCTTCGTGAGGCATTGAGAGAAGTTGGTCCACTGAAACGAGGTACACCAGCTAAAAAATCTAATCGTGGTCGCAAGCCAATGAAAACCGCCATTTTAACGTCGCCTGAAGTTGTGTCCGACTTGAAAGAGAAAGCTGATACCAGGCGCAGAAAGCTTGAAAAAAAAAGTCGAGGTGAAGATGGAAAGGCACCAGTTAAAAAAAAGCGAACATGTCGAGCACAATCAACAACGAAACGAAATGCTTCTTCTTCTGAAGACGAAGAAGTTGACTTCTGCATACTTTGTATAGAGGATATGCCGAAGAAATTGAACCGAAACAATTCCATTCGCTGCGATTTATGCGATCGAGCTGTTCATTTGAAATGCGTCAGTACTGGAGCCTATTTCACATGCCCGAATTGCGAATCCGAATAATTTTAATACCTTCCTTTTTATATATTTTTTTAAACTAATTGTTATGTAATTTCCAACCATAAAATAAATATTTTACAGCGATATTTTTGATTTTCCACTTAATTCAGACGGTGACTCACAATTCCCCAACATTTTTAAAAATCTCAAAAATGCATGTTTTTTGCCAACGCTCAGATTTTTTCAGCAGATAATAATTTCAAGATACTGCTTAAGCTAAAAGTTATGGTTTCCTTCCTAGTAACATAAACCAAATTTTAAAAAATTTTGATTTTTGTGGCAGTTATCGAGCTTGGAAAAAGTGTGACTCACAATTCCCCAATGTCCCATACATATAAGAATTATTTCAAAATAATTACGTGGCTTAGGATCCGAACAAAAAAAATTTCTTACTCAAAAAATATCGTTCATTGGCCAGTTTTTGATAGTTTTGTTTTTTGTGTTAATTGAAAATCGTGGAAGATTATTTTGGAATTGAATATTGAAGCGCACGCATTTGCCAGAAGTAACTTTATTTGCGAGACCATAGGACAGAAGTTATCCGAATCCGATATCCACAAATACATATTAATCGAAGAGCAAATATCCTTAAGCCAGATTTTCGGATTCTAGGAACTAGAAATTTCCTTAGCGAAGCAGCTAAAATAATGTTCACGTTATGCCGTTGAATTCACATTAAAACGGTTTGGGGAGACTGGGAACTATGCCTTTAAATCACAGGAATCGTGACACTTCGGTATCATGAAGATTGGATATGATAGGTACGCGAAAATATTTTGAGTTCGCTGCTGACGCTGGAAGCGTTATGGAAAGGATTTTCATAGCTATATTGACAGAAAGAAAAAAACCTTGGCTCTCAGAGAGTAATGAGTGAAAGTGTTTGGAATGGACGCTGGAGCTTATAAGGGACTGCCGAGGATTGGAGGAAGGTCATTTGGTCAGACGAATCTAATTTTGAGGTTAATTTTCATATATTTATTTGCGTTAAAAAAAAAATTGCCAAAAATAATTTGAAATTATCCTGTGGTTTGTCAAAAACCGAAAATGAAGCTTACATGAAATTTAACATTAATATTACATATTTTCGGGACTCCTGGCCTGACGTTTATTCGAAGGAGAACTGGAGAAGCATATGGTTTTGGTGGTACATGGTGCCTACACTGTAAAACAAGGCGGTGATAGTGTAATGGCTTCGGGTTTTATTTCAGCAGGAGACCATGAAGAACTGTTTGCATGCGAGGGATGAATGAAAAGTCTCAGCTTAATTTCAGTCCTTGAAGATAAGATGGATATTTCATTTTCTAAAATATTCGAATATTCTGTCATACTTCTCGTGCCATAATGGATTGGCTTACAAGGAAGGAAGTCGGAGTTTTGAACTTGTCTGCTCAGGTTCAGTCTCCAGATCTAAATCACTTGTGCAATTTAAATAAATATAGATGGTTCCGTAATAGCCTGAACCCGTACGCTACTCGTACGTCTCCTAAACTAGGACAAATCCGGGGAAACTCGGAAGGATGACTGATAAAATTAAAGATAAAAATTCGCACTTATTATCTTGTTGAAGAAGATTAACATTGAATTGCCCCCCAATAAAGATATTCTTATATTTCCTCGATATTAAAAAAATTGCTTTTTCAAATTCACTGAAAGTATCACCATTAACCCATTTGTGCCCAAAGTTTCATTTTCGCCATATTTTGAGAATTCGGGTATTTTTGGATTACTTAGTAGTTATAAAACATATAAACGATGTTTTTTTTTTTTTACTTCTTAGAATTTAAAATACGGGGTGGTGCGAAAACGGCACCGTTGGGCTTTGTCAGAACAAAATAAAATACGGTTTTTATACTTTAGCTTTTAGTTATATTCATTCAAACTAAACAGTATTTAATAGTAAATAACAAAAATAAACAAATTCTATGTAAAAAACAAAAATTATTTCATGAGAAAAAAGTTCAAAATAATAATGATAATTATTTCAATTTATCATGAAATGTTTTGAAGCATTTGTCATGCAAAGCGATCTCACAAGTTTCACATTTCGTTATTGTGTGACTATGACATTGCTTACACCTCAGTCGTTTTTCTCCCCTTATAATATTGTTAATTCCAGGTCTCAGTAACGGAGATGGCCTTGCGGTTTCCCATATTTTTCCAAAAGCACTTGATATAACTGGTGACGGAATTCTAAACCATCTAGTGTGCAACCATAGACTTTCACAAGTTTCCATGCATTGGTAACTGTCAAGTCGATCATCCGGCATATACCATTTTTTTCCCTGAACACTTATTCTGTAGTTAGATATATGATTATCTAACTGGTCGACACCTCCCATATACATATTGTACACTTTAAAATTGTTAGGTTGCGGTACATCTACTTTTTTTTTCTCTCTCTGCACATATCTCTTCGCGTGGCCTATAGGATTGACGCCATGGCTGTTAGATAACATAGTAACTATCTGATTGCCTTTCCATCTGGTTATTATCATTTCGTTATCTCTGTCAACAAAGGATTCGTTTTGTTGGAAACCTTTTTGTCGCTGTTTTTTACCCTATTTTCACGCACTGTTCCGGAAACACCATACTGCATTTTAGATAACATCGCAACCAGGTATGGATTCGTGATAAAGTTATCGAAAATCTGGCAGTTCTTTTTTGAATTTTTCTGCAAAGGTGAGAACCACATATTCGCCGAGCCCCATTTATGTATCCCGCAGTTGGCAGCGACCTTGGTATACGTCGAATTGATAGCAATACCCTAGTCTACTCGCAGCAACCCATGCTTTATACGCAAAACGTACTGGTTTGTTTCTGATAATTTGTTTGCATGGTTTTCTTCCATAGTATGGTATCATGGCCTCATCAACTGATACTTTCTGTTCTAGCGGGGCATATTTCAAAAATTTGTCATTCAAATGGTTAACAAAGGGTCTAATTTTCGAATATCTATCTTTCTTGTCTAGGTTACTATTATCACAAAAATGTATATTTCGAAATATTTCATCAAACTTTTTCCGACGAATCCACTGTGATATCATGGTGTTGTGCGCGTCATCTCTTTGCTCCCAGAACATGCGTCTCCTCGGAACCGGAACATACCCAGAAATTATCAGTGCTCCACAGAATGCGTAAAAGTGGTTTACGTCTAAATCTAAATTTTCGTTTTTTTTATTGCTGGCATACGCTTTAGTTTCACTGACAATATTTTGAACAAATTCTTCGGTGACAAATAAATTAAAATATTCCAATGGATGGGTATCTTTCGAGAATGTCAACGGAGCAACTTTTGTTTCCTTCCATTTACTTTGTCTGTAAAAAGGCGCGGTCAGATATAGATTATCTTCGTCTCCCCTTGCCCACCTCTGATTTATTTTAGCTACACAAAATGTCCTACTTGGTTGCTTCTCTAACTATGGATTACATTCCAAAGTAAGATCGTTGAATACAACCTCAGCTTCCGATTGAAGTTGATTACGGCTCATCCGATTTGGGTCGTCATTCTCCTCATCGCCGGAGTCTTCATCTGTAAAATAACTGACTACAGGAGGTGCAATTATTATCTCATCAGGACAAGGTTCATTTTCTGATAAATCCTCAAGTACTTCCACAATTTCCGCAACGGAGAACCTTCCTGTTCTGAAATGCTGATTTTCAAAATTAGAGACAAAAAGCCCACTGGTGCGTTTACGCACCATCAATAGAAAACAGCCATGAAAATCTGTTTAATCTCCAATAATAATCACGGCGTTAAAAATACAACTAAACTAATGGATTTCGAATAGGAAGAATGTACTGAAATTGTTTTATATAAAAAAAAAGTAAGACTCACCAGGCACTCATTTCACTATGGTTGATCTTATCTTTTTGTCACGGAAACAATTCTTACGCTACGAGGAGCCGTTAGCCTGCCTATTGACTGCAGAGCCGCATGCCGCACTTAATCCGTAAAAATTATAAAATATATTTTTCTTAAAGTATCTATCTGGTGCGTTTTTGAACCAGAGGGCATAAATGGGTTAAAAATATAGCGCATATAACAATTTTTTTCGGTGCTAGAATTGACCATTAAATGATATTCCAAACCGGGCATAATTGTAACAACAATAATTTTCACGTTGAAACAATCCTTTGGGTACCCCATGACCACCTACAAGAAACTCGTCTCGACTTGGTCTCATTTATGCACGATCAACGATGTGTCAAAAAAATTCTTTTTGTTAATTTGAATTTTTACAGCATTGTTTTTTTGTTTTTTTTAATTGATTAAATAATTATTAATTTGAGTTTTGATAATTTCCTTCCCGCTAATTTCTCTGCAGGTCGTAAAATTTTCCCCTGAATTAATAACGCTACTAATCCCGACTTAAATAGCTTTTTTTGTTTACCCCAAAAACAATTCTTAAAATTTAAAGTTAACACAATTTTCCGTATAAAACAACAATTTCAGCATAAATTAAACCGAATTTTCAAGTAAACATTTGTTTCTATTCTGACTCCCATCCTAATACGACGCCCAATAAGAAATATATGCGGTTTGCTGGAAATTTATAGAGCGTCCATTTGTACGCGCATTTTCTACTTTACGGTTCGCTGCGATATGCTGCTACTAATAACCTCTGGGGAAGTCATGGTGCTGCGCCTACTTTAATGTAGGAGAATCTCTCATCATAAGCGGTTTATGACCAGTTTTCATTGCTACTCTTCTCGGTGTGCACATAACTTTGCTTTCACGTACAAAATACTTAAAGTTCGTAATGAGCTTTGGTATTTTCAGTTGAATTTCATATGCAGAAGCAGAGCAAACTTTTCCTGTTGGGCCAACTCTAACAAGGCAGAAAGTCCTAAATTATTTCCTGGAAAGTACTCACTCACTTACTCATTAATGCAAAGGTGAATATATGTTGGGAATATAGGTACTCGTAGTTCACATGAATTCACGTATGAGGAATCATGATTGCTGGTATGATACTTGTAGTATTGCATTTTTGGTGGGATGAAATTTCAGGATAACCGAGATTTGGATACCCTTAAAGTAGGTATGAGATATCAGCCTGAGAGTTGTGTGTTTGAGTGTGTTTATTTATGGGAATATTTATGTACATTCTAGGTGGAAACATGTTTCATTCAGAATATTTTATGTGGTACAGAAGGAAATCTACAACACGAGTGAGAATTTTTTTCAAAATTTGCTTACCTGTTGTTGAAGCGACATGGCAACGCTGTTTGCATCTATTTCATTTTGGGCTTTTCCCTATAAATTTGGAGTCTTCTTATAAATTAAAACTAAAATGCTTAATTGCTGGTTTTTGATGTTTATAATCTTTTAATTCCAAGTATTATCGAATAAAGAAGAAGAACGGGAAATTTTCTGGTAAGTGCGGCAGTTGACGAAAACGCTGCTGATTTGATGTGTGTTGACAGAATAGAAAATAGTGAGATGAAAGTTGTGTCTAATGCGATTACGTCAATAAATTTTAGTATTTATGGGGTTGCCAGATTTGAATTTAAGTTGAAGCTTTACCATAGTCGACCGCTATGTTATTAGGGTCGGTAATGGACATATTTCCGAAATTGATCGTTTTGTTGTCCTGTTTGGGAGGTGAACGCTGATAACACACACCAAATTATCACGGACTTTATATGTCTTCCTACAATACGACCCAAAGGCCATTTTAATGGTGAAGTATTGACGTCCTTCAGCAGGATCTTTGTACTGATTTCGATATTGCGAAAACCAACGATCAAGGAATGATGAATTTTATGTGTTCTCCTTCTCCGAATGGGTCGTTATTGATAGATTACATAGGGCTTGACAAATTAAAGGATACTTCATCATCTTACTAGTGTTGCCACTTTCTTTTTTTCTGGCCACTGTCAGATCTTTCTGATGTTCTCAAAAATCATATTCACATTCAGACTCGCTGGCTGCCTTTTTCTTCATTTATCATTTGTTTTTCGGTAATGATTAATGCCAATTATCTGAGTGGTAGATGTTATGCTGGACTGATGTTGTCGGACGTGATTGTAGTATTTGGCAACTTAATAATACCTAATGTGGCTGGCGCCGTTATGCCTTAAACACAATTGCGATAGAGCTAACTACGGCCGACGATCATTGCTGTAGTTTAAATTTAATACACGCTCCATAAAACGTTCCTAGAGAAAATTGTTCTTATGATGGCAATAGTGGTCGGTAGCCGATATAGTCATCGTAACTGTGTTTAAGGTTTAACTGTTGACATTTCTTACCGTAATGTGTTTCAGCCATTAATTTAATAAGTTGCTCTGTTCTCGAATGTAATTGGAGTAGTTTCCTTTCGGTACAAAATACTTTTGTTTCGATACCAAGTGTCACATAAAAGTAAGTGAACCTTTCATACATTTCACATTTGACGAATTAGTATAGATAGAAAAAAAAGAGTCCAGAGGGGCACCCCTCTAGGCGGTATTCTATCACCTTTGTTGTGAGTGTTTCCAGATTGAACCTGCCCCTTATCGGCTCCACATGCTTGGAACTGGAAGACAGGGTAAAATATCTAGGTATCATATTAGACAGAAAATTAAACTACACCTTGAGGATCGCACGAACAAAGCTCTTAGAGCCTTTGCGATATGCCGCAAATTTATAGGGAAAAAGTAGGAACTTAAACCGCGGATGATCCTATGGATCTATACTAGCGTCATCTGATCCATATTAATCTACGGGTAAAATTGGTACTTAAGTACTAGTAGCTTGAAAAATTTTAAAGTACCAGTACCGGGACTTGTACTTAAAATATTTGAAGTCCAGGTACTGGTACTGTACTGGTACTTGTATTTGGAATTTTAGTGGTCTGTCTGGGGATCACAAATTGTCGACTTTCCTCAATTATATTTATATTATTCTTTCTTATGTCAGGTAGTGCTTTTGATATATTTGCTTTGCCATAAATACAAAGTTTTCTTCCTTTTGCAGGTATTAATTAAGTTGTAAATATGATTAAATGCGCATAAGTTTTTTATATTAAATAATATATTATTATACGTAATAGGTAATACTATACATTTACAGATTTCTAATAGTGTTTCAATATTTTTAAATCAATCGGTAGTTACTTAATAGAAACTATGAGATCGCGGTGGCCTACTTCAAGTATATAACCCAAATTTATCAATTCTAAAGTCGGCAAAAGTGGCCGACTTTAAAATATTTTCAAATTTAAATTAACGCTAAGTCGGCCGGTCTTTATTTCAATATCGACGCGATTTCTAGCCCTTTCAGACCCAGTGTCCATCCCAATGGACATGAAAAACATGTGAGCCTTAGAGGTATGCTTTCGATTAAGCCTATCTTTTGGCTTCACAAAATTATTGTTTAATATCTCTTGCATAAGTTTTAGGCATCAAACCTAACTAAAGCAGTGCGTATGATTCATATTTTCTTCATATTTGTATATAGTCTAGTAATAATTACAAGAACGTTCACAGAGTGATTTTTCTTGTGTAATAATTTATTGGTGAAATAATTGAAAAGAAGATAATTATTAAAAACCTGTTTTGTAAGAGGTAAACAGTGGTTTTATAACAGCATACACTCTCCGCAATTTCCAGGTTAATCAATATAAGTAGGTGAGTTAATTGTCCACTGGGGTGGACATTGGGACTGAAGGATAGATTTTTTTTTTGTGATATTCGGTGTATTTTGATGCTTGTATTCAGTGATTACAAATATGAGCAGGCTAAGAGAATACGAATGGATGGCATGTTTAATCCAAAATGATATATCCGAGGGTAGTGATATTTCCGCGGGTAGTGGTATTTCCAAGGATAGTGATATAAGCGAGGACGAAATGTATGTATCGCCAACAAGTAAACAAAGATTAAAGCCAGGTATAAATAAAACAAAATTCTTTGAAAAGTGACAAAAGCATGAATTACTTTTGAACAGGTGTTTAATAAAAAATTAGCAAAAAGACTTCGCCAGAAGTTTAGAGATCGCTTTTGAGGAAGATGATGCTCAACGAGAGAGCTATGAAAGTGTTGCGATTACGGAAGATCAATCATCCAAGATTACAATTTCGCAGACATCCTATTTATTAATTAACTAAGGCAATAAAATGGAGAAATCGTCCATACGTGACGCGATCTAAGGATGAACAAAGTGTGGATAGATTTGATGAGTCTGATGAAGAAAAAGATCCTCTTCACTATTTCGAAAAACATATTACTACAGAACTATAGGAAATCATGGCCATGTACACAAATATGTATGCAGAATAACAACAGACTTCTAAGTTCAAACACACTATTGCTTCTGAAATTCGTGATCTTTTTGGACTACATATCTTTATGGGTTCTTTACGCTTTCCACGGGTAAGGATGTTTTGGGATCGAAATATAAGAATATCGAAAGTTTCAAATACTATGAACCGAAATAGATTTTTCGATCTTCGCACACATTTTCATTTAGTATATAATTTTCAGATTCCAAAAACCAAAACATACCATCTTTTTAAAGTTAGACCGATCTTGGAATCAGTAAAAAAAGATGTCGTCAACTGATAAAAGAGAAAATTTGTGTGTGGATGAGCAAATGATTTCCTTGAAAGGAAGACTTTCCTTCAAGCATTACGTTAAAGGTAAACCAAAGGCATGTTGAATAAAAAATTTTTAATTTGTGATGAAAGTGGTATATTTTACGATTTCTTGGTTTACCAGGGAAAAACTACGGAATTAAAATAGGAGGATTTCGGTCTACGAGCAGGAGTGGTCATGCATCTATGTGCATCACTTAGTGCAGGCCACAATCTATTTGTTGATAACTTTTTCACGACTTACAATATTTTGTATGTTCTAAAGCAAAGAGGCATTTATGCAGCTGGAACAATAAGATGGAACAGATTTCCAAACACTCCTTTTTCATCTGACAAAATATTAAGGAAAAATAATCGTGGATTTTGTGAAGAAGTAGTAAGTAATGATGACAATGTTGTTCTAACATTATGGTTGGATAATAAGCCTGTATATATGTGATCCAATTTCACCACAATCGGCATAAAAGATCAAATTGAGATACGGGATAAGACAGCATCAAAATATGTGATCGTAGATAGACCAGAAGTGGTACGTTTGTATAACTCATCATAACTCCTCCCGTTGACAAGAAATATCAATTGATCAGCTACTATAGCATCCATATAAAATCCCGAAAGTGGCTAGAGTATAAAGTTGATTGTCAACGCTTGGAAATCTCCAAAACTCATGTACACTGCCTCAAGTTCAAAGTGCATTTATGTTTCATAAAAGATGGGAACTGTTTTAAAAAATTTCACCAACACCAACGTAAATAAGCGGTATGTAGTCTTGCAGCCAAAGGCTATGGATAGATCATGTTTAGACAAGGAAAAATTGTATGGGTCTAGGGAGGCGAAAATCCTAACGGTTTCCGAGATAACAGGACTTTGGATATTTGGGTATTGTTTTATAGATCACCCTGTAACTTCTGAATGTTACATCCTATGTTTGTAAAAACATACCCAAATATCGTTAAGTCCTGTTATCTCGGAAACCGTTAGGATTCCACCCCCCTCCTACCAACCTACCCTTACAATTTTTGCTTGTCCAAGCATGACCTATCCATCGCCTTTGGGTGCAAAACCACATACGGCACATCCTGTATATTGTTTTTGTTACTGAATTTCTTTGAGTTTCTAAAATTATGTGTGATTTATTTTACTTAAATTGTTTTTTTTTATTAGAAGACTAAAAAGTATAAATAAAAAGAATGTGAACTTACAATAGTATTTGTTATCATTTTAATGTTTAAGAAAATTTTGCGACCACTGAGTCCGTACGTCCACTGGGATGGACATTCTCTAAAACCTATATTTAAAACATTTTTTATGAAGGGATGCTTTTAATTATAAATTTAGGTTCTCCTGATATTAAAACTTAGGAGAAAAAAATTTTCCAGCGCGCAGAAAAAAATCGGGACCGAAAGGGCTAGTATACAATTATGGCGACATTTATTTAAATCAATTTATATAAACACTATATACTATATAATATACTGGAAATTATACCATGTACCCTTGATACATACTATTTTCTTTACCACTGTTCACTTGAAAAAGCACTTTAGAACATACTTTCACTTTCTCTTGGGCACTATGTACACTAATGATAGGCATTATATCACCCTTGCAGTGATAGACCGACTTAAAATTCTGGAACTAGTTTAATAGGAAAAAGGGTATCGCAACTGTTTCTCTTTGATCAGTCACACTTTGGTTTTATTATTATTTTTTACATTGTAATAGAAAAGTGGCCGACTTTATAAGTAGGCCGACTTTAGGTGAATTTACCCTATACCGAAACTTTTGATACAAGTATGTATCGGGGAAAAGGGCTTTAAATTACTTACTCAGTATCGAATCAGAAGTATCGATACTTATTTGTATTTACTTTAGTATCGAAACATTCCAGTTTTATGATAATTTTAAATTTTATTGTTCCTGACGTAATTAATTTAGTAAAATACAAATGAAATGGAAGCATGGGGGGATACTGCTACACGAACAATTTCATTTAAAGCGATAATTTAGATCACTCTGGATCGTTAAATGAAATAATCCATAACTATGCAACGACTGTTGTAAAAATCTTCTAGCGATAGTTAACTGTGGCGTTCATTTAAATAGGTAGGAAAACACTTCTTCTAAGACTATAGAAAAGAAAGGTTTTCGCAATTTTTTGTTATAATCTGGTCGCACTATTCCCCACACTATCAAATTTTAACTTAAATAAACTTTAAATTTGTTTTTTTTTTATTTAACATATTTTTTAATGTTAAATTTTTTTTTCTTTCATTTCAGGTAAGTCGAGAGAATTCTGCTATAAAATCAAATCTATAACAGGTAACACTTTAGTCCTTTATATAGTAAATGGACTAAACATGCATACGTCTGTCTGTTTGTCTGTATATGTAAATTAGACTATATACTTTGTTTAAGTTGTTTTCTTTTGTTTGCTGCAATATTATTGTCACTTACATATAGAATCCCTTTAAATACTTTCGCGTAAAGTGAAATATAGCATTAACGTGCCGTTGTTTTTTTTATTTTACTAACACATCGATAACTGAATACATATATATAAGAGTATATGAACCTTAAGTATACCGAACCATATAAAGTTAATGAAAGTCAGCGCTTTTCTCTATTAAACAGACATTCAGAGCTTAACTTTGAAATTGTTTTGTTTTAAGTGCTTTTGGATAATTTTATTAAAGCTCAATATACAGGGTGACCCGTATGTATATCGGGGGGGGGGGGGGGGGGGTCTTAAAGGTTAGATAACAGGACTTAAAGATATTTATGTATGTTTTTATAGATCACCATGTAACTTCTAAAGATGATTATTTTAAATTCGTTTGATAATTGTTGGACCTTTCCCCCAATGTTCTCTAAAATTTTCCCCTCCTCTGTTCGTTTATATTTTTATTTTACTAACAACTCTTATAAAAAAAAGCACATCATCAACACCAATTTTCACATTGGATTTAAGAAACCAAAAATCTGCGCTTCAAAATGACCTATCACGTTCTGTACTCTAAATGTATCCGTTTCTGCGGTTTTTTGCACTTTTTCTTAAGCATATCCAGGTCCAAGGATTATAAATCCAACAAAGTTTAAATCATCATAATAGGATATAATTTTCAGAAGTTACAGGGTGATCTATTAAAGCATACCCAAGTCCCGTTTCTTCCGAAACCGTTAGGATTCCTCCCCCTCCTTCCCTTCCCCCAGCCATTCAATTTTTTGCTTGTCTAAACATGACCTTTTTATAGCCTTCTGGTGTAACACCACGTAGGGGGGACAGCCTGTAGAGAGTTGAAAGACTAATGTTGTGCCCATCGAAATAAATCCTTGAGTTTCTTGGACTTAAAGTTTTTTTTTGTTTTAAAGGACGATAAAATTTAACAACAAACCAAAAATAACTAAAAATATTTCTGACTATAATGAAAAAACAAAACAAGCAGAAATGTGCATCTTCCAATAGGGGCGGGGGAGAGTCACGTATAGGTTATCAATTTTCTCATAATATAAAAAAAATTAATAACTTTTGGGCGAAAGCAGATATTGAGGTAATTCTTTTTTTGTTTTAAAGGACTTTTGACTGGTCACGTTACATATAAGAAATAAAAAAATATGTCCATGCTGAAAAAATTTCACAGGATCAAGGATAACAAGAATTTTATATGAAATTTTTTTTTTTCAGCATTGAACATCATTATTAAGGACGAAAGGTCCTTTTTGAAACAAGCTTTCAATTTTAGTCTTGTGATATCCTTTTTAAGTATTTGACCATAAATCGTAACATCATTATAAAAGATGAAAGGTCCTTTTTGGAACAAGTGTTCAATTTTAGTCCTATGATATCCTTTAAAGGACTTATAAGCCTTTAAATGATTACACTTTCTTTGAAAAACGAAAATATTTCAAACATAAACGTGAGGGGGACGAATATATTTTAGGTGTGGGATTGTCTAAGGCAAGCAAAAGTTTTGATAGGACACTTTAAGAAATCCATTAGCATACTCCATCCTATTCTCTACCAGTTACCGACACTCTGTATGTGCTTTTTCGCTTATAATTGCATGGAACTTAGACATGGTTAAGTAAATATATACTATATAAATTTAGTCTAACGGATTATTGCCATTCAAAAGATAAATTAAACACGAGAGCCTCATTTAATTTCATACCGAGCATACCGTTGAGACGGAGTCGTATTATAATCATCCACTTCAATATTTCTGCAACCGGGATATATTTTTCATTATTTTCAGTACTTATCCTATAAGGAATGGAACCATACTACAATGAATGAATACAAAATCCTTCTTGGGGCATATTTAAGCAGATCGTTAAGTATCTAAAAGTCTCTCTGACTTGTCCGCTTCATGAGAAGGACATAAGCTGTCACGTTTTCGAATGGCAGCTCGGCTAAGTTGGAAAATTTATTTAATAGGCTCAATTACTTCAGTATTTATTTTCTTCCTTCTTAAAGAGGCTTTATTTTCTGTTGTATTATGCACACACACTAACTATACAAGTATAGAAATGTTTATCCCTAGAAATTTCGATGAATCGAAATAAAATTTTTCAAAATTAATCTTCAAAATTCAATTCAATTGTGGTTTTAAGTTTTTATAATTTCTTTGTGCAGCTTTTGGAGGTAGTTTTAATTAAATATTTCGATTTATTTTCACAAACATAAAAAATATAAATTATAAATGCAGTTGACTAATGCTCTAGACAGACTGTCTCGATAATTTTTAATTAAATCAAGTCCAACAAGGACCCATTTGCAACATTTCGGTTCATTTTCAAATGAGCCAAATTTTACTCCATTTAGTGAAATTGCAATAAAATGCCACCTAACGTCATTAAAATGAACTGAATTTATTGAAAAGTGGAAAGTTTTTCCAATAAAGTTAGCAGTGACAGCCACCACCTGATCATGAAAAAAATTTCTTTGTTGCTTTTTTCTCTTTTTGGTCTTTTTCAATAACATAATTTGTCTTCTACTAAATGCTTTGCAACTACAGTAAATACTTGCAAATTTTCATAACATTTAATTAAATTATTGAACTCTGCCATGATCTTTACTCACATTGAGGAACTATCAGTGCCATTCCAAATGAAATAATTTTCGCCCACAGTCTGTCACCTCTTCATTTCCTTGAAATGGCTAAATTTCAAATTAAGTCATTATGGACATAGTCTGTCTAGGGTTTAGCGATATAAAAATTTATTAAAATGAAATTTTTAGTTACATTTATTTGGTACAAGCGCTCTCTAGTGGTGAGTAGTTCAAAAGGTTGGAAATTTGAGCAACAGAAATTTGAAATGAGTATGCTGGGAAAAAGCGCAGTGTATTTATCGGTGAAATTAATTTTTTATTATTTTCTCAGAAAAACTTTTAATTACTTCAAAGAGTAAAAAATGTATAAAAATACAAGTTTTGGATTTTGATACGTTTTCATCTAAACTAAACTCGTTCAGTTAATTGCTCCCTTCATTGTCAGTAAATTAGTGGACATCTTTAACGTTAGCCTTACTACATTGCCGTTTGAAAAAAAGCTCTTATAAACCTCATCTCTAAAAAATGTATTCCTATATCTACGAAAGACTACCACCCAATGCTCTTCTATTTCAGTAAGGTGTTCGAGAAAATATACTAGGTGTTTTCGCTATGGTGGTCCATAGGGCAGGATGTGATAGTACTCATCTAGCAAAAAAAAAGTAAAAAAAAAAATTATTTGGGGGGGGGGGGGGGGGTGAGAAGCCGTTTCGGAGTTACAAGTACAGGGTATACGGCCATCGAAATGCATTTTATTAAGAACATCATGGCCCTTAAAATGACTGCTCAACCAGCCCCGTACTCGTCTCCACTCCGGAGTTATGGTGGTCTAAAATTAAAGTTTCGGATTTTCTTAATTTTTTTTTTTTAATTGGTCCTGGTTTTATGGATCTATACTAGGGTCATCCGACCCAAGGTAATCTACGGTTCTGTGGTGGAAGGCATTGGAGTTCGCCAACCATCGTAAGATATTGGAAAAGATCCAAAGATTGTGCCTCCTTAATGTAAGCGGCGCTCTCAAATTAACCAGCTCTGGTGCTCTTGAAGTTATCCTCAACATACAACCCATGCATATATGGTAAATGTCAAGAAGGGCGCGTCAATCGCTGCGCTGTGCCTGCATTTTAATCAAAGCTGGATTCATGCTGGTACAGTAGTCCTACATGAGTCCATCTTTGAATTCGTGCAGGCCATCGTAACTGACATACACAGGAACAGCGATCATCTCATTAAAACTATGCTGAAAAGTAGTTTTAAGATTAAAATTCCAGATAGGTCGGAATGGGAATCACATTCTGTACTTCAAGCATTGACAAACTCCAAATTGGAAGAATACCCCGGAGCAGGCGGGTTTTGCGTGGAGCTTCGGATGGAAATTTCTATATAACTTGAAAGGCATGTCACGGTGTTCCAGGCGGACGTCAAGGATATCTTTATAGCGGAAAGAGATCTCCGTGACTCAAACACTGAGGATAAGGAGATCGCAATCTGCTTGGCCTTGTCAAAACCCTTTCCAAACTCCCAACTTGTATTGGAATGTAAAACCATCCTGAACTCCTTTTCTCGGAACAACAGGGTTTCGGTCCTTCGGGTGCCAGGTCACAGTGATACATATTAACGAAAATGAAAAGGCGGGCGAACTTGCTTGTCTTGGTGCAACATCGGAGGGATCCTCCCGCACAATTTTCATCACACCAAAACACCTTATTTCTAATATCTCGGCTTGGGCCGACTGCCTACACAGTCCACTTTGATTGGATGATACTTCAGGTAGCACTAGAAAGGAACTGTGGGGAGACTCAACTGAAAAGAAAGGAAAATAATTTACTGAGACTAAACAAGCCAATCCAGCCAGAACCCTGATGTCAGTTCTCACTGGGCACTCTCGTCTCAGGGGTCTCCTATACAGTATGAGGCTTGTTGCTGACTCTATATGTGGGGTATGCGAGGAAGAATCCACTGTCACTGTCCAGCTCTGTCGGGAAAGCGTTACAGATTTCTTGGCTCACACCTCCTGGACGAGTGGCACGAAGCCTGCAAGGCGGATTGGTAGCCAATGCTTAAATTCGTAAGACCATCCGGTTGGGATTTATGAACAATTGCTTACAAGTCTTGAGGGTAAACAAGGGGCCAATTATGGCCTACGTTCCAGAGCTCTCGAAAGGGGCCTCAACCTCAACTTTCAAGGAATCAATCAATCGATCCTCCCCTTTAGTGTCATATAAACTTATTCTACCGCCGGGGATATATGTTCCCTAGTATCAGGCTTTACCAAAAGCAAGGGTGACAAGTACTTAAAATTTTCCGGTATGAGAAGATCCGGCAAGTGGTTTATGTATCGATATAGGTGCATAGGGATTATCTAAATTTGTTTTTTCTCTAGGCCGAACAGATACTCCTTGATGGGAGTTACGTTGCCTACGTTGCCCAATACTTGGTTGCGAAAGTATTTCTCGTTGGCTGTTCTCTGGAGTCATATGCAACGCCTGAGAATCTTTCTTTCAAGCTTACTAAGGCGTTCCATATACCTAAGTGGGGGAACAGATTAAAAATTATATGAACAACAACTTTTAGGGCTAAATTAGTAATAAAAATCTAGATAAGAAGTATATTTAAGTTAACAGATTTTTTACAAACTGGCTATAAGTAAGCCAATAAAAAAAAGAATGAATAAAACAAATCATAATCCTTCAATCAATAAAAAAAATCATCTGAAAATTGTCATAGAAACAGTAAATTCATTAAAATGCTCAGTAAAGTGTGTGGAAACTTACAAAGCACCATCTATTTTATAATAGAGAAAAGTAAGATTTTAGCTTGCGTTTTACCAGCTATAAAATTTGTATGGAAATGTCACATTTTACTCGAACTTGATACTAGGAGTTCCGGATATTGGTGAAATTTAACGCGGTCTGCAAAAAAAGAATTTTAATGCTGGTAAAAAGTTGACGTAAGTTTTGTGTGGAGAAAACGAAGTGACTGACAGCTGTTAAAATCATAATTAATCGAGAGTAAAAAATGTCAAAATTTTACCAGCATTTAAAATAGCCAGTAAAACGAGCAGTGATTAACAAAGCGCCATCTATGTTATAATAGACGAAAAAAGCAAATTTTACAAGTGAACTCTGTACTGGACTAGTGAGGAGATGAGTAAAAGTTTTGCTTGTAATTTTACCAACTGTAAAATTTATATGGAAATGTAACGTTTTACTCAAACTTCATACTAGTCTTTACTTTCAGAAATTTACACACACAAAGGGGTAGATGAATGTCACAATTGAAATTAACGAAATGTTGATTGTTTGATTTAAAAAAAAAATCACCGATGTATCAATATTTATCATTTATAGTGTTCCATCTCTAGTTAATGCATGGAAATTGTAAAGTGGGCAATCTTTTTCTTGTTTTAAGCCTAGTACGATAATCATCTCGAGCGAAATCTCTAAATTCTCAAATGGAATTGGAATGAGAGTAATATTGCTAAAATTATGTCATTGTAGTTATCTATAGATTGCTATAACTGTCCACGTTTCATTCTCTGCGTTGTGATATTTGAATTAATTATTATAATTTAAATTCTAACTGACGGCGTCCTTCCAGTTTATTGCATTTGAAAAAATTAATTTTCGCGTTCTTCTTGAAGCCTTTTTGTCTGTTTTCTTTGCACGTTTTTCACAATTATTTTATTTGCTTCATTTTAAAATGTTGAAAATTTATATACACTGTTAGACCTAGTATCGAGCTCGGGCAAAGTAAAATTTAACGCGGTCTCCAGATATATCACATTAAAATCGCTGGTAAAATTTTGACGTATGTTAATTTGGAGAAAACAAAGTGACAGATGTTTAAAAATTTTACAATTAATTTACAATTAATTTTTACAATTAGAGCCTAGTACGGAGTTCGAGCAAGACAGTACGGAGTTCAGGTAAAAATTGAGATTTCCATACAAATTTTACCTCTGGTAAAATCCCAAGCAAAAATTTTACTGAGGTCTTTACTAGTCCAATACGGAGTTCGTTGGTAAAAGTGCCATTTTTCTATTATAAGATAGATGGCGTTATATAATTCTCCACTCATTTTACTGACGATTTTAATGTATGGAGCATTAAAATGCTGGTAAATCTTTAATATTTCTTCGATTATTCACAAAACGAGTTTATTTAGTTTTTCCCTTGGATTTCCTTGACGACGATACACACTTAGACCTGGTCGATATGATGATTTATATCCTTTTTAAATAATAATTACTTAACATTTTTAAAAATATTTCCGTTTAATTGTGATTTTAGCAGATGTCACTTCGTTTTCTCCACATAAAACTTACGTTAACTTTTTACTAGCGTTAAAATACTATTTCTTGGAGACCGCGTTAAATTTTACCAATACCCGAACAGCGTTACAATTAAAACTGGTCTTAATTAATATGAAAATTGCCAAAAGAGATTAAATCCTGCAATAAATAAAAAAAAAAAAAAACAACAATCTGAAATTGTCATAGAAACATTAAAATTTGCAATAAAATAAGTGGAGACATACAAAGCGCCATCTATCTTAAAATAGAGAAATATTCACTTTTTGCTAGTGAGCTCCGTACTGCACTAGTAAAATAATCAGTAAAATTTTTGCTTGCGATTTTACCAGCGCTAAAATTTTTATAGAAATGTCACATTTTACTCGAACTCGATACTTGACTTTATTTGCTAAAATACTGTCAACTTCTCACATGGAATAAATATAACCTGATCCAAGACAGAGTGGCAAATTTTATTAGAGCCATCTGTTTGTCAGGAGTGTGTACCTAATCTAAATGAAATTTTAAACGAAAACATTGGACATTTTTCCAAATAGTTTGGTCAAACTTTTATGGATTTCTTGTTTTGTTCGACATTCATACTAAAAGATTTTGCCGTTAAAAGTTGGCATAATTTAGTAGCATAGTGGTCACATTGTGGATATGTGCAACACTGCGATAAGTGCAGTAAAGTAACATTTAGTTTGTGATAAAATTTTTTATGTGGTCATATAAAGTGAAGTAGAAGGACAAAAGGTCAGAAGGTGACTTCTGCTGTTAAACTGACAATGTTTAGTATCCTAAGCTTTTATGAATTTGATACTATTTCCAACTAGTACTTGAAGAGTTTTATATAGAGAAGAAAAAAAGTTTTCAGTAAGTAAAAAAAAATATCCAAAACGTGCATATTCTGTGTAATATAAATGAAAAATTTGTATAACATTTCGACGAAAGGGGATTAAACTAATCCTCCTTCCATCCAAAGTATAAATTTATTTCGAAAGTTCCACAGCAGGGCACCTTGGTGTCTTATCCCTGAAAGGAATAATAAATAACTCCGAAGTTATCATACATAATCATATGTATGTCTACATAGATGTATGTGTGGAATAAAGAAAATAAGAAGGTAATGCTAAGGATTTGGTAGCTCATATTGGGTTAGTTAGATGCTGCAGAAAATATTCAAAAGAGACATTTGGAGAAACATGAGTTGAGATCTGTGCAATGTGACAGAAACCTTTTCTAACTGTCATATCACCACCACCACCACCACACACTACCGTATATTGTCCCCATAATAATGCACGACATTATCCCAATTCTCAGGAATATTGTTATGCAGAGCAGCAGGAGTGTTTCAACAGCAGTTCTTAGACAATGGAATCTTGATACATTCTCTAGCCATAGTACAGATATCCCCACTACTATTACCCACTTTCAATAGGCCCCCAGCCCCATCCAAGTCATCCACTTCATACTTGGCAGCATTTTACTGATTCATTATTATGAGTTCAAGTGATGGATAGACATAAGGACATAACGTATACATACACACTAGTTATGTGCTTCGTCAGTCTCATGTGCGATATCCTGTCGTGCTATCTTTAACATAGTTAGCCTCCCGTTGCGGGTGTCTTTTAAATCAACGCAACACTCTTCAACCCCTCAATGTTGTCTTCTATACGATTTCGAAGTTTTTTTCTTTCTTCTATTGTTTGACTTGTTTGCTCAGCACTTTTTATTGGGGACGGGTTGGCTAGACTGAACTGAGGATATTTGCTTTTTTGCTTTGCGCAATAAAAGAAAAAAATTCACCGCCCCCCCCCCCCCCCTCCACCCAACGCACGCATGAGAACATCTACATAGTTCGCATCTGATGATGATTTCATACATAAAATTCATTTGTCTTGATAATGTCGATGATTTAGGTAAATTATACAGGGTGTCATGTAATAAATGCTTAGAATAAGACGTATGCGGATGTGGGGGGGGGGGATTCACATACATAAAAAACTTTTTAATAAAATTTGGGGCAGATTATTGAGATAAACGGGGAGAGCAGAGATTAAAGAAAATGGGAAAGGTGTGATTTGAAAGTTGTAATATTACCACGAGGTTTACTATTATAAGTAGCAACAAAAAATGAGGGGGTGGGGGAGACTCTTTTGGACAGAAGAAATTTTTCATAATTATTTAGGATTTGGTAAAGGTTTTAAAGCCAAAAGAAATGAGTTGAAATTGAAGTGCTCAAAATTACTCTACAACCTAAGCGATTGCATCGTCTAGAGCATAGGTTCCCAACCTTTTTCGGGTGGCGACCCCTTTTTATAAAAGCATTTTTAATAGGGTAATTAAAAAACAATAACGAAAATAGCTTTTTTTTAAATAATTTTATTTTAAATTATGTTTAATAATTAATTTAATGCAATATTTGAAATTTTATGTTATTAATCAGCCTCAAAATTCGCGGGTGAGTTTTTGTTAACACCAACCTCGTGTTATTTTCAAAATTTTATTTATTTATATTTTTTTGTTTTTAAACGAAGATGAGTTGAATATCCACTCTAGCAGAGATATGTAGACACAAATGGAACTAAAAGTAGAATTCACATTTGGGTATGAATGATACATACCACCCCAGAATCATAAAGGGTTTTCCAATAAGAGGTGTTATTTTGATATTCAAAGAAAAATGCCATTTTTTGAGATAAATGATCGGATCTTTATTTCATTATAAAGAGGAAGGTATGCCGTTAATAATGGAAAATAACATCAGCCAAATGACCACCACGACCACGCCTACAGGACCATATCCTTTTCATGAAATTTTCCATAACCAAATCGCAAAGTGGCTGCCCTATGTCCTCGATAGCCTCACGAATTCCATCTTTGAGGACTTAAATCGACGCTGTGCTGTTGGCGTAGACCTTCTCTTTCACGTGGCCCCAAAGGAAGAAGTCGCAAGGTGTTAGGTCACAAGATCTCGGTGGCCAATTGTGATCACCTCTTCGAGAGATAACACGGTCCGGAAACTTTTCCCGTAAAAGATCAATGGTTTCGTTGCTTGTATGGCACGTAGCGCCGTCTTGTTGAAAGTAAACGTTGTCCAGATCAATACCATCCAATTCCGGCCATAAAAAATCATTAATCATCTGTCGATAGCGCAATCCATTCACCGTAACTGTTGCTCCAGCCTCATTTTCGAAAAAGTAAGGTCCAATGATCCAGTGGGACCATAAACTGCACCAAACAGTCACACGTAGAGGATAGAGAGGCTTTTCAATAATAACTCTTGGGTTTTCCGAGCCCCAGATGCGACAATTTTGCTTGTTGACGAAGCCATCGAGGTGGAAATGGGCCTCATCACTCAAGATGAGTTTTCCATGGAATTCCGGATCATTTTCATGCATTTCAAGGACCCAATCAGCAAAGACTCGACGTTGTTGATGATCGGCCGGCTTGAGTTCTTGTGTTAACTGAACTTTATAAGCCTTAAGACCCAAATCTTTATGCAAAATACGGTGTAATGACGTTTGTGGAATGCCTAATTCCAAAGAACGACTAGGAATGGACAAACCTGGGTTTTGTTCAACACTTTCGGCTATACAGCAGCAATATTCTCGGCTGTTCTTGAGCGACGTGCACGGGTTTTATTCTTCACATCACTAACTTGTTCCGACAGCTCGAATTTTTCTACCAATTTCTGTATTGCGGTCCGACAAGGTGCTTCACGACGACCCAAAAATGTTCGAGTTTTACGAACCGTCTCTGCCACATTTTCACCATATTTATAGTGAATTTTAATAATTTCAATGCGTTGTTGAATCGTGTATCGTTCCATTTTTATTAATGGCGTAGTTTCTACTTGTCAAATGTCAAAAAATGACAGCTCCAAAAGTGACATCTACCGAAATAGCGAGCTAATTAAAATAACACCTCTTATTGGAAAACCTTTTATGAGTAATTTTTCATTAAACAAGTTAGGTACGCGCCAAGGAATCATTCCGATCATTCCGCGAATCCAAAAATTCATCTTGTAATTCATCGGAATGCAATTATATCAAGGAAAGCAGAGAATGGATTTCGTGTCAATGTAGTTTTTTGTTCTTCCAGCTCAGGAAAGTAACTCTGAAGTTCGTTTTCAAGGGATTCGAGATGCCCAGTAATCTCCTCCTTCAAATTTTCATTTATTTCACCTTCAGATTCATCTACCACAGTGCAGAGTTTCTCAAATATGGCAATGTTTCCAAGATATATTTTTCAGATTATCATGAAATGCGATAATATTAGTTTCCTTTCCGTAAAGTATCAGGTTAAGCCTATTTTGCTGTTTTAATATATATCTGCTAGATATGCACTCTTTTCAACCAAACTTTGTCGGTGAAGTATACAAAATGGTCATGTTTCCCTTATACTTGCAGGAACGACTTGATTTCATTTTTCAATTCAAAGACGCGATTCACAACATTTCCTTTCGACAACTAGCGTACTGCAATTTAGAAAAAAGAAGAAGATCAGAGGTTTTAAGACCTCCAGATTTGATATAATTTACGATTTTTATCAGCGAACCAAGTACTTCTTGCAGAGAAGTTGGAATAGTGGCAAGGGTATATCGGTGAATCATGCAGTGGATTCCCCTTGTTTGCGAAGCTAGTTCTTTTACGTTTTTTTTTGAAAGCCCGATTTTGATCCAAACATAGATGGTACACCATCCTTACAAACCACACAGACGTTTTTGTTTTTTACTTGAATCTCAAATAACGTATTTATCTTCATAATATCTTCACTTTTTGTAGTAGTTTCAAGTCCACTACAAAATAGGAACTCTTCTTTGATATCATCTGAATGGAATATATTTCACGAAGACAAGCAACTGAGCACACGAGCTTTCGTCTGTTGATTCATCAACTTGAAAAGAAAACAATGGTGAAACCTTGATGGTTTTGTATAAAAACGATTATCAGAAAGATCTATTATCAAATACTTAAAAATCAAAATTTCAGGGCTAGATTTCCGAACGTTGAACTTACATTGATAATTGAAACTTGGTGTTGATGGTGTCGAACTGCACTGGAGAGCGATGATGATACAGAATCGCCTGTCAAAGTTATCGCTACTTAGTATTGAAAGTGATTTACTCCGAGAGCTGGATTCCACCCAAATTATTGATGATTTTTCGTCGTAAAAAACTTGCAAATAAAATTATTTAGTTTTGTTCATATCTCGTATTTTACGATACCTTCATATGTTGGAATAAATTATTTAAAAACGTAATATTTTCTCCTATTTTCAAAATTATTCGGGGCCTCCATTTCTTCGTTGCCTCAGCACATACAAACCTTTAAATCCGGCTCTGGATAATCCGTATGCACCTTCATCGGGTATTAAGATAATTGCCCAAATTGATGCAATACGTTAAAGCCAGCCACGAGAATTAATGAACCTTACCAGGTTTCTCAATTCATTGCCTGCTATTTACTCCAATTAGGAGAATGACCTCACAAAAATACTCACTTGGGGCAGAGCAAATCGGGTCTTGTTTAATGATTCCAAAACGCAATGTTGTCTGTTATCACTTAAACGTACTCCAACACCCGCTCAACCCATTTCCGTCGACGGAGAAGATATCTCGAACTCACCATCTGTTACCATCTTAGGAATTGAAATATCCACCAATTTTAGTTGGTCCTCGATCACATTTTTGGTATTGTCAAAGACGCGATAAAATACCTGGGCTTCTTGCAAAGACGCAAGAAATATTTTACTCCATCAGACTTGGCGTAAATCTACAACTCTCATATCAAGCCTAGATTAGAATATAATTCCCATATTTGGGTAGGGGCTGGATGCACTGCATCGTCCGTGTTAAACAAAGTCGAAAAGAAGCTGCCGGTTTATTAGCGATGGTATATCAATAGCAACTATTGATTCCCTAGAGCACTGACTAATATCGGATGTCACCACACGAGCTGTAACGCGCGAGGTCATCCTCACACTCTTGAAGTCAAATTCGGCCGTACCGTGAAATTCCGTTCATAAGCAGAACAGTACGAATGTGGAACATTTTGCCATCCCCCCCCCCCTCCCCCCCTCCCCCCCCAACAATGAGTCACAAACATTCAAGCGTAATGCGCACCGTCACGTACTTGACTCAAGCCAATAATCCTCAATTCCCTACCCCTTATTCCTTTCCTTTCAAGGCTGTGGTACGGTATCATAGGGTATCTCCTGAGCTTTGGCAACATAATTAAAAAAAAAATTGGTAAGGTTGGGGTATTCACACAGCAGGGGCCGGATTTTATAAGACAGAAAATTGGGGAGTTTGGGAGATAAGAGTTGATTTGACATTTATAATCCTTCACTGAGAATTCTGTAAGTCGGTGAATTTGTTTTGAGAATTACGGAATTCTGCACTCTACTCTACTTGTTAAAATTTTCTGGTGTTAACAGCGCAGTAACGGTCTACACATTATTACCGTTCCTCCTTAGCAGAGTTTCTGTAATAAAATTCTCCCAGAAATCTCCAACCCATCGTCATATATTAATATCGTCAGAAATGCTTTAGACACTCAAAAACCAATTTTATCTTTACAGAATGGAATGTAGGCAGTTAAAAACAAAGTTCTTAATTTGATAATTTTCTTTTTTAAGTACCCTACGAAACCTCCTGTGTCAAATTGATTCATTAGATAAATACGAAATTAAAAAAAAAAAAAAAATCCTTTCTAAGTCAAATTTCCAAATTTCTCTCTGTCTGTTCTTAAAATATCACCCGAGGATAAATACCCTCTTTTGATTAATTTTACCTGAAACGCCTTGTTTCCATAGAAGTTTTAATTAAGGAAATTAGATTTGTTGTTGTTAAATGACAAGGAGAGTGACTTCCGCAGAATGTTTTTGACTTTTTTGTTGTTGTTGTTTTTTTGTTTTGATCAAATACTTTTCATAATCTACAAGTAGTTTGGACTAAAAAACTGATTAGTATAATACTCGCCGTAATTGATAAATTAGGGAGAGGGTAAGTGATTGTTTATCTGATGTCTTTATACAATTAGATTTAGCGCTTCCAATTGTTTCTTGACTTTGTTTATTTATAACAGCGAAGTCTTGGAATGTTGTTGTGATGTGAACAAAGTTGTATACATATAACACAGTTTCATATTTCTATGGGTCTGGGTTCGAGCTCATCCGGGGTCCACATATGGTTAAATCATTCTAGCACATATGCTGTATAATATATTCGATGAGTTGGATAATGATATTGAAGTAATTAATGTCATTAGAGCGGAATTGGCGGTCTATACTCTATACAGTTGGCAATCTTTATACGAAATACTTATCCTAAGTGACAATGAATTTATGAAAACATCAGCAATGATTTTTATTTTTATTCTATTTCAAATTCAACTAAATTGTAACTTGTTAGTTACAAAATCAACTTTCTATAAACAACTTTGCACCAACTTATACAACTGGTTTTGTCGAAATTGTTTCAAGTTTTCAGATGGTTTCAGTTCGGATAAAAATCAATAGTAATGTAACGATATGGTCATAATACGAAGGATTCTTTTGTTGACTTGAAGTTTTCAACATTTTTAATCATTTTAAATTTGGATTGAATAATTTATTGATTTACCTCTTAAATTGTAATGAGCGTAATGAAATTAATTTTGTATGACTCCAATTATTGTAAAAAACATTATTTTGGTGAAGTATACCTACAGCCCAAGAATAGAGTAACGTAACGTAACGTTAATGATTGAAAAACGTCTGTAACAAGTAGAATAGAATTTTTCTTCTGTACCTTATGTGTAAAAATATGGCGAGAAAACAATGGAAACTAAAATGATTTTGATTTATTTTTTATTTACATACTTCAAAACACATATGAACACCTATCTGGAGCTAGGTATCAACTGAGCCATTAATCTAGAAGGTAATTGGTAGGATTATGTAAGTTTTATTTCAACATTTTAATACAACTTTGTTGCGATTTGGTTATTTAAAATTCCTACGCTTACACACACACGCAAAAGTATAATATTAGAATGCAACAAACACAGTTTGGTTCATTCAAGTTGCGTTTAAAGTGTAGTTAGCCAATTTTAAACTCAAATGCAACTAAAAGGTTACAAAATGAGAAAATCAAATATGTTTTTTGTTACAATTTTTAAATAATAATAATATTGAGGCATCTTTGGGCAATGAAAAATAAAACTGACTGAACATGGATATAACGTGTTGCTGGCGTCTAAATTGTTCAAATTGCAGTTTATATAAATTCATATTCTCATACGGAAAAAAGTTGAAAACAAAATTCACATATAAGGAATTCAATAGTTTTTATCAGATAAAACTAACCTTAAATGCACATTCCGTAACTCATTAGTAATAATTTTTTTAATATTTTGATTAATTTCTTTAAAAAGCATACTCGACTGTAACTTCTTTCTAGAAAAGATCGTAATTTTTAGAGGAGAATATTTTATATTTGTAAGTATGTAATAAAATTTTAATTACCACCAAAATTTAATTTGGCAAAGTATTAAACGGGCACGAAAGTACTAACGATTCGTGCCAGTTTATCGTTAGCGGAGCAGAAATGCGTTCGTTGCTATTTGACTAAATAGTTGCCTAGTTGACGCGTACCCACTATTACGATATAGCCAGCCTGGTGCGGAGGAAGGTGTTCCCCACGTATCACGGTGGTATCGTCGACTTTTGGTGGTAATAGGATGGTGTTCTCCTTTTATCATAGTGGAAGAGTTCATTAGTTACGTCAGGGTTTGCCGGTAATGGTTTAATGCACTTTGTTACAAGTTACGACAGGGTTTTCCGGTAACGATTGTAATGCATGTTGTTACGACAGGGTTTTCCGATAACACTAGTGTTATGTGTTGGTGTTATACCTATGTGGTAAATCAGTGGACACGCGGCAACAAGGATCATAACCCCGATAACAGCCTTGGAGTATATTAATTTTCCTTCCATCATTTCAGTTGTAACAAGACGTAAACAGGGCGTTTCTACTTGGGTTCATTTTAAGAAGGGAAAGAGATGACTCGATGATAAATTTGGTTTTTGACAGGGATGTTTTTTGTTTTGTTGGTTGTCGGAAATTTTGAGAAAAGAAAGAAAGATGTTTTGACAAAAAGAATTTAAGTTTTTTTTTTATTGCCCTTTAAGAGAATTAAATTAATTAATTAAAATTAATTAAAAAAAAATGTTTCTTCACGCAAATTGTCAATTTAGTTTTACTAGACGTCAATAGATGACGCAAAAAATGTTAAAGGTTTTGTTTTACTTAAAAAATTGAGTTTGTGTAGTTTTTTTCTTCTGTTTTTTTTCTAAGGGAATCAATAAAAAGTTAAAGATTTGAATTATATTAATTACGAAATACTATAACTTGGTGAGCAAATCGTTTATTGTTTATTAACAACCGACAGGTGTCATACTGTCAACACCGAAAATTTTAAACTTGGTTCGATTCTTATAAAACTCAAAATTTTAAACTTGATTCGTCTTTTGTAAAGTTTGAATTTTCGAGTTTGATAGAAGTATTAAAAAAGAAAAAGAAATTAAAATGCATAATAATTATACTTATGAATTTAATATAATAATTAAAATCCTTTCAATTACATTTCATTTGTTTGTTAGACTTTTTAATAAAAACATAAATTTTAGGTTTTTGACCATCAATTTGATATTCTCTAATTTTGAAAAATAAAACAGACTACTTCTCGAATTGCAGCGAAAGCTTTTTTTCTTTCTCTTTGCCTTTTAAATGACTTTTCAAAATTAGAAAATCACAAATTGGAGGTAAAAAAACAGTGAGAATGATTGTTTTATGAAGATCAACAAACTAATGTCATGCAATTGAAATAAATTTAATTTTTATATTAAATTCAGAAGTTTAATTATTATGCATTTGAATTTTTCGTTCATTTGACAATCATATTCATAATTTGCAGGGGAAATAGACTTCAAGCTTAAAAGAATGCTCGTCTTGAGCGAAAGCTGTTCTCTCATATTACAGCGAATTGGGTAGAGTTTTACAAAAGACAGTTACTTTTTTTCTTCCTAAAAGCCTATAAATAGGCGTTAGTATTATCGTCACCAGAACCGTTGTTTATTTTATATATTTTTTGAAATATGAAACGTGTTGGTTTTTCCATAATGCGTAATGGTAAAAGCTTTCAATTGACACGTTTCTCATACATATGCATTTTATAACGCCATGGCATGTAGTATAGAAGGCAATGCGTCAGCGATCTAAACGTATTGGCGAGATGTATAATTTGTCCTGGAGGTCGAAACGCCAATATCCCGAAAAAAGAAAATTCTGTAACACTTTTTGCGATTTAGATGCGAGCGCTTCTTATTATACATACGTGCCTTTGGTATATGGGAAAATATAGTTGCTTATTCAAAGACTACTTACAATACTTACTAGACACAGGAGGGAAATGCTGTTCTACTTCTCCTCCGCTCAGGATCGATTCAAGTCAATTTCTCATGCTACATGATTATTTAGCCATAATAATATATATGTAGAAGTATAAAAGTTTCAGATTGTTTGTTACTTTGAAACAACAGATGTCGCTTTTGATTTTTTTTTTTTTCAATTTTTCAAAGTTTCCACTGTTAAATACATTTAAAAAAAAAAATTATAATAAAATAAAGTTGAAGTTAGAATATAATGAGTACAGGAAGTGTGATAAGCCAAATTTGACGTAATCAAATTCTGGTTGTGTTAGTATCTGTTACCGCTGTAGTGAAAGCCGTGCAGTAGAATCAATATAGAGAGCGGGGCAACAAGATATATGGTTGAAAATAGTGCAGTTGCTCCCATAGAAAATGCTCTTGGTCGCTGCCACTCCGCCAAGATACCCAGGGAGTTTCTCAGCTGTCACAAACGTAAACAAATATTTCATAATTTTTGTTATTAATTTCAATTTAATTTAATATGAAAATGTATGTAAAGTACACAAAATAATATTTTATAATTATACTTGCCTAAAAAATGATTTTCCATTTATATTTGCACCAGATTCAAATTGTTGCAAGTTAGGAAACTTCGTTTGACAGCTGATAATACATTTGTCTCCTTCTTCAATATAATTCTGACCTACTTCACGATACCCTGAAAAAATCCACGCTCATGCATACGAATTTTACAAGTATCAGCACTTCCTGTTGACTCTATATTCTAATGTCGATTTCGATGGGACCATTTCAGTGTTGCACTTTTTCTGGCAGAGGAGAACTGGGAGCACTGAAGTCCATCGAACATATTTCTATCATATTCCTTGTATTTGTGGATATACGCGTTATATACACGGAACTGTCAAACGTAATAAATGTTCTTTATTGATATATAGAAACTAATTTCTTCTTAACTTTATGCCAATTATCCAAATAAATTTTTTTACTTCATTTAACTCCAAAATTTCACAAATAATCCCGACAGTACACTTTGACAGAGCAGATGACAATTCAACTTGAATATGTATTTGTAACACTGACAAAATATTCAGTGCAAAGTAGGGGAAGTCAGTGCAAACCTCGTGTTGCACTTCTGCTATAAAGATTGTCCTATCGAACATTTTCAGTGTTGCACTGCTGGAAAAAGTGCAATACTGGTATTGTACTGAAGTCCCATCGAAATCGACATAAAGAAGCAAGAAAGTTTTTATACGTCAAATATTGATTTGAACCACTACAGCCACCTGGTGTTAACCTGAAACATTAAAATTTCCTTAAAAATTCTACTTCTATTAATTTTCATATCTACATATATTTCAGGTTGTACTCCCTTAACTTAGTTCTTTATTTTAAGTATGACTGCTGAGCAACTCGCACATGCGTGATGATTTTAACTGATATAAAGATTTTGCAATACATCTTCTATTGTATTTGAATAAAAAAGAATGAAATCATTTACAAAGGGCTAGGGGGTAGCAATATAAATCAATATAGATATTTTATTTGTGCACTAGAATTCCTTTTATTTCTCTCTCCTCAAGATCATATTGGTATTTTCCCATAAAAATTTATATTTGTAAAGGTCGTCAGCTCAGACATAATTTATTATCCAGATAATATTCGACTATAGCTGAAGAGCTCCGCTAGAACTATAATTCTAATTTATTTCCAATAATTAATTATTACATGGTTGGAGTCCCTTTGTGGTTACACTGAATAAAGGGTCACTCAGGGAGAATTCCATGAATGCTTTCTTGCCCGGATATGTACCGACTATATATATAACTGTATGTACATATGTTTGCGTTTATATATTACTAAACAATGGCCAAATAGATTTCCGCAGTTATGTATATCAAACGTCAAAGTCTTCTTCTTGTGCTTTTTTTCTTATTCTATTGTCTCTATAGAATCTGCAGAAGTGGGTAGAGTTGTGATGGGTTTTCGAATGCTTAACGTTTGATTGGAGAACGCCTTCAATTCATTTGATGGCATACTTTTATGTGTGTTGATGCTATTATCCTTGATTTCTGATTGTTTTTCACAAAACACTTGATCTATATACATCTCTACATACCTACATATGTAGTAGGTACATACATACACTACTCTACTCCACCCTACCCGAGGGCATTAATTCAATTATATTCTTCGCCCTCAAGTTTAATATTAGATCACATAAAACAAATAGGGTTTGTACCTATAACATACATATCTAAGCGATTTCACTTTAACCCCAGGTCATAATTTAATGATTTACTTATCAACTTGACGGATAACTGTATCCCGATGTAATTATGGCAATAATTAAGGAATGTCAAATATGCATCAAAATATTCAGGATTTAATAATACTCTGCGAATGCACATATTTACCCATCATCATGGCATCCTTATTGGCTAGAAATACACGTATCCCTACTCCCTTGAAAAGATTAATTTAAAACAAATATGTAAATGAGGTCATCTATATTTCAACATATAAACACAATACCTACAGAGAATTTCGGGTAAGCTTTAAGTTGGGATAACATAAATCCACATGTTCACATATACTATACCTTCGCATACATTGAATGACATTGGTATTCGTTTGGTATTCGTGGGAAATATTTTATTCATCGCAACCAAGGTCTGAAAATTTCCTATAATGGTCGTGCTACAGTTACAAGAAGGCCGGAAGGATATGAGTATATGAATGCATGAATGCACCTTTATGGATGGAGTATCAGCCTTTATGTGGGATGAAAACATGGAGTAAGATGAAAAGCTCCTCCCACAGTTCTCTGCATATCTCCATTGTACGGGTTTTGTCTGATAACAGAAGCATAGTTATATTTTTTTATGCCACTAGGTGGCTTACATTGAATAAATATTGAAGGTGAATGATTTATTTTTTATTTTTGATCCAAGTTCTTTTCTATGCGAAGGTGACGATGAAATATCAATGAAAATCGTAATACTGTGGATGGTATTTAGCTTAGTTAGGCCGAGTTTTATGCCCTGAAACTATAAACGGATGGAATTGTTTGGATTGGGTATGTTATCCTGAAAACTTCTTAAGTGGTTATCATTATCTTTGAATTTTTAGCAATAATAAGCTTATAAAATACATGGAAAATATATAAAAGCTTGCTAATAATGAAAATAAATCATGTATTGCAAATTTACAGCCGCTCCTAATATTTTCAATTGTATGCTAATAATAAAAATAATTAAACAAACGTGAAATGAAATGAATAAATAAAATATGAAGAATGAAAATACCAATCAAAAACGTAACAAAACACAGTCCCTGGCCAAATTATTAGACACACCCCGAAATTTTTTAAAATCTTATTTTCATGGAATCAAATTAAAAATTATTATTTTTGTGATTTTACAGCCTATTAGGTAAATAAAACTCATAACTGCGATAAAATTTTTTAGGACATGTAAAGGGTTTTCCAATAAGAGGTGTTATTTTGATATTCAAAGAAAAATGCCATTTTTTTGAGATAAATGATCGGATCTTTATTTCATTATAAAGAGGAAGGTATGCCGTTAATAATGGAAAATAACATCAGCCAAATGACCACCACGACCACGCTTACAGGACCATATCTTTTTCATGAAATTTTCCATAACCAAATCGCAAAGTGGCTGCCCTGTGTCCTCGATAGCCTCACGAATTCCATCTTTGAGGTCTTGAATCGACGCTGGGCTGTTGACGTAGACCTTCTCTTTCATGTGGCCCCAAAGGAAGAAGTCGCAAGGTGTTAAGTCACAAGATCTCGGTGGCCAATTGTGATCACCTCTTCGAGAGATAACACGGTCCGGAAACTTTTCCCGTAAAAGATCAATAGTTTCGTTGCTTGTATGGCACGTAGCGCCGTCTTGTTGAAAGTAAACGTTGTCCAGATCAATACCATCCAATTCCGGCCATAAAAAATCATTAATCATCTGCCGATAGCGCAATCCATTCACCGTAACTGTTGCTCCAGCCTCATTTTCGAAAAAGTAAGGTCCAATGACCCCGCGGGACCATAAACCGCACCAAACAGTCACACGTTGAGGATAGAGAGGCTTTTCAACAATAACTCTTGGGTTTCCGAGCCCCAGATGCGACAATTTTGCTTGTTGACGAAGCCATCGAGGTGGAAATGGGCCTCATCACTCAAGATGAGTTTTCGATGGAATTCCGGATCATTTTCATGCATTTCAAGGACCCAATCAGCAAAGACTCGACGTTGTTGATGATCGGCCGGCTTGAGTTCTTGTGTTAACTGAACTTTATAAGCCTTAAGACCCAAATCTTTATGCAAAATACGGTGTAATGACGTTTGTGGAATGCCTAATTCCAAAGAACGACGAAGAATGGACAAACCTGGGTTTTCTTCAACACGAGTTTTATTCTTCACATCACTAACTTGTCCCGACAGCTCGAATTTTTCTACCAATTTCTGTATTGCGGTCCGACAAGGTGCTTCACGACGACCCAAAACTGTTCGAGTTTTACGAACCGTCTCTGCCACATTTTCACCATTTTTATAGTGAATTTTAATAATTTCAATGCGTTGTTGAATCGTGTATCGTTCTTATAAATGGCGTAGTTTCAACTTGTCAAATGTCAAAAAATGACAGCTCCAAAAGTGGCATCTACTGAAATAGCGGGCTAATTAAAATAACACCTCTTATTGGAAAACCCTTTATTTAAAAAAAATTATAATAACAAAAATGGGAAAAAACTCGCAAGATTTTTTAAGAGCTTAATATTTGGTGCTTCCTCCTTTGGCAGCAACTAACGCCTGTATTCTCATCGGCATACCTGTATATGCATGACTGCACAGTTTCCTGAAAGTCCGGACAATGATTCCAAACATCTATGATTTTTTCTATCAGCCGGGTTTTTGTGGTAATTACCTCCTTTTCTACCTCTCTTTTGATGAGTGCCCACATATTTATTTTCTATTGGATTCATGTCCGGAGAATTGCCTGGCCAATCCAAAAGGGGTACATTTTCTTCCCGGAGAAAAGTTTTGACAGATTTTGCCGTGTGGCAGGGAGCACCATCCTACATGAAAATAAAGTCTTCTCCACTTGGAAACCACTCCTTCAACTGAGGATGCAATCTTGTCTGAAGAACATCCTTGTATTGGTCTTGTTTCATTGTACCATTTACAATGTACAGACGTCTGCTTCCTTTTGCAAAGATGACTGACCAAATCATCACTTTTGTAGGGTGCTTCACTGTCGGTATCACGCAGTCTGCATGAAATCTCTCACCTGGATGCCTCCTAACGAATTGCGCTTTATTAGCAAGAATTTCGAAAATGCTTTCATCACTAAAGCACACCTGAAATAATATTCATATCTATGAAAATTTACGTAATTTTAATTAAATTACGAACAAACGCAATTAATAAAGTATAAAACTATAAACATAAGATAAATTTAACGATTTTCAGAAATCTAAATTTTTGTTCTGATGCTTCCTTGCCCATAGTAAACGTTTTATTTTCATCACAGGGGTTAGTTCAGGCTTGCAAGCGGCTCTACTACAGGCTTTCATATTCAGCTGAATAATCTGCTCTGATTTAATTCACTTTTAATTTCACTCGTGGAAGTAAACCGATTTTCTACGCATATTTTCAGCTCGTGGTGAAAATATTGATTTGCGGCCATACTTGCTCTTCCTTTGAGGACCCAAGTCCTCATCATTTTAAATTTTTCCTTTAATCCTTCTTACAGAAGCCTCAGAAATATTCAATCTCCTGGAAATTTCTCGATTCGAAAACATTTTTACATCGATCAAGACCGTCATTTCGTGGATTTTTTCTTTCGTCAGATCCCTGTTTTTACCCATTTTATAAAATTTTATTTAAGTACAAAACTTAAATGTCTTTCAAAATAATAATAAAACACTTCTAAATTATAACACAGTCCATAAACAAACAAAAATACTGCAATAATAAAATAAAACCAAAGTAAGTCTTTCTGATCCAAAATCGGCGCGCAGATTGAGCCAGGTACTCGCACTTGATTTATTTCATATACAAACCAGTCTGAGCGAGATAGCAATACTGTCGGTGAAATATTTAAGAGAAATACGAATCCGGGCTTAACGTATGCCAAATATCAAATAGAGCGATTTAAAAGGATCTGAATACATTTCTTGGTTAAAGTTTTATGTGCGTCCAATACCTACTGGCATCACCACTGAATCTAAAATAGATATCAGTCAAAGCTCTGCAAGCTCCGACATAGACGTCAACATGAAAAGTGACGGAATCTGAAAAAGGGTTGGCACGTGAATACAAAATATCATGTTACCTATATTTATCTCAATAAACGTGCAATACAAATGTAATGTCGGATGTTAGTGTGCGTGCAGTCAGGAGATTGTCCAGGGCGGTTTTCTCGACGTTTCGAGGCTCAGAACGCTTTTCTAGTTCTGCGGTTTTCGGGTGGTCTCCTAATATAACTAATAACACTTGCTTATTGCTATACGGGGCTACGAGGTAGCATTGTATGTGCGCCACTCTTCTGACCAACACGATTAGCGTGTGCCTGTCTTCAAAGTAGCAAACACCGTGGGGTGTTCGCCACTATTGTGACCAACGCGAGTAACGTGCGCTTTTCGTCAAGTTAGCCAACATGGAGGTATGGGGACGGAATATATGACTGCGCTCACTAATTCTTAGGACCTCAGTTCGGTTTGCTGTCGTCCTTTGTCCTCTTGTTGACAGGGGTCCTTTGAAACTTTTCAACTTTCCGTTTCACTCATTTGATTTACAGCTGATATGCCTTATCAGCCGTACCTCATGTCGTTCTCCTTTTGAAGTTAGTTGTTAGTAGGAGGGAGGGAGGGGGAAGGAGATATGAGAGGATGGGATGTGGATTTTTCGGAGTGTTTAGGAATCAATTGTTCCTAAGGCATTGGTTTCCTTCAGAGACACTCTCTGGGCAAACGTGGCTGAAATTTGATTACCCGCGATAGTAATCACCTTTATGGTCGTAGAAACTTATTCTACCATCACCTAGATGGTAGATGTTTCATGCCTCTGGCTTTGTTAAGAGCAGGGGTGAGAGATAATTCAAGTTTGCCGGTATGAGAAGGTCCGGCAGGTTGTTTATCAGTTGGCTTGGTGGTTTAGTATTTTTTGAACTTGCTGGATTGGAGTGATGTTGACTGCCTCATAGACTACTCTGTTGCGAAAGAATTTTCCATCGGCCCGTCTATGGAATCCCGTGCAAGCTCTATGAATCTTTGTTTCAAGCTTGCTGAGTCTTTCCATATAGGTGGGAGAAATAGTACGCCAGATAGGGAAGCAGTAAGTAATAACAGGTCTTATGAGTTGTTTGTACAACACAAGTTTAGTCTGAGTTAGGAGGCCGTCCTAGAAGTTTATTATTGGACTAAGTAAACTATATGCGAAATTGGCCTTGCTGCTAATGGTCGCTGTAGCATGGTTATTGAATCTTAACAGTTCATGAAATTTGATACCCAGGTATTTCGCACTTTGTGTGGGTTTTATTTTTCCCCTATTTTAGATGGTTTCAATGGTCTTGGATTTTGCAGCTTGGCGGTCTCGCCCAGTGCCAAGTTTCCGAATGCAAATCAGTTCAGATTTTTGGACATTTATTTTGATCCCTCACTTTCTGTGGTAGGAGTCTAATTTGTTAAGGTGCAGGTTTGAGTAAGAGTGTTGTTCCATTTTCGTTTGGAGGTTGATTTGAAGTATAGAAATTGAAGGGGATTGGGCCTAAAATGGACCCTTGGGGAACACCAGCTTCTATTGCCTTGAGTGGTGATCTGTGTTCTTCGAGTTCCACATAGAATTTCCTAAAAGTTAGGAAACTGTGGATTAACATATTGAGGTGTTAGGGGAAACCGAACTGATTTAACTTGTAAACAAGCCCTGCTGTCCATACTGAGTCAAATCCTTTTTCGACGTCAAGGAAGCAGCCTACGATACATTCCTATTTAAGGCTCTGGTTGCATCCGTATGAAACTTTAGTCGTGGTGGAGGGTGGAGTGTTGTGGTTTGAAAGCAAATTGGGAGTCTTGGTGGATGTTTTTTTCTTCACAGATGTTTATAACATGTTCCTTGATGACTTTCTTAGAAAGCTTTCTTAAGTTTGAAATTAAGGAGATGGGCTTATACTCCTTGATATCTTTTGATCAAGTCTTTTTGGGGATGGGGAAAATGCGTGAAATTTTCCATTTTTCTGGGAAGTAGCAATTATTGATGCAATTATTGAAGACGGTTGCTAGGAAGTCAAGAGCTATTGCTGGAAGTTTTTTTAATACTTGCATTTGAAATTTTGTCGGGACCACTCGGTTTTTTGGAGTTTATTGTCTTAGTTAAGACGACGAGGTGCAGAGCATTGGTGAAGATATTTTGCTCTTCAGGATAGATAATCGATAAGCATTTGGCTTGGGAGAGAATGGACTGGTAGGCCGCGTTTTGAGAGTTTAGTATTCTGTGATAAATGCGGTTTAAGATTTTCTGCCGTTTTTGCCTGTATTTATACAGACTTTGAAGATTTGCCGGAAGGTTTTTATAGAGATAGTTTTTTATGCTAGTAGTCTTTGAAAAGTGATTTATATTGCTCTGTAGGCAATTAGTGGAAAAATCTATTTGGAAATCTATTGGGCTGTTAATCAACAGCGTGCTCCGCTCTTGGCGGTTGAGTTACTTTGTTGTGGTGGACTTGTTTGCCTTATACTGTTTGCCTGTTACTAGTCAATTCAGTTTTATTGGTGTCTGGCTTAGGTGTATGTAACTTCGTTACACAATAGGGGCTTTCGGCAAGCACTGTCTCAGTGAGACAACTGAGACAAAACTTTAAGCAATCGTCTCAGTTGTCTCAGTTCAAACAAATCAGCTGATTTGCCAATTTTGACATTTAAATAATTTTGAACACAGAATTGGATAGTAATAAATTGAGGAAAGTGTTGTTAGTTTATTCAAACACCTCACTAAACTTTTATTTGTAATTAAAATCACAAAATAACGAAACTGAGTCAACTGAGACAAGAAAATTCAGTTTCACTTGTCTCAGTTGCTCAGTGGTTGCGTTCGAATTTGGTAGCTCAATGTGGAACTGAGACAGTTCCCCGAAAGTGCAGTCTCAGTGAGCCAACTGAGAATATCTCACTTGTCTCACTGAGAATGTGCTTGCCGAAAGCGCCTAATATATCGAAATCTATTTTCTTCCTAGTAACGTCAACGTTTGTCGTCAACTTGGATTAAAGGTACAAAAAATTGGGCTTTCTCAGAAAAGCACGATTTTTTCGAAGAATGTTGACATTTTCGCTGCTGTACATACACATTACGCATTACACATCAGACTTACGAAAAAAAGTGTTTATTCAAAAAATGTAGGGAATTTAATCTTTTTCAAATTTATATTGAACATTTTTTTGAGGAATTATTTTGAGAAAACCAATTTTTTTTTACCTTTAATCCAAGATGGCGGAAAACGCCTTCCTCAAGTTCGAAAACTTGGATTTTTCATAGGAGTCCGGAACTAAATAACATATCGCACATCCGGTGGAACAACAACCTAAGTGCAAAAAAAAAACGGAGAATTGAGATAGATAAATGCGTAAAAATGCTCTAAAACCATATGATTGTTTCTTGAGTAATAATGACACAATGATAGTTTTATTGGCTTCCATCAGAGAGCGTCTACTTCGTTGTAGCATTGGCGCCAAGTTCATCTGACTATTGGAATGATAACGACGGATTTGTGAGTTGTCCTCGGAAGTGGCAGTGAATGGATGTATCTAAGAAGTAACAACGTCGCAAATGGTAAATCTGTCAAATTATTATCATCTTTTCTGGAAAAAACAATGTCATAAAACGTTCCTAAAACGTCTTAGCTTCCAATAAAAAAAGAATTTAGTGGAACAATGACACAATTAAAAGTTGCTCCTGCCTTTTACAGTTTGGGGTGGGGATGTTATTGTAAGTAAATGAAAAACAAAAGTATTTACTCAAATAATACAAAACTTAACTTGTTTAGAAAACTTTAAACGCGATTTCTGGAAAATGTACTTTTTGCACTTAGGTCTCATTGCTCTACTGGAGGTGCGATATATCAAAATCATTTCTACCCCACCTTTTATAGGGCAAAAGCCTATTTTAGTCCTTATTGACTGGACTATATGGCCATGGCAGAACTTATATTAAATTTGAGCGACCGATACCTGATTGCAAACCATTTTTCTGCCAATTTGTACAATCGTGACAGTTTTGACAGAATTAAAAAAAAAAAATGAAAAAATTAAATAAAAATTCACAAAAATTAGTACCCATGGACGATATTAGACTCAAATCATTCGTCTCGATGTATAGAATTCGAAAATATTATTTTCTACAAAAATCGATCTACTGGAATGGGTGAAATTCACCTGCAAAGTGCGTGTGGTTTTCAATGAGTTAAAGACTCCATGAAGACAGTAGCACAAATTTGTCTGCCGCCATATACATAAATACAAGGTGCTTCCACCTAGGAAGTCAATAGAGCAGGAGGTTACAGTACTCAAAAACAATTCACCAGCATTGATCTATGTACATCAAAACATCACCAACAGAAATATTGAGCTAAAAATATCGCAACAATTTCGGATTTAATTGCCAATTCGGATTTGTTTTGTGGTGGGGATACATCAGAGCACTATAAAATGGCGAACTGATCATGTACATTCGACTTTCATGATCGAGTCATTGACGTGTTAAGATCGAGCTCCTTATAGGTTCCTTGTCTGGGCTCTGGACCGCCAAGCATTTCCTATTGTTGTTGTAGTTGTCGCCTCGCATTGAGAGGCCTCTTGGCTGGTCTCTGAGCTGCCAAGTGTATCGTCGTGTTGTAATCCACTTTATCATTATTATTATAATTTTAATTTCTCACATCTGTAATTATTTATATTAGTTCTCAGACCTAATCATTGTACAGAATTGAATTGGATTTAATAAAATTCCTACAAGAGGAGATTCATCTGTTATTTACAGACCTATTCCTTAATAAAGTCACCTCTAAAATTCGAAATGCTATAAAAGGATATCATAATTTGTAAAAATTAGTATGTAGCAAATTTAAACACAATCTATTAGGTCTAAATTGAAAATAAAATCAGTTGCACTTTCTAGCTAGTATCTTCATAACTGGCCCCATACCACCTAAATGTGTTCAGGGCTTTACTTTTTCCTACTTTACACCTTAAGATACAAAATTTCCTGTATATACCTTTAAGCATATATTTATGTGAGCGTTGCAAACATAAGCAAAAATTCAATTAGTGATCATGATTTAATTTAAGATAATAATGGAATCCCGAAACTGACACGTTTTCCTAAGTCCTTAGTAGAGGCGAAAAAAAAAAAATTAATAATTATTTATGGAACGGTGTAAAAGAAAAGCTTGGATTTTTCTTTAATAAAGAAAAGGTGACAATCCAAGTGATAAACTTTCGTACAATTTTCCCTTTAACCTTTATTTTCGACTATTTTTAGATCCATCAAGAAAAATTAGTCAATCACAGCTAAAACTTTCTCTGATTTTTTTCTATATTGAAAGCGAAGAAGCTCTCTGTAAGATTACACACACACATACACCTACATATACCGCTAACCTAGGTACATGTTGTTTTTCCTGGATTATGTACATAGAAATGTATAAATAAGAAATCCACTGTAATGACAACGTTACAAAATTACGATAAATCGATACCTGCCATTGTAATAATGAACAAAGGAAAAGAAACTCTAGGACTTGTCTGAAGTTACTTAACACGCGACAGTGCGATTTTAATTGGAATCCATGTCAACACTTTGAGCGTGTGTTTTTGAGTAGAAAAGTTTTAAGTGGAGCTAACCTGCGCTTTTAACTTCATAGTAATTCAGCAGAAATTTTCACATAAGTCAAGGGCGTGTCTTGATCAGTGAAACCAGTTTTTGAATGAATTTGAGTTCCAGTAAAATGCGTTGAATATATCTAATGATTTTTTAGGAACATAGGTGCAGTTGTATTTAGGTTATAATACCGTGGTAGCAAGTACAGAATACTCTGCAGGGTCTCAGGAGATTTATAAGGTTTAATTTCGAGAAATTATCGATTTTTGTCACCGAAAAACAATTATGTTCCGAAATTTGCTCAAATAAGACCGGACCTTTTATGCCTCGTAGCTTCAGCAAACAAATTTTCGATTCTGTACACCGAATTATGTCTAGTGAAGCGCTTAAATTGTGTTTCTTTCAGAAGCGCTGGTTTTTCGTCCCAAGGGTAGCACATCCAAGAATTTGATCCACTAAAAAAATAATAACGATAAGATATTTTTGGCCCTCTATGAATAAAGATAGTTACCATCTGGACACGCCCCTGTCTGGCTTGTCAACAAATCGAAATATCTAGACAAACCCCTAACAATCTAGGTTCATTCCCACCGTGACATGATAGGTCCACTACCTCCTTCTCAAGGATACAAGTATAGCCTTACTATCGTTCAGTGTTTCCAAGTAGGTTTCCACAACCTGAACAACATGTGTCCGAGCGTTGTCGTGCAGCAATATCACCTTGTCGTGTCTCTGCTCGCATTGCGACCATGTTTCCTTTAATGCTCGGGCTCAAACGCATTATTTGTGTTCGGTAGCGGGCTCCTGTAATGGTTTCGCCCGGTTTCAGCAGTTCATAATACACCACGGCGAGCTGGTCCCACCACATACACAGCATGATTTTCGATCAGTGGATGTTGATGCATGGCCGTAGTATTCCCACGATTTTTTTCCTTTGGATTATCATAATGTATGCAAAACGCCCTTTCTTTTTTGCCGTTCGAGCAGCTGTTCGCATATGAAAAAACCCGTTTGACGGTTCTTGGCTTCATTTCCTGTGTGCAGTGCTAGGCTCAGTGCAATGGTTGGTGCGGGGGGCGATGCAAGGTGCGGTGCGCCACTGCGGCCATTTCTATTTGAGATAAGGGATAAATTTTATCATCGCACTCGAAGCTCAGAGCGATGCTTGGTGCGTTGAGCTGTTATGGCCATGCCCTTACGCTGCCGAAACAGAAAAGGATCGAAGCACTTTTATATTCAAATTAAAGATAAGTCTCTCGACAAATACAATTTTTTTCCAGTCTCTCCAAAACAGTTCCTCTTTCTCTCTCGCTCTTTCTTTCTCGCTCTCTGTCTGTCTCTCTCTCTTTCTCTCTCTCTTTCTCTCTGTCTGTCTCTCTCTCTGTCTCTATCTCTCTCTCTCTCTCTCAGTCTCTCTCATTATCTCTCTCCCTCTCCTCCCTCTCTCTCCCTCTCTCTCTCTCTCTCTCTCCCCTCCCCCCATTTCCATAATATTTTAATAATGGCTTTTTATGTAAAAATTTCATCTTACAAACGTTCCGAAAAATAATCATAATGAGAAAAGATAAGATCGATTTCTGGCAGCACACCTACATCCATACATACAACATAATGACATACTTAATGGCCTAATCAATTGTGAACTAAATTAAATTTCCTTTCGACTGCTCTTAACTCAATTTTCTGGTAATATTAAAATTACCAGCCGTGAGTAATTTTAATATCTAAAATGTCATCAAGTTTAAAAGATTTAATCGAAGTCATTTGGGACAACTTTGAATTATTTATTAAGTCACACGCCTTCCTGTCGATAATGAAATCAGTTTTATGTATAAAAAAAAAAAAAAAACAAACCCCTCCCACTGCGAATTTCCCTGATTATGGTTACTTTACTAATCCAAATAAAATTTCCACAAAATCACATCAAGGATATTCCTGAAGACGAGAGGAAGGAGAGGGAGGGGGAGGGGTGGTATTTTATAACTTTCGAATTTTACAAGAATACTTCCCAGAGTTAAACACATGACGCGATAAATTTTCCTGACACGTTCTGTTTTTTTTTGCTTGCCGTTTAGATTACAGGAAAAAAGGGAAAAGACTTTTTACATTTTTTTCTTCTTCAAACATGTCATACATTTTCTGTTCTATGCCCCCCTCCCCATTATGTTATGACCGTAAACTTTTTCGCGCTTGTCAGTTATGAAAATTTTGCCGAAAAGTGATATTTAATTTTTACGACCCTATCAGAAGTTGTTTTTCCAAGTCATCCAAACCAATTGTGGTTTTTGATAGAGAGAGAGAGATAAAGCTCTCGACGTACATACCTACGCCCCCATGTTGATGAGGATGTTCTTCCTTTAATCCGAAGAAGGTTACTAAGGATACTTAGAAGTCGTTATTGTTGGATGAAATACAATCTGCCGCCGCGAGGTTAATTAGCCTCCTAAAAAATTGAAAAGTTCTCCTTTGTTTAGATAAACTTTAAAATTGAATTCGCCCACTGCCCTTGTTTTCAAGTTTTCGGTAATCATCAAATGTAATTTCCGGCGGATTTTATTGATGAATTTAGATAGGACCCCATTGAGTACCACTGTGCTGTGTAGGTGGTATTGATGAAATTAAATATTAAAGCGGGTTCTTAATCGATATTTCAAAAATAAGTGTGCGTCGTGAATAATTAGGACAATTCAAAATAAGCTTATGGAGGAGTGTTTTGTTTCAATTGTTATTCTAATTCCAATAACTCGTTAGAGACGTGGTGTGTTAAATTTGTACCACAAGAAATGATTAGGAATATGAATAAAAACTGAAAAATATTATTAAAATTTAGTCAATTGGTATATAAAATTATAAAAAAAAAAAAAATCAAATAGAAATGGCCGTTGGAACACGTACTTAACCCATTCGGTGCTATGGGCGTATATATTTATGTATATGTGCTCAGAGACTTGTCGAACTTAAACGTTTATAGAGTTTGAAGAAAGTAACGCAATAGACTGATATAAATTTTGTACTATAAAACAGGCATGTGGAATGTTGTTTCTGTAAATACCAGGTCCGTTTCGTATTATTAACTGCCAGGTGGCGTCCAATGGGAATGTAAATTTTTTACATTTTAATTTTTAAAAAAGCTCAATTTGGTCATCTTCCAGCATAGAAAGAAATGTTATAAAATTTTATTTTTAAATAGAAACATTGAGGCATGTTTGTAGAGTGAAGTCGTATCTACATTTTATCCCCTAATCACATATCGAATTAGTTTTTCAAGTCGATAATTAGTTTCAGAAATAACTCAAAAAGAAATGAACCAATCTGTTTTAAACGGGCAAATGGCAGCTTTGTGAATGAAACAAGTAAAAACGCTAGAATTGATCTAAGACAAACTCTTATGATACCTTAGAATCTAGATGAATTCCAGTATGAAATTTCGTAGGGTCATCCATCTGTGCAATTTTGTCTGTTGAAGTGGTTTGCCGCATATATTTTTAGAATGGTTCGTCAGACAGAAAAAATGATAATAACCAATTTTATATGACTTCATATTCTGAAGAAGTTTTTAGTACAACAAAAAGATGTGATACGTAAAAATTCTAAATTTATAAATGGCAACCCCAAGAACGGGTTCCCGATTTATGATATTTTTGAAATTATATTTATTATTTTTATGAAAATATTGTGTACAAGTATTCAGCTCTCTACGTTGACGTATTCTTAGGCAGTGTCCAAATATGTATTGAAAAACGAAATTTTTGTATGGCAACCCCACGAAGAAGTTCCATTTTCGAATTGAAACTTACTTTTTTTTTTTTAAAAAAAAAGTCCGTGTGTAAAATTTCAATTCTCTAGGTATACACTTTCTCGAGTTATCGGTTATCGTGTGGATAGACTGTCTGTCCACACAATAACTCGAGAACGCAGACGGTAATGCAAAAATCAAAATAACTTTTAATATTATGCGTTTGTATTCAATCCATTTTGCTTTACCATAATTATTTCTATGCGTTACAACAAACCGGACTCACAAACTTAGTTATACATTCACAAAAAAACGTTCACAACAGACCACTAATGTATACGAAAGATAGGACGGGCAAAATATATGCATTGGGGTGTATATGACCCAAATGCAAAAAAAAATATATTTTTTTTACTGTAAAAACGTCCGTATGAAGTTTAGAAGATCAAAAAAATTATCCCGCCACTCGATTACACTCCCCTCACGCTTTAATTTAATATCGTACACGCCCCATGCTATACAACCCCTACAAATTTTAATTTGGCACCTATCTTTTTCATCCGAACATTACAAATGCAAGTAGAGAATCGCATTGCTCTATTTCCCCTCTACGGATAATCATACCACAAAACGCACTGGAAAGCAATCAGAGTTTTGTGCTTGTCTGTGGTGTAATAATATTATTTTGATCGCCATGTAATAAGCTTGTTCTGATGTTACACGACGATTTATCCATGATTTGTGCATGTTTATTTATTCGTCATGACTTGTACCAAGAATATATTTGAAAAGGCAGAATACTGCCGAACTTACTTTCAATGGGTAAAAAGCCGCTGTTGTGATGGTATTTCTTGATACTTATTCAAATGGCAGAATATGCCAGAGTTCCTTCTATGGCAGCACATGCCGCTATTTGTTATATTATTTAAAGCAGAGTATGCCAATGTAATATGTGTGGCAGAGTGTGCCGCTATTTTATATTTAAAGGCAGAATATGCCGTTTTATAATGTATGGCAGAGTATGCCGCTGTTATACCTGTACTAAGTAAGTAAGTAAATTTATTTAGCATTTTTTGCTATTCATTACAAAAGTCATATAATTATACTATAAGTCTAGCTCTATTTCCTCGTTTTCCTTATCTTCTGCATTAGTTTACGAATTTAATAAGAAATTTTAACAAATTCAAGAACTTTTCTCTTAAATGCACTAAACAAAAATTATTAGTAAAAACGACAAATCAAGATTAGTTAATTGCACATTAGTAATTCCTGTAAATTGATTTGGAAAAACAATTAAGTGATTAATAAAATTGTAATTGCTAATTAGTTGCAATTTCTTATTGGAATTAGTTGATTTGCCCTTAATTGTTTTGGAAAACAATTTAGTTGTGGCTTCTAATTCAATTAGTTCAGTTAATAAATATTTGATGATAAATTAACTAATCGTATTAGTAAAATCAACATATAAAATTATTAATTTTTTCGAAGAAACAACGAAACTGTTTGTTTATTTTTAAGAATATTATTTGTTATTTTAGCGAATTTATGCAATTAATAAATTCAATAAATAAATTGATAGATTGTTTTAATATGATGTAACATCACAATTTTCTAAATTAACGAATTACATTAGTTGATATGATTATTATAAATAAAAAAATGGATTGGACACCCACGCATATTATTTATTTTGATTTTTTCTGTCTATCGCTAGCTCGAGAACGCTATGACATAAAGAGTTAAAATTTTGTATATGCATTTTCGAAAAATAATAAATATAATTTCATAAATGGAAGAAATCTTGACACTAGTGATTAGGTCATACAAAATTTACAATATTTTAAGTATTCTGGGAAAACTTTTTGGGACAATTTGTTCTTGTACTGAGAAATTACCTGCAAAATGATTCAAAGCCATTTTACTGTCACTTATGCACAAACCCATTAAATTAATCCAATACATTTGTTGAATTGAAAAACCTGAACCTTTGCTTTGACATATCTTTATTCCAATTTGAATTTCGTTTGGACATTTTAAAACCCAATTCGTAATTTCGATTTATACATTCGCTGAATCAACAAATCAGAAAATTTTGCCTCATATAATTCACACTCAGAACTTATACTGAGTGTATATATGGGGTTTGCTTAATATTTTTTTCAGCGTCTACAGCAGGCAGAAACTTTCAATCGTACTGATGAGTACCTATACATGGAGTTTCTAACCATACGGAAGACTTTTTTCTTCCGTTTTAAAAATATTATAAGCCTACTGCGGGCAGATAAATCATATAAAAATAAAAATAATTAAATTCATAACCTTTTATTATTATGATCAACTAAAAAATTAGTTGAACTTTCCAATTTTATTGCATATTTTAACAAATTCGATTAGTTGATTTCTAATGTACTCAAACTAATGTTTCAGTTATTTTAAATAATTCTATATTCAAAATCAACCAAACAATTAAGTGATTTTGGGAATTGAATTTGCTGAAAGAGCAATATTAATTAGTCGATTGTTCTAATAAGTGCTTCAAACAACGACTGCTTTAAACAACGACTGTTTTAGCTGATATTCCTATTTTGTCGTAACTCATTATTTAAAAATTTGTTAATTCAACAAAAAAATTAGTTGAGAAAACAAAAGATTCTCGGATAGGCAATGTCGAAAGATTATCAAAACTAACTAAAAAATTAGTTGAATTTAGAAATGTTATGACTAAACAAGATTAGCTAAATCAACTAATGCCAATAAATTTTCTTAACGAATATGATTCGTTAGCTGAAAATCAACTGATATTATTTGTTAATGAAACAAATTCATTGGCGTAAAGGAACTAATCTTTTTTTTCAGTGTATCCTAAAATTATTCTTAAGTTTTACATCTAAAGGTAACTTATTGAATATTTGAAAGCCCTTATATACTAAACTATTCTGCGATGAATTATCTCTATATAGTGGCAGCCTAAAATCATTAGCATTTCTTAATCCGTAAGGTTGTAAGTCTCCAACATAATTCATTAATTTACTTGAATAGCTCGGCATATCACCTGACTTAATTCTAAATATAAAAATTAATAAATTCATAATAATTCGTTGTTTTACACTCAACCAACACAAAGAATTTAACATAAATATGACAGATGTGTACCTATTGCACTTTAAGATGGCTCTCATTGCCCTATTTTGAAGTGCCTGTAGTCTTACAAAAGAGTTATTATCGCACATAAACATGAATGTCGAACAATATTCAAAGTGGGGCTTAATTAGTATGTTATATACATTAATTGAACTTAGTAAGTCTATTCTATTTCTTATTCTTCTAAAGTACCCTATTTTCTTCGAAATTTTTCTTTGCTATGTAATCTATATGTTTTTTATATTTCAGTTCCTTATCAACAATAATGCCTAAATACTTGATTTCATCAACTTGTTCAATTTGTCCATTATCCATTCTTAAATCCAGGTCAAAATTATACTTAAATATCATACACTTAGTTTTACGCACATTAACTTTTAATTTGTTTGATTTAAACCAATATTCTAGTCTCTTTAAATCCTCCTGTATTTCGCACAGACATTGTTCTGTATCTTTCCCTGTCACATATATAAGTGCATCATCCGCAAAAAGAACAATTTTTGAATTTCTTAATACTTTGGATATGTCGTTGATATATATAATAAACAGAAGAGGTCCAAGAATAGTTCCTTGTGGAACACCAAACGATGTCATTGTAGAATCAGATAATACATTATTCACCGAAGTCCTTTGTGTCCTATTTTCAAAATATGATTCAAACCACTTCAATTCTGTATTTCGAATGCCGTAATTTTTCAACTTCCGTATTAATATACTTCTATCTATGGTTTCAAATGCTCTTTTTAGATCCAAGAAGACTGCAATGACCCTATTTTTTTCAGCTATCTCTTCTTTCCAATTCACTATTACTTGGTTTAATGCAGTTTCACATGAGTGTCGCTTTCTAAACCCTGACTGATTCTCCAAAAAAAAGATCATTTTTATCGAAATAGCTTTCAAGTTGTTTATGCACTATTTTTTCTAATAATTTTTCGCAAGTAGGTAATGCATTTATTGGTCTATAATCTTCACAGTTATCAGACCCTCTAACCTTTTCGATTGGCGTGACACGAGACTCCTTCTAAATATTAGGAAAACATCCAGTACTTAATGAACGATTTACGAGACGCTCGAAAATTGGATCTAGCACTTCAAGGCAGAGTATGCCGATGTTATAGAGGGATGGCAGAGTATGCCGATGTTATATTTTTGAGAAATAAAAAGACACCTTTCGATAGTCAGATTAAGTCTAATTTTTATTGAACAATAGCTGCTTATTTATATAAATCGATTACAAAGGAATCAATATTTTTATTGCAGAATTGCAATATACAAAATTAATAATCAGAAATTGTAGTGTCTGCATTTTTGATCACACAATTTCTGATTGAGTCATAATCTATCGATATTGTAAAGCAATGACCTCAGGTATGAATATTTTATCAATCAAGAAATATGCTTGCATATTGGAATTTGCTTGCGTTGCAAATTCTTCTTGAGGTCATGCAAACTTTATTTGTTTTGATTATTTTTCGTTTTGATTTTTATTTGTAATTCTTGACCGTGATCATGGCTTTACAGCGGAGCTATATGAAAAAAATGAGTCCTTCAACGTTTAACTGTTTGAGTGCTGAACAACTTTCTTCAAATTATGCTATAAATACGGATTTGGATGAAATTTTCACAGTTTGTATGAAGTACAAAAATAGCTCACACGTATTTTTTTTTTTGTTTTCCCGTACCACGCCCTACCTCTGGCAGGGTGGGAGGGGGGGGGGGGGTACAAAATACGTGATTTTACTGTATAACGATATTTTCAAAAAATCATATCACGAGAACAGTTCAACCGATATTTCTGATTCTAATGCCGACTGAAATTAAATGCTTGATATTTTTCATATAAAAATATGACAACACCGAATGAAACTTTTTTTGTTAATAATAGTATTTTTCAAAAAAAAAATTTATTATTTACTGTTGAGGACTTCTAGGATTTTCTCTTTGTATATAGATTTTGAAACTTGAAGTCTTATCTATCTGTGTAGAAAAAATTGCGATGGTGCCCGGATTCGTTTTGGAGATATAAATTTTTAAAGTGACCATGTATACACAGACACGAAAGCGATCCCTTTGGACTAATTTTTTACCAGACCATTTGCGGTTTGGATGCAATTTGCACAGTTTGTATGGAATACAAAAACAGCTCAATCGTATTTTTTGCTCCCTCGTACGATGCCATCGCTAGGAGGTTTAGATATTTAATGATTTTACGATGTAATACCATTTTCAAAAAATCATATCACCCGTTTTTTTTGTGATTCAAATTCAAATGGCATATGACATTAAATGCTTTATATTTTTCATAAAAAATACGGCAACAGCAAACAAAACTTTTCTTGTTAGTCATAATAGTTTTTTGTTTTGGTTTTTTTTTTTTTTTAATAATAGTAATATTTACTATTGAAATTTTGGATCTGTAAAATTTTTCTTGTTGTATTTCTATTTTGGAGCTAGAAGCCTTATTTATCCCTGTCCCAAAAATAGTGCTGGTACTCGGCCTTGTTTTGACGATATAAACTTTTAAAGTGACCGTATGCATAAAGTAATGTCTTTTCGACTGGTAACTTTCCAATTGCTGCTTGGAAGCTAGCCCACGGTCAGCGTATTTCCAAAAAGGAGAGGGTAGCAATCCCTCAAATTATCGACCAATTGCAATAACTTCGATTCTTTTGGAGATGTTTAAATCTGTCATTAAGACCAAATTGATGAAGTACTTGGAAACCCTTCAGCTCATAAAAGATAACCAGTATGATTTCCGGATTAGATGCTCATCTGAAGACTTGCTAATTTTTCTTACGGAACGTTGGAATCGTAGACTTCAACATTTTGACATGCATCCTGCAATTTTAGCCAAATTTGAAGCATTTGGTCTTTCCATCATAGATTGAAAGTTTTATATTTGATCTCCTAATACTGGTTGTATGAATTGGCGTTTTATTTGAACCTGTTATCTCTCCGTCTGCCTTTTTAATTTTTACTAATGATCTGGTTTTCCTTGCTTTCAATCCCTATTCATAGCTTCGCTGATGACAGTACCTTTGATGATTTCGTTTACTTCTTTGGTACTGTTATTGACTTCAGATTGAATGCCGATTAGGTCATTGAATAACGATCTTTACAATATTCTCTCATCTCTTTAAAAGAAGATCATAATTTTTCACTCCCGTTTCATTTGATGGAGCACCAATTTCCGATATACCGTCTTTATGCAATTATTGACATTATACATTTCCAGTAAGTTAAGCTGGACAAACCACATATTTTGTGTTGCCAAAGAAGCTTTGAAATGTCTTGCATTTTTGAAAAAGTTTTAAGAAATCCCGTCAAATCCCGTCAAATCTAGCGCTAATTTACAAGTTCTATTTATCAGACCTAGAATGGAATAAAATTCCCACGAAGCTTCATTAGAGATTGTTCAAAACAGAGCCTTCAAGCTCATTGGCGATGTAGCATTAACTTGTCATATCGACTCACTCAAGCATCGCCGTAAAGTCAAATACCTTTCGCTCGTTTATCTGATCCCTTGTAAATTAATTCCTGTGCGTAATACTAGTGCTACATGCTGCGCTCGTCATTTCACCCTTCAAAATACTTTCGACTGTAGAGTCAAATTACGTGATGCTTTTTTATCCCGAACTGGGCTATTGCGGAACAGTCTACCATCTTCTGCTTTTGTTCCGCTTTACAATTTGCTAGGTTTCAAGAGTGACATACATCAACACTACCACCATTCTCCTCATGTCTCCAAACCCTTTGCCTATCTCCTTCCTGCCATGCTATTCCTTGCATGATAGGCTATCTCCTGAGCTTGGCTTAATAACAATTTTTGGCACAGGGATAAATAAGGCTTCTAGCTCCAAAATAGAAATACAAAAAAAAAAAATTCTCACAGATCCAAAATTTCAAAAATAAATATTACTATTATTTAAAAAAAAAATACTGCTACTAATAAGAAAAGTGTAAAGCATTTATTTTCATATAGCATTTGAATCACAAAAATCAGGTGATATGATTTTTTGAAAATGGTGTTACACTGTAAGATCATTTAATATCTAAACCTCCTAGCGATGGCGTCGTAACGGGGAGGCAGAAAATATGGTTGAGCTATTTTTGTATTCCATACAAACTGCAAAAGTTTCATCCAAATCGGAGATTCTTAGTATAAGTTGGAGAAAATTGTTCGGTACTTAAACGGTTTATAATAACAAACAGGAGCGCGATCGCGATCTTCGCATTTTTAGTACAAAACGACAGGAGCACGAAAGCGCTCCTCAGCAATCAAACGGTTAACATACAGTAACTTCTATAGTATAAGTAAAACAAATAAAGAATGTTAACTAATTTTTTATTATTATACCATAATGCTTCCATCAAGTTAAAAATATTCCCCGCCTTTCATATTAAATAATTGAGTTTTTTTTTTTTTTCATTTCAAACATGATTCAAAACAGGGACCGAAAATATCTGGCATTTTAAAAAATTTAAACAAAAAAAAAAACAAAAAAACTGGGATAAATCATGATCGTGGAATTTAGTGGAATATACCAAAAGATGTCTCGTGAAACCCGTTTCGATTCCTGTAAAGCCTTTGAAAGTTTAACTTTTTATACCAAAAAAAAAAAGAAGCTAAAAAAACTAAGCTGTAAACGCTTTTTATTTTTTGTGGCAAAAATTAAAAGCCAGCTTGACTTTTTATTTTTTCGAGCTGGAGGTAACAGGTTTTGAAGACGGAAGTATATAAAAAGCCAAGCTGGCTTCTTATTTTTAGGGACCGAGTCAGTTATAAATATTATTTACGAAAAAAGCTTAATTTACATGTTATTCCTGGCTTGATACTTTTTTTCGGTAAAAATATAAAAATCGAGCCCGGCTTTTTATTTTTGCCACAAAAAATAAAAACTCATCCCAGCTTAGTTTTTTTTAGCTTCAAATTATTATCAGTCAAGAATAACAATAGTTGGCTTTTTTCGTAAGAAGTCATAACTGATTCGGTCCCTGATTCAAAGTATTTTTTTTTTACCAATGAATCGGGAGAGTTACATATTCGCCTCATATTTTCGTTAGTTGCGCTTGCTTACTGCGCTTGGAACGAAAGGTAATTCAAGTATTAGCCTATTTTATAGGCAAATTTGTTACCTTTATGGTAGTATAATTTATACATTAGTATAGGTTTTTATTTATTTTTAAAAGAAAATCAGTTTCAAAATAAAATAAAATAAAAATTATTTATGAAATATATGCTCCCACTTTGTTTAATGTCATTTGTGGTATGAACGCAATAGAATCTAGCACATTTTCTCATCTTTATGTGTAGGTAGTGTTAGGTTTGAATGAAAAAATAGAAACAATTTTATTAAGCAAAGTACTTAGAATTTTATACTGTTTTATGCACAAAGAATTATACAACAAATTTCATAAATCAAGCTTTTAGTACGAAGGCGCGTTTAGATTATGCAGAAAGTAAAAAATTTAAAAGTAATGCATTTTTCCATAAGAACAAATGCTAAAAGAAGTACGAAATCGTACTTCTCTAATACGTTCAAAGAATTTGATGTCACGGCCTGGGAATATAATGACGGCAATGGCTGAGTGATTTTCGACAGCTTCCTGCCTCTATGTATGTATCCTGGCAACAGTGGATACATGGTTGCCGCACCGTTAAATCGAAATATCTCATATTAACGAGAAGAGCTGTAAAGTTGAGTGATACCATATTACACGCAAAATTAACTTTTATGTTATTTTCCTAATACAGTCTCGGTATATGGAACAAATTCAAGGTCAAATATAAAAAAAAATAAAAAATTCCTTTGTGTTTAATTTATTTTTAATAGATTTAATGATACCAAAACCCTCGAAAAATACTTCACAAGCCATAAAACAGACTCCCTCACTACCACATGAGAGCCCCAACGGAGTCCTAACATTTATTTACAGTGTTCTTATATAAAACTGCGGAAAGTTTGATTTGAATAGCTCCTCCGTCCTAAACTACTATTCATACAGAAAAATGGTATTCTGATAATCTTAAGCTTGCTTTCTTATCTTCCGAGCCGAAATAAAATTTGTGTACCTTTCCTAATAAAATTATTTAAAAAAATTTATTTGAACCAAATGACTACGATTCCTCAAACAAAAGCTCTCAGCTGGGTAATAATTGTATATGGTACTGTGCTTGCATGCTGTGGGCTGATATTATCGAATGTAGCTGCCTACAGACTCGGACTCTAGCTGGGTGCACATACTCACATACAATTATTACTCAGCTGAGAGTTAGGGAGCGTAAAATGGTAAGGTTACTTTGTAATCAAAACTATTTTATTATTTTGTTAGGTAAGGTGTATAGTAAGCATTTGGGAAGGTAAGGAACCAAGATGTAAAATACTGGAAGACTATTTTCTGTATAGATTGTAGTTCAGGCTCTATAGCATATATAAAGTCAATGTTTGGTACTTTTCCATAAGTATCAATATAGAATATTTTAGAGAACGGACTCCCAACTCACGCATATAGATTTCTGTTTACTGTCTTTGAAAGTATTCTCGAGGGTTTTGATGATACTCACCCCTGATTTCTATTTAAAATATTCCTAAAAGATCGTTTAACCTCTAAAACTTATCAAGTAAGAGATTTTTGCAGAATTAGTATTCTACATAAATTTTTTTTGGAGAAAATTTAACTTTAATAGATTCAGAAGCTTTAGAGAATCTGAACACTCCCCAACTTTTGGAGAAGCGATGATGACAATTTGTGTGCAGTCTATACATCCTAAAATAATGATAGAATCCAAGATCTACAATGATCCCGTTCCTTGTTTCTTCACCATCTGTAGATATTTCAGAAATTTTTATGAATTTCTTAAGATTGGTAACAATTAACATCGCAATTAGTCAATTTAGATATCGAAAGTAGGCTTAAATTGAGAATATTGTTATGTCCAATAAGAATTTGGTATGAACTTGTAGCAAAAAAATAATTAATTGTTGCCAAAACTTTAAAGTGTAATAGTATTGCCGAGTAATGCAGATTATCGTAAGTCCATAGCCAAACTAATATCATACAAAGACTGGACACGTAGAACAAAAATATGCAACGCTTTTCTAGAATATAAAATTCACAATGCCTCAATGATGTCTCGACGTGCCCAAAGGATAAACCAGCAAAAAACCGTTACCTCGACCCGAGAAGGCAAGGCCATAATTTTTTCTTAGAAATTTACTGGAAATTTCTTCCTTCGAATTTTTATGCATTGGCCGAGGCCGAGGGTAGCGCCTCGCTCCATTATAAAATCAACGATGCCTCGACCTGATGTAAAGAAAGCCGCAATTTTTTCTTAGAAATTTACTAGAAATTTTTTCCTTATAATTTATACGCACTTTTGTAGGGCGACAAAAATTTTTATGAGCGTAGACGCGTAAACAAGCCACTGACTTATAACAATGGAGTGAGTGTATTGCCATTTTCCTATACGAAAGAATAGCACAAGTTTTATAGTTTTTTCTTTCGCGCTATGGCAGAGTTGGAGCTAACGTTTTCTTATGCAATTTGATGTTTTTATGTTGGCTGCAGATGCAATCACCGCAGGTAGAATAAGGTAAAGATAGTGCTTTCCCAAGGTACATATAAGAAGACAAGTATTGCCATTAAAATTTTGACACATTGCAGCTGATATCTTGTGACGTAATTCTGTGACTAATGTATATACATACATTTTTATATGAAAGACAGAGAGAGGAGATAGAGTATTGCGTTCTGTGCCGTACTTTCCTATACGTTTCACAATATTACGTCACCTAATAGGGGAACATGGTTTGTAATGGGAATATCTTGTATTCTATATACCTTGGTACTTACCCAACATAAGAGATCAGCTGACCTCTGACATCTTTTAACTTTTGATGCAGAATACCAATTTGACAGCCCAGTTAAGGGGCTCGGAGCTCGTTACCTTTTATCTATGTAGATTAGGGGGATGTTATCTAAAATAAAATAATAGACAATTTATTATGCATCCAACGAGATATTATTCAATTTCTTCATAGCTTCTACGGTCACTAAGATATCTGAATTTTGCCAAAATCTCTCCGTCCATCAACCCCCTGCTCTGAGCCTGACAGCGCTAATTGCCGGTACATTCCTGCAATGGAGATCTAGCGATAATAAATCAAGTATGACCTCTAGTGCCGCCTTGGGTGTGGTCCAGAAACACCCGGATATTCCCAGGCAAGCGGCCGTCTGAGTTTTTGACAGCACATCCAGGTTGCATTTCCTCGTTAGGCGGTGGTCACACTGATGAAGTATGCAGTATGTAGCACGCAGTATGCAGTACTTCCTGCATTGCGACTGAAATTGCGTTGTGCAATACATTTTATTTTAACACGATGAAAAGCGGTCACATTGACGAAGTAGCAGTAAAAATTGCGCAGTAGAAATCGCATGCAGCTGCCGGTGTTTGTTGCATGCAGTATTTACTAGTGCAGTATGTGCTGAGAAGTTGAAGCGATAAATAACTTAAACAGAAAAGACTTTCGATCTTTTTGCTTTTCGATTACTGCTTAAAAAAGAAATAGAAACAAGAATACAAATTATTTCGTCATTTTGCGATTTTTTTTGGGAAATGCCTGAAGATATTGTTTCAATATAAAATTTGTGTAAGTGGTGGAAAAAATGATTGCTTGTGGGATTACATAAAAAATTTTTATATAGTAAAAGTATAATTAATGACAACTGCTTACGGCGTCTTATAAGCATAAAAATGTTATGGCCTCTTCCTCCGACGTAGACATTTTTAATACTGGCGCTGCACTCAATACATACTGCGTCAATTTGAAAAACATCGCAACCTAAAGTAAGTACTGCATACTGCGTGTTGCATATTGCCTATTTTATACTTTATCAGTGTGACCGCCGCCTTAGTGCCGTCCACCAGACCGTGGAGCTGTAGCCGTAGAATCGGCTGAACTGTGGCTGTCATCCAACGTACCACTCTGGGTTTTAATCCCCAGTTGCAACCAAAAATCCTCTTGCACGTGTAGAAGGCTACACTGGCCTTCATAACAAGTTATTCTAAGTGAGCTTTTCAGCTCAGCTTGGAATCGAGTATGATTCCAAGGATTCCAAGATGTCTTCCTTTGGTGGAGAGAGCAATATATTCTTCACCGATCTAGGAAGTCGGAAAATTTTTTTTCCCTTTTCTTGTAAAAAGCACTAGCATACTTTTCGAGGGCCTTACACTCAATTCATTATTATTGGCCCAGCTATCCAGCTTCAGCACCCCCTGCGGCGTACCACTATAGACTGCTCTTCACATAACCACATCCCTTAAGCAAGAGTTAAAGTTTCTTCTGAGAAGCATTGAGTTGATCCAGTCACATAGACCCTTATCAACTCGCATCCTTTTCTCAGTGCGTTATATATAGTCTCCGTGTTAACGTTGTTGAAAAGCCCCTCAATATTCAGGAATGCACTCAGAGTATACTACTTATATTCCAGAGATTTCTCAACAGCGGACACCACTGCTTGTAGTGTCTCCAAAACTTTTAGCATGAAAGCGGAGAGGCTAATAGGTCTGAAGTCCTTTGTCTCGATATGGCCCGTTCTGCTTGCCGTAGGAATGAATATTACCCTCACTTCCTACCAGGCCCTGAGCAAGAAATCAAGCCTTAGACAGCTTTTATAGATTGGCACTAGCCATGCTGTTATGTGCCTTAATGCCTTCCGAACCATAATGGGTTTCAGTCCATCCGCCAAAGGAACAGACCGCTCATTTTATCGCTTTAGTATCTAAAAATGGCTCAAAACCTTTTGGATTTATTTTTATACTAGACTCCACCGATTCTAAATATTGATTATGTATACAGAAACTTATTTAAGAAATCATATTCTTTCCGCAACCTTTTAAGAAGAGTGTGATCATCAATTATACCAGACACTTTCGCACTCTTTTGAGCCTTCTTCCGCGTATTTCTCAGTCTATTCAACCTATATGTAGCTCATGCACGGAAAACCAGAAAGTGTTCTCCTTCTAGTGAGAGGAACATGTAAAGAACTTTCAGGAAATTAGTAAATTATTCGGGGAAAACAAAAATTTTCAATTATGCTTCATTAATAGCAGCATAATTGGTTTTCCTAAAATCAAAGAAATTTAAATAATTGTTGAAGGAGTAGAATGTTGTTGAAGTTTTATATTTTTGTACAACACTGATGAAACCAAAATTAATTTTTTTTTTCAATTCTCAATCTTCTTTCAAATGTAGTAGTAGTCAGGTGTTGGCTGATTTTTTATCCAATTTTAAATATTTACCTACAACCAGAGCAACACGTCCCAATCATTTAAAACTTTCAAGAATTATTGATTCGATTAAAGGGAGGTTTTATTGCATATGTATTTGCCTAAACCTACCTCCAATCATGTTTTTCTGTCTGAAATGATTGATCTGAAACTTTATAAAAATCCATATCATCGTACAACGATTGATCCCCCAAGAATCCAAAGAGACATTCTACGACTGTTTTTAAAAATAAACGTTTACTAAAACATTCAGCGACTGCCACTCTCAATATTGTCCTGGTACAGAAAAAAAAAATATAGTCTCAAAGTGAAATGCATTTCAAACGAGCTTTCCAAAGCAAATTGCAAACTGGATGTCATGCTTCATTGGTGAAGCTTTGTAAACCTGTCACCCAACGAAAAGCGGGAAAAAAAACCAAACTCCCATCGTCGTTGTCGTCTCATTTCAAGTGCTCCAAACCACTTTATCACCAATCAATATCTCTTTCCTCTTGTCGCAGAAAATTGAGTTAAAATAACGTGTGAATATGAGCATTGCGGTGCGATGGCGATATATAGTCTTTTGATTGGGAAGAGAGTTGGCTACAACATGCAATCCACAGCAGCACTTCGCTTCTATCTACTACTTAAGCACCGTTCCATTCCACTCTCAGCGCTTTAAATGAATTGAATTGAACTTGAATATAATAATAATGTAGAACTGTATGGGCCTTCCCAGGGGAGCAGATTCTCCACTGATTTTATACATGGAAAGTAAACTGCTTGCCACCAAAAGCCACTTAACATAGAGTGTGGATGGAGTGTGGAATCAGAATATTGCCCTAATTTATTCTGAATGGAGTTTCAAGTTTTATAGGTAGCCGCACTGCCCTCAACAGGAGTTTTTTCTGATTGATGTGCTGCTAGCCTTCAACAAATTCTGTAGCTGTGTATGAATGTTTGTAGGTAGTGTAGGTAGTAATGTACATACATAATAACATAGAACACCCTACTACCAATGATGTAAATTTTTTTTTCTCCATTTGATAATGCATAGCAACGGATTCAAGTGCTTCCCTGTGGAATTTCAAAGAAAAAAAAAAAAAAAAAAGGAAGAAGTGAAGCTTATTCAAGTGTATTCCTGGTGTTCAGTTTTTTTTTTTGTTTTATATTTTTGAATGAAACGTATGGCAGCTAGCTGACTACTGAATAATGTTTCTGTAGAAAATAAAGTAGGAATTCATAAAAAAATAAAAAATAAATGGTATCATATCAGAATTGTGGAACAGATAGACCAGATACACCAGATACAGGTCGAATCATATGGTGCAATTGAATGAATTTGCTTGGTTTAGGGGAGGGGGGGGGGTTCAAATAAGCGTGGTGTATAGGGAATTTTTGCATAGTTATATTATAATTAAAATCAGGCGTCAACAAGAATTTTTGAGCGGTTTTCAAGGAATTCATAGAGAGAGAAAGAGAGAGAGGGAGAGGGAGTGAGAGAGATAAAGAGAGAGAGAGGGAGGGAGACGGAGTGAGAGAGATAGAGAGAGAGAGAGAGAGAGAGAAAAGTGTGTGTGTGAGAAGAGTGAAAGAGAAAGCTGGAGGAAAAGAAAGTGAGATTTATTTATTATTTATAACTTAAAACATACTAATCCATTTCACATAAATACTCAACCAATTACTAATATAAAAAATAACTAATATCACAAATAGCCATATACATATACAGATAAACGAATCGAATAGGAAATGGCTTGATTCTGTCCCAGGTCTGAATCGTTGAGATTAAATTCTGTGGTCAGTAACGAGGATAAGGTGGTGGAACAAAGAGCAGGTAGTAACACTCCCATATGACGACCTCCCCCACCCACAGTTGAGAAATCAAGGCAAAACACTCTTTGGAATGCACGCACTAGGAGACACCTTAATTTCACAATCAAGTTAGTTAGATCTAATCCACCTCATCAGTACACAAGATTTACAATCTAACAAGATCTTATCATTTATATAAATGGACTGCTTTTTGAACCAAAAATACATGAAAGCAAATGGTACCACTTTCATATTCCTGTCACTTTCCGTGAGTGCATACTTTCCCACTGAACTGTAACGATTAGGAACGAGAAATTGCTTGTAAAAAACACTTCCTTCGAACTGTAACGATTAGGAATGAGAAATTGCTTGTAAAAAAAAACTACCTTCGACTCATAATTAAAATTTAACGATACGAATAGTCCCAAATACCTTTGTGGTAAATTCGGTAAATCCCACTGACATGCGTATACGTAAATTCCCAAATAATTTAAATATAGTACCAGTCTACGACAGTTGGTAGTATTGACAGTGAGAGCATACTTTCTGAAATCAAAACTGGGGCCACATGAAACTGGAGATCAATCAGTCCATTTATATATGTATATGTCAGTGGATTATATATATAGAAAAATTGCGTTGAAGATTTTTGAATATTGAGAATCCGAACAAACGGTAACTGAGAGGAGAGACGTGGTTCGGAGGCGATATATAAATCTTATGCAATCATTGTATGTGTGACGTTAAGTTTACGAAAGCAAGTACTGTTCAATTTTGAATATATTATATTTCCAATAAAATAGCAGAGGAGTTTTCACCAATTTAATTTTGACCGTATCCCTCTGGACATAATTGAGGCTAGTCACAGCCTGAGTACTCTATAGATCTTGCCAAGGATTGAGCTTACATAATCACACCATTTCAGTGATGAATTAACTAAAAATTTATTCCTTGATTTTTAATAGTGCCAATAAAAGACAGAGGAGAATTGTTTAGTAAAGTGTCAGAGAATTTAGTAATATTCAGTTTGCTGTTTTTGATAATAATCTAGTTAGATTTGCTTGGATTGAGAGGCAGATGATTTGATTGTGCCCATTGATGTATCTTATTTAGACTGCTATTTACTCCGGAAGGAATATTAACATTCTCTACAATTAACGGAATCATTTATGAAAATACTGAAAAGCAAGGGTCCCAATATTTATCCCTGCGGAACACCACCATAAGACAGTGGAAGGAGTCCTGAGAAAATATTGTTTACCTTAACTTGTTGATATCTGTCTAACAAGAAACTTTAAAATAACTTAATAGTCACAGAGGAGTTCCCAAAGTCCAGAAGGTCCAAGGTATTGATAAAATCGTAATCGAGAGCAGCTCGTAATTCATTAGAAGCTTTTAACAAAAGCTATGGTACAGCTATGTTTTGGACGGAATCCTGATTGTCATTTGTTTAAAAAGGCATCATCTTCTAAAAATGTAGATATTTGGGTGTAATGTGGCCTTTCCAGAGCCTTGGAGAGAAAGAACAGAATGCTTATCAAATCATTCATATCGGTAGGAGAAGATTTTTTCGGTAGTGCCAGCACTTTTGCAATTTGCCATCTATTAGAAAAAATAAACAGAATGATGAAAGAGAGAATAACTTTGAGGAAGCAATGGTATATTTCGTCGGGGCGCACTGATTCAGAAGATATCAATCGAATAGCATAAATGAGTTCGTATAAGCTAACACACCGATAAAGAGCATAAAGCTGTTGAGATTGATCTATTTGATTTGATTTTGTTATCCTCCGCTGGTACTATTTCTTTTCCTTGCTGTAAAAAGTGACTATTTAGTTCATCAGGAAATCAAAATCGGGATAGTTGAAATTTTCTCAATACCGCAGCAGCCAAGTTTCCTCAAACTATTCCAGATTGTTTGTAACGAATGACTAGGATTTAGCCTTACCATAAAATATCTCCTTTTGGTATTTTCCGATTTAATATGCCGAGGAAGGTGAAAAAATTTCATGGAAGTGGTAATTCTTTTTGGGATATTTATATGAAGTGCAGCAATTATTTGGTAAAATTTGACCATAAGTATGGAGATTGCTATTTAAGTTTCATAGTTGACAAAACTTTAGAATTGTTAGAAAACATGAATTGTTTTTTCATATTGTACATATTCCCATATAATTGCATATTATAAATACTTGTCTGGCATGCTCGTGTTTCTCTGATATTTGGAAAGTTTTCAATGTCATACTTGGTACCTAAGAATGCTTCCACTGTCAGCTTGTCTGACTTCAGACCTATTAGCATTTTTAGCTTCCTAAACAAGGGTCTTGCAAAAACTTAATTGTTTCTAAATTTCGGAGTTCTTAGATCAAAATAATCAGCTCACTACACTACACTACTTCGTAAATTGTACTTTAACTTTTACTTATCTTCCTCTGCGCTCAAGTTAATAAGTAATTTCCTCATTAACCGTTTTTAACAGGTAAATGTTCATGCTTCTCTTTCCTCCTTCTTACTTTTGTTTCAGGGGATCCCGCAAGGATCGGTATTAGAACGGCTCCTTTTTAATCTGTACATTATTGATATCGGTGATATTGTACATAATGTACAGTTACATCTATATGCTGATGACGTTCAATTGTACTTGAGCAGACCTCCTGCGTTGATTGAGGATTGTATTTGCAGAATCAATAATGACCTTACTGCAATTCACAGATGGTCAATTGATAATAGTCTTTCTCTCAATCCTAATAAGTCAGAGAGTTTGGTTTTGTGCAGCTCACCTCCTGATTTTAATGATATACCCTCAGTTATGCTCAATAACGTTATGTTACCTTTTGTTGACTCGCTATCTAATCTGGGGGTGAAGTTCACAAAAATTCAAGTAGCAAACAAGAGCTTCTTTTTTGAGTGTGATTACTTTTCAGAAAATGTTCAATACTGGAAAATACAAAGATGTTTTTCATTCCAAGACGAATATGGCTTTACAGCTTCTTCTAATTTTCTACATTTTCTGCACCTAGTCTCCATCTACATATATACTGTCTGTGAAAAGTCACGTTGTGTTCAAATGCTTATTCAATTAGGAATCAAATGCTTATTCAATTAGAGCTCCGAATCATATTTCTTAAGCCGGTCCCACACAATGTGTGCATTTGCCAAATATTTGTCAATGCGTCTGATTTAACGAGGTGTGTGTAAACGAGACGTCAAATATTTGACAAATGTACACATTGTATGGGACCGGCTTAAGTTTTTTTTTCTTTGTGGTCATCACAATTTAATTCGCTATATTTTTTTTTTAACATTTGTAGGCAATTCCATATCATCTATTTGATTCTGAGAGCAAGAAAATCGCTCTACTTCACTCCGCGACAACCAATTAGCCTCAGATAGTTTTTGTACGAAAAATCAATACTGACCCGTGCAAGTCTTTGGTTCTTAGTTGTTTTCGTTTACGACTTTGATAACATACTTAGGGACAGATAGTCTAGGTAATCTACAGGCTGTTAGAATAAAATTTCCTAAAAGTTGAAATAAATGGCGGGACAACAGATTAGTCGCTCAAAAATTAAAATAAATAGAGAAACACGACATTAGTATTTAGTAAATATTAATTTTTAATAATGCGTGTGTCCATCTTTATTCATTATTACCTCGTATAAAATCTTGGCATAGAATTGTGTAGCTTTCTGATAGAATCTAGAGAAATTTCAGCCAACACTTGTCCTCTCATCCATCCCCAAACATCTTCAATTAAATTGAGATCTGGCTACAGTGTCGGACAATGCTAATTCTCTAAAAAAGCTTAGATTAATATCGGAGAAGTAGAAATTGAAGGAGCATATTGATCACGTTGAAGTTGGCATATATATATACATATATATATATGTACATATATAATGATCATGTAGATAGGCTACGTTTAGTGAAATTAATTGATTACTTTCATTGAAAATCTTAGTACTCGGTGTGCCGCAAGGGTCCGTTTTGACTACTCTATTGTTCTGTTTTTACATAAATAATCTGCTGAACGATCCTAAAGGTGATACTGGTTGGAGCTATGAATATGTTAATGGTTTCTCTATTTAGAACATATTATACGTCAAAAAGGGTTTTCAAGATAACGGAATATTTTTGGTAGTGGCATTTTTCATATATATACATTTTATGATCATAGTAAATTTCTATCTTCCAAGGCTTCCGTTGCGACTCATTTACTAGCACTTTTTCTTCTCATGACTTTGAAAAATCGTACGAACCTATTCTAGATTTTCCTCCGAATATATCATTATATATTGCTCCAGGAGGCAACCCTTTTAATCACCTTCCAATAAAGTATACTCTGAGTAAATTCCAATCACCCGCAAATCAGGGGAAATTATATACCATCTAGCTGATTATTGAAACATTCCTTAAAATCACAAAAAGCCTTCGGTACACACGATAGTACATACATACATACATAGACTCTTCAGAATAATATCGATTTACTGTATCTATAGGTAAATAAATAACGGTTTAGCTTGTTATAGAGAAATTTTGTTCTTAGCCAAGGTGTATATAGGTACCAGAGACTCGTCAAATCTAATTAACTTAACTTAATTTGGTTCTTGTGCAAAACAGCATCAACATCTTATGAAATGATTCCTTTTTTCTCTACGAAAATTTATCCTGCAAAACAAGATTCCAAAGAAAATCCCTACAAATTTCCTGATAAATCAAACAGAAATCTAACAGGATGGAAAATACTTCAACCAAAAGCACAATATATGGGAGAGGAGGACTCTTGCGACTTTATATCTATCTACATAGATGATATATAGCACGACCCGTATTTACAGTGAATGAATGAAACTGAACAGGGGTCAACTTTGTCAGCAAGGAGACATCTTCGATCCGGGCAACATGTGGCACCATCAGCTTACCTTCATAGTTGAACAAAAATTTTAATTTACATGGTCTTCCCGGTCTCGATAGATTTTCTTTAGAACATAATAACGGAAGGAAAGATTTGTGGTTTTCGGATTGATGTGATCCATAATACCACCACCCTGTATCATAATATTGGATTAGCTGATGTTTTGTTCGTCGTAGTCCTTGTGTTGCGGGAACATTAAAGTTTTCGACGAATGATACATTTAGAAGGGCTCTTAAAGTTCTGGAATTACTTCGCTTGTGTTATTAATAGCGCTTGTAATGTAACAATAGGTGCAGAAGTTATTAGCTTCTGTGAGTATTCTACAAACGTCATTCATTTTGTATCTTATGATTAAAATGTCATTGACAACCCTAGTCACGTCTGTGGAGCTTGCTGATTTTAGCAAAATTTATTAATTTTGTTATTGCGTAAATTTGAATATATATCAAATAGTGGGTTCTATCCAGTTTTGCCACTTTTACTAAAATCGTAGCAAATGCTACTTTGGGCAACGTTTGGTTACTAGGATACCCCCTAATACTTTGGCTACGCTGAGAAATTTTTGAATACGTGTCCAAAATATTTCCAATAAATTTTATTTATTTTAATTCTCAGCACAGCATTTATGCTGACTGAACCCACTGATAAGGATTTGAAATTTCTTTACATTTCTGGACCTATTTATATAATAAAAAAATTGTAAATAGGTGAATTATATGATTAAGTCATTGTGGACTTTGGAGGATTAACCAATGCTTTGGCCTCATATTAGCTCAGGTAGACACGAATTCTGAAGAAATTTGATCGATTAAATTTCTAAAAAAATGAACTCTTTGCCTACATTGAGAACAATTTTTCCTGGCCTGAACACACGAAACAATCAAAATAATATACATTTTGGTTCGTATCCATATACAGGGTGATTCAGATCAAGATACCTTCTGGTATACCACGCGATTCCTTGAGGTAAGTTGATCAAAAAATTGTTCCACATACCCCCTCCTAGAAACCTTCCTTTAGGAGTTGTGGCCAGTTGAAGATATTCGTGAACCCTGATGGAAATAAATGAGTATAACTTTTGAACCACACTATAGATTTTGGTTATTGTTGGCTTATTAAATAGCCAAGAATACTAGCTATTGAAAAGTGTATTACTATGTAGTTTTTAATTAAGTATCTTTAAATTATTCTCAAATATTTCCAAAACATTGATTTCTTTACACACAAAAGTTTTTAAAAATAAATAACGGTATTTATGAAATTTGTGTGTAAAAAAAATCAATTTTTTGGAAATATTTGAGAATAATTTAAAGATACTTAATTAAAAAATACTACACTTTTCGATAGCTACTATTCTTGGCTATTTAATAAGCCAACAATAACCAAAATCTATAGTCTGGTTCAAAAGTTATACTAATTTATTTCCATCAGGGTTCACGAATATCTTCAACTGGCCACAACTCCTAAAGGAAGGTTTCTAGGAGGGGGTATGTGGAACAATTTTTTGATCAACTTACCTCAAGGAATCGCGTGGTATACCGGAAGGTATCTTGATCTGAATCACCCTGTATATGTATTTAGCCGAGATCTGTGAGTTATTGAGGTTTGCTATGAGCTTTGCTCATACCACACTTTGTTAGTAAAGCCCTCGGTATCTGGGTATTTCTTGTCTGTTACAGAAATCATCTTAGATTCAATAATTAGAATCGTATCAATTAAGGTTTAGTGCAAAGATTTATTTTTAAGACAGATAGGGACTTGTAATTAACTACCCTTATTTGCCCTCCTATGTAATTTCCGAGCTAAAAAAATTGAATTACGGGAATCGAACCCACACTTATTAGAATCGGTCAAAGATGGAGAATAGAAGAATTTTAAGAACATTTATTTTTCATGTTTCTAAGCGGAATGTCCCGGCTTCAAAACCCGGACGAGGCGGTTGTTTTTTCATCTTGTATTTATGATTTAGAATCATTAAAAATAAAAGTTCTTAAAATTCTTCTATTCTCCATCTAAAAAATTGATTTCAAAAAATGTTGTCGTTTTTATCGCCAGCTCTCACCCTGCTGGCCCTATCCCTTAAATTTATGCCCCTAGTATTGTGGCATATCTTATCTATATTGTGAAAAAAGAATTATTAAAATCCATCCAAGATTTCCATAGAAATATCGATTTTGGTGTATCAAGATAATTGAAGGTTACCCGAAAAATGCTCAATTTGGTCGTCTCCCAGGACATAAAAGTTTCTATAAATGTTTTAAATATAAACGTTAAAGCATGTTTATACATAAAATGACATCGCATCTATGTTCCCTAATCCTATATCTAATTAGTTTCTAAATTCGATAATTAATTTCGGAGATAATTAAAAAAAAAAGAACAAAAACAAATTAACCAGTGTCCTTTTTAAAGTGAAAATTGGCCATTTTTTTCGTAGTGAAAAAATGGTTTTATTTTAATCTCTTATTAGCGAAGAGCGCTGGAAATTTTTCGTCTTTATTAGACTGAAATTTATTGGAAAAGAAATGTTTTTCCCCCCCAATGAATTTACAAAATGAATTGAGATGCAGGAAAAATATCGAGTTTTTCGACCCAGCGATCAGAGAGGTCTCATCAGTGTGATTATCTCTGATCACCTACCTTTACCTTGGGGGAATTTGCCATCTAAAAAAAAAAATTTACAACAGATCGCTAATGCATATGAAAGAGATAATGGACAAAATATTTGCAAAATGTAGAAACGGCAGTGTGTATGAATCAAGAAAAGTAGAGTCATTTTTAATGATAAAAACGCCGTATAACGATTACAGGATTAAAAAAATATCCTTACCACTAAATCACACCCTCTTCCGGCCTTTAATCTTCTCTAGACAATGCGAGATAAACGAAAAATTGCAAAAAATAAAGAACGATAAAAACCCGTTATCTAGACTTTGGATAAAAAAAAAACAAATGCCCCCCCCCCCTCCTACTCCATCACACTGTCCATCCTCTTTAATTTGATACCCAACATGCCATATTGTGAACAACACCTATTCGAGTTCGTATAACCCCCCACCCCACAAATTTTTCACCATACTTTTTCTCCTACGACCACAAATAATTGAAAAAAAACTCATTGCTCTATGACCCTTCTACGGAAAATTATGAACTCGCCAATATTTTGAAGAAAAATAAAACAATTTATCGGTAAAGCCTGCCAAACCTGTAAATTACCGTTAATCGAAATAAAATATAGTCTATTGCATTCATGCATATTCTAACGGACGTGATTTCGTCTTCCGATTGGACTTATAGATCCTGAGCTTACTCCAGTTTGGTTTGGCTTCTGAACAAAAAAAATCATTTCGTTTTTCAGTTCGTGCTTTCCCACCCCTCCCTTCCCGCTTTATCAAATTTCCTCCCCTAACACATCTGTCTTGAGTTCCCATTTGTTTTTATACCACACACGCTCGCCTACCTCTTCATTATGTAAGACTAGTAGACTCTTACATTCTACAAAAATTGGCCCTTGACAGCGACATGTTAAGCTTACACTTGATACTTGTATCGGGATTTGTATGAGAAACAACTTTATGCGACAAATCACGATTCTACAACTGCTCTAACAAATGCTCATACATTTGGTTGTGCCTCACACAAATGCTCATACATTTGATTGTGCCTCACATAAATGCTCATACATTTGGTAGTGCCTCACACAAATGCTCATACTTTTGGTTGTGCCTCACACAAATGCTCATACATTTGGTTGTGCCCCACACAAATGCTCATACATTTGGTTGTGCCCCACACAAATGCTCATACATTTGGTTGTGCCTCACACAAATGCTCATACATTTGGTTGTGCCCCACACAAATGCTCATACATTTGATTATGCCTCACTCAAATGCTCATACATTTGGTAGTAACTCACACAAATGCTCATACATTTTGTATTATGTTGATTTTACTCTTGATTTGACTTGTCGCGATACTTTTGCGTTTAGTTCTGAAGTTCAGTTTATCGTGTGTTTAGTTCTGTACGGTAATTGAATTAAATTAAATATCATGTCACCATGGTGACAAGAAAAGACCTTACTTATAGAAAACATAAGAAAATGTGATATTTCGGATGCAGGTTGAAAGCATATAAAGACTTTAATGAAAAAATTTATAATTTAGAAGAAATCGTTAGCTTCAGATACATTTCTCACTATGTGACCTATTGTACTTTTAGAAATTCGACTAAAAAGGCAAATTAATCACCGGTTTCCAAGAATAGTAATGAAACCGCTAACTGAACTTCTAAACTTCTTCACTATATATGTATAAGTTGGAGTCACTAAGTTCAGCAAATGTTCAAAATCAACCCTATTCATTCTCAGGTTTTTTTTAAATTCACGTTGCCACCACTTGGTCTTTTTTACCATTTTTTATTTTGTCTAAAACGACTTAAACAAAGGAAACCTTCCGCATCTGATAACATTTTACTACTATGCGGAAAGCAACTAAAGGTGTTCCTAAACGATCTGGCAGAATCACAGATATTTGGCAATTTTTGTGGGTAGATACGTGTAATCATGGTGCAAGATATAGACAGATATCTGGCGACAGCGTCTGGCACTCAAAAGCGTACGATTCCGTACTCTACAGTTCCACTCTGTGCTTGTGTGTGTGTGTGTGTGTGTGTGTGTGTGTGTGTGTGTGTGTGTGTGTGTGTGTGCGTGTGTGTGTGTGTGTGTGTGTGTGTGTGTGTGTGTGTGTGTGTGTGTGTGTGTGTGTGTGTGTGTGTGTGTGAGTGTGTGAGTGAGTGTGTGTGTGTGTGTGTGAGAGAGAGAGAGAGTGAGAGAGAATGTGCATGCACACATTCTTATGTCTAAGAGAGTGTAGCTCTCTACGTCTACGCGTTCTCATGCAGTGCCCAAATATATAGTAAAACACGGAATTTTGGTATGGCAACACTATGAAGGATTTGCCCGATTGGTCCCATTTTCGAAGAGTATTTGCATTTTTTGCGAAAGCGGTGTGTACAAAATAGGAGCTCTCCACCTCGAAGCCTTCTCAGACAGCTACCAAGTATATAATGAAAACCAAAAGTTTTGTATGACACCATTTTAGTTACCATTGGTATGAAAACACCAAGTAGCAAATTTTTTGTATGGCAACCTTACGAAGGAATTGCCCGATTGGTCCCATTTTTGGACTTAATTAATTTTTTTTTTAAGAAAGTCTCGTTTATAAAATTTCAGCTCTCTACGTCGACGATTGAGGCACTGTCCAAAAAAAGTATAGTGAAAACCTGAAGTTTTGTATGGCATCACCTAAAAGTGGTTGCCCAATTTGATCGTTTTTGAACTTGTATTTGCAATTTTCATGAAAACACCGTTTACAAAATTTCAGCTCTCCGCGTTCTCAGACATAGTGAAAAACAAAAATTTTGAATGGCAACATCAAGAACAGGGAATCCTATTTAGCCTTTTTTGTAAATTTTATTTACTATTGCTATGAAAATACCACGTACAAAATTTCAACTCTCTACGTGTACTCGTTTGTCAGTCAGTTTCCAAATACATATGCACTAAAAAAAAACGAAATATTTCGATGGCAACCCTGCGAAGGAGTTGCCCGATTAAAACATTTTTAACTTGTATTCGCAATTTTTATGAAAACGCCGTGTACGAAATTTCAGTTTACCAGCTCGAAGCGTTGTCAGACAGTTTTCTAGACCTCGACAACAGCGCCATCTATCGTATTTTTCGGAGATTGGCGTGTACGAACACAGTGACATGGGATTTTTATATGTTAAAATGATATCTACCAGGAATATACAGTATATAAATAGCATAAATATACATAAATTACAGAATGGCAGATGAAAACAAGCCGGAGTCAACATGGACCAGTGGTAAAACAATGCGCTTGATCACCGAAATCGAACAACATCCAGTTTTTCACTTACCTTTCTCTAGAAGTCATTTTTGAACAATGAACTTCACATTAGTTTATGTATATTGTATTTGCCAGATAAAAGCAGTATTTTACCGGATGAAAACTAGCAAGTCGTGTAACTGACCGAAAACTATCTGTCAGATGAAATCTGCTCGAATATCTGCTCCGTGTGTAATCAGTAGGACAGATATCTGCCCACAAAAATTGGAAGATATCTGGCATTTTGCCAAATCGTTTAGGAACACTTTTAGTATATCGACAAGTTTTCTAATGTGAACAGAAGTTAAAACTGTTCTGAAGTATATACAAGTCTAAAAATGTACAGATACAAAACGTATCTTTACTTCTACTTTTGCTCCGGTCATGCAAAACGTTTCTGCATTGAGGTATTCCGCAAAGAAAACGTTAATATTTAATCTGGCACTTTCTCGTAAACCAATGCATAAAATAGCACTAGTAATGCTTGCCTAATGGAAGGCAATTTATTGCCAACAATTTGCAGAGTACAGTTTCCAATTAAATAAACGTAAAGATCTTCTAACAGACATCGCTGAATAAATTGTTTTTTTTTTTTTTTCAAAACAATGCACAAGTACACTCAATGTTACCACCCTAAAGTACACTTGCAAACTGAAATAAAATTATTTGCTAGGCAGCGCCTCTGTAGGGAGGGCATTATGTCGAGTGACAGATAAGACATCGAGTTAGGTATACAGGCCCACCATTCTCCCGTCAAGTGTCAAAAAATATCCGTCAGTGAAGCATTCTGAGAGAGCAGGTAAACCAGTGTAGTGATTCCGACATTTTAATAAATTTTTTGCAGTACCTGCTTATTATGCAACACAAGTTATTTATTGTTGATGTAATGTAACACTTTTATTGGGTGGGAGGCAAAAATTTCAAAGGAAATATTTTACACCTATAAAGTTGGACCATTCAAATGCACACACATACAAAATCCTAGAATTCTACAATCCTTTTTCATACACACCTCATACACCTGTAGAGAGTTTATCACTGCAGTGATACAGCTTCTTTTTGTCCCTATAACTATTGAGTGAAAACTAAAAGGACAAAATGCAAAAGCTCAACGAAAGGTGTAATAGTACAATCCTGGTACCCTTCAATGACGTAAATCCTCCCTTTATGCCTGGATATTCTAGCTTGCAACTGCAGCCACATAAAAGAGATTTTTCCCATAGACTATAAAAACAGTTGCGGCACATTTGTGGCGTTATAAGCGATTTTGCATCCAGCTAAATTACAAGTGGGATATCGCGCTTCACATAAACTAGAAAAGTGTTGGGGGGGGGGGGGTTAAATATCAAAGGACGATTCTGTAGGACAATGATGAAACAGTGTACTCATGGCACAGTGATTAGATATCCTGAAATGAAAATTATTTAAAGTAGGTACTTAGTTCCTTTTGCGAATCCTTAATCACATCACCAAAGCAGTAGGTATCTGCTGAGCAGGAAAATGTCAAGCTCAAATTCCATACACGGGAATACCGTGCATCGCGTCATCATGCAGAATGATCCCAGCTTATCGGATTATACGACGACGACGGTAATTCTTCCATTTCACTTAACGAAATAATTCACGAAAAATCAAGTTGAGAGTTGCGAGTCCTAAATCAAGATGGCTTTTCTAATAAACTCAAAAGGATTTAGGAAATTCCACCGCAATCCTGGCTACCTTTATTTTTCTTTTTCCAGAAATTATAGCTTATTGAAGAATTTTTGTACTGTTCACCCTTCTCCAGGATATTTATTATCCCCCCGCCAGACGACGACTCGATGTTATTGATGTTCCTGTGCTGGTAGATAAGTAGGAGGGGTGGTGAAAAATTCCGTAATTTTTCTCCCTCTGGAAATTGTGTCCAAAATAAAATATTATCCGGCAGAGGTGAAAGTATCTGAGAGGAATTTTCAAAGGGAATTTTTGTGCAAATTATTTAGTTAACGTTGCATGTGTGTCTGGGTGTGTTAAAAATGAATTAATACTAAAAGTCCTTGTATACATGTGCTTAAATAAATAATTAACATTTTTATGAATGTACATAATCTTTGGGTGGGAGCCTGGGAGGTTGAAGGGCAATAATTCATCACCATATGTTTGTTTGACGTATACCTTTTCATTACAGTTGACACTCGTTAGCGAACTCTTGCTGCATTTAGGTCCTTGTGTACCGAAATGTGTTAATGAAATGTTAAAAATGTTCGTATTTCGTACCGAATCGGAAATCTGATGACGTATATGCACGTGCATGCATATACATATGTGTATATGCACTTAGATAACTGAACCGGTTATGGGTTTTGTGTTTTATATTTGCCCTAAGTGGGGATAGTTTATAATTTCTGGTAAAAGTCCAACTGAACAACATAAGCATGGAGGGCTGTTTGATAAGAAATGAATGATTTTTTTTTTACCAAAATTCTTTTCCTTCAGTTCGATGTACTTTTTCTAGCGGTTCTCCAACTTATTAACCCGTTTCATCCAAGTCATCCGTTTTCGCATCACGACTCTTACGAAACTTTCCTGCTTATTTAAAATATTCTTACAGTCATTTCTGCCATCTATTATACACTAGGCAAACTTACATGTTTATATATGCCACTTAGTTTTGGTAGTTCCCCATTTACTTGTTTTTGCCATTTTAATGTGAACCTTCGCAACACTGTGAAAAGTGGCGTGAGTTTATTGTTATGTTGTTTGTTCCCTGGGATATAACGCTTTTGTTTCTTCTTCTAGATGGCAAAAAAGTGTCTTACTTTAGAAGAACCTTTAGCTCTTTTAGAAGATTGTTCTGAAAATAATATTAGCAATGGTGAACCCAAAATTGTTATTCTTCCACCTGAAGACTTTGGAGGAATTACAGACGAGGAATTCGTTGACGAAAACTGCATCGCATTAGGTGATTATGAGTTTCCAGATGATGTAGTGGGTAACTTGGAGGTAAACGTTCACAATGATGTAGAATGGCAGTCCGAGGATGAATTTGCCTCTACTCAGTTTTCGTCAATCCTTTATCTTTGAAGGAAGTTCTTCTGATGAAACATAACATCTTTTGGAGGGATTAGAATATAGGCGAGGAAATCATTCACCCATAGAACTTTTTTAGGAATTTATTGATAGTTCAGTTTATGAACTTATAGCTCATCAAAAAAATATGTACGCACACAGGACAAAAAAATGCAGGCAATTTCAATTGGACTCTCTCACACCTCAAAAGATTTATTGGGATACTATTTTTTTTCTGTCCATCACCCAGCTCCCCAAGAAAGGCTTTGATGATCAAACAGTCCGGACTATGACTTTAAAATAATAAGGAACACAATGCCAAGAAATGCATATCATAAAATAAAGTCAAATTTACATTTAACAAATAATGATTAAATTGATCCAATGGACGAATTTTATAAAATCAGGCGTTACATGGAAATAATTTCAGAAAATTGTGGAAAATTCGGGATTTTTTCCAAATTGGTATCCATTGATGAATCGATGTGGCCATATCACGGACGACACTCTTGCAAAATGTTTATCAAGGGAAAGTCAATCAGATTTGGCTACAAGATAATATGGTGCCTAGCGTCATCTAATGGTTACGTTTTGACATTTTTTCTATGCTTGGAAAAATGAAAATTTTTCAAAAGACTTAGGACTTTGTGGAAATGTAGTGAAAAGTTTATTAGACGTTGTCAAGGAAAAATACCGTCATCGGATATATTTTGACAACTTGCTTACGTATCATTAGCTGATGAGTCAATTGCAAGCCCATTTCTATCGTAAAAAACTTCAAAATGAAAGACAGAGGTGATTTCGAAGCTTCAATTGACAAGGCAAATAACCGCGTTGCTGTAAGATGGAATGACAACTTTACCGTAACTCTATTATCAAATTGTGATGATGTAGAGCCTTTAACAACCGTTAAACGATTCTCCAGAAAGTAAAAGGCCTTTGTGAATATACCTTGTCAAGAAATAGTAAAAGCCTATAACAAGGAATGGGTGGAGCTGATTTATTTGTCACCGTTTTCTGTCACAATATCGGATTGGAATATGAGGGAAGAAATGGTGGTGGCCTCATTTTGTGAATTGCTTTGATGCAGCAGTCTCCAATGCGAGATGTATGTTTATTATCTGCTTTGCAAGCAACACGAAGGGAATCTGGACTCTGGCACGATATTATAAGAATAGGTGACAATAAAAGAATGAGATGTCGAATTTGTAAGAGTCAAACAAATTTCAACTGTGCTTTTTGCTATCGGAATGGAGTTGATAGAACGCTACACCTGAAACGCTCACAATAAAAGCTAAATTTCTGAAATAATGCACCGCAATATAATTAGACAAGAAGAAATAAATCTGTAAATGAAACTATTGAAATAAGTCTAAACTCGTTATTTTGTTAAATTTCAATAAAATTTGGTTTTGTTTTTCTCTATATTAATTTGAATTTTTCTTTGCGCTTTATCCCAGTGTTGCGTTTTCGCAACATTCTATAACTAAAAACCTACGTGCTAGAATTTTTTGATACTTCGGAAATTTCTACATTAGCCTATTATCTGTACTTTCACTGATGTTTGAATAAAATTAGTTCAGCTATTCTACTCTTGGGATGAAACGGGTTAAAGCCTTCCATAATCGTATTTCTCGAGCACTGCGAACTGAAGGCGTTTGTTTCAGGCATGAATTCCCCTCCCAATACAGAACTCTTTCCATTGAGCAATTTTTTTATAGAAAGAAAATTAAGTCGCAAAGGCCGATATATGCAGGATAAGGTGTGAATGGAGGAGCAGTTCGTAGCGCAATTTGGTAATTTTGGCCATGCCAATTTCAGACGCGTGTGTACTGGAGTATTGTCTTGGTGGAAGTTTTAGCGAAGTCACATATTCGTTTACTATCTCAACCATATTTAGTCTCTAAAGTACAAAATATACAAGTAAATACATACCCTAATAAGCCCTTCTCCACACAGTACGATCAGTGAAAATATTCATCACTCAGACGATTGCGATTCTCAATTTGCACACGACACTATAGTGCGCCGTGTATATAAAAGGGGGATCGTCGTTGCTGAGAAGTCAGTAGTTGATCGTGAGCCATGGAGTTACCACCAACGAGACCAGTCAATCTACCGGCAGTCAATCAGATCAGTAGACCAGTCCAGTCCGCCAGCCAGATACTGGCAACCAAGCAGAGACGCCGCCAACAGTCAGCCGACCATTATTGTACACTATAGGGAAACTAGAGTAGCAGTATGTTTTTCTGTTTGGCCTGGTAATCGCATTCGCACGGATTCCTGTCCTGCTTCTTTCTTCCGTTTTAGTTATACCTACGGCATCCGTATGTTGTTCGTATTAGCCCAGGCTATAAACATTCGCACGAATCGACTCTTCAGATTTAATGATATTAATATATACATATATTGTAAATACCCATCACATTCACGCACCCGATTTTTGAAGCATGTTGGTCGCCACGATAAATCCACTTTTCTTACCATTCTGTCATTTCTGGAGTATAATAAAGCCGTCGAATAACTCCAAAAACTCTTTTGAAATGTTCCCGCGATTTAGTTTTTGGTCAACTATAAGCAAATGTAGCAAATGTCCAAATATTTATGTAAGATAAAATAAAAAAAGACGTTCGTCTGAGATGTTCACCATCTTAGCTATTTCGAGTATCTTCCCTCGGCGGTCATTCAAAACAATATTATGGATTTTATTAAATGAAGATTTGTACTCATTTATGGATGACTCAAGTACTCAGTATTATATGTACTTGTATGACCACAATGAATTTCAGTATATTAAATACACTTTTTTCAATTATAGCAAACAAACACAAATTTATCCAATTTCGAATGTTATCAAAAAATTTAAATTTGACAGATCTACTTAAAATTTTGTAAGTGTATAAGATGACAAGCGTCAAAAATCAAATTAATTTTGCGATTCAAGCGCCATCTATTAAAAAAAGACGTCACTGACTTATCAGCCAAGGCATTATTGTGTATTTATGACATTTGTTTAAGGACATTCATATTGTATCTTAACACGATCGTGATAATGATCAATTTTTATTTAAATGTGGTCACACCCTCACAATTTCCCATTATCAATTGTGGAAGTTTTCAAACTTTTATTCGTTTGCATAAGTAAAGCAGTAAATTTGTGTAAATCTAATAAATATGTATGCCGATTTGTAATTTATATCGTAGTATTAAAATGTTTGAAAGCTTGGTATGTAAGATGCCAATGTATTTTCATTGTAAAGCATTTCTGAGATCTTTTCAACAAGGTTTTATAAACGCATGTCTACCACGCCCAGCTCATTATTAGAATTTAAATTAAATTAAACTAGAATATGTTTCGGTATATTATAACTAGACCACAGATGGTTGTTGTCTAACTCTAAGGCATACAATAAACCGATATTACCAGAATTTTTTATTCTATCAGTTATTTCTTGGAGTATGTTTATGCTATTTGGTCCCATTTCTATGCAGTTCAGTGTTAGAACCTCGTGACCTTCCTTAGAGTGACACATATGACCATCTGCTCGCTTACTCTCACATACAGACTACAGCAGATATCCTGGAAGCTCTATACAGTCAACAGAAGTTATTGTTTTAAAACGGATTTTTCTGTTGACTATTTTGTTTGTATTTGTTCAAGAAGGCATTTTTTTGGATTCTCCGGGATATAGCAAAACGCAAAAAATTTGTTATTTGTTATTTCATCACACAATCCATTTGATGTGGGGTGAAAAGTTTCAAGTCTTGTTTTTGACGCATCAACAGGTCCCAAATAGCGAAATTGAGTGACTTGACAAACAAATAAGAAAATAAAACAGAGAAAAGAAATGAAGGAAACAATATAGAACTGTGGTTGACATTATCACCGGTCACAGCTCACTTCACGCTCATGTAACAAGGATGGGAGTTGTTGACAGCCCTGAGTATCTGTCCTGCCTGGAAAGAGAGCCTGAGACACTTTGTGTGTGTGTCCGGCCCGCGCGCGTATCAGTCTGGATACTCAAAGGTCTGTCCTTCTATCTGTAGATTAGCTGAAAACCCTTCCTCACCAAGACTTGATGCGCTTCATTAAGAGGACAGTAAAAAGACAGGAAGGTTCTGGTGAAAGAGATTCTAGCAGTACAGCACAATGGGCCCCTTTGACCTCTATGCTTGGGATGGAATCTCCTGTCCCACTGCCTTAAAAAAAAAGGGTAATCAGTCATTTATTTATCGGAATGATTTTTCACAGATTTTTCCATGCAAAAAGTGGAAACGTTTGAATATGCATTCGAATATCCTTCAACTGTAATACAATAATCAAGCAAAAAAAAAAAAAAAAATTAATTGTAACGTGATAATTGGTCTCTCTATTATTCCTAATGGTTGATTGTGGAAATTTTTCGAGTTTTTCACAATTTGTCCGTGAATCATCACACAAAATTTAGTCCTCTTCCGTACAACTGCAAGTAGAGTGTTGAATTCTGCTTATACTCTTTAACGAAAACTGGACTGCGAATTCGTAATATCTTAACCTACTTCAGAAGTCAAATATTCGAGGTTGCTTTAGGCAATATGCAGTACTTTATTGTGGTCATTAATTCCGGGATGTGCGTTGTAGCCATGCCCTAAGGTCATCAAAGCATTGCTTTACCAGGTTCTCGAGGGTATTCTATGAGGAAATTGCTACTTCGGCGGTAAATGCTGTCCTAACTATAGACAAGTCTGTATATGTGTCGAACTGTATCATAGCCTTTTATTAGTTCATTGCTATCCCATTTTTCTTTGAATAGGTTCTTAATAACAAAATCGGGCCTTAGGTTTGACAGAGTTCGAAGGCATAAACAGGTTTCTGTAGCTAACTAAGTAGTCTTGGATATTTTTACTATAGTCATAGAGTTTGATATACCAACTACCTAATTCGATATCAGAATTTTAAAATTCATATGGAGATCTGGTAGGAGAAAATGAAGAAGCAGATTTTGTACGTCTATTAGTGTTGAATGAAGAGCACCCATACCCGTAGTGTTACTTTCAGCAGGAGTCGATTTTAAAAGCCAACCTCAATTGAACCAACACAGAACAAATGTGTCCATGGTATGTTACTTGGAAATCCTGTTGGGATATATAAATTGTCCGTGGGAGATCCCGTCTCAGTTAATAACTTAGGACATCCCTGGGAGTGACGAATGTCCGGACTTGGAATGTCCCTGGTAGATTCCATGCCCTTCCCACAGGATTTCCTTGTGATTGTACTTAGGCACAATTAACGCGTTTAATACGTTCAATAATATGAAACTCCCGCTGCAAACGTACCTAGGATGTCTACAGATCTCCTAGTTTGTTGGCAGGATGTACGGAGGAATATCTGAAGATATTGTGTGATAGAATTAATGACAAAATTACTAAAAATTCACGTTCTGAAATGTACAACTAACAAACTTTGCCAAAACAAGAAGAAATTGCAGAAGCGAATAGAATTCTAATATAGCTTCACGTATTTAGCTGGCTTAAACAACGCAATATTATGGTAGTATGTAGAATGATGTACTTGACTTGGACGTGAAGTCCAGACTGCCAACATGAGCTGACAGATCACTCGGTGGACAGCGTTGACTGAAGGGCGGCACTCTACCTCGCGGAGAATGTGGGGAGGATCCACGAAAACCTGCCGCTACCACCAGCCATAAACAAAATAAATTCGTGCCTGTCTATCCAAAGGCCGTCGCACACATTCGGTCCTGACGGGACCCTTACATCACTTACCTACATCCATTGGTAAGGCGCAGATGTTTGACCTTGTCTGCTTGCCCCAACCACCCAACTGACTCTAAAGGCAGATAATTTTCAGACTACCTGTGCTGACCTGAATAGAGAAGAGTAGCGGACTTAGACAACCATCACACCAAGAGGGCTTCGGGAGAGTGAAAGGAATCGAAAGAAACTATCGCCTATCAGGAGTGAATTTCGCAAAATGTAAATATACAGTAACGTATAGTGTAATCTTTCTCGGAATTAAATTTTTAAGTAAGTATATAAATAAAAATTACTTATTTTAGCAATCAATTTAGTAAAAAAACAATTATGGGTACTGTAATATGATATCTTTCCTTTCCGATATTAATTTTGAAAAACTCTAAATATGTAATATAATGATTTCCTTCTGCAATTATATTGCCAAAAATCCATTGACAAAACACAAACTTAGTAGTGAATTAAGAAAACTAAAACTGACAAAAATAGTCCTTTTCTTAGATATTCATTCGCTGAGCTGGCGGTCTTATTAAGTATCTTTGGAACACTGGGATAACTTCTTATGATTACAACAGGTCTCGGTAACAAACGTATTAGTACTTGCCGGAGATTACTAACTTCTTTTACCTTGTTCGGTGATAGTTTTGTTACGGTAGGTTTCATTCAATTAATTTGACGTATATACAGGCGCAGTTCCTAGCAAATTGTCTGGACCGTCTCAATAAATCGTATCTGGAACATGTACATACTACACATGCTAGCAGACTAGCATTATCACTGTGTAAAGTACACCGGATGTGCAAATTTCTAGTAATTCTGGTAATGTCGCGAAACCGCACTGGATGTCCCATTCGTTTTAATTTATGTAGTTTTTCTCTGCTCCTACTTGACCCATTTCCCGAACAATTTATGAATTTTCTAAAAGTATAGGGTAAAACACCCAGTTACGAGCCCCCCTACCAATTTCGAGCCCATTCTTTATTTTTTCATTTTTAATAAGCCTGAAGTGCAAATAACGGTTAAAGTGCATTTTTAATAAAATGACTCACTCATGTTTAGTCATTTTCTTGCCCTTAGGAGTAAATAGAGAATCGGTTTCATTTTGTTTCTAATAGTGAAAGTAAACAGTTCATGCAATAGTGCGTAGTGCTAGTGTTTTTGCTAAGGAACCGAGTTTTCAATAGTATTATTTCGTTGCCAAATCAAAAAAAGCGCGTAAGCGTGATAGTATTTTATGAATCTAGACATAGATTAAGAGGTTTATTTAATAAAATATTCTTGATAAAGGTTATTCATTTGCTTTTATTCCGGGGGCTCGTAACTGGAAGCCTATTGTATACATTTTCCATTTGTGAGCTAGGGGCTCAAAACAGGGCTTTTTGGAGCAATTTAAGACTTCCAGTTTCGACCCCCTAATATTTGTACTACATAGACCAGGGCCTATATACTTTAATTCTTTTATTTAAATAAAATAAAACTGAATTGTTCGTATACCTAATATTAAAATAAATCAAACACTTGGGCACATTGTATTTAAACAGGTTCGATAAAAATGTCAAAAAGATAGACATATCTGAAGATGACCTACAATTAGCTATTGAACGCATTCGAAATGGACTTTCCATTCATGAAGCATCCAAAACATATAAAATTCCGCCTGGTACCATTCAAAATCGATTACATAATCGTACAAAAAAAAACATACCAGGTCCCCCTTCTATTCTGAGTTTAAACGAGGAGCAGCTAATTGTTCAATGGCTCTTATCAAACCATGAAAAGGGATTTCCCAGACGCAAGTTAGATGTACAATCATCTGTTAAAGAATTCCTGGACAACGCACCAAGGCCGAACCTGTTCAAAAATAATATGCCCGGTGATAAATGGTAAAACGCTACCCTATTTTTGCCATAAGGACACCGGAGCCAATACCTGATGCCAGTTCGAAGGTGTCTGAAAACGACATTCGAAATTGGTTCTATCAGTTTGAGGAATATTTTAGTAAGAAAGGTTATCGAGAAATACTGAATTATCCTGAGCGCGTCTTTAATGGTCACTAGACCAACTTTTTGATGTGCCCGAAAAGTGGAAAAGCTATGACACCGAAAGGTAGATTTTGCTTATTTGCTTAGTATAGATATAAAGTATCACATTTAAATTATTTGTTCTACTTATTTAGGCTTACGGAACGTCTACGAAACCGATCGCGGTCAAGCTAAGGAGAACTTGACTGTAATGTTTTCTTTTTCCGCCAGTGGATACGTGGTCCCACCCATGATTATTTATCCATACAAACGAATGCAAAGTGATATTTTATCCTCTTTACCTGATGGTATTAAATGGCAAAAGACCGACTCGGGTTGGATGACATCTGAAGTCTTCCTATACTATGTAGAACATGTCCTCTACGCTGATTTGCAAGAGAAATGTGTCGAGTTTCCAATAATCTTGTTGGTAGATGGTCATAAGACACATCTTACCTATTCTCTCTCGACTTTATGTGAAGGGCTCAAAATAATTTTGATGTGTCTATACCCGAACTCGACGAGAATTCTACAGCCCGCCGATGTATTTGTTTTTAAACCCAATAAATATGGTTGGCGTCGATACTTGTATCACAGTTAATGGGTTTCGGACTTGTGGCCTTTGCCCTATTAACGCAGATTACTCGAAATGCTTGGGTAAAACAACAAAGCAAAATGAAAATACGCAAGAGTCAAATACCATAGAAAATGTGTCAAGAGAGAAAGAAAAGACTATAAACTATGTACAAACGTTTTGTCGAAGTTTTAGGGGAAAATATAATCGGACAATTTCAAAATTTCGAGACATCAGCGTGTACCTATTCAGATGACTTCCTGAAACTTTCAAATAATAAAGATCAGGAACAGGAATATCATGCAGTATTCATAGTTTTTGTTTCTTTTAAGGCCGTTTTTAATTTATGTTCATTGCAGCCTTATAATGAAACCGAATCCAATGAAATTGTTTTTGAACAATTCTTTCTTATACCTGAAACACCAATCAGAAAAGGAATAAAACAAACGGAGAGAAGAAGTTTTATTGTTTCCTCAACTCCTTTTCGACAATTAAAAGAAACAAAGATGGAAAATAAAGCTTTAAAAGTCAAATTGAAAGAAGAACGGAAAACTAAAAGGGAAGAAAACAGTTAAAAACGAGAAGAAAAGGCAGCCCAAATATTGAAAAGAAAAATTGAAAGAAAACAAAACCCGGTAAGAATCAATGACAGGACTAAAAAAAACGAACAAACCCTTCAAAATATTGGCACCTTTGATGTTTCTACACGAATTGCTTTAAAGAATTAAATGCATATCCGCGACTTATTTTCCGAAAATAATGAATCTGGCAAAACTAATGAAAACATAAATAGCATAACATCTGGATTATTCTATAGCTGTGCTAAAACTTTGTAACGGTTACAAACGATGGTGTGGCATGCTCTCAGTGTTCGAAAGTTTTCCATAAAAGCTGCATAGAGTATGCGAGCTTCAAAATAGTTCAAATTAGTTGCTCTAAATGTTCCTAAAAATATACATAAAAAGTAGTACATGTTACTGCTTCGCTGGTGTAGTAGATGCTTCACGTGCGAAATATGTACTTAAAGTATTAGCATGCACTACTTTTTATGCATACAATATGGTGAATTTTTCCCGTTTCTCTGCTATATCTTGTTTTTTTTTTCCAAGAAATATAAAGTATTTTGTTATCAATTTTTTTAATTTTGAGTTTTTGTTAGGAAGAAAGCACTTAAGTTACAATAAACGATCGTTTAAACTTATAGATTCGTTTTGAAAATGGGGGCTCGGAACTAGCAATGGCTTATGGCTCATAACTGGTCAAAGGGGGGCTCAGAACTGGGAAAAGGGACTTTTTTCACAATTTAACCGTTTTTATAGTTATAGTCTATAAAAATAGTTGTTTTTCCACCTATTTTTAATAACCTAATATTTCAAGATGTTAAAAACAGAACCGTGTTTTAAGCTAAGATAGATTTAAGCTTGTAGTAAGAAATAAAAGTTATCTTACCCTAGTTATAATCCTTTCTCGATATATCTATATATTGCGACGACGCTTGGTGATACGAAAATGCAGTGCATTTAGGTGCTTAAACCATTGATAGATGTCAGTCAGCTGTTGAATCCAAATTAAATTTTGAATCCCCTATATTGCGTGAGTATTCCAACAATTAGTAGGGTAATTCTTTAATATGTTTGTATATTATCGAAACTTACGTGAGGAATTATAATTCCGGTGCCGATGTTACAAAAAAATTCCGATTATTTTTCACTGTAGGATTTACTCGCGTGATTCACTTGAACAACAAGACAGATGTCGACATTCTTCTTCTTCTTTTTCGGATGCGTTCAGCGTGTATGGCTCTCCATCCAAATAGTCTATATAGGACACAGTCCGTACACACCTCATGCTGCTACGGGTCGCGTAAACGTGTACCTAGCTCAGTATAGCATATTCCTACATGCAATACGCTCCGACCATAACAGCAATTCTAATATGGCTTCTTTCCATACATATTTTGTTGTTCTGTTTTTGTTCTCCAAAAACGGAAGCACGTCAAGCAACAAATTACTGTTTTCACCAGAGAACTATGCAAACCACGAGAATCAGAGAATATACTGAAATAAGTCCTGGAAGGGGGAAAACCCACTTTCCCATATTTGTCCCAAATTTTCCCTACACATCCTGTATGTATTTGTCCGTAAAATGTTGCCAATTGCCATAGAGAGTTTGTGGGTTATCCCAGGGAATAACTTATGGGAAATTTCTAACAATTCCTACAAATAAAGTCCTAAGTACAAACTGAATAAATTTTGTTTATCCCGAGAAAGTTATGGAATCTGTGGGACAAGAATGGTATGCCCCTGGATTAATTCTGTGCTATATGGGAAGTTCCAATTTATTTTCTAAGGCTAGCTTATATGTGCAGTGTCTTTCTGTGCAGGATTTCTTCATCTCTTCGGCGATATTAACTGTGTTCTTTTGTGTACCTTGTTCTAAAACTCCCATATACTGGAGAGAACAAATTGTTCTGTCGATTGAAGCGAACTATTTTGTACTGTTCGCTTTATTTATACATCTTCTATGAAATTGTATGAGGCGTTCTTTTGTTCAGCTCTGTTCTGTGGACACAAAAGAACACAGCTATTTTGTTTGGATCGAGATCTATATCCAAGTGTTTTGTACTGGAATATCGTCTAAAATATTTATTCGTTCAGTTTAGGTATTCAAATAACCAAAAAGTTAAACTAGAACTTTTCAGTCACCAATTGAATATTAAAGTTCAAAAAGAGAAGAAAAAAAAATGCAATTCAATAATACCACACAGAAACTATTCAATAAATTCCCAAAAAGTAATTCATTTCACCAAATAGATGTGGCAGTCTTAAAATTTATTGCCATTTCATATACCTAAGGCGAACAAAACAACGATCTCAAACTATTCTCAGGCACGAAAAACCGAACTCTGCTAAAAAATTTATTTTCAAGATAACTTTCACAAAGAAAGTCAAGTAATAAATTCACTTTTATGATCGCAACGTCTTCAGAAATAATTGACAACCAATCTATTTTTATTCCTTGCATTTGTTATGAAATTCTCTATCCTTTGTGGTCAATTCCATTGCATCGGTACGGGGTGCTCATAATTCAAATAATTATCAAGAAATCCTACGTAATTAAGTTAACCGCTGCAGTGAATTTGATCATTCTTGAAAACGTAATAAAACTGTCTGCAGAGCAGTCATAAATAATATCCAATCACCACAGAATAACCTGATTTAATTGCATTGAAATGCCAAACGCATTCAAAAAGGACTCTCACCATGATTGGTGTGGATTCTTTGATTGAAAGGACTCTCGCCGCAGCAAAGGAGAGGAGTAGTAGGTACACGTATAAGAATTTTCTCCCATCATAACCATGCCATGTTGGCATTGCAAGAGTGGAGAGAGATGCACATAAATTGAACGATGACTGTAAAAATGGCAACAGCTATGAAGAGTACAACACCCTCGTAGACTCTGTACGCGAAATATCTCTATAAATATGAAATGAAATTCTTTCAGAGTTCTTTCATATATTTCACTTCGTTTTGACGGCTAATGGCAGATATATGAGAGTTAGATAAAAATTCACCCCCCCCCCTCTCCACCGTACGGATGAAATATATAGGGGAGGGGGAAGAACATGAAAAACTTTTACACACCACCAGCTGACGTCATTTCATTGAAGAGGTTTTATGTTTTACAAATCAACCCCTGAGTAAAAAGGTCCACCCGCCCCTCCGGTATTTAAATGCAATACTTAGCAAGAAAATTTAAAAATAGATTCGTCTAGCGAGAGGATGCTATTTCGCTTCAGACAGAGGAAATACGTAGTTTGGAATAACAGGTTTTTTTTTTTTTTTTTGTTTTACGGAGATGATTTTTTAGAAAATCCTTAGATCACAGACGCGCTTGATATAGGTATGTATATGACGTGAACAAAAGCTTTTTAATATATTCAAGGAATTTAGAGGATTTTACTAGCAAATAAGCTTTAAAAAAACTGGCTTCGTCTGAATTAAGAGAGGGTAAAAAAACAAAAAAACAAAACCGAAATTGGCGTCCTGCAGTTTTGATTAAAATTAAAATTTCATTTCATATCACAGATGCAGCTGTGAGCTCGTAGTACTCTGCTGGAATTGAAAACAGCATGATGTACGTGAAATATAGAGGGGTTGTTCCTCATATATACAGGCATATGTAGACAACACACACACACATACATATATTAAGGGTTGATATCGATATAGTATACCATATTAAAGAACAAGCGAAGTAGGGCATAACATAAGCCTTTTATTGGCCACACAATTTATTACAATTTTGCTGCTGTTAAAATGAAGTGTGCTGCCTTATGAATGAGTTTTTCACTTTTTCACTGACTATTTATGGAGAATAGAAATTTTCTCATATGACACAAAATGGTAACATTTCGGATGTTTTGTGAAATTTGGTGTGATGTAAAATATTTTGATCTTTTCTAAATACTTGCATTGCTATTGTGCTACGATTATTTTATATTTCTCGTTCGAATGAAATATTACCAATGAGAAACATAGTTTCAATATTAGACACAATAGGGTAACTTTTTGAAACGAAAAGGTTTCAACAAAAAAGTTGTTGTCCTGTTTCAACTCATATTTCAAAAATTTGTAAAAGAACAAAAACAAAACACACACACACACACAAAAAACAACAAAAAATACGTTACTGAGTTGGTAACATTGTGACCACTTGGATGAAATTTTCAGAAAGAGTACTGGTCTTAGTTTAAATGCCAGTAGCTCAACAGATTACTTCATAGGCTGGTTGAAGGTTGGTTTAAGTTGTAAACTTCAAATTGACAAGAGCTGAGGTTCCAATTAGGACATTTCTTATGGTTGTAGGTGAGTGAGTGGCTTTGGACGTTAAGTCCAAACTGTTAGCATGAGCTGACAGCTTACTCTGTGACAACGTTGTCATTGCAGGGCTGCACGCTTTGAGGAGAGAACTAAAGGAGATGACATCCCATAAAGGAGATGACATCCCATAGTAAGTATATGTATGGCAGCGTAGCCAAAAATTTTCGCCATCTTGATTTTGGCGGGGTGTTTGACTGTCACTTTTCTATAAACAAAGAGCCGCGAAGTCCGTTTGGCGCAGAGACGTAGTTACAAATGGATAATTTACTTTTTATAGGAAATGGTTAATGACTATTGGACTAAGTGAGAGTAATATAAAAAGGAGTTATATGTGCTCGAAGATTTAGATACAACAAGCCATGTTGAGGAAAATGCTTTAAAAATACTTTTATGGTAAATTCGGTAAATTCCACTGACATGCATATATAAGTAAATTCGCAAATAATTTAGATATATCGTCAGTGAGACCATACTTGCTGTAATCAAAACTGATGCCACATGAAACAGGAGATCAGTCAGTGCATTTATATACATGTAGGTGGGTGGTACGGAAGATTGTGCCGAGTTTTTAAGAAATGTGTTTGAATTTTCGCGCCATTAATTTGTTGTGATATTTAAAGCATCAACAATTTTTACCGCCTCCTCTGGCACCTCACAAAAACAAGAAGAAGAACGAAAGTTGCTACGCTTTTTTCATCACATGTCGCCTCCTTTAGTTCTCTCCTCGAAGGATGCACGCTAGCTCGCTTCGACTATTGACGGAGAGTGTGGGGTGGGTACCACGAAATACCTGCTGCTGTCACAACACCATTAACAAAAAGTAATCATGCCTTACACAAAATCGTCGAATTGGCAATAACTTGTCATATCGACTCACTTGACCACTGCCACAATGTTGGATGCCTTTCGCTCCTTTATCGCTCTAATGCAGGGTCAATGCTCCAATGAAATATCTAGTCTGATCCCTGTACGTAAAACTTGCGCTGAAAACCGCGCACATTCTTTACCCTTAAAATCACCTTCGGCCGTACAGTAAAATTCCGTAATGCTTTTTTATTCCGAACTGTGCGAATGTGGAATAGTCTACCATCTTCTGTTTCCTTTCCCCCGTTTTCCTATGTGAAAAATACCAATTCAGTTTTCAAATTATTCACGTTTATTCCATTGGTTGAGGCCCCAAATATTTAGCTTCGCCAGCGCATATTCGAGCGTTTCGCTAATCGTGGTTAAATATTAGTTCACTATAAAAAATTACTTTATCATCTGCATAGGCATCATGTATCCCTCCCCTTATTAGAATATAATCTTCAAATTGTGTCATTATTTCCGACTCTTTAGATATAATTTTTACTACGAAATGACATACAATGACGATTGGCAAATTTATATGAAGTTCATCATTATCTCACTCATACTTATGCATTTATTACTGTTATATAACGCCACCTAATAATCGCATCCTCGAATTTCAAAAGTATAGTAAGTTTTTGTTAATTTGAACACGCAACTTCATAAAGGAAAAAATTATAGCATAAATCTTGAATAAATTTCATTTGTTTTTACTTTTGACAAATGTTACACTTGACGAGGCGGGTAGGAGAGTTGAGAGATTTTGCTTACGAGAAATTTTTCCAAAACGGGGATGATTTACCCAGGGGAAATTAAAATTTGATAACCCTAAAATTACTGGCAAATGTTCAATTCAAACCTTCTTTGTTAAAAATGATAAAAAATAAATAAAAATGTCTGCCTTGTTATGGAGATAAAAAAAAAATATGAAGTAAAATGAATGTGGGAATAACGAAGAAAAATGTCTACTTAAAACACGAATGAATTTATCGCATTTATTTCTTCCTAATACATTCCCATCACAGTAATTAGGCCACGAGTTAAAATAATCACCACCAATTAGAAAATCAATATTACCACTACTCAGAAGTTTTCCCAAGTTTTCATTGAATTTTGCAGAATTTCAACATTGTTGCCAGTTTTTGCAGTTTTATCAAGTATACGCCATCAGAAAAGAGGAGGCAATAGGCAACAATGAATGAAATAATTCGATTATTAGTTAAGCTTCGATTTGTAGTGAAGGATTATTTTGTTTTAACTATTTACTAGCATCATCTCCTTTGCAATATATAACTAGTCTGTCGAATGCTCTGAACAAAAGTTCAAGCTCTCTTAAAGTTTCAATTCAATTTTGTATGCTAGCCAAGGCAAGTAGTTGGAGCCAAATTATAGGTACGGAATCAGAAATTTGAAATAGGACACAAATAAAAGTGCATTTTGGATACACCGGTTCAGGTGGAGGGACATTTTTTTTTAACAAACTTCTAGAACCCTCATTTTATCACATTTTTTTTATAGGTATCTTAAATAAAAAGATTTAATTATACCAAACAAGAAACAAAACATGATCAAAATATTCAATATAATTGCCGTCTTCGATTTGCCATAGTATGGAATTTTCGTAGCATTTCGTCAATATCTATTTTGTCTGTTCTTTTTCGTTTAAATGCAAGAAAAAACAAACCTGCCAGATATTGGTAAGCCATTGACATTCTTTGATGATTATTGATAGCAATTAGTGTCGAAAAGGTAGATTCGCAGTACTGCGGTGTGGACGGAAAGTTTTTATCCACTTATTTCTTTAAATTTTAGAAAACCCAATCGGAGCAAAATAAAAAAATTTCATAGTAATAGGAAAAGTCTGTGGAAAACATGGAAAATCGGGAAAATTCATGTTATATGGGATCAAGTTGGAATACAGCAAAAAAGCGCTGTTTAAAACATAATTTGAATTTCAGAAAACCGTTGCAGTACTTCAACGATTTGATACTCGAATAAATTTTATGAAAAACTGGTAAATCAGTGTCTTTTCAGCCGTCATAAAATTGTTTTAAAATATCTCCATGCAGCATGTAATAACAATTTAGTTAACGTGAAAAAGGCAGAAAATAAAATAAGAGTAAAAAACGAGTTTTCAAACAAAACTGAGGCCAAGTCGCATGAAAAAGTTGAAAATAAACTTTTTTTCACACACAGAGGTGGACTCAGATTTTATTCGCTGACAATCACCGATATATTTCAGTATGATCTATCAGAGGTAATAAGTGATTTGATTCATGAAGAGAAAGAATATTCAAGAGAAATGTCCCAATCAAAAAATCTGAGTCCACCTCTGACATTTCGCAACAATACTTTCTCTTTCAACGGTTTTTAACTAACGCACTAGTAAATTTTTAATGCAAAGGTTCCCATGTAAATCTAAAGTGGAAGAAAGGGAACTTATAGCATACAAAAAGTTGTACCAGAGGAAAAGGGGCAAAATGACAAGACAAAACTATTTTTGCAAGAAAAAAAAACTAATGACATTTTGTTCCACTTCTCATGTCATTTGGTTTGATACAAGGTATATAGTATAGAATACAAGGTATGTGATGTGTTTTATCCTATAACGTATATACATTTCTATTGAAAAGACAGAGAGAGTAAAGAGAATATTGTGTTTTCTGTACCGTACTTTCCTATACATTCGGACTCAAATGGCGGAACGTGGTTCGTAATGAGAACGCCTTGTATCTCTGTACCGTGGCTTGGTAGAACTGTCAAACTGCCAGAAACCTTATTACAGCCATTTTGCATATTACACCGTCCATGGCATCCTTACGAACGAACATAACTTTACGGTCAAACAGGTGTTTAGTAATGAAACATTACATTTGTAAGTAGATTTGACGAGATGTGTACTTACATAACACTAATACTTCTTCCCGTAGATTGTCCAACTAGCTACTGTACGCCCATTTACTTCCGTATCATACTTAATGGTTCCCTCTTATGAGAGAAATTTTTAGTTTTTTTTTTTTTTATTAAAATTCTAAAGTTTACTTTTCAGTAGTTTGCTCTAACTGTTCTACTATATGAATATACTGTTGCCTAGATAAGTAAACGATTGACAAATATTATACGGAAACATTTAAGGCCTGAAACACAATTGGTGCTTTTCAGCCAGCTTGAGATTTTTTTGACAAAATGTAAATCAGTGTAGAAGAACAGAATTAGAGCTTAAGTTTTTTGTTACGCTTCAAGTCGGCTTGAGATTTGATCAAATTGCAAGCAATGGCTGCCAACTTGAGGAAATTTTGAGCGCATCCAACTATACTAATGTCACATATACGATGGCTTCTTTTCAGACAGTTGAGAAGTAGTAAACAGCTACCAATAATATTATTTTTGCATATAATTGGTACATGGGGTAGTATAAATTTGAAGTCGCTGCAGAATACGGAATAAGTTAGCAATTTTTAAGGTAGGGCATTGCCTCTCTATACCTTCCCCTAGATACGGCCTGATGCTAGCTCACTGGCATAATCGGGTCTCAGGAACTCTTTTTTACTTTTTCTTTACTTTTTTAATTATTTCTTATTTTTATAAACTTATACATTTTTCAAGAGTTAGTTAAGCAGTAAAACTTTTTCTTCCTAAGAAGCACAGAAATATAATATTTATCGAGAAAGAGAAAAAAAGAATAGTTGATCGAACTTAAATTGTATAAAAAAAAATACTAAATAAATATTGAGAAGTGTGTGTGTGTATATATATATATATATTTATAGAGAGAGAGGGACTCCATTCAACTGAAATTTCTCGTAATTAATAATCTCCCTTGACTCGATCAAAACTTTTCAAAAGGTTTTTTTCCCAGTCTCTGGGCATAGTTTCCTCATTAATTTCTTTCATAAAACACAGTCACGATGCTTTTAATCTTATCTCTGTGCGGGTATAAAAACTTAAAATCACAGTTACAGTTACTTTAAAAATAATTAACGCCCACATTAATTAATCATTTTAAGTATGTAGGAGGACGTCTCTAAGCGTATGGAGTCTTACTTTAACTTTTTTGTTGCATGTTGAATTTTTAATGTTCGTTTTTTTTTTTTTACAGAGCAGTTCAGTTCAGTGTTAGATTGCGATCATATATCTACCATGCCATACTAAACGAAAGGGTGGGTTTGAGCATGAAGAAAAAAAAACGCAAAAAAAAATAACAAATTAACCGTAGTAAAAACGCTTGGGTGGAAAACCCCTTTTTCACGTTTTAGATTGTCACGCGAGTAAATCATTTTTCATAAAACGCAACGTAGGAAAAACCCTGTGTGCTGTCGACTTTTACATTTTACGTTCACATGTTTACGCCAAATATGTTACAAATTGGAGCACCATATGTATATGTAATTGTACATTATGTACTGCCATAAGAATGTAATTATATGACTCATATTTACTCCACTATGTAAGTGTTTGTACATATTTTATCTAAAGGAAAATGTGAAAGGGCCTTCTTATCGATCAAATCAATCGGAAAATTGGCGTGATAAACTTTAGCAATTCTCGCGTATGTTCGTCTTTTTTCTCTTTGTTGTTTTTTTTGTTTTTTGTTTTTGTATAAATCATTTTAAATCTGATTATTTCTAATATCGTGAACATAGGTATAATTGAACGTTTCCGAGTGTTTTTGTTTTCTGGAAGGTTGGGAAGTAATTTATTAAATTATATGAATATTTGCCCTCACTACAATTTGTGAATATTGAAAATTAAATAGGCTCTCTCAATAACGTTTCTCAAAGTTGTGAATTCTATTCAAAATGAAAAATGTCGAGAAGTTTATTTTTTTTTACATTGACATTAAAATTAATTTACTAAATATTTTACAGAAGCTAACAGATACAAAAATTTATATTATATTAAATTATTCTCCATTTATGCTTCTAAGAATTCTTTCGAAATGGAAAAATGTTTAACCACTCCTAACTTTGGATCACAGTAACTACTTTATATATATATATATGGATGCCAGGACACTCGGGAATTGATGGGAATGAAAATGTAGACTTACTGGCCATAAACGGAGCATTCATGCAACTCATAAAATCAGAATCTTTTTGCAGTATTTCCTATAATACCGTAAAGCTTACCATGCAAAACTGGATCCAGAATGAAATGAACCAGAAATGGACTTCAATGACAGGATCCAGACAAGCCAAAAGATTCAATCAAAATACCATCTTCAGAGAAGAGCCTGGATCTTTTAGGACTATCTAGGAATCACATCAGAATCATTACAGGACACTGTAAACTTAACAAAGACATGCATCGGATAGACATTTCACCCAATGAAGTGTGTATGCTATGTCTCGAAGAGGATGAAACATTGGAGCACGTCCTGTGTCAATGCGAGGCCATTGCAGAATGTAGATTCCAGGCTTTTGGATCATATGTAGATTCCAGGCTTTTGGGTCATACTTCTTAAGGCCCGCCCACTTCGAAAAAATCTCTTCCAAAAAAATACTGCTTTTCCTAAGAAGAGTAGATTTGTTAGAAGAACTGTAATGTAAGCGGTGCACGATAAGTCAATGATGGCGGCAGTGCTAAGGCCACTCGTCCCGCTAAATCTAAATCTAAATTTAAATTACTTTATAAAAAAAAAATTAAGTTAGCCCGTTTTTGTTACAAAAAAAAAAAAAAAAAAAACGAAGTTCTTACTTTAGACCACCAGAACTCCTTAGAGGAGAGGAATACAGGGCTAGTTGAACAGTCGTTGGAAAGGCCATGGCTCTGCATAAATAAATAGATAATAATAGATAAATAGGTACATATCATAATTTACTAAATGTGGAACAATCAGGTTTTAGAGCTGAGCATAAATGTATTGCTGCTCTTCTTAAAATAACCAATGATATATGAATTGCTATTGATAGGGATGAGTTCTCCATGTTAGTGCTCTTGAATTTCTCTAAGACATTTGTTTCGTTGAATCATAGCAAGCTATGTAGAAAACTAATAATGCAGTTTAATTTCTCTACCCAGACTGCAAACCTTATCGGCAATTACTTGAGGGATCGATATCAATCTGTGTATTCAAAAAATTTATAATATTCCACTTTAAATCTGATATTTTCAGGAGTACCACAAGGATCTATCTTGGGTCCTCTGTTGGTCTCTCTTTAAGTAGATACAGCACACTGCACCTTTATGCTGATGATGCTCAATTGTACCTACATCTTAAAGCCAATTGGATTAGTTGAAGATGGTGTTTCTTGCATAAATGATGATCTCCATTCTATTTATTTGTGGATCATTAACAACATGCTACACTTGAACCCTACCAAAACTAAACGCTTAATTATATACAAAACAATTTTAGATAGTTCTTATTTCTCACCTGTCGTAATCAACGGAACGCAAATTACATTTCTAACTTGGAAATTATCTTCAATAGAACTATTTCCTGCAGCCATCATATTAATGCTCAAATTAGAAAAGTATACGGTGGGCTTCGTTCACTCTGAGCGACTAGTAATTTTACTCCAGCGCAAACACTCTTAAAGCTAGTTAGGACGCTTCTCGTCCCTGGGTGCGAAATATTTGTTTGTCTTGACTATGAGTCTATACGAAAGCTAAATACTGCATTCAACCCTACCATAATGTATGTTTTTGGTCTCCGTCGTTTTGACCATATCTCTCCTTACGCCAACTTCATCCTCGGTTGCAGCCTTATGATCTATTTCAAATATCGCGCTATAAAATGGCTAGAACTCTTAACTATCGGAGCTCCAGCTACTTGCATGATATATGTACTTCAGATTGCTAGATCAAGTCGAGTTACTGCTTTAATAGTGCCTAGACATAATTGCCTAACATCTAGGTGTCAGTTCTTCATCCAGCCCATTATTATTTGGAACTCGTAGCCAATAAATTTGAGATTGTTGTTTGAGTCAGGTACGTTTCATAATTGTAAATGCAAAGTACTCAAGCACTTGAAACAGTCTAGTTTTTAGTTTTGCATTGCAAATAAGTATAAGTTTCTTTTGTTTTTCCCTTTCGTATTTTAGCCCAGGGGATAGGAGACCCATCCCAATCACGGAGGCCATAGCGGCCCATTATGCTGTTCTGCTAGAAGCCTATTCACCAAAACCTTCTTGTCCTCTTAATGCGCTTCAAGTCATGGTGAGGAGGGCTTTTCAGCTCATCCCCAGATAGAAGGGCAGACCCTATACTATCCAGTCTGCTTCGGGCGAAGGCCGGACACGCACACAAAAAGTGTTCGGCTGTGGTGAGCTCTCCCTCCAGGCAGGGCAGACACTCAGGATTGTCAACAACTCCCATCGTTGTTACATGAGCGTGAAGTGATCTGTGGCTGGTGATGATGCCAACCACAGTTCTACATTATTTCCTTTCGAGCCCCATGAGAAAATCGGAGATATTCCCATTGGGCCCATTAAAAAACAGTTTTGTATACCTGCACGTACTCAGGTTCGTCCATCCCTGCTGATGCTTTCTATGAACATCCGCTTTGATGAGAGACCCGACACTTAAGGTGGCAATGCCTACGGCGGGTTCCGGTCCAAGGAACGGAAAATCAGAGCCAACCCTAGCTAAAACCTTTGTTTCTTAGTTCTAATTAATTAATTTCTTATCAGTTTAGTTGTTTTTTATATTAGTTATTGGATAATGTACCTATTAGTCTTGTACTAAAATTAGATTTTATCTTTTTATACAATGCCACCTATAAAAGAATAAATGAAAAAAGAAAAAAGAAAACCCATCATAAACAGGAAGTCCAGTTACAACACGTATTCAAGTAGCTCCATATCTCACCAAAGATTTAACAGAATAAACGAGGAGTATCTATTCAAACCAGAGATACAATTATTTATGTTCCAAACACAATATTTACCGTTCAATTAACACACTTACACTGTATACAGTCATTGGCGAGTTTAGCACGTCTTTTAGGACGCCTTCCTTGGATAACTATTTGTGTAATCTACCGAAGATAAAATGATAGCAAACGTGTTAACGGCACACTAAGTCAATGATGAAATGGCTATTTTATTACAGACAAGACTTAGCTCTCTTTCTTCCCGACCTCTACGCTAGTTTTCCTTTTATGTACTCAACATAGCCAAGTCCAAGATATCACTGAGAATTCAATTTCCTCCATCAAGTTGAAATTTCAAGGGGAAATATTCTGTATATGCAGTAGTAAAGTTGTGCCTCTCTTCCTGCTCTTCCTCGGTAGTAGCATCATCCAATTTCCACAAGTTTAGGTTTAAAATTAAACGTAATATGATTCGGGACGTATAAATATGAGCTACACACATACATATATACATATATATTCCGAAAGTCCACAAACCACTTACAAACATAATGGATGTCCTCCGAGGGACAGTTTTACATGAACTGCACCACGAGAGACTTATAATAAAAATTTTCTTATTTAACCTTCCTCTCTCATACTTTTTATTTAAAGTACAAAAACAAAAAAACAACAGTAAAAAAAATATATAAATACTAAGTAAGCATGCAAACACTCCCCTTCCTTCATATGGCCATAGAATTGGACAGGTAGGTGCTACGGTGGAGCCTTGCACGCAAATTAGAGAGCCTTTTAATTCCCCACAGGAGCTCTTTGAACGCGCTCCATGCTTTACTTACTTATTGTAGCTCTGATTCTAAAAATAGTCCTGACCGGGATATATTCATAGTGGGAAAAAGGAGGAGATGAAAAGAAGGGGGGGGGGGCTGAAGGAAAGCCCAGGAGATATCCCATCAGGATTTTTTTCTTCTTCTTCATCATCGTCTCGTTTGGTTTTGTTTTGTTACGCCAGTTGCGGAGGCGCGACGGCAGGTGGCGTAAAGAATATGACAAAATTATTCATTGCCCTAAAAAAATAGGGGATAAATGAGAACACGAAGAGCTTGATATACTGGGCCAATGGGAGCTACATACATACATACATAAGGGTATGTATGCTGCGAAAGGCATGCATTTACTTGAGAGCTACGACTATGATTCTCAAGGCACCTATAAAACTGAAAGATGAAAGTTGACATTTCGCGGAAGTAAGTCTATGTCTGGGGAATATTCTTCTGTTCTATGGATTTTTATAGCTTCTGCAATGGGAAAAATTTTTACCGTAAATTATATATACATACATTGTGAATATGTTACACCATACTTTTATATATCTATATGAATGTATATCGCTGGAATGAATAGGTCCTTACTGTTAGGAATTATACGTTTTGATGCGTGAATGTATGTCATACTGTCAAGAATGCTTAAGAATCAACTTACTTAAGGAAATGCGTTTTTCAAGTATCTGAAATAGTACGAGGTTGACACTTGGCATAATTTTTTTAAATACAAAAGGTTGGAGGGGGGGGGGGGGTGAGTTTCCACTTGTTTTCAATATAAAGGTAACGGATTAAAATAAAAACATTTCCATCACATTGCCGAAGGGTGTGAATAATCCCATATTAGAGTGTAGGTGAATATATTCTTTGAAATTATAGAAAAGTTTATGGTTTGATGGCTGGAAGCAATTCGAAAGTCTTAAAGTGCGACACGACACTTTATGTGGCTAGATCAAATGTATATACAAAATTTCAGCGTGAGTGCACAATCCTAGACTAGTGTAGCTAGAGATAGTTACAGTCTCTTCAGTCTAGTAACTGAAATTTCCGTGAGGATAGGTAAATTTATTTATTACAACCAATCTCTAGCTAGATTCCAATTTTCCGGAAATTTATTCTGAGTATCGAAAATTAAAAATATCAAAATTTTATCATATCGTTTGCTCGGTCGAAAAGTTTGGTCGGGCGTCAATATATTCGGTCGGAAACAAAATGTCATGATTCGCTGGATTGACTTCAATTTCTTATCTTATTGCTTACGTTCCTAATATAAACGTAAAATGTTTAAAGTATGGTTTAGAATGACTAAATCTGGCTGAGAGGTATGATGATAAGATAGTCTTCCGTTGCACACATACTAACTAAAGGTTTCAATTTGAATACACGTACAGGCGGAATTGTAGGCAGAAACGGATATTCTTTGTTTCCCGGATCGCAAGCCAATTCAACTTCTACAATATTTGGATGGGATAGTCAGGTGGGAGGTTGAAGATGATCTGAATTTGTATTATCCTACTTATAATATTGATAAAAAAAGTAACTATGAATCATAAGGCGACGGAATATTTCCTATGGAAAACCTTACAAATGGCTCTACAATGAGATATGTCTTAAACGATGCATTATGATACTCTGAACATTTTTTATTAACAATGTTTATTTCTATCTAGCCGGAGAAAGCTGTGGAGAGGGGGTCAAAATTTTATCTAGTACATTTTGCAAATGCTAGTACAGAACTGAATTCCTTATGTCCTTGGAAGAAGTTTGAGTACCAACACTCCTATACTTGGAGGCTTAAATAGCTATTTATAGCAATCCCAATACATCGGCTCTAACTCGGTAGGGTTATGTCCGATCGGGAAATGGATATCAGTGTTCGCCTCAGCTTATTACTAGCTACAATTCGTGGAAGAAAATTTTTCTCTGCATTCTTTTAGAGTAGGAGGGTAGGAATCCCCAGTGGGTCCAATACCGCATATTGCATATTGAATTAAAGTTCTCGCCGAGTACTATCAGGTGGTATATATTTGTCCCGATTCAGAAAACTTTCTCGGGATGTTTTTGCCGCCGGAAAACCCATTTTCATGCCCTTGGGTCACATACACCCCAGCTAATACATTTCGAATATATACTTTTGCAGTTCTTTCTTTCACGGCCATTTGTGATATACGCACTACGACGCACCAGTTTCGCACAATCACCATAAGTACACAAATCCACTTTTTCACCCAAGAATGTCACTCAAGCTACATCCGATCGCCAAAGCTTTCCGTCGCTAGATAGAAATAAACATTGTTAATAAAAAATGTTCAGAGTATAATAATGCATCGTTAAGACATCTCTTATGTCTGGAGGTGTCGGGCCTAAAGTTGTCTGAAAAATGGGCATTCCCCTTTGCACAGTTTTTCTATATATAGATTCGTTACTATTTGAACGAGCAAAGGATAGAGTTCAACAATTACTATCTATTTTGGAAGGTATTCCTTTTCTTTGGGACACTTCACAAAAGCATTTCACAAATCCTGCGAAACGTAACTTCTGCGATTGAAGAAATCTCTTACAAATTAAATACGCATGTAGAAGAAATTAGTCGAAAGCTGCATTATTTAATGGACAAATTTAATAATGAGTTAAGAAAAATAAAGAAGAGGAAAAGCGGACACGAATCTTCTAAAGTGTATATGAGCAAATAAGAAAGTATTTTGAAGGGCCTACAACTATTTCAGCCTTCCCCAAAATTTGCTGCTAGCTGCTATTCATATATTAAAACTAACATACAATTACAGTCATAACTTTTATAAGCACATTATGGAAATCTGAAGCTGAAATAAGCAACATTTTTTATAAAACCTTTCATTGCCAAGTCTTTATTCGTGAAGCATGTGATATTAAATTGAAGCAACTTTTCTTTTTCTCCATGCCATTGTTAAAATCTGTTTTGCTCGATTTCGGCGCTTTCTTTTGTTTACAATATAACCGGCTACCACGGCTGCAAAAACGCATTTGTCAATGTTGACTAATAAGTACATACGAACTGGTCGAGTGTACTCCCACGGAGAGTAATGTAGCCTCATGCGACATGATCTTAATTTGCGACATAAGTGTACGAAACCTCAAAAATTGCGGTACCTGCATACGAACCCGGAGCTGCTCTAGACACAACCCAATGATTGTATTACCAAAGACTTATCAATAAAGTTTTGAAGATTAGTATTAAAGGCGAAATTTCCCACACTCAAAAGACAAATGTCTTAACTCTGCCTTGTGCTTTTTTTTTTCAAAACTAGATGGAGCTGACTAAATTTGCACTAAACATCTGTCTTCATAAATGTCTTTAACACACGTCTTCGTATGAGTTTTTATGAAAAGGCTTCATATGTGTAGGTATTACTAATAACAACAAGATTACTATGACTTATTACCGGCTATAATTTTATTCTTGTTCAAGAAGGTTTTTTTTTTTTTGATTCTTTGGATTCCCCGGCACAATAGCAAACGTGAAAAAATGCTTATTTGTTATTTCATCACACAACTCATTTTCCCAAAATTAAAAACGAAATGAGTTGCGTGATGAAATAACAAATAAGAATTTCTTCGTTTTTGCTGTTGTACCGGAGAATCGAAAGAATCCAAAAAATAAACTTCTTTAACACGACTAATAACAACAGAAACGTATAGCGATGAATACGCTACATTCACTATAATTCCACATTAAGTCAAGGTATAGTTACAGAAATTCCATTCAGTTTCAATAATTTAAGTTTTAATTTACTTTATTTTGAGAAGCTCAAGCATCTAAGACTTTAAATTAAATATTGGGTTCACATTATTATGACTGTAGAGGAATCCCTTAAAATACACTGAAAATTCACGGAAACAAGACACAACTAAAGAAGTATTTTCAATATTTTACATATTGGACGACTTTTACCTACTTCACTAATAGATGTCGCCAAACCATAAATTGTTTTCTCTTTCTTTTCTTTCCAATGTGAATTTTATATAATTGCAGACATGTTACTGCAGACGTTTCCTTCACTGGGAAGTGTAGTCTGTAGGTGTCGTAGTTTAGGTGCACCTGTTATGTAGAAAGTAAGTAATATACATATGTACTTTCGTATATTGTCTTACAGAAGTATAGGTATACATATATAAAGAATACAGGGTTAGTTTTCCAAATCATCGTAAAACAATTTGTTATTGACAAACTAATCCATACAAAGACCACACGCACGAATATAAAATCGACGATGCCTTTTACGAACATACATATATAGCTGTTATGGAACTATATTGAGTGATTGACGACTGGACGTTAAGTTCCGACTGCCAGCATGAGCTGACAGATCACTCGGCGGATAGCGTTAACTGCAGGGCGGCACGCTAGCTCGCCTCGGCTATTGTCGGAGAGTGTGGGGAGGTTCCACGAAAAACCTGCCGCTGCCGCCTGCCATATACAAAAAAATCTCGTGCCTTTAAACCAAAAATACCGGCACACATTCGGTCCTGAAGGGACCCCTATATCACTTAACTACATCCCGTGGGAAGGCGCAGATGTTCTGCCTTCCATGCATGCCCCAACCACCCAACTGACTCTGAGGGCAGATATTTTCAGAGTCCCTTGTAGACCTGAAAAGAGAGCGTAGTGGACCTAGATGACCTTCATGTGAGAGGGCTCCAGGAAAGTGGAAGGAGAAATAAAAGCGTTCAGTACTTCATTTTTACTTTATAATCCAGAATCCTAGACTACCTTTCTTACTTTCTACAACAATTCAATTTTTAAGTATATGCACTTGCAAAAGTTTACAATATTGCTATTATTATTATTCTAACCTATTCATTGTTAGATTTTCCTTTCTATGCTTCATGTCCGTATTATTATTAATTAATGTAAATGAATCTTTGTTTTTTCTCTTTTTTTGTTGCTACCACTGATATATCGATATATCGCCCAGCTTTTCATTGTAAGCGAAAGTTTCAGAATAAAAATGTTTAATGTATTGGCGGCAGGTATGACCCCAATTTCCGTAAATTCTTAAAATTTAAAAAAAAAATCAGCAATTTCAATTTGGGATGAAGCATGCACAAATCTTGAGAAAATTAATAGTTCATGCAGCAAAATTTGATTCATATAACTAATTAAAAAGAATTTCAAATGAATAATTATCCAACTAGTTCTCAAAATAACGTCTTCATGAACAACTTTTGCAATATATTCAGTTCTCGTGCATACACGTCAAAATCTTGTAACATTCGTATGTTCCACATAAAACCTTCTTAAAAATATTGTGAAATGTGATTATTAGAAATATGTCTTAATATATATCGCCCAGATTGGACTTCATTATTTGTAGATCTCGAATTATTCATTCATGACTTTCACTAAAAATATCTGGATAAAAATTTAAATGAGCTTAAAACATTTTGACGTGACTAGTTCTATTATTTAGCAACTGTTGAAGTCTGATTGATGGCTTGTTCCTCAGCTGTAGACAGAGAAACTCTAAACTACTATTTATATCACCGATAGTGTTCTTGGAACTCCTTTTTCTAATCTGATTTAAGAAGTTACACTACTAATGCTAGTTAAATTAGAATTTGGTCTACTAACCGTGCGGGTTGATATGTCCGCTACTGAATTTCCACTGGGGATATCAGCTCTATTCCAGAAATTTTTTCTGCTACTACTACGGTTCCAGTTGGTAATTTCTGAATTGATGAAACTGTTGTGGACATAGGCACTGATGATTTCGTTAAACGTAATCTATGTTTCCTGTCCACAATATTACTGGGACCACTATTGTTGTTTCCGTTTTTTTTTTATGTACATGAACAACTGTTGTTGTTATTTTTTTGTAACATAAATATTACATGCTGCGATTGTTGTGGTTTTGATAAGATCCTAATCAAATTATTGGAGTGCCTATGGTGCCAATATTGAGGTTGTTGCAACTGTTGCTGTTGCAGTAGCAGTTATCGCAGTTGTTGCGGGCCTATTTTCCAAGCATTAGAGAAATGTGGATACGAGGAACTTTTATTTGTTGACAGGAGTTATTATTATATTAGGAAGGCTATCGCAGTCGTTTGAGGGATTTGTTGCTGCTAGAATTTTGCTATTTCCCTTTTTTCTCCGGATTTCTTGAGCTAATGAGGAGAATATTTTTACTAAGTGAAAATATGCTTTTAGTAGAATTAAATATTCTTTTAAACTTACATGTGGGGTTGATTTGTTTGCCGATGTCTTTGGAAAATTATAGTTTCACTTTTCGATGTCTACACTGCGTGAAGGTTTGACAAGACAGAGACGATTGTCTTCTTCTTCCTTTTCTCAATTTTTTTTTTTGCACTTGTCCCAGTCAGACTGGAAACGTGTGGTCGAGTCTCGACAATCGCACGTTCGTCGTGTAGCTCACGCTAGGTTCTGCTGCAAGCCGTTGTGTAGTATACTGCTGTATGCAGTATGCTACGACCATAACATAGCTTCCACATATTCTCTCCACCTGTATTCAGCTCTTGGTTGTTGTCATAGATGTTGTTTTAGGTTGACACCTCTGCTAATGGTCAAAGCCTTACAAATATTTCAAATCCCAGAATGTTTTTCTGTTTTTATATAGTACATATTGTGCTACTGGAAAAAAAATAGTTAGGGAATCTTCGATAGGGGATATAGGAGAGAAAAAACTATAAAAATAAACAGGAAATTAGGTAGGAGGAAAAATGCAGGACCGTGTCTTGGTGAGATTGGACCATAAAAAACTTATCCAATCTTTTTGGGGTTACATAATGAAGTGATTTAAATCAATCTTATTAGATTTTTTATTTACTATTCATGGATGACGAAGAGTAATGCAGCATGAAGTATGCCATAATTTCTTATGTAGCAAGTCATATGAAGTAGTTAAGTTGTTCCATTTTTAAATAACTGCATCCAGGGAAGAATGAAACAAAAGCATGATTTTTCGGGAAAACGAGGACAAATGACTGAACCCATATTTATTTTTTTTATTTTTTTTATTAAAAAAATCTCATAAAACCATGCCACAAATTCTGCATACGCGCACAGGTAAAATTAAAAAAAATCAATTATAAAATGGTAGAATTTCAATTTCCGGTAACAGGTAATGCCGTTCATACATATAACCGCGGACGCGTGTTTCTTTTTTTAAATCTTTGTCCGGAAGCCGCCACACACACACCATACACCATCCAACCAGCTTGCAATTCACTTATACAATATTTTACTTGTTTGCAGAATGTTGGGAATTTGGCTCTCTAATCCCCGGTAATTATTATTCAGCAGAGAGAATCTAAATAATTCAAAAAGCTTTTAGCAAAATAATGAAATTTTTGGAATCCCGGTGAATATATTTAAAATCCTGCGAAACATTAATTCGATATTAAAATATGCCAGTTGCAAAATGTTGCTTTTTTGTTTTACTTTACATACATTTCAAAAACGTCAGTCTCAAACTAAAAAAAAAAACAAAAAAAATCGCCACATTAAATTTGACGGCAACGTGAAATTAATTACTAGACTTAAGGCAGGCTGTTTGCTGGAGCTGCTTGTTGCGTCATTAAACCAATTACGAAGGAAAGCATTGTTTTGAGGAGGAGGAATAAGGAAGCCCATACCTCTTGCCCGGGGGCTAATTAAAAGCGTATGCATAAAAACAGCTGCTGACCTGACCCATTTTGGTTGGTCAATATTGTGCCTGTCCATACATATACACATGTACATATAGTACGGGGGTGTACGTATTGCAGTTGGCAATATATTAATGTATGTATGTAGGTGCAGCCAAAGAGTTTTCCATTTAGTGAAAGAGGTTTTATATGTTTTCCATATCCATATGTAGGTACATATATGCCACGCCCGCAATAGAAAATTATACTCTTGAAAATGACTCCTTCGGCTGTCTGGAACATAATCACACACTTTTAGACACACCTACATGCATATGTATATATGCATGCATGTATATAGCGCGTTGTGTTTTCATCTAGACAAAATTTAATTGGAAAACGTAACGATAATAAACTTTTGGGTGGGCATGGTAAAAATCTTCTCCAGTAGGATTTCTTGCTTGGAAAGTTTGATATATATACAAAGATGTTTCTATAATAGACACAGAGCCTCCCTTTTTATAATTAAACGATATTTCATCGAGACAATATTGTTTTCGATAACCACCTCCTCCAGTACCTTTGTACCTAATCTATCTAGCTATGTATATATGAAATAGCTCGTACATACTAAAATTATCGGAATAGAAACCCACCTTATGGCAAAAAGTTTTATGGACTCCTATTATAGTCTTCCTAGTCTCCCTGTTGACCTTCCAACCAATCTACATCTTATTAATATAAATTCGAGGCAAAGGATTTGTGATTTTATGGCACAAAAGCTGCTGAAATTGATTTCAAAGATAAAGATGATTACCATAAACCTTGGGAGTTAAACCTCATGGGTCTTGGCGATAATATTTATGACATCAATGAAAAACGAATACAATATTTGGCATGAAAATCCTGAGTACTGCCAAATCTGTTAAAGAAAATTTTCCTCAACACAGGACACTTTCTGAATTTCGAAAATTGCCTGGAACATTTCCTGAGGATTGCACATAAAATTTCTTGACTTAGGAATTCGTTCCCAAGCATTTCGGGAATTGATCATCTCTGTAAAGAGGAAGCTGCAACAGGAATCTATCAATGGTCATATCATTTGAGATGTCGTGAGGTGACCTCATTGTGTCTGATGAAATAATGGTTAAATCCTTTTTTTTTTTAATATCTCACTTCTCGTTGAAACTACGAGAAATAAAAAAACAAGCATTTTTTTAGATCTCGAAATTCTCTATAAATTTGTTTTTTATTCTTAGGATTAATATTTCTCGATTTTTGATTTGTACCATGTGAAAGGTGAAAATTAATGATTCAATCACGGAATTTTCGTATTTTTCGTTATCAGTGTATTACAGCTTGACAAAGTCTATTATCAATATTGTAGAACACGAGTCAAGTCTACATGTATTTTAGTTTGCTGTTTTTTATTATCACATTGTCTTGAAATGTGTGTGGAACCAGAAAAATGGATCTGTAACCATAGTTTTATCTTTAAACACGTATCTCTCAATCACATTGATTTTTCGATGATTGATTAAGCGATTATAAGATTTTCTGTGTGCCTCATGCAATTAATTTCGATTAGTACAAGCGCAACGTCATAAATTTGCTATCGCGCCAGAGATATTGAAAAAATATCGGAACAAATTTCGAGCGAAAATTCAAGCGAAAGTATAAAATACTTCCTTTTGCGGCGGGCGATCATCAGCATTATAATCGTCGTTGCAGACCAATGCGGATTGTGATTCATTGCAACTATTTCAACGAATATGTTATAACAAAGCAACAGGGGCATCGACATTAACCCTTTCTTTAGTGAGTTATTTTTTTTAACAGACACACATTCCAGAAGTGAGTTATTTTTGAATTTTTAGATATCTTTCGGAAATTTAAAAACCCATTTAGCGATTTTAATAAAAATTGAAATATCGATTTCTAAAAATATTTCACAACTACCTAATAACCAAAATATTTTTTTTATGCAGGGATTGTCAATTTTTTATGTACAAGTAGCTAAAAAGTTGAAAATTCAACATTTAGAAAGATATAAAATTCTTAAAATATATTTTCGTATTTTAGGTTATATTACATTGAAATTCTAAAAATATGACTAATTTATCGGAAGGGGCCTATTATTAACAAAACAAAATATTTTTCGTTCAGTTAATCATTCTGGAGTCCAGATTAGCCAAGCAACTTCAATGGTATCTTTAATCTCACACTAATGGTGTTAAATTTCTTGACATTTTTATAAATTGCTGGAACTAACCATCCCCCATAGGGTTTGTATCTGGAGAACGTGTCAGACAGCCGAGTAAGTTGATATTTTACCCGAAAAGCCATCTTTTGCGGAGTGTCTCATATAAATCCTGGCTTTATCCTGTTGATAAATTAAATGGTCGGCAGGGTAGTGTTCAAGATATGGAAGGAGTTCTAGTCTGAGGACTTTCCGGTACTCCAGGCTATTCATAAGATAGAAAGAAAATGTCAATTCTACGGTTCCATGATCTATAAAGGCATCCCATGCGATCAATAACATGCCTCAATTTGAAAATTCCGGGGATCTCTCTCAGCAGATACCTCCAATATCCGCACAAACTATTTGAGCTTAAAGATATCATTGAAGTTGCTTGGCTAACCTGGACTGCAGAATGTTTAGATCCTTCGTGGAATGAATGCCAAAAAGGCTTCTGAACATCGTGACGAACAAATGTGGAGCCAAATTTTTGTGTAATCTCATTATTGTTAAAGTTAAGTGCATCTATAATAGTCCAATGCTCATTTTGCACATTCTCACAGCTTTTTATCGAATTACCTTACACGCACCATTCTAGCGTCAAATCTCTTTTTATTGTCAGCGATAACAATAAGACAGATATGTTCTCTCTTTCTCGCTACACATATGGAGTACTGCACTACTGCATGGTGATGGTGCGTTTATAACTTTGCAAAGAACTGTATATATGTATGTATATAATCAATAGGTACAAATATTGTAAAAAAAAATATTTAATTAAGGCTGCATAAATTTGCAAGCATTTTGTTCCTCCTTCTTATTATCCACAATTTTTATGATATTGATTTGAAACCTTCGGCAAAATATCAGAAACTTTTCAGTTCAAATGCTACCGGACTTAGATTTTTGAAAAAGATGTTGTTTTTTTTTTTAGAAAATCAAAAACCTTTTCTCTCCCCCCTAAATACTTTTTCATGTACACACCAATTTTTATTATTTTTCATACATAGGTTTTCCAAAGATATTTGTAAATGCTACCGGAGCTGTTTTTCCAAATTTGTTAATATTTGTCATGTTACAAAAACTTTTATAACATAAAAATTGAAACCCCTGTAACTTGAATAAAATTTATTGCTATACGTTTACTTTAACATGAGAATGAAGATTGAGATAATTTTATTCAGCAGCCCAAAAACCGGATAAATCCCGTGAGTAGTTTATTTTATAAAATGCCATTTGTAAACTTCTATCTTGATAAAAAGTGAATGATTTATTCATTTTAATTCCCAAAAGCTTCTCGTAGTGACGACATGATCCAGTAGTCCAAGTAAATTCTCGGTTTTGTTTATATGTATGTAATTTTGAATAGCACTTTATAGGAATTATTGGTAAGCATTGGTAATGTGATTAGAACGAAAGTTCACTTTACTACTACATAGTCAAAATTTTAGAAACTCGGAACCGAGAGCTTTATTTTCTGGCATTCAGCCTTAACAAAGTACTCAGTACAATTTAGTAGACTAAGTACTTATAGTTACTAGTACTTTTTATATATGCGATACTTGTACTTGCACCTAAATACACATACCTTTGGTACTTGTACTTACATAAGTACTTTTTCTTTGGTACTTGTACTTGCCCAATTCTGGTCACAAACACGTGTAAAATGGTATAGAAGAAAAAAATTATTGAAACTGTTTTCTGAGATATTAAGCTCTAAATAATAAAATTTTGAATTTTAAAGTAGACAATTGTAATTTTTCCATGAGATAGTTAGTTACCTTTAAAATAAAACAAAGGATAAAAGGGATTTCTACATTCATCAATTCTATATTCCTTAAAAGTCAAATATCTTCTCAGTTGTACATTTGGGACTTACAGCTTCACCCTCTCATGCAAGAGACCCTGGTATACTGTAAAAAAATACATTTCATATTCCACAAACAGAAAACCTGATGTGATGATAAAAAACGAACTATAATTCTTCAAAAATATCTGCACATTCATGCAAAAAGTTCATATTGTTCCATTTAAAGAGAAGAAGTTACAATTAATTTTGTAGTGTGGTGTCCGATGTAACGTGTATGGCGTTTTTATAGCGCCATCTATTAAATAAATAGAGAATTGTAATTTTTACAAAAATTTTCTTTTTTCTTGTCTTGTTCAAATGCAAGTGAAACTAATAAATATTTTTAATAAATATTTCATCACTCATGCATAGGTTAAATAAAGTTTTGGAGCAGTGTGGGTCGGGGGTGCTATTTGATTTTTTTTTTATAGTTTAATAAGAAAAACTTCATTTTACCTTGGAAAAAAAATCCCGCCGCGTCATACTGGCATGAAGAGTTATATTCACTTTTTAATAAATAATAAATTTAAAAAAAGCCCACCCACACACGTCTTAGTCGGAAAGAAAATATATTGCAAACATGTGAATAAGAAGAAAAATCCTGTTATCCTCTTTTCTGTATATGAAACAGCATGATTTTTTCCGGTATGAGTTCGTTAGTTTCTTTAGTGGTTCCTCTTAGGCGGTCGATGATAACATGAAAATCACCTAAATGGAAATATTGTGTTTTTTTGTGTGTTGCTGCTGTTGTTGATGTATTGATAATTCCATCTCCAACTTATGTATATTTGCTCTAACCCAAGATATATATGTATCTACACCAACCTAATCTCCATCTCCGCGTCCTACATTTTTCACCATAGAGCAAAGGTAATAATATGAGGGAACAAAAAAAACAAAAACGGAAAAAACAAAAACGGAAAAAACCCAAAATATATGTATTTCCTGTGTGATTCTCCCTCTACCTTTTATGGCAAAGGCTATGACATTGATTGAACTTTCACGTATAGATACTACGTACACGATTGATAAATGAGAAAACTAAAATGAGATGTAATCTTGTCATTTTAAGTCCTGTCAAAGTCATGAGGATGTATAATGATATGCGTCTTACTGATGAGCGTCGTAAACAAAACATTTTTTTTTCTAGACATAATTTTGTATAATATCTGCAAGGACAGGACATTCAGTCAATTTGTGGATAAGATAGACATTGTTGGATTTACATAACATGAGCATCGGCGCAGGGTGGCAAATTTACACCCTATCTAGACTGACTGTGTCTCCATAATGACATAATAATTTGAAATTCAGTCATTTGAAGAAAATGTAGATGTGACAGCTGTGACGGTTCATTTGAAATGTCATTAGCAGTTGTACACTTTGAGTAAAGATTAGGGAAGAACTTAATAATTTAATTAAATGCTACCAAGAAAATTTGCGAGTATTTGCTGTAGTTGCAAAGCATTTAGCAGAACTAATTTTTTTTTAAGAGAAGCTATTAAATTTCATTCATTATCAACTAATGGCGGTCATTTCGATGACGGTAGATGGCACTTTTAAGGCAATTTCACTAAATGGAGTAAAATTTTGCTCCATTAAAAAATGAACCAAACTTTTCTAAATGGGGCTTTGATGGATTTCATTTGTATGATACACTGAACATTTTTGCTCCTTTTAATTAAAAATGAAGTCATTATGGAGACAAAGTCTGTCCAGGGAATTAATTTAAACTTTTTTAAATAAGTATCACAATTTTGCAATTTACATGCCTTATGGGGGGTTACCACTAAAACCTTAAAAAATACAAAAAGTTAGTACAACTTCGCTTCAAATCTGTGCATATTATCGTACTCAAAACTGCACATTGTTAGAGAAAAAGTATAGATTTAGGTAATGACGTGTCAAAAATAAAGATATCCCGGTTTTTCTATGTATATGATTAACTTTAGAGAGCTCTACAATTCATGAATTTTCCAGTGTTTGGTACATAATAACGTAATAATGATACACCAAGTAGATAAATTTGTATTTGAGTATCGAAGATCTTGAGTTGGAAGAGGAAGTGACGGAAACAAAACCTGTAAAAAAGCTTTAATTATTAATATATTTTCGTTTGAAAGTTGCTACCAAAACAATGATATTATTGCAAAGAATGTTCAATTTTTTGTTTATTTTGAAAAACTCAAATTGTTTAGTATAATGGTAAACGAAATAAAGTCAATAAAGCTAACCATGGAAACTGTCAATAATTCTTGTTTTTATGTATTTTACATACAATTTGGCGTTTTTTATATTTATTTCATCACCGGCAGATGGAGTTATGAGCCTTTTTAAGCTCTGCGAGCTGTAGCCTGCATACTCAGAGAGTATGTTGCCGATTTATATGATAAAAAGCATGTACAATGCACACGAATAGCACAGCATCTTATAACTTTGCACATACATACGTAGAGTATAGTGGGTTATTTCCGTTTTCAAATTGCATATTTTTGTGCGTTTTATGTTCCACTGAGCTTTTGAAAACAGAAATTGTGCTGCCATCTAGCCAAAATTATATAAACCGTTCTTCATAAACCCTGTCCGATTAATATTTTATCCGTGATACAAAGATTAATAGAGTTTGGCCGATTTAAGATGAACTTATTGTGTTGCAATGTTCTTCTTATTGTGTTGCTATATCATATGGAGACAAATGTCATTTCCAGCGATTTTTTTTACGTTTTCGTCTTATATTGACTGAAACACGTTTTGAATACGGTGAAATATTTAATAAAAACAATAGTTTTTTCGTGTAAGTCACTTTGGAACAAATAATAATGGGTGGGAATGCAAAAAATATTAATTAGAAAATCTATTCACTTTGATGGGAACGATTGAAATTCAGACGAATTTGTAACATTTGTCTTTTAATGACGTAAACACCCAATTGACAAATGAATTGGCCATGCCTTGTTCATCCTTGTGTACGATGTTGAAATTAGGAACAAAACAAATATTGCATCCGATGTAAAATGTAAAAAAAACAGGTACATTATGTAGATTTGTTACTGTCACATACACGGATTTTATTCTCCTATAGTTTTTTAACTCGTAGAGAATTGCAAACGCATATTTATTTCATTGAAAACGTATTCATGAACCAGCATGAGTGACAACGGAGAAAAGAAGATCTATGTGTATAGGCTGGTGCCAAAACGGATTGTGAAGGCAAAAACGGAAAAAATAATAACAAGGAAGGACCAGGTGGAAAATTTAGTTAAGGTTATAATTAAGAGAAAAAACAAAAACGAGATAAAGGGAAAGTGGTTTTTCGCGATTTTCGGGGAAATGTGACTTCCTAGCGGAAAATGTTCTTCGCGAAAGTTATAGATAATAAAAATATCTAAAACTTTTATATAAAGCATTTTTCAACATAACCTCAAATTTTTCGAGAATATGGCGGAAAACCGATTTTTCAGATTTTTTATTTTTTTTCTCGTAAAAACAATTCAAATTGCATGAAATTTTGTGAAAATCTACCTTTTTTGCATTGAATAAGGACAATATTTTTTTATTTTTTGAATCTGGGAAACATGTGTAGTTTGTGATATATTTACTATTTCTAAAAAAACAAAACAAAAAAAAGCGGAAAAAGCGATGTTTTTTTTTCGATTTAAATATTCTATCTAGGCTCATTTAAACCGTTGAAATGTCTACTTTAAAATGGCTTAGATATGTTGATGGTTTATTTTGGAAGAAACCGCTAAAAATTGAGAAAAACCAAAAAAATGACTTTTCGGATCACAAATTTAAAAAAAATTTTTTTTATGATTTAAATTTTTTTATATTATTTACGTAAATAATGGATTAAATTTTAAATGACAAAATTTACTTTAATGTAATATTAGTAAAGTTGAACCAATTTAATTGAAGGCAGAGGCGGAAATCATCCTGAAACTTAAGTTTTTCAAAGCAATGCACCTTACCGTTCTGAAAGTCGTAAGCTAGAGTTAAGACTCCCTGGCCCAGCCTGCAATTTTATTAACGTATATTTTACTATTTGTTCACTAAATAAAAAGTATAAGGATGAGTAATCTGTTTTAGGTATATTTGAATATAATAATTTGAACACATAATTATTATTTTTTATAAAAATGAAAAATTTATGAGAAGTTCTGAAATGCTAATGAATTTTACATCTATTGCGTTATGGTTGTTGTTCTTCTTCATCAATGAGATTATCGACGTCTTCGAGCTCCTCGATTTCAATATAAAGACTCTTTGCTAACTCTTCATCAATAATCTCTTCCAAATCACTTACGTCTATCCGTATGTCTATTTGAGCAGTTTTCATTACAATTATTGCATAAATTGGTACATTTTAAGCCGTGTTTTCGGCAGCCGCATCCTTGCTTTGTTTATTACAACCACTTTCATAGCTGCAGCTAAAATTGCTTAATAATTTTTTGGTAATTAAATCTGAACTGTCTGGGATAAATTTGGGCACAAGGCTACCTAGATGTTCGTTCCAGCCCCATTCCATAGCTTTTTTGTTATCAGGCGCGTTGTCCAAATAATCAAGCCAAATTTGCAATTGAAACTCGAATTTGGCTTTTGGTGAGAATACATCACGGCACTATAAAAGGGCGGGCAGATCACGTACATTCCACTTTCATAATAGATTGATCGTGTTAAGATCAAGCTCATCATGGTACCTTCCTGAAATTTTCCTGCCTTGCGTTGAAAGTCATTATTGGATGGGCTCTGGACCGCCAAGCACTTCCTATTGTTGTAAATTTTGCTGCCTCGCGTTGAGAGGTATTCTTGGCTGGGCTCTGGACCACCTAACAATGCCTATTGTTGTTGTGATTGACGCCTCGTATTGGGACACATTCTTAGCTGGTCTTTGGACCGCTAAGCACTCACCTTTTCCTCTCACTCTTCTGCCTCACGTTGAAATGTATTCTTGGCTGGTGGGCTCTAGACTGTCAGGTCTATTGTTGTTGTGATAGTCGCCTAGCATTGAGAAGTACTCTTTGCTGGGCTCTGGACAAGCATATCATCGTATTGTTATCCACTTATTATACTTTTAATATATCAGACCTGAATTTATTCTTCTATCTGCATTTGCATTATTTACCCAATCAATGTACATAATTGAATGAATTTAATAAATTCCTACAAGACGAAATTCATTTTTTATTTAAAGACCTGTTCCTTAATAGATCACTGCGCGTGAGAGCTCAAGGCAGTTGGGCACAAGCAGATGCAGTTCTTTCTATATCAGAGTTCTTCGGTCTTGGTATAGTTGACTGTAGAACCTAGTACTGATGAGTATTCGAGTTTGTGCCAATACGAAACGCCTTCTTTATTTAAGAACTATTCCAGCAAGAATTGAGAAAACCAACTAATTAGCTGAATACTTGCTATTTGCTACTCAATCCTTGAATTTGGTGGGAATTTGTGCTGTGAAGGTGGTTAGTTCAGACTTTGTATAATTTTTACATGGTGTCAAAACCCATCGAAATTGTAACTTAGAAATCTTTATCTACTACGTTTGTTGAAACCATCGAAGTTTTGGCAAGAAATGCAATTATGAGACAAAAAACAAATGATAATCGTTATCAATCGGAATAATTTGAAACAGCATCATTTCCTTATGTAAGTTTTATAGAATGTTTTTATTTCTAGACTTAATGGTGTCAGCCGAAAAAAATGCCAGATGTGAATTGCGATTTTAGCTGAGGTGATTGAACTCTTATCGAATGGACTTGCACAAATTGTAAGAGACAATCGCAACGAATTTAGTCATTATGTACAGATTGAAGTTGGATACGTCTGATATTCTGTTAGCTCTATGTATTGTTGGTCGAAAATGAAAAAGATTATTAGGTTCTGACGAGACAAAGAGTTGGGGAGATCATGCCAGAAATTCATATCATTTCAACGTCATTTTAGGCAATTTACATTATACACCTTAAACTGAAAGTATTCAGTGTATTAAAAGATCCATTATAAATATCTTGTTATTACAAAGCTTAAAAATTTTAATGATACGGTGACATTTTTTACCACTCCCTAGGGGTGACGTGACACTTAGTAATTCGGTATTGTATAGATAGAGCTTCTATTTTACTTTCATAGTCGGTTATGTTATGTTAATACAATCTCCCAAGACAATGCAGGTGAATGGGTGGCTTTGGACGTTAAGTCAAGGCTACCAGCCGAAGCTTATAACTCACTGCATGACCAACTAGCATACCTCGGCGGAGAATGTATGGTTGGTCACACGAAAACCTGCCGCTGTCACGTGCCATATACAAAAAAACAAACGTGTCTACACAACCGAGACGAAGCACACACCCGGTTCTGGCCGGACCTTTTACACCATAGATATAGTGAGGAATTGATGGATAGTTCTCATGGGCCGTTTCTCCATCCTCCCTTTGACATTCCATTCTACACGTCTCAGAGGAGCAGTTTCCTTTTTTAGCCCGAAAAAGGGCGGAACTTGAACAATTGTTTTCCCTTTATACTGTTACTGACTCCGTTAGCTGTTGCGGTATTTTCTCTGGCATTAGAAATTTGGTTATAGTAAACGGAAATAAAATCGAAATTTGACCTTTTCAACTGCTGGTTTGTAGAAATCGCCCTTTTCTTTACTCGACTTAGATTTTGTTTTAAATCCACGATATTTTCCGATTTTATTTTTTTGATCACAAGAACTGTTAGCTCTATTCAAAATCACACTAACTTTTCTTCTTCTTCTTCTTCTTCTTCTTCTTCTTCTTCTTCTTCTTCTTCTTCTTCTTCTTCTTCGTCTTCCTCTTCTTCTTCTTCTTCTTCTTCTTCTTCTTCTTCCTTTTCTTTTTCTTCTTCTTCTTCTCCTTCTTCTGCTTCTTCTTCTTCTGCTTCTTCTTCTTCTTCTTTTTTTTCCCATTAAGCCCGCCATTCTTGGTCTATCAGCCCGATGTCCGTCGTACAGTAATGTGAAACTTGACAGCATAGTGGTGCACCATGTAAGCTGCGACCATATCAAAATGACAATTTAATTGGGAGTCAATAAAGAAGTAATTTTCATCTGACCCCTTCGGAGCATAATCTCCCTACATATAATCTCTACATCTTATTTGAGATTCTGCTTAAGTTTTTTCAATCGCGCATATTTTTTATGTAGCAGGCAGTAATCATTCTAATAATGGAAATGCCATCTCTTGTCCTATTAACTCAAGCTTGATTGCCCCAAAGGCATATATAATGGTTGACTATGAGGAGGAGGGGTGTCCTTTTTAAATTTAATAACAGTTTTTCATAGCTTGTTTCTTGTTATTTAATATATGTAGATTTGAGGTTAGACTTTCTAATTACCGCCAATTTCAAGAACATTCCCTTTAAAATGATACTACTCCTCTAGCTGTGAAAGAAGTGTAGGTATGACTTCTAAATTAAATACAAAATCCAATCGTCCCATTAAATATCTAATTCTGAGGAATTTAAAAGCCCACGTGCCCCTAATTAATAACCAACGTAATGAAAAAGTCATTGAAGATTTTCAATTAGCCCACCTCTTGGCAAAAAATAGCTGCTGCCGTTAGGAAACAGTTATCACAGATCGTACGTAAGATGTTGTAGAAAAATACTGAAAATGTTTGAAAACTTGAACAAGATAAATACACGTGTGCCTACTTATGCCCATACACACAAATATATTTATGTGTACATTATTTTCCAATAAATAAAAAGTTCTTCAAACATTTTCGATATTCTCTTAAAAGTGCCTTTTTACTTATTTCGAATGTATCCCTATAAAAGAATATCCTCACTCTCAACAATTTGATTTTCTGTGACTTGTGTCCTTCCATGGTGACACATAACATTCAACGTAATATTATTCAGTTTTAGTTCATACCATACTGTAATAGAATTCTTCTTCTGTTTATTGAAAAAAAAAGAAAAGAAAAAACAACAGCAATCCGAAATTCCAATTTCACAAGTAATTTTTGTTTTTTCTTACTCATCATGGAAGTTAAAATTTTAATTTGAAAATTTCTAGCAAATAAAACAAAGAAGTTACACAGAAGACATTTTCAATTTCAACTTCATTCCTTTTTAGAATCTAATTTTTTTTGTAGGAAATGAAAAGTTTCAGAACCGTATGCCAACCCTCTGTCATCAGATATACTTAATTAAAAAAGTAAAAACGACATATTTCAACCTTTGAAAATATGGAAATGAAATTCTCTAAAACTAAACCACGAATAATTTACGAGAACAGAATTAATGCGATTAAAATTAAATAAAAAGTAAATTATTGTGACACTTTCCCCCTATACCTCCCCTAAGTGTTTTCCACACTGACACTTTGTAAGCACATTTTTATCCTCCCTTTTCACAAAAATGCCGAGCTTTTTTATGTGGCTTTTAAAAGCAGTTTTATTGCAAACTCACTTTTGTAGGTACTAACACGAAGTTCTTTAAAATGTTTCTTTTACAGTGGCAAGGAAATACAAAAAGGTTGAAATGGATTGGAAAACACGTTGGAGAAGGGGTGTGTAGCCTCCATTTAAGGAGGCAGAAAGAGCCCATCGTAGCCTCTCAGCATAATGCACCGTTTGCGCACCACGTTTACGAGGTCACGAACACCAACAGGATCTGAAATGAAAACCCAGAGTAGTCTTGAAGTACCTAAACAGGTTCGACATCAATTTTATTTTGATGTTATATTTTCATAATATTCCTGTTGTTTTCGCATGCTGAATTTAGCTGGAAATTTGCTTTTATTGTTGTGTCGTTTTTTTCTTGTTTTTTTTTCTTTTTTTTTTAACCACTTCTTACAAACCCCCCTTATTATTTTGGAATGTTTTGGATATTAAATGTGTTATTTTCGTTCCACCACCACCACCACCATCACCACCAACACTTTAAATCGCATGTTTGATGTTGCTTTTCAGTTAAAAAAACAAAAACAAAATCCTGAAGATGAAATTTTTAAAATAGAAAAAAAAAATTTTGGATTTTATTCATTGAAGGTCCGTTCGGCCTCATTCGATGAAATGCAGCTGGAAGCGCAACGAGCCTCCCAACTTCTTAAACATCAAGCATCGGCTGAAGAGCGTACTACTACTGGGTTTCTTGAAGTGCCTCAACATCATTCGCAACGTTCACGTAGTTTCGATTCTGCTGGTAGTGATGATTCTGCGGCTCTTTTGGAAGTACCTAAAAGATTTCCGAAACGTCGTTCATCAAATTCAAAAACTCCACCACCTTGCATACATTGTCAATATCTAGAGGAATATGAGCGTAAAGTTAGTGCAGAAGAGCGATATTTCATTGATGTACATGAATTGAAGTCGCTTAGCTACAGTGATTCATCATCGACCAGTGAAGATGGAGGTTGTGATGATGATGATCATGATAATGGTTATGATGAAAATGAGATTCCTCGATACGGCAATACACTTCTACCTCCAATAGCAGCACCACCATGTAATATAACTTTTACCCTATCACCAACAAATGGTGAATCTCGACCATTTCCTTATGAACCACCACCCTCATCTTTATCGTCGCCGCCACCACCACCACCGCCACCACCACCTCCACCACCGCTACCACCGCTATCACCTGTACCATCACTACTACTACCACCACTATCATCACCTCCACCAAAATTATTACATCCAATTATACCGCATAGTTCACCACCAGCTACACCAATCTATCCTACATCACCAACAATAGGACTTCCACTTACTTTTGATGAGCCGCCGCCCATGGTGAGAACAAGAAGAAGATCAATTTCACGACAAGAAGCGATTTTTGTAGAGCCTACAGGAAATTCTTTAGAAAATGTATGCGGTGAGGAAGACTTTAGGAAGGAGGAAGAAGAAGAAGTAGATCAACCAATATTTGGAAATGTTAAATTGGCTAAGCCTCAAGCTGATAATGTTCGCGATATTTATTTAACTGTGCCTGATTTGAAAAGAGATCGCGCAGCTTCTGTTGATTCGTGCTTTTCAAAATTGTCATCTAGTGGTAAAACGGAAGAATTGCAGCCTTCTGATGATCTTTTAAGTGTTCCGACTATGAATGCTACCAGGTCACGATCCGTGGATATTGTACTTCCAACCGATGAGCAAGCTCGTTATAAGGCCTTAGCACTAACTGGAGCTGGAGTTGGATACGGAGATGGGTATGTGCTATAAAATATTATTCCATTTTCATATTTTTATATTTAACAAAAAAAAAACAACAATCAAGAATTGATCCACTTTTTACATATGTCAAAAGTAAATTTAACGTTTGCTAAACGTTGGCAGCATTTATTTAAATTATGATTTAAATTTCTATAAAAAATTCGGTGTTAATGGATTCAGTCATTTGCAGAGTTACAGAGTTATATTAAATCTTGAATAGCGCCATCTGTTGTCAGATGGTTATTTTTATAGTTGTAAGAATTCTAGCAACTTCTATTCTAATTCTGTAATTATTTTAATTATTTTAGTAGGGACCCTATAGGGGTTATTGATTAAAGTTATGGTTGTTTTTAATTCGTGAAACATATTACATTATTACATGTCAGGATTCTCAACAGGTGGTATAGGAACAGCAACATTAGACAATGTCCAATAAAAAGTTTTCAAACTTATGAGGAACAAGACGATAACATTTTATGTTCACTCGGTAAATCACCGCTACATTATTGAATGCCTTTAGTTTTTTTTTATCGTTAATTTTATGGATATTGCCTTCATGCGTCTGATCTCTCGCATTTTATCTCTGTAGTAATACTGGTCATAGGTACATTGAAATTTCGAGTTGCCTTATTATCACAAACTGTACGAATCATCCTCTGTCTGTGCATGGAAATCTACAAAAGTTCAAACGCGACTTTCATTGATAAGTATGTCACACACTCTTCTCAAATTCCCTAATCTCTTACACTATTTCATTCCCTTCCTGCTGTGCTCTCAATATAGCATATCCTCTAAGCTTATCGTAATAAAATATATATAAAAATGGTTTCTCTACCGAGAGTTATCCTCTACACCTTCCCGGATTTATTAATTCTGTCGAGGATCAGGAAATATTGAAGGTCATAAATGTTAATTAACTCTGTACAAATAGATATATGTATTTTAGAAGCAATTGGGGGAGTTGTAAAATAATATTAGCCAGAAATATAGGTCTGATCTTACCGATACGAACAGGGTGTTCATTAGCTGGGTACTAATGCACAGAAAGTCATGCATGCATTGTACACGAAGTGATCAACGCCTCTCCATCACTATTTTGTAAATAAATGCCTTTTTTTCTCGTAGGCAGAGGAACGACAGAGCCCAAGCTCGAAGTCCAAGGCGGCCCATTGTGCTAACCTACCAGTAGACGCCCTCTCACAAAACCTTTCTGTCCTCAGTGAGGTAAGTTTTTCAGCTTATCCACAGGAGGGCAGTTCCAAGCATATCCAGTCTGTTCCGTACAAAAGCCGGACAAGCACACAAAAAGTGTTCGGTTGTCTTAGACTCTCCTTCCAGGAAGGACAGTCACTCAAGGCTGTCAGCAACTCCCATTTTTGTGAGATGAGCGTAAAGTGAGCTGTGGCCAGTGATATAATGCCAAACATAGTTCTGCATTGTTTCCTTTCGAGCCACAAGAGAAAGTCAGATACATTCCTATTAGGTCCATCGAGAAAAAGTTTGGATACCTGCAAGTACTTAGGCTCACTCATCTCTGCTTATTTTTCATACGAACATCTGATTTGATGACAGACCCGAGGTGGCAACGCCTACAGTGGGTTTCGGTCCTAGGAAGAGAGAACCAGAACCAGACCTAGCTCCCGCATGATTACCACGTTCCCAGGAAGTCACTGAAGGGACAACTTATCCACAGACGACCTGCAATCCCCCAGTAACTTGGATATCATCCGACGGCCACTCAGAACCATCAAGGCTATCTGACTAGCCGAGAGGATAGCAATGTCATTTCCCTTGTTTTCCATATCAGGGGCTATTTTCGCTGCAATTGCGATGGCGACGTTTTGAACCTGGAAAACAGTGGTGTGCCTTCCAAGTGAGTACTTCAGCCCAATGTCAGGTTCAAGAAAGTAAACTGTAGAAAAAATATTTTGTAAAATAGGTGCCTTGAAGAGGGGGCATTTTTTTATTCAAGGCCTGCTTGTTCAAGTATCTGACGACAACATAAACAATAAAATAAACTCAGCCATTTTCCTATCTTTTGCGATTTTCGAGAAGATCATTGACGATGTGAAAAAAAAAAAGTTATTAAAAGACAATTTCCGATATCGAATGTAACCCATAATAAAAGTCTACATTTTATCGAGTATATTTTCCGCAGGGTAACTCAAAAGCATCCTCTATAATATTTATAAAAAAAACCGATCTTGCTCTGTATCTCAAAAACAGCTGATTTTCAAGTTGATTCAAGGTCACAAAAATTGTCTTCAATTCTTTTCTATTAACTGTTTCCGAGAAAAATCCACTAAAAACCATCAAAGAGTCACCCTGCACCCTGAGAATAAAAAATAAACTAAACTGATTACTGCGATCTAATAGAACCGAAATCGATCTGGAAATTTGTTAATTCGAAATGCGAGGATAATGGAATCCTTCTGAATATTTAGAGTTATCAAATCCAGTGATCGATCCTACTACAATGTTTGGGGCCTTTCTTTGTACTGCCTTTTCTAGCTTTCATTGTGATATTAGTTTTTGGTAGTTTTAAACACTTAACAAAATTGTTGTGTACTTATCTCGATACAAATGACTTTGTGTTTTTTTATTGAGCCGAAAGTCGTCCTCTAATAGTGTTCGCTGTTCTTATTAAACCAATTTAGTCCATCTTTTGTGTCCAATCTCTGTTATTTATTTTATTTATTTATTACTAATAGGGTTTTCAAAATTAATCGTTTTTCCAAAATCCTCAAAAAATTAGGTTGTATATCAAATTACCGGTCTGCTTTCCAATGCAGGCCAATGCTGATCCTTTATAGGAAAATCTATGCAAATTTTCACTAATTCTAAATCCACTATCCAAGCTCTGTGTCACACCTATAGAAGCTGGTAGGTATATGTTTGTATATGGATTTCCCTCCATTTTTGTAAATTACTATATTTCCATTTATCAAACAGAACGGAAAAAGCAGTCGGAGCAGCGAAAATTAAGAATACTTTTGGTGTTCCTCCGGATAGTCACGTCGGACCTTTACTCTTAATTATTTACATGAGCGATTGTTCTAACTAATTCTCAGATTCTTTATCATATACTGGTACGTCAATGTTCAAATTATATCATATAATTTCACACAAAATTTATTTATTCTCAGAAGCAATTTTTCTTGTGAGTTCTATTAAGTTCAAAACAATTTTTTTTTTAAGAAGTGTCTATACACAGTAGATGGAAATTCATTAATTATGGACCAAAGATTTGGATATTGTTTCCAACTCCCAGTTTTTCGTAGAGAATCCAAATAGTCTCCATCATGAATAGGACTAATGCTACTCTGGACTTTCTAAAAAGATGGCCCGCATATTGTTAAGTGTGCCGATTGTGTTTGATTCGACAAATTTTAGAATATGATAGTCTAGTCATAAACTCCCTTTTATTTGTTGCTATTTACCTGAAAAATTACTTATATCAACGATTTAGTGTGCTAGGAACTTAAGTCCCTTCATACAGAGGTGGGCAATACTTAAGTAAAACAAGTAAAAAAGCTAGAATTGGTCTAAGACCAATTCTTATGATACCCTAGATGAATGCCCGTATTAAATTTCGTATGGTCACCGATCTATTCAAGATTGATTTTGAAGTTGTTTTTCGCATATATTTCTAGAACGGTTTGTCGCACAGGAAAAAATATTATAACCAAGTTTATAGGATTTCGTGCTCTGCAGAAGTTTTTAGTACAATAAAAATGTCTGCGACTGATCGTTTTCAAATTATACGTAAAAAACCTAAATTTTTATATGGCATCACCAAGAAGAAGTTGCCCGATTTAGTCCATTTTTGACATTTTATTTGCTAATGTAGTAAAAACATCATGTACGAAATTTCAGCTCTCTACGTCGACGCGTTCTCACGCAGTGTCCAAATGTATAGCGGAAAACGAAATTTTTATATGGCAACCCCACGAAGGAGTTGACCGATTTGTCTCATTTTCGAACTTAATTTTACTTTTGTTTTTAAAGTCCGTGTACAAAATTTCAGCTCACTAAGTATACGCGCTCTCGTGTTATCGTGCGCACGGACGGACGGATAGACGGACGGACGGACGGACATGCAAAAATCAAAATAACTTTTAATATTATGAATGGGTGTCCAATCCATGTTGCTCTACCATCATTATTTCGAGGTGTTACAAACGGAATGACAAACTTAGTATACCCCTGTCGTGTCCCCAATAAAACACTCGCGTAAACCACATAAAAAAACTTTATTCAATAAAACTACTTCGAATAATATCTAATATAACTCGAGCTTCTGATTCACACTTATAGCTCTTAACTCCTAATCGCAAAAAACACAACTGAGTAACCTGATCCACTCGCAAGTCGGGTCACCTGTTAAAATCATTACAGGCGGAAGCGACTCTGACCCAGTGACCAGTGCAATACCTTGCAATTAATCGCAAAGCATTACATCAGTCACTGCCGTCAGCTGGAGACCACAATACTGTTAGTAAACAAACAGTAAGCCCAGCTGAGCATTTCACTATGCGAAGTGAATTACTTAACCCTGGCTTAATGCTTAATTACAACAGCAGTGGATGCGACAGTTTTTTAATAAACAATTCGCAATCGCCAAGCATTTAACCGTGCGAAGTAAAATGCTTAGATACTGCAAACTGCTTAATTAGTCGTACACCTGCTGCTAGTTAAGTCATGATGTCACAACCACACCGAATTGAATATTGGGCCACGACACCCCTATAGATTTCATCTAGGGTATAAAAAGACTCAAGTACTACTTAAAGTACATTTGCGTTACTTAAGACTTATTACTCAATACTTTTAAATCCCCCTACTTAGTACTTGAACATAAGTACTTGCTTCTATTTATTTGTACTTAAGACTTAGTTTTGTACTTAAGTAACACGATTTTTACTAAGTATTTCTGAGTCTATTAAGTACCTACAAATATCTAACTCTTCGTAGAAAAGAAAACACATTCTCTAGCGCAACTCCTTTTTTGTTGAGTTTTAAAGCACGCAAAGAACTGTCAAAGCATGTGCCACGTCAAGGCAGAACCTTAGAAAAACTAATAACATACAAACAAGACTGGGGAAGTAGAACAAAAACCAGCAACGTCTCGCTCGAATATAAAATCGACGATGCCTCGACTTGATGACATAACCACTGACATGTATAATATGGACTGACTACGTTCATAGAAATACACTGCAGAAAGTGGGATCACTTCTATATTGCTGACTTTCGGTCTAAGCATCAAGTACCAACTGAGAGAGAACTGAAAACAATAACAAAATTAGTGGATTCGTCGAAATACATGATTTTAAATTAATCATGTAGGGTTATTACTGATAAAAACTGTTTTACCAAAGACAATATATTCATTAGATACGCACAAGAAATTCTAAATGTTTTATTAAAAACACTTTCCGAGATGCGGGCTCACTTTTTCAACTTCCCGCTAATGATTTTTTTTAATGTTGGCACCGACGTACGAACTCTTTTTGACACCAGCAATTGTGCCCACTTAAAATTGAAAAGTAAGCAGTCCATTTTATATAGGTCAGTGGACATAACCAAGGGTAAGCAAGCAATGCCTCGCTCCAATATAAAATCAACGATGCCTCGACCTGATGTAGTCAAGGCATCAATTTTTTCCTTATAATTGTTATGCATTATTGGAAGATAATAGGTGCTTGGGCGGACTTCTAATAGTTTTTATGAGTATAGCAATGAGCAGCGCCAAAAACTAATAAAAACTGTAAATAGTAGCCACTCGTTACTATACATATTATAGTTTTCAAAAGGTATTGATTTATTAATATCTATTATTTAAACTCGATAAACTTCATAATATTACTGCTAAGGTAAAAAGATTCTAAAAAAGTACTTCAAAAAGTACTCAGTACTTTTTATAGACTTTGTACTTAGTTACAAGTACTTGTACTTAGTACAAGTTTTTCATACATGCTGTACTTGTACTTACGCTGAAGTACTCAGGCTTGCGGTACTTGTACTTGTACTTAAGTACTTTTTCTTTGGTAATTGCGCAGCTCTGCCTTCATATTACATTTCTGATTCCGTGTCCAACTAGAGGAACTTTCTTACTCTTGACAGCTGATTTGTTTTTAACTTTTTAATTGATCTACAAATTACGCAAAAACGCAACTTTTCTCTCATCCTACTTCAAGCTCATTGGCGATGTGGCAATAATTTGTCATATCGACTCGGATGTGTTTCGCTCCTTTATCACTACATGTATGGACAATGTTCTAATGAAATATCTAGTCTGATCCATTGTAGAATGATTCCTGCACTGCACACAATATTCGCACTGCAAACCGCGCACATTCTTTTACCCTTCAAATTGTGTGAATGTGGAAGAGTCTACCATCTTCTGTCTTTCCTTCGTCATACAATCTGCGTAAATTTAAGGGCGACATACATCAGCGCCTCCGCCAGTCTCTTCTTGTTCCCTAATCCTTTCCCCTATCTCCTTCCTGTCATGCTGTGCTTGGCATCATAACCTATTCCCTGAGCTTGTCTTATGAATATATATAAAAACAAAAAATCACTCAAAAATTCGGCCACGTTTTTCATTTGACCGTCCGTTTCATCATGTCCATCATTTCGAAATGAATTTCAACTCAAATCTTCCAGAGAAATTAAAAGAAAATAATTTTTTGTCATACTACTTAAAATATCTTTCAAACTGAAATAAAAAGAGCAGCCTTTCCAAAAGTCGGCATAAGTTCGACCATACTTTTCTGTTCCAAATTATACCATACAACCCTAATCCATGGAAGTATTCAAACTTTTTTCACCTATACTTCCATAGCCATCATTTCTTCTAACAAATAAACAGACAATCAAAATGCTGAGCACAAATAACTTGTCAATTTGAATTTTGGATAAAATGTGATCTACACACACCCAGTGATTTCTCGCTCAAATCCACCTTTTAACATTATTTGTAAAAAAAAACTACAAATTGGCTTAATTCTTCTTCCTTATCTCTTGATTTTATACCCTCTTTAAAAGGAAAAAGAAACTGTAAACCCTATCAAAAGCTCCTTTTTTTTATGTAAATCCCTTTGAATGAGTTCAATAAAATCACCTTTGAAAGAAATCATGAGATTTCCGCTGGTGTTGAAGAGACTACGACCACCAACACCATCACACAAACCCACAGTGTATAGCCACGAGAATAAAGGAGATCCAATATCCGGCGTGAATTATTGATTCAAATCAAGAATAAAAGGAATTCCGCCACGACAGAACGTTAACCTCACCCTCTTCAAGCACACACTATCTACGCCATCCCATTATTCATATGAGGAGCTATATCTGACATCCAAGCACGCCCGGCTTTGTGGGGATTCTCCGGATATATCAATCACCAATAGGTGAAAACAGCACAAAGACTTCAGTCTAATACCACATCCCTGAGGTATGTAGGTAGCTAGGTTGGTTGGTTGGTAGATAGATAGGTACGTAGGTAGGTGGCTTAACGTTCGTAAGCATTACCTTTCGGAAGTTTTCAAAACTTTCTGCAAGGACGGATGAATTGAATTTCCATGTTGGTCTAATAAAATTGCATTAAGCGAATCCATTTCAGAAAAGCCGGTATTCAGTTGCGGGAACAGTTTCTGGCTTTAGACTTGTTTTTGTGTATGCGATTTGAGGTTTGTACACGCATAAGGCATAAGGCTTACCACAAAAATTTAGCTTTAACTTAGGATGCTTGTAGGCTGTTTGCAGTGTAATGTGGACGACAGTCTTCTTAGAATTATGTCAGGCAAATATTGATGTAGGATCAATAATTTATTTACAATCCTTGAAAACTAGGTCAAATTTTGATATCAGATACGAATGTCGAGGTTGAATGAATTCGATTCCTGTCTGATGTCTATGCATACCTTCAATCAATGGAGAAAGTTCCAGGCCCATGGTCATCACATCATTAGGGGAATAGGTACGTAAAACTTACCGTAATTCAATTTCTCATATCTAAGCCAGAGGATTTACTAAAACTACTACTAAACGACGTTGAGCAATTTCTTGGACAGTGAATTTGTGTATGTTTGACATCATTTCCTTTGAATCCATTAAAATGGTTAAACGTCAAAATATGGGTATTTTGTGGCATTTAGTTGTCGTTAATCTTCTTTAGGAGCTAATAAATTGAGGTTATGGCAGTTATTAAGCGACATGTGTATGATAGATAACACCTATCACAAAAGCTACTCATATAAAAACTTCACCTCTCAAATTGGAATTCTTATAGGAGTGTATTTTACTACAACGTAGTAGGCCTACCCATATAAAATGTTTTACAAAGGTATTGTAATTATACACCGTTAAATTGGTAGTGTAAATCGCTATCAAGATAATCGACAAGCAATTTTTTTTTGCAATTTTATTTATACATGGAGTCTCAGATAAAGAGAGAGAGAGAGAGAGAGAGAGAGAGAGAAGAGGACAGAGTTTGAGAGAGTGGGAGACAGGCTAATCTTTCACAAGGTGATAACTAGAGTAAAATAAAGTGAAAATTTGTTTAAAAGGGGTTTTTTCAGTCGCTGTATAAAAAGTTGTAAATAGGGTCTTTTGAACCCCACGTTATTAAAATCAAAAAAATAAAAACATTCCACGAATTTATTTGATTAGCACTTTATACTCATCACCTCATTTCGGAAGCATTTGGGAGGGGCTAGAGTTAGAGCAGATCGTAGAGAACATCAGTAATAGCCCTCTCTCCTTAAATCACAGTCTAAGAAATGTTGGAAATGAGTGAAAAAAATATTTCGAGTTTCACTGTGCTATACCCATGCTACCATGAAGCTTTCGTATATCATGTAAATTCGCCACTCTTATATACATACAAAAATTCATAAAAACTGGAAAACCTACTGTGATAAACTGCCAAGCATAATTGAAAGTTCTCGTTCTGACCGTTCAATTCAAGTGAAATTTGGATGGTGGTGTACATTTGACGAAAATGTAATCAATGCTGATATACCTCAAGGTTCAGTACTATTTCCTACTGTTTTTTTTTTTTTTGTGAATAATTTTTATCAAATATATTCTAGTTTTCGCCTTCAGTCTGATTCACAGTTTTTCAAATAGGAATCTACGTCTACATTCGAATAGTGGATTTTTGTGGAACACCGTAGATGAGAATTGCTACCCAAGATTGAATTCAACCTTATAGAAGTACTTACTTGGGACAAAGTGAATTGCGTCTAAAATCACTCAAATATAACATAACATCGTTGATGAAGTAGAGTAGACCTAGATAAGATTGAAAAATTCCCATATTTTAGCAGGATATGCTGAACTCATTGCTGTCGTTAAACAAAATCTAAAGGTATTCCGGCCCTTCCATTTAAAAGCAAAGAGAGAATAATTTTGAATATCTCGATGATCTGGATTATTGGCATTACGTCGGATGTTTTATTTTTATTTTATTTTTTATAGTTACTTCATATATATTGCTCTGACGAAATGCCTAGCTTAATTTTTTGTAAAATTCTTTCTATGCATACTTACCACACATCAATCAAATCCAGATCCAAATCTCCAACTATAAAGTGAAATTCGGCCATACCGTAAAATTTCGTGAATTTTTCCTGAGTACAACAATGCGGATGTGGATCAATCTATCATTTTCTATTTTTCTCTCCAGTATTGAGTGGCCAGTGTCTAAACAGGATGTGCATCGAACAAAATGAGACAAATTTTCTACAGTTCCAGAATTTTACTGTATTAGGGTCCCATTTGATGAATCTTTTCGCTTATCCGGAGCACACCTATAAAGTTCATAGATGGTCAATTTAGTTATGAATCAAGTTTGTTTTAGTTTCGCGGTGTTACATGTTACGAGGTAATGGCATGGCAAAATGGTTTCGGCTCGTAAGGGCTACCTATTTATGTTCACTTTATCATCAGCCTATCCGTTTTTTCGTTTCCATCAATCCCCGCTTACATTCATTGAAGTGTTAAATGTTTTTTTTTAGCTAAGGCTTGCTGCAGTACTTATAGTCCAGTCAAATAAGCCGAAAAAATGCTAAAGATAGCATTTAATTTGTTTCAGGCTGCAATTTTGAGGGTTGGTGTAGGGTGGTCCTGGGAGTATTGTCGCAAAAATGCAGCCTCGCAGGACCAAAAAAAAGGGGTGAAAGACAATAAAAACACCCCCGAACGCGTGACAATCTATTTGCCGTGCGTGCGGTTTGGAAGAGGTAAAATTTTTGAAAAAATTAAAAATGCTATATTATTCAGAATATGATTCTAAATAAAAAAGTCTATGGTGGCCAACCCCTATCTCGTAAGGGCGCGACAGCAAAACCGAAACAAGCAAAGGGTGGACACTTCGCTGTATCCACTAACATGTGTCCGATTACTTCAATTCTGCAACATTTCCGTTTAAGAGCTAGCAACCAAAAGTAGCGTGAATTTTTCAATGATGGAATGGAAAAACGAGGGGAGTGAAGAAAGTTATCGGACTATATGTTGAGCAATATTTGCGCTCATGTTTTGCTGTGGTGACGTACTTGGAACATTTTTGAATTTTTCTTAGAATTTTGGCTGGTTGTGCAAAGCGAGCCGAGATATGATGATTTTTGCTTTGAATTTTTTCTTTTTAGTTCAATATGCTTTGCGCATTCGATGGTTTTTAGGGTTTTAGCTGACTGCGATTGCGTAGGTGTGGAAGAAAATAATGTTATGTGATTGTGTACATTTGTTGTTTGTTTTTAATTGTTGTAAAGGGTAGGATATGGGTTTGCAGGCTACACAGGAAGAATGAGATATAATAAATTAATGGTATAGACTAGATGGGTGGGATCTGGGTTGGTTAGATGGTTAAAAATAGAAGCGTTACCTTATTTAAAAATTTATTACTGACAAATCATAGTTATATAAAATTTGCAGGTGCTTTCTTTTTTAAATTTAATTAAAAAATGCAATAATTGTCTCTTGCAATTTTCAAATCAAAAAATCAAATCAAATTAAAAAGGATTTGTTTAATCATATTGATTCTACTTTGTGTGGGCACTTGGTGGAGCATGCTACACATTATGTAAGGTGTTATAAATTTTAAGCAATTTAAATAATTTAAAAAAACACTTGGCAATTTATGTTCAACTTTATAAATGTATTTGTCATTTTATTAAAAAAACAAAAAATTAAAGCCGACGCGTTTCGTTCGATCAGAACATTATCAAAACTAAACGACTACTAATTATCAATTTTGATTGTGCTGGCTAGATGCTCTGAGAGCTAATTTTAACAATAACAGGGTCTAGCAGATGGCTTCTGTCATTAACTAGAAAAGTACCATTCTTCTGTTGCTTTCTGATTTCATACATTTCGTATTTGTCAATCATACAGTGAAAAGATGTAATTTTTGTATTCCAAGGATGACAAGATTTACTTGGAATTACAGTGTCAGAAAATGTTGGTTTTCTAAAAATATTGTAACATAATTTGTTATTGTTAATTTTAAGCGTCAGATCTAAGAAAATGATTTTATTATTGCCTACTTCTACAGTAAATAAAATATTTTGCTCTAATTTATTTAGAGTTTTACTCACAAAATTTTCAAGTTGTCGTTCGGTTCCCGTCCAGATGCATAGAATATCGTCTACATTTCTATTTATTTATTTATTTATTTATTTATTCAGTCTACCGATTTTAACAATCTTACAGACAGGAAATATTACATATTTACATATAAGCTATGTATAATATATTTAGGCAAGCATTAGAAACAATCATAGATCATAAATCATTATTAACATAATCATAGACATCATTATACGAGGAATCATTAATTATAGAAATTATTATAGATGCATTAGCTAACATTTTTCCCTTAGAAATATAACATAGACACATGTCAATTACAAAGTTATATCGAATATATCCTTAGAAAACATAATTAAATGTAGTTTTGAAGAATTAATTAATAGCAAAGGTTAAGGAATAATGCAGAAAATGGAAGGGAAACTAGGTGGAAGGAGAAGCACAGGACCAAGTCGAGGTGAGAATCGAACCCACGACCCCAGCGATGGTAGCCAGCGCGCTTACCAACTGAGCTACCGAGGCCAAAATAAAATATTTTTCATAATAGGAAGACCAGAATTAAAAAGCTCATTTTCTAGATTACACATTAAGAATTCTGATAGAAAAGGTGAAAGAGCGGAACCTATAGCCAAACCATCACTCTGAATGTAAAATTTCCCGTTAAATTGGATGATTTTGGTCAATGCACAGATCTATTAAACTAATCAATTGTAATGTTTTATTTTTGTCTAAGATTTCGGTTTCAATTTTTTTGTATAAAACATTTTTTTAATTTAGTTAGAGGAATCGACGGAAACAAATTAATAACATCAAATGAAATTAATTTAGTAAATCCTTAGTTTTTTTAACCAATTCTAGCGAACTTTTGATTGAAAATTTGGGTTCAAAGTGGATAAAAGTGGAGTCTATAAGCTTAACTGCAACGATTGCCAAGCTGTTTATATAGGGAAGACAAAAATATATCTTAAGAAGGGATTTTCTGAACACATAAAATCTAGTAAATCCAATAACCCGAACTCTGGCTTTGCAAAACATCTACGCGATAATAAACATTCAGATAATTTAAACGACATGGAACTGGTGCATTGCTTAAAAGGTGGAAAAATATTAGACAAGTACGAAATGTATGAAATCAGAAAGCAACAGAAGAATGGTACTTTTCTAGTTAATGACAGAAGCCATCTGCTAGACCCTGTTATTGTTAAAATTAGCTCTCAGAGCATCTAGCCAGCACAATCAAAATTGATAATTAGTAGTCGTTTAGTTTTGATAATGTTCTGATCGAACGAAACGCGTCGGCTTTAATTTTTTGTTTTTTTAATAAAATGACAAATACATTTATAAAGTTGAACATAAATTGCCAAGTGTTTTTTTAAATTATTTAAATTGCTTAAAATTTATAACACCTTACATAATGTGTAGCATGCTCCACCAAGTGCCCACACAAAGTAGAATCAATATGATTAAACAAATCCTTTTTAATTTGATTTGATTTTTTGATTTGAAAATTGCAAGAGACAATTATTGCATTTTTTAATTAAATTTAAAAAAGAAAGCACCTGCAAATTTTATATAACTATGATTTGTCAGTAATAAATTTTTAAATAAGGTAACGCTTCTATTTTTAACCATCTAACCAACCCAGATCCCACCCATCTAGTCTATACCATTAATTTATTATATCTCATTCTTCCTGTGTAGCCTGCAAACCCATATCCTACCCTTTACAACAATTAAAAACAAACAACAAATGTACACAATCACATAACATTATTTTCTTCCACACCTACGCAATCGCAGTCAGCTAAAACCCTAAAAACCATCGAATGCGCAAAGCATATTGAACTAAAAAGAAAAAATTCAAAGCAAAAATCATCATATCTCGGCTCGCTTTGCACAACCAGCCAAAATTCTAAGAAAAATTCAAAAATGTTCCAAGTACGTCACCACAGCAAAACATGAGCGCAAATATTGCTCAACATATAGTCCGATAACTTTCTTCACTCCCCTCGTTTTTCCATTCCATCATTGAAAAATTCACGCTACTTTTGGTTGCTAGCTCTTAAACGGAAATGTTGCAGAATTGAAGTAATCGGACACATGTTAGTGGATACAGCGAAGTGTCCACCCTTAGCTTCTTTCGGTTTTGCTGTCGCGCCCTTACGAGATAGGGGTTGGCCACCATAGACTTTTTTATTTAGAATCATATTCTGAATAATATAGCATTTTTAATTTTTTCAAAAATTTTACCTCTTCCAAACCGCACGCACGGCAAATAGATTGTCACGCGTTCGGGGGTGTTTTTATTGTCTTTCACCCCTTTTTTTTTGGTCCTACGAGGCTGCATTTTTGCGACAATACTCCCAGGACCACCCAACACCAACCCTCAAAATTGCAGCCTGAAACAAATTAAATGCGATCTTTAGCATTTTTTCGGCTTATTTGACTGGACTATTAGATAAATTCGTACACTAGCTTCGTCTTGACTTCCCTCATCGGATTTTTTTTAGATGTAAAACATTATTCGTAGATAACTACGTCATTACAATAACTTTTTAGTTAATAATATGTTCTCAGAAGAATACTCAAATATTGGTGGCACTGGTGGGATTCGTAAGCAGCTCTCATTTTTCTAATATAAAATAACAGGCCTTCACGCCAGGTTTTCGTAGATGTAGTTCAGGATTTATATAGTATGATCTATGTTTTATACTGGCCTTGAAGTATGTGCAGATAATTTTTTCGCATCTATACCTATAAACATATAGCTTTAGCTGAGAAAAAACCCAAAACGAATTGAATACGCCAAAAAAAACGAAAGTTTCTTCTTACTGCGGATGGAGATGCCTAGGTGAAGCAAAAACTGTGTATGATATTTTTCATGTGGCTGTTCTTAAACCAATATAATATTTTTTTCTAGTTTTATGAATGTTTATTAACTCTGAAATATATTAGCCGATGCATTTCATTTCCCCCGTACGGCTCTGAACATTTTCGATACCACAAATAAACATAAATCACGGAACTGGAAACAATTAATTCCGTCGAAAATAAAATTGATTTTTTTTTTGTTATTTACCTGAAAAAAAAAATGATTTTTTTTAGTACAGCACCAGCACCTATACGTTGCTTTCAAAGCTTTAATTAATTAATTATAATCAATAAAAACAAATATAATATATACCTATACATACATATGTATAAGAAGGTGCCTTTTTTTACATGAAAATTTATTCCTACTTTATTCCTACTTATATAAGTAAAAAAAAAAAAATATATACAAAAAAAAACAAAGTTTTCTGTCTTGAACGAAATTGTAAACGCAAGACGTCGTCGGTCGTTGGGATTTTTTATCAAAGATTTATCTGAGAAACATAATACAATTCTGTGGCGGAAAGTCCCGTTTCATTGTAGAATAGGAAAAAAAATAACACAAAAAAAAAACAAAAACCTTTTCTCAAACATAGAGAGAAAGGAGCAGGTGCATAAAAGATTTTGTTTAACTTTTGCAAATCCATTGCATGGGTGATTGTTGGAAATATGAAAAGTCCTGAGCAAAACTTTTAGATTATGTTAAGCAAAACGGGATAAAGGATAAAATAAGTTGAATGCAGTGAAGTGGAATTTTGTGGAAGAAAAACTTTTGAATTATTTAGTTATCATATCCTCATTAAATCGTTCAGACTAAGTCCCATCACAATTGGCTTGACATAATCGTATAGACCCAGGGCACTCACATTGAATTTGTGTTAGTCTCCCTCGAATTACGAAAATTTCTTTCATATATTTCCCATTAGGATATTATTGGAAGAGAGCTGGACAACTATTTCCCACCCTATTCTTATTAGAAGAGAGCTAAAGAACTATTTCCCACCCTATTTCCTATCGAAAGAGAAAATCCTAAAGCTTATGTGAAAACAAACATGGGGCTACACAGATATGTGATGATTAGAGAATGTGTGGTAATTGCTTTGTAAAAGAAGCGATTAAATTGTCATTACTCGATACCATCGCCGACTTAAAAGCATCTGTTAACAATTAACTTAATGTGGACTCTCTGGTGAGATTCTTATACTGGAAGACATTAACATACATAGAATGGGCTAAGGGATGTCTTCAGTGATTATTTGTAGATTTATTCAAAAGTACCTACAAAGTTGTCCGGATTTAATTTATGCAGCGTGTGGGATAGAAGTTTTGAATTAATGGAGAAATTATTGTTGTAAAAGAAAGGAGACGACAATCGAGACGAAATCAGCATTGATATAGGCATATTGGAGTAGGGTAGAATCGATTAGACCCACTTAATCCTTTACAAGTACCCTTACTTTTTAGCTCAGTGGTAAGAGCAGTCCTCCAGAAAAAGGAAGGTTCTCGACTTCTTCAAAACTTGAACGAGACGGTTGTTTTTTTTTTCCTTCAATTTAATTATTTATAAATTACTAGGGGTAGCCCGTCAGCGTTGTACGGCGATCATATAGATACTTAGATGATTGGGAGTTGGGTGAGGTGGTTAGAGATAAATAATATCTAAATCTGACTCGATCGATCGATTCCGTACTCTAGGGTTTCAATCTGTGTCTGGATATGTGTGTGTGTGCGTGTATGAGTGTGCGTGCATGCATTCATATATGTGAGAGAGTGTAGCTCTCTACGTCGACGCTTTCTCATGCAGTGCCCAAATATATAGTAAAACAAAAAAAATTGGTATGGCAACCCTACGAAGGAGTTGCCCGATTTGGTTCATTTTTGCACTTGTTTTGTAATTTTTATAAAAACCCCGTGTACAAAATTTGAGCTTCTACGTCGATACGTTCTCGGACTATTTACAAATATATACTGAAAAACCAAATATTTGTGTGGCAATATCAAGAAGAGGTTGCCCGATGTAGCTAATTTTTTTAATTTTTTTTTTTTATTATTGCTATGAACACATCACGTACCAAATTTCAGCTCTCTAGGTGTACTCGTTGTCAGGCAGTGTCCAAATATATACTAAAAAACGAAATATTTGTATGGCAACCCTACGTAGGAGTTGACCGATTTAAACCATTTTTGAACTTTTATTTACAATTTTTATGAAAACGCCGTGTAACAAATTTCAGTTTTCCAGGCCGAAGCGTTCTCAGGAGGTTTTCCAGCTAGACCTCGACAACTGCGCCATCTATCGTGTCCATAGCTATTGTATATTTCAAACTGGAAGTAACCAAACATACTCACAAAATTTCATTGAAATCGGTTGGGTGGTTTCGGAGATTAGCATGTACCGAACACAGTGACACGGAGTTTTTATATATTAAGACATAAAAATCATTTTGGAAAAAAAAATTTCAATTTCATCTACGCGTTTTAAGTTTTCAACAAGATTTCGTTTTAATCGAAAATAATATCGACAACCACCCTTCCAACGGGGGAAGATTGTAGAAAGAAATACGAACCAAAAACATTTTCATAAATAAAATTTAACTATATCCTATAGATCAAGGCTGTTATTCCATCATCAAATAACCGTTTTAATTTGTCCGAGAATTGTTGTCAAATTTTTAAAATCATAGCTCGAACATTTTAACGTATTAAATTCATTTATTTGGTCATCCGTATCGTACCGTTCTGTACCTCAAAAGGAAAAAAACGAAACCACTCTTGCGTCCGTCCGTTCGATTGTCTGTCACAGACGTTTTTTTTTTTTTAATGACGTGACGTGAAATTTGAAATTTGGCAGAATGTTTTTGTGACAGTTACATATTTCGACAGTTAAAAATTATGAAATATTTTTTTTTTTTAATTTTTATCAGATGGGAGTGAGTTGGGTCCCTTTAAAAATCATTTGGGGTATCGTTTGAAAGGGGTTCCTTTGTAAATACCAAAAAAAAAAAATTTCTTTTCAATTTTTTTTGTGACCAAGTTATAAGGATTTAGTCCAAAATGTACAAAAAAAAAACTGGAAACGATCGCTCCTGATCTTTTACGTTTCTAAAGCTAAATTTTTGATATTATCAGAGTCATAAACTCTCTACGAGAGATTTATTTCATTAATTGACAAGCTAGCAGACATTATGCTACCTTCTGATGACCTTTTGATTTTCGGCGATTTTAACTTGCCTTCTGTTTTGGACAGCATCTCGTCTTCTGGACTTACGCAGTCAAACGGCGTGAAGAATGAATCTAAGCTACCCTTGGACTTGGTATTCTCTACTGACTGTAGTTGCACTGATGTTAGGAAATGTCTAGCTTCTTTGATCACCGAGACGAGTCATCACCCAGAGCTTTAAGTGAAGTGAAGAAGTGGCACGGCGGCGTGGCGTTTTGCAGTTGCCGTTGTGCGATTGCTCTTACAAAATTAAATCTGAACACTCTATTTTGCCGTGTCCCACCAGGCAGCACGATGCCCCGCCACTCCCGGTGTGTCCAGAGTTTCATGTGGTTTCCTTGTTTCGAACTTCAAACTTCTTCCTGTGTTTTAAATTTAAAAACAGCTGATCTCTGCATTTTGAATGACTGTGATTGGACTGTCATATTGACAGGGTTCTTCATTTGTTATATGGTACCTTATATATTAGTGCTTTTCTAGCTGTGTTCTAATTTCTATAAGACTAGAACTTTGTATTCTTATCAGCCTTGATTTAATGACTATTTGAAGCGCATAAAGAATAGAAAAAAATAAGTCTTTGAAAAAGTTTTGTGCTTTGGGGAGTGATTAGGACTATTTAATATATTCAAGTCTTCGTTATGAGTATGCTTCGAGCTGTGAACGCGCTTACCTTGATTATTTTGACAAAATGAAACTATTCCTGTGTTTTGTGCCAAAACGATTCTGGAATTTTGTGAATTTTAACATATGGTTGATAAGGTTATCCCCATACTCTACATCTTGGGATTGTGGAAAGTAATGATCCCTCAAACGATCTTTTCGGTGATTTTTTTATAACTGCCTTTTCTAAGACTGATATAAGCCTTAGTAATTTCAACCATTTGACGAAATTTCCATCTACTTCTCTTTAGATGGGAGACAATTCTGAGGCTCATTTAAGGCTTATCGGAGTGCTTTCCTAGTGGTCCTGATAATGTTACTGGATCTGCTTTGAAAAAATGTCGTCTGTTTCTTGTCCCTATTCTGTGTTATTTATTTTATTTATCTATTCGTAGTAGTGTCTTTCCTAGTTTATGGAAACTTTCTGTTATTATTCTCTTACACAAGTAAAGAAAGAGAAACGATGTTTCTAATTATCGGACAGTCAACAATTTATCTTGTATTACAAAGCTATTTGAAAATCTAGTTTTGTGACGTTCTAACTTTGCATTAAAAGCTCTTAATAGGGTTCAGCATGGCTTTACAAAAGATAAATTTACTACACCACCCTAGAAGAATTCTTCAACTTTTGTATTCCTACCATTGACGGTGGCAAGTAGGTTGACTATATGTCTACACCGATTTCATAATGCATTTCATCAAGATCATCAATCTTCGCTTTCCTAATCTCTTCATTACGGTCATACTTGTCTGACCATATTCAGTGCGTTTCGGGGAGTTTTTTCATTGTATTTACAAACATTTTTGGCATTCCCCAAGGTAAACATCACTGTCCGCTACTATTCATTATTATATATTAATGGGTGGACTCAATTCTAATCAGTTCTGATCTATTCTAATATGATCTTTTGTGCTCTTCTTAATTTCGGTTTAGCCACTTTACTATAACCATGGAACGAAGAGAGGAGGAAAGTCAAGATTGGTGAGATTGATATACAGAATACGGTGAAATCGGTGTAGACACAGTCAACCCGCTTTCCAGCCTCAATGGGCAGGAATGCAGAAGTGGGAGAATTCTGCTAAGTTGGTAATAATAGATTTACCACTTTTGTAAAAACATGCTAGAAGAACCTTATTAAGGGAAGGTTGTTTTGTTAAGTAGAGACAAGAGGACAGGAAACTCCATCCCAATCACGCAGGCCATAGCAACCCATTGTGTTGTATCCACTCTGCACCGGGCGAAGGCCGGACACGCTCACAAAAAGTGTTCGACTGTCTCAGACTCTCCCTCCAGTCAGGACAGACACTTCCATCCTTGTTAGATGAGCGTGAAGTGAGCTGTGGCCAGTGATGATACCAACCATAGTTCTACATTATTCCCTTCCGAGCCCCGGAAGAAAGTCGGAGATATTCCCATTGGACCCATCAAGAAGAGGGAAGGTTAATTTTTTTTACATAAAATAAATACTTTTTGGAAATAGATTTTAACGTATTTTATTCTTCTATCAATGGAGAGTAAATTCCAATTCCCCAATACAAAATGGCGGCTTCAGCTCCCATCAAACAAAACCGTGCATGGTGTGTTTTGGTCTGCGCGGGGCAATCCTCCACAGCTCTGCCAGTTCATCCGAAACAAATAGGATTGAAAATTATTAAACTTGATAAAATTACCGGTTTTCGTTTTCAAAAAAAAAACCACTGAATAACGAAATGCCAGCCGTTTAAAAAAAAAACATTATTTTTTGTCCTGTTTGTGCTTTTGTTTTTTTTTTCAACAGCAAAACTATTTCTAAGTCAATTTTTGACCAAAATCGCTTCGCCAATTGAATTGTCTTTCTGCGCAGAGATTCATGTGACTCAGTTCATCCGATAAAGCTGTAAAGCGCCCCGCCCGCTGAAAAATGTTGTTCCCATAAAACTCATAATAAAGTTTAATATTATAAAAAATCTTTGACAACTTACTTCAGCCTTCCAGCACCAAAAAAAGGCCCTTCTTCCTCCAAGAACTGATTGTGCTGAGTCTGAAGGTTAGCGATTTCCCGACATTTATGAGGGTACCTCAGGTAGCAAGAAAGAGTCTCCCCAGAAAGCGTGTTCCGAGCGCCTCAACTACCTGTTTTCTAGCCGGCAGACGATTCCGCTCTCAACAGACTGTGAATTCTAAAGTACTTTACATATGAAAATATCTTTTTACCCACGTGTTCTAAACACTTTTATGGTCAAAATTATATTAAGAAAAACGGAATTTTTCATCGTCATGGTAAGCTTCCTTTAAGGGCTTACAATACAAAGTTAGAATGTCAAAAACAAAAAGCTTCAAATAGCTTCAAATAGCTTGGCAATTCAAGATAAATTGGTGACGTTTCACGATTTGTGTTCCACTAATCTTCTAGAAAAAACTGTCCGCTGTATTTTGATTATTCTGATTAGACTTGACAAAACTAAAAATTTGGGAGTCATTTTAACTTTGTTTCTTTTCGAGGATCATATTGACTCCATCATGATAAGGATAACGCTATTTCAGGTTTTGTTAGAAGAAGATGTTGTGAGGAATTCGACGATCCTTATGTCGCCAAATTTCTCTACTATGTCTTTGTCAGACCTGTCTTGGAGCATGCTTCTTCTGTCTGTGCTCCTTTTTACACGGTACATATTACAAGGATTGAGACCGTTCAACGAAAGTTCCTTATGTTTGCTCTTTGTAAACTTCCTTGGATCGATTCCATTATTCTGCCTCCATACTCGCAAAGGCTTAATCTGCTTTCTTTAGACACCCTTCGCTTTGTAGATATCGTACAGTACAGGGGCCGGATTCTATAACCACGGAGAATTTGGGAATTTAGGAGATGAAAATATTCGTTTTCTCCTATTAAACTCCCCAATTCTTTATTCCCAATTCACGAATATTGGTTTGGGAATTGGGGAAAACGATGGAGAATTAGAAAAAACGTGAGAGAAATTAGAAAAGAATGATTGCAATTCCGATCGGCTAGAGCGCTGTTTTCAGTAAATTCCAAACAATTCCACATTTTACGGGTGACAGTTTGAGATTTAATTATTATTTTTTAATTTTATGTTATTAAAACTGTTGTGAATAATAAATATGCGGAAACAAAATTATATTATACTTTTAAACTTTTATAATTAATTGAGAGTTTGAGAAGTGGAGTAGAGAATTCAAAAATTCTCAAATCAAATTCGCCGAGTTACAGAATTCCAAGTGCAGAATTAAATGTAAAAACAACTCTCATTTCCCAAATTTCACAATTCTCCGTGTTACAGAATCTGCCCCCAAGTCGTTATCAAATCCTCTCAACTTCCGGCGGCTTTTAGTTCTCGCTCTCTTAGCGTTATTTTTTTTTTTTTTGCTTTTCCAAGTTTCTCATCACAGCATTAAAAATCAAGTTTTTATGAATTTTTGACTGTTATATTTATTTTATACTAAATTATATTTATGTACATTTTTATTAGTTATTATTGTTATTTCTAAGAATAATCTTGTGAAGTATCGTATTCGCAACAGAGGACAAAAGCAGCCCGAACATTCAGCAGAAAGAAGTTAGAGGCTCATAACGAACCTATTTACTGGGCACTGCTCACTTAGTTATGATATTAAAAAGATGAATAAGGCCGATGATGATACCTATCGCTTCTGTATGGAAGACGATGTAACCACTGAACATGTCCTCTGTGAATGTGAAGCTCTGTGCCGTATAAGGCTAAGACATCTAGGAAAGGCATTTCCACTGCGCAGAATATCTCGAAAAATGGTCTGCAAGAACATTATAGGCTTTATAAAAGACGTTAAGTTCGAATGGACATGCCATAGGGGTAATGTCAAAAAAACAAATCTTATAGGTCGTGGTGATTAGGTTAAAGGTGGGAACTCTGCCCGCATCCTCCACACTAATAAATTTTAATAATAATAATAATATTTATTAGAATTATTTTAAGGTTATGTAGTAATCAGTCTTTGGTGAACTCGAGGTGAATAAACAGAGAGTTTTGCTATGAAATAAATTCATAGCCAATTTGGTCAATATGAAATTGACCGAGTGTGCTGCAATATCATCTGCAACTCGAGAATTGAATGAAAAGAAAAACAACTCTTTTTACATCGAAAAATATTTTGCAAAGAAATTTTTAATTTTCAAAGATTTTTCAATGTAAAAAGAGTTTTTTTTTCTTTCAATTCTCGAACTGCGGTTTTAGCACCAAACTCGATCAATTTCAAATTGAATAGATTCGCTATGAATTTATTTCATAGGAAAACTCTCTATGAAATGCTAATCCGGCATAGAGCTAATCTTGCTAAGTCATTCAAGTAAATACGTACAGTATTTCGTCTAAAATAAATTAACACTGAAAAATTATTTTATGAGTTCAGCTTTGATGTTCGCTTTGGCATATACGGCAGGCAGAAAACAAGCTGTACTACTGATGAGTATACAGTTCCTGCCGATACGAAACGCCCTCTTTTGCAAAGAAATTTTTTTCAAAAATTTTTCGATATAAAAAGAGTTTTTTTTCTCAATTAAATAAGCAGAGTTCCGGAAAAAAAAATTAGGTCGAAATAAGCGTTCAGATGAAATCGATACGATAACCGTGGGTAACTATGTAGGATAGTTCAAATTCAATATTTATTGACAGGATATAAATAAAAAAAATAAATAAAAAATAAAAAAATGAAAATTCATGCACATTTGCACGGAACAAACTATATATGATTTACATAATACATGATTGTTGCCTACACTCTTCTCTACTCATATATACAAATTCACCATCCACCAAGGCTTTTACGTAAATATAATTTTCTGTTATTCATTCATGATTAATCAGAATGCATTCATTCATTCATTCATGCATTCCGCACATGCCAAATATTTTACATAATAAATAGGTACTCATCAAAATATAATTCTGTTGACCATACTCTCCAACTTCTAGCTCGATTTTGATGACTCTTGACCTATGGAAATGCTCACCACGAGCTTTTACGTACGAGAGATTCACATAATTAGACTACTGTCTTCTGCAAGTGAGATGGAAAAAATTAAATATTTTTACAATTCAGTGTACCATGAAATGGATAAAGACTAATACAGAATTTCAATTCCAACATGCTATCTAGATTCTAGCCGAAAAAGAGGCTTTGTTTTATTTTTTATTTATTTTTTTTTTTTTTGTTTTTTATCATTATGTCACGCTAAAAAGATCATTCTCATCATCAACAGAAATTTATTTGTTTTGACAATTTTCAACAGATCATAGTTAGGCCCGGTCTGTGTAAATGTTTGTCTACTCGACCATGTGAATAAAATTTAAAAAAAAAATACTCTTTTTTTTTTTATCTATGTTTACCACCGTAACATTTATTCGTTCCCCCGCATTTAATTTCCATAATAGATAGAATATGATGACGGTCTAGCTATAGTAGAGCATTCCGAGTTGATTCTGTCTAACAAAGCTTTCACATAATGTATAAAGATACTCGGTTCTTTGGTCTTCTAGATACATATGTAGATACTAACTAGTCATGTAGATGACACTTATTTTTGGTTTTTTTTTTTTCCTCTCTACTCTAGTCACTTGGCTTAGCTCTAGTTTGTCTACGTTGTGTTTTAGAGGAGGAACGACAAGACAACAGCACGACAGAGTCCAACAAAATTTTATACGCTTGGCGCTTGGCTGAATTTAGTGCCACGTATATAAACTGAAAATTATCTCTCATCGTGTCGCGACTATTGCATATATGTAAATCCCCAGGGAGTATAAGATAAAATCCGCAAGTAACACTTATCTCAACAAGAAAAGCACACGAGGAGAAGGAAAAAAAACAGAGTAAAAACATCTTCGTCTTAGTCTATTTGCTGCTGTAGCACGAGAATTTTTCAGTGTCAAAGCTTTTGATGTGGACAACAATGTCGCACTGTTCCGCGTTAAGTTTTCAAGATTCTATGGAGGCAAAATTTATGATTTTCTACTTTTTTTTTTTTTTGAGTTTTTTTTTTTAGTATTTTTAGTATTAAACTGCAGTTTAGTTCTTAACTTAGATTTTTCCCGTAAAACAAAAAATAATATATAAAAATTAATTAAAAAAAAAAACATGTCAAAAATTTGTGATCTTATTTTACCGCGTGCATCAATACCAAAATAGACGGAATACAGTGCAAAAAAAAACAAATAAATTAAAAATTAAGTGCCAAGTGAGTGACAATACCAAATTCATGTTGCGAATTATTTATAAAAGTGATGAGAATAGTTGAAATGTGATAAAGGTTAAAAAAATATGTAAAATAATTACACAAAAAATAATTAACTGTCCACACGAAAACCATTCATTGAAATCAAAAAATTTTGAAAGAATACAAATTGTGTGTGTGTGTGTGTGTGTTGAGAAAAAGTTGCATTTTGGTGAAGTGAATGAAATGATGATGCACTTCCATAGATGAGATTATGCTGCATGGAAAAATGCATGTGCACTTTACAGTAAGTTATAAAAGCGTTTTAGAACAGCTATAAAAGGAGCATGTCATGTTCTGTGTCTGATAACGAATTTTATTCTTTTCTATGTTACCCCTAACAATCTCACACCACCCATCATAATAAGAGTTGGAAATGAAAGTAACCAAATGGGGTTGGTTTCTATGGTCGATTTTATATACAATACATATATAGGTATATAGTTCTTCCTTCCTCTTAGTGTATGCTGCGGCTGCTGGAAATCGTTCCAGTTTAAGTCAGAACTGATGTTCTTTTCGTGTTAAACATAAATTATCCCTTAAACGGTGAATGCATTTATGAAGATATGAAAAACATTGAAAAGGATTTTCCTTCCACTTTACAGGATATAGAGAGCTTTGTTAGGAGTTTGGGGGTGGTATTTTAATTTTAATTTTTTTTTTTTTTTTTATTTATTAAAGTAAGATTCATGAATCTTAATTTTTTTTTTATTGAATGGGCTGGTTATGAATGGCGCCTTCACAGACATACAACTTAGACTGTGTTCTTTTTTTATGGTATTCGTAATGCGCTTTCAATTAAATTTAGTACTTTCCTTACATTTACTTTTTACGATTTAAGTAAAATCTGAAATAAATTGCACGTTCTGCAGAGGATTGAAATTTTGTCTTCGTAGAAAATATTCGTAGTGCCAAAACTACTGGTAACTATCTTACATTCTACCGTAACCTTCCTACATTTTTGGGTTATCAACTGTTAAAAAAAAAACAAAAACAATTTTTGTTCTGTGAAATTTCGATATCTCCAAGTGTGAACATTCCAAGGATTCTTCTGTCAAAGGGTACGTGCACAACGAGGCAAGCTGAGGCTATATCAAGAGTTAAAGAAATAAAATGATTGTACCTACCCTGTACTATGAAAGTGTTCATAATAACGCTGTGGCAACGCGTGATGTGGCGAAACACCTCGACGTATATATATATTCTTATAGGTTTTTTCTTTGATATAATTGAAGATTTCTTCATTTGGAACTTACCATACCCCTGGAAAGTATGTTACGGTCTTCCAGGCGGAGTTCAAGGCCGTTCTTGAAGCGGGAAGGAGCTTCCTTGGCTCAAACACTAAAAAATAAAGAGATTGCTCGGACAGCCAAGCGACTGTCAAGGCCTTGTGAAAGCCCTTCACATCTTCAAACTTAGTACTGGAGTGTAAGACCGTCCTTAATTCCCTCTCTCAGTGTAACAGGGTACTCGTTCTTTGGGTGCCTGGTCACAGTGATGTTGACGGAAACGAAAAAGCCTTAGAGGCACCATTCTCCACAATGTGGATCACACTGGGACATCTTGTCTCTACAATTGCGACTTGGGCTGATTGCCAATACAGTTGTCTTTGGTTAGATGACCCTTCGGGTAGAACAACAAAGGAACTGTGTGTTCTCTCTGGGGTCACCTACATAGGTTAGGACTTGTTGATAATGCGATATGTAGAGGATGTTGAGAGAATTCGGAAAGGTGACTCACTTTCTTTGTCAGTACCCGGCTCTCTTTGGAAAACGTTATAGATTCCTTGGCTCATACCTCATGGATGAATTGCATGAGGCCGGTAGGGACGGTTGGGAGCCAATTTTATGGTTTATAAGAGCGTTGGTTGGGACCTATGATCATTGCTCATGGGTCTGGAGGGTGAACAATGGACCTTGTTGTGGCCTACATGCTAGGGTCAAACTCTCTTCAATCCATCCATCTATACTCATTCTCATTTACTGAAAGAATCTATGAGGATCACATACTGATACTGATGTGTATGTATATGTGAATGATGGAATTCCCCAAATTCTAATCGCTTGTTATTTATGGGGTCATAAGCAAAACTGCGGAAAGTACACTTATTTCAAAAATGCCATATAGTTGCACCACTTGACAAACACAAAATTTCTTCTTCAGCATCCGATGACATAATTTATGCTCTAACTTCGCGATTTACCAAGAAATTGATCGCCTTGAACACTACACCTCACCTCATCTCGCCTCGCCATGGTGTGCACGTATCCTATGAGAGTGTTCATACCAAGGCTGTAACAGCGCGCGATGTATCTTCATCTTGCCTGCGTTATATTCTTGATATACAGAAAAATCGAACTTTTCGACCCAGCGATCAGAGAGGTCTCATCAGTTTGGTTATCTCTGATCGCCTACCATAGAAGTTCGATTATAGGGTCACCTTCTCGAGCATCTTTGGTAGGCAATCAGAGATAACCATACTGACGAGACCTCTTTGATCGCTGGGTCGAAAAGTTCGATATTTTCTGCATTCTCAATGCATTTTAGAAATTCATTGAAATTATTTTCAATTAATTTCAGTCTGCTGTAGACGAGAAATAATCCACCTATATTCTTGATATAGCCACATGTTTCCTTTTGTGTGGAGGTAATGAAAGTTAGAGACGAAGTTGGTACTGGGACAAACGCAAATTGTGGTTTCTCTTGTATTTAAGCTGTGAGGGACCATTGCATCGTTCTATATATAATTTTCTCTTAGTCTAGTGCTGTTTCACGTCACTTACTTCCTTACAAGTATATTTTAGGGATAGTTGAGGACAGACTGAATTACAGAATATTGCTGGTATTGAGTGGTCTTAAGAATAGTTTGTACAACTAATACAATAATTCGAAATTTGTTTAATGATTAACTGGAATATGTTTTATGAAACTTCAGGCAATTGGAGCTGCTTGCTGCTGAAAGGTCATTGCTTATTGGAAGGTCCTAATTTGCGCTTACTTTGTATAAGTTACAGTTTTCTTTTATGTACAGCTGTCCTAAGCATAGTTTAAATTCTGTCAAAACTGCCACGATTGACCGAATTTGCAGAAAATTTGTTTTTGTAACCAATTTTCGGTCGTTCAAATGTAATGTAACGATTTGTTCTTTTTACTTTTTATACTTAATATTCAAATCTGATACCCTTCACCACCCTCCATACTTCATTTACAAGAATAATGTTTAGATTGGGATATAATCTACCAAAAAAAAACCTTGATACATCCATGGACAACGCCAGACTCCATATTATTGCGCTCATCTCTCTAGCTAGAAAACTTGTGACATTGAATGAACTTATTGCAATTATTGACGTTATATTTTTTTTTTGTTTTCAGTAAATAATTTTTTTTTTTTTATCCCAACAAATTTGTTTGTTTAAGATGTCTACTCTTTGGGATACTCGGATACTGTAAACCGGATTTTTTTTTATTCATTATTTCATCACACAAGTTATTGATTTAGGGCAGCAAGCTCCAAGGCTTGGTTTGACTCATGAACAAGTTTCAAATAGCGAAATTGAGTGATTTGAAAAAGCAAACGAAAATAGATAAATGGCAAGAAATAAAAAAAAAATGAGAAAAATATTTAAAAAAAATTGGAAAGAGTTAATCAGATTAATTCGAATGAATTAAAATCATAGGCTTACATTGAGATGAAAAAGGAGAGAGAAAAACGAAGTGTTTCGTTTAGCTGAAACCTTTTACTCATCAGTACGGCTTGGTTTCTGCTTGCCGTAGACCCTTGAAAAAAGATCAAACTATTTTCATCTCATATAAACTCAGAATAAATTCTCTGTATGAATTATATGTATGACCAACTTTCCATATTACACCCAAGGAAGAAAAGCAAAATAACTATGTTTTATTACCGGGTAAACTTTTTTCACTTTTCCTGTTGTACCGGAGAGTCCTAAAAAGTACCCATCTTGAACAAATAAAAAGTTTATCCGGTAATAAATCATAGTTATCCTGCCAGCAAATATGGTCAGCAATCAGTTAATACTCGTAGGCATACCAACCCAATGCAGAAAAATTCCATTAAAAGTAGTTTCTGTAACAAATAGTTAGTGATATTCAATTTCAAAGAAAAGATGTAAAAATTTTTATCATATTCGTTCTTCTTCGGGGAATGATTGAAACAGAAAGGAAACAGACAATACAATACCCTGCCAAGAAAATGTTGCTAAGATTGAGTATTTATCGGGATGTGAAGTTGACAATAGATCAAATATTTATGTTAACATTTTGACTATCTATACAAATGTGACAAGTGGTTAAAGAATGTCTGAGCGACTTTAGTATGTTCAGAAGCTCTAAAAGATCCACGAATGATGTAGGTGAACTTACAGCACAATTTCACAATGTTATATTTGATTGTTGTGTTGTATTGTGTTCCATTGACTTGTATCAGGAATAGCTCTTCGTGTCCTCCTTGATACAATGCTGAGCTTAAACGCTTGTGCAAGTTAATAAATTAGGCTTGACGAAAGTTTCACAGCTCTTAATCTAATGATGTCTTAAAACACAATTTTTGTTTGAGGAGCGAATTTCGTAATGCTCTTTTGCATGCCTATGATACGTACTTGTTTAAGATGAGAAATGTAATCAGATCAGATTGTAAACAATTTTGGGGTTCTGTAAATACTAAAAAGCAATCCAATAATTTTCCTCATGTGTTAGTATTTAAGGATAATTCTTGATTTCTAATTTTTTTGCTGATTACTTTAGTGAATCATTTTTAGCTAACTAATCTAATGACACTTCAAATAGATTTTGCTTATTTTAATTACTTAACAACACTCAATAAAGCTGATATCCCTTTCTTCACTATTGATCTCTGAAATCTATTGAGAACTCCATGTCCAAGTTAAACCGTTGTTATTCTGCTAGGCCCGATGGGTTACCTTCTATTGTTCTAAATAACTGCAGTGGAACACTTTCTTAGCCGTTAACATTTTTTTTTAATCTATCACTTCGGGCTCGGTAAATTTCCTGTTATGGAAATGGTAAAAGCGAGCTTGGTACCAACTATCTTATTGTTAAATTGTTTTGTATTCCCAAACTGTTTGAAAAGTCTTTATATCTCAATTCTTATATTTTCATTGTAGTGAAGCTGTTAATCCTCATCAGCATAGTTTTATGAAGGGAAGGTCAACAACAACAAATCTGTCTAGTTTATATCTACTTGTATCGAATCGTTTGAGCGTGGTTGGGAAATTCATTGTATTTATACAGACTTTAGCAAGGCTCTTGACAAGCTTTCTCACTCTCTTTTGTTATTTAAACTGACATCCTTAGGTTTTCCAATTTTGTTGTTGAATTGGTTATCATCTTATGTTAATGATTGAAAACTTTGGATACAGTTCCTTTCTGCTCTTCTGCTCTGCCTAAAGAAATGACAGCTTACTCCGGTGTTCCACAGAGTAGCCAAGTAGGGCCCATACTCTTCATATTATTCATAAATGCTGTTTTCTATATAGTTAACAAATTTTTTTGCTAATATACGCAGAAGATTTGAAACTATATAAATGTTTCAATTCTCATTGCTATTGTCTCAAATTGTAGGACGACATGGACAGACGTGTTAAATGGTGTACAAAGAGATCTTTCTTTTGATAAATATACCGTACCGTTTTCTCTCGTAAGTGAGTCCCTTCCAACTATGTCAATGCTATGAATGGGTTGTTACTTTCGAAAATATCTGAGGTATTGTGTGACTCCAAACTCACCTTTAACTGCCACATAGATCACATCGTTAATAGGGCGAACTCAACGTTAGGTTTTGTAAAGTTCTAGGCAAAACAACTAGGTGATGCATTACTACATTACCTACTAAATCTCTTTTTACCACTCTTGTTAGATCCATTTTGGAATATGCCAGTTCTGTCTGATCTCCCTCTTATAAAAATCACTCTGATCGTAATGAGAGCGTGCTGAGGAGATTCATACTTTTTCCGCTCTCCAGTGGAATAATAGACTTCATCGTTCTCCTAATAATGAAAGATTAAATTTGATATACCTTCCTACTCTAGAAAATATGTGATATAAGCTTTGTATTTCAACTTTTGAAGGGTGACATTGACATGCCTTCGATGCTTGAGAAAATTAATTTCAATTCACGAACTCGACACTTGCGATCTAATGATTTCATCTATTTGTGTTCCCATCGCATCAACTATGGACACTTTGAGCCCATGGCTAGAATGTACTGTAGCGTTTATTTGAGATTGTAATTAAGGATTATTGTAGCTAGCATTTTTATCGAAAAATAAATAAATATATAAATGAATCCCTTAAAAATTTTCTGATGTCTTTCAATTTAATGATATTTTCTCTTGCTCTGGTATTAAACAAAACAAAAAACACACTCTAAACGGGTATAAAAAATGTTTAGTAAAAATTATATATTAAAAAAGAAAACACTTCAATTCTTCAAAATAACATCAAAGCAATAGGAATTCAAAATTCAAAATTTTCTACAATTTGTTTTCACCCTTTCCAACCGCCATTGTTCTTGGAAAGCTTTTTATTATTTGTACATATGTTTTCGAATTACAAAGCTGTAAATATGATAATTGCACTCAAAAACTGGTAAAAATAGGTGGGAAGAGCGAATTATTACGCAGGACAAATATGTCCCAACCGGTTTCTTATGTGGGACATATATGTCCCATGAGGGCGGTACATACTCATAAACCATGACTAGCCTCTCATTCGTACATTGTGTAAAATAAGTGATTAGAATTTTTGGAAAAATTTTATAAAACATTTCCAATGCGGTTTGTGAATTTATCAATCTTTCACCTAGTGTACAACGTGGTTTAGATGAAATACTTAGCTTTCTTCGGCGTAAATATACAATCAAATGATCCTAGTTCAAACCAAATACAACTAATTAAATGTTCAGCTTCAGATACACAAACTCTAAAGGTTGATCAGAACAATCTGTAGAATTAGTTAGCGCAACATTCTTCTTCTTCTGTGTTATCCTCCCAATATTCGTTATCAGTTGGAAGATATTCAGATCTAGATTCACATGATCGCTATCCTCAGTCAACATTCCTTCAATTTCAGTATCCATCGGTCGAGGTTTCGGCTTCTTCCTATAGCAAAGCACTCCTAAAAGAAATTACAAAAAAAAAAAAAAATTTATTATTTAATTCTGCTGGGATACTTTGATCCCATTAAATACACCTGTTGGGACAATAACGACCCATATAATGGAAAACAAAACAAAAATGTGTTAGAATTTTTGTTCAATAAGTTGATGAAACAATAAATATATACCTTTTCCATCAAATCAATTACGAAAACACTACTAGAAAGATAAAAAATACTACACTCTTTTATACTCCACCAAAACATGCTCTAACAAACTTCACAATTGCACAAAATGAATATGCTGAATGACAGCTACAATCACAAATTCCGTTACTTGAGAGTATAAAGACCGAAACGGGATAACAAAATTCCATTAAGGGTGTCTTTAGAGCTCATGTAAAGCTCTTGAAATTTTGCTGGGCCCTATGCGTCCCATCAGGCACGAAATAGTTAAATTTTGGACGCCCAACCGCAGGCAAATTGAAAATGTCAATTTTTACAATCTTCCATAATTAAATTTATTTTTTATTAAATTCTTTATTTTAGTTTTTTTTTAATACGTCATCAACGGCAGTTTTTTACATCGAATTACAAATGTCAGCAGCCTTATAAAGCATTTTACCCCATCTAAATCCAACGGCGAAAAATACTAATAAATGCCCAAAGGTAGGCAATATTCTTTTGTGAATAAACAAACGAAGAAGGAATTGCACAGAAAATGTGAAAGGTTAAAAATAAATTCCAACAAAAATTCCAAAGAAATATTTTTTTTTTACCCATTGTCACTAAAGAATGCCTCTAAGACATTATTTTCTAAAAATCCTATATTATAGCACCTTTCTTTTTTCATAATAATCTTGCACCCCCCCCCCCTACCAGCCCTTTCCCAAATCATTCAATTCAGTAATGCCAAGTTCAATAAATCGCAAAAATAAATAAATAGAAGAATTCAATTCTGCAAATAAATCATCAATGGCCAATGGCTTTGCCAACTGACGTATAAATATATTACCAATCAGCACCTTGTAAATTCCCATTTCAGCAAATTGCAAACCCTTCAGGAGAATTTATTGCTACATAGATTGCTACCCAATGATTTTCATCTCTCCCCCTGACCCGACTCAACTTTTCACCAACCATCACTAGACCTTTTCCAGATTGAAGTTTATACAGTTTTTTGTGTGTTGTTTTGTGAGTGCAAAATAAAAGCGAGAAATAAATATTTCAAACTGTTGAATATTTTGTTGCAACCCTCACCCCCAAATATGGGGGCGAGTTACATTCATTCAGATTCATAAACTGAAAAATTTTAAATTTGACTGTTAACTATTCTTGATTTTATGCTTTTTTATGCCTGCTCTTATAGATTTCAATTATGTTTCTCATAAGGCTCTTTATACGGCTACGACACAACCGGTGTTAATAACTAGAGTGAATTGCCTCAAGATCCTTGAATATCTAAAAAAAAAAAATCCTAAGCTAGAGATTCTTGCAGTCCTGAAGTCCTCTGAAACAAAAGACAACGATGGAAAGTTTTTCAATTGAATACTAACGGTTATGTGTGAGGGTGGGTGTAGCAATTGAAAAAAATTTATTAAATTTTTTTATTGTTCGTATTGTCTCGATGGTGTAGGATGAAAAGCTAGACCCACTTTCAGTGTTGTGTTACCCCATGGAATTTTCTGTTGGAGCAAAGAAGATAAGTCTAATACCGAAGTGACCCATTTTATAGTCTAGGGGAATCTAAACTCTCTCGAATTTGTTAAGGGGAAACAAATGCAAAGGAAACTCTCAGAACAAACCAGACATAAAGTTTACGTTTAATTGAAAGTTAATCCGCAATTGCAGATCTGTTTGTTATAGGAAAAAGTTTTTTTTTTTTTAAACTGTATCGCAAGGAGTTGTTTCGGAAAGTTCCAATGTAATTTGATATGCACGATAGACTCTTTGTAGTGTATTGAAGTTTTATGGATGTAGCAGTGTCGAACTAGGCCCGTTAGAGGTACGGGCGGCAACACCAAAAAAAGTCGAAACACGATTATCCGTGATTCGATTAATCGGAAACTCTATTATCCGGGATGAATAATATTTCCGACGATATTTTTATTTCTCTCCATTATCCGGGAAAGGCTCTATTATCCCGAATAAAAAACCCGGTATAATCGAGAAATGAGAAGAGTTGGTATGCTTTGTCTTGAATTGATCGTCTTCATGTGCAGAAGGCATTCATAATTCCAACACTTATTATCAGATGTAAATAATTTATATACTGTTGAAATTCCAACTGTGTTTACTTTCAAATGAATCCTTATATATATACTGCGTTGCAAAATTATAGACGCATTATGCAATAATGCAATAGTGCAGTAGTCCATCTCTGAAGCAAGAAAGACAGAACACATCTGTCTTCTTGTTATCGCTGGCATCAAAAAGAGATTTGCCGTTAGAATGGTACGTGTGAATTATGTAATTCGATAAAAAGCTGTGAAAATGTACAGAATGAGCATTGGACAATTATAGATACACTTAAATTAAATTAATTTAATTTAACAATAATGACATTGCACAAAAATAAATAAATAATTTTTATTATCTAATAGTCTGTAGCACCACCTTTGTTCGCCACGATGTCCAAAAACCTTCTTGGCATTGATTCCACAAAGTACCTAAACATTTTGGAATCAAGATGAGCTAAGTAGCTTCAACGATATCTTTAAGTTCCCTGATGGTGCTAAATTCCTTGGCATCTTTATAAACTGTTCGAACTAACCATCTTCCATAGGGTTTACATCAGGAGAACGGATCGGCTAGCTGAGAAGGTTGATATCGTGTCCCAAGAACGAGCTTTTATGGAGTTTCTTATATTGATAGTAGCGGTATCTTGTTGATAAATTAAATGATCGACAGGATAATGTGCAAGATAGGCAGGAGTCTTTGTCTGAGGACTTCTCGGTACTCTAGGCTATTCATACGATAGGAAGAAAAGGTCAATTCTACGGTTCCATGACCTTTAATGGCGTCCCATGCGATCAATAACACACCTCCAAAATTTCATATTGGAAAATACTTGGGCTCTTTCCGCAGATCCTTCCAGAATCTGCACAGATCATCTGGGCCATTAAGACTAGTTTTTTTTTTGTCAACAGAATAAATTATTTAAATCCGAAATTATGGCTAGCCTAATAGTCCAGATGGTTTGTGCATGCACATACTGGAGGGATCTGTGGATCTGTGGAAAGATCCCCGGAATTTTCAAATATGAAATTTTTGAGTCGTAAGGGATGCCGTTAGATGTGATGGAACCTTAGAATTGATCTTTTCATATAATTCGATAGTCAAAGATTATGAAATAAATTTTTTTGTTTTAATTTTTATTAGGGGATGAGTTGGGACCCTGAAAAATTAATTTCAAGGATTCAAAAAAAAAACACAATTTTTTGTGAATTGGTTATAACGATATAGCCAAAAATGTTCGAAAAGTGGGGTCCCCTCCTGATCTTCTAGGTTACCAAAGCTAAAATTTTGATATTATCAGGGTTAGTAGACATTCAGTCATAGATAACAGAAAACTGCAGCTTTTTTCGACAGTCTCATAATTGCTGGAACAAAATGTCTTTTGTATTAACTTATAAGACAACTCTTACAGAATCACTCTTGCATCCGTCTGAGTGAATATTATTGAAATTTGTGGAAGGAGAAATACATTAATCGATAACGTATTTACTAATGTTGTTCCAGAGAATTATTTGTCAATTACTAGAGCCAAATTTAGATTGCATTTATAAATATAACTAAATTCGGTCGATCGACTGTTCGTTGATAAAGTTCTGTTGCGGAACCCTGATTACCCAAGCCCGATTCGCTCTTGATCGAATTACCAATTTATGCTATACTTATTTTTTGAAAATATTTTGTTTATTGTAACACCAAAATGTTCAATATTTTCTTCATATATAGACATTTTATTAAAGTTCTGTTTATGTTTTAAAACAAGCCTGAGATTGTTATAAAACAAAACATGGTTTCTTTTATATTACGAGCTCGTTCTACATATTAACTGGGATTTTCGATTTTCCGGAAAAGTCTCGAAACCGGACATCCCGGATAATCGAGTTTCAACATAGATGTAGTGGCAGACAAAAAAAAAACAAAGTATATTTTATGTAATTGTAATATACGCCCTAAAGTCGTAAATTTATATCTAGAGTTTCCAGTGCTACAGCTAGATCGTCATCAGAAGCTTCAAGCATGAACTTTGTTGCAACCAGTCTGGAAAATTTTGTTGATTTCCACACGTTGCGACAACTCTTGTGTCAGTCGGTCTATGCATTCAAGGATGAGCTGTGGTAAGGTAAGGAATTCCAAAATTTTTAGTTTAGACCACAATAAGAGAGAGAAGTACGGGGCTGGAAGTCGCTGGAAAGGCCATGGAGTTCTGAATAGAATCAGCTTTAGACGGTGACCATACACCCTGCACTTTTTAAGGTGCAGGGTGTTTTGTATACGTTCGGGGACCTCCAACTCCTAACTGCTTCTTATTTACTGAATATATTACGCCCTTATTTACGATTTGACTAAATAGGACTTCTAGAGACTTGGAGGCCCAATATGTATACAGGATGTTTTGAAATTACATTTGCATCTCCAAAATTTTGCTAAACAATTATATTTTTATAAGATTTGTAAGCAGCCAGCACCATATGCAAGACCATAAAGGGAAAAAAACCATGTAGATTGAGTATATAGCCTGAGACAGAAAAATAAAAATTCAAAAAGCGTGCAAATCATGGAATCTTTTAGTTCAAAAGTGTCATAGCGCAAAATAAAATTAATTCTAGTCTCTGAAAAATTCAGTGAAAGTTTAAAATGCTGACTAAGGGGGACAATCTAAATCCTTCAACGAAAAATTCACAGGTGTGGATACAACGGAAGTTAATCAAAACGTGACATTTATCGAATAAGGCAAAGTCATTTATGGGACAAGGGAAGTAGGGAAGTAGTAGGCCACAGATGATGAAACAGCCAATAAAAAAAATCCTGGATAAAGACTAATGAAATATTAATTCCAGAGTTTGAAATATCGCTCCTACTCAGACGTGTTGCTCTGAAAATAAAGCTACTTCTGGAGCAATATATTTTAAGCTTTTTATTGATTAGCTTTTTCTTGAGCAAAATTCCACTTATTTGAAGTAAACGCTCCACACCGGAGCGTTACTCGACCTGCCCAAACAAATTTTAACCTCCATTTGGGGGTAAATTTTTTACTCAGAAAAGGAGCTATATCCTTAGAAAGCCAATTAAAATAAGGACATAAAAAGATCTAGTAAGTAAGTAAAGAAAAGAAATTATATCCACTATAAATATTGGTAAACAATTTTTTTTATTAATCCGAAAGCATTAAACTAAAGATTTATTGAAAACATGAAATTTCGAATATTTCCGACTTTTATTGTAATTAGTTAGGGGATACCAGCAGATTTTCGCCTCTCATCTTGTCAGTCCCAACTGAGAGATCCTCTAAGTGGGCTATAGCGCGCCTATTCGAACTTAAGGTCTTTTGTGAAATCTAGACAGTACAAAATTCGGAGTTCCATTAACATCGAAAGGGTGTTCAATCTGGTCCGTACGCTTTGGGAGTGCATTTGTCCCTTTAAAGCGGTGTAATTATTATTATACTCATAAATATAATTTTACCCAGCTCCGGCATAGGATAATTATTACTGTGTACGGTGAATATTTATTTTATTTTTTATTTTCTTCAGAAGTATGATATACTTATACCCCGGTCGGAAATTCAATCGAAACCTCTATTTTGTGTAATTTTACACCGAATCGCGTACAAATCTGATTTTAATGTTTCCTTCGAACAGAAATTGCCGAATAGGTATGAGTTATTGGAAAATACAAATATTTCGATTTTAGATAATATCCAAAATAGTGAAATAGTTTTGGATATAATCTAAAACTAGATAGAACCGGTTGAATTTTACATCCGACGAAGTTTAGATACAATTCTGTTTGGGAGACTACAGTTAAGTTACACTGAACGGAGTTTTAAAATAAATATTTTCGAAGTTTTCCGCTAGATACAGCTCCGCTGGGTTTTTTTGCTATCCGGATGGATAATATTTTTGAGTTTTTCATACTAAAAAAGTTTCATTCGGGTATAGAGGGGCATCTTTACATCGTTCGGGGTAATAAATTCAAAACTTCATGATCATGGGGTATAAATTATTGAAAATTATCCGAAATGCATTCAAAATTCATGTTATCCATAAAACGGAGTATATTACCACCGATTTTTTTTTTTTACTGTATATGACATTCTTGGGGCAATCTTTGTAATATTCTCTGGTAATGAGAATGCCTTTTCTCGTTTTTTTAGCCTTATGGGACTAAGAGCATCACAATTGCAGAGCACGTGTCCAGCAGTTTCGTCGTCTTCCATACAGAAACAATAGATTTAGCTATCGACTTTAGCCATATCTTCTTGAGATTATATCTCTGAGTGAGAAATGCCCAGTAAAGGTAAAGCTACACGGCGAGAGACTTTAGCCTCCAGCCATAGGCCAATTTTTTGGTATCTGGAAACCCACAGACCCGTATATATGTCGTAAACACTTGATGTACCTCAGCACTTCGCGAAAAGTCTAGGCACTTCATGAAATGTAAGCAGATAGTGTAACAGTTTGCGCTTAATGACTTTTTACATAATGTGTCTAAAATTTTTAGCCACTTAGTGAAATGCTACAAGTCTTTACGCCGATAGTGTAATAATACTGTAATACCAACCAACATAACCGAATGCTAGGAGAGGTAGCGAGACAGCCATACAAAAACACAAACACACACACAAACACGACTCGAACACACAGGCAAACACACACACGCCGGCTTAAAGAGTTGTAGAAGTTTATGAAATGACTAAAACTTTTAGATACATCATGTAAAAAGTCATTAAGTGCAAACTGTTACACTATCTGTCTATATTTCATGAAGTGCCCTGACTTTTCGTGAAGTGTTGAGTTACATCAAGTGCCTACGACATATACACTTCGGAGTCTCTAGAAACTTTTTTATTATTGTCTCCGGAGATCAAAGTCTCTTGCCGTGTAAACATTTCGGAAATTTTAGTCTCTGTAAACCGGAGACTGGAGACCAAAAGTCTTTCACTGTGTATTTTTACCTTAAGTATGCCCGTTATGAGTCTTATTTATTTTCTGCTAAGCGTGAGGAAAATTTTAGTCTTCAAAAACGTCAAAATCAAAAAAAAAATTACTATTTTTCTAATATTTTTAAAATTTATGGATTTTTTCTTTAAAACGCATAGTAGCCATCGCATTTTATTGCAAAATTTTGGAAACCTCAGAATGTCACCTTTCACTTGATCACAAACATGCAACAGTTTTTAAGATAATCCTGTTTTTTTTTTTCTATTTATACCTCCTCAGTATTTCTGTAAGCATTGATCAGCTACTGACAATAGAAATTGCACTTCATTTCAGGCTGTAGTTTAAAAGGTTCAGGTAAAAAAAAAAACAGGATTTTACTTAAAAACGGTTGTATATACGTAGGTACATGTGTCCGATTAAATGAAAGTTGACATTCCAAGGTTTCCAAAATTATTATTAAGAGGAGTCAATACTCAGCAAAAGTTTCAATTTAGATACTAGTGAACCTGTAGGTAGTAAAATTTACTATACGTAGGTTTGTGTCCTGAAAGCGAGAAAATTCATATAAAATTAGCTTAGACCTAGACCACAGAGCACATTAGAGACATCTACCGCAAAAAACAGAAACCCAACATCCGGCAAAACCATTCAATTTAAGACGACAACTGAAAACTTTCAGTTCATATAAATTGTTAAATATGCTATTTTGCTTTGTATTTAAACAACTTTCAAATAACTATTGCAATTTCATCGGTGAAATGTCGGGAGGAAAAGCAAGTATTATAGAGTCAAATAATTATAAAAAGATCCAACTAAAAATGAAAAAACTCGACGTTATTTGCTAGATCTAGGCCTTATCTTTCAAAAACAGTCACAATTTAAAGAAATAAGAATACCTACCTACCCACAGGAATTTGATTTAAAAGATTTAAAAGCTAATATCTCCATTCCAATACACTTTTTTTTTTAATTTTTGCCGACCGTTATTTACTAGGCTTCTTCATTATCTTTAATTTAAGATATAATTCATTATTCTGCTAGAAATTTGCATTGAAAAATGTATGAAACTTGCAAATATTGGTACTGACTCCTCTTAAGCGTTTTGGCGGAAAAATCGTTGATTTTGAAAAAAAAAAATCAATTTTTTTTTATATTTTGATGTTCTATAACTGTTTAAGGAAAGGTATAGAGAGGTGGTCGGACATTTGTTGGAAAGCTTGAACGGTTTACTATCATCTGAAATAAAAGTCATCTTCATAAGATGTATAACAACAAAGATACAGTGGTTAGGTGAAAAAATACTCTAAACTACAACTCCCTACCTCCCATATGAAGGATTTACCCCCCCCCCCCCCCACCCCATACCAATTTTATTCCTATCCACATGAAATTAATTTATTGATAGCTATACGAAACACCCTGTATAGAGTTATGTTGTAATGCCGCTTACTATAGAGAAACGTTTTGATTGATTTACAGCAGAACGCCAGGACTGGTGTTTTTTGCTAAATTCCAGGCTTTAGTTGCTGATAAATCTATCATCAATAATACCCATTGATTTACCGTAATGCAGAGTCCATGTCCCACAATTACAGCAAAATTCAACCAACTAATTCAGCACTTAATTTCAAACATAATAATGCACACACGAGCGCAATGCTTCTGTTTTGTTTTATTATCTGATCTCTTTGTCCATTAACTGGGTGAATTCAGACGAGAACAAATATGTGGAATTAATGTAACAACAGGAAAAGTAACGTCGATAATCGATATATGTTTGTTGGTTCTCAGATGAACCATTTGTCATAAACAGCAACTATGACACATAAAGACTATAAAATTGCTACCTGAAAAGGATTTTGATGACGGTCTCTGTAATATAGAGAAAAAAAATTTTAATTATTATAAAATGCAGAAAAATGTTACTTATTCAAGATACGAAATTAATATGTCCACCATGTTCGGCAATTTATTTAGGATTCTCAAATTATTTGCGTATAAATTTATCACAAACTTTGCCGTAATTGCGTCACCAATAACGAATCTAGTAAAAGAGATTAATCATTTTCAATGGGAATCTAATTCATTACACTGTAAAAAAAAGTATGACAATTCCCTAAAACGAAGACACATTTTATCTTAAAAATAAATGTCGTTTTCTCTGATAGAAACGGAAAATCAGTTTAATTTCCTTATTCTGCATTTTTTATGGAACATTTACAAAATATATTTTTGTTAATATAATTTGCACATTGTTTTTGAAAACAATTCATATATTGTTTTTCACTATTTTATTTGAGCAAGCCCAGCGCCCCAACACTAACTTCCATATATGTTGTTACATCTTCTCACTGAGTCGCCACTGTAGTACTTTATCATCTGCTCACAAAATGGTCCGCCATCTGTTAGCAAAACTTGGCGAATATGAGGATAATAAGTTGTCTTCAATAATAAATAGCGCCATATCGCAGCAAAGAATCTAATCTAATTTTGTTTTTTCCGTCTTTCTTTATCTAATGATGTGTAGAAATGTGGAAAAAATCTGTAATAAAGAAATTTAAAGGCGTATCTTGATTAGTATCGAGATGATTTGAAAAATTTGGCAAATGTGTATGATACGTGAATTATCAATTTCGTGTATGGAACTTGACGATTCTGATTTATTTTCCTTAATACAAGAGAGAAGCAAAGGAGGGGATTTGGAAAACAAAAGTCTCTGTTAATTAAACAACACCACTTTCTTTTATGTATTTTTCTTTTAAAATCGTGCAAATTTTATTTTATTTTTCAAATAAACACTACTTCCTAGGGTTTTGAGAAAAATTTAAATCGCGTTGGATATTTGAAGTGGACTGTAGGGAATAAATGAGCGTCGCTTGGGTTCATTGGGATTATTAAAGAAAAAAATGCATTTTCACTCAATTTGCCAATTACATTATGTACTAAACTATTTTCACTATAATTTAAATGTCCGACTAAAACTATTTCGTAAATACTCGACGCCGTTGGTCTCGATAAGCAATAAATATCGCCCGATCGCCGAATGTTGACTGACTAGTTATCCAAAAACTGATTGAATGCTGATGACTTATACTAACTTATAAGTGATGTACCATACTCTGTACCGGGTGTTCAATAACATTCAACGAGACTTATAATAAAGAATGGGAAACAATTGAAAACTGTTCGTTGTTCTTCTGACCTTAACATAGCAACTTCGACAAAAACTGCCATATCTCAAAAGCTTTTCTTATTAAAATCGCCCTGAATGTGCACACGTACCTGCATTTGCTATTGATTAAAAGTGTTGACTGATCTATTCTTTTTGCTTTCTTGAGAGCGGAGTTAAGGTTCCACGTAAGAAGACTAGATATTACAGAAATAGTTACGAGATGTCTCCGACTTGTAAAATGAGAATTATTTTATTTTTTTATTTTTATGAGGATTATTTTATTTTTTGTGTGCAGAACTATTTTAGCCGAAATTATGTTCTAGAATTTAGATTATGTTTTTTGTGGGTTCTGTAACTTATAGATTCTCTGTACTCTGTGCTCTCTGTAACTTTAGAAACTTTATGGTTTTTTTAATCTATGCAATTTCATTGGCTCTATGCATTATATCAGCATCCTGTAAATGTTCAGAGCAATACATAAAAAATGTCGGTCAAAAGCTGGGAATACTCATGAGCTGGTATACTTCGCAAACAAAATGGGGGGACCTGGCCACCCCTGAAAAAAGTCCTAGTTACGCCAATGACTCTGAGGTAACTTTGTTGGCTTTAACAACTAATGTTTGTAGGATAAAGAAGAATTTTTAAGAACTTTTATTTTTAACGATTCTAAATCAAATTAATAAATACAAGAAGAAAAAACAACCGCCTCGTCCGGGGTTTGAAACCGGGACCTTCCGCTTTTTCTTAAAAATTCTTCTTTATCCATCATTGACTGATTCTAACAAGTGTAGGTTCGATTCCCGTCCGGGAAAAAAATAAATAATTTTTGTAATCATTTGGAGTCACCATTGTTTACGGGAAATTTTTTTAAAAAAAAAATGTACTGGAAATTTTTTGAAAAAAAAAATGCGCAAAACATACTTAACGTGAAAAGTTATTCCTGCTGAAGTAAGTTATTACAAAATAATTGGAATTTTCAAGCCAACACCCCAATAATTAACTGCTATCATACAGAAATAGTCAAAGCTCGCCATTGCATGAATTATAAAAATTGGCAGAGCTCACCAGGTTGAGGTTCTTAAAGTTGTACTGAGGTCGAGGTTGGAAAGGTTAGCACTGCGTTACCTGCTTAACTTTGACTTTACAATAGCCGTTGCAGTAAAGTCGATTTCACTGCACATTAACTGCAGCATCTTCATTTCGACCATCCGCGCACTTACCGGCACATATAACGACATAAAACTGAAAAGAAACTTTCAGTTAAGGCAAGTATCGCGAGAAAACTATAGAAAAGTGATCCCATGTTAACGCAACTCCATAGACCAGTAACCGACAAATGCCAGTTTGATTTCTAGCCACCGATAGCGACCAGTAATGAAGTTTCCGTTTCGTGCCGGTATCTGCCGGTGCCGGATGATGTGAACTAGCTAACTTGGCTTCATAGAAAAATATTTTGCCTGTCTGTGCAAGGTCGTGCTGTGCCGGAAAGTTTACATCGACTTTTATGGTACAAATTCGGATGATGACGAATTTTGTTTATTAAGTTTTCTTCCATTATTTTGAAACAAACTGTTGCAAGTAACAAACGCAGCCAAAGTTAACGCCAACTAAAAAATGTTTTGTTTTTCTTATTTTTCCTACAATGCACTCTAATTTTTAGGTTGTCAGTACTGTAAAATTTGCAGCAACTTTGAAATGTCTCAAAGTCGAAGTTGAAGTTGCATTTACTGTTGCTGCAACTGGTGGCAGCTTCAAGTTCAACCAAATAAGATATCATTTGAATGAATTCAAAGTTGAAGTCAAAGTTACTACAGTGAATGTGTTTCAGGCTTTTGAGACAAACATAACTGTCATAGGACCGGAAACTAGGTGTAGCCGGAACTAGACTGCTTTACCCCATCTGGAATAATAATATCTATCCAGCTCACGTTTGCAAAGTTTCGAAAAATCCCTACGGGAAATTTAGTCCCTACAAGTGGAAATACATTCTCTTTCGTAGAAACACTCAAATATTGAATTGAGTATATAAATCCTAGCCATAATCTCCTTACTCCACACAACGTCTGATATTTTCCATAGAGGATGCTTTCCAAGAAAAATATCTATGTTTTTTTTTTTTTTAATAAATTCCATGCCTACTTCTACTTTTTGCGAGTAATCTCTCTACTTACTTACATATGGCGACCTATCTATGTTTGTATACTGCAAAATTATAATAAAAAATAATCATTTCCCATCTCTTCTTCCTCCTTCTATTAATATTCCCAGAATTATTGTAACCCTCTTTTCAGCACAAGAAACTTTCGGATATATTCACGGGCATTAATTAGTCATGTTCTCATTTTCCCTGGATTTAGAGCGCACCTCTGAACTTTATTTACGTGTCGGTTCAGTGGGGCAGGAGGAAGCTATAAAATTCCCATAGAGAAAGAGAGAGAGAGAGAGATATAGGCGCATATAAAACGTAGTAACCTTAAATTTTATTTAATATCGCTGAGTGGATGTCTCTAGAGATTTCATCGGCAACAAAAGAAAGAAATTTAACACAGTTCGTTCGGCATTAAGGAGCTAAGCCAAAAATAAAACGTAGGCAGGTAGGTATCTACCTATAACTCTACCTACATTTTCTGTTACTAAATTTATAACAAAACAACCCGATTTTGGATTAATCATTAATGATATCTCTTACGTACATACATAGATGGCGTCGTTTTTTCTCTAATAGCACTTATGTTGGAACAATGATTCTATTTTAATGGCATCACCGTAATTTATCATAATACAGGGGGACCAGCTACAGCTAGCTGAGCTAGCCCACAACGTGTCACTAATTTCTATAATTTGCTCCCCCCATCTCTTAATGACGAATTGAAAGCAAATGTCTTCTTCAAATTATGTAATTTTCCTGTTAGATATTTTCGGATAATGAGTTTTTCTTTTTTTTTTCTTTTTGTTTTGCTAGAATCAGTCGAATTCATCTAGATTCTACTACCTACTTATCTATCTACTACCTATCTACTAGACACAGTCTGGCCCTGAAAATTTCCCATAAGGGGGAAGAACAATGTTTTATTGATGAGTGGATAATAAAGGAAATAAAGGATAATCGTCGGACAAATATAGTGGATATGGTCAAGTTGAGTCTTATGAAGCCATTGTGGGATGTATGGATTGCACACTGTCGGATGATTATGTGGTTTATGATATTCGTGTCGAATTTTATGTTTTTATGACGTAGATACTATGTTTGTGCTAAATTTTGGTATGGGGACACCCATAGCTAGCAAATAATTGTTTTAAATAAAGTTTTTTTTCAACTTGTTCTATATAGGGTGTCCCATACGTAGCGCCTTTCCTTTATACTCCGGATTCCGCACACAATTTCGAGAAATAAATTGTATGGGATGAGAGCCGGAAAATGCACGGTGTGGGCGGATTTACAATTTTTAGTATTGTTTTCACTTTATACCCTATAAATTTCTTGATAAACACCCTATTAAGGCAGATGATAGCAAACCATTTAAGCTTTGCAATGAATGCTCAACCAGCCCTACTGCCATCTTCAATCTTAAGTTGTAGTACGTCAAAGTCCAAAAATTTGAGAAAAAAAATCCTATTTTTTCAAATTTTAACGATTTTCCCGCCAAAATGTATGATAATTATACAGTTTATTTACAAGACTTAGAAACTCCGGAATGTTACCTTTAATTTGACTATGCACATGTACCTACCTAAATTCAACCGTTTTTTAGATATTCCCGTTTATATGATTTATAATTTCAGGAATTATGCTAATTTGCATTGAATTGCATACAATTAGGCGCATTTTCTATTGTTATTAGCAAAATTAATGAAATTATCCATCATAAAACGGAAGTATTTTAAAACGGTAGCATTTAGGTACATAGGTACATGTGCAGAATTAAATGAAAGGTAACATTCGGACGTCTCGAAATCTTGCAAGAAAGTGCTATATCTTGCCTTTTAACGGGAAAATCGTTAAAATTGAAAAAGAAATTTCAAAATTTTCCAATTTTTTGGCTTTGATGTCCTATAACTGCTGCCGGAAAGGGGGTAGAGAGGTGTTTGGACATTTGTTGGAAACCGTAGAGCGTTTACTATCACCTGAGATACAAGTCATGTAACTTTCTTGTTATACACCCTATGAAAGGTGTATAACAAGAAAATTACATGGTATTAGGATAAAAGGCACCCAAAAACACAAAACCGCCCTACCGCCCACACCGTACATTTTCCGGCTTTCCTCCCATACAATTTATTTCTCGAAATTGAGTGAAGAATCCGGGGTATAAAGGAAATGGAAAAAGTAGTGAAGCAGGTGTTTTAAATGTATAGATATGAAATTTGAATATGTTTTGTTCGCAGAATACCACCAAATGTTTGCCTGATCAATATCAAAGAACACCTCATACCTCGTTTGTCGATTAAAAATTCCCTTTAAAATTTTACGTGGTACGTCCTTTCGCAGCAAGGTATGCTCGACAAGAACCTCAGAAAGATCAGTATAATACTTAAATTTACGCAGCCTTAGAAGTAATTGGAAACCCGTTTGGAATTTGGGCGCAATTTTGATCTCACAGCTCGCGATAGATGATTAAAATTGTGGATGCTGCGATAGACATTTGAACCACTGGTCAAACGTTGCAGAAATTCTTTTTGACGCTGTGATCCATCGGGTTGGTGTGAGCGTTTACATTGAAAATTATGTATAGCGATCTATCGCTGTCGCTTCGTTATCGCTATCGCTACGTTATTGCAATCGCTATCGCGGCGGTATGAATTGGCCTTTATTAATGACTACAAAAAATAAGAGCCTGTCATAAGAATTTAACAGGAACTCAAACGTTATACCAATTTTAGACCCTACATGAACAGACATGAGATATGTTTTAAATATAACATTCTGATACACTGAACATATTTTATTAACAGTTTTTATTTCAATTAAGCGGGGCAAGCGTGGGGGTGTCAAAGTTTGATGTAGTACATTCTGGTAAATCTAGTACAGAATCGAATTCTTTATGTCCTGAGGAGAAGTTTGAGTACCTACACTCCTATACGCGGAGGTTTAAATAGCGATTCTCATACTCACTTTTTAGCATTTCCCTTTCTTTCGAACTGAGGTACTAGATTTTTCGTACCTTAGATCGGCTCTAACTCGTTAGGATTATGTTCGATCGAAAAACGGGTTTGACTGTTCGCCTCATTCATCATTGCCAGCTACAATTCTTAGTAGACAATTTACAATTTTACTTTAAGTGTTGGGAGTTATAACCCAAGGCTGTGGGGGGGGGGAGAACATAGTTTCAATACGGCACATGTTACATATCAAATGAAAGATCTCGCCCAGTAATATCGGGTAGTGTACTTTTTTCCCTATTCAGAAAACTTTTTCATGATGTTTTTGCTGCCGAGAAACCCATTTTCATGCAATTGGGTCACATACACCCTAGTTATTACATCTCGCATATATTTTTGCAATTCTTTCTTTCGCGGCTATTAGTACTCTGTTGTGAACATTTTTCTCATAGCAAATCTTTTCAACGACGCACCAAATCCGCAGAATAAGAAAATCGTTCAAGATACATCCGATTGCCAAAGCTTACCCCAGCTTAATTGAAATAAACATTGTTAATAAAATAAAATATGTACCGAATATCATAATCCATTGTTTAAGATATCTCTAATGTCTGCTGATGTCCGGCCTACGGTTACGTCAATTAAGTTGGGACCGCAATTTCATGGTAGAAAAGTTTTGAATACGTCAAAATTTAGTGCTTAATTAGGGCTAATTTAATGCCACTTCCACGAATTTAATGCTCTTGTATTTTTCAAAAAAATCCATGGATAATCCAACTTTATTAAAAGTTAGGACCACCACTACTTAGAAGAGGTTTAATCCGACTGAAAAACACATTATTATTAAAATGTTGGTAGCGTGTAGATTAACATCGATGGAGCATTTTATTTTTTAAACTTTTACTTTTATGGTTTATTGGCCTCAATTGATTTCTTACATTCGGATAAAAGACATTAAATTGGCCCTAATTAAGCCCTAAAATATTATGCAGTGCACACTATTGTAGCAGTAGTGGTGGTGCTAACTTTTAATAAAGTTGGATTATACATGGATTTCTTTAAAAAGTACTAGAGCATAAAATTCGGCGAAGTGGCATTAAATTATCCCTAATTGAGCCTTAAATTTTGACGTATTCAAAACTTTTCTACCATGAAATGACGGTCCCAACTTAATTGACGTCCTAAGGTTGTATGAAAAGTGGGAATTGCTCTTTAAATATAATTGTTTTACTATGATTTTTATATTATTAATCACAAATTTTATAATTTTACTAGGAATGAAGAGATCTTAATTGTTGGTTAAATATTTCGGTATGATTTTTTCGACAAGAATTTGAAAAATAATCGTTACTTATGAACCCTGATAGGAATAGAGTTTCCATAATCGGTATTATCTTGCAAATTCAACGCAATTTCCCCCCGCTCAAAGTGAAGATATTAATTAAAATTTTAAACCGAACCATAAACAAGAAAACAATAATTAAAAAAAAAATCCCCAAGCCCCTCTCTCCCTCTACATCACCACAATTTCTATTTAATTTTCACCTGCTATAAAAACTACTTTTAATCTTGTCAAAGTATAAACCTTTAACGGTATAAGAGAGCACTCCTAGTACACAGTTATATGGAAATTACATGCCCTAATTAAATTTTGGTTATTATTTTTGGACTTACATACCTTCATTTTATCACCGTTAAAATCCCTAGATTTACGCAGTTTAACACACATATGTATGTAATAGACACATGCAATACCACATTTCAGCAATATGCGTGCTCACAGACTTTTATTACAGTTATTAACCGGATCATTACGATCAAATGACACCGACGCAAGGGTAATTACACAAAAAGGTGCTTAGTGCGGTAACGAAATTAGTCTCGTCTCGGTGCACGAAATCAACTTTTGTATTCTTTCAAAATATAATCAAGTTCCGTTTATTGTACGGCAGATATCAATTTCATGTTGTGTGTGTGTGCCTGCGTGTGTGGAATGTTTTGCTATGTAAACTTTGATGTTATCTAAACAAAGCGAAATGAGCCAACAGAAGAATGTTCGACGTTCCTCAGTTTCGCCGAGACGACGAAAACCCATCTTCCGGAGACGAAATCACCGACTTGATTCCGTGGGAACACTAAGGAGACTCAGGTAAGCAAAATGCGATGGAATGAAATGAGACGAAATGAATAACATTTTCAACAAGATTTTAATTACTGTCAACATCGTTTGCTCTGCTGCATCTCATGAAATCTAAGAAAAGTTCCAGTTGGAAATTTCTTTGTTTTGTTGGAATGCTATACCTACAGTTTCCTCCCACACCTACCTTGAGCTTTTCCTTTTCCTTTTCCTTTTCTGCTTGGTATCATTTCGGAAAGAAATTGGTTTTGATAACTTCTGTACAAATTCTCCGGCTGAGCTATATGAACGGTTTGATCACACAATGAAGTTAGAAATTGAATTCGTTACTATCATCACAGGAACACAATTACCCCGGCAACCACCCATGGCAACAATTCAGGATTGCTGCGAAAATTTATTTATCCAGGTGCTGTCAAGTCAGTCACAGAAAGCATCCTTTTCTTCTTGGTTGCATTGTTTGCTACTGCACAGTTATAAATTGTTGAATTTTCTTTTCTTTTGGAATCGTTCGGAGGAGTTGTGGGAGCTGGTGTTCATCCCTTGGATGCCTACCGTTGAGAATAAACGAATTAAATTATAGTCTCGGTTGAAGATGAAGATAAATGATGGAAAGTTTTCCGAGGCTTATTTATAAGTTGGTGTAAATTGTGGAAATTTTTTTTAAAGTTTATAAACTTATAAATGGAAATCGAAATTCTGAAAGATGGATTTGGCTGAAATAATTAGAATTAAAATTAGAATTTATCATTTAAGTAGGTAGGAGAGAGGTCCGTAAATATGGCGTTGGAAAGTTGGTATCATTAGCTAACTTTTAGGCAAGAATAGTTTTGGTGTTACTGCAAAATAAAAATAAAATAAAAATTATTGAAAATCGAGACTTCTATAAAATATATCTAAACATAACCACTAAAAACTGCATAAATATATAAAGATGAATGTCGTCCATTTTTCATATAACTTTACGTCCGACACCTACAGACATGAGAGATGTTTTAAAAGATGCATTATGATACTCTGAACATTTTTTATTAACAATGGTTATTTCAATTAAACGGGGGAAAGCTTTTACGATCGCATGTAGTTTGAGCGACTTTCTTGGGTGAAAAAGTGGACTTTTCTACTTCTCGTGATTGCGCTGAATCGGTGAGTCATGGATAATCGCAAAACTGTTCAAAACAGAGCTCTAATGGCCATGGAAGAAAGAACTGTAAAATTATACGCGAAATGTAGTCTGTGGGGTGTATGTGACCCAAACGCATGAAAATTGGGTTTCCGCAAAAGCGCTCCGGGAAAGTTTTCTAAATCAAGCAAAAAGTACACCACCCGATAGTACTCGACAAAAACTTTGATTTGATATGCAATATGCGGTATTGGAGCCCGGACCCCCCTCCGAGGCTCCTAGCCACAACCCTAGAAGTATGCACAGACAAATTTTCTTCTACGAATTGTAGCTGGTAATGAGCTAAGGCTAACAGTCGTTTTCCGATCGAACATAACCCTGCCGTGTTAGAACCGATCTCAGGTTGAAAAATCTAGTACCTCAGTTCGAATAGACGGAAATATTTAAAAAGTGAGTATGGGGATGGCTATTGAAGCCTCCGAGTATAGGAGTGTGGGTACTCAAACTTCTTCTCAGGACCTAAGGCATTCGATTTTTTACTAGATTTTCCAAAATGTCCTAGATCAAATTTTGAACGCCCCCCCAGGCTTCCGCCGCTGCATTTAAATAAATGTTGTTAATCAAATAGAGTATCATCGTTTAAGACATCTCTCATGTCTGGAGGTATCGGGCCTGAAATCAATCCACTTTCTTCCATATGACTCATTAAAAGTGCATACTCTAATACATAGGTTAAACAAAAGTAATGCGTATAATGACATAACTCAGAAATAGTGTTAGAGAAGAAAAAAAAACAATACTAAAACAGACAAAAATTAAAAAAATGCAAAATTAAACAAGAAAAAATAAAAACTAATAAATAATAATAATATATATATAGTAGAAAAGAGTAGAAAAGTATTAGGACTACTAACGCATTAAGGTTTCATGCAAAGCCGCTTAAAATTATTTAAGGCATGCATCGTGAAACCCCACAGACTCCGAAGTGCCCAAATCATGAACAGGGAGACTGTTCCCTAAATGAAAATATTGCTAGAACAATATAGGAAAAAATGGCAAGGAACCCACAACAAATTCAATATTATCCTTAAGGAATTCGGCAAAATTATAGTTGATTATATTATGCATCATAACACATAATAGGTAGTCCAAGTAGTGATCCAACTGACACGTGATCATATCTCCTGATGATCGAATGCATTGAATCCACGTTTAGCTTCCTACAACCTGAGCTATCAATATTGCCATATACACAAGCTCCGTAAGTATTAATAGGGACAATCTGAGCCTTAATGAGTACTTTTCGTACGGTATACTCTGCATGTTGTCACAAGCTTCTCAACCAGCAGTAAACCTTGAACACAGTAACATTAATATGACTTTGCCAGGACAAGCTGCTATCAATAAAAATACCTAAGTTCTGAACCACATTCTTATATTCAATACGATTACCATTTAGATAAAGAGATGGAAACGATGATGGCTGATTGAAAAGAATTATGCTCAGAGTTTTATTAGGGTTCAATGATAACTTGTTTCTGAGTGACTAGGGTAGTTAGGATATATATAAGAGAAGGATTCTTATTAAAGTGAGAGATATCGGATGCAGCATTAATTTTGGATGATGACAAGAATAATTGTACATCATCAGCATAAAGTATGATAGAAGAGTACTTAGGAACTAACACGATATCGTTACTATACAGCATAAATAAGAAAGGTCCTAGTTAGTATTGACCTTTGTGGGACTCCCGATTGAAGAGGTAATAGTTTTGACGAAAACGTATTCAAGACAGTAGCCTACTGAGTCACCAAGTTTTGATAAAGAGTATGAAAATTGACAGAATCGAAGGCCTTGGAAAAATCCATCAATCATAGTATTGTGGCCCCGTTCGCAGTGCAATATTTCTTCTAACAGATTCATCAAGATGTAATAAAGCAGTAGCAGTATTTTGCTTAGATCTAAAGTCACACTAATGAAATGAAGATCAAGGATTTGGAACTCCTTAACAATCGACTCCCAAGTTCGATTTTATTCAAACTTTCTACAGAAAACATAAATATCAAAAAAACTAGACAGACTGATTCGATTTCATCAGACCACGGCATGCACAGCGCCATGTACAATTATTACTCAGCTGAGAGTTTTTGTTTAAGGAATCGCACTCATTTGGTTTAGATAAATTTTTTTAAATAATTTTGTTAGGAAAAGTATAAAAATTTTATTTCGGTTCGGAAGATAAGAAGATTATCGGAAGACAATTTTTCTGTATGAATATTAGTTTAGGGTGGAGGAGCTATTCAAATTAAACTTTTGTCAGTTTTCTATAAGAACACTGCAAATATTTTGGAATGTTAGGACTCAGTTGAGGCTCTCATGTGGTAGTGAGGGAGTCTGTTTCATACCTTCTGAAATATTCTCGAGGGTTTTGGACGCGTATTATAATTTCCACGGCACGCTAAAGCTATTCCGGGAATGTAACTCCACACACACACACCATCAAGACATCCAGGCTACTAACATAATAAATCTGAGAAGGCATGGTGGGTCAACTTACAGTACAGACCTATGCAACATACGGATCTCTCCCCTATACTATTAGAGTTGGGAAGAAACAAACCATTGCAAGTAACTATTACCTAAAAACAGTAGCAATCGCGTGAGAGTTGAGAGAAAGTGGTATTTTAACAGTATCGTGGAAACGTCATTTCGAATGTTTGTTGGAAAATTATTCTATAGACGAATGATTTAAATGAATTAGGAATTTTAGTGGATAGTTTTATTGAAGCGTAAAATAAGATAGTTTCGATTCTGGAAGAGAATAAGAAGTCCACTATTCTGGGGTTCACGATGTATAGAAAAAAAGTGAGTGTGTGCTTAACACACTTTTGTATACCGAATTTTTTCAAAATTTTTATAATTTTAACAAAAAAGTCAACTTTACTTCAAGCTATCAATTTATCTTTCCCTATACCCGCTACATATCATCTGTTACTGTCATTCGAGAATCGAAACTTGTACTTTTCCAATTTCAAGACAACTTAACATTTATTTCCAAAAACTCGTCTCTCACGAGTTTACTCGAATGAGTTTTTCACTTTGAAACGTAACGATCGTGAAACTCATTTACTGCCCATTATCAAAAATTTTGTACGCTGTACGCCTAAAGAAGTTTTCACTTTAAAAAGCACCTTTAAATTAAGGGAGTTAAGTATTTAATGAGCATTGCAGAATGTAATACTATAAAGGGGAAACAAATATGAATCTAAGGCAGTCATTGAATGCCGCATGTGATACATACGTTTACGTTCAAAGTCACTATCAATCTATGGAAATAAAAGACCTCCGAAAGAGAAGTGTGGTAACCGAAAAATTCTAAAACTTCGGTAACACATTTGCCGAGACCCATATTTGGCTGAGACCTCTGTTAAGATTATATGGCGCGCAAGAGATTTGACATTTGAACCAATTATTTCAATATCAGGAAAGCAGTTTTCAACAGTTTGACTGTTATATACCTACTATCACATAATATAGGACTTCACTTCATTGTATTCGATGATATATGATTGCTTTGCTAGCAGACCAATTTTGTATTGTGTCGTTATCATCATTAACACAGTCGAAACAGTCTTCCATTAAATCAGTTACATAAACCTGCAATCTTCAATTATTTCGATTATTTATAACGAAACGGTGCTAAGCAGCAGCGGTCCAAAACTTGATCCTTTTGGTACCCCGTATAATATAATAACAATAGTTAACTACTAAAAAAAAGGATAATTTTATAAGAAGTTTTTCGTGGTTTACGATTTTTGAAAAAAATCACTAATATTTTTCGACGATCATTTTTTCTTTCTGGCAATAATGCGAAAAATGTGTAAAATTTCGAACAAGAGTCGAAAATGTGAAATAATAAAAAATATACATGTCCAAGGGTACGACTTTATTTTCATCGAAGCAGAAAAAGAAAAAAAAAAACATAATTTAATGCGTTCAAATAGAAGGAGTAGTTTTGATTTATGGGCAAATGGACGAATTTCGATTATGAAATTTAAGTCATCAACGCAAAATATGCTTGAGGAACTGGTATTACATGCATAAAGGACGCCGTTCGCTTTGAAATTTTTTTAACGATTTTTTGTTAAACTGATGTCTATTTGCTTTACATAGTACAATAGTAGCTCGATTATGAGCCGGTTTTATATTTTTGTGATGAAGATGATAATAATATTTTCGTCCAGACATACGAGAGAATATTTTTAGGCCATAGTGCCTCTTGGGAATACATATACTATAACCATTCTAATAGAAGATCATATTCATAGGACCGTGTGAATTAGAATTTATTGTGCTTTTCTAGTCCGATTTTTTTTTCTTTATCAATTAGCCTGTGTACCTACCGTAGCACTGAATTTTATAAACTGGCTTACATTTTTCTTTGTTTTAACCTTTTATATCAGAAAGCAATTCTCGTAATAAGATGAATTTTCGTAGAACTCTTTTGTACATCCAAATAGGTTACTTTACTAGACAATTCTCTAAAGTCGGCTTTAATTCTGTGGATGAAATTTCAATTTTACTCATTATAAAGTACTCGAAACCTGTTCTATGTATGTGTAGTACAAATTTATTGTAGACCTTAGGCTCCTATGAATTTCATCGAAAACAAATGCCTTATAGCTCTCCGCCCTTTCTCAATCAAAGACTGTGTCTTTCGACTAAAATATTCTTTGCACCTGTCGTTGATGGAGATCACATCCCTTCAAACTTTTTTTTTTTTCAATCAAGGGCACAATGTTTTCTAATTTGTATTCAATTGATTCAATAACTCACATATTTGATAAAAAAAAAACAAAGGTAGGTCGGGGGACCCCCGACAGAAGTAAAACTTCAAGTGTTGTGTTATTTCACTCAGTTTGTATTGAAAAGAAAGACTGAGAGATTCAAATATCCACGTAGTAGTATTATAAAGTTTATTTGAAAAGAAGTTAAAACTAAAGTAAATTGGAAATTATTTAATATAAAAATAGGGAAAAACCTTTGACAGCAATTAAAATACATTTATAATTTGCAGGTACAAATAAAAACAATTGTAACTTTTTTTTTTAATCAATTTAATAGACTTTTTTTTACAAAAACACATTATTACAGAAATACTTTATAAAAGAAATAGAATGTAAAAGTAATCTTAGTTAATCAGCATCGCATTCAACTATTGATTGATGTTTTTCGACATATCTTAACCTTTCTAGTTCGGCTCGACGTTTACTTTTCTTGTCTCTGTTTGAATGTAAGCTTTCTTAACTTGTTGGAAGAGAATCAAAGTTACTAGATATATTTACTTGTGAGTTTATTTTATCACTGTTATTAAGTTATTCACTCATCTTGCACTATTTATATTAATAATAATAGTAATAAAAAAGAAATGTGCCGAAACATTTCCTGTAAATTTCTAAGAAGAAGTGAATGCTTATTGCTTAAGAGGAGTCAGTACTTAGCAAAAGTTTCAATTTAGATTCCAGCGAACCTGTAGGTTAAAAAATTTTACTATATGTAGGTTTGTGTCCTGAAAGTGAGAAAATTCATATAAAATTAGCCTAGACCTAGACCACAGACCACATTAGAGACATCTACCGCAATAGACAGAAACCCAAAATCCGACAAAACCATACAATTTAAGACGAAAAATTTGCAGTTCACATAAATTGAAAATTTTTAACGAGAATTAACTCTCCTAAATTTTGTTTGCCCATAATTGTTAAATATGCTATTTTGCTTTGTATTTAAACAACTTTCAAATAAATATTGCAATTTCTTGTCGGTGAAATGTCGGGAGAAAAAGCAAATACTATTAGAGTCAAATAATTAAAAAAAACGCCACTAAAAATGAAAAAAACTCGACGTTATTTGCTAGATCTAGGCTTTATCTTTCTAAAATAGTCACAATCTAAAGAAATGAGAATTTCTACTAACAGGAATTTGATTTAAAAGACTTCAATTCTTACCAATTTTTACAAGTTTCCGAGCTAATATCTCCATTCCGCTTATAAGGAATTAAACTCATTCCAACTTTAATTTTCAAATATTATTCTTTACTGAATCCTGTGTATGGGCAAGAGAGACGGAGCATGGTAAACACTATCTGCCGTGATTGCATCTGCAGCCAATATAAAAACATCAAATGGCATAAGAAAACGGTCAGTAAGAAATATTTTGTGTTGGTAGCTCCAAATCTGCCATAAGGCGAACGAGGAGAGTGAACGCCGCGAAGAGGGGGAAGGCCAGGCTTTTGTCACTCATTTCCCCTCTCACGGCAGTTCACCACAGCCCAACATAAGAAGTTTTATTTCAAAAATCTTCACAAAAGAAATTGAAGTCATGTAACATCAAGTATTCTCTTAAGTTTATCCCACTTCTGACACCAATTGTGGTTTGTGCGTAGTTGTTCTGGCTTGTTATTGAAAACATACATAATTGCAAATACACTTCACAAACTTTTTATTCCAGTCTAATAACTATCGAGAAACAATTCAACTATAATTATCGTTGCTTATTAATAACAACTTTCGCAATCAAAATCCAATTCACGCACTTTCACTTATGTACTTTAACAAATTAACACACTCCCCCTGTTACCTACAAAAGCTGTATTTATACCCACTATAGTTAGGGTTGATAGTTTGAAAGTTCTCCGTCTTAAAATACAGAACTAATACACCGCGGCTAGATTGGCATTTTGTGTTCACAAAACAGTTGCTTAGTGTCGTATATGGTCCGATTTGGCTGCGAACCTGTGGGCTCTGAAATATAAAGTTAAAAAAAATCACATTTCATTTCAATACAAATGAGGCTAAATTAATAAAATGAAAAAAAAAGGAAATCAAATATTTTAAATACCCAAATCTTCATCATCTTCAATATAATTGCAGCATTCAACTTTTTTAGTATCCTCCGCATTATATTTTTCTATAGAAGAATCATTCAACAATTCCTGATAAAATTTAAGGCTATCAAGATAAATCCAATTGAACCCAAAATGTTTCTTTAAAAGAGAGCCAACATCCTTTAGTTCAATGCTTTTACTTCACATCCAGAGCTCAATGGTTCAGGATCCATTCGGGCTATCATTGCTTCCCTTCTTAAAACCCTTTCGGTGATATGGACGTTGTATATACGTCCAATAAATGGTACACTGGAGTACCGTGGACGTATATAAACGTCCGTATGTCGTCGAGCTTTTTTATCTGTTTAATGTGAACTGATAACGTCCGATTTGGATGAAACTTTCAGAGTTTGTATAGAATACCAAATCAACTCACACGTATTTTTTTTATTTCCCTCTACCTTGTCCATCTCCCCGTTAGGGGAGGCTAAAATTTCGTAATTTTATGATGAAATTTCATTTTCAAAAATTCATATCTCGAGAACGGAGCAACCGATTTTTCTGATTCAAATGCCAAATGAAGCTTAAAGTGGGTGTCACATCGGAAGCGGAGCGGCACGGTGCGGCATTTTTAAGTTTCCGCTGCGCGATTGCTCTTACAAAATTAAATCTATAAGTCACATTGGAAACGACGCGGCGATTTCGGATATTACTCAAAAACACAATTTTGCCGCTGCCGCTGCGGAAAACTTTAATTTTCCGCACAATTCGTTAAATGAGGCTTTTGGCATTCGAACCTCATTTCTGTTTTTCTTCAATCAGAGCTACTAATTACTGAACTTCTTTATCGGAACTAGAGTACGTTTGAATAAGTTACGCCTCTCCCGGTGGTGTACACACTCCATTTTGCCGCGTGCTACCACGACGCGCCGCGCCGCGCGACTCCCGGTGTGACCAGGACTTTATGCTTTACTTTTTTCATAAAAAAATGTAAAAGTACCGAAAAACTTTTTATTAATAATACAGTTTCGTTATCTTACGGTATACTTACGGTGATTTTAAAAATTCATAAACAAATAAAATAAGTAAAAAACGAGTTTTCAAACAAAACTGAGGCCAAGTCGCATGAAAAAGTAGAAAATAAACTTTTCTTCACACACAGAAGTGGACTCAGATTTTATTCGCTGACAATCACCGATATATTTCAGTATGATCAATCAGAGGTAATAAGTGATTTGATTCATGAAGAGAAAGAATATTCAAGAGAAATGTCCCAATCAAAAAATCTGAGTCCACCTCTGTGTGTGAAGAAAAGTTTATTTTCTACTATTTCATGCGACTTAGCCTCAGTTTTGTTTGAAAACTCGTTTTTTACTTATTTTATTTTCTAAACTAAATTGGAAAATACTGCATTTTTCCTGAAACAGATTTATCACTAATCATATAGATGAAAATTTTTCCGATGATTTTCCCGCTTTTCCGGGTTTTCCATGGAATTTTCCACAAAAGCAACTTTATGCAACTCATTTCGCTCTACAACTTTGTCTTAGGTTGCAAAACGCTCAAACGCTTCCTTGGTCGGATAAACTCCGGAAAAGCGTTTTACATGAATTTTCCTCGATTTTTTCTGCAAGTTTTCACCATTGTCGGAGAGAAAGTAATGATGCCAGTTGATAGCAAACTTGATCCTGCATAATTTAGAAAACTTTTTTACCGGAAAATTTTCCGGAAAAGTCGGAAAATTCCGGAAATTTTTCCGGAAAAATCGGAAAACTCTGCATTTTTCCTGAAACGGATTTATCACTAATCAAATTTATACCAAATTTCCAAATGATTTTTCGCGATTTTCCGGGTTTTCCATGAAAATTTCGATTCAATTGTCACGCGACATGAGCCTGTGTACCAAATTTCAGCTCGCTGTGATGACGAAAAGTGGGTCTACGAGAGTGTCGAAAATAGTAAAGAAATAGACAAATTCGTGTACGAGTTAAAGGGAATGGCTGGCCTCAAAAAATAGCTTTCCGTGGTAGGGTCGTAGAGCAATGCCGTTTCTTTAGTTGTATTTGTGGTACCTACTCGGAAGAAAAAGATAGGTGAAAAGAAATTGGCTTATAGGTTTAGGGCGTGAGGGTTGTCTAAAATTGGTCGTGGGGGATATCAACTTAAAGAGGGTAGAGAGTGTGATCGAGTTGCGAGGTTCTTTTTTTGATCCAGTAAACTTCATATGAACTTTTTTTTACCGTTAAAAACGGATTTTTTGACACTTCCTCATTTTGCATTATATTTTGCCCGTTCTTTCTTTCGTATGCATTAGCAGTATGCTGTGAATATTTTCTGTTTGGGTGGCAAATTACTCGAACGTAACGATTCTTCACAGACACGAGATAAAAATAAAACCATTGTTTCACTAAAAAAAAACTGCCATTGAACAGTGGTTTCCTTTCTTTTTGAGTTATCTCCGAAGATAATTATCGACTTAAAAAACTAATTAGATATGTGATTAGGATTCAAAATTAAGAAACGATTTTATTCTACAAACAAGCTTTAAAGTTTATATTTAAAAACATTTGTATGAGCTATTTTGGTATTCTATACAAACTCTGAGAGTTTCATCAAAATCGGAGATGTCGGGTTGTTAAATTATTCAACACTGGGGTGTGCCACAAAGAGTTAGTAAATTCCGTCGATGGGGAACACATTCGTCAAAGCTATTTAAAAACTGCCATTGCCTTGCGAAGAAGTCAGATTTATAATTAATTTCACCACGGATCAGAATTTAGCCTTTAGAACAACGAGAGATGATGAAGCATTTGAAAATGCCAACTAGTTGTAGGCTTAAAATGTTCTCCCACTTTCAATTTTCAATCTAGGATAGGACACTCAGCGCTTCCTAATTTACGTACTTACTGTAAAAATATTCTTCCCGTGCTATAATAGTCTCCTTAGGTCACACACGTTTTTCTAATTGTGCGAATACTAAAAGTGTGAATTGGTGCATTATTCTGCAGTCAACTTGAATACATTGTCATCATCGCCGAATTTTTATTATATAAAATTAATTTTAAGAACCTTGCAGCATATTGAAGAAAGTGTTACAGAGATTAAAGAAAATTTAGTGAGTTATGAAAGAAAAGTTAAGAAAAGTGTTATTACGGAAATTAAAAAAGCAATTGGTAATAGTTTACAGAAAAATGATACATATACGAATATAGTGAGATAGACTACCGCAGTAGTAGAAGAAATCAAGGCGAACTTAAATCCTGGAAACTCAGGTATTTAGGTAACTGGTATTAAGAAATTTAATTAAATAACGGTGCTATTGTTGTGGGATGTGATAATGATAAATCATACAATGGATGGTAGAAAACTAACTTGAATGATAAAATGGATGAAAACGAGATCATTAACTGTTTAAGAAAGCAAAATTAAAGTTTAAAAAAAGCGAATATAATGTTTAAAACTATGTAGAAAAACAATCATATTAGATCAGAGCTGGACAATACTTAAGTAAAAAAAGACTTAAGTAGTACTTAAAGCACATTTTCGTTACTTAAGACTTATTACTCAATACTTTTGAAATGCCCTACTTAGTACTTGAACATATGTACTTGCTTTTATTTACTTGTATTTAAGACTTAGTTTTGTACTTAAGTACAAAGATTTTTACTTAAGTATTTCTGAGTCTATTAAGTACCTACAAATATCTAACTCTTCGTAGAAAAGCAAACACAATCTCTAGCGCAACTCCTTTTTTGCTGAGTTTTAAAGCACACAAAGAACTGTCAAAGCATGTATCGCACTCACGCGTCAAGGCAGAACCTTAGACAAACTAATAACATTCAAACAAGACTGGGCAAGTAGAGCAAAAACTAGTAACGTCTCGCTAGAAAAAAAAATCGACGATGGCTAGACATGATGTAGGAAATGCCTCAATTTTGTCTTACAAATTTACTGGTAGTATTTTCCTTAGAATTTTTATGCTTTATTGGAGGCGACAATGGGTGTTTTGACGGATCTCTAATAGTTTTTATGAGTGTAGCAATCAATGAGAGTTGAAAGTTTTATTCTACGTGCAGCGCCGAAAACTAAAAGAACTATAAATAGTAGCCACTAGTTACTATACATATTATAGTTTTCAAAAGGTATTTATTTATTAATATCTAGTAACTGAACTCGATAAACTTCATTATATTACTCCCAACGAAGAAAAGATTCTAAGAAAGTAACTACTTTAAAAAGTACTTCAAAACGTACTCAGTACTTTTTATAGACTTAGTGCTTAGTTACAAGTACTTTTCATACATGCGGTACTTGTACTTACGCTGAAGTACTCAGGCCTTCGATACTTGTACTTGTACTTAACTACTTTTTCTTTGGTACTTGCCCAGCGCTGCATTAGATATCGGAATTCATATTGTGTAGTGATAGAACTAGACATAGAAAGCTTTAATATTATAATGAAAGAAGGAATAGTTAGTATTGGTTGGGGCAAATGTAATGTCGGAGATGCGGTTTATGTTAAATGATTTTAAGTTTGAGAAGAAAGTATGCTATAAATCTGGCGAAAAGCAATATGGTAAAGATTGCAAAGCTCTATCCTAACGATGTGTAAACTGCCTCAGAATTAACGAGAATTGAATTTGAGTTTAGATGTTAGCCATAACGTGTATGATTCAGAATGCAAATTGTTTAAAATGAAGTTGAATGTTGAAAAGAAAATCTGGTTGTAGCAGCTACATATTTAATGGAAATAATGAAAAACCCACATGTAAGGTCTAATATCGAATAAAACAGAGTTGGAGCTATTAATAAAAAAGCGTAAACCAAATATATTGTTATTGTCAGAAACTCATTTAACAAGTGAGATAGAAGAATCGAAAGTTAAGATTTATAACTATGTGCCCTATAAGCTGTAACTCGTGTTCAAAGCATACCGGGGGTGTGTTAATTTACGTGAAAGAAGGAATTCAATGCACAGTAGAAAACGTTACGGGTCGAGGAAAACTGGTGTGGATTTTGAAAATACAATGTGATCAAACGAAATGTGCGGATACTATACACCTAGAAAACAAAAAATTGTATAGAAGTGGTTGGGGGGGGGGGGGGGGGGGTTCACAGCAACCGTTTGGGAGTTATTGGGTGATTGAGAAAAAAGCTATATTTTCACATAACACCCTGTATCTTAAAAAGTACATAGAGTACGGTCACAATTAGGGACTTCATGCAGAACTTCATGGCCTGTCCAACGACTGATCAAGCAGCTCCGTACCCCTCTCCCCTCAAGAATTATGACTGTCTAAACTAAAATTTTCGGATTTTCTAACCTTTTTTTATAATTTGACCACTATTATTTTTGCAAGAAGGTCATTCACATAACTGTTTTTTATAAAAACTCTAAACTGTAGATTATCCTCTTTAATTTGTGCTAACTGTAGCCGTTAAACAGTTATTAACTCATAACCTATTCAGGTCACATTGAAATTAGACGATATTTTCTAAAATGACTTGCTAAGTTAACAAGTTATCGTTGAGAATAAGTTTGAAAATAGGTTTAAGAATAGGTTAAGAGCTAATAACTCAAATAGCGCATAGGGTGTAATAGGACAAATTAAAGAGGAGGGTCTACAGTTTACAGTCTTTATAAAAAAAAATGGTATGTTAATGACATTTTTGCAAAAATAATAGAGGTTAATTTTTAGTTTAGACAACCATAATTCTTGAGGGGAGAGGTGTACGGGACTGGTTGAGCAGTCATTGGAAAGGTCATGGCGTTCTCCATACCATGAATTCTTACTGGTGACCGTGTGCCTTGTAGTTTTTAAGATACAGGGTGTTTTGTGAAAAACTATATTTTTTTTTTCTTAATCACCCTGCAACACCCAAACGGTTGATATTTCACCTCCCCTGCCATATAATTTTTGGTTTGGCTAGAGGTGTCTAGTGTCCGCACATTTCGTTTGATCAAGTTTCGAAAATACACATTGTATATGTGTGGATAAGAAATAAAAAGTGGACAGTCGTAGTTTTATATAGGTCCCCTAGTAACCCGGTGAGTGATTTTAAGTCATTTATTTGTAATTGGTTTTAGGAGCATATGAGTAATGAGAAAATGTTATTGTGCCCAGAGATTTCAATATTAACTGGATGCAAAAGTACTATAATCAAACAAATATGAAAAAATTAAATATCTGATCAGGGTTTAAAACAATTAGTAATGCAGCCAACGAGAAGTACGGATAATTCCCGGACTTTAATTGACTATGTAATGTATGGAATCAAGAAATATACGCGTAGAAATTGACTGTGATTTTAAGATATCAGATCACGAAACAGAGGAACGACACGGATAAGACCATCAAAGTCTTAAAGTATAATAAAGCAAAATTTGATTAGCTCTTGAATAAGGTCAATATAGCAAACCTTTACTTGTTGGAAGAGATAATTTATCGACACTTTTTCACGCAAAACTAAAAGAATTTCTAGAGAAGATTACAATCAACAAGGTGCTACAGCGAAGTGGGAATTGTAATTGGTATACACCTGAGGTTGAGAGAAAAAGAGGGAAAAACTAAATACCTACAGGGAAGCTGTTTACAGTTGGAATTGAGATTCAGCGGAGTCGTTACAGACACCTATGAAATTGTTATAATAGTGCGATATATAAGGAAAAAAATAATTTTATAGAGAAGCAGATAGATGCTAGGTCAGGTGATCAAAGAAGTTTATGAAAGTTATTAAAGATCTATAACTTAATGTGCATAAGACAAATGAATTTTCAGCCATGCAATTTACCCAGGAGTATGTGTACCGGCATTCAAGTAAATAGTCAGCTTGTCTGTGCACTGTGGCTATACTGCAGGCAGGAATCAAGCCGTACTGATGAGAAATACGGTTCCTGCTATTACGAAACGCCCGCTTTTGCATAGAAATTTCTTTTTTTTTAAAAGATTTTTCGATTGCAAGAGTTTTTTTCCACTCAAATTGCTATAGGTAGTGCATCAAGTCTTCCTCCACTAGAGCATTCCACATATATACAACAATATTAAATGGATTTTTATTCTGGGAAAATCATCTCTAAAATAGTTAATCTTCCCGGCCCAAACAGTACTTCAATATGTCATAAAATCCGTGACGCACTGTTTGTCTTGGTCTATCTTGTGCTTTCGTCCATAAACACTTTTCTTTCTTTTCTATAATTTCAGGATTAGTGTCAGCCTTTCAGTATTTTTCCAGGCCTGTTCAATCTGCTCCTCATGCATCTCAGCAAGATCTAACTATTCTTCGAACCAGTATACTCCCTTCTCTATGTCCTTCTTCGTTAAAAAAAATACTGTTGTCTGCTTTCGCTGTAAGCGGCCAAGACTCGTAAGCAGATTGAGGTTTTATATGTATAAGTTAGACATGCCAAACTCTAAATAATTATTACTATTTAGACTAAGCACCAGGTTCCATTTTTGGTAGTATTTTTCTAGTTTATCTATCATCTCCTGCAATTCTGCATGGTTTTTCTTCCAATAGTACCAAATCATCCGCGGATATTATTTTATAAGTTTGCCTTATTTAGTCATGAAAAGGTGATTTTTTAAGTAAAAATCCGAGAGTAGCAAACACAGAAATTCGTTACAAAGTACTATTTTGCTACGCCACTGCACGCTGCCCATATGTTACTTGGAAATGGTTGTCTTTTGCTAAAAACTGTCCAATGGAAAAGAATAGTTTTGATGCAAATCGAAATATTTCAAGTAAGAAAAAAGTCATATTTGGAAAATATAATTTGTAAGTGATATTACACTACTGATTAAAAAACAACGTGAGCAAAGAAAAATATTCGCAAAAATGGTTTTATTACGGTAATAAATGGCACTAAAATATAATTAAAAGTAAAATTAAAAACGACAGAAATAGACAGTAATATTAGGTCGTTGCAGTCGGATATATTATAGGAAATTTAAAAGACTGTTGTTCGTTTTGAGCATATATTTATTTATTAATCAAAATAGGCACCATTAAATGGAATACGCTTCTCCCAGCGCGTTTATTCCAGTTTTGTAGAAATCCGAACTGTCGGACTGAAGGAATTCCTTGATGATGATTTTGATGGCTTCTTCATTATTGAATTGTTTCTCCGCCAAAAAGTGATCTGATTGTTTAACAAAAAAGTGGTAGTCGGTAGGCGAAAAGTCCGGTGAGTAGGGTGGATGAGAAAGAATTTCATACTGCAACGCGTGTAATTTTTGGATTGTAGCTCTTACCACATGCATTATCGTGAAGCAGTATGATTCCATCTCTCTTGACCAATCTAGGCTGCTTAATGCTTAGTTTTTGGTGCATTTCTTTTAGTTGGGTGCAGTATTTCTCAGCGTTGATAATTTCACCACTGTTTATGAAGGAATAGTGAACAATTCCAACAGAAGACCACCAAATAGTCACCATTATCTTCCTCGGATGAAAATTCGGCTTGGACATGTGTTTTTTGGTGCCACATGAGCATCTAACCATTTTGCAGTTCGACGACGATTATCTGTTTTCTGTCGGGAGAGCAGAGAAATGCAAATTTACAGTCGATTGATCATGTTTCGCTCAATCAGATCATGAGGGACCTGCTTGTCGAGCTTTTTGATTTTTCCAAGTGCTTTTAAGTGACGGGAAACTGTCAAATATTGCACATTAAATTTTTCTGCGATATCCATTACAGTTTGGCGAAGATCAGACTTCACTACAGCTAGCAGTTCGTTGTTGTCACCCAACTTAACTTCAAATCGTCCCACATTTCATGTGCAACAACTTGGCACTTAATATTTTTAATTAAAACATTAAAGTACTTATATTATTTTAATTTTTATTCAAATATACTAATATCTCGTATTTTTGCCTTTATTTTTTATTACGTCCTCCAGCCATCTTGGAATAGATGATGTTAAATTTTCAATTAAACTTGACGGAATTTCGTTGCAAACTTTTTCTACAGCTGTCCAAAGGTCGTGGATATTGCAAGCAAGACTTTTGTGAATTCTCTTATAAATGTGGTCCCAGAGCCTTTTCGATAGGATTCAAATCCGAACAAAGGATAGGCCAGTTGTTAAAAAATTGGTTGTTTTGTTCTTCAAATCAGGTTTTAGTCTTTCGGGCCGTATGGCACAGAGCATTATCCTATTGGAATATATACTCGTTGCTATTCTGAACACCTTCCAAAGTCGGGATTAAAGCGCTTCTTCTAAAATGTTAAAATAAATATTCGCATTTATTTTAACGCCCTGATCCACTTCCACCAAATTTTCTGCTGCCGAAAAATAGCCCCAAACTATAATTCTTTCGTTACCCTTGGTTGTCATTTAGCCGCGCCGAGTATCATGTTCTCCTCCATACCGCCTAATGCAAGTTTCTGGATGATCTATTGAAAGCCAAAACCTGTACTTGTCTGACCACAAAACTTTCAACCAATCTGTGTCTTTGTACTCTTTGGCTCATTCTATTCTTTTGCATTTATGAGCTGCTGTCAGCAGCTGAACTCGTTTGCATCGATAGCTACGAAATCATGCGTTCTTCAGATAACGTCTAACAGTATGACTGCTAAATTAGGATTCAAATACCGTTTGAAAATTTGCCGCCAACTCCAGAAAAGTTGTTTTCTTTTCCTTAAACGTGAGAAGCTTTAACGTGTTGGATTCTGTTTTCGTCAATATCCATGGTCTTCCTGATCCACTTTTGCGGGCAACTATTCCTCGAACTTTGTACGATGAAATAATTTTATAATTCCTCGCGTACTTAATGTTACACCTTGGTTCATCATCTCAACTCTGATGGCTCATTCCGATTTCCCACTTTCGTGTGTAGTCCAATAATGTACCTTTTTTTAGCTGCGGTCAATTTTTGGCTACAAAATTAAAAAAAAACAGCAAATCTGAATTAAGGTCACATGAGTGGTCATAGTTGGAGAAATTAGTTGTAAATTTTATGACATTTTCTGCACTTTTTCCAGATTTTTTTTTTTGAAAATCGCGCCAAATGTTAATTGTCTTCAAATTATAACATAAAAGTGCAAAACAACGTTCACTTAATTAAACAAAAAGCACTTTCGGGAAAAGAATGTGATAAAAGTATTCTGCACAGATATGGTTTTCTAATCTTGATTAACACCAAACACCTACAGGTAGAAGAAAAGGTGTGGGGTGTCTGTAAAGTTTAAATTTCCAGAAAACTGCGGCTGGTCACTTTTTTTTATCACTACTGTTGATGTCAGTGGTATACCAACTTTTTATCTCTAGAGAAAGTTTTTCAAAATGGAAAAAAAAATCGGTTTTGCTTTAAATAGACACCAATGTTCGTTTTGAACTGAAACGCCGCTGCACAGTAAAACATTTTGTAAAGCTAAAAATTCAAATTCGTTCAAAAGACGAGATATGATTCATATTTATTGCCGAAATCACCCGACTTGTGAAATCGTTCAATTTTTATATAATTTTCCATAATTTTCACGTTATTCGTGATGTTGTTTTTCTCAGAAAATTGCAATCTAACAAATTACACGGATATGAGCTACCACCGCATTCTCACCGCTTAAATGTTCCATTAGAATTCGTTTTCCACTTCCCTTAAAATATCAATGGAAATCGGCATAAGGCTCTTTCTGTTCTTCTTCTTAGTTTCGTAGGTTAGGCAAATGCTTACTTCGATAGTCGTAACAAAATGAATTCATAAGAACGACATAATTTAAAAAGTTTCTTTTCAGAAGTGTATTAAAACACGTATGCGGCGCGATTTCAATAATTTATGTATTATTCAGGCCAAATATTCGCTAAGTTGGGATTACCACCAGTGCAAAACCACTGTGGGGAATTTTTCTTTGAACTTCCTTGAGGTTTGTTTTCTTAAAATAAGACTTAAAATACATACATACTTAATATGAAGATATTATCACATTCATGCAAAGGAGCTTACTACAAAATTAAGAGATTAGAGTTTGATTGATGATTACACTACTTTGGAACGTGTCTACAGAAATTACATGCGACGAAATCATTAGGAAGGATTTTCTTATAGGCACTAAATACTAAATGTGTACGAATTTTAGGCTTTCATGTGCTTATAGAGGGCATTAAGTTCTTATAGAAATACAAAATTACCTAAACAAGCCTGTGGAGTGCGAGAAATATATAAAATGACACACATATACACGTTCCCTACCCCGTATTCTTTTCCTGCCAAGACTGTGCTACGGCATCATAGGGTATCCCCTGAGCTTTGGCAACATCTAAGAAAACAAAATGTCCAACTCGAAGTGCGTGTTATATGTAACTAGCATAGTGCAAAACTATTTGTTTGATTTTGTCACTAACAAAAATTAAATTTTACTTTCTTTTTTAATTTAATTTTTAAAATTCCATGCTTTATTGGATAGAATGTGCTTTTACATCAAATAACCAAAAGTGAGAAGTATAAGGTCTTGAATTCTTGATAAAAAGAAAGAAAAACATTTAGAAATATCCAGTTTCCACCTGAAACAATCTTTTCTACCAAATTTGAATTTTTTATAATTTTATAAATAATCTTGATTATCTGATATGGCAACCCCGCGAAATTAAAAATATGTAGTGTCAATAGTATTGGCACGTACACTGTAAAAAATGCACAAATTGTTGCCACAAAGTTTAGGTATTTTTCCCAAAAATGTAGGGAATATTCCCTAAAATTAGGGACAAATACCTAAGCTTTGTGGCAACAATTGTGCAAATGTTTGACTGTGTATGCAATTACGGATAGAAGTTACATCCCAAGGGTTTGAGTCATTACTAAGTATCAAGTACTGTTTTAAAAAGGGATTATAACTTTATATGCAGAAAATATCTTGTTTAGCGAAAAATTTGGCTACAGCGCAAAAATGACTTTTAGAAATTTGCTTTCCGAGAAAGAGAATTAAAACTATTCTTTTCTATTCGAAGGGTCAGAATATCTGACAATCCAATTGCAATTGATTTCTTAACCCTTTCGTTACGGAATAGTTCAATGCAGACCGGAGCAAAATTGGAAGTAACATGCCGTTGTAGACGGACAATTTTTCGTGCATTTCTACATATAAGTACATAGCTTTCCGTGGAGGGGGAGTAGAGCAGTTTTTTACTTGTATTTGTGATTTTCGGAAGAAAAAGATAGGCGAAAAAAAAACATTTGATTGAGGGGTTCCAGGGGGTGAGGGGTACCACTCCCCATAGAGGGTATCCCTCCCCATAGGGTTTGCCCAAAATGGAGCGTGTAGGGTATCAAATTAAAGGAGTTGGAGAGTATAATCGAGTCGTGGGGTTATTTTTTTGATTCTTTTAACTTCATATGGACGTTTTTACCGTTAAAAAATGTTTTTTTGCCTTGGGTCATACACCCCCTTTTTTATTTTACATATATTTTGCCCGTTCTGTTATTCGTATACATTAGTGGTTCGTTGTAGCCGTTTTTTGTTAAAGTAGCGAATTGCCCGAATGTAATAGTTGTTCACAAATATGAGATCAAAATAAACTGAGTTTTTCAGTCAAAAAATTTCTATTTGCCAGTTTAACTAGGACTGGTTCATTTCTTTTCGAGTTATCTTCGAAACTAGTTATCAACTTACTAGATATGTGATAGGATACAAAGAATAGTTCCGATTTAATTCTACTAACATTTCTCAACGTTTCTATATAAAAATTTTTTAGAATCTCTTTAAAAAAACCGCACGGACCTGGTGTTTCCAGGAACAGCATCCCGCATGTCTGTTTTATTGTACAAAATTTGTTTGAGTCAATTCTAAAAGCGTTTAAGTTCGATAAAGTTAATCCTTTTTTCTGCTTATACCGAACTCTATTTTTCTACCCTGTCACCCTCCAGATGCACAGCTCTTCCCAAAAAAGGGATTTCAACAAAGGATGTGCCATGTTGATATGTACATGTCGTAGACACTTGACGCACTTCATGAAATGTAGGCAGGTAGTGTAACAGTTTGCGCTTAACGGCTTTTTACACTAAATGTCTGAAATTTTTACTCACTTCATGAAGTGCTACAAGCCTTTGCACTGAGAGCATAATCCCAATTAACATAACACGCCGGTGTGTGTGACTGTGTTTTCGAGCGTAACCTCCGAAAGATATAAGCCATGAAGTCGGCGATGACACCCACACATTAAAAGGACTTAACGTGTCGCCCACAGCCATACAGTAAGTGCTTACTGTCACTTGTTTTGTACGCTCATCATGGAGGAAGAACTAAGATTTCATCTTAAACAGGTCATTAAGCGTAAGACTATCGCTTCCACAGAAAAATTAAGTTAAAACAAATTGCAGCCAAATATGTTTTCTTTCTAATAGTTTTAAAAAAAAATAGCATCTAGAACATTTTTATGGAAATTATATCGTTTGAACAAAATACAAGCTACTTTAATATGAAAAACTTCTGCAGTAACACATAGAAATAATAATAGAAGAGCCTAATATTAAAAGTTATTTCGATTTTTGGTTGTCCGTCTGTCCGTCCGCCTGTCTTCACGATAACCCGAGAACTCAGTCACAGAGAGCTGAAATCTTGCATACGACGTTCTCATAAAAATAGAAAATATAATTTTAAAAATGAGCTAAATCGGGTAACCCTTTATTGGTGTTGCCATATAAAAGTTTGTGATTTTTACATATACTGTGAAAACGATTTGTTGAACTTGCACAGAGAGGCGAACATACGAAATTTTGTAGGGGAATGTATCTAAATCAATACCCGAGAAGATTTGTGTAAACCATCCTCGGCATAACATCGAAACGTTTTTGTGAGATGGTGCATTGTCGTGCAACAAGTACAAATTACAATTTTACTTTCCAAAAATTTGGATCGTTTAATAATGTACTGGCCCACGCCTCCATTTTCTTACATTTCCGTTATCTTTTCTATGGAACAATAAAAATTATACACAAATTCCTTTTGTTTAAAATGTTTGTCAAAACTTCGTTAATGGTATTTTTGGAAACAATAATTTCTTCACAAGCTTACACCAATAAAAAAAAAAACGATTCGTGATCTGAAAACTAAAATAATTTATATTATTAGAGAATACAGCCCCCACTTTGTATGACATTTTATTGAAAATTGTGTTAACAAAATGCATTCTACCAAACTAGTTCAATCAAACGAGAGCATCGCCAATGATATTGCATGCCATTTGTGATTGACAAGCACAAACAATTAAGCACACTTTACTAATTTGATCATTCACGGATATTCATTATTGAACGAAATGCAGTCGTTAAAAATTAGGGAATTAGTCGCGTAAACAATAATTTTTGTTTTTGATTGAGCTACGAAATAATTTCGAGGTTTTTCAAGCACTTTCTTTTAAATTAGGGACTATTTAATATCATAAAAAAATCATCGTTGCAAAACCCTCTCATCGCAAAAACGACTCCAATTTTTTGTTAAGACAAAAGACAATATTATCATTTATATTCGTATTCGAGGTATAAAAAGAAGAAAAATCTGAAAATTCATTTTTTAAGTAAAGTTCCACACCAGAAGACAAACTTTATCCTTGACGTACGAATAAAGAATGAAAAGGAATCGCCGCTACTAGTGATCTTAGATCGTATAACAAAAAGGATAGGCTATGACCAAGTAAAACCAAAGAAACATAAAGACATACAGAACTTGCATGAGGAGTGTGAAATTTTATCCGAAAATTTTTCTTCTTGGGTTCTCGACCGGAGACCCCTAAGCCCAGCACCAGGGTAGTACAAGCATCAGATGAGATCGCGATAGCTGGCCGAGGAAAATGTAGCTTACCATAATTCTCTGTTTTCTGTATTTTTACAAGCCAAAACAAATTTCCTCCGTTAGCTCGCCCGCACCAACTCTATTGCTTGAACAATTTTGGGAGTGGAAAATTTACTCTTGTTGCATATTCTGTATGTCTTTATGTTTCTTTGGAAAAACTTAAGCATTTTTCTGCATGTAGTAGAACCGCATCGATGTATTCGTTTTAGTCATGGAAGTAGTGAACTACGATATTTTCACACCGGGCGAATAATTTAGTGGTTGAAACTTTACTAAGTATTGAAGAAATTCAATAGAAGAGATCCCATTATATCATAAAATTTTTAAATTAATTTTTAAGTTTATAATTTTATAATATTCTTATAACTTTTTGAATTTTTACAAATTTTCCTAGTGTCCCGTTTATTTTGTGAAAATATTTTTTGGCGTTGCCTTTGTAGGGCTACTGTAACTTAAGGCAACAATGACAATTCAATTATAAACAAACAAACCGGCATTGGAAAATGTTAAATTTTTTTGTCACGGCTGTTTATTTTTATAAATATTTCACTCTTATTTTATTTAAAACAATATAATTTATTATTAAAAGAATTATGCTTGCCTGCAAAATGATTTCCTAAGAGAATATCACCGGTTGTTTCTGCAGCACAGTACAGCGCACTTCATCGCGATAAATCAAGGCTCCGGAATCTCGATTATATAAAATCCCGTTCACAAAAAAATATTTCACTATTGTACCACACTGCTATTAAGTAAAAATCACTTTTAATTAGTTATTTACTACAAAATCGCTAAATCAAACACGTCAGAAATAAATTAGAATTGTCGAGCTGACGAATAACAAAGCGATACCCCTCTTATCATTTCCCCTCCGTGTCGCAAGAAAAAATGGTTATCAGATGTACACGAATTTTATACAGCGTAGCCTATCCTTTTCGTTATATGATCTGGTAGTGATTTGCCAGGTACTTTTTGCATTGATTGTTTTTATATGAAGTTTTACATACATTACTGACAGCATGATTGCAATGTACTAAATGGCAATATTGCCAGCACGTTTGAAGCAAGGTTAATACAAGGTATTCCCATTACGCACCATGTTCCACCATTACGTGACGAAATATCGTGAAATGTATAGGAAAGCATGGTACAGAGAACACAATACTATCTCTCCTCTCACTATCTTTCCTATAAAAATGTATATACATTAGTCGTCACAGAATTACGTCACAGGCTATCAGCTTCAATATGTCAAAATTTTAATGGGAATACCTTGTCTTCACATATACCTTGGTGTGAAGTCAAATTTTTTTTCTGTCAAACTGCAAATGCTTTACCTATATTTACCGGTCTTTTTCGTTCTTTATTTAAAACCATAGGGCGAGATAAGTCCAAAATTTTTACCGCTGTTCCACAAAAAAAAAAAAACATGGTGGCTTTGTCGGAATGTTCAAAACATGCACTTAGCCCAGAAGCACATTTTCCACTTCAAGGCTTTGTTAATCCAGCCCGTGAGTTTTTCGCCATGAGTAAGAAATGATTTTAAATTAACTGAAATACTTTCAAAGAACTCTGACCTTAAAACCAGTGGGCGAAAATCGACGAAGTGAAAATTCCATTTATTCAAAAATCAAAGATTCCATCGATATACATACATACATATACATATATGGATGGATGTATGAAGTATATATACCGCGGAACACTTTAGCTGTTTACGAACATATCCACATGAACGCGAATATTTAATATGCTCTTTGGGGAGTACATATTCTTTTTGAAATCATTGAACTGGAAAAATCATATCCGCTCCACCATCATCCTCCTAGATAGTTCACTCGCAGGATATCTGATTCATCCTGATTTTATATTCACTTTCGAATGTCAGTTGTACTTGGACAGTGTAATTAATTTGATTTTTCATTTGTTTAGAACTGTGCAGTAGTCAGCAGCCCTACGAAAGACCTTTGCGCTCGTTAATCTTTGGAGATTAATGCTTTGCAACAATTGGAATGTGTACACATCACGGGTAAAAGAAAACACTTTAATAGGATTTTCTGCTTGCTCTTTATGTCCTGATAAATTATTGTCATCTAGAGGGCACTGTCCTGACTCCTGACTGAAATCATTTTATCCGCTGCATAAATTCGCAGAACAAATCAAATTGGTTTTGTTTGAGAGAATGATGATCATGATGATGAGTACCTACATGATTTGAATATTGATTTTGAATTGGAATAATTTTCTGCGATAATGCTGATCCGATTTAAAATTTGAAATTTTAGACACTTTTCATCGCTTAAATATAATAATCTAAAAACTATAAAACTCTGTTGCAGACATAATGGCCGTACAACTCTTCTTGGACTACTTCTTACTTTCTTCACTTTCTTCACTATACTTCCACGGCTTTGCTGGTACATATACGCACTGTTCTGTTAAAATTATCCATGACCGTTTTGCATAAAAGTGGCTGCATTTCGCTGATACAGTGCTCAATTTTCTCCATCAAGGCGTGCTCATGGGCTTGTTGGCACAAACCTTAGACTTCAATCAATTCTGATCTGGGCAGCCAATTCTGATCACCAAAACGGGAAATTACACGACCAGGAAATCTTTCATGCTGTAATTGAATTGTTCTTCGAACTGTATTGCATACGGTATCGTCTTGTTCTATTAGCAAAATTAAGTTTAAGTATTTATATATTATCATATTATATTATATATTTTTTTATATGTAATATATTTTACGTAATTGTCTAATCCATATGTTGACAAAACAAAAGTGTTAATAAAATGATTAATTATGAATGATTATTTTAGTTTGCATTTCATATTTATATTGTTATTTTACTTAGCTTCATAATCTATTTGCTTTAACCTATTCTTATGTACCTTCTTTATTTTATTATCTATTTCTAGGTATACATTTACGCCTTCTATGTTTTTTATCTTATATGGTCCTCTATATGGACATTCATGTTTTCTTCTATCGTTCTTATGTAGTAGTACATAACTACCTATTTCTAAATCTATTACATTTAATGTTCTATCAGATTTTTCTTTTCTGTTCGTTTTTGCTATGATTAGAGAATTTCTAGCTTTCTCGTGTGCTTTGTTTAAACGAAATTTAAGCTCGTTAGCATAGTCCTCGTAATTGTATATTGGGCTGTTGTCGTTATGTTCGACATTATTGAATAGACTTGATAATTTCCCAAAAACTAATTCGAATGGGGAGTAACCCGTATCAGAATGAGGTGTTGTATTATAACAGAAGGTATAATACGGAATCCATTCATCCCAGTTGTAGTCTGTGGTGAATGATAAGAGATATTCATTTAATACTCTATGATTTCGTTCTATTGAGCCTAAAGTCTGGTGATGGTATGGTGTTGATGTTACATGTTTTATTTTTAAATATTTACATATGTTAGTGAATACCTCATTGACGAATTCTGTTCCCATGTCAGTTTTTATGGTTTTAAAATTACCATGTTTTAAAATGCAATCTTTAACTAGAGCTTTCGCTACTGTTATTGCTTCTTTATTCTTTAATGGAATGGCTTCGATATATTTTGTCAAATCACACTGTATAGTTAATATATATCTGTATTCGTTTGATATCTTTAGTGGTCCTACAGTGTCTATGGATATAATCTCAAAGCTTGTAGATGGTGTCTCTGTTATCACCATTCTTTCTTTTGTATGTTTGAGAGTCTTGTTTTTAGCACATTTTTCACATCTACTTATATAATTTTTAACCATTTTGTTCAAATTTTTCCATATGTACCTCTGTTTAATTTTGTTAATGGTTCTTTTGACACCTGAGTGTCCTCCATGCGGAGAGTTGTGGAATTCTTTAATTATATTGCTTTTGATTACTTCATCAGTAATTTTTTTGGGAGAAATATATATTAATATCTTTAAATTTGTTTGCCTATCTTTCATATTTATCTTGCGCTGCAGCTTATTAAATGTTGTTTTAAATTTGTCGACATTTATGTATTGAAATATGATGTCATCTTTCGCTAACGATAGTGACTCTATTTTCATTTTCTTCATTTCAAAGATCAGTGTCTCCAAGATCAAACCTAAGTCGTGATATGGATTATTACTGGTTTTGATTATTACTCCCTTTTTATTAATTATTATCTTTGGCAAACTTTCAATAATTCTTTTTCTAGAGCTATTTTGTTTGTTAGCATTTTTGCTGCTATTATTGATTTCAAAGCGTAATGTTTTGACCCTTCGTACTTCATTAATCGAGATGCATTCCCATGCATAAAGGTGATCAGTCTTTATGTTGGTAAGGGATTCGTACTGGGTCTCTTTCTCTTTAATCTTATTTTTATTGTCATTTTTAGACATTGCTCTAGTTGTTATATTTATATTCGATGTAGGTATCATCGCTTTAAGGATGTCAGAATCTATTTTTATTCTCGATAAAGCGTCAGCATTAGTATTCATTTTTCCTTGTTTATAGATAATTTCGAAGTCATAGTCAGATAAGTCAAGCCTTATCCTTGTCATCTTGGAAGATGGGTTTCTATGAGTGAAAAGACTTACCAAAGGTCTGTGGTCTGTGACCACTATGAATTTTTTACCATATACGTACGGTCTGAAATAATTGATTGCCCAATGTATTGCTAGGAGTTCTTTTTCAATAATTGGTTTATTGAGTTCGTGTTTAGTTAATGTTCTACTAGCGTACGAAATTGGTAGATCTGTGCCGATTTCACCTTGGGATAAGACTGCTCCAAGGGCAAATTGTGAAGCATCTGTAGTTATAATGAATTTTTCGTTAAAATTTGGATATTTCAAGATTGGTGCATTTACTAGTTTGCATTTAAGTGCCGAAAACGCTTCTTGGCATTCATTTGTCCAAATGAATGGTGTATTCTTTTTGGATAATGAATTTATTGGTTTTGCCATATGAGCAAAGTTTGGAATAAATCTTCTGTAGTAATTACAGAAAGCAATAAATCTTCTGGCATCATCCGCATTTGCAGGGGTTGGGTAGTTTAATACTGTGTCAAACTTTTTGGGATCAGTCCTGACACCTTTTTCTGTTATTAAATGTCCTAAATAAGTAACTTCTGATTGTAAAAATCTACATTTTTGCGGATTTAATTTTAGATTGTACTTTCTCAGTCTATTGAAAGTTTTTATTAAATTTTGGTTATGATGTTTTAAACTGCATCCAAAAATTATGATATCATCCACATAAAGAAATGCTTCTGAATCTAATCCGGCCAAAGCTATTGAGAGCATTCGTTGAAAACTATTAGTGGAAATTTTTAAGCCAAAAGGTAGTCTTTTAAATTGATAATGTCCCTTGTTACTGGAAAATGCCGTTAATGGTCTTGATTTCTTTTCTAATTCTATCTGATGAAAAGAACTCGTGAGGTCTAGTGTGGAAAAGTATTTAGCTCTTCCGAGTTTGTCTAGCACGTCTTCAAGTCTTGTCAATGGAAATTTATCATCTAGAATTTTCTTGTTTAATTGTCTGAAATCGACAACTAGACGCCATTTTTTAGTATCTTTATCTGATTTTTTTGGGACGATCAATAGTGGTGAATTATAAGGACTAACTGAAGGTTCAATTATGTCTTCATTAATCAGACTGTCGATCTGAGTATTTATTTCCTCAATTTGGGTTTGCGGAAGTCTGTAGTTTTTTATATAAACCGGATTTTTATCAGTAGTGGAGATTTTTTGATTGTAAAAGTTATTTACCGTTAGTTTGTCGCCTGGTAAATAGAAGATGTCTGAGAAGTTTTTACAAATGTCTAAAATAGAGTTAGTTGCATATTGATCTAGATTTTCAATATTTAATTCTTTTAGAAGTTTACTGTATCTATTTTTATTTTCTTGCTTGATATTGAAAATGTAATAATTTTGAAGTGGTTCTGTTTTAGGTTTGAGATTATATAAAGTTACTTCTTTGTCTAAAGTGTTTAGGATTTTAACATGAGCGATGCCTTTTGCGGGTATGATGGAATTCGCTATATAAATTCCATCTTGAATTTCTTCATTCAAAACTACGCTATCTTCAGTAATATCGGCTTTTATTACTTGTATTATTTCAGATCTAGCAGGAACTTTTATTTCTTTTATGTTAGGTAATTTTGTGTACATTGGCAAAGTGTGTTTTGTATCATTAAAAAATAATGAAATGGTGAAATTATAGTAATCTATCTTACAAGAATTTTTTATGAGAAAGTCTCTTCCCAATATTCCACTAGTCATTATAGGAAATGTATCATCTACAATGTGGAATTCTTGCTGGATATCTTGATTATTTATCTTTATATTTGCCCTTATTGTGCCTAGAGAATTGGATTCTGACTGTGTGATACCTTTGATTTTGCATTTATTATGCTCTTGAATTCCATCTCTTGATTTCAACTCATTTGTTTTCAGGATTGATATGTCAGCTCCTGTGTCAATGAGGAATGTTTTATTGCCGAATGACAGATTTATGGGTACAGATATGTAATTGGTTAAAATTTTGTTTATGTTATATATTTTTATTGTGTGTCCCCCGATTCTGCTTCGGGGCCTAGTCCGTTTCCCGACTGGGCCACTTGTATCCTCCTATATGATGTGCTACTGTTTTGACGGATGTTGTTTCTAGGATATCTATTGCCATTCTGTTGGCCGTTATTGTGGTGTCTATAGGTTTGTGTGTTAGACGATCGATTATTGTTCCGTTGAGGTTTAATGCGATAATTGCCTCTTGAAACGTTATGGTTGTTATTGAAGTTTTTCCGAGTATTGTACTTAATGGTTTGGTATACATTTGCTTCGTGTCTTGGTGTTTCGATTTCTACTGCTATTTGTATAGCTTCGCTTAGCGATTTTGGTCTTGCAGCAAAGACTGTTGGCTTTAATTGTTCTTGCAGGCCATTTTTAAACGCATTAAGTGCTAATTGATCATTTAATTTTACGATCAATGACCTATTTGCTTCACCTTGCTCTGTTATTTGTAAGGTGTTCAATTGTGCAAGTAGACCTTCAATTTTTGTTGCGAAATCTGTGACACTTCTGTTGGATTGAGTGATCTTTGCTAACTCAGTGTGAATGTTAAGTGGTGTTTTGTTTGTTTTGAATATGTCTCGCAGATTCTTTTGGAACGTTTCTAAGTTGGTAGGTGTTGGCAATATGCACAGTTTGTTCCTTACTGTTGCTGTTAGACGAGTTTTCAAAACAAAATCTAGCAATCTTTTCTTTTGAGCTTCCTCTGATAAATCATCATGTAGGAATTGCACCAGATTTAGAAAGTTGTCTAGATTTTTACGATCACCAGCAAATTCTGGTATCACCTTCACTGCAGTAGCTATGTCAAAGTTTGGCATATTGATTTCTTCAGTTTCTTTATTCAACGTATCTTTTGTTTTATTTTTTAAAATTACAATTACGCTATTGTACAATTTGTCAAAACTCTTCTTGAATTCGATGGCTTGCTCTTCGTTTGTTTTTGCTAATTCTTTATATTTTGTGATGAAGCTATCCCTTATTTCTTCAACTTCTGTTTCTTTCTTTAGAATGTGACTGGCAGTGTATTGCCTGTTTGGAGTTTTCTTGAAGTTTTCTAATATGTCTTTTAATTTCGTTGTTAAATCCTTCAAGCTCATTTTCTATTTTAAACGGCTGCGACCGCTACTTGCTTCTTTACTTGTTTTATTAAAACTTTCTTGAATTTCCAAAATACTATTAAGCATAAAGCAATAATTGCAAGTACTAGCAGAATTAGCTCTATATCTGATAGACTCCGATTGTCTTGCGTTATGTTGTTAGTTGAGGAACCTGCATTATTATTTATCAGTATCTCCTCTGTTTGCATTTTAGAAGCCTTTTTCCCCATGATGGTATATTTTTTTTTTGACCGATGTGGGAATTGATTCGCAATGAAGACACTGTAAGAAATGGTTAAATTTCTCGAAACTTATAGGAAATGAAGAATACAACGGTTGAAAGTGAAATTCCCTTATAGCAAATTGAAAAGAAAAGCTTATAAAGTTGGTTGTTTAATTATTTTTTTAATACTTTTTATTTTTATTTTTTCTATAATTTATTCTATTATTTTTAAGCTCTTTTATTTTCTTTAAAAATATATTCCGTTGTTCCCCTGTTGCTATCACTAGCAAGCGATGATAATTTTTTATCTCCGCCCTTGTCTTAGCTTCGAAACCGGCTCTCCTCTTTTTTGTTGGTTGCTGCTTCTCAGTGTGCTCCACCGAATGTTTGCCTCTTTTCCTGTACTCCTCCAAAGTTATTGGTCGTGGTCCCGCTGTTGGATTTTTCAACGCCTCCTCTAGAGATTTTTTTAATTCCTTCCATGGGCTGAGTAGCTGCTCATTCGTCTTCTCCGACGACTCCAAGTTTAGTTGGGCAGGATCGCCATGTAAAGTTTCTTCCTTCTTTTTTGTGATCGCCAATGGCTGATGAGAATCTTGAAGATATAAGAAACTAAATTATTTATATTAACTTGGAGATGCAAATGGTAGAGCTACGTGTAGCTTCTATGCATTTGTATCTCGACCAAGTAAGAGCCAAAAAGCTCTAAGTCTGGTCTTAATATAAATGTTGATTTTAATCACGAGAGCTGCGGATAGCTCAAATGATGGCACCTTAAGTGGTTTAGAGCTAAAGAGCTCTAGTGCAATTAAGGTAGCGGTATGAGAGCCAGAAAGCTCTATTTACCTTGATCGATATCCATGTTGGAGCTAAGGGAGCTCTATTGAATAAAATGCCAAAGTGGAGTATAAAATAACTCTGTTTTATTTCCAATAGTACAGCCTTTTTATATTATCGAATAATCGCTTACTTCATCAATATTGCTTGCAAAAATTGTGTTCTCACCGATCGATCACCTGGAATTGGTTTCACACAGAAAGCGCCGAGTAAGCTTTTCGCAATACTCGAAGTTCTTACAGGCAATATGTTCAATGCTTGCTTAGTGATGAGTTCACTGGCATGGCTATACCGCTTTGTTATGCAAACAAGCTTTAATTGTAAATTCTTTTGCTTTCTTTCTTTTGTGCTTGTTTACTATAATTTCATTCATGCCGTGAATGCTTCATTCATTTGTAGTAAAATTTGTGTTGATGCTTCGCATAGCATATTGCAATATTTTTATTATGGACATTTGCTGTGTGGACTTTTATGTGTTGTAGGTCGCTTAACTTGCGCTCTACATTGCCCATATCAATATTTTACAATTTGATCAGCCGCATTTTCAAAGAATAATGGTCCGATGATGGCTCCAGCCCAAAATCCGCACCAAAATAGTCTCGACGGTATCGAGTTCTGCAGAACGACACCTAAAAGACGGAAAGGAAGAAATAATCAGTTCCCTACTCAGCGAAAAAGCGATGTTCCTTAATTCATAAGGGGTTATTGGACTGAGACCCATTGTGTTTTAGAAGGCACTAGGGTAAATAATAACATGGCTAGTGCCAATTTTTAAAAGCTGACTGAGGCTTGGTATCTTGCTCAGGGTCTGGCGGGAATTGTGGGAAATCTTCATTCCTAAGGCAGACAGAAAGGCCATATCGAAATAAAGGACTTAAGATCTATTAGAGTCTCCAAGACCATAAGCATAAAAGTCTTGGAGAGACTAATTAAGGGGCATGTAAGAAGCAGGGCAGCAGTGGTAGCCAGCATGCCTACACAAAAAACAAATCAGTAGAGTCGGCACTACATGTAGTGGTGTACGTTGTTGATAAGTCCCTAGAATATAAGGAGTACACTCTGGGTGCATACCTGGATATCGAGGGGCCTTTCAACAACGTTAAGACGGAGACTATATATAATGGACCGAGAAGGTTGGGAGTTGATAAGGGTCTATGTGACTTGATCAACTTAATGCTTCTCAGCAGAAAGATTAACTCCTGCTCTGGGGACGTGGTTGCGAGAGGAGCAGTCTACAGAGGTATACCGCAGGGCCGGAGGACTGCTATCACCACTCCTGTAACTACTGGTAATGGATAAAATCCATTTAAACTTCATGTTAGTGAGTCAAGGCTTTAAAGCGGTTACATATGCGAATGACATAAATGTATTCTGGCAACTTGCAAATTTCCCTCTACTATTAGTGAATAGCTTGAGTATGCGCTTCTCAAGCTGGACAACTGGGTCAACAATAGTGGATTGAGGGTAAACCCTTCGAAGACAAAGCTATTCCATTTTACAACAAAATGGCGGGTGCAAAGTTTCAGACTTACGAAACTGGCTGGAAATAATCCTACTCTCTCCATCGAAGAAAAGTATCTGGGAGTCACACTCGATTCTAAGTTGGGCTGGAAGATTGACTTAGAGGAGTTGCGTTAAGAAGGCCAGTGTGACCTACACGTTCAGAAGAATATTTAGTGGCAACTGGGGATTAAAACCCACGGTAGTTTATTGGATATGCACACCCATAGTTAGGTCGATCTTCTGCTACGGCTTCACGGTCTGGTGGACGATACTTACGAAAAAATTTAAACTGGGTGTGCTGCGAAGTTCTCATAGAGCCGCTTGTGAGGAAATAACTGGCTGCCTGAGCTCCACGCCAACGGCAGTCATGCTTGATTTATTGTCGCTAGACCTCTACTGCAGAAGGATAGCGAACTGCTGTCAGGATGAGAGCGGAGGATTGGTGGATGGAAAAGGGTTTTGGGCATTCCAATATACTCCAAAAGATAGACTGCAGTGATTTGAGGGGAGAAACAGACTATCAAGTACCTGTCCTAACTTTTGGTGGGGGTGTCAATGCAATGATGCCCATAAGGAGTGATTGGAATGGGAAGGGGACGATGGTAACATCCGATATTCCTATCTTTGCGGATAGTTCCAGGACGAGTGCGGCCACAAGAGCTAGAGTGTTCTCCAGAGACTGCCAGTGGCACGAGTCTTATAGACTACCGGGCTATTATAGTGTCTTTCAGGCAGAGCTTACAGCGATTTGTGAGGCGGATATATTGGTATCTATGTGCAGAAAGTTCGCACGGCACATCTGCATATAAACTGATAAGCCATCAAGGTGCTGGATGCTGTGCTGGTAAAATCAAAATTGGTGCAATTATGTAAAACCAGCCTTGAGGAATTTACTACACGGCAGAAGGTGACACTATATTATGTACCTGCCAATAAGTATATCGCAGGGAACGAGATAGCTCCGAAGCGGTAGTTTATGTGAGGATCCCATCCCCCCATCGGAGGTTTAAAAGATCAGATCATCAAAAGGCAAGCCTCCAGTGGACCAGCAGAGAAACCTGCCGCCGTGTGGTGAAGTAATTGTGGTCTGCATATAACAGGAATAGGACAAGAGAACTCTTTAGTGGCAGTAGAGCAAATACCAGGAATATAGTAGGGCTCTTTACGGGCCACTGGGCCATAGGGGACCATGCTAGAAGGCTGGGTATAGCGGCGAACGATTTCTTCAGGAGCTATTCTGAGGAATAAAAAAGGTAGGCTATTGGGTAGCTACTTCTTTTGCAATCTGCAAAATAAAGAGTTCAGATGTATTCTGAGATTCCTAAGGGACGCAGGATGGATCTAGGTAGGGCGGTATAAAGGTTATCCCATGAGGTCTAAGTGATGTAGGCTAGTCTTCAAGCGACACCCCTCTTACCTAACCTAACTTAACATAGCTGTGAGTATTTGATTTATATGAGTTAATAGTATTTAAAATCTCGACAGCATCACTATAGCTGAACGGAAAATCATACGCCTTGAAGTTGACTGATGATTGTCCAAGAATTTGCTGACATTGGAATCCAAAGAATAATTAATTTATAGAATTCCTCAATTTTCGAGGTAACCAATTTATGTGGATATTCTTGTATGACTGGGTGTAGATTTTAAGCAAGATAACGAATTCTCTTCCAGTAATTTACATGAGTCTTTAAAATCTCTAGCATAAATAAACCAAGGACTCTCCTTTCATTAGTTCGATATGAAGTTATCAGGCCGCTGTGCTTTTTGGATGACACAAAATAAAGAAAACTATGCCGTGTGAGGTAAGGATGAGGAAAGAGAAGATTAAAATTGGTGCAATCTGGATGGGAGAAGACTAAAGTGATGACAAATCTCCTCTTGCCGTCTTTCCCATCCCAACTGGAATCATTCTTACCAACGTTGCTGAAAAGAGAAATTTTTCCAAGGGCCGTCTTCTATTTTAAATTGTTCATTAAACTTATCTCTCTACCCCATCCCGTTTAGGCTTTGTGCGAAGTTTCCTTTTACTCAAACTTTTGCTGTCCATTTCTGAACGATAAACGGCTCGTTAATTATTTCGGAACAACATTTTGCACTTATGAAATTACGTTTTTTAACCAAAGAATTTTATTAGCGTTTTATCTGTGAACAGATTTAAATTTAAATGAAATGAAGTAAAAATTTTGTTTGGTTATTAATTTTTCAGAAAATCAAGTGGTGGTCAAGGTGGTTCTCGTCAGATTCGTGTTATTCCTGATTGGACAGAAAATGCTATAAACGGTGATCACTTATGGGCGCAAACATCAGCTTCTGGTGATTTCTGCTGTGTTCCGGATGAGTGCCGAGTAAGTTTTAGTTTGTAGAAATTTTAAGAATCTTTTATTTAATTTTTTTTTTTTTGCAATAGAAAAGTGGACAACGTATGAAATGCTCTGCATGTCAACTTATTGCCCATATTAACTGCATTCCAATTGTTAACGAAAAGACTCAGTTAGCGTGTAAGCCGACGTTTCGAGATGTAGGAGTAAGACAATATAGGGAGCAAACGACAACTCATCACCATTGGGTTCATCGTAGAACTGAGAAATCTAAATGTAAACAATGCGGAAAGGTAAGTGAATATTGCAAAATATATGTGAGGTTTATTTAAATTTTACAATTTTACGTACTGTGTTGTAACTGCTGGGTGATAAGAACTAATTTTAAATTTTTGTGTGTTCACTTGAAATGCTAAGACGCTTTTAGATATGCGATTTGAAAATTTTGCAAAATATTATATTGGAGAAATTCAAAATGGTGGCTCCGTCTTCCTGCTACTTATCTTCGTTTACAAAATCTACTCGTGTATCCCTGGGCCCATATTTTATTAGTTTACGTTTTATACTAAAATAGTAATTGGATACTGCACTGTTTTCTACAAACAAAAAAAACCAAAATCTTAGTCATTCGGACCATATTAAGTTTGTAGAGATCGGTACGATCGCGAAATACCTCGACTCAAGCTATACTTAGCCGCTATTACTTATAAAACCATTTTTATTTTACTAAGGTCAATTTACGTAGGGGTGGGAGTAATTTCGTTCAGGCATGCTTGATATCAAATGAAAGGCATTCGAGAGTACTATCGATTGTTATTATCATTTCGATCAGAAAACTTCATAACTTTTGCACTCAAAATTTCGAATTTTTCATTAATTGGATCGCTCACATATGTCTCGATCCTATAACTTTTGTAAATGGTTCATACTTGTAGTTCAGAATTATCAGTGTAGACAAGTGTGAGTGTAGGGGAAGTTTAAGGAAGATTATCCCTTTCTTAGATTACCTTTTAGTGGGTGCGGTTGGAAATATACCCAATATGAGGATCGAAACACTATTTTAGACACTATTTTGTTGGCTTGAGTTAGGTTAGGTTAAGATGGGGTGACTAGGCCACTAGGATCCGGCGGCCACTGCCACCAGGATTGATCTATTATATTCTCCCCTATAGTGGTTAGGCTAAATCTATGGTTTTTACTTGGAAACCTGATTTGGACTGATAAATGCTTATACACTGATTTGCAGCCTTAACTATTATGTGACCATGAAAGTTTTAAACTCCTATCACCCGAGTAAAGTACTCGTTACCCTTACATAATTTGTACGTAAATTAGTGCATGGACAAGAAAATGTGATGTTTAAACTCATCACTTATCAGCCCTACTACATCTATTACATAATAATATCTATAACCCCTTAGCGAAAGATATTTCGCAGTTATTGGCTGCGATGAAAGGGATCCGTCAATGGGTACAACGACGTACTGAATTTGTGTTAGTACGGGAATAATCAGAAAACACAAAACCTACATTCTGCAACAGATACAAGGATCAAGGCACCGAGAGGTTTTATCGTCAATTGTTGCCTTTCACCTAGACCCAGAATACACTTTAGTAAGGTATACGTTCCGAAGAAAAATAAAGCATACATCATCAACCAGATGTACGTGATAATGCTCCACAAAAATCAAAAATAATACATTTCTATAACGAGGATAATAAGTCAGGAGTAGACACAATGGACCAGTTATTAAGAAAAAACACCACCAAACGTCGAACCAATAGATGGACGTTAAGATTTTTTTTTTTTTTTTAACATAATAGATGTTCTATGTTTATCATTGGGAAAACCTTGACACACTTTGACGCAACGAACAGAACGCCGCCACTTATTACTCAAGGACTTCGGGAAGAATTTATGTTTGCCGTAAGTCCTGAACAGGTCAAAAATTCAAAAAGTAATTTCTCATTATTATGTACGAACTGCGATGGAAACAAGCCTGGGAAAGAGGATTACATGAACTCTGGCACAGGCACCACAGAGTCCACCTAAGGACGCATCAGGTAGGACTAATCATACAGGTGTATGTCATTGATTGCCTATATGCACTATATGTGAAAAAACCAATATGCAATCAGTATGTAAAAACTACACCATGTTCCTATGTTGATTGCGGTGATACTGTCACATTAGATAGTCCAATCAATTAAGTTTTGTGTTATTAGACATTATTTAAATAAATAATTAGTTATTAATAATTTATTGCGTATCATTTCATACGAAAAGTACGAAGATACTGATAAGATGCCGGGTACCCTCACTTGGGTGATAGAAGCGTAGTTTTCAGAAATGGCAAAAAAAAAATCGATTTGTATCGAAAATATTCGAAGATTCTTTAGAAGTGGTTTTTTGGAGTACTCAGGGATACACAGGCCTCTAGCAGCGATGTGAAAAGAAAATGTATCATTTTAAAACCGGAAAAAAGTACCTGGTACCCTATTTGGTGACATAAAAGTTAAAGAAGCATATGCGCGGAATACTCACATACCGAGATATCATTTTCCTCTTCACATACTCGACACATTATATTGTTAGATTTTCCTGGTTTCTTCAAATAAATAACGGCTAAGGCCACGTCCAACTATTGTGGTGTTCATACTGTAACACTTTTACTATTGATAATAAAATTGCTCCGGCCGAGCGGTAGCGAGGGAGTAATTTTATTCGAGTTTTTGCTATGTGCTAAAGAGCGCAAATTTTGTGAATTTCGGGCACTATGCGCTCCACCTATTCATTACTAGGACGAAGTCCGGGGAGCATTCCGATTCTATTTCACCACAGCTAAGGGCTAGGAAGTATGCGTCTCCACTAAAAGCTGCGCACATACAGAATGACAGCGTCCGCTTTCACTTTCTGTTCGCGAAGGCTCCTCTGGTTGAAGAACGCGACGAAAACAACTGCGAAAGCTTGCAAACGAGATGTAGTTGTGAAAAAACTCGTAAATTGACGAAAGAATTCTTCGTCAAATTTATGTAAGGTCAACGGCACCATTGACAGTGAAAGGGAACTGATATATCAGCTGAACTGTTGACACCGAGCAGCTGAACTGTTGACACCGAGTCTGGTTATCTCATCGAATAAATAACTAATTAGTTTATTTATTCTCTGGCTTATCTTCTCACCTAACTAGTTCGGTTTGTGTTTTTGTTGGTAATTTTGTTGTTTCGCGTCTGATTCCTGCAATTTTATGTGAAATATTTAATAGAAATTGTACAAAACTATTAGAAAAAAGTACGCCGATTCGTTTGCTGTAAAAACTTCTTCCTTATCCCCTTAATCCAGACAAACGGTACCCCAAATTCCTCTGGGTACCCGGACCCGTTCCTCGGGCAGTTGGTAGCACCTTCCCAATTTATGTAGGGCAAGATGTTTAACGCTGTTTTTCTTTCTGTTTCTAAACTGCTTTATTACAATTTGATACAAATCACACTTTACAAAAAAAAAAAGAACTTTAGCAAAAAGAAAACAATTTCAAAATTAAAATTCCAAAGACTTCACTGCTTGACTTTTTCTTCTTGACCTCTTGTCTCGGTGGTTTCTCTAATCAAAACTTGTCTCCTTCCCTTGCTTGTCATCCGGGCGATCTTTCTTTTCGGTCCTGCGTTGCCAGATAAGTTGGGGACGGAATTCGCCGCATTGGGGAGGCAGCCGCGCCATCTCTTGGGTTTCTTGGGTCCCCGCTCGGATGCATTGCTTCGTTTCCGTCATGGGCGTCGAGCCAACGCATAGGATTTCAGCAAGCTTTTTTTTTCTTCATTGCGGGGGAAACATGGAGATTTCGCAACAATACCTTGGTTATTTGTTCTTTTTTTCTCTTTTTTCGTATTTATATTTTTTTTTTATTTATTTATAAACTTTTTCTATATGGTTCACAGTTTGAAAACAATTTTTGAGCATATTTTACGGACTCATGCATAGCTCCGACTACAAAATTGTATCTCAAGGCGGATAAGGACACCTTAAAATATCTTGAGTTCAAATATTCCATGAATTGAAGTTTTTGAGGAGTTTGTTTTTATTAATTAACAAATAGATTTTCTTTAAAATTATTTCACAACAAAATAGAAGAAAAGGTATAGAAGTACCAAGCAAAGTGATCCAGTGAAAATGAATCAATGATTTTAGCTGAATTTTTGCAAGAATATTAAAGTTATTTCTATAAGCTAAAAAACTGGTTGACTTTGGAGCGAGAAATTTTTCAAAACTTAGTTTTCTTTTTTTGCCACCCCAATGTGGAAAAATCGAAGTCTATAAAAAGGAAAAGCTTATCTTGTCAATTTTGGATAATTTATCATCGAATTAAAAAAAAATTGTCAATTGTGCTGTTTTAATATAATTTTAAAAAAATCAAATAAAACTGCTATTTTCTGAGTTAAGAATAATAGTCCAGTCAATAGCGACTAAATAAGGCCTTTTCCCTACAAAAGGTGGGGTAGTTGTGATTTTTATATAATGTTATTCAGTTCCGGACCTCGATGAGAAATCTAAGTTTAGAGCTTTGGGGAGGATCCAAGCGGCTCGCCATCTTGAATTAAAGGTACCAAAAATTGTTTTTTTTTTTTTTCAAAATAGTTTCTCAACGGTTGATCCTACGAGAAAAATGTAAAAATATAAATTTGAAGAAGATTAATTTCTCTACATTTTTTGCAAAAACACAAGAGTTACAGGGTGATTAAGAAAATATACTAGTCTTTCACAAAATACCCTGTATCTTAAAAAGTATAAGATGTATGGTCACTTACTGAGCTCATTGTATGCAGAACTTCATGGCTTTTCCAAAGACTGCTCAACCAGCCCTGTGCTCATCTCTCCTCAGGAGTTATGATGGTCTAAATTAAAAACAATTTATTGCCTTACGTCTAATTTCGGTATGACCTCTTTGTAAAAAAAAAAAAAAACCACAAAAGAGGTCAAAGTCAATTAAAAGGTAAGATAATCCGAAATTCGTAGTTTAAACCACCATAACTGCTGAGGAGAGAATAACACGGGGCTGGTCGAGCAGTCGTTGGAAAGGCCATGAAGTTCTGCATATATTGAGCTTAGTAAGTGACCGAAATGGTTGAGATGCCGGCCGCCCCTTGTCATACAAGTTTGTTTGGCTAGGTGACTACTATCATCTCCTGTTCTAAGGCCACCATGGACTAAACACCCTGTATAAGGGGTAGTAGTAGTATACATTTTTTTGGAACAATGTTCACGTTTCCGCCACTGTAACTCGTTACACATCAGACTTACAAAAAAAGTGTTTTTACAAAAAATGTAGGGAATTTTAGTCTTCTTCAAATGTGAGGAATTATTTTAAAAAAAAATTTTTTTTAAATTTTTGGTACTTTTAACCCAAGATGGCGAACCGCGCGGTTAGGTCAATATCTTAGAATATATAGCAAACAGGAATGGGTGAAACATGTATAATTCGTGTACATGAGCGCAAATTTTCAAGAGCAGGGCATCATACATAGGAGTAAGTGAGATGCCGGGAGAGCTATATTGTCAAAACTGGAGCTTGATTGTCAAAACTGGAGCTTGGTTGTCAAATGTGATTTGGTTTTGTGAACGGGTTTACTCAATTTAAAATTCTTTTGCGAAATTTAACAAAACTATTTATCTTTGAAGTTGATTTTGTGAAAAGTTTTATAATGCCACTAGTGCCTGTAAAAACCTTCATATCAATTAAAAAAACATGAAGGCAGTGTTCTGTCAGTGCTTGAAAATATAAATCGGATTATAACTAGGAAAATCATGTCTCAAGCAAGTACATTATGTAAATTGTCTTTTTTGTTAATAGAAGCAAAGATTTATATAAATTAAAAAATATGTGAATTATTTAAAAATAAAGTAGAAAAAGAATATTTTTTACTTTTTGCAAATTGACAAGTTGCTTAGAATAGCGATAGGCAACGTGTAAACATATGTAAAAACATGGACTACCAACACATCCAGAATTAATTACGCGAAATCTGGGTTACCATCATTCCTGTTTGATATGTATTCTAATGTTAAGTGGGGGCGACTAGGCGTCCAGGACCTTGCGGACACCGCGGCCATAATTAGTCTATTGTGCCTTCCCCTAAAGTGGTTAGGCAAAATCGAGTCTTTTAACGAGCTCGATTATTGCTTTTGGAGTTAGATTGGATACATTATCTGGAGAGATAATTGTTCTTCCAGTGATTTGCAGCCTTAGACCGGCAAGTGCTGGGTACTCACATATGACGTGCATCGAGGTTTCGTCTTCCTCTTCGCACAGTCGACACAGTTCACTGTCGGATATGCCTCTTTTCTTCAGGAAGTGACGGAAGAAGCCATGACCAGTGACTGCGTTAGCAAATAGTCTGAGCGACTGTCTGGTAAGTCCAATAAGTTGGCGCATCTGGAAATGAGAGGGGTTGAAGAATTTTTTCGCCTTCCTCATACCGGGTGCTCTACGCCAAAGGAGATCCAGTTGCCGGTTTTCCCACTTAAGCATTTGCCCCTTAAAGTGGCTTTTTGGTAGGCCAAATGTCATGAGGGGACCAGCTCCGGTTTTAGCGAGTTCGTCCGCTTTTTCATTACCATCCAATCCTTCATGTCCACGGACCCAGAACAAAATTACTTGATTGTCCCTATACAGTAGTTGGAGTTTCGAGTACCAGCTCCAGACTAATTTCGACTCAAAAACTTGAGAGGAAAGAGCTAGGAGCGGAGACTGGCTATCTGAGCAAATGTAGATGTTGGAGTTCTTGCAGCCCTTATATAGGCTTTCCTGAGGTGCAACCTCTATAGCATAGACTTCCGCCTGAAAAATGGAAGGTGAGGCACCAAGCAGAATGGATAGTTCCACATCTGGACCAACCATTCCTGTGCCTGTTTTCCCGTCCTTCCGGGATCCGTCAGTATACCAAACTTAGGCCCGTTGTGGAAGCTGGAGCCCTCTGTCAAGTATCTGGTTTCTTTCATTTATGGTTACCTTGTAAGCTCTTTCAAAAGAAAGTCTCTTGGACATAGTATCAATTGGAGCGTCTAGGTCGTTAATGTTGACCTGCTCGAAATTACTGAGATAACCCACCCTGGAAGAGGTGCGCTCATCTGGCCTTTCCTTTCGAAGCATACTACCCGCTGCTTACCTCTGAATAAAGAGGTAGAGAGGCTGTAAGCCAGGAATGGCTTCAGGCTTGAGGACACGATGTAAAGGCGCCAGTGGCTCCTCCTAAACATGCCACCCCGCCTTGTAGGCAGCCTGTAGTGGCCATGATTGTTGTGGATTCACCGTTCATGGTAGCTGTTATGAAGCGTTTCTCGAGCATGTTACCAATCCATCTGACGATGCAGGTTTCTCTGCCTCTATCTTCGGATACTCTCTTGATCGAGTCAAAGAGAGTGTTATCGAATGCGCCTTGTATGTTCATAAAGGAACATATAAGAACCTCCTTTTCCTGTGAGGTATTCTAAGGTCGATATCGAAGCAATTTTGAATTTCGATGCTCGGTGCTGTCACTTAGATTTTGTTTGTGGGAAAGTTAAAAAAGAAAATGCAAATGTACTTTATTCGCACAATTGAAAGTTTCTGCAAAACAGTTTTTCTACGCATTTTTTCTTTATTCTTTGTACAACGTTGCATAATATAAGCTGTTATCTGCAGATGCAAGGCGAAGCACCTCAAAGCCTTCTATTATGACAAGCATCGAGCGCTGCCATCATTTTGACAGTAAGCAACAATCGGTGGCGGTACTGGCACCATACACTACATTGTATTAAGACCTTAAAGCATTTAGTTTCGTTAAGGATAGTATGCTAGAGCCAAGGAATTTGGTCAAAGAATTTACATATATATCACATATTTCCTAAAGAAAACTTGGTATTAAGTGAAAAAAAAATTTGACGATTTTGTGTAATCTCAGACAATAAAGAAATGGATAATTCCCAATGAAAAATTAAAACAATTTCTATTCATCCATTTGACACCTTAAAATTGATTCGCCTCTTACAAAATCGCCGTTCCTTCCTTCTATTTTCTTAATTATTCCATAAACGTCAAAATTCCTAACAGAAATAAATTTGACATAAATAAATTTTTCGAAAAAGAGGGACATCTTTTTCACAATCGGAAACTAGAGTTTTCATGTTCGAATTTTTTTTCTCTAGCATAGGTTACTACTTGAAGAAATCTCCACAGAAAAAAAAATCCTTTGAGAATTTCTTGACTTTCTTTTACATAAGTTTTTATATAGCAACAGAAAGTCCTTAGCTCTAGGATATCGTCCTTTAGCAACATCGATTTCTCCATTCTCGAGATATGATTTGTTTGAAAATGACATTTTATCGCAAAATCACGAAAATGTCTAGTACCCCCTAGCAGGGAAGTGGGACATGATAAATAGTATCTAGAAACCAACCAACATATTAACGATCGCCAATATTACTTTCGGATAAGCGTCCGCATCTAAAAACTTGTTGAGTTTTCTTACGGAACGATGGAACTAGTCTTCAAAATTTCGGTGAGTCCAAAATCGTTTCCCTAGATGTTTCAAAGTTCTTTGATAGAGTCTGTCATCTAGCCCATTTAGCCAAACTCAAAGCACTTGGTCTCTCTCCTCCGCTTTTATTATGGATGAAAGTTTTTTACCGAATCGCCAAATACTGATTGTATTAGATGACGTTTCATCCGAACCTCACCCTGTAAATGCCGGTGTGCCCCAGGGCTCTATTATCTATCCGTCTTTCTTCTTAATTTTCATTAATGACCTACTTCCCCTTACTTTCAATTTCATTCATAGTTTTTTCTGATAACAGTACCCTTGATTTCCCGTACTCCTTAAACATTTTTTTGGGCTCTTATTAGATCATTGAATAACGACCTTGCTCGCTTGAGGCAAAGCGTTGAATTCAATGTATCTAAGTCCCAATGCTCTCTAACCTCCTTAAATCATGATCATAATAATATTTCCAGTCCCGTTTCTTTTTATGGAGCACTGATTTACAATACACTGTCTTTATGCATTCTTGGAATTAATATTTTCAGTCAGTTAAGCTGGACTGATCATATTTTCTATGTTGCAAAAGAAGCATCGAAATATCTTGGATTTCAGAAAAGGTGTAAGAAGCTTTCCTGTAGAAGTCCTTCATCAGACTCAAAATGGAATACAATTCCCATATCTGACAAGGGCTGGTCGCACAGCTTTAGCTTCAATGAATATTGTCCAAAAGAAAGCTTTCAAGATATTCGCCACACTCGAATACCGCTGCAATGTTGGATGCCTTTCGTTCCTTTACTGCTAAAAATGTTCACTCTTACACGATAGCATTTTTATACTTTGGTAACAATTAGTCTACAAATATTTTTTCCAGGATATTCAAAGATAAAGGACTTAGCTCTTTTGCATGGAATGACCCTATGTTATGTTACGATATGTTTTCACAGTGAATCTCCTGTTATTACTAAATCTAAAGGTCTGCAGTAAGAGATGGCGCCACCAACTTGATCACGTTCACGACTTGAAAATACTCGTTTCTTGAAATTTATACTTGTGATAATTTTTATTTATAGAGTTCATATGCTATTCAATTTTTAGAATGTCTCTGATGAAGTCTGTGTTTACATGTATTAATGACAATTATTGTTTCCTAAGAAAATACTACAGAAGATCTCATTTTTCATTCAAAGACAAAACTAATTAAATTTCAATATTTTCTTTTTCTTTCATACTTCCAAAGTATTGTTTATTCCTTCAGTTTTAATTAAAACGTTACATCTTGAGAATCCTTTGTAATTTACAAGAATATAAATTTTCCATTTTCTCTACCTTGCACGAATCTTGGTATTTTCGACAAACTGTAACCACACCACACCACTGTGAAAGCATACTTTTCGTGCGAACATTTGCTGCATTCATTTGCAATTTAAATTTATCCCAAGGCCACTTTTAATTAAAACAAAACTCAGTAATTGAAATTATTAACAATCGCCGTTATGTATGTATGTAATTGCGCTTCTCAAACGTGAGATGCATATTTTATTATTTCTATTACAAAATCTACTAAATTCTAAGAGCAATAAAAGAAGTTGAATTATCTTCTAGAGAAAAGTGCCACCAGGAGCACCAAGAGCACCAAGATAAAGTGAATTGACGTTTTCTTGCTGTTGGAATTTGTAATTTAAGGTTATGTGTGTCGAGGATTAGAAATGATGTCCTGCTTGTACATCGTATCGAAAGCAATTATCCTATGTACTGCAAATGTTCTTAGAATAATTTACTGTTATCGCGTGCTCGCTCTCCCTTATAACCCATATAAGCATTTTGGTATAAGATCTATGTTAGTAGGAAATGAAGAAGTCCTGGGGTTGGTTTTTATGCAATCGACATTCATCACGAAAGAGGACTACATATTTATTAATGACTGCATTTATATGAAAGCGAGCATTCTCAATTTCCTCACGTAACTGAACTGCTGGTGGGGACAGCAGACAAGTTCTCATGTAAAGGTCCTCGTTACAATTATTGCGCATCATCGTAACGGAAGTGATATGTTGTTGCAGTGCTCTTCCATGTAAATCCGTTTTTATTATGTGAATGTATTCCGAACGTATATATAGGAATTCACTAATATGTTTTCTTCAATTAGTATGCTCTGCAATCTGTATGCACTCAATATGCGAATCTCGTCTCGTTCTTTTACATCTAGGTTGATTAGCTAAATGCTCCTGGATTACGAAAGATGTATCTATGTATATACACATAGCGACCCCCATCCAATCCATCTGACTGACTGATTAATGAATATTGATTAGAGACAGAAGATTCGGAATTTATGAGGAATTAGAACTTTGAAGGCAGTGGGGTTAATTAAAAGTAATCCTTGCAGTGTAATTGGTAGTACGATGGAGAATATTAATGAAAAGAAATACGAATGAATTTGGCTACCATTGGAAGTGTAACTGAGGTTCTCTTCCGTTAACATAATATCTCATATAAATATACATATGCACGTCTACATAAATTATGTATGGACAGATACTAGATTGAAGCAAAATTTTACCAGTAACCTTGGTTTCCAAAAACTTATGGAAATCTCTATGTAGGCAAAAAGAGTAAAATTGGTCATTCGTTGATATTGGTATCATTGGAAATGAAAGTTTTTTCTAATTGAGATCGACTCAAAAGTGTAGAAATTGTGAGTTATTTTATACATCAAAGCTGGTAATGGGAGCTAGTATGAATACACGAAAAGAAATTTGAAACAGAAACTAGAAAATTGGTCTTATAAAGAAAGGGTTTCTTTCGATACCAATATCTTAGAATATTGGAAAAATTTTCACCACAAAGATCAGGAACTAGGGAAATTAGTTCAAACGTCATTAGTTGTACCATCTACCTAAATATCAGTTGAGCGTGCTTTCAGTGTCTTATCGACGATCATAACATTAAAAAGAGCTAAGTTATCCAAAGACACTATTAATAATAAATAAAAAGATTACTCTTTTGGACTTTTTACTGGGTTAAACTTAATTTTGTTCAAGAAAGAATTTTTTGGGATTCTCCGGTATATAGCAAAAGCTAAAAATGCTTTAATTTGTTATTTCATCAGACAACACATTAATTTTTGGTGACAAGTTTCAAGTCTTGGTTTGACTCAGGTCCCAAATAGCGAAATTGGGTGATTTGAAAAACAAATGAAAAAAAGAAGAAAGAAATGAAAAGTTGAGAAAAATAGAAAAAAAAACAATTTTTTTATTTATTAAAAAAATTTAAAAAATGTATAGGAGTGTTTTTTCCTCATATAATTCACACCCAGAATTTATTCTGAGTTTATATAAGAAGAGATCAGTTTGATCTATTTTCAAGCGTCTGCAGCAGGCAGAAAACCAAGCTGCACCGATGAGTGTAAGGTTTTCTGCTGACACGAAACGCTTCTTCTTCTTCCTTTTCTTCTTTATTTCTCAGCCCACTGCGTGGCGTATAGTGGTTCGATTCGCTTCGAATGAATCTGTTTCTTTAAAAATTTGTTTAAAATTTTTTCAATAAATAAAAAAATTGTTTTTTTCTACTTTTCTCAACTTTTCATTTCTTTCTTTTTTGTTTCATTTTTTTTCATTTGGTTTTCAAATCACCCAATTTCGCTATTTGGGACCTGTTGATGAGTCAAACCAAGACTTGAAACTTGTCATCAAAAATTAATGGGTTGTGTGATGAAATAACAAATTAAAACATTTTTTAGCTTTTGCTATATACCGGAGAATCCCGAAAAATTCTTTCTTGAACAGAACTATTAATAATATTTTGTTAATAAAATTAAATTATAATTTTTTGAACCAAATATCTTTAGAGTAAGAAATATACATTATACTAAATAATTGAGAATCGTATATGTTTTATGTACATTTCTTCGTGTAAAATTTCCTCAACATATCATCTTGTTTTATTTGATTCACGAATCGTTCTTTTCGACTCGACTCGTGAACGAATTAAATTGTCGACTTTGAAACTTTTTAAATCACTCGTGAATTGAAATTTATAAGTTCACGAACTGAAACATTAACTTCATGAGTTATTGAAAAATTCAGTTCACACGAATTTTATTCGCTCGTGAGCGAGTCAAAAAATGTTCACTCTCCGCACTCGTATGATACAATTTTTGCAGAGTTGCTATTTAGTTTTTATGGTTATGCTATTTCCTGCAAGGTGTCGCTTTTTTTAATGCTATTATCTGATTGTGTGACGTTGTTTAAATGTTTTTTGACAGATTTATCACCCGAACATTTTTCTAGGCGTATCTATGATATGAATATAAACAATCCTACATGAAAATTTGACGTATCAAAAAGATTTATGCACGTCCAAAGGCGGGCGCGCGTTTATATGCAGCAAAAATAAAAAAAAATGCTCAAGAAATTCAATTAAAATCAGACAATAGCAATTTTCGACATTTTTTCGAGTGATGAAATTTGCTCTAACTACTATTACATTAAATTCCAAAATTTAACATTAATTACTAAAGTTTTAAAATTTTGATGGAATATTGAGTGAGGTGAAATAACTACAAATTAAATTTTGCAGCTATCACCGAATACCAGAACATGTGTAAAATTGCAAAAAAAAACAAAAGCTCTTTAAACTTCCATAAAAAAAATTCCAAAAGTCCTGCAATCTTAAAGCAATGTTTACTCTTATATTTCCCACAATGTGCTAAATTTGCAACTCATTCCGCCCCTGCCCCCCCCCCCCCCCCGCAATATCATTTTTTATTGCAAATTAATGCTTCTATTAGTAATGATTATCAAAAACATTACAAAAATGCTGCAACCTTTTATGTTGCTCGCAATATATTTTTTTAAATCGAAAATGCAATATTTGCTTTTTTTGTTACCATCTTTTCAAAAAAATTACAAAAGCTCTGAAATTGGGTTAGAAACTTTCAAATAATTTTTGGTCATAATCTGTTAATTTGCAGCCTCATAGAGGGTCAGTCCGCAACCTAAAAGAAAACATACCAATAATGAATGATCAACAATTAGTATTTTGCACTTTCCGCAGTCGTTCAAATATTGTAAAGCCTTTGCAAATTTTACATAGTCCTCCGTATGTCTTAACCCATCAGAATATAAATTTGCAACCCTTTAATAGTGCAAAAATATTGCCAATGCAGAGAAATATTACGTTCCTGTGTGACGTTAAAATAGTGGAAAACTTTTCTTTTTTTTTGTAGCTTTGAAAATAAAACAGGTAAATGCTCTAAAATGAAAACGCTTGATTCATTTTGTAATTAATATGAATGCAAATTAACAGTTGATTTTTATTGATTTTTTTTTATTTAATTTTTTTAAGAAAATTTAAAAAAACTAATAAAAAAAATATTTAAAAAAAGAATAACAAAAAACAAATATAAAAAAATAATATAAATTTAAGAGAAAATACCCCAACTTTAGCTGGTTTCCAATAAAGCAGTAATGCCGTAACACAAAGCGCTCTTAATAAAGAAATAACTAACGACTCATTAGTCTATAATGATTCATTATAAACTGCAGACACACAGTCATTTCTTTAATTAAGTTGTAGTGTCAAACTGGTTTTGATTTACTCAGGACATTAAATAAGCGATATGGATCGAATTAATGCTATAAAATTTGTTTTTATTTATTTTATTTGTCAATTTAACAATTTACAAATGAGAAAAAACATATTAAAAAGAATATTGACAATATAGTTTGTGATTTTCATTTCTTTGCATTTCATCTTCTTATTTTTCAAATCGGCAGATGCACAGCGTAGCTCCATATTTATATTATATACCAAATCAAGCAGATTTTTCCTCATTATAGCTATAATGAACACTTCATTAGTGTACTTCATTATGATCTGTACCGAAGTGAGTGAGTGAATTTATTAGCAATATCAACATAATTTTTACAATAACTTTCGACTGGAAAAGAAGAATTAAAATAGGACGAAATTCAGGAGAATTTTTCAGAATAAGTCTGACTTTCGAATATTTAAAACTACTTGGGGAAACAAAAAAATGAGAGAAATACCGAAAATCTTCATTTGAAAACTTTCTTCTACGAATTATAGATAAATCCAATTTTTGAATTTTTTATGGATGTCGGCTTACCACAAGATTACCTATACGAAATTTCAGCAACATAGGACCTTATTTACCTATTTAAAAAAAAATGAAACTGTGAGAATTTTTAACGCGCACTTTGCGCCATCTACCGAGAGTACTATGTAACTCACGGCATAGTCGATACAATATGTTCAACCTACATGCTTCCTCTATGTCTGGAATTTTGTTTGAAGGCATGCGTTCAGATTCTATAGCAATTTGAGTGGGCCAACTCCCGCGAAAAATTCGATTTTTTTCCGTTTTTACAGGGAGCATTTCCCGTTCAAAGTTGCACCTAAAATTTCAAATTTTAAACTTTTCGTCAGCAGTTCAGTACAAATTTTTTTATGCATTTTTACCTCAATTTATTGGTTTTACGTTTTTCACCATAGGTCGGTCAAATATTAACCGATTTTAATGATTTTTTGGTTTTTTTGGGGTACGGCGCGATGGTCCATTTAATGGCGATCACCGTTTTTGCCTATTGTCTTATTTTCCGAGGGGGAGGGGAAATATCGTTTTTCGATAATAACTCCGGTATTTGGTGTCTTATCAGGAAACTAATGATGCAGTTCTACTCATCTAATCAGTAGCCATATTTCATACAGGAACACTTTTTTCCCGGTGGTACTTTGTGGTGGGGGGTAGGTACCCTTAGCGGGGAGTGAGTTGCAACATACCATGTTGGATATCATATGAAAGGTCTTGATGAGTACTATTATGTGGTATAGTTTTTTTCGATCAATTTCATTTAACCCCTTTTTTTACATTTTTTCCTACGCCACTGAACAATTTTTCCTACCTTGGGTCATATATACCCCAAATACTATGTTTTCTTTACACTTTTCTCAATCATATGTACTAAGCAAATTATCTACGCACATTGACCTTTCATGTGCAAAACACTCTAAGTCAATATGTTACATACATTGCGAGTATTCGGATAATATTGGGAATCATAGGCATAGGCAAGCTTCTATGATTCCCCACACCATAGGCAAGCGTCTATGATTCCCCACACCATAGGCATGGACTTTTACTCTTTTATTGAAAAAGGGGGTTCGGAGTGTAACCCCCCGTCACGCGAAAGGCTTTTCAATAATTGTAGTGATTTGCGCGACTCGAACTTAGCACTAATGCAACAATCTGGACTTTTGTGGGTTATTCGGGCGAAAAATTTTCCTTTCAATAATGTCATTGCTAAACGGTGCGATTGTACTCCTTTGTACATTGCTCCACACCCTGTTGACCGTTTCTCTTCATTCTTTTTTTACATGATAGCCAACTGTCCCCTCTTCATAGGTAAGCATGTTTCCCTACCTCACCTCACCCCTCCTTTTATCGACTCTACCTTTTTCTATCAATTTACATTTTGCATACAACCTTATATTCACCAACATTCCTCCACTCTTATTATATATTATAATCGAACAAACAATCTAGGAATGTGTATAAGGCGTTTCGTATCAGCAGGAACCAAAACTCTTCAGTACAGCCAGTTCCTGGCTGCCGCAGACTCCAGAAGAAAATGCTAAGCAGACCTCCTATATGTATAGTCTCAGTATAAATTCTTGAGTATGAATCATATGAGGCGAAATATTACGTATTTACTTTAGCGTTTAGCCAATACAGCCCTATAGACGGCACTAACCAATTTAAAGAAAAGAAAAGTCATGAAGACTTTAAAAAATGCAATTTTTTATACTGAGACTATATATGAGATCTGCTTGCTGCGCCAACTGCAGGAGGCATTGCAGTGTTAGTTATCAATTTTTTTAAAAAATTGCATTTTGTAAAAGTCTTTATGACTTTTCTTTTTAAACTTAAATTACAAAAATGAGCACCTCATCAAATTGGAAATCAATAACGTATAAGAAATATTTAATTAAAGAAGTAACGGGCGCGAGTATTACTACAACTTTCATAATTATAGCATACCTAGTGTTCTCCCCATTTTTATTTAGATAGCCAAAAAAAAAATATTCAAATTCAGCTCATATTAGTTCGTTCAAGGATGGCACATCGCATTTTCCACAAATAAATTGATGATGGATAACTATTCAATATTTTACCACCATTCAACTTTACCATAAAATCTGAAATAGAGTCTCCACCCTAGTGTCATGTGTGTTTACATCAAAATGAAATCTCCGTAAAACAGCTGTTTTTGGTTTCGAGCTTCCATTTGATATACAACCACAAGAGTGGTGGCATTTTAGATTTTAGCCTAGCTAGCTGCGGTATTTACATCATTGTGAATTGTTCATTCTCCCCTCAGCCTGACTGTGATACTGGAAAAGGATTCTGCCTCCTCCTTTCAAACATCCTATAAACCACAATTGAATATTTTGTCGGAAACTTTTAACATGAGCTCCTGCTATGTGTGAATGTTACAGATTTATTTGCAAAGATACTCTCAGATAAACCCTCTAACTGAAGAGAATTGATTTTAATTTTTAAATTGCTTTAAATTAATTGTCGTTCTCCGTTAGGTATAATTTATTACCTACAGCCTTAAAACGACTGAAATAATCTAATTAGATTGCAGTTAGGAAACCGTAGACCGCCCTGTTTCTTTCCAGTTGTGATCTAAAATTGATTTATTGTTTGGGGGAGTCTTCGGTTGGTGGTCGGAATTGTTCATTTTAAGTGATTAGTGGTGTACGTTCCAATCTCTCCATAAATACCTCATTAATTTCTTTTTTTCCAGCTCTGCCGGAGATACCTAGTCAGCTGTTTAATCTCTTTGCTCTTTTCTTTAAACTATTTTGTAATTAACAGATGCTGTTTGAACTTTTGAGAGTTGTTTTGTTCTTATTGTTTTTGGTAAGATGCTGCACAATATTAATTTAAATGCTCTAATTATTTCCAAACCTATTTTGTTTTTGTTGTGTGCTACAAGGTAACCAAAAGAACAAGGAGGTAGTTACCTTTTAAGGCGCATTGCATTAGCATATAAGGATAAAGCCACTCAAAGCAATCGAAACTCAAAGGCAGTCGCATAATTGCATAGTGAAACCCAACAATAGAATAATAGGAATTTTTGGAGCTAATTTAAATTTAGTCTTTAAATTTGCTTAAAATAAAAATACGAAATTTTGGTAATATTATGAATGCAACCTATTTCAAGGTTATTGCCAGTTTTTACTCTGCACCAAATTCCCAATTCCAATTCGAGCGAATTCTTTCAGGATGGAAAAAACGTTTATTCGTGACCAATTCCAATTTCTGAGTGATTAGTGGTTTTCATTCCACAAACAACTACAAATTTAATTTGTTCTGCCTGAACTACATGTTTAATCCAATAAAATTCCGAGTCCTTGTATCTCTCACGGAGCCGGAAAAATAATAAATTACTAAAGCTGACCATGTACTGTTATGTGTGACGATGCATTAAATAGATTTTAAAAGACGAAACAAGACAATTGTTTTCCTATTTGAAAATTGCTGAGTTAATTTGATTCGGGTATTAATCACATTGCCGGCCTTGGTACGATAATTTACTTTAAAATTATGGCAACACTGCTTGAAATAAACTGTTACGTACTCCTTAAGCACGTAATATCCAGTTCAGGTTTCTATGGACGTTGCTAAATTGAGTTCAAAAGAAAGAACGGGCGCCACGTGATCTTCTTCCAGAGGCAGGATAGACCACGAAACCTATAAAATAAATTACGGCAACGAAAATTTAATTAAGAAAAGAATGTAATTATACGTGATAAATACAAAAAAAAAAAGCCAGGATCAAACGAGTATATAATTTATAATACAATTAATATATTTATTAGGGATGTATATTATGTAGGTATACTTAACTTTGTCAATTCGATCCTAAACTCCTCCTTGTACGACGTTTCGACTGGAGCTAATTTATCTCCGTTTCTTCTAAAATTTCGATTTCCGACCACTTTTCTTTTATTGTTTTGCTGTTGAGTAATTTTCTTTTTTTCTCCTTTTTGTTAAATAAAACTTTCTTTTAATTTCTGATATATTTATTTTTATCCCTGACGTCCTCACTGGTCCACTTCACTTAATAGAAGACATTGGTGGCGCACATTTCATTTTTCTGATCTGCCTGTAATCTCCATTTATTTTTAGCACACATCCGCTTAAGGAAGTCTCCTTCAATGTTTTCGTAGTTGAGATCTAAATGAAAATCTCATTAATAATTAAGGCCCAGTTGTCATTATTTTAGTAAATTTCTTTTTCTTTGGTTTATACCAGCAATTGAGGAGATGTGGAACTTGTCCTTTTAATTAATTTATCAACAATTTAGCAAAAAAAAATGAACGATTTCATAGAAGGAAGGTTTGCATGCGATTGAAGATTAAAATAACTTAAGACGTAAAAACTACTATTTTCGATACTATTCAAGTTCTTGCAACTAATTTTGAAGATAAAAAAAAAAATAGGAATTATATGCAAAATATATCATTTAACTTTGCTTTGCTAATTAAGTTTAAACTAAATTCGCTTTAATACCCTTACCCTTAACATTATTTTTCTAACGTTATTTTCGAATTCAGAACAGTTAAGGGAAAAAAAAATTTTTTCCACTAAGGAAGAAAGGAGGCTAATTTGGAACAAAACATTAGCAAAACTTCCAAGATTGTCAGGTATTCAACGAAAAAAATGCTAAATGCCCTCAAACACTACCAAAATCATAAAACTTTTGAGAATCAGAGACTAATCTAGGCCGAGAAAAACTTCTAATCGAGACGGAAGCCTGATAATCAGGCTTTCTTTTATGGAAGCTGTCACCAATTGATTGGAAATTAGAGACCGAATAGAGGAAAATTATGGCGTTAACATCTCTGCCAGGACTGTCAGACATCAATTTCTCGAAAATAATCTCAGAGGATGTCAGAGTCTCAAAAAACTGACGGAGTTATACAACAAGTTAGTCGAAGAAAACGTATAGATTTCGCTAGAAGTTATCGATTCAAATGTCAATCATTTTGGAATTCGGTCCTCTGGAGTGATGATCCAAATTTAAAATAGAGAGATTTTCGCTATGAAATAAAATCACAGCGAATTTAGTCAATATGAAATTGACCGAGTTTGTTTCCAAATCCGCAGCTTGAGAATTGAGAAATCTTAAAAAAAAAATTTCTAGGCAAAAGCAGACGTTTCGTATCAGCAGGAACCATATACTCATCAGTATACGCCAAAGTGAACAGCAAAGCTGACCTCATATATGCACTTAAAATAATTTTTAAGTATGAATTATATACGAAGCGAAATACTAAGTAATTACTTGAATACCTAGCAAGATTAGCCCTATGCGGGACTAGCATTTCATAGAGGTTTCGCCTTTGAAATGAAATTATAGAAAATTTAGTCTAACTATACCAGGAAGACAGCTCAGTATGGAGGGGATACAGTCATGGTTTGGAACTACTTTAGCGCTCACTGTGTTAAACCAATTATTTAAATAAAGAACAGAATGGTCGGTGTAATGTATAAAAGCATATTGGCCAACCATATGGAAGAAGAGGAGCGCCAAATTTCCATAATGAAGGTGACCCATACAGAGCCCCGATATAAACTTAATCGAAAATTTGCGGGCTATCAAATAAAACCGTATTATTTCCTTTTTATTAATAAAATTATTCTATTTCTCAGATATATTAAATATGACTTTGATACCAATTTTGCTCTTATATGATTTGACTTATTTTTTATGTAAATTCTTCGGTTTTCGGGGAAAGTATAGGTATATTTACCGAAATAAATCAAATACTGAATTAGAATTCCTGAAATTATAATATTTCATTGTATTTTATCCTTTCAAATTAATTATATCTTTATATGTGCTAATTAGCTCGGCACCCCTCTATATTTCTTATTTGATAGTGGTCCAATAAAAGGGATCAAAGAAAGTATGTATAGCGGCCCAACTCCCAGGTTGAATAAACTAGTCTTATTCTCGTTCTTAAATACGATATTAAAATTATAAATAAAATTTCTGCAGTATCACTAGCATAGATAGAGATGCAGACAATACTTATAAACCCGACACCACCACATGACTTTGAGGACATAACAAAACTCCGAAGTATTATTTAATAAATGACCCTTACAGAGCTGGTCACAGTGTGTGAAACAAAGCCACGTAAGCTCGACTAAAATTTCTAAAATATATTTTTCTTTCTTGATACACCCCTAACCCCCACCAATTCCGTATGAAAACATAAAGGTGTGGGGGTGTATACTTATACCATATAAACAAATTATTATGTACCTGCTTGCTATGCTACACAAAACACGCAATGAGATGAGAGCAATTGTAAAGTTCAGAAAATTTCAGATTACTCTAACTTAAGTTGTTCCCCCCCCCATCATAAAGTTAGCACGGTAGTTAAAAAAATTACCAATAGATGTCACCATTTAGCAGAAATGTTCATTCACTTATTCAAAAAAAAAACTAATTTGGAACTAATTTAATCAAAAAGTGAGACGAAAAATGATTTTCTAGATTTCTTTAATGTACTCGACGACATCTTTTTATCGTCGTACGGAAAAAAGTGAAATCGCAATTTTTCTGCTATTTTTCTAGGAAAATACTCATTTTTGCAAATTTTGGGAATATTTGCCGCGGTTAGAAACTTATAAAAGTTGAATGTAAGCATGGAATTTGATCGGGCATAAAATTGATATGTCGATAAAAAACATTTTTAATATGTAAAAAAAATCTTAGCACATTCCTGAAGTTTCATATAGGCAATCTTTTAAAGAGTCCTTCACAAAAAAAAAATCCTAGTCAATATTTCGTCCATTTTTAAGCCACAAAATTTAATTTTTTAACGTAATCAAAAAATCGGGAAAAAATCATAATGAAATGATGAAAGAGAATTTTTAATATCGGATAATATTTAGTCGAAGTATTTGTGTGTATACGGATTAAGATAATTCAAATATTTTAGTGATGTACAAAACGTAGAAAGTTAGTGCAAGAAGTCCCCTTAGTCCATTATACCTCCCCGCTCGATGGGATAGAAAAAAAAGGATACAAAGGAAATCGGGTTCAATTGGAAATATATTTATTTTTACTATTTTGTGAAAACTTTAAGAGTTAGAGGGGGAATATTTATGGTGAGGTATAAATACCTGTGAGTAGAGAAAAAAATTCTAAGGGAAAATATACAGACATCGAGGTAGAAAAATCGTAATTTTGTGAAGATTTTGTTCGTGCAGTCTCTTTCCCTCTTCCCTGCCAACCCTTTATTTAACCTAAAAGATGTAGGTTGAGTGGTGGAATGTAATCAGGCATGAACAATCTAAGGGATAGAGAAAAAATATGCAGAGAGAAAATTTAAATATTTGTTTTACAAGCATAAATTTTGGAGTTTGAACTTTTATCTCCCTCGTTTGCCTCTCAAGATATAATAAATATTAAAGTTTTACACAGATTCTTGTAGATAAAAGTTCCAGGTTTCCATAGAGTATTCCAGAATCTGTAAATAAAAAAAGTATTTTTTTCGAAAATCGTCACTTCTGTAAAGATTTTAAAAATTGAAATTTTTTGAATGAAATAAGTTGGAATATGATAATAATGAATTTCCCGTTTCTGCAAAAAGAATTTTAGAAAATAGATTGAATTTAGTAAATTCTTAATTTGAAAATTTACCCCCCGAAACTATGCTCCTTGAAAATTCTTTTATAAAAGGTTAGCGGGTAAAAGCAACTCCATATAAATGTCTTTCAAGATAGCGAAAGTAATATTCTTTCAAATGTATTGAAAACAAAACAAAAAAGACAAAAAAATAATAAAATAAATATGAATTTCGAAAATTTTAAACTTTACTAAAGGAGTTTTCGAAATTCGAAAATCTGTAAACGGTAAAAAATAGATTTACAAAATTTCGTATAAATCGGTCGAATATTATAAGTCATAAGCAAAAATGTGGAATAAAATTAACTTTTTAAAATTCCTTTCTCACTGTTGAGAGGAAAAATTTTTTTATTTTATAAAAGGACAAGAATTACAACAAATTCAACTAATCAAAATTAAAATATTTTTCCAAATCAAACAACTCCTCGAAAATAACAAAACGGTAATTGCCATCGAAAAGGCAACGAAACGTGATTGCAACTTATTAGTAACCGAAAACTTGTAAACGAGTTAAATTTAAGTATACAATACAGAAAAGCATGCGCATCGTAAATGAACTAACTACTATTGTTTAGTTTAGCTTTCTACAGCGCCTAAGTATTATGCTCCATGCAACCAAAAATAATCTATGCGAAAGTAAAAATTAAGATATGTTGATCGTGTTTATTGAAAATCAATGAGTATTTAATTGACCATCAAAATACTACGCTTTTTCTCCAGATACTTTTGGAAAATGAATTAAAAATAAGAAAAGATTGGTAAAAGATAATTTTTGGCTGCAGACAAGTCAATGGAATCGCAGATAAATACTAATGCTTAATGTCATTGTAACAATTCTTAACTTTTTAGTTCCATTTGAGATTAAAATTGGTTTTTTGTACATTAAATGCAACCTTTTTCATTTTACGTTTGTGTGGTGTTAGAGCTAAATAACAAAAGCATAATAAAGAGGTATCTAGCTTCAATATGTGTTTGTTGAATCAAAGTAAATAAAAAAATTACTTCTTTAGACAAATCTAAAAGAGAAGTTATCAAATAGAAGCACAATCAATCGACTTGTTACTGAAGTTTTTCTCGATCATTGAATATATTTTTACTATTCTTAGCCTATATTCTACGAAAATTACTGTTTAAAATTGGCGATATAAAAATATCCACCTTTCATTTGTATAATTTTGCTAAAAATAAGCTAAAAGGCATTGCATCCCGTATGAATCTTATATGACTTTATTCTAGTAATCTCAAAACTCAAAACTCTTACGCTAGTAAATGTAACTATATTGTTACATTACAATTAATTTGTAATCAAATAGTAAACAGAAACCAAACGGGAAATAAGTCAAACTAATCCAGATATTTGGTTGCAAAGTGGTTTATAAAACTTTAATTTCATAACTAGCAAGTTGCAATTTAGTTGATTTTGAAGTAGTTCATAATACAAAGAAATTTAGATCTCCGCAATTAACCCATCATTCCCAAAATACTTCGGTACAAAGTTGTTCTGATGTAGATTTTACATAATAACTAAAAAGTTACAAAACGAGTTGAAAATTTATAATTTATAACCAAAATAAAACGAATTAAGCTACCAAGAACATCACTTAAAAGCTTCCATTGGTATACATTGACTTAATTCCAAGTTTTCGCTAACTTCGAATTTCATTAAAATATTTTTCCCAATTTCGGCACTTTATTTTTCTTCGACTTAATTCCAAGTTTTCGCTAACTTCGAATTTCATTAAAATATTTTTTCCAATTTCGGCACTTTATTTTTCTTAATTTACTGCAAAATTTATGGTATTAAGTAAAATTAGTCTTAGCTAATAAAATTATTAAAAGTCACGTACTGCGTCTTACTTGTGGCCAATTCTCCACCTTAAGAACTCCCTAAGAACTTCATACATATCTAGTTGACGAATATTAATGTCATTACATCAGAAAGCTTCTTAGCTTTCCATATTTTGATAACATAGCCAACGGTGATAAACCGCAAAAATTACTAAATTAATTACCGTAACGCACGTACAACGCTGAATTTTCGCACGTATCGCTTATCTTCTACTTTTAATTCTGAAACTGAAATGTTCTTTTAATTAAATTTTCAGGCTCTTCAGGGAAAGCTGTTCGGTTCGAAGGAAATTGTTGCTCTTTCATGTGCCTGGTGTAAGGCTGCTTATCACAACAAGGAAACGTGCTTTAATCCCGAGAGAATCGGCGAGGAGTGCTGTCTAGGTTTGTATATAATACTTAATGAAAAAATTATCATTATTTCCTTTATAGGTTCATTCGAAGATAATTTAGTATTTTACAATGTCTATATTTGTGGGTTTAGAATTGCAAGACGAAAGAAGTAAATTCCTCTAATATCCCCTATTCATCCTATCCTGAAATATAAGATTCTCGATTGGTTTTGGAAGAGGTTAATTTTTAAAAGAGCCGTTGACGTTGATTAAGTCATTACCTCATCAGAAATTGAGCTAATTGCTTAGTTCCAGCACCTTGGTCTCGACCTTAAATTTATCAAGAATTAACGCACTCATTAACGTAATTAGTTACTTTAACTTTTTGCACTAATTGAATTGTCTGTGAACTTCACCACACGTCCATTATGTGAGCCACTTAAATTTATAACATTATTGAGAAGCAGGTTTATATGTGTATGTGTGTGTGCTTGAGTTGATTAGTACATGGGAATTAGGCAATTACGCCTTTACGTCTAATATACTCGCTTAATTGCGTGGTGATTTTGAAAACAATTTCGAAAAGTTATAATAACATTGAAAGTTTGTCTTGTTGTATGAATTTTTATTTTTGTATCAAACTTTGGAGCTCAAGAAGAATATTTTGTAGTAGAGAAGAAGAACTCATCGAGTATTTTACTGGGAATAATTTTGCTTTTCGTGTAATATGTACTCCTACATTTCCTTCAATGTGTCTTGTAAGAATCAACTTGATTGCAAAAAAAAAACTTAATTTCCGCCTGCCACAACGATTTGTAATTCTAATCATGACTTTTCAGGAAAACCATGTTTGTAAAAGTCTTTGGCTAAAATTGAGACAATAATTATTTATTACCAGACTAATGTTAGATAAATTATTGAGAACATCCAAATTTGCTACCATAATTTAGAAAGCAGTTCATTTATATTAGCGCTAAATATGACTCTTTGCTTTGGTTCAATTCATAAAAGATTTCCCATTCACTGGGTATAGATCCACCATCCTATAATCTCAGATGTGCCCACCAAAAACACCATCGACTGTGGTTTCAAATATGTTTTCAATGTCAAGATTGCTCGATTAATGGAGACTCTTTTCGAGATATCCATATTTTTCCCTTATATTGCGAGGAATTTGCGTGTGTGAGCGACTAAAAATTGTGTACTTTTAGTTCAATAAACTTTAATACTTCGAAATTCCTTAAATATCAAAAGAAGGAGTATGATTACCACAATTTCGTTAATCATTTCAATGTCATGTCGATATTTAAAAAATTAAATTTCGTCGGACTTTCACGACTTTTTGATGACATGGTGAAGATTACTAAATTTAAGGAATGATTTTATGGCCACCCGGATGTTGTACTAATCTCTTATTCCGACTTATCAAAAAAAAGTTACTAATTGGTTATATATTCAACTATTAAGTTATTTTCGAAAAAACTTAGTTATTTATTTTAACTTTTACTCACAACAATTAAATTAAAACAAAATTCATACATACATGTTTAATGAATTGTATTTGGCAATCATATTTTATTTGACAAATTATGATGCTGAAGTATACATGCATAGCAAATTTTTATATTGCAATTATTCACAGCAAATTTGTACTAACGATTTCAATTATGAAATAAAAGTATATTTTTTGGGTTTTTTTATTTTTATGATTCTAAATTGAATTATTAAATACAAGAGAAAAAAGCAACAACCTTTTCCGGTTTTTGAATCCAGGAACTTCCGCTAATTGACTATTTATTTATGCGCTTTCATCGTTAGTGCTTAATGCCAGCTGAAAATATTTGTGGCTTAATGGGTTAAAAAAATTAAGAAATTTAAGACGAAATATTTCTAATCCATATATAACCGATTCTAAAAATTGTGAGTTCGAGTCCCGTTTGGGGAAAGATATAAATAAATAAAAATTTAATTCAATTTTATCTAGAGGGTCGCCCAAATAAGATTGAAGAGTTAAAAATAACTATATCTTTTTTTGTAATTTTTATTAATTTTTATTAATATTTTTATATGTTTTGCTTAAGCCGTTGAATTGTTTGAGGTTTGACATACACCAGCCCCTTTAAGTAGCCCCACAAAAAGAAATCAGGAGCAGTCTAATCTGGTGAACGAGAAGGCCAAGCGTAAACTCAATTTCTTGAAATTATTCCTTCACCAAAAAGGTGACGAAGAAGTTCCATTGTGGCTCTTGCTACGTATGCGCAGTGGCTCCATCTTGCTGGAACCATATGTTCGGATTATTATCAACTTCCAGACGCAAAAAGTCCAATACAGTCCAATACACAACCAAACAGTACATCTGGAGGAGTGTAATTGATACTGATATAATGCCCTAGGATTCCGACTGTCCCAAATTCTACAATTCTGCCATTTATGTGAAAATGAGCTTCATCGCTCATTATAAAGCTGTTTAAAAAGTTATTAATTTCCTTGGCTATTTGTGCAAAACGGATGGTATATTGCAGGTGTACCTAAAGATCTTGAGGAAGCAGTTACTGTATTATTTGAATTTCATACGGAAATATTTTAAGATTTAGTTTTAAAATTCAATGTAGGGATGTTCTGGAGATTCCTAATTAAGTAAAACGACGACGAGTACAAGCAAATGTGTCTTCGTTTACACTCTGCCGTACAGCCTCCACAACTACTTCAATGCCCACGGACCGATGAGTACCTCTTCCCGGAAGATTTGACACATATCCCTGATCCTCAAAACGGGAGACTAAGTTCCTAATCATATTGTCATTGATTGCTGTTTTGGTTGACAATAAAACGACGACGGTCTTTTCGTTTAGTTGAAATAATAGGCGTTTCAGAAGAATAAAAAATTCGATAATTTTGACGCATTCCTGCTTATCATATGTAGCCATTATATATCTCTAAAAAAAATTAAATAACTTGCTAAAGAGAAAAACAAAAATAACTAAAAAACAAAAAGTTATGAATACTTTTAACTTTTCAGTCTTATTTGGACCACCCTGTATTAATTATTGTAAATGGTTCGAAAAAATTCAAATAATTTAATTAATTCAATTCCATTAATTCTAAATAATTTTTAAGAAATAAAATTCATTTGAAAATTATTTTTCAAATTTTATTTTGATCCTTTACCCTTTTTTTATATTAATTTTATAATTTTTATGCTTTTTTTACAAATCACGATTAAAAATTCTAATTATAGAAAATTTATTATTGTCTCACAGTATTATGCAGGCCAAATTTTTGTAGAAAAAAAAATGATCTAAATTTGTCGAAATAGCTTTCTAGTATTGATGAAACTAAAAAGTTCCCAAAAAAATCTTTATTATTATTTATAACTAAAAATTTTCCAAAATAACTGTCAACTCATGTTTATAACAAAAAAAAGTTGCCTAATAACTTTTAAGTTATATTTGTAACTAGGATGTCACCCAAATTATTACTTTCTAGTTATATTTGTACAAAAAACATTGTCAAAATAACTGTTTGGTTATAATATGTACAGGAAGTCCCGGAAATGGTGTGACTCAAGGGCTATGAATAGGTCATACTTAGATGAGCAAAACATTGTATGGGTTGGAGGGGGCGGGGGATCCTAACGGTTTTCGAGATGACGGAACTTAAAAATATTTGGGATCACCCTGTAACTTCTAAACGTTACACCTTATGATGATGATTTAAACTTTGACAGATAGATATTCGTTGGACCTTTCCAATGGTCTATAAATTTTTCCTTCTCATCTCCGTTTTAGTTATGGCTCAACAAAGTTAAAATTTCGGAATTTTTACTAGTTTTTTTATTTTTCTTTAACTACTATTTTTATCAAAAAACACGTTATCAATACCAATTTTTCATATTGGATTTAAGAAGCCGGAAACCTTAACTGTAAAATGACCCATCACACACTATACCGAAAAAGTAACCCTTTCAGCGTTTTTTGCACTTTTTCGAAAATGGCTTAAATCATCATCATAGACCGTAACGTTCAGAAGTTACAGGGTGATCTATAAAAAAGGTACCCAAATATCTTTAAGTCACGTTATCTCCACACACCACTTACGGAACATTTTGTTCACAAAAATGTCTTCTCCGGAGAACTGAGGAAAATTCAAGAAATCTCTCGCTCCACCTGGGGCCGGATTCACTAACTCGGAGAGTTGTGGAGATGAGACTACTTTTAATACTTAACTCTCCACGCGGAATTCTGTAACTCGGGGAAGTTGTATTGAGAATTACCAAACTCTCTATTCCACTCGACAAATCTCTCGGCTGTGAAGATACCTAGGCACCTAAGAATTTTTAAATTAAATTATGAATTCACCACATATTTTGAGTACATTTACAAAAACAAATTAATGAAATCTTTGTACTACTTACAGAGAAATATGGATTTTGGTGTCTCCAGGTACCCGCTAAAAATTTTAAGTAACGCGTAAATGGTCACTTTGGTCATCTTCCAGTACAGAAGAGATGCTATAAAAATTTTAAATATGCACGTTAAAGCTTGTATGTAGAATTTAATCGCATCTACATTTTGTCCCCTAATTAGATAGGTAATTAGTTTTTGAGTCCGGTAAATAGTTTTGGAGATAACTGTAAAAGAAGTGAATCAGTCCTTCTTAAGATGAAAAAATGACCGTTTTTTGGTACAAAAATGGACAAATTTTCAACTCATCATTATGAAGAACTAGTAAGTCGTGGAAATTCACTTTCCATGAGAAAAATGTTCACAACAGAGTATTAATGGATGTGAAACAAAGAAGGAAGAAATATATTCAAAATATAGGAACTGGGGTGTATATGACCCAAGTGCAAAAAATCCGTCTTTCGGCGGTAAGAAGTCACTTATGAAGTTAAAATGATCAAAAAAGACTACACCACTCGCTTACCCGCTACTCCCTCTTTAATTTGATACCAAACGTGATGTATTTTGGACAACCCCCAATGAGGGGTGGAACGCCCCCCCCCCCCCCCCCATCACCAAAAGCCCCTATTTCAAAAATTGTTCATCTATATTTTTGTACTTTGGACCCTAAATCCGAAGGAAAAAACCCCAATATTCTACGTCCCTCCCACACAGAGTTAGCTATCCTTCAATATTGCAATACTTCTCACGTTTTCCCTAACTCCCCAAGTATGTTAGAGAATCGCGAATGGAGAGTTAAAGAGTTTTAATCAGGGAAAACAAAAATTCTTATCTCCCAAACTCCCAAACTCTCCGAGTTACAGAATCCGGCCCCCCGGATTTAAATCCAATTGTTATCTGCGCCACATCTTTAGAATATTCTCCATTTTAGTTATTTGGTTATAAGCCTGATAAGAAGAGACACGTTCTGTAATATTCCTTAATTCCAGTGGACATTCGTCAAGCAATTGTTGAGTGTCATTGCCACTTTTCTTAATCTTAGCACTGATTGAATACACAAAACACACACACAACACAAGTAAATGGGGGGGAAATGGTTACGAATTAAAAAAAAATCCAAATGACGATTTTGTGACCTTTTAACGACCTATAAGTTATGCCCGTAATACTGGAAAGCACTAAGGGCTTATTATTATTTCGCTGCTAAATCTAAGTTGATGATGCACTCCATCTCTCTCCCCCACCCTCGCATTAAATTTTTTTTTGCTTGGCTCAACCTTGCCGAATATGGCAGGGCAGGCAGGAATCAAGCCGCACTGATGAGTATACGATTCCTGCTGATACGAAATGCCCGCTTTTGCATAGAAATGTCTTTTTTTTTTAAAGATTTTTCGTTTAGTAAAGAGTTTTTTTTTCCACCTCAGCTATCACCCTGTATCTCGTATTTTATGAGGTATTATAAAAGAATTTTCAAACTTTTTGAAAATCATTTGCATCCCTAATTGGCAACAGCGCACATATGGTGTGTCAAACAATTGCAAAATTATTTTGAAGTACATATTCTCGTAAAATTTCGTTTGTTCAATTAGAGCGATACTTGGTTTTGTAAGTACCTAGACTACAAGCCCACGGTAAGCTGCTTTTAATATAGTTCCGCTACTTTTCCAACAAAAAATCAGAATACTTTACTTTACTTGACTTTACTTTACTTTCAAAATTAAAAAAACAAAAAACACGACTTAAAGCATAAAGTATATAAAAATCCAGCTATGAATTTACTTGGCTCGAACAATGAAAAACAAGGATTCATTTCAAATTGATTTAAAAATTTAAAAATTAAAATTAAAATGTTTTACCAACACCCCCTCAATCCGATGAAAAATCATCACAACAACCTCACTTAAAAAAAAAACTCCTGTTAGAATAAAAAAAAAGGAATGGATTGTGCTGGACAGGAAGGAGACTAGCAAATTGCATGAAATCTATTCATCAAAGTATGTTTGTGTGTGTGTGTATATGCTATATGTAAGTACAATGTGCAATATGCTCCAGTCCAGAAGACTCACAATTAGAGAGTTTTTGATGAATTCTTGTGTTTGAAATGGTGTGGTGGTTTTTCAAAACTGTCTGCCGCAACTAAAACATGTCAAAAGTTGAAAATTGAGAGAGATTTCTGCTGAAGAGCTTTTCGCTTGCCATCGTATAGCGCGCGATCATAAATTGGTTTGAGAATTTCACAAACGTCATCATCAAAACTAAATTTAATTAAAACCTGTTAAATGAAACCAGGGATAATCTGAAAGCTTTGCGTGAAATTTTATCTCAAGTCGCAATAAATTCATCATAAACTGGCATTTCTTGTGTAAATTCATATTTTCAAGCAGACAAGTTATTATTAGAGACTTTAACGAATTTAACTTGAGTTCAAATAAATTTATAAGCGTAATCTTGCACCAACTTACGTATGTCGGCTTTAATTTGGATAATTGGTAATAATTCGATTATTTCATTGTGGAATTTAAGTATAAAACTGAAATGAAGAGGGTGTTTAGGAAGAAGAACTTAAACTAGTTCAAAGTGCATAGATTTATAAATTTTTACATACGTAAATGCTTGAATTCCTTGAACCTGTAAAATTTTTAGACCATCGATATAACTACTTTCCTTTTCAAATATTACCCGTTAATAGTCCTTTAAAACATAGAAAGAATTGCCTCAATAGCTGATTTCTGTTCAAAAGTTATAAATATTTTTGTGTTACGCCAAAAGCACAATAAGAGTTATACTTTTTCACTGTTCGCTTAACACAAAAATGTTAATAATTTTTGAACGGAAGCATACTTTGTGGTAATTCTTTTCTTATTCTAAAGGACTAACAACGAGTGATATTTTAGAAGGGAAAAATTATATCCTTGGTATAAAAATTTTGCAGTATCTATCAAAAATAACTCTGCAAATTTGTGTGAAATTATTTTCAAGAATTCAACTTTCAAACTCTATAATTGAGGTATTTGCCCATGAATCGTGATATTTTGAATATTCTTATGATGGGTTTTATTTGGAACCAGTGCACAAGTTTGATCCTGCGATATCCGTTAAAGGACTTATGAGCATTTAAGTGATTACTTTTCTTTCGAAAAACGAATGTAAATGTAAATTTGAAAGGAGAAAGAATAACTTTAGGGAGGGGATTTGAGCAAAAGTATGATCAGCACCCTCCAAAGAATCCATTGGCCTATTGCATCCTTCTTATTTAGCGCAAACACTGCACACTTCGTTCCAATTTTTCTGAACTACATATGTATGTATATTTAAAAAATAACTCCATCCACACTTTAATGAGTTCCATTTTCTCCTTTCTAAAACTTCCTCAAAACCCATTAAGGATTAAAATAAGAAAATCGAGAGTGGGCGTGATTAAGATATTCAAGGATAACGGATATATCCATTATTTTTCAAAACAAATTTCAAGAAAAAGGACGACGAATTTTTTTCCGGAACTTCGAGGCTTCCTTAAATAAACAGTTTCATGGCCTTGTTACATTCTTTTCTCAAATTTCAAAATCCCGCATCTCCGTAAAACATTGACAAAAACCAAAAATTCGGCTAAATACTAGCAATGAAACCAAACTGTGGAAAATAAAATATTTAAAATGTGAGATGAGAGTATAAAACAATGAAATGTAAACGGAGTTATAATATTCCAACAAGGTAGGGTAGAGGTGTGGTTATGCCTTCAAATAAAGGCTTAGAGTGTCCTCTATTGTATATGAGACCTCAATAATGTTCATAAAGTGCATTCATAATTCTTAGAGCTAGGTTACAGGATTATAAGCTCCGTTTCCATGGAAAGCATTAGGAGGTCGAAAAAAAAATTAGATAAAAATCAGTTTTTTATTTATGTAGAATCATGGTGTAATGTATTATAATATATATATATACAGGGTGTCCCGTAAGTCGACGTCAAGCCGGAACCGGGTGATAGACCAAATCGTAACAGTTACTAGAAAAATATAAAAAAAAATCTAAGTCATGTATTTTTCAAATTATAGGCATTTCTTTTGTTTTCGAGAAAATGTACACCTTGTGATGGTTTTTTAGCTCCTGTTGCTACAAATCTTTACTCTTTTTCAATTTTATTTTTCTTATTTAATCCCGAATACTGCTTATGTAACCTGTTGCTTTAAGCTCTAAGCCAACTGCTCCAGCTTGGCAGAAAATGTCACATTTTGCCGAACCAACAATATAAAATTAATAATTCGTTGAACTTTAACTGACTGTACTGAAAAAAAAATGTACTACGCCAGTCTGACAAGTAACTTTAAAAGTTGACGCATTTAATAAGGATTCTAAAATGGTACAACACTGCTACATTATTTCTTAGATTACGGAAAAAAAATTTTTTTTTCTTCAAGAAACCCAGTTTCGAAAAATTTCTTTTCACCTACTAAAATTGATTCTAGTGTACCCAAAGCTTGCCTTAAGAGCGTAACTTTAAGATTCTAGCTTGAGTGAGACGGAGAGTCATTGCATGAAATGTGAGTGAGCAAGATAGTGACGCTAGCTCGTCAAATCATTGAGTTTTTACAAATGTGCATCCTCTACTCTCCACAGAGGGACGACTTCCAAACCAAGTACATGGTGAAGGAAGAGTTCCTTATCTTACGAGGACGTAATACTTCAAGCAGTTGAAGAAGATCCAGGTAGTTCGGTACGTGTAATCCAGGAATGCACAGGAGTGCCCAAAAGTATAGCTCACCGAATATTACAAAAACATGAGCTCCACCCATATCATGTACAGCGAGTACAAACCCTGCTACCTCGGGATTATCAACCTCGGGTTGCGTTTTGCCGAACGATGCTACAAAGACAACGGGAAGATCCGCGATTCTTCGAGAAAATTTTGTGGTCGGATGAATTGACATTTAAAAAATACAGTTACATGAACCTACACAACTTACACGACTGGCACGCAGAGAATCCGAATTTAATGAGACAAAATAAATCTCAATATCGTTTTAAAATAAACATGTGGACCGGAATTTAAAACGGGAAAGTCATAAGACCTTTTGAGTTGCCAGAGGTCTTTAATGCTGAAATTTATTTAGATTTTTTGCAAAACCATTTATCTAATTTACTGGAAGACATGCCACTAAGTATTTACAGAGAGATGTGGTATCAGCAAGACTGCTGGCTGCCCAGCGCACTATGCACTTTCAGTTAGAGAATATCTCAATGAAGAATATCCGGACAGATGGATAGGGCGGTCTGGTACGATCTCGTGGCCAGCCCGTTCACCTGATCTAAATCCATTAGATTTCTTTTACTGGGGAGCAGTAAAAGTGGAAGTTTATAAGAAGTCAATTGAAAATTTAGCTGACCTTCGGCAAAGAATTACGGAAGCAGTTGAATTTGTCAACAACGGAAGAATTGCCCGTCTGATAACTCGATCTTTTTTAAGAAGATGTCGAGCTTGTATTGAAGCTGAAGGAGGGCAGTTTGAACATCTTTTGTAAATAATAAATTTTAGCATCCAAATAATTGGTGTTTCATTTTAAAATTAAGGAAAATTTGTCCTAAATTTAACAAAAAGTTAGTATCTCTGACTCGAAAGCGTGACTATTTGCCTCACTCACACTTCATGGAATGACTCTCCGACTCACTCAAGCTAGAATCTTAAAGTTACGCTCTTAAGGCAAGCTTTGGGTACACTAGAATCAATTTTCGTAGGTGAAAAGAAATTTTTCGAAACTGGGTTTCTTGAAGAAAAAAAATTTTTTTTTCCGTAATCTAAGAAATAATTTAGCAAGTGTTGCACCATTTTAGAATCCTTATTAAATGCGTCAACTTTTATGGTTACTTGCCAGACTGGCTTAGTACATTTTTTTCTCAGTACAGTCAGTTAAAATTGGGTAAATTATTAATTTTATATTGTTGGTTCGGCAAAATGTGACATATTCTTCCAAGCTGGAACAGTTGGCTTAGAACGTAAAGCAGCAGGTTACATAAGCACTATTCGGGATTACATAAGAAAAATAAAATTGAAAAAAAGTAAAGATTTGTAGCAACAGGAGCTAAAAAACCATCACAAGGTGTACATTTTCTCGAAAACAAAAGAAATGCCTATAATTTGAAAAATACATGACTTAGATTTTTTTTTATATTTTTCTGGTAACTGTTACGATTTGGTCTATCACCCGGTTTCGGCTTGACGTCGACTTACGGGACACCCTGTATATGTATATACGTGCAATAAAGCACAAATTATTGATCAGAAGCAATTGCAAAATTCCCGACCTGTATTAAAATGCATAAATTTGCAATTAATCCAGTGTCTTCGCAAAAAGCATTGACCTCTCCCAACAATAAATAAGCAAGGAAAGTATGCAAAATTGCAAATGCAAGCTAAATTATGTAGGCGAATGCCATCAGGGTTGGCCACGATTTTGACTTTTACCCATAACTTCCGTTTAAGGAAGAATTTTATCATTCCAAGCACATATTTGGAAAGGTGTGGGAAAAAAGAACACTTTTGCATTTAAAAAATAGTGAAATACTGTCAAGCTCGGACAGTGTTGTCCAGGTTGGCCAATCGCTGAAAATCAACGAAATATGACTGAAATGATTGAAAATGACCTGGAAAATTAATTGAATGAAATAAAAAGCTCAACTTGTTGCATTTTTCTGTTTTTCAACAAAAATTTGAGTGGCACATTATTCGAAATCGCATTTCCGACAAAGTCGTTATATTGACGTACTTCAAATGCACTTATCTCTTTCACTGTCCGAAGAGGGCCTTTTCTCCGCTTTTTTGGGTGGGCATCTTCCTTTAGCTGATGTTTCATTTGCTGGACGTTTTTTTAGCGTTTTCCAACCACACAATCACAGTGGGCCAAGTCTGACTACATAAAGTGGCAATCCATGATGACAAACGCCATTGCCACATCACGTAACACCATAACCAAACATGTTACCGGATTGAATTTTCCTCTTGGTTTATTTTCAAGTATGAGTCACACAATACATTCACAATGCTTATCTTGATGATTGCATATTTTCTCCTCACTTTCTGGCCGCATTCACTGCTGCTAAAAAAAAATAAGTTTTTTTGGAATTTCAAACAACTGAGTGCATAATACGTGCCTTGCGTTCACACTCCAAACTATAATGTTACGAAAAGTTCGATGTTACTGAAAGAAATTTGTCCGTTCTCAAACATTTGTGGCGCTTGTGGTTAAAATTGACGACATTTCCCTACATCTCTCCTAAAAGATGAGATGTTTTGCAATCGATAGTGTTACATTAATTTTTTTCGAATTCATGTTATTTTCGGTTTTACAGAAGATTTTAGATTTTTTTCGAAAATGTAGTCCTGGCAAAGCTTTTTTTTTAGCTATAACTCGGCTCTTTTTGCTTACTTATCCGCCATTTTGATGTTGTTTTACTCGTAATACTACTGGCTTTCATTTAAAATAACTTTCAAAAAAAATTGTTAAAAAAATAAGTATAAAATTAACAATACAACTTCAAAAATGTTTTTAACTTTGAAAAATCATCTGCTTTGATAGTCAAAAATCTCCCACTTGAGGAACTAATTTAACGACTCTATGACTCCTTTTTGTTTCCTTCCTAATTCCTCGATGAACCTCTTGACATTTACCTCGAGTGAATTTTGTGATTCTTTCTCGATAATAACAAGCTTGGTTCTTTTTGGCTGCTGGCGTTGCTCCAGCCTCCAAAGTGTCTACATAACTCACTAGTTGTTCTTAGTAAGCTAGGCAGATCTTTCTGTCACAAAGTATTGGTGCTGCAACTCTTCTCGATTCTGTATTCTTATGATGTTGTCTTCACATTCGAATTTGTCCCATGCCTTTTGTAGTTAGCCTATGCAATCTTTCTTTGATATTTGACTATCAGAACCAGCTTAACACAAGCTCGCTGCATGGTTTAATAAATAATAATAATACACATGCAACACAGGTAGCCTTCTCAAATTGTGCGTACTATCACGGAAAGAGATTTTTTAAGTAATAACGGAGAATCAATACTCCCGTTTAAGAATAAACCATGCGACGTTTCTCAAGCCAGTGCATATTTAAAAGCTTCAAGGTGGAAGAATTAATGAATTATTCTAGGGTAGATGCCTGAGAGCAAATTGTATAAAGTATCTGTTCAGAGATACTGTCGATGTGTGTACCATAAAATGGAGACCAGACCTGGCTGGCGTAATCAAGAAGTGGTCTCACAAAGCAAGTGTGCAAATGCAATGCTATGGTAGGATTCGAAAACTCTCGGGACCCACATTTTATAAAACCCAGCATAGAACTAATCTTTGATATCATATAGTTTTTTTATGGGAGATAAAATTCAATCTGTAGTCACATGTGACACCCAAGTCACAGATAGAGTCCACACTGCAAATCGAGGAATCCAAGAACTCATAATCATAAGTGATTTGTGTTTGATGACTATGGAAAGTCACAACCTCACATTTGTCGATATTGAGTATCAAATTATTGCTCTCGCACCAGTTGTAAAATTTTTGAAAGTCACCCTGTACACCTGTTCACAATCGTTAACAGATTTAATTTGAACGAAAAGCATAACATCGTCAGCATAAATCAAGACCTTACAGTATTCACCAATAGACAGAATAAAGAACAACGGGCCCAAGTGACTCCCTTGAGGTACGCCAGACGAAGCCTTCAAGACTCTACAGATGGATTGGCGGAATAAGATTTGGTATGTTCTGTTATCTAAATAAGACTGCGTCCATTTTAGAAATGTTGGGGAAATCCATACTTTTCCATTTTAAAAAGTATCATGGAATGAGATAACCTATCGAAGGCTTTACTAAAGTCTGTATAAATACAATCTGTCTGATAGCCTTTTGCCAACCCGCCAATGGTATCCGACACAAATTCCAGCAGCAAGTTAGTGATTGTAGACCTGCTCGAAATAAACCAATGTTGGTTTGAAGAGAGCAAATTCTTACAGAAATCTTATAGTCGGCAGTAAATGATAGATTCGAATAATTTAGGCCTATAGTTAGAAATTTACCTTTTTTTGTGGATAGCAATGCTAAAAGAATTCTTCCACAGCTGCGGAAATAAGAGAGATATTTTTAAGGATCTTGAAGGATATGATGATATTATGTGTGATAAAACGATTAGTCTAGATCACGTTGGGGGCATCCAAATCCTTTTTATGACGAAAATCTCTTTTACTCTCCGCTAGACTACAGGTTCTAGAGCTTGGACACTTGTTGTGGTTTAGATATGGCACTGGTTCATCGACCAGTACTTTGATGCAAGGGTTCTTGGACCAATATCATGGAATACACTGCCTCCCAGCACAGTGTATGAATGAAAGACGTCGTGTCGTAAAGTAAATCACTGATTCCACCGTATTTGAAAACTCACAGTGTAGACCCACCCGACATAATAAATAATTATACTCATTTCCTGGAAATCCATCCAATAAAAATGTAAGCAAAACGATTGTTCAAGTTCTCCAAAGGTGAGAACTATTGTTATGCACGCAATGTGTTATTCTTAACTGTAATATTATTTCCCGTATTTGTTTCGATACAATATATACAAAAACCACATATCTACCTTCTTAATCACTTCGCACCGATTCTGCTGTTTATTTATTTGTGTAATTTATAACTATTTCGTGACATCCAAGCGTAAAAAAAACTCTCGGGCACACAAAGAAAATGAATCAATGAAAATCAAAACGTTCTTCTTTTAGTGTTTCCTTGAAATCCTTTGTATCCTTTATGAAATATTGGGAGGGAAATATTTGCCCAAATTGATATTGCTCGACTCTCAGTATAATAATTTCTATGGCACCCACCCAGCACTGGAATTGAATATAATCTTTGACAGCTGGTAGAACATAAAACAAAATTTGCTACTCTGCAACAGCCGTGATAGACTCCTTGAAATGTATGCTTTTTTTCTTTTTTTTCTTTTTTTTTTTTTTTGGTTTCTAAAGGAAATTTATTTTTTACTTACGAAGGACGATAACTGCAGACGAGGTTCGAAAAATCAGTCAGACATAAAAATAAAATGTTTATGCTTTTAAGGATCGAATCACGAATATTTCTTGAATAATTTTAATTTTTAGATAATATAACTGTTATACGCAATATAACAATTCGTTAGTTTTGTAGACTGAGAGCAATTCTCAGTATGACATAAAATGTGATCTCTGTTTTCAGTTATTTATATCCTTTTCAGCATAGAGACGAAGAGCAAAGCTATACTGACTCAGAAAAGCCTACTTGCCTTACTAATGAAGCATTGCAATACATTCTTTAAGCGCTGTACAGAAGATTACAAACTCTTATAAAGGTCAGGCTGGAACCTGTACGTTTAATTAAATCTGGAATAGAGTTCTATTTTCGGGCAATTTGGACGAACTAAGAGCGTTCACAGTACGTGTAAGAGTTTACATAATACTAGTATCTTAAAAATTCGCTGGCACAAGACCGGGTCTCAAAAGAACTCCAAAGCAACTGTCGATCTAGAAGACCAAGATGTACATAAGGACTGTCCTAGAATGTAATGCACGTTTTTGTAGCCTACTGTAGGTCATGATTTTATGGACCCCACTATAAAAAAATTAATAGGAACCGTTAAATGACTTTGGAAACTAATTGTAGTAACCCAGTTTTCTGTCATATTGTTCGAAATGTCTTCCGAGCGAGAAGAAGTGCACCGTGAAATTTTGCGCATTTGGGTAGAAAATAAACAAGAATCGTATTCATGGATTGCTAAAAAGGCTAAAAGTAACCGATGGGTTGTAAAAAGAACATTAGATCGCTCTCGTGAAAGTCAGACAATATCAGAAAAAAAAACAAAAATTGGTAGGCCGAAAGGTGCAAGTGGCAAGATTTTAGAAAAAAAAACATAGTGAAGTTTATTGAGAAAAACATAACAGTGTCAGTGCGTGATATTGCAAAAAAATTTAACCCTTCTAAATCAAATGTCCAGCAAATTAAAAAAAGAAATAACATTAAAACTTACAAAAAACAGAAATGTGCAAAAAGAACAAAAAAACAACAAAATACTGCCATTAATTTTAGGGTCACTGGGACATAGTGGACCATGCTAGAAGACTGGGAATAGCAACGAACGATTTCTGCAGGAGTTGTAGGGACTCGGAGGAAATAGAATCCGTCAAGCATGTGCTTTGCGAATGCCCCGCTCTGATGAATAAAAGAGGTAGGCTACTAGGTAGCTACTTCTTTTCAAGTCTGGGGGAGCTTCAAAGTATAAAGTTCAGAGACATCCAGAGTTTTCTGAGTGAGGCAGGATGGATCTAGGTTAAAGGTCTTGGATATATCCTGAGTTTCCCAAGGAAAGCAGGATAAATCCTCGGCTTGTAGGGTTATCTCATGAGGTCAAGGGGCACAATGGACCCGTTGGAGGTCTAAGTGAGGCTGGCTGGATGTCTAACGGCACCCCTCTTACTTAACCTAACCTACTGCCATTACACGTTCCAGAAAGTTGTACGAAAAATTGTGTTAGTTGAACGAAAGCTGCATAGTAATAGACGATGAATCGTACTTTAAATATGATTTTAGTACTCTTGCTGGACCTCAGTTTTATAATGCAAGAGATAAAGACAATGTTTCTGATTCTGAGAAAGCAATTTTTATAGATAAATTCGGCCCCAAAGTTCTTGTTTGGCAGGCCATTTGTCAGTGTGGTCAGCGCAGTCGGCCCCTTTTCTTTGAGGCTCTATTAACACTGACGTATACATAAACCAGTGCATGAAAAAAAGATTATTGCCGTTTCTCAGATTGTATAAGAAGTCTACACTATTTTGGCCACACTTAGCAACTTGTCACTATGCTGGAAAAACTTTGAGCTGGTACCGAGAAAATAAAGTGAATTTGGTAGAAAAGGCAATAAATCCCCCCAACGTCCCCCAGCTTCGACCTATTGAGCGGTACTGGGCTTCCGTCAAAAATATCTTGAGGAAACAAGGCAAAAGTGCTACAATACTACAAAATTTTTCTAGTTTATGGAAATTAGCTAGTAGAAAAGTGAGTGCAAAAGCTGATGGCTCCAATTAAGAAAAAAGTCCGATTGTTCTCCCGGCAAAAACATATTTCTATTTAATTTTATTTTTTTATACAATAGTACTAATAAATAAACAAAACAAAAACAAAAAATTATTTTTTTTTACACATTCGTATTGATATAGTAAGGTTTTGAAAGCCTTGCGTTACTTTCAAGGACAGTCCTTATTTGAGAAGCATAGCATCATTAACTGAAAGATCTATGCGTAAGCTGAAGACTATCGCTTAAATTGATAACAATAGCCATCTAGCAAACTGTCCTTCCAACAAGGTTCGTAAACAATTAGTCCTAAAAGAAACAGTGGAGTTAGACTCTATGAACATAGCCCCAGGTGCCGCATAATAGGAGCTTTGAGCTCTGCTCTCCTTTGAACCTTCAAAAAGTATAGAAGAATGCAATATCTGTATTAAAAATTCTATCTAATAGCGAAGTATAGTTACTCACATGCCTTTAAAGACCTTTTCACCATTGAATCAAGAATAGTAGTGTGTATTTGCAAACGTTAAAATACAGACGAGAAAAAATAAAATCATCCTCATGTTTGTAGCGAGACATGAGGGTCTAAAATGCAATGACATTGCTGATGACCTTACTAAAAATATGAACGGAAACACTCTTTGTTGCACCAAAACCATTTTGCGGCATTTCCAAATATCCCTACATTGACATAGGCTGCAAGAACTACATCCGGCAAACACTGTCACCAACATCTATGGTGAAAAAACAAAACAACTGCTTTTCAGTTAACCAGAGCTTAAAATACATACATATATGACTATTCTCACTACCACTAACCACTCCCCTTCACAGTACCATATAAATAAAATTTTCTGAGACTCCCAATTAACCGCTTCTGACAGGAAGCTTACAAAACTTCGGAGCACTTTCCCTGCAATTTCTCAGCAACACATAGAGGTGGAGATTGTTTCACGTCGAGCACGGATTTCGTTTCTTAAATGATGTGTAGAACCTTAATAGTCTTAACATAGAATGCGAATAAATAAAAATTGAGATGACCAATAGATGTTTCAGGTCGCAGTAAATGCAAGACTACCACTAACACCCTCTACGAATCTAATAATCTAAAGAAATTCGCTATACAGAGCTTCTGCTCTTCTGGTCTTGTATATCTATCTGCCCGAGCTCCAACCTAGTATATATAATAGGAGTAAATTTTACTAGGATGTACCACTCGGAACAAGCAGTTGAAGACCTTTTTTCGAGTACAAGAACTCTAAGCTTTCGGAGAGATATGCAGGGGATTTAGTATAAATTAACCTTTGAAGACGACGAGTCAAATAGACCTTGATAGAGGTTTCGTGTTGAGAGGTTCCGCGTGGAGAGATAGAGCAGAGATATTAGCGCTACGAGGAAGTCTATAAATGTAACGTATAACGTCATTAAAGGCTACAATAAGTCTGCTTTGACAAATTGACTCTAGTCTGCTAAAATAACACTCCCATAATTAAAATGGGGGACAATAAAAGTCATTGACAATTTTCTGCGAACATCCACAGACAGCCAACTGAAAAAGATACATAGTTCACGAAGACTGTCATAAATTTTCCCCATCAAAACGCTGATGTAGTCAGGGGTGGATTTCCCTATAGGCCGAGTAGGCCCGGGCCTAGGGCGGCAGATTTAGGGGGCGGCAATTTTTTCTTGTAGTTGTGGGTATTTCATTACATTTTTATACTTTTTCGTTTTTTTAAATAAAATAATTCGTTGGAAAGCGTTATTTTTAATTCTACTCCATTTTTTTCAAATCTACTCCGATTTATGAGGCAGCCTACTCCGCTAATTCTAGCCTGGGAGTCCCTTCACTGGATATAGATCATTCAATTTTTCGTGTTTTACAGGGAGTAGGGGGGCGGCAATCTTCCATAGGCCTAGGGCGGCCAAGTGATCAAATCCGCCCCTGGATGTAGTCACAAGAAATAAATTTAGAATTGGGTTGAATTCTTAAATTCTTAACTTACTCAACATATTGAAGCAAGGAATTATTCAACCGAACTGATGGCAAATCAGATATTGGGCAAATGCTTCTATATACCAGTAAGCAGTAAGACTTGTTTGCATTAATTTCAAGCTAATTATTCATTGCCCATTCGTGTACGTGTTGTAAGTCATCATTGATACAGTCCTCGATACAAATGAAAGTCATAGGAATACAAGTGGACAGAAGCGCTGTTCACAACAAAAGAAAGGTCGTTAATATAGAGGAAAAAGAGAATATAGCCTAAAACTGAACCTTGAGGAACACCAGGCAAAAGGGACAATGGAGCAGAGATAGATCTCTGCACTTTTACAACTTATGTGCGATTGTGAAAAGAAAGGAGAAATTAATCTCGCCCGATGAGGAAGCCATATTTTGTGACTCAAATACCTTACTGAAATCGAGAATCACCAGTACTACTAAATGATTATTTTTAATAGCCTTACGGATATCAGATGTGCTCTTTAAGAGTGCAAATTCATAACTATGACCTGGGCGAAATCCTGATAACCAAACTGACAATATGTTCTGTGCACCCATATACCCTATTTTTTGGTTATACATAATATTTTCGAGTGTTTTAGCAAGGAAGTAGACTAATGGGACGGAAGTAGGAAGAGACTAGATTTTTTCTGGAATAGGAACAACTATTGCCTGCTTCCGTTGAGGGGGAAATTGCGAAGTGGTAAAAACCAAATTATAAATATGCATTAAAGGACATGACAAGGAGATCGCTAGTAACTTTACGAATTTGGGTGGCAAAGCATCAGGTCCAATAGAAATGGAATACAAAGTCGAAATAATCTCCGGACCATCCACACAATAAAAGGAGAAACCCTCATGAGAGAAATATTCCTGAAAGTTATAAGCAAGCAGGCGTAGTTTCAGTCACACAACTAGAAGCAAAATAATTGTTTAGGTCGTCAGTATTAAAATTTACAAGTGGTGAGCCGCGCCCATGAAATCCGAAGTTACGAACATTATTTCATAGCTTTTTCACAGGAAGCTTTGGATCTAGCTTGGTCCCAAAATAGGCACGTTTAGACGATCGAAACAGAGAAATTACATTATTGCGCACTATTTTATATCTATCATGAACCACACTGTCTTGAGTTCTTCTAAGTCGCTTAAGCAAGAAATCACGCTCAGCCATCACCTGATGATTTTCGTTTTAATACAGGGACATTTTTTTGTCACAAATACTTCATTTTCTCTTATTGTTTTATTTTGTATTCCACTTAAATTGGTGATAAGTAAAGACTTATAAATCTTTAAATATCGTTTCAAATACACGAATATTCTATTCTATTCTATTCTATTCGGTCGAAGCAATCTTTAGTTTAGCAAAAACCTTTTTCATGCGTTTTGCCGAACATTCTCAGTATAACTGCAGCGAGGTGGGCCTTTGATATTTCTCTAAGGAAACATCTCCTAATTAAAACTTTTCTTCTTGTTTTTGATTTATTTTGTACAGAAAGTTAGTCATCTCTATGCGAACTAAACGTAAACTGTTCATTTCAGGAGCAAAAATTTCCATGAAGATCATTATTGCTTATTATTTGATCTCAATATTTTTCAAAATTATTTTGATCGACTTTTTGTTGCTTTGCAGGAAATAATAGACAACAAATAAGTAAAAAACGAGTTTTCAAACAAAACTGAGGCCAGATTTTTTGATTGGGACATTTCTCTTGAATATTCTTTCTCTTCATGAATCAAATCACTTATTATCTCTGATTGATCATACTGAAATATATCGGTGATTGTCAGCGAATAAAATCTGAGTCCACCTCTGTGTGTGAAGAAAAGTTTATTTTCTACTTTTTCATGCGGCTTGGTCTCAGTTTTGTTTGAAAACTCGTTTTTTACTTATTTTATTTTCTGCCTTTTTCACGTTAACTAAATTGTTATTACGTGCTGCATGGAGATATTTTAAAACAATTTTATGACGGCTGAAAAGACACTGATTTACCAGTTTTTCAAAAAATTTATTCGAGTATCAAATCGTTGAAGTACTGCAACGGTTTTCTGAAATTCAAATTATGTTTTAAACAGCGCTTTTTAGCTGTATTCCAACTTGATTCCATATAACATGAATTTTCCCGATTTTCCATGTTTTCCACAGACTTTTCCTATTACTATGAAATTTTTTTAAAAAATTTATATGAATTTTCCTCTATCTTTCATGCAAGTTTTCATGATTGTTGAAGAGAAAGTAGGAAGGAAAAAAAATGATTTCGCATAGCTTATAAAACTTTTTTGTCGCAAAATTTTCCGGAAGTCGGAAAGTTTTCCAGAAAAATTGGAAAGTTCTGCATTTTTCCTGAAACAGATTTATCACTAATCATATCGAAGAAAATTTTTCAGATGATTTTCCCGCTTTTCCGGGTTTTCCATGGAGTTTTCCACAAAAGCAACTTAATGCAACTCATTTCGCTCTACAACTTTGTCTTAGGTTGCAAAACGCTCAAACGCTTCCTTTTTAGGAAAAATCGGAAAACTCTGCATTTTTCCTGAAACGGATTTATCACTAATCAAATTTGTACCAAATTTTTAAATGATTTTTCCCGATTTTCCGGGTTTTCCATGGATATTTCCGGTTCAAATTTTGGTAGATTCAATTGTCACACGACATGAACCTGTGTGCCAAATTTCAGCTCGCTGTGATGACGAAAAGTGGGTCTACGAGAGTGTCGAAAATAGTAAAAAAGAAATATATAAATATACAAACAGACAAATTCGTGTACGAGTTAAAGGGACGGGCGGGCCTCAAAAATTTAAAATAGTTTTTACTGCTTGCCACTTTTTATATATTACCATCCATCATCCAATTATAATTTTTTCCCTTTAGGGCTCATTTCCTTTCAATTTAAAATGATAAACAAGTCCAATTCAAAAAGGATATTTTCTACTTAACCTATCTACCCGCAGCAGCGTTTGAAGCGGAACGAAAAACGACGAAAAACAACAAAATTAATAACCCTTAGGCGCTCTATTACCAGAGATTCGCAGTTATTATTCAATTTCTCACGGCACGTTTCAGTCTTGAAAAGCCGGAAAATTAATTTTAATCGTTTTACAAAATCATTCCCTACCCCGAGCCTTCTATACCACAAACATATTTTATTTTCCTTTCCGCAGGCCCTCATTCCGGCATTATAGTCCCACCATCATGGATAGTAAAGCTACCGAACAGAGGCAGTTTCAAATCATCCTTGCGGGCGACAAAAAAGAGGTCATCAGGAAAGAAAAAACCAAAGGATAAGGAGCAAAAAGCGTTCGTAATAAAGCCCATTCCATCGGCCAACGTTACACCTGTGATAGTGTTCATTAATCCAAAAAGTGGTGGTAACCAGGTGAGTGAGACAGCCACGTTAATTCAAATTGTAAAAAGCATAAATTTCAATTTGAGAATTTTTTTTCGGTTTTTTTTCTCCGTATAAATACGCAGGGCGTCAAATTGCTGCAAAAGTTTCAATGGCTACTCAACCCACGACAGGTTTTTGATTTAACCCAAGGCGGTCCCAAGATGGGGTAGGTTTCATATTCAATTTTTTTTTTATAGAATTTAAGGAGTTCCTTAAATAATTTTTCATCCACAACAGATTGGAGCTGTTTCTAAAATCCCCACAACTCAGAGTACTTGCATGCGGTGGTGATGGAACAGTGGGCTGGGTACTGTCTGTGTTGGATCAAATAAATATACAACCAGCTCCTGCTGTAGGTGTTCTTCCACTTGGCACTGGAAATGACTTGGCTCGTGCACTAGGATGGGGTGGGGTAAGATGCTTTTAAGATATTATTTTATCACATCTTGAAAAAAAAAAAAAAAAACTAAGACAAACGAAGAACATTATTTATAATCTTTTGACAGGGTTACACCGATGAACCGATAGGAAAAATCCTTTGTAATATAGGAAAATCAGATACAGTATTGCTAGATCGATGGAGTTTAAAGGTGGAACCGAATCCCGATGCAGAGCAGACAGACGAGGGAAAGGATAATCTTCCGCTAAATGTTGTTAATAATTATTTTTCTTTTGGTGTCGATGCCCATATTGCCTTAGAGTTTCACGAAGCCCGTGAAGCTCACCCCGAAAAATTTAATTCACGTTTAAGGAATAAAATGTTTTATGGACAGGCCGGAGGCAAAGATTTGCTGCAACGAAAATGGAGGGCCTTAGCAGATTTTGTTACATTAGAATGTGATGGTCAAGATTTTACACCAAAACTTAAAGAGCATCGCGTTCATGCAATCGTCTTTTTAAATATTGATAGGTGAGTGCTTTTTTTTTTTTTTTTGCAAATAATATATGATGAAATGTGATTCTCGTTTCACTTAAGACGTATGATCGACTAATTTACATTTTAATTATTTCCCTCTTTATGAAAACGAAATTGTGTTGCTCTAGATGAAATCATTAAAAATTAAATTTTGAGTTGTAAGCTGCTAGCTTTTGACTGTAAATTGCGCTTGTGAAAATCTCACTGAGCCAACATTAAACAGAACATGTAAACATGTAAAATTATTATTTTATTGAGGTATTAATTGCGTTCACAGAGTTGTGTACAAAATATGTCTGTTACAGTTAACTTAAATAAATATTTATGTAATTGATAAACATGGAGAATAATTTGGGACCAGGATCGAACCTTCAGGTACACCACAGAAAACAAAATCGTAAAAAAAACTTGAAAATTTATAATTTAGCAAATCATATACTCTATGGTAAGATGGGTAGCAATATAGTATATTTAAAAAAAAAAAAAATTATCAAAAAACGTTTGCAGTGCCACCACGCTTAAATCAAATTATTATGATGGCACGAGGAAGTTTAATTGACATATTAACAGCCGACGTAATGTCGGATGTCTGTCCCTCTTTTATCGCTACTTCTATGGTAATTGCCTTGACGAAATTTTTAGCCTGATTCCTTGAAGATTTCTTCCTATGCGTGCCGCACGATTTGTATCCCCAGCTCACTCTCACACCCTTGAAGTGAAATTCGGCCCTACCGTTAAATTCCGTGAATCCTTCATAAGCAGAACAGTACGAATGTGGAACAGTTTGCCTTCCTCTACCCCCCCCCCCCCCCCAGCTATAAGCCACAAGTATTCAAGTGTAATGCGCACCGTCAGCTACTTGTCTCAACCCCATAATCCTCAATTCCCTTCCCCGTCATCCTTTGCTGACAAGGCTATGCTTCGGCATGATTGGATATCCCTGAGCTTTGGCAATTTATTGGGAAAGAAAAGTGATTTACACTTCAAGTATGGACTCGAGTAGCCTAATTTAAATCTAAAAACGTAATCAAATCTACGAAGGTCAAAGGCGAATCTTGCACAATCAAAGCTTCAGCTTAGTAAGTATTTGAACTTTAAATTTACGATCACAATGAGAGTCTAACACCGTAAACCTTTTCAAGAACAGACCAACATGACCACAACCAACAATTTCAACACGAATATTTTCTATAAGGTATTGTTATATTTTTTTGTTTATCCACTTAATTTTTCTGGTGATCTTCGGAGACATCTAAGGAATCACCATTTTCGATATCAATTGATTTACGAATTATTCTCTAAGGAGGTTTATTAAGGCTCTCGCTGTATGACAACACAATTGCCACCATCTTGTTGAAACTAGGATTACTCAACTTTTTCCCTAATTTAATCATATTCTTCCGCCACAAAAAATAGGGTCCAATAATTTTGTGGAATGAAATTGCACACCATATAGTAACTTTTACTGGATGCTAAGGACGTTGGTGAAGTCTTTGTCGATTACCAGTACTCCAGAAACGTGAATTTTGCTTAAAGATGAACTTACTTAGCACCGGAAATAGTAGGCTTCGTCACTCGTCCATAAAATTACTTAAAAAGGATTCTGCTTTTGCTAGGTTTCATATGCAATGACGGCAGTGTTGTTTCCGGGTATGAGGTCTTATACCAAATTGAATCTTGTATTGGATACAGTTCTTGTATTGGATACAGTTTTTGGCTTAAAAAATCACTCTAATATCAAATTCCTAACTGTATACAACGACGACGAGTAGAGATTTCTGGGTTCTGTGCTACACTTTCGGCTACAGTTGCGATAGTATCATTTAATCTCGAGACTCTTAATCTGCCAAATCATCTGAAATCTTTGACTGCATCTGACTGTTCAAAACTGACAGCCAACCTCCAAATGACAGCAATTGTGGGGGAATGTCTAAATTTAAAAAATTATGGATATTTTCGTTGTATATTTCGAATCACTTCTTTAGAAATGAAAAAAAAAAATATTTATAATAAGCAAACAAACAATTTATAAGCACAGACGCCTGAAGAATTGCAGAACGTTTGGGCAAGAAATTCGAACGGTGGTTGTTATGACGAACCAAATGCCCTTGAGGAGGCTCCTGATCAAAATAAAAGTCAAGGGGGAGGAGTGGAAATTTTTGGATAGTCAAAGAATAAGTTTACATGGTTGACTCTTTCAAAGACCTTAGAAATGTCGAAAAGAACAAGAATGTCATATGATCCTTATCGAATCCTCTTCTCAGATTCGTAGTAACCTAATATAAACGCTGTCCCACAATTACGATTTGCTCTGAAACCTACCGGTTCAACATGTTATTTATTTTAACAAAGACCAGAATTTGCTTTTCTAGAACTTTGCTAAGAAGCACAATAGGACGAAAATCAGAATAGGTAGAATTTCCAGCAGATGACGCAAGACAATATGGGGAAGCAACAATGACAGAGTCTAGGCTCCTAGTAGTTGATGTAATGAAAAGGAAAGGAATCAACATGATGTTGTAACTAATTCGGGGGATAGAGCTATTCTGACTACCACAAGAAACACGTTTTCTTTAGTTTTCTTCATAAAATTTTAGATAGAAGATTTACATTAAATTTGTTGCTATGATATCTCTGTTTTGCAGCACGCGTAGTAGTGGTAACCCTACTACAATTAAATTTACCATAGCCGTTATGAGACTTTTGTAATTTCTGCGACTATTTATTGAGTAACTTAAGCAAGACATTACAAACTAAACAAAATGAAAATAAACTAGTTAATCTTCACTAAAACAGAATTTGAAAGTGAAATAAACCGTACAACGTAGAAAATTTGTGACTCCACATAGCAAAATAAAAAGTCGTTAGCGAATTATCATCAGACATAATTTCATTTTCAGTTCCAGTGTTAAAGTTCGGCGAAGAGCACTAAGCAAAAACTCAGCACAATTAGAAATTTTCAGTATACGAGCGTCTTGTGCTCACTTGATATGTATCGCAGCCCTAGTGAATGCCAAAAAGACCCTCTTATCTCACTTTAAGCAAAGTAGAAGAGCTCCTGTTCTACAAAAAATACTTTTGCTAATATTTATAGACTCTGAATTTTTTGTTGAAGTCCCTGTAACTCGTTCATCTGATGCCATGATATATAGCTTTTATATAAGCTTTTCTTTCCATTGGATAAGAGAATATGAATAGAATCTTCATGTCACTTACCGTATCTTCCCGTTCAGTAATTCAGTCGTTGTACTTTTCGACATAATTCTTAAAATCAGAGAGACGGCGAATCTCCAGTTCCACCAACATCGAGTAAAGCTTGTTTACCCAACTTATCTTCAAAGTCTTACCGCAGACCTGATGAACCTAGATGGGAAGAGCTGCAAGAATTATCAAGGACTATCAGCACCTCTGCGCCCGGATTCATTAACACAGATAGTTGTGGAGATGCGAGTTTTTTTGACACTTAACTCCCCACTCGGAATTCTGTAACTCGGGGAATTTGTATTGAGAATTACCAAACTCTTTATTCCACTCGACAAAACTCTCGGCTGCTTTTGTTGTGTTTTGTAAAGATACCTAGGCACCTAGGAATTTTTAAATTAAATTATGAATTCACCGCATATTCTTAGTACATTTACAAAAACAAATTATGGAAATCTTTGCACTACTTACAGCGAAATATGGATATCGCGAAAAAATAAAAGAACCTTTCCTTCTCAAGGGGACAGAGCTTAAAAACTTACAGAGCTCTTCTCACGCCATTTCTCCTTGCGTATCAAATAGGCTGCTCTCGAAACCTCGGAGTACTTTTTATGAAACGAGCATTACTCCACCTCGAGTATGCAGAATTTCCTCCATCAAACTACATACATATGCATGGAACCTCAATTGCAGAAAGATTCTAGACAGTCTTAACCTAGAAAGAGAATAATATTAAACGGGGACTAGATTAAACGAAAATGCACGTGGAACATGGAAAGACATGGGAAAGAAATAAAAATACGTCTACTTGCTAGCTGACATAACGCTTTATTGCTAATAATACTAACAATATTTCTTTCCAATACTTAGCCCCTTGACATCCATGGGAAATGTATAGCTGCAAAAAGTGCACTAAGCCTTAAAGAGTTAGGCTACTGGTTAACAATAGACCTTGGTCCCAGCAGAAAACTGAAGATCTGTCCTGGGGACTGTATACGGGGAGCTAAGGATTACATTCTCCCTAGACTAGACTTTGCGAAAGCATTCTCAACTACCATTCCTAGTAGAGAGGAACGGGAAGCTAATGACAAATGAGTATGTTATATGGGTCTTGACAAATGGTTCGAGAATGGATGTGCGAGTGCGAGCCGAGGTGTATTCAGGTGTATTCCCTCAAATACACGAATCGTATCTCCTATCGAACTACTGTAGTGTGTTCCAAGCGGAGGTTCTGACTATTAGCAAAGCAACAAGACTGCTGGAAGCAACTTAGGATGTACCTGGAAAGACTAATTTTTTGCTAAAGAGGGACCAAATTATGTGTGTAACCTTATTGCAGTTATCATGCCTTTTTGGTAACCATGCAGAGCGCATGCAAACTCCATACAATGACTTCTGCAGAAGCTGTATGGATGAGGAAGAGGTTGAGAGATTCAGCACCTGATGTGGGAATGCTCTTGCTAAGCGTAGGAGGAATACGCTTCGTAACTACTTTTTCTGAGAATTGAAGGAATTAGCAGACAATTAGTTACGAGACCTAGTAATATTCATTAACTCTTGCGGCTGGTTTCAGCGCTCCCCCTAAATCTGAGGAATATTTTCCAAGTATGTTCCCAATAAGGTGGCATCACAATGGACCATAGATTGTCTAAGTGTGGCTGATCGTATATGCTTTTACGATTTCCGCCATTCTAACATAACCTTCCAATGCATATCTCTTGATTAAACATTACATTTAGTTTATCGGGGCTAACTCTGTCTATTTAACAAGTCGGTTTTGCGCCAAAAAGCATATAACCCAACCTTTCATCAAATTCCATCCTGATGTAGTCGTGATAGGAATATAATAAGCATTTTATCGAACATGCGATAACATATTCAACATAAACAAGAAATCCACGAAATCATATCATTTATTTTCATAACTGCAGTTATGGTGGCGGAACTCATCCGTGGAATAAATCAGCAGGACAATCAGAACCAGCTACAGATGATGGATTAATAGAAGTCGTCGGTCTTACGACATACCAACTGCCTCTGCTTCAAGCCGGCGGGCACGGAAGCTGTATTTGCCAATGTAAATCAGCAAAAATTATTACCACAAAGACAATCCCTATGCAAGTAGATGGTGAAGCAGCGAAGCTGAAGCCATCAATAATTGAGCTCAGTTTACTCAATAAGGCTGTGATGTTAGCTAAAAAGAAGCCAGGAAGAGCAAATGTTCAGTAAGTTTATTAATTTTTATTTTTTTTGGTCCTTGTTCACTTATTATAAAATTCATATTTTCATCACTTTTAATCACAGGCTTGCAGGGCTTGAACCGCTTAATTTAAGCATTCATCGAATTACTATGCCCGAATATGAACAACATCACTATGATAAGGAATTGCTCAAGCAGTCTGCCGTTAATCTAGGCAATATTGAAGTTGAACCCGTTGCAGATTTGGAACAGGTTCGAAATTTGATCAACAATTACTGTGATGAATCATCGAATTATCCTAAATTATCAGCGGAATGGTGCTTTGTCGATTGTATGATTATATTTATAAAAAACAAAAAACAAAAACACATGTAAACATAAAGCTTGAATATTTTTAATTTTTAGCATGTACAGCGGAACGATTCTTTCGTATTGATCGTGCTCAAGAACATCTACATTATATAACAGATATAGCAAGCGATATTATCTATGTGTTAGATCAAGAATGTGCTACTATGCCTCAAACACCTGACACAGATGGATCTTTCGCTGCGTTCCAACAGAGACAAGAAAAGAATGAAAATCGAATCGATCGGAATCATGCTGACAATGGTAAGTTCAGTTAGTTTTTAAGGAGAAAGGAAGTTTTTTTCAGTTGTGAGAATTTTGAAATTTTTGTTTGTTTGTTTATTTGTTCCATTAATATTAATTAATCTTAACTGTATAATTTTAAGGTGTACAAAATAATTTTTTTCTAAGACTGTCAGCACTATGCTTTCGGAAAAAATAACAAAAAAAATTATTGAAGACTGAATTTGAATTGTACATAATCCCTACACCTCTCCTATAGGCATACAAAAACATATTTATGAAAAGAAATCAATCTCCGTCCGTTTTTTTTTTTTTTTTGCAAAAGATTTATATTTATTTGAATTTTTGTTGGTTTAATTTTTATTGTTATAATTTAATTTATTAATAAAAATGAGAAATAAATAATTTTACTAATTTTTCTTTTTTTCTTGTTTTTGAAACACATTTTTATAATTTACCCCCTTTTGTGATTTAAAATTGTAACATAGCGCCCAGAGCTAAAATGAAGTGTCTTTACTTAATAAGTACATTTTGAGTTACCAATCTACAAAAATCATCATTACCAGTTATAGTATTCCTCCAACGTTTACCCAACATGTTGTCTCTACATCGATTGCTGGTCACTGGCATATCCCGGCAGATTTGTCCAATCTTACTACTATTTCTATTATACCAACTGGATCTCACCAATGATTATCAGCATGTGCAAGAAAAAACTAAATTTGCTTCAAATGAAAATAACAGGCTCACAAATATTTCCAAACTCAAGTAACACCTGACTTTTACTAGATACAGCCAACTAATTTCTCATAAATAGGGATAAAATGAGGAGAATTACGATGGCTGAACTGAAAGATTTTTGTTTCACCAAAGCTCAATTTATTTTTCGAAATGTCTCTTTTTAGCTCTATACGCTTTGCCACTTTAGACTTCTAACTCGTTGAAGCTTTCCAACAATCCCCCAATCAGTTATGACTTTTTAGGAAAAAAAGCTTACTATAATTTTTATTTACGACCGATAATAGTTTTGAAACTACAACAGCAAGCGCTAGGGCTTGATACTCTTTTTCAGTAAAAATATAAAGCCAGCTCGGCTTTTTAATTTTTCTAGCCGCAAATAACAGATTTCAAGGCTGGTTATTTTTTTCGAGCAAATACGACAAGTCAATTTGGCTTTTTACTTTATGGTGGTTAGTAACTGGTTGAGAGAACTCTTTTAAATTTTTTTGCCAATTAAGGAGTGCTGTAAAACTCTTGTTTGAATAATAATGTTTTATTTATTTTATTTTTTTTTTTATAAAGAATTTAGCCGAACAAATAATATATTTCGCAAATTTTCTTCCGACAAATTGCTACCGAAATCATTCATAATGATTTTAAGACTGAAAACGCCTTCTCAACGCCGACTTTTGTTGAGAGGACGGCGTAGACAATATGGACCAAATTTCTTATAACAGGGAATGAATACTTTTGGGACTCCCAGTACTTAAGAAATTCGGCATCTACGTCAAAACACGATGTCAACGCACAACTACAGATGAAACAATAGGCCATTTGCACATCTGATGACTCACCTTATTGATATAGAACGAGATTATGCCGTTGCCGCGTCCTAGTGCCAACAAATTGTTTGAAAAGTGAATTTCCATATTCCAATTATTTTGAATGGAAAAGAAATTTCATATTTTCTAGCCAAAAAATACAACTCGGCTTGAAAAAATAGGAGGCTTTCTATACTTCCTTGAAAAAATAACCAATTTCAAAACCTCTTACTTCCAGCTCGAAAAAATAATAAGCCTTTCAGCTCAGTTTTTTTAACTTTAAATTATTTTATAATGGAAATAACAGTTTTAGAAAACTTTTATATAAAAAAAGTTAAGTTTTCAAAATGTTTACAGGAATCGAAACGAGTCCCACGAGAAATATTTTGCACTAAATTGCACTATCATAATTTATCCCAGCTTTTTTTATTTAAAATTTTCAAAATACCAAGTTAAATATTTTCGGTCCCTACAAAAAATACGATTCTTCTTCGAACTCTGGAAACGTGAAATTTTGTATATACACCAAAATTAGATATAAAATGTTAGACATTGAAATAACTCTTGCGATTTGAGTGCCATCTATTACTGACTTAACAAACAGCCTCTGGAATGCACGACAAATCATTACGTTCACCACATAAGTATTTCTCGTGTATATCTCTGAAGAAAGGGTATGGAGTTAAAATACATACAATCACAAATAATAATTGCATTTTAAAAATTCTAGAAATTTAATTACTGTAAATCTGCATACCGCAAAGTGCAACAACTGAATAGGTTCACTATTTTCAAAAGTTTTTATATGAAGGATCATTTAGGAATTTCACGGGTTTCAAATGAAAAGACAGTAATTCAGAAAGTATTTGTTTATTTTATAACTAGCTGTGATTCCTATTATTATTTATAACCTCTGACATTCTTCTAGGTAATGCATTTCACAAGTTCTGTATAATCCCTGATCGGATTTCCGTTCAACGTTGTTCTTATGGCAGCTCTGTGATTGATTGATACTGCTTGCCACTATTGTAATTTTTCTTGTGAGCCATTCCCATAAGTTCTCTATGGTATTTATATCATTTAATGCACAGCATTGTGTCCGTCCACACTGAAGTAAAGCCCCGCGCTTCAGCGCAGAAATTCAGACACGGAGCAAGTGCGGGTCGAGGAACCAAGTACGCGAATGACTGTGCACGGCTCTTCATCATATGTTTGATTGGGAAATTTAAGTCACGTGAGTGTTTTGTTCTCTGTAGTAGTGTGCGACATATAATTCCACGTATATCGACTAGCAAAGTATGCATGTTTTTTTCGCAAATGTGGACTTATGCTGCAAAGCGTACTGCAATGCCATTGGCAGTGTTATATATTTCAGAGACACTATGTTCATTCGTCTGTGTACAGAAATAGTGGGTATCCTAAAAATAAGTCCCATAATCTTTATAAGAGAAGGAATAATTAATTTTGTTTTTATATAAAAAATATAGATCAATCTTGGGAATGATATATTGGGAACGATAACGGTCAAATGGCAGTCCTTGTTCGCTGCACGAATTCGCATCGTTTGGAATGCATTTTGTATGACATTTCTGGATATTTTCAGAACAATATTATTAATCAATCTGTCAATTTCTGCGGCCAATATCTGTTACCAATAGTTTTCATAAGTTGTATTGCTTCATCGCTGTGACTGTTGAAACCATAAACTTTCCAGTTCGAAATCATTCATTTTATGTGACACGAAATATTCCAGCAAATTTCGATAACGTAGAACGTTTACTATTAATGAATTGAAAATCTCATCAGCATCTTCAAAAAAACAGGCACCAATGACACCTCCAATATATATTTCGGACCACGCTGTCACTTTACGGGGATATAATAGTCACTAATAAAATAAACAAGGACTTTCAGTACCGCAGTAACGAGTATTCTGTTTGTTGACCACTGTCACTGGGATCAAAATGGTGTCTTAAAATTTTCCTAAAAATTCGTGATAACCATTGATTTAGTATATCATCGCTTCATTATAATCTAATTGTCTATATTTATGGACGTTAATGACGAACAGAGGACATTGTTGACCGCATGCTTTGAATATTTTCAGGATGGCCACAAAGTTGTCTATCTCTCAGAAATTCTTATTTGAGCCCTGTTATTAGCTGCCCTTCTATCTATTCTTTCTAAAATTTCAGTCCAACTGTATTTATATATCCTCCTTTGGATAAGATCTTATGAATTCTTGCACATGCCGGCATAGCATTATTATCAGTCGTGAATATTCTCCAAGATAATTAGGTTTTATTAGTTTCAGCATAAAGCTTACCACAGAATTGGCAATTGATGCACGGCATGGGAAATTCCCATATTGAATATTCCAATTCGGATTGTTGAGGTTTTCGTGAATTATCCCACCTTAGTATATACTTTCTTTGATGTATTGCATAAAAACCTCTCCCTACCTCCGAGACAGTATAAAATTAAGTTATGTGAGTGTATCCCTTTTTACCTTCAGTCTAAGTCAACTTACTAGTATTACATCATAGACAATATTGGTCTGCAATGGTGTTAGTGCTGCAATGAATAACATAATTGCTTATGATTCTATGGAGCTGGTTTCGAGCCCTACCGTTCTCAGCCTCCAGATCCCAAAAGTACAAGAGAAATCCTGGAAGATTCAGACGGTTCAGATAGACCCTAAAAAAGTGGGAGCTAATGCAATATTGAAATAGATCTTCGGATTGTTACATCTTACTGATGAATGGGGGTCCGTGCTCATACCTACAATCGATGCAGGGACAATATAATGGAAAACACAGCTACAACCTTACTTATATAGACGAATTTTCTCAGTGATTATTATAACGATGATGATTATTTTATGGCACAATCTTTCTTTCAAAACAGCTGAAGTACTAGAAATCGAAACAAGCCAAGAGGATGATGGTGATATAGGTTGGTTATAATGCGTATTCATGTTTTAGTTATATTGTATTGTTGTACTCGATGTGTAATGCAATAATTTTGGATGTATTATTCTTAGCCTAAAGAAACTCAATAACGGCATCGTTGAAAATTATATTATTTTATCGGAATACATACAAACTGCTGCGGTGGTAGCCCCAAATAATTTTGTAAATAGCTACGATGTCTTATTTAGCATACATCTGTCCATGATTAGATTTAAACTATTTAAACTATAATATTTTGTACTCTCCAAATAAAACAGATTTGCAAAACTAGGCTCACATAAATGTATAAGCTAAGAATAGTTTGGTTTAATATTTTATAATTAAAATAATTTGTTCGCTCTTAGCCTATTATTACGTATAGTAGAAAATATGTGCACACTGTGCAGAGGTACTCTGTTGTCAAAGTGACTTGAAAGTAGGTATGTATCTACAGAGTGTTTCCTACATGGTGGTCCATAGAGCGGGAGGTGATAGTACTCACCTAGCCAAACAAAAAATTGTATGGCAGTGGGAGGGGGCATATCAACCGTTTCGGAGTTACAGGGTGATTAAAAAAGGTCATCCCTGGGCTTATCGTCAATCTAGTCAAATATCTTTATATAAGATTGTTGTATACATAAGTTCTTTTAATTGAAAACATAAAAATGCTAGGAGCACTTATTGAGAATATTAAAGCTTTAAATGTTTATAATAAATAAAAAATAAACAATAGTAGACCGCCTATTGAGGTCGAAAAGTGTAGTGTTGCTGTTTTTTGTTATGAATCAATATTTGGATCAATTAAGTATAATTTTTTATTGTAATTTTAGTTTTGCTGTCCATAAGTACCCGATTGACTTTACTCATGTGTGGTAAATTTTCTGGCTGACATCTATGGTTTTAAGTATTCGTAATAAATCGTATCGTATACGGGACTCTGAACTGTAAGATCTTAGTAAATTCTACTTGCAATTTCGAAAGGTTTTGTATTTTTTCCGTCAACTTGTTGAAAAGCTTCAGACGTGTCTTCTTTCAGCGACGTGCTCCTAATTATGGATAACGTAAGAATCGTTATGATTTATCTTCTACGAATCTTACTCTAAAATTCTTGCTGGCATATTCTCCGATGTTCAACCCAATAGAGCAATTGTTATCTAAAATGAAGGCGCCCGCACGAGCAGTTTTAGGTTATGTAAATAGAGAACATAACATTCTTGCAATTATTGAAGATAGACTGCAACAAATTACACCGACTGACTGCGCGAATTACGTTATGGATATGGTTTTATTCATCCCTAAGCCAATGGAAGGGCAGCCTTTTTTCACTGACCATTTGTTGAGAAATTTTGAATATTATTCATATTAATGTCAATATTTCAAGCCTGAAAACAATAATAATGACAAAATGAAATAATTTATTTATTTATTTTAATTGTCTCGAGATTACTTAATTAATTTTAAGAAGAGTTAACACTGCTATAATTATCAAAAATACAGGATTTAAAAATATCTCTTGGCATAGAAATATCAACAATTGCTGAAAATTTATTAAACGTTTTGGAAAAATTGGAAATAGACTCGTGATTTCCATGCGAATTGGCCTTTCCGAGACATATATACTAATCAATGATACTCAGGCGAGTTGATTCTGTAATCCAACATATCTTTAACAAAAGTCGCACAGTTAGCCTCCCGTCGTAATTCCAATTGAGATAAACCCAACAGTAAACATCTTACAGAATATGAATGTAAGTTATTATATCGGTAGTTGCATTTGTAAAGCGCAAATATAGTGAAGCTTTTCTGTATTGATTTAAGACGATCAATATGAACGTTGTAGTATGAACACCAAACGCCAAATGCATATTCTAAAATATACCACCAAAGCGAAATAGAGAATTTTAAGAGTGTGAACATCTCTGAAGTCTTTTGAATTACGCTTAACGAATCCTATGCATCTACGAACCTTACAAACTATCAACTCAACATGTGCAATATAACTCAATTTAATATCATGTATAACCCCCAAGTCATTAATTTCAAAAGCCCAAGGAAGAGTACTGCTATTTATAAGATAATCAAAAATTATTGGAGGATAATCGATGAAATGTCATAGTTTTACATTTACGAATGCTTAAATGAAAATTGTTCACAGAACACCAATCAGAGAGACTATTACATAAGATCACGTTGTAGGAGTGCGCTATCATCCGCGGAATTGACTTTTAAAAAAAAAATTTCAAGTCATCAACAAACATCAAACATTTAGTAAATTTGAAACTTTCGACTATATCGTTAATAAAAAGCAAGAAGAGCAGAGGACCTAAGTGGCTACCTTGAGGCACGCCAGAATTAGTGTTAATCTCTCTGGAGAGAATCTTACCAATTTTAACATATTGTTTACGATCAATCAGATAGGATTCAATCCATTTTCAAAACTATTAGTAAAAGCCAAGTATACTAATTTTACATAAAAGAAGAGAAATATTAATTCTATCAAATGCTTTAGAAATATAATAAAATGCTTGATTTGAATTGAAATTGAAAACTTTTTTGTATTAAAATGTCTTATGGAGTATTTGGGTTTAAACTTATTTGCTTTTGGATTAAACTTATTTGTTCTTGATTTAATTAAATTGCGAACGCTAACAAAATTCTATTTAAACTACCTTCACACAATCAGATAGTTTTTTCAATCCTTTTTGATTTATAATTTAAGAATAAAATTAAAGAAGTTAGAGGTAGTGGAAATTTTCTGCTTCCATTACATAATAGAATTTTTGATATTTAGTCTTGGCAATACTATTAGGAATAAATTTTAGAAAGTACTTCTTGCTGTCTATCAATTTTATACTAATATGTATGAAGTTATTATTTTTAAAGCTTTTCGATCTTATAGTGTATATATGTATAATAAACAACAAATTCTAGTTGTATTATTTAAAATTTAAATATAAAATTTGTTTGATATTTGTACGATTTTTGCAACTACATTAATTTTTGAAGTTTCTATACTACTCTTGCCCTTTGAGAAAAAATGTACAAGTGTCTTTCATTTTGTTCTCAAGTAAGATTAATGGCGTGTTCCAAAACAATCCAGGCTCAATTCCATGTATACATGGTTCGAATTGAAAATGGGTTGACTGGAGTCGACTACACTTTGTTTGCATACCTACTCGAGTCGAAATGGTATCCTATAAACGTGGATTGAGTTGAGTAGCTGATAGCTAACAGCTGCGACTTATTTCGTTTGCTGTTCACTCGAAAATTTTATTATGTTATATTTTTTATGAGTTTATTTTGTTGACTTAAACAAAATCAATGACTTTTTTAACTCTATTACACAAAACACCATAAATAAGCTGCTATGTTTAAGTGTCACTTCAGCTATATTTGAACCCGTTCTCAACTCAATCCTGCGTACATACTCAAATATACGAGTCGAATACTCAACGATGCGTGTAAAGATGGTAGAAGTGGCTCAAAATTTTTTCTTTTTGTTTTGAGCTTTCAGTTAGGTAGACATTCCCGCAAATAACTTGTTCCATACGATCAATTTAATTTAGTGGAAGAACTCCTTTAAGGGGTTAGAAAGGATTTACATAAAAATGTAATTGCACATTGAGAGTATATTATTGATCTTGATGATCCATCGAACATATTAAATCCACGTCTTCGTCTTGTTGTAATATCGATTCAAGCTTTATCTCATATCAATGCCTCCACCGACCTTTGCTACTTCAGTGCAATACCAGTATTGCACTTTTTCTAGCAGTGCAGCACTGAAAATATTCGATGGAACAACTTTTATAGCAGAAGTGCAACACTAACTTCCCCTACTTTGCACTGGATATTTTCTCGGTGTTACAAATCCATATTTAAGTTGAATTGTCATCTGCTCTGTCGTGATTATTTGTGAAATTTTTGAGTTAAATGAATTAAAAGATTTTATTTGGATTATTTGCATAAAGTTTAAGAACATATTACTTTCTATATATCAATAAAGAACATTTATTACGTTTGACAGTTCCGTGTATATACATAGTACGTGTGTCCACAAATACAAGGAATATGACAGAAATATGTTCGATGGACTTCAGTGCTCCCAGTTCTCCGCTGCCAGAAATGGTGCAACACTGAAATGGTCCCATCGAAATCGACATAAGTGTTTACATATATACCAAAAGAAGCAACGAGCTCCTATATATTGCTAGCTCGCGCGCTAATGGACGCAACATTCGATTCGTATTTGAAGTACCATATATGCACCGATCATATTGCTTCTCAGCACGTGAGCTAAGATACCCGAAATCTACTTGGGCGCAGATAAGCTTGGTGGAGACATGAAAAAGTCACCAGAGAATACTGGAAACACGCAGATTTTATGCTTTCCATTTGAAATGGAAAATAAATGCACGTTCCCAACGCTTTTCAAACTATTTTCATATTCCCCTTTCTTAGTTTCCTATTCATGTAGTCATGGAACTCGATGAGTATGAGATCAAGATTAAGTGTAGATTGTTCAAGGAGCAGACTACATGCAACAGTGCTCTTCTCGGATGCACCATTCTTTCCACCAAAATACGTACCAATTTTGTTTTTTCTCCTTTCGGTCGATGCACCTTAGAATATAGAGAGATCAGAAAGCGTGATAAGCCAACAAACATTGTGTGATAAAAACGGCAACAAATATTGTGTTGCCTTTTTATTTCCATGGCGATGTTTTGGCGATAGTCCGCGAAATAAAGTCAATTATATTCCGGAAAGCATTACGCTTGACCTACGAATCGCTTTCTTATTTCTATATTGCATTCTTATTGTCTAGATCGCTGGTACCAGATGTTATGTGATGCTTCAGAAGTTTACATTAACAATAAAAATAAGATAAGGATAATTTACCTGAAAATTGAATGGGGACGAAAAGCGCGCCCGTAACTTTCATCTCTACTTTTTGCGAAGAATTTCAGTAGGTACACCACTTTCTTTTTAATTTGATTTGCAATTATTCAATATAGCCAAAATGTACCCTCAGTAAGGACGAAAAAGACATATCCGAAGAAGTTCTTTTTTTTTCTGTGCCTTTTTCGAAATATTTCCTATACCAAAAGATAGTCAGACTTATGATGGATAACTTTTGATATTAGAACTTCGATGATATCTCTGTGCATTTTCGTAAAAAATGGCAAAGGAACACGGTACTCCATACAATCTAAGACCTTGTATCTCGATAATAAAGCGGTAAACTGGAATTTTCAATATAACACTTTCGTTTTAGTAAGGAAGAAAAGGACATTTTTTTTAAATATCCTTTTCCAAGTCCTTTTTCAAGGACTCTTGCTATGCCAAAGGATACCTTGGCTAATAAGAAAGCGATTTGTAGGCCAATTGTAATGTTTGCTTGGAAACAGGTCATAAAAGAACACTTATGTTATTTTTATGAATTAACTTATAGTTATTCGTGGACGTTTCGCAAAAATCCAGATCCCTATCATCATATGTCTGCTCAAAGAATACCACAACGAAGATGCCATTTCAGATTTACAAATTCACCTCCCTACAATCTAATTGCAAAATTCTTAAAGTTAAATACCACAGGTGAGCACGCGATCCGTCAAACAATTTTTTTTAACTGAATTAAAAGTGCAATACCCATCTAAAACGCTATGGATTTAGTAGTAATTTTGACTGAATTTATTGTTATTAATTTATTTGTTTCATATAAAAAGAAAACTTTGAGAATAATTATATTACATATGGATTTGTGTGTGTATGAGCGTTAAGTTTTTAATAATTTGAAATGCTTTTACGTAATAACATCCTTATCGAAGAAATGTACTTCAATTATTATCGACAAATAAATAATAGCAGTAATTTTGACTGCCGTAGCACTTTTTAGTATTTCAGTTAAGAACTCGGCAGCCAAATACTAGATATTCAATTTTGTAACTTCCAATGAACAATAATTATTTTTCGATAATTACTTAAGTAAAAAAAGCTCCACAGTAATGTAAACTTATGAAAAGCATTTAAAATGTACCGACACGGTGGTATTTTTATAGTGTTATAATAATTAAACTCTCAAATTCTATAAATCTCAAAACAGTAAAGAACCCCGCACGTAAAATGTGTAAATGTATGTATTATACAATTTATGGTTATACGGTTGCTTATAGACTCGCTTCATAGGTATATACTTGGTAATGGGTGTGGTAGTAAAAAATCTGATCCTAAATGTTACCTTTTCGTTGTACTTTATTAAACGTTCACTATAAAAAAAAAAAAGTTTTATAAATACATATGGGAAATTGAAAGTTCGATGTTTTCTATGTTTTACTTTTCTATTTTACTTTGATGTCTTAAATACTTAGTTTATGTGTGTATCAAAATAAGATGTTAATTACTTAATTAATTAATTATTGTTATTATAATTGTACTTAACAAAATTTATATAATAATTTTCTTTATAAAAAGTAATTCCATCTAGACACAGGAATGAGGCTAAGCTCGCAGCTGAGATTAGAAACACTGAAATAAAACTTAAAAGGTAAATTAATGACAAAGGAACAAATAAAGTATAGAAAAAGTTTTAATATTAAAATAGTTTGTTCACTTAATATTCACTTTTTAGAAGGCATGTGCATATACACAAAAATTTATTATCAGGTCTATTTAATTATTACGTTTTATTTTGTACGAAAACGTAAAACTAACTAAGTGTAAACATACATAAATATAAATTTTGCATAAATAAATAAAATAATAAACTTTAAACTTTCATTTATGGATATAAAAGTATGTATGTGTACATATGTATGTGTAGATATTATGATGTTGTTATAGGTATTGTAGTGTAGTTAGTAAAACTTTTAACACATGTAGATTAAGGAGAAGTTTTTTTACAATTCGTAGTTAATTTTGAAACTACTTTTTTTTTGCACGTACTTTACTAATACTTTCTCTTTTACATCAAAACACTCGAAATCTGCATGCAGCTTTCAAGAACGATTATTCAGCTTATCTGAAGATGCCTTTGGATTCAGGTATATTCACCTAAAATTATTTATTTATTTTTATTTTTGGAATTTGACTTAATGTAGTTTGAGTTTCTAAGTAGTTTTACTCTAAGTATTTACCAAGTACTGTTAGCTTCTATTAAGTAATTAGCCAATAATTAGAACATAGTTGCAATGTTTTAAATTTTTTTTTACTAGAACTTTTCTTTACTATTAGACTTCCATCCGCAAAAGCTCTTAATTAAGTATACTACGAAAGGCTGACGGTTTCATTTTCGCTAGTAATAATAAAACTAAAGCTGAAGATTTTTCAGTGAGTAGAGGGTCTAGTGCTTTTAAGAATCGAATATAGTAAAAGTATAGTATTTGTAAATCATTCAAAAATTATAATATAAGTAATATAAAAGTAACTATAGATTTGAGTTCTTTTCAATTTTTGCATACGTATGCAGGAGTATACGTTTTTTTACGTATAAAATGAGTACCTACCTTATGACAATACACTGTTCTGGAAGGAAAGGATTTAGCCCTTGCGGGGAACTTATCTATGCTTATAATTTAAATTTAATTTATGAAGCTTCTTTTATTTTTTCTTCTAATATTTCTATGTTATAGCTTCAACTGTGTAAATGTATTGCGGTTCTTTTTTTCCTTATAATCATTAAAAAAAGATGGTGTAAAATGTAAAGGTCGTGATACATTAACAGCACAAAATGGTGACATAGGCAACATTTTTTCAAACCATGCTACTATAAAAAAAAGTCAATAATCTAAAAGCAGAGACAGAAATTGAAACAGTACAGTACTGCCAATGAGGGGCAGGCTAAGATATTTATCTTATTACTGCTATCATGTTTTTTTTTTTTTTTTAATTGTTAAAATAAATTTTATGTGACAGAGAAATTTATTCATGTAAAAAAAAAATCGGAAAATAAATATAAGAAAAACTTGGACCTTGTCTGTAAAGCGATCGAATGGAAAGGCGTTTTTTTTTGTTTTTGTAAAAGACCAATTAAAAAACATAAGAAAAGAATTAAATAAAAAATGAATATAAATAAAAAAAGCAAAATAATGAAAAAAATAATAATAATAATTCGGTCTAGAGCGAGACGATTTGGCGCAATGAGGGTTCCATCCCAGAACTTTATCAACGGACAATCCAAATTTTCTTATGATAACTGAATAATTTTCGAACAGACGGACGTATGAGTAATTTTATAAGAGTTGTCATATAAGTTAACACAAAAAACACTATTTTCCACGAGCTATGAGACTGACGAAAAAAGCAAGCAGTTATCCTGTTATCTATGACTCAATCGCTACTAATCCTGATAATATCAAAAAATTTTAGCTTTAGAAACCTAAAAGATCAAGGGGCGGTATTTTTTCGCACATTTTACGCTATATCTTTATAACCAATTCACCAAAAAACATTTATTACTTTAAATTTTTTGAGGAAGCCCATTAAAAATATAAGAAAAAAAAGTAATTCACTGTCGGAATATGTGCCCATCACAAATTTCAAATTTCTATGTCACAGATTTCGAGAAAAATGTTTATGACAGACAGACAGACGGACACACCAGCTACGTATGTCTTAAGGTTTCCATTTTTTCCTTTTAGTTGTAACCCTAAAAATAATATAAAAAAATTTTTAATTTTTTTTTATAAACTTAAGAGAGAATTCCGAGCAACTTATATATATATATATGCATATAAATTATACCACTAAAGAAAAAAATGTAATTATATTTAATAGCCGTATATACATAAATATAAACAGTGTGTTATCAAATACTCCCAATATACCCAGAAAACTTTGTGGGTATAGACTAGATATTTAGATATCAATATCCTCAAAAATTACTGGATATACCCTGTTTATCGATACTTCTTACGTTGCGCAACACCATCTAGTTGTTAATAATAATATGATAATGTGTCAAATTAAGAAAAAATATGCCTGTGCTTTCTCAAGAAAGCGGAAAAGAAGAAGAAGAAACAAAGATATTTTCTCGTCAACATGAAGTCGTCCTTTCACTTCCTGGGAATAATAATGACCTCACTTTTCTTCGTTTCACACAAAATTTTGAATTAAGACACCACATCCTCCGAAACATTTTACACCTTCACCAGAATCTTTTTACAAAATAACTCATTTTTTTCGCATCAATTCTTGAATTTATCGTATATTTACAATTAATTGTTGCCGTTTAGCCTGAATTAAAGCTAATATATTGGTCACTTCCAATCCCAAATTTTTTACACTTAAAAATCTGTCAACTGAATTGATTTGTCAAAGTACGGTTTGTCACATCAATGCCTCCTTTTATGTGTGTCCTTTAATATCTAGATATACGGAATATCTAGATATCGATACCCCATATCTGTCATAAGCATAGCGGATTCAGTTCAATTTACATATAAAAGAACAACAAAAACACATGGCTATTCAACCCAGACGTGTTTTCGCTTACTTCAAATGGATTATAATTTCATGTTTCACATATAGGGGCTACTTTTTCATATTTTTGTACTTTTATCTTTAATCATTATGGTGTGAAAACTTCATAGATGATTAGATGCATAAGCTACAATTATGTTTAACCCTGAACAACAGACGCGCGGTCCCAGGACCGCTAGAAATTTAATTCATACGTCCGCAGGACCGTGCGTCTGTTGTTAAGTAAGTATATTGTTTTTTATAAGGAGTGCATATTTTTAGTGAAATTCCAATTAGAATCAGCTATCTAGTAGGTACAAGTGAATTCACGGAAAGAATAAATGGAAGTAATAAAGATTTTGAGGAAATGGTGTCTAAAATTCTTGATAGCCTCATTATGATATATCAGATTTTGTAATCTATAGAAATCTATAGAAATGTATGGAACAAAATCGGTCAGAGCACACCTTGCAGGTTTCCTGTAACCGGCAATTTTTAATGTGATTTTCGAATTTCAGGTGGATTGGTACCTAATCCAATGACATTTATGAATTTTTCCTATATTTTATATTATTTTATTCCCTTTATTCTGCTTTATTTAAATCGGTATGCTTTTTGTGAACTTTGAGGAGGTATAATAGTATTATATGAAAAGTTCCTCAATTGAATTAAGACTCTTTAGTTCCCATTTCGTAATAAAACGGATTGAAATTTCATTATTTTCTTTATATTATTAATTTTTAAGCAAATTTAAATCGCGTGTTAATGCAATAGATTTATGCGTCTGTAGTTAAGCGTTAAGAACAAACATTTTTAAGGGTTAAGAACAAACATTTTTATATATTATATCTAGTTTTAGAACAGGGACACCAGAATTGTTCTTTTAACTCGTTACGCCCGGTATGGTATGGTTACCAAAAGAATATTTCATTCTGAGCGTTATATTATACGAGTATCTGGGGATGGAAATGAATTCCGAAGAAAAGGATAGGAAACTAGTATTTTTGTATAGAATTGTAAAATTCTTTATCTACTACTACTAGTTTGATGTAGCTCTAATTGTTGTAAATGTTGTAAATTATAGCTAAATTTCAAAATATACGAAATAAATCTATTAAAAAGAGCAATTATTAATTGAGAGATCCTAAATGCCGAACATTAAAATACGGCATTATAAAACGCTTGATTTTTCCAAATTTCGCGATATAAATGAAGAATTTTGTAATGAGAAATTTCATGTCACCATTATGAAAATATATGCATGTAGTACCACTTAATTTCCCTATTTATGTACTCATAATAGATAATTATCAACTATTTAAAAATTAAATTCTCAATTGAAAATTCTTGGACAAACAGTCTTAATAAATTGAGAATATAATAATTGAAAATATGCATACGTATTTATTATTTGTAAAATTAATTTAGCCTATTCGGGATCTCCTCAGTAGCGAAAGTAGCCAAGACCAATTGAAAACTGTGATTACAAAATTTTATTAGTGCGAGACGTGACCAAGTTGAACTATTGCTTCTTGGGGATCCGGATGAGCCAAATTATTTTTCAAGAGCAGTTGCAGGTTAAAAAGAAAAAATAAGATAAAATTAATAAGCCATCACCCACGTACTCCTGATCTTACCAAGAATCAAGAAATGACCCGCTTACGTATTTCCACGCCACAAACAGTACACTGTAAAAAATGCACAAATTGTTGCTACAAAGCTTAGGTATTTTTCCCTAAAATGTAGGGAATATTCCCTAAAATATAGTTAATATTCCTTAAATTTTAGTGAATATTCCCTACATTTTTGGGATAAATACCTAAGCCTTGTGGCAACAATTGTGCAAAATTTTTACACAGTAAAATATATTCGAAATCCAAAATAATAGAAAATTCGTTACAGAAATGGTTTCATAGAATGCAAAAGTAGAATAATGTAAATGCCGAGTACCTGTTTAAAAATAAAATAAAAATTTTCAGGAAAATGCGCAAGTTAATATCAGATTTTAAAAACGTTCAGTGCTACCAGTATATGTCATATGTTAATGGGTTAAATTTCCAATTTTATAATTTGGAAATATTCTGCTTCTGACAGGAATTTAATTAGCAGTTTATATACTTTAGTATGCAAATCTTGCTATGATTTGATTTCTTGATTCTCTTTGAGTATCTTTACCCCTTGGCAAGTTTCGACGTCCTGAAATGCTTGTCAATTAAATGATTTGACTTGCATATTTTTCAAAATACTATTAACAAGATTATAATCGGAATTCTACTAGGGTCTATGGTATCACTAATTCATAACTTCTTTCCTATCTTGGTTTCAGTATTTCTACCAACATATTAAAAACTGTTAAGATATTTTTAGTCGATTTTGTAAAACGTCAAAGTTATATTTATATGTTATTACTTTCACTGTAAAGTGTGACGGCCGCATTAAACTCCCGTTTCGTTCGATGTCCATATAGACTTTGATCCTAATTCTCACTGCGTGACTGTTGTCACTTAATTTTTACGGGACCCTCGAAGCGGTTTTTTAGTTCCAAATGAAATGAATTGAAAATTTATTTTCATTTTCCCAAAATGAAGAAAATGAAAACGAAGTTTCACTTTCGAGTTTCTACAAGAATCGCATCCGAGAGTCCCGTAAGAAGCAAGTTACAATAATTTAATATGTACAATATGTAGGTAAAGTGGTCATAGTTGTACGATTAGTACCATTCAAATACCAGTACTCATACTAAAAAGAAATTTTTAATCTAAGGTAAATTTTTTTAACTTTTACTCGAAAATTTACAAGTACCAGTAAAAATATTGGTAATGTCCAGTGCCAATTCTTCTCCAGTATTTCCCAGTATCCCACAGTACTTACCAGTACTTACCTGTACTTTACTGGTACTTATTTGGCTTTTATTAATGGTTACTAAATATATAACAACCGGTAATTACAAGTACATAAGTACAAGTAAATTTTCACTTTTTAAGTATTTTCTAGTTTATATTATTATAATTATTAAGACGCAAGTCAATGAATTCCATTTCACATAATCATATGTAACCTACAGTCTCAAATCCGTCTCGTATGTATATCATATTCCTCTTTATTTTCTTCCATATATCTACTCTAATAATAAATACTCCAAATTTCATAATAAGCATCAAGTCATTGTCTCCCACCATTAATTTTCACTACGCGCTATAATTGGAGTGTTGTACTGGCGAGTACTGGTAAGTACTGGTACTCAAAAAAATTTAAGTACCAGTAAAAAATTAATTAAATTTAAGGTCGAAAATGGGTCACATCGGGTAACTTCTTCGTGGTGTTGCCATACAAAAATTCCGTTTTCCTCTATATATTTGGACACTGCCTGACAATGCGTCAACATAGAAAACTGAAATTTTATACACGGCGTTTTCATAAAAATATTAAATATAATTTCAAAACTAGGATGATCAGGCAGCCCTTTCTTAGTTCATTGGAATCAGCTTTACATTGATATTTCCACATAGTCTGAAATAGAAACTTTTAACTGTCTTAGGCTTTAACCGGCAAGTTTCAATTTCAATAAATTATATTGAAAAGTTTTTTTAAATTTAAACTAAAGTTTTCTGAATTTAAGGCAATGAAGTTTAAATTTTGCAGAAAATTTGTTTTGATGGTTTTCCTCTGTGAATTCTTTTGAAATATTATATAAGTTTCGAAATAAAAGGAAAATTTGTGTAGTTTTAAATATATTTATTTACGAGTGCAATATGTATACTTATAAATAAATATAAAATTATATATACACGAGTGTAAGGCAAGAATAAGAATTTCTTTATTGTACTTTAAACTGTCAAAATTTATACTATTCTATAAAAAGTGAAAAATAAACAATTGTATTTATTGCACTGACATCTATAGTATAGACGGGTTAGGTTCATAGAAATACATTGCAAAAACTAGGCTAACTACTATATAGCATTCTTTTTCGGTCTAAGCATCAAGTACCAACTGAAAGAGAACTGTTAACAACAAACACATATAAACAAATATAATAGAAATATTTTTTACTTATATGAAAAATCACCTGCAACCACTATATAAAAAGTAGACATCACTTCACGGATGCGTATTTCTGAATAATTGACTCACAAAAGTCGGATTTGTTCTAAATATTAATACCGTTTTGGTTTCACTATCTCAACAATCCCGTTAGTTTTTATTAATTAAGTTGTAAAAGGTATAAAAATTAAACTTCATTGATTTTAATTCTTTTGTATGAAAAATGTCGGATTCATTTTAAAACTTTCTGAGGTTAGAAAAAGTTGAAACTTTTAGGCGTTTTGAATTGACTGTTTGCAATTCAGACCAGTGTCTCCAATATGCTAAAGAATTAATTTAATTCTGGAGCCTACAGTTATTACGCATATAAAATGTCGTCAAATGTTTGCTGATGTGCACAGAAATTCGCCTTCAAAACGAATGTATTCACTTCAGCTCATATAAATATCTAACACCATCTAGATTACTTGCCTTCTTTATTACAGGCCATGGCGGTAAGACTTTTTTTTCTTTAGTTGCATATGTATGAGAAACGTGTCATTTTAAGACTTTTTAGCATTGCGTCGAATAAGGAATTAAGCTCGTTTCATGTTTAAAACTATGTACTGAATGAACCATGCTTCTGATGACAATAGTTCTTACGACTATTTATAGGTCAAAGTGTTTACTTTAAGAAAAGTAAATGTAGTATTTCAACAAAACAATTAATTATTTCCGCGTTTTTCTAAACTCTACCAAATTCGCTGTGTAATGAGAGTACAACTTTCGCTCAAGCCGAAAGTCCTTTTATAGGCTTGAAGTCTCTTTCCCCTACAAATCATGAATACGGTTTTCTAAATAATGATTATAATTGAACTTTCGGATTTAACATAATAATTATATTTAATAAAAACATCATTGTAATTTTTTTTACTACCATTTCCCATTCTCTAATTTCGCTGCTATTCGAAGGGTATTCTGTTTTATTTATTTTTATTGTACTTTCCATACATCACTGCTTTTTTACGGATTTTTGGAAATTACTTTTACTTTCCTAAAAGTAAACATTTTAACATATAAATAGTCGTTAGAATTATCGTCACCAGAAGTGTGGTTTATTAATCATAAATTTTTAAACATGAAACGTGTTTGTTTTGTTCCCTATAGAAAGCGCAGTGTCCACACACTTATCTAAGACACACTTTAGCACACTTATTCAATTTGTGCGGTTGAGGATCAGATATATCGATAAGTATTTTTTTTTTCATCATCACTTTAACCATTTTAAAGGCATAAAATAAATTTAGAAATATTATTTTTCATGGTCAAATCACTTGCAATGATTTTTTTATTTTTAGAATTTTATTAATGCGAATATTTTTCTTCTCTATGCATAAATTTTGCACTTTGATTCTGCATATTTATTAGATTTTATTTAAAACTAATATTATGAAAAAATTATAATCATATGAATGCACCACTTTAATCTTTAATTTTAGTAATCTCTTGGAAAAAACTTCCGATGCCGTACTATTAGCTGCTAAAACTGGTGATATTGCAATGGTAAAAGAATTAAAACAAAAATAAATTCCTTCCTATATATACAGACCACTATTTCTCCAATCAAAAATAATAATATATGAATATTTCAGTTGCGAGCTCTTCATGAACAAGGATACTCATTACTTTCAATAGATGCATACGGACAGACAGCCCTCCACTACGGTAGCAAATATAATCAGAAGGACATTGTTAAATATTTAATAGCATGTGCGCCCAGCTCTATTATAAACATGGTCGACAATATCAAGTATAAATAATAATCATCATTAAATTAAATTATTTATATTATAAATTTTTTTTTTCTTTTAATTTATAGAGGACAAACTGCTTTGCATGTAGCCGCATCAAATAAACGTCGTGAAATAAGCGTTATGCTAGTTGCAGCTGGTGCTAGCTTAGCACTACGAGATCATGATGGTTATACTCCAATGATGCTAGCATTCAACGCTGATGCTCATGATTTAGCTGCATACTTAGAAAGTAAGAATTAAACTAACATTATTTGATAAAATTCAATTATATTTAATCTAATTTAATTTAAATTTATTTTCTTTTTGACACATGCAACACATGCTAAATACTCAAATTTACACGATTACATTCCACTTTTATTCAAAAAAAAAAAAACAATAGGTCAAGAGAGATTTTTAAGGATGGATTGTCAAGCAATCATATGAGATATAACCTCATATGCTTTCCTAATAATTTCCAGTAAAGTTTTATTGTTGATATAATTTATAAAAAAAATTCAAATATATTACTATAGCTATAAGTAATAATAATAATGATGATAATATTTAAAAAGAGGAAGAAGAAAAAACATTAGTTCCATACAAAAAAAAAAACAAAATATAAACACTGTCCTAAAGTGAAATATTTGCAATTTGTATTTTATTGAAATACTTAAGTTTAATTGTGCATCGGATTAGGAGGAACAATCTGTTCCTAAATACTTGTTTGCATAATTCGTTAATTAATTAAGATAATTTAGTTAATTCTCATGTGATTCTCTTTGTAAAAAAGAAAAAAATTGTATAAAGTTTTATAGGCTATAAAAAAAAGATTGTCTTTGAATATTAATTAATATTACAACAGTGAACTTATATAGGTACTTTGTAAATTTAACAACTTACTTATTACTAACTAATTTAATATCTTTGCAATAATATACTATTAAAATCAACCCGAATATTTTGTTTTTAATACAGAAAAGAGAGGCCGAATAAATTTATAAACATTTACTAATTCTATCTCCATTAACATAATAATCGGTAATCATAGTAAAATATAATACAAATTGAAAAACTAAAACAAAAAAACAAAAAACTAAAACAACAAAAAAAAACAAAAACCACTACAAAAACTATTCATGTATTTCTTATGAAACATAACAGCACCAATTTGATGGGACTATATACATATTTTTGTAAATATTTAATATAAAATTTTAAAACCTTAATCGAAGCAAATTCATGCAGAGCAACTAATAATAATAATAAAAAATAGTTAAAATAAAAAATAAGTTTAAAAAGTAAATGGTGTAAAAGTAATGTATATTGGAATGGAAAAAAATGTCTGCACATATTTTGACGACTGATAAAATATATGTATATTATATATTTATTTTCAAAAGAAGATAATACATATCACGTGATTGTTTATATAATTATTTATGTGTATGTGTATTTTTTTTTCTTTTGTTAAATTTTTATTCGCAATAATTATTACTAGTAAACATCATTAATTACTCTTCTTGAATAGTAAGGGTAAGGGTAATTATACTGAAATTCTTAACAAACTTCATCTGAATATAGCATGATCACTTAGAGTGAGTTATTGAATTGATAAAAAAAATCTTATTTCTGCATAAACTATCCAAATTTTTATTTCATATTTCCTATCAATCCCAGACCTGATAATTGAGCTACTTTGAACGATTTACTATGTATCAATGCTTTTGAAAGGATCGACATTCAAAAAATTGTCTAGGCTCATATTTACCTATCAGAGGATTAGAAAATACAATTTTAATTTATACTATTATATATGTTTATATGCATGTAATATCTCAACCCTATAATTTTTTCTAATATTGTAACAGGATTCGACAACTTAAAGTTGTTTTTAATCAAAAATTGTTTTGATATCGATTGTACACTAAACTTAAACCATTTCTGTACAATTAGTTTTCCGAAGAAATTTCATTGGTACTGATGTTTTGATATTTTAAAATTTGTTAACTCCAATCCAAAGTTATGATTGATTATGTGTGAAAGACTAGTATCAATCAAATTCCTGGTAGACAAATCATGATGTGCTCATCAATGAGCTTCTCATGAGTAATCAGATGAACGTCCTGATGAAATTTATTCGCCTTTGAATCAAAACCGGGAAAATAATTCTTTATTTACGAATTTACAGATATTGTGCACTAGATATTGCATCTCTTTCACTTATTTAGAAACGTATCCACTGCCCCGGTAGACAACGATCATCAGTTTACAAAATTTCAGTATCGGTGCGGGCGGGGGCTCTAATGTTCACTAACACAACCTTTTTGTCAAGTACGACAATGTGAGTGTACATTGTGTGGTCGACGACAACTAAATTTGTTACTGAATGCCTCGATGAGGCTCTTCGGCAACTCATCTATCGGCTCATCGATAATTGGTATGGCTACTGATATGTAGGTCTAGTGCATCTAATGTACGAGTGAAAGCGAGATAAATGGTGCTGCGCTAAAAATTTCCTTTGTCTTTTGCTATGTGCCTTCGAAGTGCGGACTGAATTTTATCTTTCTTCTTCATTCCTTTGTGAGAAGCGAAGGTGAAATATAATTTTAAGCGAATTGTAAATGAAATCGTCCAGTTCCAGTTAAGTTTAAGTATTTTTAAACATTGTTAAGTGGTTTCTCATATTTTTATGAATAGCATATTAATATTTAGAAAAAAAAAAGTAAAAAAATAACCAAAATATTGCTGATATTTGTAATGGGCATATATATTAGCCGCATTGCAATAATAATATTTCGTTATGTTTGCGATTGCATGTCATATGCCTGCACGCAAATATATAACAGCATAGTTGTACTTTCGTGCAGACATATGGACATATGAAATGCGTGATAATTCAAAATCTGTTATTTTCTGAATTTAAAAACTGTATCATCCCTGATAATCATGATTACGTACAGCGATGAGGTATTTGGTTTATTCACCAATGAGATTCATGATTACGCTCAGCGATGAGGGATTTGATTTATTCACAAGGAAAATCATTGAATTGCTCATCATATGAATGCGAAGTATATAAGTGAGTTTAGTCTCGGTGGTAGAACAAAATTCAGCATTACATTCATCCAACCAATCATCATGAGCTCATCAGTGCGCTCATGATGATTGGGCCACCAGGGTGTGCTTCTCATTTGTGTATCTTATAATATTAGATGAACACTTCGATAAGTACATAATGAGTGTCACGATGAGTTTATTAATGAGCATGTCAATGAGTGTCATGATGAGTTCATAAATTAGAATCTGATTTTACGATTGATTTCATTCAAACTCAGGTTGCAATCAAAATCTGAGACGCTAAGGCGTAAGGATGAACAAATCAAAAAATTAAATTACAAAAATCAATTAAAATTTTCCTAGTAGAAATGTCATCTGACACGGTGATGACAAGAATGAATATTTATTTATTGCTGGTTTAGTATATAGGAAGCAGTTTCATGATATCCAATGAGCCCTTCGATGAGATTTACTGAATGCTCATCGGAAGACTCATCAGGATTTAATTTTCTATATGTTTCTTAATGATTTGTTGATGCCTTTCAGTCAAATTAGCATTGGTTTACATAATAACTGCTCCTTGCGGGGCAAGAGGCAAGGTAAAACTGTGAGCAATTTCTACCAGGGATGTTCTCAAAGATTGTGGGTATACAATACTTTTTATTGTTCCATTGTCTGTGTAGATATGTCCAGAGATTGTTCGGATTGGCCCCAAGCTTTGTTGATAGTGATTGCAAACGCCAATTAAATTGGGAATTGTAATCTTTTAAATTGAAATGACATATGCGAGGAATCAGGATATCTTCACTTTTGAAATATCTTGTCAAGATTGTCGAAGCCCCTGAAACGTAGACCACAACTAGGCCCATTGTTCACCCTCCAGACTTATGAGAAACGCTCTTACAAACTTCAATATTCACCCCGAACCCTCCTTCGTTCAGGAAATATGACCCAAGCAATCTGCAACGCTTTCCTGGGCCAGACAGTGACAAAGAAAGTGAGTCACCGTTTCGAATTCCTCTCCGCATCCCCTACATACTGGATCATTAATAAATCCCATCCTGTGTAGGTGACTCCTGAGAAAAGTTCTCAGGAAATTTTTGGTTTTCTTAAAAAATTGAGGTACACTGTAAAAAATATTAGCACTATTGCCTAAAATGCAGTGAATTATTCCCTAAAATGTAAGGATTATTCCCTAATCTTATCGAAAAATACCTAAGCTTTGTGGCAACAATTTATGCAAATTTTTTATTGTGTACAGTGATCCGATGTACGAAAAATTCATTATTATGAATAATTTGAAAGGATTTTGAAGTTATTCAAGAAGATTTTACCATTCGGATAATGATTTGCTCTCTTAAGTTTTGTTTTTAACTCGTTTTCTCAGTCGCACTAGGGCAATGCATAGTTAAGTTCTTTCATTCAAGTGAAAATCGCCTGCATATATTTCTTTGTTTGTTCCAAACGAGGAAGTTTTGCAGTTTTGTGTGGCAGTTTCCTAAAGTCTAGTATCAAGTTCGAGTAAAATTTGACATTTCCATACAAATTTTAGCGCCAGTAAAATCACAAGCGAAAGTTTTACTGATGATTTTACTAGTGCAGTACAGAGTTTTCAGGTATAAACTAAAGGTTCCCTCTATGTAAAATAAAATAGATGACACTATAAATTCTCCACACATTTTACTAAGCATTTTAATGCACGAGTTCGGGCAAAATAAAATTTAACGGGCTCTTAAAATATTTCACACTAAAATCGCTGGTAAATGTTAATTTGAAGAAAACAAAATAATTCATTTTTACATTTTGATAAAACAATTTTAACTTTTAGCAATACAAAATGTCACAATTTTACCAGTCATTTATTGCTTCGCGCATTACACTGCCTAGTAAAATAAGTGGAGTATATATAATTCCTGCTATTTTATAGAAAGGAAACCTTCAATTTTTACCGGTAAACTCCATATTACACTAGCAAAAATTTCAATAAAATATTTCGGCGTCCGATTTTACCAGCTCTAGAATTTGTATGGAAATGTCACAATTTACTCGAATTCGGTACTAGACTCAAGGCATTAAGTGACTGATAAAATGTTGACATTTCCTATTTCTATGGAAATTCGCAGTTTTTTTTTTTTTTTATTGATTGAAGAGTTAAAATTGTTTTGTCAAAATTCAAAAATAAATTACTCTGGTTTCTCCAAATTAACATACATCAAAATTTTACTAGCGTTTATAATATGAAATATTTGGAGACCGCGTTAAATTTTACTTTGCCCAAACTCGATACTAGGGTGAACTTCTTATTAAGTTAACTTTAGCACCACCACCGCAGTTTATTGTTCATTTCTCACCCCCACTGTCATACTAGTGATGATGAAAAAAAAACAAAGATTCGGTACCCACTTACGTGAACAACTGGGAAAAAAGTGTGATTAATCCTGTTTGGTAATCATATATACTCAATGGCATAAAATTTTATCGAAAACTTTAACCGGGTACCGCCGTAGAATGAATTGTAGTTATTTGATTTCCATCGTTACACTGTATTCGTATAGGTAATAGAATACCGAATTTATCATGAAATGAAAACTTTGAATCAACTGAATATGAGTACAAGTAACGAATAATTATTTAGGTATGTATTCGGTACCCAGTTTTTAGAGAAGTAACGAATACTTTTGTACCGAATGATACATGTATTTTCAAATCATGTGCCTATTTTTGTACAAAAATATCATCCACATTGAAATATACTTATTATAGAGCCCGACAAACAGTAACATTTTCATCCAAAACAGAAAAATCACTTTTGATGACTCCCAAGGATAGGTGTAACATTTTCGAATGTAACAATAAATAAAATATGATTTTGATAGCCTGATTGCATAGGCTATCACATACATTTCCCAAAATCCCAAGATCCTCTCCATTTCTATATTAAAACTGGTCTGGTATACATAGAATTTCCATCAAAGATTTTTTTCCACCCCACATTTTCTTCAATAATAATCATAAAACGCCCCATCCACTTCTATATTTTGATCCTTTATACTCCCACTATTTAAATCATAATTTAGAAGAAACATTTTATTAGTATTAAGAGTAAAAAATAAAACATTAGTTTTTCCAAATGAAAACTTTCCAAGCAATCTTAATTGAAAATCGAATTAAATCTGAATTTCATTGCATATTACAAAAAAAAATAAAAACCTATTTTTATCTATCAAAAACAACTGTGACCTTACTATTATTAATTGTTTATGAAATTTATAAATACTTACTAGCTAGTAGGTGTAAATACTACTCATAAATGGTGATACCAAAAACACAGTACATTTAGTAATAATATATTTTTCTACGACTCCACTGTAAATATTAAAGTTAGGTATAAGAGTACATAATTTACTTAATTAAAAGAAAAACTAAAGCTAAAAAAAACCTTCAATTTCCCTCATGAATATTTTTAGCACATAAGAAAAAAAAAGTCAAAGTCAATTACTAATTTAGTTAAAAATTTAAATTTAAACAAATTTTTTAAGATTCAAGTAAAATTCAAAAATAATTTACATAAAAATGTATTTTAAAGCAAAATTCTATAAAAAAAAATAAAAGTCTTTTGCTAATATAAGTTATTTTATCGACCGTTTGCAAATTTTTGTGCCCCTAAATTTGTGTCGGACGATGAAATTCTTAGGATTAATTAATTATTAAATATCAAATTAAAATTTTCTTAATCGAAATTTCCTTTGAGACATTAAAGTTATAGAACCTAACATATGTACATATATATGTAGGTAAAACGGATTATTTTAAATATTTTCTTTAGAACTTACGAAATTCATCTTAACTTTCTCATAAACTTTGGAATAGATTTCGAGAAATTTAGCACACGACAATCCAGTTTTGATAAAATAAAAAACAAAAAAAAAAAACAAAAAAAAAATAATACTATGTCTAAATAAAGGAATTTATGAAACTAACTAACTAACAACATACATACTAAAATATCTACTTTTTTCCTTCCTACAAACCCTTTTTGAAAACTCTGCATGAAAACTTTTCGATTATTGTTGATTCAATTTTGACGATGAGTAAATTTTGAAAGGAAAAAAATACAAAAAAAAGACCAAATTACAATAATAAAATGCAAAAAAAAAACAAATACAAGAATAAATACAAACAGAATTTAAGAAATGTAATCTCACTATTATACTGGCAATGAGCTTCTCTTTTTGTATGTATTTTATACTATAATTTGTTAAAACGTATTTAAATAAATAATTGGATGTGTCCAATTTCTTACATTTATGGTTTCGTTTGAAACTAAAATCAGTTTTCATGAAATGGTTACTATTATCATAGATGGCACAAGAACTAGATGTCGCATGCCTTACTAGAGCAGAGTATACAGATTGCGAAATGGGTAGTGCATTCTGGAATCGACCAGAGCATGTTTTAAAGCGTGCCGAAAGCAAATGTTTTTATAATAGCAATTTTGTATACATTTAATCGACTTCCTCAACACTTCAGATACGAAAAAATATGAATCACTCGACATATACATCATTCCGGAATGGACCACCCAGCCATATAAATGTTGTATACTTATATACTTTTTTGGTACTGTATGCAACATCTAGTTCTTGTGCCATCTATGCTATTATTAACCTACCTAATTTTCTTGTACATTAATATTGAATGCACTATGTTAAATCACGAATACAAAATCTTATAGGACTCTTTTTTTTTTTCAACTTTAAGGTTGACCGTGCTAGTGAGATGGGTTAATATATCTTAAAATACATAACAACAATGTTTATTATAATTATACAGACTTATGGACATTAATAATAAACTGATACAATTTATCTATGAGGTGAGGATAGTATTTATATTAAATTTTTAGGAATAATATTGGTTCCGTAAAACACTTGTAGACACCTAACCTTAATGACCTTGAGATAATTGCATTTAAAGCCGAATTTTGAATTGAAAATGTTTTCAGTCATTTAACCATTTATCTGCCTGTTAAGTATTTCGCTAAAATTCACTACTAGTTTCATATATAGAAAATAAATGATGATTATTAATTTTCCTTATACACCATCTTAATTTTAATTTGGAAATGAAATATCAGGTGAAATACAAATTAATATTGATTACTGAGAAATAGATGGCGTGGACGTCATTAAGCCCATTTGTGTGGCTCCAAGGAAATTATTATTCTTCTCTGCAATATCCGAATACTCTCTATTATGTTCAGATAAAACTTGTAGTAAAAACTTTGGAATGCCTTCATGCATCAATGATTTTTTTAAATTATGTACATATGTTTGTTTTTGGGTGAGTACTAGAAGATTTTTAATCCATTCTTCCAACAAAAGGTCTGAAGATTACCGCATATCAAGTTTGATTGTATAATGTTACTTTAAATAAATTTGAATTTGAATATTTGGTGGGCCAGCATACTTGTACTATCCCTGGCTGGTATCGGCCTAACCAAAAACAGAGCGCATACTGCCTTTGTCGGACCAGAGCCATTTTGGGACACTTCTAACTATTACCCCCCATACTCTAAATAACTGCGAGAATATACAAGAATCCCTTTATTTGGAAAGACAACAAGGATTTCGTCTAGCAAAAAAATTTATCGAAACCTCTTGCGGAAAAATTGATGATAACAACCACAGTTCTGCATTGTTTTCTTCCGAGCCCCAAGAGAAAGTCAGAAAAATTCCACTTGAGCCCAGAAAAAGGTACGGCCATCGTATTTCAAGCTGTAGTTAATAATAATATAAAGTAACAATTTTTTGTTTTCATTTTGTAAAATCGCTTAGTACTCAAAAAATTAATTTATTAAATATAATACGTTGGAGGTGAACTTATAAACCGAAACATAGTTAGGACATAAATGGTACTTAATCGCGATATTTAAAGAAGACGGATTAAGGTTTTAAAAATCATATATCATACCCGATTCTCTGTAAACAGAAGCATATTTTAATTTCACACTCTAAAGTAATTTAGCTTTAAACATTTTATTTTCTGTATTATGTTATTTTATCTTGCGTTATCTTTTGTTTTTGTTTATTTTACCTATTTTTTTTTATATCTACATATATTATGTGAATTATATTTTTATTTTATTTTATTATTAATTTTTCTTACTTTTAGGTTGTCAAAACTAAGTATAAAGATCCATAAATCCTAATTGTACAATTGATTTGTTAAAAAAAAAAACAAAATTGGATTTGAATTTGAAGTTCTCAATTCATTTACCAATATTCAACTACCATATATAAATTTGTGGCTAAAATAAATATAATTTCCTACATACGTTCTACTAAAAATATGTATCTTTTTTCTTCTATACTAATTTCTTGATTATTCCCCTCGTTAGTCTCAATTTACTCTTTTTCCGTATTAACTTCATCAAGCAAAAAAATAAATTCTACTACTACAAAAATAAAATAGTTGCATTCATCGTTATTTACAAGAACATTATTTAAATTAATGCATTTTGATCAAATTATATACAACGAAATACGTGGTAATCTACAAAATATAATAATTTCTGTATAATATTTCCTATAAAAATTAAACAAAATAAAAAATCAATATTTCCAAAACAAAGCAATTAGAAAAAAAAATATTTCGTAGATAGCTCAAACTCTTACTACAAAAGACAATTCTTATTAATTTCACTAAACATAATAAATAATAATAAAAAAAAAATATAGTACTAACTAGTCTAAATGTAGTAGCAACAGTTAAAAGACTCAATTTATTGTAGAAAAAAACTCTACGTTTATTTTTCTATTTCAAAACAAACAATATTAAACGTAAAACTGAATCTCTAGAGCTCGAAAAAAACTAATACTATATTCATTTCAATTATTGTAATTATTTACATACGTTATGTACCTATTGTGCATGGAAGAACCGAATAACCAAAATTGATTGATTTGAAAATGGTTTTGAGAAAATGGGTCCAAAATTACTCCCTGTAGATGAAAAAAAAAATCTAGAAAAAAACTATGTAATCATTTTTATAACGATAAACATTATATTAAGAGAATTTATGGAAACACTTAAAGAATATTCTATTCCCACTGAAATTGTAAATAAATGTAAAATTCACGCTAAATACCAATTATAAGTATTTTTCAAAATATTATGTATTAAATAAAACATCAATAGATGCAAAAATCCACCTCAGTTCCGATGAGGGGAGGACATTGTTGGAAAAAGTATTTATTTGAAAATATAATTCAAACTCTTATCTTTAATATATACACACTGAAACGAAGGTCTTATGAATCTTAGCTGTTTAGGAGATAAATAAAAACATTCAGATGAATGTTAATATGGCCGAGAGGTACTAAAAGTGTTTTAATGAAAGAATTTATATACTTAAACACTTATCATTAAATTGCTCTGATATTATTATCATGTAGATGATTTCCTTTGTTACTATTTTATTTAACTTAATTTACTATTTGTACACTTTTAAGGGATTAGAGAGAAACGTTCTAAAGTTTAGATATTACGTTTGTGCTCTTAATGTAACCATGACCATGATAAAATTAAGCTGTTTTGAGAGGAAGTATCTTATTGAGTTTTTTTTTTTGTTTTTCTGTTTTTTTTTTTGTAGTTATTACATTGTCACCTTGATTAAAACCTACCGAGAATTAAATTTAATATTTTTCTGTTAGATTTGTTTATATCCAAACGATAAGAATTGGGATATTTTTGGAAAAAATTAAACTTTGAAGTTTTTATTGTTTATATTTGTGTGGACAGATTTTGATGCCCTAATTCATGCGCATAAGTAGTAACCTTGATCAATGCAAAAATATTGAGTAAGAGAAGTTTGTAAATAAATCTTTCCTAAAGCTATAATACTCTTTCAATGTTAAGCAACAAAATGTTGCTTACAACTTGCTTTATCAATATTCCTTTGTTTTAGTTTGTATTCTTCCTTTTCTAAACGATCAGTCAACATATTTCGTATGCCGTCATACCGGCATATCTGTTCTAATAAATTTAGTTCAACATTATCAGAACTAGCTAGTTCCTGCCAAGACAGCATGCAAAAAAACATAATTTTTACTATTTTGACTATCAGAACCAGCTTAACACAAGCTCGCTGTAGTGAAATGTTTAATAAATAAACGGTCAACAATACATGCGTGTCATCACTTAGTCGTTGTTAGTATCAGTATATTAGACTAAACATAAACTAAACACCGATTGGAATGACATGCAATGCAACATAGAACAAAACGATAAAAAAATTAAATCTAACAAAAAAGATTAAATATTATACAGAGTTTTTTTAATACATGCTTAGAATCGTCAACAACAACTCAGACAAATTAATAAGGAAGCCTATCTATGTACATCAACATGTAATCAAAGTGGCACTCCAATGTGTATGTATAAATATGAGACAAACTAAACTCAGGATCTAAAATTTAATTATGTAGGTGTATATTTTGAGGTAACCGAAGCAATTTCTTGACAAAAAATTTTAGTGACTTCCCGTTTTGTAGAAACCCTCACACTTGAGTTACACAACAGAGTACTTACCTTGAGACAGAGTTAAACAGAGCGATTTTGTTAGATAGTGTAAATTCGTTTTTTCCAAAAAAATTTTTCCATGTCAAATTAATCGTGACTTTTCCAGATAGGGCAGAATGTGAATTACATTCCGTGCTTCAGCCATTAACAAACCCTGTCATATATACAGATGGCCCCAAATCGGAAAAAAACGCCGGAGCAGGCGTTTTCTGCGAGGAGCCTCATGTGAAAATTACCATACATCTTGAAAGCCATATAACGGCTTTCCAGGCGGAGTTCATGGCCATTCTAGAAGCGGGAAGGCATCAGGCACTGAGGACAAGAAGATTGCAATCTGCTCGGACTGCCAGGCAGCTGCCAAGGCCTTGTCAAAACCCTTTACAATCTTCAATCTTGTATTGGAATGTAAATCCACTCTGAACTCTCTTCGTTCTCGGAACAGCAGGGTACTGGTACTTTTGGTGCCAGGTCATAGCCACATTAGCGGAAATGAAAAGGCGGAAGAACTTTATCGTCTTGGTGCAACCTCGGTGGCATCCTCCTCCACAATTGTTATCGCACCAAATCATCTTACTTCTAATATCTCGGGCTGGGCTGACCGCCAACACAGTCGCTCACTTCCTTTGTCACTGACCAACTCTCTCGGGAAATCGTTGGCTCACATCTCCTGAACGAGCTGCATGAAGCCGGCAAGGAAGGTTGGGAGCCAATACTTAACTTCGTAAGAGCGTCCGGTAGCTCATAAGTCTGGAGGGTGAAAAATAGTTCTTCTCAGGCCCACGTTCCGGTGCCCCTGGAATGGGTCTCGACCTCAACTCTCAATCAATCAATCCAGCAGAATATAATCTATTCTTAAAAGTGGAGGTTAATGCGAGTTTTGGTACTTTGTAAATCTCTACTATTTCTTGCACGATTTTCGCGCTGGACGATCAAGACTGTAGATTTCTCTAAGTTGACAACTAGGTTCCATAACATACAGTAGGAGATTGTTAATCATACGCTGTAATTTACACGGATCATCGACCAATATGACAATGTAATCAGCATATTTTAGAACTTTTATGTTAATATCACCAAGAGTAAGACCAACTTCCATAGAATGCTCCAATTAATAAAGTTCGGACAAATGGATTCCATTATCTAAGATGCCGTCTTGTATAATTGGAGCATCGTAAAGCGGTTTATTCTCTGTAACTGAGTTCAGCAGGGCTTTAAAATAATTCATTAAGGCATTTACACTTGGACAGGTCCGCACCTGACATTTCTGGAAAAGTATACACAATTTAATTTTAGATCTACCTTTCAGTAGAAATTGAGGGAAGTTCGGTGATACATTACAATAAAAATTATTAAAGTAAAAGATAATGCTTACGAGCAATATTTGGAAGGTGCAAGTTTACTTTTAAAGATTTACCTTAATTTGCAATTTACCTTAATTTGATTGAATGTTTTTTTTACTTTGAGAATTTCCTGAAACTCATTGTCAGTTAATAATAAAGTAGGATATTATGAGAAATCTTGTATCATCAGGAAAACAATTTGCAATGACCCTACGATCTCCAGCTATAACTATTTATTTTTATGTTTATAATTAATTTTTTGAAATAAATTATTTCCGTTCAAACTTAATGTTGTCATTTTACAAGCCAACTATTAAGATATTTTAAAGATTTCTTTGAAATAAGTATAAATTCAGGGGATTTTAAGAAATTTTCATTTTCACAATCTGGTAGCACTACCGTCGAGAAAGCAAAAATTATTTATTATTATTATTATATTTTATTAACCCATTATAAAACCTTTAACGATTAGTAATAGTCGCATTGGATAAAGACGTTTGAGTTTTACAATCGCAGTAATTCATTCTGCTTTTAGGAATGCTAACAATGAGTCCCAACAATTTTTAATGCTATTAACAAGAAAAGTTGTTGAAATTCTGGTATCGCTCCTATCGTTAATCTGCGAACAGTATACATACAGTGATTGTTTAAGTAACATTTTTTTTTTTTTGTAAATCCTTTTAAAGGTAAAAAATATTCTATTCGGCTAAGGAGTTTTGATTCCAAGACTGCAGCTATTTGATGTTCAACTTTTTGTCATCTTAAGTTTCCTCAATTGCCTAATCAATCCGGCCAAAATGCCTGATAATTGGGACAATTTCTGTTTGTGAATAACCAGAAGGTGTCACAATCTTAAGAGCTTGTGAGTAACACAATCAAGTATTCGTTTTATAAAAATATAGAAAAAATGGATAATTCATCTTTTCATCGGTTAAAAAACGTTCTAAGCCTGCATGGGACGGTTGAAACTGCAAATTACTTTTGTTGTACAGATAGAATGTTCTTAAATAAAATGTCCTTTGACGGTAGAATTTCCTTCTTTTTCTTTTTCCAACTCCACAAGACACTAGTCGGAAAAAAATGGTGTTCGCAATTCTTGTTCATTAAGGTTTCCTGTCATATTTGTTTTTTTGTCGGAGTTAATAGCGTCGCAATAGGGTGTTTGGGTTTTATTTTCTACATTTTGAATACGTATCAGTCTATTTTATTATATTATTTTCACCCTGATTAGAAAAAGTTTCAAAAAACAAAATAATTTTTCTCATTTTTTTTTTTCAACAAACAAATTTTTCCAAAGAATGAGTGTAAAAATATAATGGTTTCCGGGATAAATTTTTTTTTTCTAATTTTTTATGAGTTACCTTTATTATAATTTGTACACCTCCGCAAACCCCTTTTCTTTCACAATATTGTCTCAAAAGATTAAGAGATAAAAGATATATAACTAGAATTAATTTGCTTTTTTTTTCATACAAATTCTTTCATTTGGGTTGCAGTGAATTATTTTTTATTTTATTTTTCCTGATTTTAATAAAATTTACTATTTTAATTTAGTTTTGAGATTAATTATTATTAACGCAAATTTTGATTTTTGTATTCTCAAAGAAATACTTCCACTCAAAAACAGGAAAATTTAAAAAAACTACTTCCACCTAAAAAAAAAAAAGAAGAATATAATGGACCAGAAAGAAACAACACTTTTATGTTTTTTTTTTAGCCCTATACATACATTTAGTATGTATAGTATGAATATACACTTAAAAGTACTATTTAAACTAAATTCTAATTTTTCTTTTCTTAATATTTGTACATAGAAGACAGTTTTTGAAGTATAAAACATTTAAGAAGAAAACTATTATACTTGACCAGTTATATTTGAAAAAAGAAACATAAAAAAAAAAGAAAAACTAAAAACAAAATTGTTATTGCGTAAGAATCATTGACTTATCGCACTGCAAGCACCGAGGAATTTGATCGATATATAAAAAGAAAATACGAAAATAAAGTGAAATTTTCTTTTTTCAATGCAAAAACAGTTTGTTCCTGAATACTACAATGGGAATTGAGTGAATGCGAATTGTTTTTAATTTAATGATTCAAAATAAATTTCATGATAAAATGTATTTATTTTTTATTTATACCATTAAAAGTTCCATTTTGTTTGCTTTAAATTTTTCCACCAAAGATATTGTTAAATTAACAAAAAATACAAAATTAAAATATTTTTAATTTTAAGAAAATTCATGTTAATTACGTTATTTATTTCCCATGTAAGCAGAATCTAATTTTTGTTATCTTTAACTGTAGAACTTTTTATTAAATTTATCTTGGTAAATGAAACTCATAAAAATAATAAATTGTAATTTCAAATCTTATTCTGAAAATTTGTTTTATTTAGGTTATTTAGCAACAATATCACTTGCGTTTTTAGCATGCCACATTTACTATGTCTTCCCTGCTGTCATATGCATTCCATTGTAGGTGACCTCGGGACTATTAAAGTAGAACCAATATAAAGAAAAATCAAGATTCAAGGGACATTTAGTATAGTTATTGAAAGGAAAATTCATAGCTGTTGAAAACTTAAAATCTTAACTCAGAGTGAGATAGTTAAAATAGCGGCTAAATTTGAATTACCCGAAAATGAAGCTCATGGAACGTGAAAAACGTCGTACCTGTGCAATTTCAAGCGTTTTTAAAATTTCCTGTTCAACGAAGTAATGAAAATGAAATGAAACTTTTGCTTAATTGAATTATTTTATTAATTTATACGAAAGAACTTGTACAATGAGAACGATCGATAGCGAGATGTACAAAAGTTGAAAATTTAAACAGATTTAAAATGATCAAACAGAACATCAAAAACATTTTACAGATAACGTTACAGGGTGATCTAATTTTAACAATGTTAGAATGAATTTAATTGGACAATTTTCAACGTTGATTTATGTAGGTGAAGTCACAACATCCTCCCCGCCATGAAAGTGGTCACTTTCACCATCTGAGTCCTCGATTGGAACAAGGCCCATCCTCATTAACATGTACATCGAGGATTCTCCCTTGTGGCCATTTTAGAGAAGGTAGATTCTCGTCCTTGAGGATTACTAAATAGCCAACGACTATGTTCTTATTAACGAACCTCCATTTGTGACTTACTTGTAGAGTCTGAAGATATTCGTGACTCCATCTGGGCCAGTAGTATTGTTTTACATATGTGATCCTCTGCCATCTTGTTAGCCGATTGACGTTCTCACCTCTTCTGTTAATTTCAGGAATTATACATAATCGATTTCCTCCTAAAAAGTGACCAGGCATAAGAGCTTCCAAGTCATTTAGATCGTTTGAAATTGCAGTTATTGACCTGGAATTTATAATTGCTTCGGCTTCACAGGCAAATGTATTCAATTCCTCTAATGTGAATGAGTTGTTAGATACAATATGACAAATGAGATTCTTCGCTGATTAAATTGAATATTCCCAGAGGCCGCCAAAATGCGAAGATCGCGGCGGAATAAATTTCCATTCAATGCCATTCTGAGGACACGTTTTGTAAATTTGTTCATAGTTTCCATTGGATGCGAAAAGAGAGCGCAATTCCTTGAATTTATTGTTAGCTCCAATGAAGCTTGTAGCGTTGTTCATCAAATACGACGTACCTTTCCGCTCCGAGCGATAAATCGCTTAATTGTGACAATGAAAGCATCCGTAGTTAAATTGAAGACAACTTCGAGATAGACGGCCTTTGTGGTAAAGCATCTGAAAAGGCATATGTAAGCCTTCGTCGAACTACGTCCTCGGTTGAGATGACTGATTAAAAATTGCCCACAGGAGTCTATTCCAGGCCGAGATGATTGAACCCGATCGATAATGATGTCTCCCATTATTTGCTCAAGCGTTTTGAATTAAAATCGAAAGCACCTGATGCAGTTATTTATTATTTGCTTGACTGTATTTTTGCCTTCAATTGTCCAAAATCTCGTACATATTATGGTCAGATGAGTTTGGCATCCAGCATTCTCGTTTGTGCGATGATAATAAAATAGTATACTTTTAGTATGAGCATTAAATTTAAGTTATAATCGCGCATCAAAGCTGGAGTACCTTAGCCTTCAACTCTTGTTAAGCCTTCATCGTCCATAAATGGTAATAAGCCCTTTAACAAGACAAGGAACTACTTGAAACAAGAGCTCTCTAGAGCTATTGAAGTTCGCGGAGTTTTTTGTGAATTGCTCGTAAGATCTTTGTCTTAATTTCGACATAAGTGTCTTCAAAAATCTTTCGTCTATCTGCAGTAACTTCCGTTTACGAAAATAAATCTAAGAAACATGATAGTCCCTAATTAATTTAATTTAATTCAATTTCAGTTAAAATTCATTCTTCCATATTATAATAAAATGTAATTTAACATGAATTCCCATGCTATTATCAGACATACATTCCACTCCACGATATGTATACTTACCTACACTACAGTGCCGTCTTCTTCTTCTTTTTCTTTTCATATAAGCACCGTACATACGTAAATTACTTAATTCTACAATTATTCTTGCCGTCTTAAAATTAATATATTAAAACGGCTACGACTGCATATCACATTTCACTTTTCTGGATGCAATTGCATTGCATCAAAACTTTTACGAGTTTTCTCATGCAAGACTTTTCAACGTCGTAAAAGAGTAACAAAAATAATAATAAAAAAGCTTTTATGGGTATCTAGGGGCAGCGAGCCCCAAACCTCGAGGAAAACCCCGTCGACTTTAGATCAAAGGATAATTTTATAAATATTAATTTTGTGAGTCGAAATGACATTTTATTGAATAATATTTAAAATATTATTTTTTGAGCTTGAAAGATAATCTCTTTCAAATATTAAATTTGATGATGTCTGAGTGACACTCTTTTTTAAATAAATAATTGTTGTGAACCTGAATGGCATTTATTTTGTGAGTCCGTATCAAAAAGTGTATCCAAACTCCTTAAATCGGACTTTCTCCACATCATATCTGGGAGCACAAGCGGTCGAGACATAACATAAAGTGTTTTCACTTGGGCTAATTAATTCGGATAAATTTCGATTGCGAAAGTTTATTTATTATGAAAAAAAACAAAATTGTTCTAAACAAAAATAGCGCGAAAAGGAAGTGTTTTGTTTCCAGGATATATTGTTGCACGAATTGTGAATGGAAGATCCAGCTTAAATAAAAACAGAGTATCTTCTACGAATTATGAGCTCCTTTCTATAGGTTATTGGGCCAAGTATTCGAAAACAGGATAGTAAAATGAGTCGTCCAAGATCGAAGAGATCGACTACTATACAGTACAAAATTTAACTTGAATTTTTAATTGAACGAAAGGAGTAAAGCTGTAATTTTTAATCCTTCGCTCTTAAATTTTGTATATTTCAAAGTATTAAAGACTTCTTTAATAAAATTTGAATTAACATTTATGCAATAATATATTAACTTATTTTAATCTGTTCTAAAACTCTCGTCTTAAGATTACAAACTTGATGTTGTGTATGTATATTTGTATTATAAGGACTGGAGTGGACAGACAACTTTATTCATATAAGATCTTCAATAGCCGCAAGACACTACAGTTTCATATAATCAACAAAAAATTAAAATTAAACTTATTCTTTAAAAACTTCCAACCAACAACCAGACCTTCAAGTCACTTCTGAAGTAAACAAAACGATTCTCCACATGACTTTGACAATTTCTGGAAGTAGCTTCCACAGGTTTTCAATTCCAATTTATTCGATTACGGCATGGTACAATGAATATGCGGGATAATTATAAGATCCCAGCACAAGTTCAAGAGTATATACAAAATCAATAATTACAAGGAATATGTAAACCTATAACTAAATATAAAGTTAAGACAATAATTGCAATCACACACAATATATGTAGAAAGCTAGAAATTAAATAAAGTAGAGTTAGATTTCATATATTCAAACAGTGAGTTTTCGAAGCAGGATGATCCCCAATGATAAAATATTCCAAATTCTGACAACGTTGACAAAGAACTAGCGGTTAGATATAACACAATTGGACCGAGGAATAATCAATGTTACAGCTCTAGTAGATCTAACAAATTATAAGCAGTCGTATAAATAATTAGGAGATTGAAACTTAATGACCTTAGTCAAGAATAGAGTGCACCGAAACCTAAGGTAAAGTGAAAAACTATGCATCCGAAAATAGACGCGACGTATCACGAAACATGATCGTACCGCTGAAGACTGTTAACATATAATACCATTGAATTGTATTATTAGCGATATTAGGTATATAAAAGCACTCCGAGTCAAATTTACAGAAGACCTGACCTCGCACCCATAGGTTACTATAGGAGCAAGTAATAAACGTGTCGAGAGTGGAGCATATGAGGCAGAAGACCGCAGTGTGTGACCACCATATACTTTTTGAATTGCAATATCTATATAGTTATTGCACGTAAGGGTTCTATTAAATATTACCCCCAAGCTTCGAACGGGTTGGGCAAAGGAGTTAGTGTTAAATTTCTCCGGATTTAATTTAAGTTCATTCAAAGCTGACCACCTATTTATTGATTCCAAATCCTGATAATAAAAAACACCTCATCCTCAGCCTAATCAATAGGACGAGAGATGTATATTTGTACATCATCAGCATAGAGCTGTAAACGAGAATGCTGAGGGCCACCAAATATATCATTAATAAACATGATTAACAGGATCGGTCCCAATATAGAGCCTTGTGGAATACCCGAATTCACTGCTTTGAATGAGGAGAGCTTTTCAGTGGAAAAGACTGCCTAAAAGCATCCACATAAATATTCGGAAATCTATCGTACTGCATGCATGCTAAAATTAAAGTTGTTTATCAGTTTTAAGCAAATTGTTCCCTGATCGACTGAATCGAATGCTTTGGAAAAATCAAGAAAAACAACCGCCAAAAACATATCATTAACCACATGATTTTCTCAATGATTTTGGATAAAAAAAGAAAAATTAAAATTGGACGAACTTTTAGGGATAGCAATTACCTACTTTAGATAATTTGATATGGTTACGGAAACGTGACATCTTGAAGCAAGTGTTGACAATATGAGCTAAAATAGAAAACAGGTAAGGCAATAATAGACGAACAAATCTGGGACTTATCAATGGAGCCCGACTTTAAATTTTTTAAATATTTCAATACGACTATTTCAGAAATCCTTTGGAATGAAAAGTTCGCATGGAATTGAGATGACGGCAATGAAGAAAGTTCCAAGTTGCATCCTGTGGAGACAGGAGGTTGATCCGAAAAAAAAAATGTTACTTAAGGCATCAGGATCAACTTCCCAGCTTGTACTTTTAGTTGACTTTACACTCAAAAATTTATTATTTTTCCAAAGCTGCTTATTGGGAAGGGCAGTGCGTAGAATCGAAGAGTAATACCCCTTTTTTTAGATGTAATTGGCATATGTCACAGGGTTGCTGAGAATCTATTCTACCTTCCGAAAATTGGAGGAGCGAAATCTGTGATGATTTTGTCAATTACTTATACAACCGGCACGTTCCAGTAATTCGCAAGAGGATTAGATCAAGTGGATGTCCCTGATTTACTGCTAACATATCTACTCTAATTTCAGAATGGGAGTATTTCTATCAGCTTCATCGGCGTTTCAAATTACAAAATATCAAGAAACTCTATAAAACGGAACGAAATCGTGTTACTCTCGAGTTAAGGAAAGCCAAAAGAAGATACTTTACGATAAGGCTTAATCCTAGAAAAATTTCAACTTTTCCGATTTCGACCCCGATGATCTAAATAGTCACTTTTTACAACAAGGACAGGAAATAGTAACAACGGAGGATATCACCGAAAACACAGTCGTATCAAATAGATTAATCTCAACGTCGCCTTTCGCATTCCGGTGCGTTAGCTCAATAGAACTCATCTGTGCTATTCGTTCGATACATTCTGAATCAGTGGGTCCCGACGAAATACACCCTCGCTTTCTTAAAGTTATCCTCCCTTTGATTATTGATCATTTGGTTTTTCTGTTTAATTCGTGTTTGACTCGTTCTATTTTTCCTAAAAGATTGAAAATTGCAACAGTGCTGGCTCTACCGAAAAAATTCTTTCCTACCGACATGAGTAGTTTTCGCCAAATAAGCATTCTGTCCTTTCTCTCCAAAGTTTTGGAAAGGCTACTGTACACCCAGACGTCAAAATTCTTAGAAGAAAATGCACTTTTAACCAAATGGCAATCAGGATTCCGCGCAATGCACAGCTGTACTTCAGCTTTGTTAAACGTTACTAATGACTTGCGAGCTGCTCTCGATGACGGTTGTATCAGTATTTTGGCCCTTCTGGACTTTTCCAGGGCTTTCGATTGCGTCAATCACATGATGCTTCTCCAGAAATTATCTACTCATTTTGGGTTCTCCTCTACGGCTATTCAGTTAATTCAAAGTTTCTTGTCAGAAAGATATCAACGAGTAAAGGTAAACAATACTTTCTCAGGCCTCCTTCCACTGTCTTGTGGTGTTCCTCAGGGATCAGTATTGGGACCCCTGCTTTTCAGTATCTTCATAATTGATCTGCCTGAAACTGTGAAGGACGTTAATATTCATTTGTATGCTGATGACGTGCAGATTTACTTCAGTAGATTTATTGGTCTGATTGAGGATTGCTTTGCTCGAGGAAATAGTAACACAATCCAAGTAAATCTCACTACATTATTATCAATAACAGCAAGCTGAATATTACTGAATTCCCGACATTTTACTTAACGATTCGTCTCTGTCTTTGGTAGGGTCTGTTAAAAATCTAGGTATAACTATAAATTCATCCCTGAAATGCTGCGATCATGTTAGCTCAATCCTTGGTAAGATCTACGGAGGACTCAGGCAACTGTAGCTAACCGCCTCGTTTCTGTCAAGAGAGTTACGATCAAAATTGGTGAAAACTCTTTTGATACCTCATTTTACATTTGGAAATGTAATATATCCAAAATTGGATAGTACCTGCTCCCGTATACTTAACGTCGCATTTAATGATTGCATCAGATTTATCTATGGCCTTCGAAGGTTTGACCACATCTCTCCTTTCAATCATTGTTTGCTCGGCTTCTCCATATTCAAATATCTTGAATTCAATTTACAGATTTTTCTATATAATCTGCTAAAATCAAAAACCCCAAGCTATTTGTTTCCACATATACAAAATCTACGTTCTGCTAGGAACTCAAATATTCTCTTGCCTCGTTTCCATACAGCTGCTTATGAATGTTCTTACTTTATTCAGGCTACTAGATTGTGGAATAATTTACCAACAAATATTCAAAACGCTGCTGGTTCCCTGCACATGTTCAAGAGGTTGTTCAAGGATCGGTTCTCAGTTCTTCCTTCTGTTGGCATAAATTAAATTTTGTTCGATTTTTCTTACTCTCTCATGACCTATTTTATTTATTTTTTTTTTTTCTTTTACTTTATACAGTTTTTCATGTCATTTTGTATGCTTATTATTAATTTTTTTCTCGTTCTTTTCTTAGTCTACTACTATGAATAGTTACTCTTTTTATTTTTGTATTTAGTTTTAGCTTTTTTTTTTTTTTTTAATGCACAGTCGCAATTTCACATCCGCTTATTTAGTTGTACGAATATAAGATTGTAGATCTTGTGTAATCATGAATTTTTTTTTTTTTTTCGAATATATATTATTATTATGTGACCTAGGAAGACGGACGAAATCAATTATCATTCATTCGTAACTGAATTTCAAAAATCAATTTACCCAAGATTTTGTGGATTAAAACGAAATTTCTGTCAATTTTATATGTAATTGACAGCACAATTTTCATAATTAAAATTAAAATTCAAAGGTAAAGCGATTTTTGTCTAGGGTATAAAGTAACAACTCTTTTAGTTGTAAGAGGAACATGCCTTTCATGTAAGTCTTTCAGGGTATCACACAAGAAACATTACCTGCTCATTAATAGTAGTCTTAGAATGTACATACACTATTTCATGGGATGGATTCTTCCTTTTCCGACAATGCCGACATCACAAGTCTCAAAGTTAGTGTTTGCACAGGAAAAAACTAACTTGCACAAGTCACTTCTGGAAGGAACTTTCGAAAGTTCACATGCTACTGGACACAAGACTTTAGGAGCACAACCAGTAAAATTCAACAAACTGTTTTTGTATGTACTAAAGCCTAGTAAGTATATTTAAAATGCGTCAATACGCTTCTAACTCCAAGCAAACATACCAAATAAGATCTTTAGTGCGAGCGAATTGTATATCAAATTTGATCAAAAGAATACCAAAAATTCCAGAAAATTCAATATCCTGAAAATCATCGAACTATCCGACAATTCCATAAAATTTATTTTTACCTTAAACAAATTTTTAATTTCCAACTCAAAACGGAATCTAAAAAAATAAAAACTCAATTAGAACTTTATTTTAACAAGAAATCAAAATGGAAAATGTCATAAATTAATTATAATTCATTTTTATCACTCTATTCGAATTTAAAATTGCGTGGCAAACTTATTAGAGCACACCTTAGTGCGTATCTGGTAGAAGCTACTAAAAATAGAACGTCGTCGCTCGGGCCAATGCTAACATGAAAATTTCGTATGAAAAGCGGTCAGTCTAAGTCAGAAATTATTTCCGCAAACAGACCGAATAGAAAATTTTCCATTTTTTTCGGAAAATTCTCTCTATAAATCTTTTCGAAATCAACCAACGATCATTTGTAGATCGCAATTTGGATGAGGTCGATATTCCAATGAGTATTGCAGTGAATTGGTGCAAACGGTGTTGTGTTCTGTTCGTTATTGTTTTTCTAGTTCATCCTAAATTAAGCTATGGATTTAAGCTAAAAGACATAACCTCACCTGACAATGTTGAAGATAATAAATCATCAAAAAATATACGAGAATTGCCACCTCTTAAGAAAATTACGAAAATTGTTCACGTAGACGATGATGGAAATGAAGAAATTATTGATTTCAAATTCGAGAAAGTGCATAAAGCAGATTTTGCGAAATCCAAGTCTGTGTTTCAAACAATATCAGATGAGATAGAAAAAGAGGAAGATGTTGTTGCCGAGGAAGCATCTGAGAAAATGGCTTGGTCATTTTATTCTCTACTAGGATTATTTGGATTTGAAGAACAGCCAAAGTTAGAAAGAGAACCAGAATCTAATAATGGAATAATTGATTGGCTGAAAACATTTAAAAATACAACTAACGATCCTAAAGAAGACACTGTACAAGTACAAAAGCAATCAGAAACAAATGACGCTAGTGAAAGCCATTGGACATCTTACCTTGATCGATGGCCTTTTAATTTATTTTTTCCATTTGAAAAATCAGACAAGTCGGAAAGTTATGGATCAAATGAATTCAGTGCGGCAGCTAAGGCACAATTTAAAGATGCCACACCACTTAGCCAAGAAGATTTCGAATCTCTGTTGCATAAACTTCCGAATTTCATTATAAATCCTTTAGAGGCTGAAAGTATTGAATGCAAAAAACAACTTCACATTTTTCATCGGCAACTTCGTGGACATAAATTGTGGACTCTTCAAAGTTTGTTTTTATATGACTTTATCAAAAAAGAAAAAACAAGTTAAATAATAAAAGTCCTTTTATTTAATATTTTTAGTGATCGATGCATCTGCCAAAATTCCTGCAGGGATTTTACGTGGAAATGTTAATCAATTTGGTGATTTTAATCTTTGCATTCATACAAAAACTGTCGTTAAATTGACTTCAGATCAATCTACTCGGATCAAGGGAAAATATTGTTTGACACACATAGAAGTTTTGATAAAAAATGAGGAATTAAAAGTGCCACTGTATTTAGCACAAGGACGCGGCTTATGGAATAGTCATCTAGATAATGTTGGTAAAAATTTTTAAATAATTTAAATAAAATAACTTATCGGGAATGATTTTAATTTTTCTAGCCTTCTCACTTTATTCCTCGGTATACAATTGTAAACTGGGGTATTTGTATTCCAAATGCATGCTCCTCAACTGATGTCCTCCATATGCTGGAATCTACTGTAAAACCCTACAATAATACTGGATTGATTTTCAAGATTCAAGTTTCTGAAGATGATTGCTATGTACGTAAAAAGCATCGTGTTGGAAGCTTACTTTTAAGTAATTGGAAAATTTGCTTAACAATGTAAGTAGCTAGATTTATGTATACTCGATCAATATTTTACTGATTTGAAAAAACAAAAACTTAACGCTGAATTCCATGTATAGAAATTGATCCGTGTTACTCCCATTGACTATGTCTAAAGGTCATGACATTATTTGAAAACCCTGTATTTAACTGGATATAGATGGATTGTAAACAACAAGTTGAGTTTATTTTTCACAACAAGTTTGAATTTACTCATTTTATTTTCATAAAACGAATTGTTGGTGCACATTATATGTCATAACAGTTGTGTAAAAATTTAATTTTACCTTTTATGTCATTTGACACAAACTATCGTCACATTAGCAACTACAAAATTTTATTTTTAACCTCGCAATCAAAACCATGAAAATATTTTTTGTGCCCTCGTTACACCAATTTAACCCTGCTCAACTTTTGTTTGACAATTTAATTTTCTACATTAATGCTACGGGCTATCTCATCCTTAAAACATACGCGGTGTCCCGTATGTGGTGTTACCCCCGAAGGTTATGGATAGATCATGGTTAGACAAGCATAAGATAGGTGGGGCAAGGGCGGATCCAGAAATTTTCCTTAGGGGGAAGGGGGCGATCTCACCCATCGCCCCCTATAATCGCACTTGCCATCAGTTGTGAACCGCATTGTATAGCTTTCTCTTTTCGTTTCAGCATGAAAATTTCATTAGGATTCTGATATCGCCGGAGTGCCGTAAGCATAGTAAAATTTAGTCTCACATAAAATAGACATTATACACTTCTTGCTTGCCTTACTTGTGGTGTTTTTCATATAAAGGTCGCTTGCATTTCATTCAAACACCATAATTTCTTGGGCTGGACTGCAATTTCTTGCAAATTAAATGGTTAAAGAAATTTTCGGGAAATGCTAATTAGGTAGGGTTAATATATGCATAAAATTAAATTAAACATTTGCAGGAAAACTGAATCTGAAATTAATTACCCTGGCTACGATAATTTCCCCATCAAACTACTTTTCATCAAAACACCCGGCTTTTGTCAGCTTTCCATCACAAAAAGATGCAAAAATTTTGCTTGTTACTGAAAATTCCTTGGTGGTATAATTTTAACATTTTTGAGAATAATTTATGACTAAAAAAGAAAAAAATAATAAATATAACAAATAACTTTTTAAAAAACTACCTAGAGTTTTCCATTTATTTAATTAAATTATTATATTACATTTATGTATAAATTTTAAAATGTTCATGGTATACAAAGAAAGCAAAGTCAAAGCAAAGTAATTTAATTAAGTGTTTAGATAAACATTAGCAGTTTCAAATTTCATTGTTATTCACTATAGTGTTAAAACTTAAACTGCCGAGGGGCTAGATTTGCCAGTGCCTACGATTTAAAAAAACTCACCGTGAGGGAAAGTGTACACTTAAATGCTGAATGAAAATTTTTCTGTGCAAAATGTTTTTTGAGTGAGAAAATAGTCTTTTTTGAAGAAGTCAAGTTATAAGAAATGATTTACATGAATTCACTAGTATTAAGGTGACTACAGCTTAGAAAAAGGTAAAATATATAATATAACAAATAATTTTTAAAATAACGCTTGACAAAAACTCACTCGTACCTCATCAAAATCCACGACCAAAATGGCGGGGAGAAAATATCAGTTAAATTGTACAAAATTTTGACAGAAAAACTCATTTCCATTTTTGCGGAATCGGAACAAAATTTTGTGTGCACGCGTAAACTCATAATCACGGAATTCGGCCCCAGATCTTGCTTTCTTTGTATACCTTGAAAATTTTAAAATTTATTCACAAATGTAATATTATTTTAATATTTAATTAAATGCAAAAGAAATGGAAACTCTAGAGAACTTTTGTGATGTATTAATTAAGTGAAGGGAGCAATTATTTTTTTATTTTTTCTAAATGATTTAAAAACATTTTTTTTTGTATTTGCTTTTTATTTGATTAGAGTATAAACTTTGATTTATTAGAGCTAAAGAGGGGGGGGGGGGGGATCACCTCGATTGCCCCCCGCTGTATTCGCCCTTGAAATGTGGTGATAGTGGCGGGGGGGGGGGGGGTCTTAACTGTTTTCGATATAATGACATATAAAGATATTTGGGTATGTTCTTTAGATCACCCTATAACTCAATAACTTCTGAAAATTAGACCCTATGATAATGTTAAAATTTGTTGTCCGTTTTGAATTTATTGTTCAACAAATTTTAAATATCGGAAATTCAACTCGATTTGTTTCATTTAACTACTCCTTTTATCAAAAACGTCACCACGCAAGAGATAATTTTTCCAATTTTTGGTAACTGAAATTAATGGGTTGTTTTATAAGAGGTTTTATAATGGTTGCTCGGTTATTTAAGAATGTGAGAGGTTATATAAGATTTTTACATATAACATTACCAATTCGTAACGTAGTTATATTAGACTTTTTTCAGGTTACTAATGGTTATCGTGGAGGTAAGTTATCAAAGGTTTTATAAATTGGTGATGGAAATGTTTCAATCACCGATCGATATAAGTTCGAGTAACCATTATGTTACATAAAAAAGTTTTATAATTGTTTTCATCACCACGTTATATTAACCAATTTGTAATAAGCTTTTTGTTGCTGTATCCGTGGATACCCTTAAATAACCCGACAACACTTAGTACTGTATAGGTGACTTTAATAAAAATTGTATTTTTACGGTTTCAATGATCAGACAAAGTTCTGAAAAAGAGTCACCTTTTGAAGAAATTCCAAATAGCGATAAGAACCTTTTTGTACAAGGCGATTAGTTGAATATGGAAAAACCTTTCAATATGCCTTTAGTTTCCTCAAGATGTTGGAACAATGCACGAACTATGTCTTATTTTACTTTTATAAGACATTTTACTTTTTACCGTGATTAAAATTATTCCCCACACTACGAGAGGCGCATACAGCATTATTATAAGAATAATATGAAACAGAAATTTTGCCATTAATTTAAGATAACATAATATAACCAAAAAGTATACTCGTATATAAGAACAATAATGACTGTTTGTCGTTACTATAATACATTACCAAAGAATATTATGACCTATATATACCCTTTATAAGGGCACATTTTCTAGGCATGGTTTTTAGTTTCTATAATACTTCTAGAAGTTTTATGGGGGTCATTCAGTTTATATAATAGATCCAAAGTTTATATAAGAGTACTTGAAATTTTATAATGGCAATTTGTTCATTTAAGAACAAGCAGCCATTTTACCATCTTTGCATTGTAGATAAAAAAGAAAATATCGGTCAATCCAATTTTTTAAATTAAATATATATTTCTTCCGTATTTTCTTTCTATGAAGAAAATAGATCATTTAGGTAATTAACATTTCTAAATTATATAATCTTACTTTTATGAATTGATATCAGTTAAGTGAAAATTTTAAATTTTGTCATATTTAATTAAAATTCTTAAATATTGCTTATTTTTGGAGCGGTTTGTATTTTTTAGAAGTACACTGAAAGAATAATCTATATGCCACGACTATGATTGCAAACAGCTATAAAAATTTGACACCTGGACTATTAGCATATAGTTCTAAAATCTATACGCTATTACAGTTTTCATAACTATTTTTGTTATAACGCTTTTAGATTTCACGACTATGTATTAATGTCAAAACTATATTGTTAATGTCTGCAACTAATTATTCTGTTGGTTGTGACTATTATGCAGTTGTGTTTAGCTATAAATATAGTTGTAATCAACTGTATTAAAGTTGATTGTGTCTAAGTTATAGTCATTAGCAACTACTTTCATACACATTCTTCTATATTGTAGTTGCTTGCGTCTTATATTTCAGACAACACACCTTGGAAGTTAAGTACTAGCAACTACATTTGCACTTGCCGCGTAAATATAATGTAGTTGATTGCGCCTAAAGTATAGTCATTACCAACTACTTTTATACTCGCATTCATTTATTGTAGTTGCTACCATCTCTTATTTTAGACATTATAACTATAAAATTAGGTCGATCTAGCAATTATATTTTATTTACCTCGTGATTAAAAATATTCATTATTCGGATATTTTAATTACTAGAGCTTATTCTAATTGATAAAAATATTTTCAAATACTTTGTAATTTATTTTAAAGAGATATAATAATTTATTTTCAACTGTTAAATACTTACAATTAAGAATTAATTAATATCAGTTTTGGTTGAATTGAATTTTTTTCATTTGAACTTTTTCAAAATTCTCGTGATAAGTCTGCGGATTACAAATAGGATTAGATTACTTAGTATTCGAAATTTTTTAAGTTATCTTTGAATTAAATAATGAACACTTTTTACCTTATTGTGAAAAAGACTCCTGTTCTTTTTCATAAATATGTACTACAAAAATTAAATTAAAATGTTTGCATTAAAGAATTAAACTAATTTTATTTACAAGTTTATATCAATCTTTTCACGTCATGCTAGGAATTTTTTTGATGTATTCTGAAGTGCAAGTTCAAATATTGTGTGCTATGTAGGTACATATGTATGTATGAAAAAAAAAAAAAAAATTGTTTTTAATACATCTATCACTTCACCTCAATAATTTAAACAGTTCCTACTTACAGTTTACAATTTATTTACTAAAATGATTTTTTTTTTACTTTAAATTTCACTTCACAACAATTCGACTCCACTGAATACACTGATATGCTTTCTAAATTAATTTTATTATTGCAGCTATAATTATGGTTATCAGTAACTATATAATAGTTACTATAGCAACTATGCTTAAATACCTATTATATTCACAAGCAACCATGAATATAGTTGCTTACACCTAAGTTTTTAGTTGCGTAGTAGTGGACTAATTTTTTCTGTGTCTTAGATAAGTCTTAACTATAGTATAGAAGTTTCCATTACAGAACTTCTTTTACAAAACGCAATTATATTGCTGAATATTTTAATTGCCACATCTAACTTTATATAAATTGGAACTGTTAGTAACTATCAAATATAGTTACAAGCATTTTCTCTATCCCTGTTACAAGATTATATTGCAAAAAATATCATTCATCTACTTTGTTATAGTTGTCTCATCCACATAAAACTATAAAATAAATGCAACAGATAAATAATAAGATGTTTGTCTATTTTTTAGGAATTCATAAATATATGTAGTTGGGATAACCATAATATAGTTACTACACCTATGCAAATCTTCTTTGAGTGTAGGTATTTGTGATGACTCTCGCAGTCAAATTTTAATTCCAGCTGAATTTCACCACGTATGTACTTATATGCCCAAAAAATATCGAAATTCCATCTCAAGATAAGTTTCGCCAAATGTTTGCATTATATTGTTTTATAAAGGTAACGAAACTTAATTTACCGTAACACTTTAATCACTAAAATAAATTAATCGGAGTATTATCACCATTATGAGCAAATTTATAAAAGTAACTATTGCTATGAGCAAAATAAGTTAATCGAGAGCATCCTGGATTATGTAAGGAGTTATTCTAAGGTCACTAGAATATTTTTGTTACTCATTTTATAAAACCCTAATTTATCGTTGCCTAAATCAAATCAATGTAACCTTTATATAATCTTCCATTTAAGCTCTATAAGGGGTTTATAGTCGTCACAAAGAAACATTATGGTTACTACTATATAAAAAATAATGTTTTTTGAGCAAAACCAATTTTACGTATTGAATTTAAAAATCCCAAAAGCTTCGCTTTAAAAATCACACTCTTTACCCAAAAAGTAACCTTTTCTTTATTTTTTGCACTTTCTCTTTAAATATCCAGCGAAAATGACTTAAAAAGCTCATTTCCAAATATATATATATATATATTAAAAAACCCAAAAAATGCAGAAAGGATTGGGTACAGAGTGTGATAGATCATTTTGAAGCGAAGCTTTTGTGCTACTTAAATCCAATATGAAAAAGAGTGTAACATTCACAAGTTACAGGGTGATCTTTAAAAATTTACCCAAATATCTTTAAGTTCCATTAGGATCCCCCCCCCCCAGTTCCCCCTCGCATGCAATTTTTTTCCTAAGTATGACCTATCCATAGCCTTCGGGTGTAACACCACATACGGGACACATAACTGCGATGTTGTTTTAGTTCAATTCTCTGCAGATTTTATCCAATTTTGTATTCTGTAGAAAATTTTTCACATTACCCAAGTTAACCGAAGCTTGGAATCAGCTTGTTTCAGAGGTATTATATCACAGTTCTGAGTACACTTGCAAGAACAATAGCTAATCTTGGTTCAATCTCTTCTCCAGAAGGATTAGAGCCAACAACATTTCACCCTCATCTACTATAATTAGTTACTGTGGAAAATCATGATCATATGTTGAACACTTTTACCTTTCCTCCCCCCGATAAGCGCTTTAGAATCTGTTTTGAATTAAACATTTTTCATTTTACTATTTTCACAGAGGCCTATATATATTCTTCACATCAGTAGTAATTGCTTCAACTATTTTTAATTACTGGAATGTCGTGAAAAAATACGCAATGCATTTTCTGAAAGTCATTCTTAAATCAAGCAAACAAAACCAGAAACCAGAAGAAGATGTAAAAAATGTTGAACCTGAACCGGAACCTGAACCTGAGGATGTATGTAATGAAGATACAGGTAATAAGCTATAATTTTTGTTGTTATATCCGTTTGTAATAAGTAAATATATTTCTTTATCTATTTCTAGAAAATCCGGAACAACCAATCATACAAGAAATTCTCTTATCATTTTCTGCAAAACGAACATTAAAATCACTTTTCTCCACTGAGCCTGATTTCATTAAAATACTTCCGCTTTTACGAGTAATATGCACAGCGTTGCTATATATTTCACTGAAATTTCTCTTAATTGGACATTTACCATTGACAAATCGTGATAAACTTATCAAAACCTTAGAAAATCCTTTGAGTGTAGTGATAAGATCTCCTTTAATATATTTCGATATTCTTCTTCTTATAAGTGGACTACTATCAGCACTTAAGATGCATGAAGAAATCCAGCAAAATTTGAGAATTTCTGTCATCAAAAGGATCATGGGAAACTTTTTAAGGTCTTTTTTTTTTTGCTGTATTTACAAAAATTCAACTGTTCTTTTTAATGTTATTTCCATATTACAGATATTTACCTACACTTTACTTAGTTCTACTCTTTCAAACATGGATTCTTCCACACCTCGGTTCAGGTCCACTTTGGAATACATTGATAGGACAAAATTCTAAAATATGCGAACAGAATATGTGGCGAAATTTTTTCGCAGTTCAAAATGTCCTTGATTTTGAAGAAACAGTGAGTTTTTTTTTCTAATCTACAAGAATTTACTCAATCGTAGATGTAATAAAATGTTCCTTTCAGTGTTCACCAATGACAATTCAACTTGCTGTAGAAATGCAATTATATTTGCTCACACCGTTGTTGATTTGGCTCTACAATAGCAATGGAGATGTTGGTTTTATGGTTTACGGAGCGATACATGCTATTTCTGTTGCGCTACGCTTTTCTAGAACAAATATCGACAGTTTATCATCAACTATCTTCCATGGCATGAAGTTAAGTTCACAATTATTTTTAACTTTGACTACATTTTAATCTTTTATTTAGTTTGAGTAAATTTTATCGAACCGCCAATGTATCGTTTTCGTCACCTTTACATCGTGCAACAGCATATTTGGTAGGCATTGGAATAGGACTTCTTCTAAAATCGCACTACGATAAATTGCAATTCCCAAGAATGGCATCAATTGCCGGATGGATAACAGCAGCATTTGGAATAATTTGGTGCTTCTGGTATCCTTCGCACAATATGAGCGCTGAATTCATCTACAACTCTACAGAGGCTGCAACCTATTCATCCTGGGCTCCACTTTTACTCTCCTTGGCAATTGGATGGATTATATTTATGACACATGATAAGGAATTTCCATTTCTTGTGGAAAAAATTATTTTATCAAAGCCTATAATTTTATTGAGCAAAATCTCTTATCCCATTCAACTTGTTACATATTCGGTGATTTTATTTAGCACTGCAGAATATAAAGAAGCAACACGATTTCATGTATCAGACTTGGTTTGTATGGCGATGCTTGTACATTGGAGCGTTTATAATTAAATTTGAAAAATCTTTTCCGTTTCAGATAAACTTCCAAGAAATTTTCGTAATAATAACATTAGCTTTGCTATTAGCGTTATTAGTTGATCTTCCTTTCCGTCATCTTAGGAAATTACTCATGAAATGTATTCCGGCAGATATTTCGACAGACGAAAAAATAGAAGACGATATTCATCAGAAAGATAAATCAACAACGAATGATAATGTAGAAGAAGAAAATCCTATTGAACGTAGCGAAGAGGAAAAGATTGAAGATATTTGGGAGTCTGAAGAAGATAAAGATGAAATTAATTACAAATCTAACAATATTCTCGACAAATATGACAGATCAAGCCCTGAATTAGATTGGGATAAGACTGAAACAGAAAATGTAACTGAAAATTGGCGAACGGAAAGGTAAGCTTAGCATTATTATGGAATATACCCAAAATAATTATTATCACCATTGGCTTATACCTACTTTCCAATGACATATGTGTAAAAAATCTTGACGAATACATCGACGAACTTCTATTGTACGTTAGTTTTGTCTCAATTTAAGATTTCATCAATTATACCACGTTGAAGCTGGTACAGAGGTTGATCGGTATACTACCATTCTCGTAGGTGTTCTTCGCTTGCACATATTTACCATAAAAGTATTCCTTAATATTTAAAGTGCTTCTTCCCGCATGTTCTATAACGTCCTTTTCGTAAAAATGATTTTTACAGAGCCTTTTCGACGTCTTACCCAATGGTTGTGGTTGTCCACATGGTGTAGCCAAACATTTCTACGATAATCGTTTGGGAACTTGAAAAAAGATGAATTTGATAGTCCCCCCCCCCCTTCTAAATTTTTGAGGACAGTTTTTATAACAGCAAAAATACTATTTATATATTGTTCAAGGAAACTCAAGAAAGCTAAATAAATTGTTGGTTTCAAATCGAAATATTAATTCGTAGAAAAATCAAACAAAATTAAGGAAACTCAAAACGAGTAAGAAAACTTCTTACACTTCACAATAAATTGTTGGTTTCAAACAAAATACCAAACAAAATTAAGGAAAACTCGCTAAACAAATTGTTGCAAATATGATACTCGACAAAACGAATAAGATAACTACTTATACCTACATACCACCTTCTTACACTTCACAAAAACTTTTGGCTTCAAATCAAAATTAAGGAAACTCCTCAAGAAAACTCGCTAAATAAATTGTTCTTTTTACACAAAAACTTTTTACAAAACCTTTTTATTCTAAATTGCATTAAGGAAACTCAAGAAAAAAAGACCACCTTCTTACACTTCACAAAAACTTTTTACTAAATAAATTGTTGCTCAATGCGCATACCTCAAAATATGATTTAAAAAAAAAAACGAAACTTAGAATCCATATTTAAGCTAATTCGATTCGAATCGATTTTCAAAAGCTAGAGAGCTAGAGAAAGATGATCTTCTTGAAAGCAATATCAGAGGTATGTCATTGGTAAAAGCTTCTATTGCAAGTTTGACTAATTTTTATCTACCTGCACTCTAGCACCGGTTAATCGCAAAATTTTATTCTGTTTAGAGGCAATCTGTTGAGGATTTCACATAGATTAGGTTAGATTTGGTATGAGGGGTGCCGCTAGAAGTACCTAGCCTGCTTTACTTAGACCTCCAGTGGGTCCATTGTGCCCAGCCCCTTGACCTCATAGCGTAACCTTCAAAATCAATCCAGAGCCATCCTGCTTCCCTGAATACATCTGAACTCTTCATTTTGCAGGTCCCTACGGCTTGAAAAGAAGTAGCTACCCCAATAGCCTATACCTCTTTTATTCATGAGAGCGGGGCACTCACAAAGTATGTGTTGGACGAATTCGATTTCTTCCGAATTCCTATAGAAATCCTACAGAAATCGTTCGTCGCTTTTCCAAGTCTTGTATGGTCTCCTATGGCGCAGTATGCTCCGTAATGATCCCTCCTATAATCCTAGTATTTGTTTTACTACCATTAAGGAGTTCTCTTTCCCTCTACATGCCATATGCAGGCCATAATTGCCTCGCGATACTGTTGATCTATCGGCAGCTGTCCTTTTAATATGCGCCCCTAATGATCTCCTCTTTTAAAGCTCCCATCGGGATCCTCACATAAGTTATCGCTGCAGAGCTTTCCATTTTAGAGCCTTTTTTGGCAATCTCGTTGCCTGCGAAATTCAGGTACCCCGCATAGGATCACCTAATGCCATGTAGTCAATTCCTCAAAGCTAGTCTTGCATAGTTGCACCAATTTTGACTTACCAGCTCCTTGATGGCTGCCTGGCTATCAGTGTATATAAGCAGATTTGCCGTGTGGACTCTGTGCGGTAAATCGCTGCCAGCTCTGCCTGAAAGACACTAAATTTGTCTGGCAGTCTATAAAGACTCGTGCCACAAGCAGTCTCTGGAGTAAACTCGTTTATACCGTCGGGCCGTAGCAGAGAATCGGAGGATCAGATAATTTTCATTTAAAAAAAACTTTAATAATGCCTACCATTTCCTATACTATTGGCATTACACCTAACCCTCGATTTGTACGGTACTCAACTTGCATGATTTCGGTTTAACGCGATTGAAAAACTGCGGAAAAATTTCATTTATATTACACTAATTTTCAGTTTAACACGTAAAAACAATATAAAAAAACATTAAAACAATCTGCTCAGTTCGAATAGCATATGGGTTATAATGAAATATTATGGTGTTGCGTGTGCGTTGAAGCCCATTGTTCATCCTCCAAACCTATGAGCAATTGCTAATAAGTCCGAACCTGACACTCTATTTGCCCCCAACCCTTCTTTCCGGCTTCATGCAGTTCTTCCAGGAGGTATGAGCCAAGGAAACAGTGAAAAAAAAATAAGACACCGTTTCAGATTCCTCTCCACATCCTCTGGATACCGGATCTTCAACCAACCCCATCCTATGCAGGTCTGAGAAGAAAGTGTCCAGTAAGAATTGATACTAGAGCTTTCACGGCTGGCTAGCTTTTTTGTTTCATTTGGGTTGAGTAAGCCCGAGAGCTCCTTTATCGTTCTACCTGAAGGCTCATCTAACCAAAGGTGACTGTGTTGGCAGTCGACCCAAGCCGAGATAGGGGAGACAAAGGTATTTTGGTGCGATCCCAATTGTGGAAGAGATTTTCTCAGAGGTTGCACCAAGATGAGTAAATTCGACCGCCTTTTCATTCCCGCTAATACGGCTGTAACCTGGCACCCATAGCACCAGTACCCCGTTGTTCTGAGAAAGTGGTTTTACAATCCAATACAAGTTTGGAGATTGTAAAAGGTTTTGACAAGGCCTTGACAGCTGCCGGGCTGTCCAAACAGATTGTAATCTCCTTGTTCTTAGTATCTGAGTTTAGGAGATACCTTCCCGCTTCAAAGATGGCCTTGACTTCCGCCTGGAAAACTGTTACATAGCTTTCAAGGTGTATGTGAGGCTCTTCGCAGAAAACACCAACTCCGGTGTTCTCTTCCGATTTGGAGTTTTGTAAATGGTTGAAGCACGGAATGTGATTCCCAATCTACCCTCCCTTGAATTTTCGATTTAAAATTGTTCTTCAGCATAATCTCGAGGAAATGATCGCTGTTCCTGTCTATGACAGGTATAATGTACTGCACGAATTCAAAGATAGATTCATGTGTACCAGTGTGAATCAGATTGAGATGCAGCCTCAGTGGTGCGATTGACGCATAGGATGTATGTTGAGGATGACCTCAGGAGCCCTTGAGCTGGATGACTTGAGAGCACCACTGACACTAACAGGACACAATCTTTGAGTCTTATCCAATATCTTGCGATGACTGGTGAGCTCCATTGCATTCCAACACACTACAGAGCCGTAGGTTAGCATGGGTCGGATGACGCTAGTGTAGATCCAAAGGACCATCCATGGTTTAAGTCGCCACTTTTTTCCTATGGATCTGCGACACATCGCGAAGCTTCTAAGAGCTTTATTCGCTCTGTCCTCAAGGTGTGATTTCTAGCTTAATTTTCTATCTAATATGATACCTAGATATTTTATCCTGTCCTTCAGTTCCAAACGTGTGGAGCCGATAGAGGGCAGATTCAATCTGGGAGTGTTCCTTTTCTTAGTAAAGAGGCATAAATCTGTTTTTGATGGGTTAATGTAAAGTCGGAAATCCGTAGCCTAGTCCATTCAGATCGCGTTCTGCACCAGTCCGCAGAGTTTAGATTCATAGCTACCGGTGACCAAGATTATCAGGTCCTCGGCGTAGCATACTGCTTTGTATCCCATCCGGGTGAATGTTAGAGATCATAGATCGTAGGTTGTTTAAAGAGGAAACCTTTATTTAATTAATTGATGACGAGAGAGGTCGATGACTGATTGCAGATTCCTATGTAATACTAATTAATTTTATCGATTTAATATGTATGTTCGCCTGAATTTATGAAAAACAACATACTTATAACATCAAAATATATTAACATAATTAAAAAAAAAATATGTAATATTGTTTTACTTTTAGATGTATACTTTTTCAATATATAACATGAATTTAATTGCACGATTTCAATTTACACGGTTTCGGTTTAGACGGTACTTTTTGAGAATGAATCCACCGTGTAAATCGAGGTTCAAGTGTACTGTGATACGCGTAAGTTTACTCCTCTGGATACAAAAGCATTAAATATAACTGAACGGATGTTGCGTTGATCCTTTTCTCATGCTGCCAAAAATATAACTGAAACTGCCTAAGTTACAAGAGGGATTACTCAGAAACCCAAACAATTGGGAATATAATTCATGTCAGCAATTTTTCTTCTGCAACTCTTTGATGTTTGTTCATCCGCAAAACACAACCTCTTATCGCAGCTCTTTCTAATTAATTGAGTAAAATCTTGAAGTACTTTTCAATATTTACTAAATTTACATCTTCATACTGAGCCATTTCTAAATGACATTCTTTCATATTTCAGCGATTTAGACCAAAACGATGATGTTCCAATAACTCAAAAGATCGAAACAAAGGAGAATTACAATGAAGAAGAGGAAATAGAAGAAGATGAAGAAGAAGAAGAAATAAGTGAAGATGATGAAATCATACGACGTCCAGAATCTCCTGAACCTTTATTTAGACGACGACAACGACAATGGGATGTCGATGAAGATTAACCCAAAATCGAAATATCCAACCCGCACAGGCGCACACCAATTGAAAATTCAACTCACTTTCCAATCATAAATTATCCTAAAAACCTTTTATTAAAAAATTAAATAAATAAATATATTTACAAAAAAAGTCTTTTAAAGTCTTATTTCTAAATGAAGAGTTTCATTTGGCAAAAGGTGGGGAGGCGATGTACTATGCTGCTTCCTCAGATGTGCTAGGTGTGGGATTTTCTACTTTCTTTTCTGTGTGCCTCTTTTGACTGTCTTTTTTCAGTAAAATCTTTTCAATTCCATGAATTGGAGATTCAAACAATAAACATAATACAATTGATGCTATAAATGTGTATACAGCATGTGACATAGGGACTCCAAACTGAAATTAAAACCAAAAAAAAATATTAAACCAGAAAATCTGAATGAATATAGTTTTCAAAATTACCAAATTCACATAATTCAAATCGATTGGTGTCCTTAAGGTTCCCAATTGATGTAGCTCAACCATGCCATTTGTCAAATAGGCACAATATGTCAGTCGACTTAAGGGTGCAAAAAACCTTGAAGTTAAGACAGGTTTTAAGAAACCTGCATTTCCTGTTGTAGTCGCTATTACAAGCCATCCAGTTGCAAGACTCCATCCCAATCTATGCAGACCTGCATATAAGGCACTCTCAAGTGTTGTAAATGGTGAAGTGTAAAAAACTGTTATTGAAAACATGGATGCAAGACCCAATATAGTTGAGGCTATCCAGAAAACATAAACCAATTTTCGAGGTATTTCTAATCTGGAAAAATGGGAAATTTTACAATTCGATATTTCGAGCGCTAAGAAGAGAGTGCATACCTTTTTTCTTGGATATAGTGTAATATGAATCCTGTTAATAGACCAGCAACATAACCAGTCGCTCGCATATGCGTCTTTATATATGCTCCTATGAAAAATTCATTTTGGGATATATCTTCGAGCTCACTGAAACATAAGAGCAAAAAAATTAAAAGTAATTTTACCAAACGGGAGATATAATTACAACAAACAAACATATTTACACCTGGAGCTTGTGTGTAGCTAAAAAATTGTAATCCCTATATAAAATTAACCTTCTAAAGCTACAGGCCATAACCTGGCCTTACAATGAGTTTTTTATGATATTTCCGAGTAGAACTGCAATTAGAGTCAGTTTGAGCAAAACTTAATTCAGTTACAAATCAACGAAACTAGCTGAACGAAAGTAAGAGTCAACAGCTTTGTATTCCTAATACCTTGGTGGATCCAATAATGCAATATAGTGTGATGGAATCTCACCTAGATTTGTAAAAATACTTCCCCCATGGTACTGAGAATACGAGATATTCTCTTCACGAACCACGTTCCACCATTAGTAGACGAAATGTCGTGCCCAAGCAGCTTTTTACGTCCCGGGTACGTAGCTGGTACGAAATGTACAACCATTTTACAGACAATGACTTGGATTAGGAACGCAGCGGGCACTTACCGGGTACGTGCCCGGTTCCAAAATGGGGAATTATTTCCAGGTGGTGATTTATGTGTCTGCTTCGTGGCTAGTAGTAATGCAGGAACGTTGCGATAACTTGTCCGATACATTTCAGCATCGTCCCAAACAGGCCACGACGACTTTTTTTACCAAATAACAAACTACCACATTTACAAATTGCATATGGATTGGTTTTTTATTAAATGATAATATAAATACTTATACATATATAGGTAAATGATGGTTGATTTAAGCTTTCAAGTAGATAGTTTCATTTACTTTTTAAATACTAGATATTAAAATATATACATATGTACTTTGGTTAAAGTAAAATTAGTCGATATCTGTATCGAGAAAATTGATGCGGAAGGAATTTGTCGTCAAACGTATGGCCGATACCTCGAAAAAATACAACGCCCCGCACATAAAATCAAATATAAAACTTTTTATTTCAAAATTAATATTTAGCTACAAAACATTTGTGGTAAAATTCCCAAAAATCAATGACTAAAAAATCAAAAAAAAACTGCAAAATATATTTTTTTAAATTTTCCCTTAAGCATTTTTTAGTTATTCTAATCTAATGCTTCCAATTTATCCCGAATATAATGACAAAAGGGAGACATTTCATGTTAAAAAATGACCACCTTATTGTCCCATTCACTAAATATAGCCACTGTATAGTCGTGGCTCAAAAAGTTTTCGTAGCTGGAACCATGATTTGCTAGTTTGAGGAGACAGCTACTTCAAAGCTCCAAATGAAGAAACTTATAGTTCCAGAATGCCATTTCATCATCCCGAAACGGAACTTTATTGTATATATCGGGACCTAAAAGTCCCCGCCACAAAAGTGTGACAATAAAACGGCCAAGCAAAGCTGTCAAAAGTTTATTACGAATATGGACGTAGATGGAAGTTTGTAAGATGGATTTTTTTTAAAGTGGTAGCAACAAAGGAAAAGAAAGGAGTTTATTTTACTGCGGTACCCAATCAGTGGGAATCGAGTGCAGTTTTATATTGGCCAGAGAACCTTAATCATTCGCAAAGGGAATTGATACGCTCAAATGCACTTAATCACCCTAATAGACACATATAATACTGTAATGTCAATGAATGTTATTATATTGTAACAGGATCGTAGCACTTAGTTTGTAGTTACACGCCTCAAAGTTGTTTAAGTCTCGCATGAGAGTTTCTGCCACCAAGAAGATTTTGTCTGTCCCTGGGATGATTTGGGAACCTCTTGAGGAACTTGTTCCGCGCGGGACTGACAAATGGCTTACTGAAGTGGCGTTTTGGTTCCAAATGCTATAGAATATGTTTATAAGTAGGCCATCTATACTGAAGTTAGTGCTTTAGTCACTGTAACGTTATAGAAACTTTCTTTATGTCCCAGTCCACCTTAACTTAGTTGTTTCCGGCTTAAATGCTGCTTGGGTGTAATATATAGGAAAGCATGGTACAGAGAGCACAATGCTCTCTCGCCTCTCTCTGTCTTTTCAATAGACATGTATATACATTACTGGATGAAATTTCGTCACAGCTCATTTGTGCCAAATTTAATGAGAATACCTCGTATCCTCTGCACCGTGAGTCTAACCACCTCTCAGTTCTCCTCTACCGGTACCGGTACCTAAGATTCACTAAGCAAAGGAACCAGCTGATTACCGCCCTATAAGCATTATCTGCTCGTTAAACCAGCTAGAGAAGCTATTGTCTTTTCAACTAATTGAATATTTGGAATGCCGTAACTTGCTCAGTCCTCATTAATCTGCTTTCCGCCATTATCATAGTTGCAAAAGGGCACTGATTGAAGTTATATCTAACATCAGAAAAACACTTGACATGAACCATTCATGTGTCTTCTGAACTTTATTCGGCTTCTCTAAAGCTTTTGATTCAGTTAATCCTAAACTAATACTTTAATTTAATTTTTCAAATCCGTCCGTTGTGCTCTCCGGTAGCATTCTATCAGGAAGATCTCAACATGTGAAATTCGGTGATCTTGTGTTCAGTGCTTTTCTGCTAAGTTGCGGTGTGCCACAAGCGTTCATATTGGGCTCATTATTGTTCACGAAGTTTATAAATTATTTTCCAAATTTCATTCATAGTTGCAATATTTATTTGTATGTTAATGACGTGCGGCTTCAAATCAGCAGACTTAGTGGCCTCTTAGAAAATTGCTTAGATCGTATGAATTCTGACTTGGAAAATAATTATAATAATAAAAAATTATTGCTAATAAATGTACATAAGAGTTACAATTTTTATAGTACGAAATAGTAAGTCAGTGGTAGATAAATTTGTGATAAAAAAAGAAAGATAACTTAGCTATAAATAAAAGAATAATCTAAGAGAGTTGATAGTCCAGAAGAAAAAAATAGACAAAAGAAAGTTATTTTTTCAAAGCTAAAAATGGGGTACAAATTAAGATTATTTAGTTTGTATTTAGTTTGAATTTAGTTTAAAAATGGTTTAAATACTGTCTGTTAGCCTAGAAGAGAATAGGAACTATTATCCTATAAAGGGGTTATTCTAAGTGTGTTTGCGGTTTGTATAGCAACGGGTAAATTATTCCATAATCTGATCGACTGGACGAGGTAAGAACTTTCCATAACTGATCTATAGAAACGCGGCATTATCTGGTTTCTGTTCAGCTAAGATGAACTAGTCTGGAAAAGTTCCCTGAGATATTCCGATTTATTGGACCGTAGTATGCCAAACAGTAGAAAGAGCACCAGATGCTTTAAAAAGGATACCAAAGAACACTCAAGTAATGAATCGGATATATAGTCGTTGAATGCAACCTCCATTTTACGTGCACTATCAAGTTTAGAAAAAACCACGCTTCAAAGCGAGAAATGAGGCAGAATAAATTTTTCCCAATCTCGCCTTTATATAATCACAGCACTTCATACTGCTGTTTAATTCTATCCCAAGATTGGTAACCTTATTCAGCATTGGTAGGGGAGATTGGTTCAGGATCACTGGTGGTACCGACAGACACATCGATAGCGCTATTATAAAAACTTATAGAAAGTGATTTTACGGGATTTAGTTGCAGACCATTATCCATAGACCAGGCATATATTCTATCCAGATCAATATTAAGGCATGACAAGCAATTCTCGAGAAGACCTATAGGCCGACTTAGATAAACTTGAACATCAACCGCATAGAGATGTATTTCTATATCACGAACTGCTTTCAGCAAGTCATCAATGAATTAACTGAATAACAACAGTGGACCCAATATTGATCCGTGGGGAACTCCATACTGTAGGGGCAATAATGCAGAATGAACATTGCTGACCCTGAAACGCTGGCAACGCTCACTCAGAAAACTATGCAGCATGTGCGCTGCTGAACTATCAAACTTAAAAAAGGAACAGATCTTCCGTATAAGGGTTTCATGATCTTCACTATCAAAAGACTTTGAGAAATCTAAAAGGACTAAGATCGGATGCTATCTTTAATAGGTCCGTTTCACAACTTTGAAAAGCTCTAAAGCCTGATTGGCATCGAGTTAAAAGGTTATTTTTATCCACATATTCAAGTATTTGCTGGTACATTAATTTTTCTAAGACTTTAGATTAAAAAAACTGATTGGACGAAAATCAGCCGGAGAATTTGGGGTTTTTTTTTTAAGTATGGGAAGAATCTTAGCTACCTTCCAGCTGGAGGGAAATGAAAAAAATGTCTCGCGTTCGGCTGTCAATGATCATTTAAAACTGAATCCACTCAAGTCTCAGTGGATTGCCTTTTATCTGAGTGATATTATGCCCTCTGATCTTCCACCTGTCCCTTTGAATTGTTTTACTCTGCTCTTTTCTAGACGCCTGAAGAATTATTGGGTTGAAAATGAAATGCTGCGATCACATTGACAAAATGATAGGTAAAATCTATGGTAGCCTCCGACGGCTAAAGTTATTGGCTAGTATTCTGCTAATTGGTACCAGGTCATTGCTGGTCAAATCACTCCTTCTTCCTTATTGGATTCCACTTGTTTAAGAAGGTTGAATGTGGCATTTAATGACTGCGCTATATTTTTGGTTGGACTTACACGGTATGATCACATTTCGTCTTTCAAAAATAACTTTCTGGGTTACTCTCTCAACGAGTACCTACCTACGGAGAAGGCTATTAATCACTCTCTATAAAATCATCAGGCAAACCAGACTATCTTAGCAATCTACTGAGATTCTTGAATTCAACACGTCATTTTAATTTATTTAATCCTGATTTCCATAACTCTGTTCAATGTGACTCCTACTTCTTTCAAGCTGTGAGTTTGTGGAATTATCCGCCAACAAATAACTAATCAGCGTACTGGTTCATTTGATAAATTCAAGGAGCTTGTTACAAATATGATAATGCGTAATTTTTAAGTACATATTTCAGATTGAATTCGTTTATTGGCGGAGCATCACCTTCATAGGAAGTCAGATAATTAATTAACAATTTAGTTTTTAATTTTATTTCACTCACTTTTACTTCTTTTTCTCGTTGTTTAATATCATTTAATTTTTTATTTTTTTATTTTTATATTCAAATTTCTTTTCATTTTGTGTTCTCATCTTTGTTTTGCATGTAGGTATACTTTTAGTTATTTAATTTGTTTTATGTTAAATACTATTAGTTGCCACTATTTTATGTAGGTAATTAATAAATTAATTGAATTGGATATAAATGTGGAATGGTTTGAATGTGGCCAGTGGAGAGCTCTGATTATATTAAAACCGTGTCAATTGATGAAGGTCCTGTTGTTATGCTTAAAGAGCGAGACTATCATATTGCATACGTTTCAGTTAGAGTTTCTGAACAAAATTCTTCCCAAATGAAAAGAGAAAGGGAAATAAGGCTCAGTTAAACTCTACAAAAGTAGTAAAAAAGACCCATAACTACCACCTATGACAGAGATCCCGAGACGGGTAGTATTTCAAATAATTGAAGTTAATACACTGCAAGATGTTATATATGGCTACATCATATTCTGTATAAAGAGCTTGGCCTAATAACCTACAACATCCAGATGATCCAAGACTGAATTTTTTGGACCACAATATGCAAAGTACCGTATGTTTATAAATTGGGTATTGGAAATGCAGGAAGGTGGTAACATTATTTTAAGGAAATCATTATAAGCGATGGGACAAGGATGATTGTAACAAAAAATTACCATCATTCCACAACTAATGGTATCAAACTTCTATCAAACTTCCGAAACGTATAGGTGGTAGGAAATTTTCGCGGCCTAAGTGAGTAATAGTATGTTGAAAACTCTCTTTTTTCAACATTGAAACACTTATTATAACCACTTAATGAACGTCTTAAAAAACAGAGTGGTTTTCCCTGAGCACAAAAATCCAGTCCCAAGGGCCAAGACGTTTTGTGCGCGGCTAACCCCTTGCCAGACGAAGTTAAAGTACTGAAAGGGGAATGTCCATTTTAAGCCTGACACCTCCAGGCATGAGAGATGTTTATGATATTCTGAACATATTTTATTGACAATGTCTATTTCAATTAAGCTGGGAAAAGCGGGGGGGGGGGGTGTCAAAGTTTAATCTAGTACATTTTGGTAAATCTAGAACAGAATTCCTTCGATCCTGAGAAATAGTTTGAGTACCCACACTCCTAATCTCGGAGGTTAAATAGCAATTCCCATACTCACTATTTTAGTTATTTTAGTGTTTCGCCTTTTTTTCGAACTGAGGTACTAGATTTTTCGTACCTTAGATCGGCTCTAACTCGGTGTGGTTATGCCCGATCGAAAAACGAGTTTCACTTCGCCGCAGCGCATCACTAGGCACAATTCGTAGAAGAAAGTTTTTTTCTACCATACTTTTAAGGGGGGGGGGGGGTAGAAAACCCCGGCGAGGGAATGTTTCCAATACTGCATGTTGCATATTAAATTAAAGGTCTCGCCGATTATCGAGTGGTGTACTTTTTCCCTATTCAGAAAACTTTCTCGGGATGTTTTTGCCGCTGGAAAACCCATTTTCATGCAGTTGGGTCACATACATCCCAGCTACTACATTTGGCATATAGTTTTGCAGTTCTTTCCTCCACGACCATTAGTACTCTGTTGTGAACATTTTCTCATAGGAAATCATTTTTCACGATGCACCAATTCTGCAATTTTTCCAATTTTTTCACCCAAGAAGGTCGCTAAAGCTCTCACCCGTTTAATGGAAATAAACAATATTAATAAAATATGTTCAGAGTATCATAATGAATCGATTAAGACATGTCTCATGTCTGGAAGTGTCGAGTCTAAGGTTGTGTGAAAAGTGGGCATTTCCCTTTTGAATTTTCCAATAATCTATATAACCACATGAAAGTCGGCCCAGAAACAGAGCTAATATTCATAAGCACAAATGTGCAGTCCCAATACGCTGCTTAACCTGCATTTCACAGCTTTAAAGGATGTGACTACATTCCAAGTAAGTAAAATTACAACCTTTTAAAATTTTGAAAACTAGACCAAAATTGCAGTTAACATTTTCTAAATTTGGAAACGAAGTAGATCTTAATGAAGAAGAGTATACACTAATAAAAAAACCCGAAGCCCGATATGAATTTTTTTACAAATCCTGCAAGCCTAGCCTACATCAGAAAGAGTTTTTACAAATATCCGAAGTAAGTGATACTTTGCAAAAGGTTCATGAGACTTACTGCTACATTCACACTAATATTTCTTATCATCATACCTCATAGATCATATAAAAACAAGGATAGGCTATGTAGTGGAATCGCATACATATTCGTTTTAGTCATGGAAGTAGTAAAAATACGCTATTTTCAGAGCGAGCATATAATTTTGTGGTTGAAACTTTATTAAGTATTGAAGAAATTCAGTAGAAGATTAGATTATTTCGGAAAATTTGAATTTAAATTTATAATTTTATAATATTTTTTATAGCTCTTTTTTTCAATTGTTGTTGGTGGGTTATATATTAATATACACTTATTAATATAGTTGGGCTTTTTTGATGGCATTTACATCTGAAGGAAACCTAACTATCATTGATGATAAATGATAAAGGAGAATATCTAACTATCAATCATGATCATTAAAAAAATTGAACCATTATTCATGATAAATGATCAAATCCACGATAAGTGATAAAATCCATGATGCCCAATTCTTCCTGCAAAGTGAGTTATATTCCGTGTATAGAGGAAAGAAGCCATGCTTATAACGATTGTCAATTGCAAATTTGAAAATAAAAATTGATTGGAAAAAGCGTTTCGAATTGGTAGAAAGCGTAATACTCATCAGTAGGGCTAAGTTTCTACCTGTCGTAGACGCTTGGAGGAAATTAAAAAACAAATTTTAAAAATTTTTTAAATTTTTAAAAGCTTTGTGGTGTGTGTGTATGTGTGTATGTGAGTTATATCTGAATATACTTTTATTAATATAGTCTTTCCTTTAACTTAATATTTAGGCATAGTTTTTTTTTTGTTATGGCTATTAGATTAGTATATAACCTCAAGCTAAACGCCAAAATAATATTAATAAAATTTCTCAATTTCAAAATCATTACTTATGAAGGCATTACTTACTCAACATATATAAGCAAAGTTGGATCCAATTTCTGAATATATGTGACAACAAACGGAAGAATACTAGTCACTACAGCGACTATAGACAAAAACCATACACCTGCTCTCCTTGACTTCCACAATAAATAAATCGCAATTGGCGCCAGAATATAAAGCTGAGTATCTACGGAAAGGTACCAGGACTGGAACATACACTATAAATAAATAAAAAACAAAAGCAAAATTCACAGCCTCTATAAAATACATCCAAATACATAAATTCATTTTTTTAATTTTATTTTTTTCTTTACCAAATTATCAGTCCCCACATAATTGTTAATGTACAACAAATTACTCCACCAAGACTGTGTACACCGTTCCTGTTCTAGGCCGATACGACTATTCCATAAAGGTCCTGAACCAAGTTTGGGAAACCAAGTCATATAGAAGGCAATCACGGCAAAATAAGCTGGTGTTAATCTTATGTATCTAAAGATGTACAATAACAGGACATTAATTCTTCCCCTACGACGTTCCAGTTCCATTAATAAAATTCGACAAAACAGGAATCCACTGAGAAGTAAAAATGTGTCGACGTACAGAATTGAATTAAACATGAATGCGTTTCGCACTTGTTTTGCAGCCTAAAAAAAATAGACAAATATTTTTCATAAGATTCGCTTATGGCCTACGTTTTTTATTTATTCGAAAGAGTATCGGACAAACCTGTTCATAAAAATCTAAATTCATAACCGGTCCAGCTATGATAAAAAAGCATGAGTGTCCAAGGATAACAAGGAACATAAAGCAGGCTTTTATGCCATTTATGGCATTCAAACCCAAATGATCGTGACTTTTTTGAAATAGTTTCTTCATATTCTCTGAAAAAGGATTAACTCTTATCTAAGCTCAACGTGTCTGTCTAGTGCATCCTCCACATAGGACAGGTAATATACTTACCAATTACTGAGAAGGACTTCATGACCATTTCAAAATATTCATTCGGTTTTTCTTTCAAAGAAGTTTTATGGAAAACTATGTAGGTGTGATACAAAGTACTAAAGAAAGTCATCATGATGAAGCATAAGATGACACATCTGGAAGAAAATTGATTTAATTTTATTATTATCTTATATACATAAATGAAACAATGATATATTTTTACTCTTCAATTGTTTTAACCTGCAATAGTTAACATTTGCTCCAGTATTATTTCATAAACTATTATTCATATTTCGTCTCACACTCAGAGATATTTCGTTGGCTTTTTTAAACCAAAATAATTATTAGTTAACAATGTACGGAGCACTGTTAAAAGAAATTTTTTTTTAATATTAACAATCCAGTAATTGTTAAAAGTAATAATTAATTATTATTATATTCTGTAGGTACATAGTGATTTGCAGTTATAGAGTTAAAATTTGACAACTAAATGTTGTTACATAATAATGGTTCCTATTTCAATTATGTTTCTTATTTAAATCTAATGAAATTGTTATTAAAGATTAGAACGTTTGTGGTGAATTAGTTAATTAGTTGTTGAAAATAAATCAAATAATAGTTGATTAACAGTGAATTCTCCGAGAATTTTTGTTATTCTGGAATAGAGGTCATTTAGGAGTTTACTGTGCTTGAGTTAAGTACGCTGTAATCTCTTGTGCTTGTAGTTTAGTTATCTTTATAAAATATGGAAAGCTTATAGAACTTTCCAAGAAAGTATTTGATTGAATCAACAATGTTTTGGCATAATATAAAAAAAAAAATTACAAGGAAAAACTTAAGAGAAATAAGCGAAGAAATTGGAAGGGGATTTAATGACGACCCAGTATTAGTAAACATTTCTTTGTAAAATAGAAATAATATTACTGTTTTCTTGAATGAGCACGACATATATGATCTATAAGAAACCACCATATTCAAGAGAAACTCAATTCCGTTAGGGAGATTATATAATTCTTATTTCATTGATATTTCCATATATTGAAAGATTTGATGATTTACTACTACAGATTTTGAGAACTGCTATAGCTTATCAAAGTACCAATAGGCGATTATCAATTGAACCCGAAGAGGGACTTGTTGTAACTCTAAGGTCTATAAACACTATCATGGATATTTCTCCCCATATTTTTATCTTCGAATCGCTATCAGGGTATTCCTTCAAATTGTTGTTGTATGCCTACGAAGTGATGACTAAACACTTACGTGACAAAAAGTCTCCAGCGTGCTATGGGCCTTAACATACTAGCTGTGTTCTTTTGTGTCCGCAGAATAAAAGTTACACAAAAGAACGCCTCATACATTTTCATAGAAGATTTATAAATAAAGCGAACAGTACAAATAGTTCGCTTCAATTGACAGAACAATTTGTTCTCTCCAGTATATGGGAGTTCTTTAGAGCAAGGTACACAAAAGAGCACAGCTACTATACGTTATTATTTCTGTTGATAGCCCAAAATATTTTAGAAAATATTCCTAATGTGACTAGGGCCCCCACTCGGGTAAAGACAGCCATGCTTACTTCAATATTTTAAACGGATCCAGTGGAATAAATCTATATAAATATTGATACGTTCGTGACCTTAGTTCATTATTTAAAACACAATATTTCAGATACCATTTACTTTACTGTTTAATCTCACAAATTCGCAAACAATTATCAAATCAACTCTATATAGTTATCGCTAGTACTGTTGTACGTCTAATTCTCACAATCCAAATAGTTTACTTCGTTCACTTCACTGTCTGAAATAAGACTCGCCTCCTGGATGTGAGAAGCGCCGTATTTATACTCTACAAATTATCCTAGAATCGTCCTGAATATTCCGTTCTCCGAACCCAAAATTTACTAAGATGTCACTAATCTAAAGTTGTTTCCATTTCCAACAGATGTTTGTAGCTCGTAATAATAGCTGTGTTCCATGGGGTTGTGTAAAGTACTCCCAAGTACTTCTACCTACTCGCAACTACTCAAGCTCTTGTCCGTGAGCAGATGAGCTGAGTAGTTTCCCAAAAATATTCCGCTAGGTGGATTTCGATGCTAAGTGATTATTGAAATGTCAGATAGATGAAATTGGAGAGAAAATGTTTATAAAAAAGCAAATAAAATTATTTAACTCGTCGAGAACAGGAGAATTATTCAAATTTATATATTATCGTTATGAAAATAATAAATATCGAACAGTCAGAAGTTTTTATCCTTAAATTTTCTAGGTAATAGGTACATACTGCTCGAGGAAAGTAGCTCGAATATAGGTCCAGTTTTTCATAATTTTATTTTCAATAGCCTTTAATGAAATTAATTTGAGTAATATAGTTAATAATCCTAACTATTTTCATAAGAAATTTGATATAACAGAAACATAACAGAAATGTCTAAAATTGGAGGTTATGTTTTACTGTTGACAACAAAAACTTGCGTTCCATTCGGAAAGTGCTCGCGAGTACTTTACACAGCCCAGTGGAACACAGCTAGGGCTGCCATCTGTAAAATCATTAAACTAGGACAACAAGTTCGAAAGCCCCGGACATTTTAGCTTGAAACCCGGACATTGTTGCCAAATAATTTTCTGTTTTACTTACTAATGAATTAGGTTGAAATTGTTATGCATAGTGTCTTTTTTTATTTATTTATTATAAAATTAGTCAGTTTACAAAAAAAAAACAGTAAAATAAAACGATATGAATGAACTAAATTAAATCTCTCTTACATTTAGGAACATAAACAAATCTTCTAAAAATTAGAAATACAATCTTACATTTACATTTAGTGTGCCATATAATTTTCAAAATAGCTTCATTTCTCGGGAAATGTGAAGCTACATGGCAAGAGACTTTAACTTCAAGAGACCACTTTCTCGATACCTGGACACCCAGAAACCCATGCATCATTCGGGCTTCCATCTTCGGTCTCCAGTCTTCAAATTTTGCTCATTTTTCGTCTCTAGATTTCCGGAGACTATTGTGTGTTCTGCTCTATCAGTTAACTGTGTAGTGAGTTTGGCAAAGTTTTTTGTTAATTTTTATTTAATTCATCTTATCCTATGATGAAAATCGAACAAAATTTACACTTTCCCAACGTTCTTCTTTTACTGAAAGTTAAGTTTTTTTGTCGTGCGATGAATACTGCCTGAATTATACTAAATTTAAACTAGCTTTGAAACCCTTAAAATTTTCCAAGTTTTGGTATGTGTAGTTACTACACGTACATGAAAGTTATATTAAAGAAATGATAACTTTGAATCCAAATACCTATCACAGAGGCACGGTCTTTAAATTATTTCAGAGAAAGTTATATAAAGAATGCCTTTCATAAGAAAAACAAGTAAAAAAGCCAATTCTTATGATGCTGTAGATGAATACCCGTACGTAATTTCGTGTGGTCACCTATCTGCACAAGTTTGATTTTTGAAGTGGTTTTTCGCAGTGGTTTTTTGCATATTTCTAGAACGGTTCGTTGGAAAGTATAAATTATGTTGACCAATTTCATAGGATTTCATATTCTGAAAAACTTTTCAGTGCAATCAAAATGTCTAGGACTGATCGTTTTCACCCTAGGAAAGTGTTACCCGATTTGTCCCATTTTCGAACTTAAATTTACTTTTTTTTTAAAGCCCGTCTGCAAATTTTCAGCTCTTTAAATATACGCGTTCCCAAGCTATCGTGCTGACGAACTCACGGACGGCCGGACACGCGGACAGACGGACAGACGAACAGACAGAAGTCTCAAGTTGGGATACTATTGGCTTTAAAGAAGAGAATTTGTTTTGTTAATAGGGGGCTGGTTATTTTTGAAAAAAAAATCACACTTGGTTGTGTTGTCCTTTATCCGGTAAAATGTTTGCATAAATTTTTTTGAACCTTTTTCACTTTCTTTCTAACAATGTTTTTCTTGACAATTAACACAGATTTCTGGAGACCAAATATAAATTTCATGTATACACTTCAAGAAGTATCTCTAGAGTCTTTTACTTATGGCCTTCAGAACCTAATTTTTTGATCTGATACAAGAGTCTCCTGCCATGTAAACATTTTGGAGATTTTAGATTCTGTAAACCTGAGACTAAAGAGCAAAGGCCTCTCACCGTGTATAATTTTTTTAACAATGTATAAAAATCAACACAATTAAAATCTTTAAAATTAAATTTTGTTTTGATTAGTGACGAAACCGTTTATATGTTCAGGGAGTTTCTTTCTTTCATCCACAGTTGAGAAATTGTTAAAACACTCTCTCTTCGTAGGCATTTTGAGCTGGTACGCTTAAACAAACTGTTCAATCTTTAATACCTCGGTGCACAAATGAGTATATGAAGTTTTAACAAATTAAGCCAATGTTGATGTGCCGATAAAAGCTTTTCTTATCGCTTAGATTTTGAATGAAATTTTGTAAATTCATCCACTCATCTATCAATTTTGTGTGATCAATTTCCATGTTTTTGTTTTGTAAAAAAACTGATTTTTAATTGCAGTCCATGGAGTGCAAAAACATCCAGTAAAACTTATTAAATTGTTGTAAAAATTATACACTTGCAGTATGCCGAGGAACAGCATGATCTTAGTAGAATACACATGCCTACACTTCCCCTTTTCGGTAAAAGTTCCGATGTTTCCTCCTTTTAAAAATGAGTTTTACTTTTTATTAAGTTATACCCATCCTTTATATTACATACATTTTGTTTTTCTTGTTGTTTTTGTAAATTTTCATGTCTTTTTTTCCTCTCGTGAACTGTCGCCAACTTGGGTTATTTCCCGTATTTGAACAGTGGAATTTACAATTATTTTACATACATGAACTGACGCACTGTAGTATCGAGATTTTACATTGGTTTGGCGGGGGGGGGGGGGGGGTACATAAAACAAACACAGGTATTTATTTATTTATTTATTTTTAAGTTAATAAGATAGTACACAGATTAAGTCCATTAGGATACTACCTTAAAAGTAAGTAATATGAGAAGATTACAAAAATAAAAAAGAAGAGAAGCTAAAGCAGAAATTCAAGCAAAATAATATACATACTTACATTACAAAAGAATACAAAAAAAGAAAAAGGAGAAAAAAAATAAGAAAAAAAATACAACTAAAAAAACTACAAAATACTAAAAAACTAAGTAATTACAAACTGAAAAAATAAAAATATAATTCAGAAAAAGAAAAAAAGGGCAGCAAAAATAGAAAGAAAATAAGCAAACATATGGAGAAATATAAATTACGATCAGTGATCAATCTCATTCAAGACCAGTCTTTTAAACGTCAGAGGGCCAGAACTGAAAATATCAATGTTACTGAAATTCAAATTGTATGCCTTCTGAATTCGATATAGTGGAGACTTTTCTCGCAAATTTGTCCTAGAAAATGGCAATCTAAAAATAGTATATTGTCTTGCATATCTTGAGGGAATATTTATACCAATTCTGAAAAGTAAGTCAGGACAGTGTACATCGCCGTTCAGAATTTTGTACAAAAACACACTATCGAGAAAGACACGACGACGCTCTAAAGATAAGATGTTGAATCGGGTTAATCTCGCATTATATCCTAACTCATTCTGTTCCAATTTGTACAATAATAATCTGGTAAATTTTCGCTGGACAGATTCGAGTAGATTATTATAGCAAGTGTAAAAGGGGCTCCAAATTTGACACGCATATTCTAAGGTGCTTCTCACCAGTGAATTATATAGACAAATAAAAGAGGCGCTTGATTTGAAAGATTTACATGTTCTAAAAATGAAACCAAGAAGACGATAAGCTTTGTTAGTAATAAGGTTCAAGTGGGAAGCGAAGAGAAGTTTGTTATCGAAAGTAACTCCTAAATCTTTTATTTCGTTGACACAAGGCAAGTTACACAAGCTAAGACTAGCTGGGACCAGAAGAGAGAACTTGAGTGAGAGTCGAGCCGGTCTGACTGTCGGCATTATCAACTACACCGTACATACACAAAAATTAAATTTTTGTTTAATTCATTTCCAAAATTTTAAAACCCGGACAATATAGAAAACCCCGACCGGACTCTCCCCGGACGACCTTCAAACTAGGACAATTCCGGGGAAAGCCGGACGGATTGCAGCCCTAAACACAGATAATATTAACACTCTATTTTTCCGTTTTTAAGAATCGATTCATATGACGTCACACGTACTTGACAATCCGGACGATCATACGTTGTTACTCTGTATACCGTAATTTTAGCAAAATAGTAGTCATACAACGGAATGCTGTTACAATTTGTTCACAGTTTTTTGTGAAAATTTTGTTCATAAAAAATAATATAGAAGCACAATATAAATTTTAAAATATGTGACAAATTTTCGACATTATTTTGTGATGACATTACATGGCTACTCGCGGGTTAAATTCCCAATTCACTTTACTGGGAATGTTAAATAATGCACCGAATTCATTCGAACACAATGTTACGAAAATTCATCTAATACAATTCATAAAACAATGCATGGGAAGCAACCATTGAACCTCCATCTTATTACTGCATTTTCTAATCAATTTATTTTTATAGCCCATTACTTATGAGTATAAGATTACTTACGCAAGTGTGGGTATTATATAATAGAAGCTCGATATTTTCAGTGATTTTTTCTCTCGATTGCTCATAATTTTTGTCTGATTTTTATGATAATTACGTATTTTCCCTTTTTTTTTTTTATTAAAACAAATTATTATTATTAATTTCAATGTGCATGTCTTCTAACGTCATCTTAAAAATTTGCATTGAATTGAAATACATAAATCTCGTTCACCTTGCCATGCACACGTTAAATCTCTGATTACTAATTATAAGAATTAAGATAAAAAAAAATAAAACTATTTGGCCTTTACCAATACTAGATTAAATTTCCATTAGGTAACTTAAGAATTCCAGTTTTTTGGTCGTACAACATACATACATACCATAATGTATCGCCAACTTATTTAAACTCAAGTTCATTAACATAAAAAAAAAACATGCATTTAGTAGACGTAAATTGTGAGCAGGTGAATGATCTCCATTGATCTTGATATGTTTAAGCGACGCAATAAACCTGCAGGCGGTTATCTAACTTTTGGACCAACGCAGCGCTTGCCGTCTGGTTGCTGATAATATTGAGAGAGAATGCAAAAAGTCGTTCATGAACTTGCCATTGACGGATTTAACTTGATTTAGTATGAAAATTATTAAAATACTGCAAGAATACCTGAATTAAAGTAGCCGGAATATTCGGAAGATTGTTTTTCTGTTTTGTTTTGGTTTTTTTTACCTCTTAATGGTTTGTTTACTACTTTTATTATTGCAATATAATTTCTTGAGAAAAAACTTAATTTCAGTTTTTAATGATTTTCATTACTTAAACTAAACATTAATTATAATTAGTCTATAGCTAATTGGTTAAAGAAGCTTAAAATATACCGAAAACAGGAAGTGATGATGCATACAAAATTCGTGTGTATGACTTTTTTCCGGGAGTTGTTTGAAATATGACAAAATATATTAGAGAAAGGGAAATATTATGAAAAACCAAAAACCCCGAAATTTTGAGAAATTCTGTTGCCTATTAAAGTGAGGAAAAACTGAAAAGTGCAATTAATTTTATTAAAAAGTATTTCCAATAAGAATTCGAATCGATTTTGATTTCTTTACTTCAAAACGGATATTCGATTCGATTGGCAATTAATTGGTATCGCCGATGAATTCGATTGAGCTCTTATGTGCTACATTTAAAGACAATTTTACCACATTCTAGGTAATTTGTCAAATTTGCTAGTCATTGTTCTGATGATTTCGGAACGATTTTATTAATTTTAATTCTAAATTATCTACAAAAGTGGAAGTTTTATGTGTAATGAAGAGCAAAAAGATAACTTGAGTGCCAAACAGAAAATATTTTTGGAAGATTCTTTTCGTCTTTGGATCTTCCAAACTGTATTTAAATATTAACTGTACACAATTAAGACATAAATTCAGCAACAACTAATATGCCTGCAAACATCATGATTCGAAAGCGATTTACTAGCAAATCGTAATCTCTGACTTAAACTTTGAAATCGAATTCGATATCGGACGGAAAACAGACTTTCAGCGTAGTTAGTAAAAGGAACATGATTCTTGACTTTTCGACCCGAGATTCTCTCTCGATAGCGAATTGCTTTAGATCTTAAGACGAACCGAAATTGATGTTAAAATGAAGTTATGCGCACAATGTGTTTGTGTTAGTGGTGTTATCTTTCTTATATATTAAAAGAAACAAGGTCTGTTCGATGAAAACCCCGGGTAAACCTAGGGCTACACAGGGCTAGACTATCTTGTTTTTTTGAAAAACCTGGGCTACCCCGAGCTTACACTAAAATTTTCTAAGGGAAATGGATTGACATTTGACACTCGAGAACTGTCACTTGCAATTTGTTGCTGATTGGGGCATATAAATTATTTGTTGAGCAAAAATAAGCAAAAATGAGAAGAAAAGAAATAAATAAATAGCTAGAGAACATTTTGTTTGTCTTCACACATTTTATAAATACGTTTTTACAATTAATTATGCTCAGGAGAACTGTCAGAGAAATGTCATTACACTAGATTTATCCGGTGTTTTAAAAACTTTTTCGATGAGTGCACAAAACCCCGGGTAAATGTGAGGAAAATTGTAGGAGAAAATTTACACGGTGTTTTCATCGAACAAACCTACAAACTATTCTCGTGTCGTAAGCGATTCGCGCAGAGTGAGTTTTTATGGATATTTAATTAGAGCCGTGGAAATGGACATTTATTCATTTTAAGTGGAAAATAAGGTCCATGAACATTATTATCTTGGTCACTTCATCGCACCTTTAATTATATCACTTATCAGATAAACACTAGACATTTTGGCACCTGCCACTAAAAAGATAAGTTATTCTTGTTTTGAACATTATCAGTACCTACATAAGTGATGAGTCATTTGAATCTTACTCAAAGAAACGAAGGAATCTCGCAGTAAATTCGAAGCATTGTAATTGCTAAATCAGAGAAATGGAGAAATCTCGGGCAAAAAGCGGAATTGTCGGGCTGAGCTTTATATTTTCCTCTCATTCGTAACAGAATCAGAGAAATGAAGGAATCTTGGGAGAAACTCGAAATTCTCATTTCTTGCTCAAATTCGAGATTACTTCAAGAAAACATGCTCTTCACTAAAATGTTTGCAGGGATGCTATTAGTATACATATACGTATGCACAAAACAAAAACAAAAACAAATATTCTACATAAGCTTGTTACTAGAAAAATAAAATCAATAAAAACATTATACAAGCAGTTATGTATTGTACATAATATTAGTTCTAAAGTCTGCTGCGTGTTTTCTGAGCACAGGTGGACGATAATTCCATGGCCTGGTAGCCTGGACATGCTCTAATATCATACAAGTACAATAATAGTGGACTAGTTAAAATAAAAGTTAGGTTAGAACGAGAGAAATGGAAAATATTAAGGCTTGTTTAACGACAATTGTGCCTTCGATGGCTGACTTCACCCAAAGTGAGGGAATAAATAGAGCGAAATTTAATTGCGACTTTAGTGATAAGAAGTCGAACTTGGATCTATTTTATATTTCTACCGTTATAGTTTCAATTTTTGACTATCAGAACCACCTTAACACAACAAATAATAAATAAACGGTCAACAATACATGCGTTTCATCACTTAGTCGGTGTTAGTTTAGTATTAGTATGTTAAAATGACATACAATGCACAAAAGCATTAAACAAAAAACATTAAATATTATATAGACTTTTTTTTAAAACATGCTTTGAAACGTCAAGAACAAAATTCTCAGCCATATTATTAATAGTAATACACATGCGATTAACAGGTTCATACATGCTTAAGTTAGACCTTGAGGAGTTAACATGCAACAGAGATAGCCTTCTCAAATTGTGCGTACTATCACGGAAAGAGATTTTGTTAACTAATAACGGAGAATCAATACTCCCGTTTAAAAGTTAATTCACAAAAGTTACATCGGCAACCATGCGACGTTTCTCAAGCGAGTGCATATTTAAAAGCTTCAAGCGGTCCTCATAGGGTGGAAGAATTAATGAATTATTCCAGGGTAGGTGCCTAAGATGTGGTAACGTAAAATTGAGACCAGACGTGGCTAGCGTAATCAAGAAGTGGTCTCACAAAGCCAGTGTACAAACGCAATGTTATGGTAGGATTCGAAAACTCTCGGGACCCACATTTTATAAAACCCAGCATAGAACTACTCTTTGATATCATATAGTTTTTGTGGGAGATAAAATTCAATCTGTGGTCACATTTGACATCCAAGTCACGGATGGAGTCCACACGGCGAATCGAGGAATCTGAGAACTAATAATCATAAGTGATTTGTGTCTGATTACTATGGAAAGTCACAACCTCACATTTGTCAATATTAAGCTCTCACACTAATTGTAAAATTTTTGATGGTCACCCTGAACCTGTTCACAATCGTTAACAGATTTAATCTGAGCGAAAAGCAGTATTCACCACAGAGACAATGACGTCAATAGACAAAATAAAGAGCAACGGGCCCAAGTGACTCCCTTGAGGTACGCCAGACGAAGCCTTCAAGACTCTACAGATGGATTGGCGGAATAAGATTTGGTATGTTCTGTTATCTAAATAAGACTCCGTCCATTTTAGAAATGTTGGGGGAAACCCATACTTTTCCATTTTAAAAAGTATCATGGAATGAGATAACTTATCGAAGGCTTTACTAAAGTCTACATACATACAATCTGTCTGATAGCCTTTTGCCAACCCGCCTATTTTTAGAAATTTCATTTTTACTACCTTTTTTGTGGATATAGGTATGATAAAACAGTTTTTCCATAGCTGCGGGAAACAACCACTATCGAACGATTTTTAGAAAATATTTCTCAGCGGAGCTGCCATTGCAAGGCAGCTTGACTTAAAGAAGGCAGGAGGGATCCCATCAGGACCAGTTGTGAAGTTATTTGGAAGCTCATTGATATGATCAAGTATATTCTCTTCTGAATAGTGAAAGAAACGTTATTGGAGTCGTTCATATGACTGAAGTTGCTATTTTGACGTTGAATATTTGACGAGACAAAGGCATTGTCAAAAAAAAAAACATCGTAAATTTTAGACGAATGATCACTAGCAGAATCCTTGTACCTTATTCAGTAAATGTCCGTTCTTTTCTTCATACTAATAAACTTAAAATAGATACTGCCAATTGAAACATTTCAAATGTTTCGAATATTTTGAATTAGACAAATTGTTTTCTTATGTGATTTGAGTTTTAAGGAACTTGTCCTAAAATGACATACTAGGATAAAAGTGGCACAGTGACTTTTTTTCCAATTTCGAATTAAGGCTGGGTCGCCGTCGTAAATAAGACAGCTCGGTGCACAATTCGCAAGATAGGGCGGGGCGTTGAGATTTTTCAATAAATCGCAAATTTATTAATGAAATATTTATTTAAACATCTAAGGCAACAAAATAACATTTTCTAATTTTTAAATTTGTCCCCCAATTTTTATTAAAAATGATTTAAAAATGAAAATTCAATGCTTTTTTTTTTTTAATTTCTCTGGTTTGCGGAGCGGGGCTGCTTCAAATTTGAACTAAATTAAATAAATTTTTAACTTAAACTTTTTGAAGTTAATAAGCAGAAAATAACGTTTTCCAATTTTTAAAATTCTACTTATTTTTATGAAAATTTGATGCAACAGATTTCTTTCATAATGTGTAAAATGCAGGTAAAGCAATGTATTGCGTCAAATTCTCGTAGATATAAGTAGAATTTTAAAAATCGGAAAAATATGATCCCTTCGAAGAGATTGCAAACATTAAATGTCAAGATAGTAACCCTTACGGAACGTAACGTCTATTTAGTGCAAAAATCTCAATCATCCATTAGTATATCTCAGTCTCGTTTAAATTCGTAAAGTTCGTTGTGGTTCTGCCTTATGATTGGATTATCGAAAGTCTTAGAGAAGCTCAACAGCACAAGCGTAATAACCGTTTTCTTCATTAACTGCCAGCCCGCATGTCTGTAGTAACTATAGCGAGATTGATAGGGATTCAAGAAATTATAAGACATAACCACCTTTGGTTTGATTTTGATTATCCTAACTATATGCGCTTTATCATAAATTTCTACGCATATACAGGCAACAACAGGAAAAATTGCTGTAACTCACCTTTGTTTATTGTCTTCTGTTTGTTCATTTCTTTGTTTCTTTGTCTCCCTTACTGAGCTTGTCTGTTGATTTTTTTGATTATCTTATAGTTTTCCTGTTTCTTTCTACATTTGTCTGACTCAGGCGCGTATCCAGACCTGTAGCCTGGGGGGGGTCACAACTAAAATGTTCGAGTGGGCGGGGAGGGGGGGGGGGGGTTGAAAAAGTAGGAAGAAGTCTCTTTTAAATTTTTTTATTATATATATACGAGTAATCGGCGCAAAAAAAATATAAAAGCATTTCATTCCTTTTTTCAAACAATCAAACAATAAAATAAATATGTATTCCAAAATTACTTACCATCCTGTGATAGGTACGATAGATGACTTTTCGTTCGACACTATATAAAATCACAAAAAAATTCAAAAAAATTCGTACGTGTTTCAAATATGAAGAGCTACGAGCGAATGGCTATTAGTGCCACTATTAGTACTCATAAAACTCAAAGAAACACCCCCACCGCAGGCAAAGATTGAATAACTAAATATAGGACATAGAAGATATTTTCGATTATTTTCCATTTAAATGTACACGGCTAGAAAAGGACAGAAAGAAGAAGAAAAAATAACAAAACGAAATCGAACTCTCTTTAAAATTTTTATGAATATGGACATAAAATGTGAAAACGCAGATTACATACAAATAAACGGAAATGGCATATGATTCATTTTCATAAATAAATGAAAAGGGGCAGACTTTTCAGGTTTTACTCTCATAAAATGCTCCCGCGTTTTTGTGAAAACCGATTTTTGCTGAAATATTGTGAGAAATATCCAATGTTTTTTATAGTATAACCAATGTTTGTTAGTATAATTCCTATGATATTTGAACAGCACGTGCTTCTGTTTACATTCGTTTTGCTCTGATGAAGTGATTAAATGGGAGAAACTAATGCTGGACTCTCTGATATTTTCGGGAAAAATGAAAATTTTATTTGACAGAAATTTTACATCTCCTTTCAGCATCTGGGCCAAAGCGCAGTTTATCTTTTTATTAAAAAAGTGAAGTACTGTGACCGGGAGTACATTATTATGAATAATTTGATAGGATTTTGAGGGATTTAATAAGATTTTGTCGTTCGGATAATCCTAGGTTCTCTCGTTTTTATACTCTAAGGGTATACTAAGTTTGTCATTCAATTTGTAACACCACGAAATAATGATGGTAGAACAAAATGGATTGAACACCCACGCATAATATTAAAAGTTATTTCGATTTTTGAATGTCCGTCCGTCCGTCTGTCTGTGCGCACGATAACTCAAGAACACGTATACTCAAAAACTTAAAAAAAAAACTAAAATTAAGTTCGAAAAGAAGACAAATCGGGCAAGTCCTTCGTGGGGTTGAAATACAAAAATTTCGTTTTCCACTATATATTTGGATTGGACACGGTGTTTTCATTGTACTAGCAAATAAAACTTCAAAAATGGACTAAATCGGGCAACCCCTTTTAGGTGTTGCCATAAAAAAAATTAGAGTTTTTTCGTATACTGTGAAAACGATTAGTCCAAGATATTTTTATTGTACTAAAAACTTCAGAATACGAAATTCTATAAAATTGGTTATAATCATTTTTTTTGTCCGACAAACCGTTCTAGAAATATGTGCGAAAAACCACTTCAAAAATCAAACTTGCCCAGAAGGGGCATCATCTAGGGTAGCAATTCTAACTGTTTTACTTGTTTGTTTTTAACTCGTTGTCTCAGCTCAGTCGCACTACAATAATGCATAGCGAAGCTCTTTCCCCCATTCATGCAAAGACATAAGTAAATAAGTATATGACATTACTTGTTTCCTTCTAGAAAACTCGAAAAATTTCCTATCTTGTTCGCCTCTGTCTTAACTTATCATTAACTAAGCTTTGCCGCAGATTGTCTCTGTGACACAGCAGTGCTAAAGTTATAAATTTAGAGAAGTGCGCTATATCACCAGCATTAAACGCTGGAGTCAGCTAAACATTGTGCCCGTACCATACAAAAATCGCCCTGTGAAACTTTTACAACGTGCTCTACAGTCCAGCGCGATTTGCTTCAATTCACCGCGTAGGTGAGGTGGCACTCTTTGGGGGGGGGTCATGACCCCCATGACCCCCCCCCCTGTATACGCGCCTGGTCTGACTGCTCGTTAATTAACCTTTTATCTTTCTTTTATTAATTTTCACAATTCGCATTATGGCTCTTCGATAATGAACAATATTAATATTCACTCTTTCAATATTAATATTCACAAAATCAAAACGATCCATTTTTCTCTTTACCCAACATGATGAAAATCATATCAAATAGATTTCATTCCAAGTATGAAAAACTAATACAGATGCAACTCACTTTAGCGTACACGGCAGGCAGGAATCAAGCCGTACTGATGAGTATACGGTTTCTGCCGAAACGAAACCTCCTCTTTTACAAAGAAATTTCTTTTTCAAAGATTTTCCGTTTGTAAAAAGAGTGTTTTTCAGTCAATTCTAGAGCTGCATATTTACCAGCAAACTCGGTCAATTTCATATTGATTAAATTCGCTATGAATTTATTTCATAGCAAAACCTTCCGTGAAATGCTAGTCCTGCATAGGATAGTATTTCGCCTCATATATAATTCATTCTTCATACAACCCAATAAATATAATTTAAGCAAATCTTTTTTAACTTACCCATATATCACCATTCCTTTTGTTGCTTCAAATGGTTTCTTTACATGACACTTGCTTTCTTCAACATGTACATCAAGACCCAGGATGCTTCCCATAAAATTCTCTATATCATTTGCAAAACAAGAGGATGGCAAGCAAACTGCCCAGTGAACTACCGTTGAATTAGACGCCTGTAATAAAAAAAAAGGAGAATGACATTTAAATTTTCCACATTTCTAGCTTAGTTATAAAAATTTTCTATAAAAAATGTTCGTATTCTTGCCAGAACTGTGATAATTATGATTTTTTTAATATCAGCGAATTTTGGTTTTGTAAATTCTCATTGCGGTGCAAAAAAGGTTCAGTGATTACGAGTATATCCATCGTTTTAGGCTTATTATCTTTTTACCATCATAATGCAATAGAAAAAATCTGCTTGTAATGTGCTTAACAGAAGAATTATTGGAGATGACACCTATTCCTCGCTTCTTGGAAGTTAATTCAAAATACTTTCAACTAAACAATGTAAGTTGATCAACGGTAAAAATTACTTCATCCAGCAAGTGACAATCTTGTTTAACTTTGGTTAACTTTTTTCATATTCCAAAAACTCATCTTTCGGAAGTATTTTGCTGCCTTAGTGAAGTTGCCGATCAAAAAGGGCATTGAATTGTAATGCCTTAACTAACTTTCTTGACTTCCAATACCGCCTCTAGAGCAAATTCCTAATTTTTAGGAATTCTGTTAGAAAAGCACGAAGTTCTTTATCATCAGCTGTGATGCGAAGCGAATGTGCACCAGATCTTATGGGGAAGCAGTGGCGCCAAAAGAAGGGGTGAGTACCTTTTTCACTACTTAATTAAAAATTATATATATTTTACCATTCGCCAAAAGGTATTGGACCTTCAAATATGGTCAATTGTATTGCTATTTGGCGCATTTCTTTCGGATCACAACTACAATCATGTTCAATATTAAGGCTTCCTCTATGCATATGGAGGAGAGAAAAGTCAGCTCCTACAGGAAATACATCAGAGTGAGCTTAGAGGAGCTCAATGATAGTGCAATAGGGAACCACGAGGACATTGACTTTATCTCCTCACAAATGCTAAATTATACATTACATCAGACAGCCGCTTTCAAAGTATCATACTCGTATGTATACCTTTGAGTCTGTGGGTATAGGGCTTATCTCCTATGGTTAATGCCTATAACCACTGCTGGGTTGTTACAGTAGTGAGAGCCTGAATAGTCAAGGTTAATTTTGGAGACGAAATAGTTGCTGAAAAAGTCGACGGTAATCGCGTCTTGAAGCAACAAGGTCAAGAAGTAGTCATGATTTAACCTTCCAGGAGGCTCCGCCTCTTAAAGTAAGAAGATCAAAGAGTAGTCCTTATTTGACATTCCAGGAGGTTCAGTCACCTAGATGCTAGATTTTACTGGGAAGAAGGATTAAGGAAAATATATGGATTGTTTGATTATTGCATAAAATTTGATAAAAATCTTGTTTGGCTTTTGCCCATAAAATTTAATTTAATTAATTCGAAAACGAGAACAATTATTACTTGACCTGCTTACTTCAATTGACTGAACCTGCTGGAAAGTTAAATCAGGACTAGTCCTTAAGCTCCATACTTCAAGAGGCGGAACCTCCTGGAAGTTCAAATTACTCCTTGACGTCCTTGCTCCAAGAAACGGTTACAGTCGACCCTTTCAGCCAACTTCTGCCTAGGCAAACTAGGCAGTTGCCTAGGGGTCAAGCTTGTGGGTGAGCCCCGCCAGTGGCCAAAATTATATACATGGAGGACATACGACACTGGACATTAAAAAAACATTTAATTGATTTTATTGTTCCTGCATATACATAGGGGCGGATTTACCAATAGGCAGAGCAGGGCGGCAAATTCTCAATTGATGAAGTAAAAGGAAATGAGATCGACGTCACACTATCCATCAGGGACGGATTTACAGTTAACATTTTCAGCGTCATTATGGACAGGTTGATTGCAGAACTACAAAGACTTGGTTTTTCTAGCGAGAGCTTGAGTAAAATATTTGCCTTGGAATCTAAAAGTACCCGCAAGGGCGCACTTAGCTTGAAAGCCTTCTATTTAGGATATTTAGATGGAACTTTGGAAAACGAGTGTCTGCATCTGCGAGCTCATTTCTAGTCCATTGCGGGTACACGGGGCAAACAATTATCGTCGCTGTAGTTCTACATGTACATGAAGCTCTGCAAGTATAGATGAAAAAGGTTTTTTGGATATTTATCCAAATATAGAAATAGTGCTCCGGGTGTTGTTGTATACATCAGGATCAAGCTGCTCGGCAGAATGGTCGTTTTCAGATCTAAAACGAGTGTAAAACTATTTCAGATCCACCACAGAGGAGATTAGGCTCAATTCACTCTCTGTGCTGTTCATAGATTCAGAAATAATGCACTCTGTAGACTATAGTTAGGTAATCCGTTCCTTTGCAGAGAAGAAAATTCGTCGTATGGCAATCTAAGCGTATGCTTATACACAACGAATTTTTTTCTCTATCTTATTTGTGATATTTTTAAGCCTACTTGTTTATTTTCTAAGGTCGATGTACGTTAAATAAATGAAAAATCATGGTAACATTTTTGAAATTGACTCAGTTTGCTGCTAAGAGAATTGAGCTTTTTTCCACTCAATTCTCGAGCTGCAGACTTAGCAGCAAACTGGGTCAATTTCAGATTGACTTATTTTACTACGAATTTTCATAGCAAGACTCTCTATGAAATGCTGGTCAAACATAGGGCTAATCTTGCTAGGCATTCAAGTAAATACGTAGTATTTAGTCTCATATAATTCACGCTTAAAAATTATTTTAAGTTTGTATATGAGGTCAACTTGGCTGTTTGTTTTGGTGTATACGGCAGGCAGGAACCAAACCGTACTGACGATTATACGGTTCCTGCTTATATGAAACGCTCTCTTTTTGCAATGAAATTTCTTTTTCAAAGATTTTTCATTTGCATATAGATGTTTTTCAAGGTAACATTTTTGTGTTATTCAGTTATTTAAAAAGGGACCCTTACTCTGCCTAGGGGCCCTGGGTAGTCATGTCCGGGCCGGCTTTCAGCACCATGGCATCGATCGGATTGAAGGCTATATACATAGTAGATAAAGCAATCTTTCGTCTCAATAATTAGCCTAGAATATTCAGGGTCTCGCTCCTACGACAGCCCAGCAGTTTATTCATAAGGTATAAGCCCAATACCCATAAGTCTAAGATCATCCAGGACTGTTTTAGTGTATTGAAGCAACTATAGCTGAAACCTTCAATAATGGTAAACTATTTTCAGTATTTTCGAACATGAAGGCATTGTGCTAATGCGATGCGGACCTCCTTCCAAGATGAATAGCCATATATAAATTGATTGGTGCAGGGTCCTTCTTTGTCATCGAAAAATTAACCAGTCAACGGAAATAATAAGTGGTGCACTGTTGAAACATGGCAGAATTGAGACAAGCGAAGAAAATTTTTATGCACTCACAACAGAGTATACCAAAAAAATTTCTCATGCTCAGCATAACAGAACTACCAGAACTAAGAGAATGACAAAACATGCAAGCAAGTCGTCTATTACTGTGAAGCTCTTTGACTCACAAGATTTAAACATCTAAAATCTGGTAGGTATACCAACACCTGACGATGATACTAGTATGACCCGCAAGGGCATTTAGGGTTTAATGTCGTAAAAGGTCTCACTAGTCTCATTAACTAGACGACAGGCGAATTCTATATCTCACAGCCCCCTAAACCTGTACAAGAAAAAATAAATAAATTATTTTAAATTTGATTCGTTAAGGATGAAATTTGTAGTAAGAATATTGTCAAATTTAACAGCTTATTATTTGGCATTGTTATTTTTTTTAAGTTCATTTTAAGTTCTAAAAAATATTAAAAACTTTTTTAAAAATTAATTTTGTTGAAAATAGAACCGTCGGAAATTCGCACTATTATGAAGTATGAGTTCTTATGTGGAACTACAGACCATGCGAAACATTAATAGGTACTATGCAGCAGACATCATCAAATTGGTTCGCCAAATTTCGTACAGGTAACTTTATCTCACAAATGAGCCACGTGAATGACGAAGTAAAGGTCACCGTTGAGTCTGACCCTTCTAAGAGTGCCTATGAATTATCGTTGAAATTTGATATTAGCAAACAAACAAGCTCAAATCGGTAAAGTGAAAAATTTGGATAAGTGGGTTCCACATGAACTGAATGAAAAACAAAAGCGCTTGGAAACTAGTTTGGTGTTGCCTTCTCGTCACAAATCTGATCCATTTTCAAATCGAATTGTCACTTGTGATGAGAAATGGATCCAATATGACAATCGCAAGCGTTCAGCACAGTGGTTGAACAAGGATGAATCACGAAAGCACAGTCCAAATTGCAATATTAATCAAAAAACCTGACAGTGTGTGCTTGGTGGTCTAATCTATAGCACAGGTGTGATTAAATATGATTTCATGAAACATGGCTCATCGACCACAACGGAAATATACTGCAATCAATAAAACTGCCTAGATTCGTCAACAGAGAGACTCCTATTTTTTTTCTACAAATTTCATCCTTGACGACCTAATAGTTACACCAAAATCAGTTAACAAACATAACCACACTTCAAGAATAAAATATCTCTTGAATCTTCATTGCCAAAAATAAATAACACAAGAAGAAGCCCCTTAAATTGCAAAAAATCTTAATTAGATACATTCATGATTTCGTAAATAATAAAGGCACCGTCTTCACGGAAGTTTTGAAATCGTTTTTCATTCATCACTCAATGGCTTTCGATAAAATTTCATATAAAGCTGACGTTAGCATATAAACCACAGTCATATACATACCTATATACTTGTCCCGAGACATAATATTACTAAAGTGAGTAATCACATCAAATCTAGTATTCCAGTGCCAGATAATGACCAATCCGAACTTGGCTTATTAACTCGATTTAAATGTGCCAACACACGTTGTACATACCTAAGGTAGGTACATATAGGTAAGTACTTGATGTTAAGTATTGTTGTAAAATTTCGCAGTTGTCTAAAACGATATTGCTAAATATTTCAAGTGACGCCAATATAAGTGCATCGCACTTGTCTTCCGCCTTAACTTAATTACTAACAAACTTGACCTTCGAGTGTTTTTCACTTAACCCACTTCTCATGCGTATCACATTTCGCCACACTTTCAATAAAAAATAATAAAAAAAAATAAAAAAAAACATTAAAGTGTAAATGCCCCCCACACTGCCCATAGTAACTACCGAATCTCCTGCATTCAGGTAATTTTCTTATATACATATGCTGCGCCAGGAATTGAGTGTAACATGTTTTTACAAAATCCCCAGACCTAACTCAAGATAGGCATACAAATTAGACTTAATGCTTGACCGTTCGCTCATTCGCTGTGTACTGCCACACTCTACTAATGTCTCACTAAATAGACATGGATCTGGGACAATATTACAGCGGTCAGCGACAAATTGCGCTGGAGAGCGTTGTTGTTTTGCAATTACCTATATGTATGTATGTGTATGTACTGTCGATATAATCATTGCAAGTTTGCATAATAAAACGACACCAAAACTGTAAAAGGTAAACATACGAAAAAATTATCTTACCTGAGACTTTCGTGACATTAGTGACGTCACAGTCATACCCTCGACAGTTACATCTGCTAGACAATATTTGGGTGTTATCCGAAGAGGTGGTCTTCCTCGTTTATTGTTGTTGATATTATCGGCGCTATTAATACATTCATCGAAATTGCCGAATTGATAAATTGTCCCGCTCTGCACGCCCGCGGGTACTTTTACCGATGAGTCGTACACTGGAAAAATCAGAACAAAAGTAAAAATTAGTATAAACAAAATTTCTTCGACGTATAGTAAATGAAGAATTTATCATTATTACGTAAAAATGCATAAAGTGAATGTACTTTTCGCTTTTTTAGTTAACTGAATCAGGTCAGAAAATAAGGTACGTGTGTAAGTTAGTCAGTTAGTAAGTCAGTCAGTCAGTGATTCTGTAAAAAGTTGACCATAACACTGACTGGAGAGTAAGTAAAATTTTCATCTGAAGAGAACTAGTCCTTTTCAAAGTGAAAGGAACTCTTTTCGATTGCATAACGCCCTGTGCAAAACAAAGGTCAACAAAGGCGCGTCGATAATTTGTGCAGCCGAAAATCACATTTTTGTTTTGTTTTTTGTTTTCATAATTTGTAATCATCCATTGCGAGAGTTCACTACTAAGTAAAAGTTGTCATGGCTCAAGAAAATGATATTAAATATCACTTAACCACGAAATTATGCGATTATTATGCAACTTAGGTAAGTAGGGTCCGGTGTCTTCTAAGTATTGAAGAAATTTAAACCTTAATGGGAATAATATTTTTGAGGGGCATGATCTTGTTATTATGAGTTATGTAATTTAATGAAGTGATACATATCAGAAACGCAAAATTATCCCAAAATATTTTGATTACTCTTTAGGATTTTTTTAGCTTTTGCTATATACCGGAGAATCCAAATAAATTCCTTCTTGAACAAATATAAAATATTATGGTAAAAACAAAAACCGTATACATGCGATATCTTTGTGTATTGAAGAGTTTAAAGAGTAGTAGCTGCCAAATAATTTGTTTGTTTACTCAAGCGTTGGGGCAGTAATAGCCATTTGATAAATTGGTTAAAAGGTTTTAAAAGTTCCAATACCAATACAATTTTGAAATGTTTTACGTTTGCGTTTTCTTTTTCTAATTTGAAAGTTACTGAGAATTTACATTTTTCAAATACGTAAAATTAAGGTTTAAAGTGTTTTATTTTCTTTACATTATTATTGTTATTTTCTCGGTACATGGTTAATATTTTTTCAAAAATATCTCTAATAGCTATTTTTATACCCTAGATGATGAAATCATTGGGTATACTAAGTTTGTCATTCCAATTGTAACGCATAGAAATAATACTTGTAGAGCAAAATAATAATATTAAAATTTAATTTGATTTTTACATGCCCGTTCCGTCTGTCCGCAAGATAACTCGAGAAAACCTACTTCGAGCGCTGATATTTTGTACATGGGCTTTTTAAAAAAAAAAAGTAAAATTAAGGTCGGAAATGCGACGAGTCGGGTAACTCTTTTTGGGGTTGCCATACAAAAACGTCATTTCCACTACCTAAGAATGTCTCAACGTACAGAGCTGAAATCTTGTACACATTGTATTCATAAAAATAATAATTATTATTTGAACAATTAAAAAAGGTATAATTGGTCTAAAAGACTAATTCTTATGAGACCCTAGAATCTAAATGAATGCCCGTATGAAATCTCGTATGGTCACCCATCTGTGCAAATTTGACTTTTGAAGTGGTTTATCGCAATATATTTCTAGAACGGTTCGTCGGTCAGAAAAAATTATAATTACCAATTTTATAGGATTTCATACTTTGAAGAAGTTTTTAGTACAATAAAAATGTCTAGGACCGATCGTTTTCACAGTAAACGTAAAAAACCTAAATTTTTATATGGCAACACCAAGAATAGGTTACCCGATTTATTACTATGAAAACATTATGTACCAAATTTCAGCTCTCTATATCGACGCGCTTACAGGCAGTGTCCAAATATATAGTGGAAAACGAAATTATTGTATGGCAACTCCACAAAGGAGTAGCCAAATTTGTCTCATTTTCGAACTTAATTTTACTTTTTTTTTAAGTGCGTGTAAAAAATTTCAGCTCCTTAAGTATACGAATTTTCAAGTTATCGTATGCACAGACAGACACGGACGGACGGAGAGAAAAATTTCTTTTTGACCAGGGTGTCAGACAAAGAATCTTGGCAACCACAAAGGAAGCAACGGTTTCTGGTATCTGGTCAAAACCATTTGGAACAACTTCAGCAGTTCCTTTATACCTTCACTACTTAATAATGGTGAAAAGATTGTAGACTCCCTGGATTCAAATTCTCGTCTTCCACCCACTTCACAGACACCTGTTTTGCATCGCCCGTGTGGATGTGTACAAGAGGCAATACATCGATGTCTCCAAACCCGCAAGACCTGATGGTTTTTCGCCCCTGCTAATTAAAAGCTGCGCCGCATGCTTGGCTAAACCTCTGCGCAAACTATTCTACTTGTCTTATTCGACAGAAAAATTTTCAACTGCTTGGAAACTAGCCCACGTTCAGCCTATTCCCACGAAAGGTGAGGGTAGCGATTCCTCAAATTATCGACCAATTACAATCACGTCGATTCTTTCAAAGGTTTTTGAATTTATCATTAACTCAAAATTAATGAAATATCTAGAAACTAATCATCTCATCAACGATCGCCAATATGGCTTCCGAGCTGGACTCTCATCTGGAGACTTACAGACTTTCCTTACGAAACGTTGAAACCGTAGTCTTCACAATTTTGGTGAGTCTAAAATCATTGCCCTAGATATTTCAAAGGCCTTTGATAGAGTTTGGCATCCAGCCCTTTTATACAAACTTAAAGCATTTGGTCTCTCCTCTTCTATTATGCATTGATAGTTTCTTATCTGGTTGCCTAATATGAGTTGTACTAAATGGCGTTTCATCTGAAACTTACCCTACAAATGCCGGTGCGCCCCAGGGGCCTGTTATCTCTCCATCTCTCTTCTTAATTTTCATTAATAATCTGCTTTCCCTTACTTTCAATCCCATCAATAGTTTTGCCGATGACAGGCCCCTTGAATTCTCTTATTTCTTTGACACTCTTGCGAACATATTAAACGAGATTGAATGATTATATCATTGAATAACGATCTTGTCAATATCCTCGCTTGGGACAAGGCGAATCGCCTAGAATTCAATGCTTCTAAGTCCCAAGGCTGCCTCATCTATTTAAAACAATATCATAATTTTTCCACTCCCGTTTCTTTTGATGGAGCACTGATCTATGATACACCATCTTTATGCATTCTTGGCATTAACATTTCCAGTAAGTTAAGCTGGACAGATCAGATCTTCTCAGTTGCTTAAGAAGCATCAAAATGTCTCGAATTTCTGAAAAGGTGTAAGAAATATTTCAGAACGTCAAACCTAGCGCTCCTCTACAAGTCCTACATTAGACCTAGAATGGAATACAACTCCAATATATGGGCCAGGGCTGGTCGCACAGCCTTAGCTTCATTAGATATTATCTAAAAGAGAACCTTCAAGCTCATTGGTGATTTGGCAATTACTTGTCATCTCTACTCACTCGACCACATGCGCAATGTTGGATGCCTTTCGCTCCTTTATCGCTACATGCATGGTCAATGTTCCGATAAAATATCTAATCTGATCCCTTGTAGAATGATTCCTGCACGCAATACTTGCGCTGGTAGCCGCGCACATCCTTTTATCCTTAAAATTACCTTCGGCCGTACAGTAAAATTGTTGGATGTTTTTTTATCCCGATCTGTGTGAATATGGAACAGTCTACCATCTTCTGTCTTTCCTCCGGCATACAATCTGCGAAAGTTTAAGGGTGACATACATCAGCACCTCCGCCGCTCTTCTCACATTCCCTAATTCCTTTCCCTATCTCCTTCCTGCCATGCTGTGCTTTGCATCATAGGGTATCCCCTGATCTTGGCTTAATTTCATTTAGATTTCATTTAGGGTAAAAAATGGAACGAATTGGGTAACTCTTTCGTAGGGTTGCCATACAAAAATTTCGTTTTTCACTATATATTTGGACACACCTGAGAACGTGTCAACGTAGAGAGCTGAAATTTTATAGATAGTGTTTTCATAAAAATAGTAAAAAAAATTTAAAAATGGGGTAAATGAGGCAACCCCTTCGTGGTGTTGACATATAAAAATTTAGGATTTTTACGTATACAGTGAAGGCGATCAGTCCTAGACGTTTTTATTGTACTCAAAACTTCTTCAGAATATGAAATCTTATGAAATTGGTTATAATCATTGTTTTTTCTGTCCGACGAACTGTTAGAAAAATATATGCAAAAAAAAAAAATTCTAAAATCAAAGTTGGATGGGTAAAAGTAATTAAAAATTAAATAATTTACGTCGTTCAAATAAAAATTTCGAATATTGAAAGCATCAATCGATATTTCAGTATTAGAAGTTAATTTTAAAAAGAGTACGAAAACGCACACTCACATGCGCACTCGAAATTTCTCACTGCTCATTACTCACGAGTGAGTAATTCAAGGGAAAAAAATGCACACGAAAACTCTCATTTCATTTATGAAATACCTACATTATGTAGAAAACGTGGATAATTAAGCACATGAGTCGTAAATTACTCACGAGGCTTTCGTGTGCGTACGTGAGTGTGCGTTTCCTTACTCTGCTTTTAATTCCACTAGAGTTAGACCACTTTTCTTTAAACTCAAATAAAATGGAAATAGAAAATAATGTCATCACTATCATAATATATTTGTAATATTGCTATGTAAACATTTTCTTTTCATTAAAAGAAATCAGTATTAACAGCAGTATCATTGGAGAAAAAAAAACGAAAAAATCAGTTCATTGGTCTATATCTCCTTAGGCATGAGTTAAGATGGACTCGTTATAAGAGTACGCTTAAACCAACAAGATTCTTTGAAGTTTTTTTCTGCACAAGTGTCGCAATAGTATTGATACTTTCTTTGAATAACCCGCGTGTAGCCAACACTCACACTCTATGTATGTATTTGATCCAATCGTCAGTTCTGGTTGTGTTTGCGTAAATTTCTAGATATCCTGCACAATCGTTCTCAATGACCTCTACAAATTCTTGACATCTCCTATTATTTCGCTCGGGCTATGTTTTGCTATGTCATATGCTGGTGCAATGCTGAAATAAACTGCGTATCATCAAGAAAGATTCCTCGTATTATGGGAATAGCCAAATGGTCCATCTCAAATGGAATTAACCTACTCATACTTATTTATCCTAATTTTAAACCTTAGGCCCGGTGCATACAGCAGTGGTTTGAAATAGCACATTACAAGCAACACCAGCGTTGCAGCTCCTCCAGACGCAAGCATTAAGTCGACATAGACGCCTATTCTTGAATTACGAATGGTTTTTACGAATTCGGTTCGATAAATAACGAATGGTTTGCATACGAAAATAACGAATAGGGATTTATTTCAACAATACCACATGCATATTCATTTCGAATGGTTTTGACAGCTCAACGTATTCCGTATACGTTACCTTCGTTACTCAAGAATAGGACCCAAGGTCGTCTTGATCTAACAAGCAGCACTAGCATTGCACCTCCTCCGGATGCAGTCATCAAGTCGACAGTCGGCATGGTCCAGCTTACCACCTGCTAGTCTACAAGCAACACTATCGTTACTGCTCCTTCGGATGACTAGGGTCGGCTTGATTCCATTGACTAGAAAGAGGCGTGTCGAACGGATTAAACTTCCCACAGCCCTCAGTCTCTCTTAAGCAGACCTTTTAAGGCATCTAATTTGATTTCAGGTCCAGAAGCTTATTCCATTGATCTCCTTGTTTATCGAACGCCAGTTCAACTAGTAGCCCAGCCTTCAGACAGGACATATTATTATCCACGTCTCACCAAATCTTCAGATCGCCAACTACCTAGGTTAAACCGGTTTTCAAGGCGTTGCTGCTAGTTTTCGAAAACCTTGTAGCCAGCTTTCAAGACAGAAGTGTTCTACCTCAGACAGGAGTTCCAGGCCTCTTTCGCGGAAGACACACGTTTGTGGTCTTAGCTCCCATAATAAGAACTGGCATCTTACCAAAAATCCACAGATTAAAATATATTTCTGTAATTTCTCACCTTGCAAAATGTATTAGGTACTTTTTTTTATTAAGCTGTCAGGTAATTATAATTCTGGTTAAATGTTGTAATTTTTTTTTTTTTTTTTTTTGCTATGATATAACCATTATAATTTGTCAAGCTGTTACCAAATAATTGATTTTAATAATTTTTCCAAATTCTTTAGATAAATTGTGATAGTGTGTCGTCGTAGCTCAAGTGTCAAAGTAACTAGTAGGTATACCGTGGAATATATCTCAATATCAAGATTTTTATTAATTAAGTTCCATGGACTAAAATTCTACGAAAAACTCCAGATCAATAAACTTTACAAAGCATCATTCATTACGCACCACAGAAATTCTGAATCGTAGTATTTTTTTATAATGAAAAACAAAAGTTAAATTAGTTAGAATTTGTTTACACTTTTCATTTGTTAGTTTTCCACTTTACAATTTTCGCTTAAAGTTGACTAGAATTAATTATCACTTACGATTGCGAGGCTCACCTCCTCATCGCATTTTCTTTCGCTCTTTTCTATTTTATTTTATTAAATATTTTCTAAAAACTCAATTTATATTGCAAAACAGAAGAGTAGAGAGTTCATGTTTTAATAATAGCAGCGGGCAGGCATATCTGTGTAATAGATTTGTAAAAACCTTGAAAGAGCGTCTAGCAGTTACACGAAAGTATGTAGTTACATCAAGTATAAGAAAGGCTATCACAGATGAGCGAGTCTGTTTGATCAATAAGAAAGGTCAATGTTAAGTAATACCAATGCGAAGAAACTTGTTTACTTTTAGCTCTTGACATTAACAATTATTATTTATTTGGAATTCAGCTTAAAATGTGTAATCGCAATTTCAATATTTTCAACAGTTCGGGCCGGGCCGTTTTATGGAGTAACTCTAGAGACACTACCTTTATGAAGTGCGTATATTTAGGTACTCTTCAAAGGTCTCCGAAAGTAATTGAAATTTGAAAAAAAAAACGTTTTTGTTGTTCTTGCTTGTGTGTATTATTTAAATATGCATATACATGTATTGGGTTGCTAATTTCATATTGCTACCTTGCTAAGTATGTTGCTTCAATATTTGAGAATTTATAGGGAGTGATCACATATGAACATGAAAAATTTTGAAATTGCCAGTATATGAACACCAGCCGTCAACTGTTAAATGCTCTAATTAAGCTCAAAGGAAATTCAGCATAAGTTTGCCACCAACCGGTTTTCGTCTTAATCGAATCGCACATGTTAATATTAAATTCGGGTGAATAGAAATTCAAAAAATTTACTCACATACATATGATTGTCAATAAAAAAAATTGAATTTTCAGATTGGTATATCAAAGCATATATCTCAATTTTAAAGTGTTATAACAGTATAAAAACACAGAGTCGTCAACATACAAGAACAAATTATCCAATTGTTATTGCTTAGAACTTTTGTTTATCACTCAATATTAGTTTTCCAAAATAAACAGTTGTAGCAAATTTTCTACAGAATATAATATTCATTGCAACCGAAACGTTTCGTTATTTCGTTATTTTCGAAAAATAATCATATAAACATATTTAGTAAACTACACAAACAACAAAACTATGCTTTCAACCATGCCAAAAAACTCTAATTTTGGTAAACTGTATGCAGCAAGGCAAAGGAACCATTGCTTCCCTTGACCAAATGGAAAACTCCAAACATAAAAGAAAAATCAGTTTGCATTAAAGAATTCTCAGAATATTTAAAAGAAAAACTTGTATTAAAAGACGAAATTTTGTCCTTCCGTGACAGCATTAAGTCCAGACGATAACTGTTTGTATGATTATTTCCAACAAACTAAAAATGTGCATATGTAATTATATACATAAACGTAACTTTTTCCCCACCTACTATCACACCACCCAACATAACGTAACATCTAACCTTCGATTCGGCCAGTAAATTATAATCGAATGGTTAATGGACTTGCTTTCAACTCAAATCTACTGTAACACAGTCATATGGCAGAGACGCAGAAATATTTGCCGCGTCTATATCACCTAACACCATATCCAACCTCCGATTCGGATCGCCCAGCAAATTTCAAACAACGATAGAGTGGTATGGATGGAGCTGCCTTCCTCTCAAACTTACTGTGGCACAGTCACACCGCGGAGACGCTGACATTTTAGCAGCGTCTTTGCTACAACAAAGTCACAGTAAAACGTTCGACTTATCGGACTCATATGCATTCTAGAGGTTTGCGTATGGAAATTGCTATCAGAGACTGTACAAATCGTAGCGTTTCCATAACGAATTTGAGAGTGTCGGTCTACGTTTTTCTTTAATTGTGCAAAGAGAATCTTGTTTTTGTTGTTGGATTCTGACGGATAAGTGGTATTTGGTAAGAATGCATTAGATGGTAGGATTGTTGGATGAAAGTTAAAGAATGATTACCAGAATTGTAGTGTAGGTATATATAACGCTTGTGATGCTTTAAAGACCGTGACCGTCATTATGATGTGTTACGTACGTTCCTTTAATGGTGAAAGGGGGTGTTGAATTGAATTCTTGTAACTGTTCCTTGAATAGCTTAGCTAGTTTAATGAAAGATAAATTGTCCACAATTATAGGCTTTGAAATATCGCTTCTACTTCGGCAAGTTGCTCTAAAAGTAAAGCTTCATCCATTATATTTTAAACTCCGTATGGAGCAATATTCAATCTGATTTGAAATAAATGCTTCACATTAAAGCGTTACTTTACCCGGCGTTTTTAAAATGCCCAACAAATTCTAAGCTCCACTTGGAGCTAAATTTTTTGTTCAGGAAGCCAATTAAAATGAGGACTTAAGAAGACTTAGTAAACAATAAGCGGTCCAAGAAGTTATGTCTGATATATAGGCACATTTTTTTATAAATTTTATAGCTTTAAACTAAAGATTTAATGAAATTTTTCATATCTCCGATTTAGGCTGCTTTATATTTTTGCTCCATATCTGGAACGTCTAAGTGGAGCTAAAAAATGTTTTTCTCTTTAAAAAGTTTTGCTCCAGAGTTTTACCTTCAACTAGTAATATTGTTGGCTCCAGCTGAAGCAAAATATTTACGTTTTTTTATAGATTTGTCCTCACTGTATCCATATTTGCGCAGCGTTATTTCAAGACCTGGACAGGATTGTGGTCCATAGTATGTACAAGTTAACGTCGCAGAAAAAAATTATACTACCGGGCTCGGTGCTATCATTGTAATTTTGATAGTACATCTGTTGACAGAAGTAGGCCTGAGAGAGAAAAATTTCCAACATTGAGGCCTTAAGGCTAGCTGCTGGTTTGGTTTTGTGTTGCAACATTTAAAAACCCGTGTTGAAAATTTTGACAACGTCTCGAGGAAGCCTCGAGGCCTGGATGTGTTTCTTCCATTAGATACTAGTTCCTGAACCAGACTACTTAGATGCACTATCGGGATGCCACATTTGGACGTAAATTCTGACGTATTAGGCAGACACTTCAACGAAACCTTAAGACCTGTCCTTAAGATTATATTAATTTTTCTGTTATGCATTAGTATTGCTACTGTACAGGGTGTTCCAGTTTGAGTATGTAATACTAAAACTCCTAAAAGGTAAGATGATTTGCAATCGAAAATGTTATATTAATTTTTTTTTTTGAATTCATGTAATGTTTTTTTTTCGAAAATGTGGTTCTTGTAAAGCTCTTTTGGCTGTAACTCAGCTCGTTTTGCTTACTGAACCGCCATTTTGATGTTGTTTTATTCGTATTACTATTGACTTTCATTTATAATAACTTTCTATCAAAACAGTTTATAGATAAGTACAAAAATTAACTATATAATTTCAAAAATGTTTTCCTCTTCGAGAAATTATCTTTTTTGAGGGTCAAAAATCTCCGAAAGTAGCCATATTGGCAAACTGTTCTGTAACCACAGAAAATATCCCTAATCTGTTACCTTTCAATTCAACATTATTAACTTAGCTCAAATACTCTCTGAGATATAGGAAAAGACGTCTTGCAACATACTTCGCTCATACTTGAAAGAAATTATTTCGAAATTAAAATTTGTTTTTAATGTTGGGAAAACTAAGCAGTTAAGCAGGAAACTCGAGTGAAACGTACTACATTATTTTAAGATTTGCGTATAGGACTGTTCATAACCTCTTTTTCACTATTAATTTTAATCTAGGATTAGTAAATAAAACAATGTCGAACTTTACGTGTGAAAGGGCCAATAAACTCTCCTAGAAACGTGAAATATGAGGGAAGGAAATTAACAATATAAAGCGCATTTTAAATTTAGGTACCGCCCCAAAAATAGAAGATCAACCATGGCTCAAAGTGTAATAGTTTTTGTGAGTTATCCCTAAACCTGACACAAAAGTTATAATCTATCTTACACAAGTAAAGAATTCTACAAAATGTATAAATAAATAAGTTTTGATTTTTTCATGTCCGTCTGTCCGTCCGTTTGTTTGTCTGTCCGTCTTCACAATAACTCGAGAACGGGGTCCTTAGAGACAGGCGCGGATCTAGTATAAGCCGTAAGTTGGTTCGCATAGCCACCGCAGTACTGCAGTACTTGGAGCTAGGATATCCGGATTAAGCGGTGTGGATGATGTGTCATGTTTTAGTATACTTTTTTTTTACAAAAACTAAGTTTTTTAATAGAATAGGGTGCCAACTGCAGGAGTCATTCAAGCCAAACTTTTCTCAGTTTTATACACTGGCATATATAATATGGACTGCTCGATATGCTATTTCATGCGGGTACAATTTTTTGTGTTAAAAATAGTTCATACGTCGCGGTGCCAACATTGAAAAATCCATTGGCGGTAAGTTGAAAAGTGAAACCTCTCGAATTTCTATTAACCCAAATAATTAATTTAAAAACATTTATTTCGACAAACCCACTTATTTATTTATTGTTTACAGCCCTTTCTCAGTTACATAGAAAAGTGACCCAACTCAAAAAATGCCACTTTTCAGGAGAGCGAAAAACCGAAAAGCTGTACATAGAATTAATTCTAGCTTAACGTAGTAATTGTTTGCTAAAAATAGTTTGAACTCTTAAATTTGTTAGTAAATTTATTTCTGAAGATTTATATAAAAGAAATTTTAAGTTTTTGTTACCGCAGTTGGCGAGGTTAGCTGTTAATCCCGCATCCTCTTAAGTTCTGTCGCTTTTCTTTGTTGCAAAATAAATATTTTTACAAGGTTTTTTAAGTGGCACAACTCAAAATACGATTTTTAAGAATTAAATTCCGTACTTTGAACTTTGTGGAAATATGTCATAACTCATTATAAAATTTGTAAGAAATAAATGCTGTTTTGTGGAAAAGTGACACAATTTAAAATAATACTGTTAAAATATCGAAAACATATTTACGTTTGTTATGAAGATCGTCACAACTCAAAAAGTGACACTGACACACTGTTCTATGAAGAATATCTCTGTTCTTAAGTAACAGAGAAGTGACACTATCGCTATCTAGCGGCAAAAACAATCAGATAGAAATATGCCAATTTCATGGTGTAATTAACTCAAAAACGACAAATTTTGAGTTAGGTCACATTTCTATGTGATGTACGAATTAGTAGTTGGGTGCTTAGACCGAAAGAGAACGCTATATAGAAATGAGCCCACTTTCTGTAGTGTATTTCTATGGACGTAGTCAGTCCATATTTTAAATGTCAGTAGTTTTTCAAAAGAACGCTGCAAATATTTTAGAATATTAGGAGTGTTACATGCCAAAATTACCTGAAAAGGGGCTTATCTCTCTTTAAGGCGAAGAAATCGCCATCAGCTATTGATTCAAATTCCTCAGTTAAAAACAAAAAGTATTTCCCATAAAACGACTTGGGACAAATAAAAGTTTTAAATTTCAACCCAAGTCCCACGGCAAATCTTACCTTCAGTGAGATTTGTCGAAAATAAAAATACGATATGTATGTACATATATACCTACATACATATCAGGCGCATAAAATTTACTCGGTGAAGATTTAAACGATCAAGTCTTCACCAAAAAGCCCCCTTTCAGCAAATTGTCGCGAGCGGCATACATTGTGGGTGCAACAATGTATGCACGATAGCAAGACGATGGTTTGATATTTATGAAAATATCAAATTTAATTCTATGACTATCAGAACCAGCTTAACACATTCTTCGCTGCATGGACACGTTTAATAAATAAACGGTCAACAATACATGCGTTTCATCATTTAGTCGGTGTTAGTACTAGTATGTTACACTAAACATAAACCAAACACCAGATGAAATTACATGCAGAAAGCATTAAACAAAATAGATTAAATATTATATAGACGTTTTTTTAAAACATGCTTAGAAACGTCGAGAACAAAATGCTCAGCCATATTATTAACAGTAATACACATGCGATTAACAGGTTCATACATGCTAAAGTTAGACCTTCAGGAGTTAACATGCAACAAAGGTAGCCTTCTTAAATTGTGCCTACTATCACGGAAAGAGATTTTGTTAAGTAAAAATGGAGATCCAATATTCTCGTTTAAGAGTTGATGCACAAACGTTATATCGGCAACCATACGACGTTTCTCAAGCGAGTGCATATTTAAAAGCTTCAAGCGATCCTCATAGGGTGGAAGAATTAATGAATTATTCCAGGGTAGGTGCCTGAGAGCAAATCGTAAGAAGTTCCGCTGAACAGACTCGATACGATCGATGTGTATACCGTAAAATGGAGACCAGACCTGGCTAGCGTATTCAAGAAGTGGTCTTACAAAGCAAGTGTACAAACGCAATGTTATGGTAGGATTTGAAAACTCTCGGGACCAACGTTTTATAAAACCCAGCATAGAACTACTCTTTGATACTGTGTAGTTTATATGGGAGATAAAATTCAATCTGTGGTCACATTTGACACCCAAGTCACAGACAGAGCTAACACGGCGAATCGAGGAATGCGAGAACTCGTAATCATAAGTGATTGGTTTCTGATTTCTGTGGAAAGTCATAACCTCACATTTGTCTATATTTAGTACCAAATTATTACTTTTGCACCAGTCGTAAAATTTGTGAAGGTCAGCCTGTACCTGTTCACAATCGCTAACAGATTTAATCTGAGCGAAAAGCTTAATGTCGTCAGCATATATCAAGACTTTACAGTGCATCACAACAGCGACAATGTCGTCAATAGATAGAACAAAGAACAACGGGCCCAAGTGACTACCTTGAGGCACGCCAGACGAAGCCTTCAAGACTCTAGAGATGGAATGGCGGAATAAGATTTGATATGTTCTGTTATCTAAATAAGACTCCGTCCATTTTAGAAATGTTGGGGGAAACCCATACTTTTCCATTTTAAAGAGTATCACGGAGTGAGATAACTTGTCGAACGCCTTACTAAAGTCTGTATAAATACAATCTGTCTGGTAGGCTTTTGCAAACCCGCAAATGGTATCCAACAAATTAGTGGTTGTAGACCTGCCTGAAATAAACCCATGTTGGTTTGAAGAGAGCAAATTCTTACAGGAAGATGATAGTTGAGAGTAAATAATAGATTCGAATAATTTGGGCATGCAAGATAATTTTGCAATAGGTCTATAGTTAGAAATCTCATTTTTACTACCTTTTTTGTGGATAGGTATGATAAAGGAGTTTTTCCATAGCTGCGGGAAGCAACCACTATAGAGCGATTTTGGAAGATAATTCTCAGCGGAGCTACCAGGGCGAGGCAGCATGACTTAAAAAAGGCTGGAGGGATCCCATCAGGACCAGTTGTGAAGTCATTTGGAAGCCCATTAATATGAATGAGTATATCCTCTTCTGAAATTGAAGGGATAGTGAATGAAACGTTATGGGAATCGTTCATATGACTGAAGTCGCTATTTTGAGGATGAAAATTTGACGAGGCAAAGGCATTGTCAAAAAATGAAGCAAACATATCGCAAATTACAGACGAATCATCACTAGCAGAATTTCAACCATAAGAGGAAGTTTGTGAAAGAAAAAGTTTGTGAACAAAGCAAAAGCAAAAAAATATATATATAAATAAAATAAAAGTGTGCGAGTTGTCTTAATCATAGCTTCCTGAAACGGCGTAGAGTGATTGCCTTCGGCTAAGGAAAACCCCGAAATATAACAGGAGTTAGGACTAAGTTAAGTTAGGGCTCTGATGTGGTAGTGAGGGAGTCTGTTTCTTGGCTTGGGAAGTGTTTCTCTTATATCACCCAAAGCTGAGGTCCGAAACCGAAATTCCGAGAAAAACCTATACACATACATCACATGCATACAATAGCATTCATTGAAATAAATTTTTATTTTTTTAAGTTTTGGAATAAAATTTTTTTCTAAGTTGAATTATATAAATAAAAAAATAAAATAAAGAATATATTTTTTCAAATAACTCAATTAATTAAATATTTTTTCTTCAAATTTAGGGGGGTCATGAACCCCACGACCCCCCCCCCCTCCCCCCTGGATCCGCCACTGCTTAGAGAGCTGAAATTATGTACACATCGTTTTCATAAAAATAATAAATATAAATAATTTAAAAAATGGGCTGAATCGGGCAACATCTTCTTGGTGTTGCCATATAGACGTTTTTATTGTACTGAGAAGTCCTAGACGTTTTTATTGTACTGAGAAGTTAGTTCTTCAGAATATGAAATCCCATGAAATGAGTTAAATTCAATTTTATTGTTAGAAGAACCGTTCTAGAAATATATGCGAAAAACCGCTGTAACAATTAAACTCTCAGAGTTGAGTAATCATATTAATTTACATACGGGCATTCACCTTAGGGTGTCATAAGAATTAGTCTTACAATTAGACCAATTCTAGATTTTTTACTTCTTTTTTTCTTTTTAAGTATTATAAAATTTCTGATTGTTTAAAAATATGTTCGAACAGTCTAAATGGGATAAATTGATAGAATTAGGTAATGTATACCTATGACATTAGTGGTCCAGAAAGAATATCATAAATTCCGCAATATAAACTTCTGAGAAAAATATCATTGTATGCTTCGAACGGCGTGTATTTCGGGTTTAAAAACACGAACCCACAACTATAGATACCCTACGTGTATTTGATATACAAGAGCTACCCATGTGCTTATGAAATTTATTTTCTATATAATAAATTCAATGCAAAATATTTACTTTTATGCTGTTTAATATTATTAAATAGTCATCTAGATGGCTCAACGATCGATATGCATTCATTTTTTTTCTTGGTGCATTCTTTTGTACTGCTCTTATTCTACTCTATATTTGCTTTTGTTTTTATTTTAAATAATTTTTGAACTTAAGCTTCGATATTTAACGATCGTTTAATAACCCATAAACTAATATACTCCATTGAATTTTGATCAATTATTAAAATCGACAATTGCCCACTTCTATAATTTATTTCATTATAAATATTGATTCTTGCTTCAGAGTTATCCAATCAATACAAAGTTGCTGAACACTTATTAGTTAATTTCTCCAATTGATTTACGGATGAGCTTGTGGTTTTCGAAGTAATTTATAGAATATTTATTTACAATGATTCCTTTTACATTATGAAATTGTGTTTTTCTGTTGCTATTATGGTTGCATCTTCCATCAACTGAACTAAGCACGATTCGTTCATAAATTTGTCAGGTGTCAATTCTTCCCGAAGGAAAATCTGAAGGCCTCACAACCAGAAAGTGTCTAGTAACTAATAAATTTTACGTTAAGTGAACTTTACACAAATGCGCAAATCAATTTGAAACAGTTTTTATAGCCATTATGAACTTGAAAATTTAACTATGTATGTATTACGTGGTATTATATAAATCAATCAATAATAATAAATTGGTAATAAAAATCCCACCAAAATGAACAAAGAAAAATAAATATTCTATTTCACTATTATATTACTAGTTGTTTTCTTTTGTGTCCCTTGGAGATAGTACAGAAGAAAATGAATACAAATGAATGCTTCAATTGAAAAAGGATTTTTATTTCAAGTAGTTGGTAAACTTTTAATGTTTATCTATCAAAAATTCATAATTTTTAGAACGTTATAATATTATTAAAAATTTATTTGGAAATATTGACTTTTTCAGGAAACATTTTGATATGTTTTGAAATTATATCTTCATCTGGTAATTAATTTATATTCAGTCTCAGTTTAAAAAATTACAAAAAAACAAATGGACATTATGACGATCTCATCAGTGTTGCCAGTGATAAAAACCTTAAATTATTGCTAAAATAATCTCCTTTTTACAAAGATATCTGCATTAGAATAATTTTGGGGCAAAATTATGATTTATAAGGTATCAAATATTACTCGCCACCAATTCCATAATTTTGTTCGCACGTATCCGTTAAAAAAATGCCCAATAATAGGTGTGAGAACGTCAGACCGGTGGAGAAAAATAAAATCTAATGGAGTATTAATCGGGTTTCCGTGGCAAGCATTCATACGAGACCACTTTGACAGTGGGTTTTACTAAATGGAAACCACTGACATGTACATAAATGGACTGCTCGTTGAACCACAAATTCATGAAAGCAAATAGCACCACTCTCATGTTCCTGCCTCTTTCCGTGAGAGCATACTTTCCCACTGAACTGTAACGATTCAGTGGTATTTCCAACCAAAACAGCCTTGTAAAAAACACTTCCTTCACCTTATAATTAAAATTTAACAATGCAAATAGTCCCAAATACTATTGCGGTAAATTCAGTAAATCCCACTGAAATGCACATTTGAATAAATTCCCAAATCATTTAAATACAGCGCCAGTGAGAGCATAGTTTCTGAAATCAAAACTGATGCCACATGAAACAGGAGATCAGTCAGTCCAGTCAATCCATTTATATACATGTCAGTGATGGAAACTAGTAATAAATCAAAGAAAATCATAATTGCAGTATTCTTGGATATGAGAAGAGCCTTCGAGATGTTTGATCAACCAATTTTACTTCAAAAGCTTGAGAAATACGGTGCCAGGAGTACAGAGCTCCAGTGGTTTCCATCGTTTTTGAATAGTAGATCGCAAGCAACAAAACTTGGTGGTGTATATAAGAATAGTAGAGATGTAATGATTGGTGTTCCTCAAGGGTCAATTTTAGCAACATTGCTGTTTATATTATATATTAATGATATAGGAAGGTATACAGAAACTAGCTGATGATTCGCTAATACTTATAACAGGATTGAAAATCTAAAGGAGGACTTAACGCTAATTTGTGAATGACTTAAGATCAGAGATGGGCGTTTTTGCATTACCACTAAAATGGCAGCAACACTAAATTTTAATGATAGTTAAAATATAGGTTGCACTATCACTAAATGATTAGTGGTAGTGCAAATTTTTTATCACTATCACTAAACGAATAGTGGTAATGCATAGTCTATTGCATTATCACTAAACGATTAGTGGTAGTGCAGAGTCTATTGCATTATCACTAAACGATTAGTAGTAGTGCAGAATATATTGCATTATCACTAAACGATTAGTGGTAGTGCAAATACTTTTCACTATCAATGAGTGATAATGAATTCGTGCATTGGTAGTGCAAACATCTTTCACTAGCACTGAACTAGCAACGAGCGAACATACAGAATAAAAAACCTTCCGTTCAGTTTTCTCTTTTGCGGAGATGGAGATGATTCATTAACAATTAACACTAATTTTGATCGACGAGCTACGCGTAGTGCTGCATATGCGTACCATTAAATTGTCGTTCAGTGCTAGTGAAAGATGTTTGCACTACCAATGCACGAATTCATTATCACTCATTGATAGTGAAAAGTATTTGCACTACCACTAATCGTTTAGTGATAATGCAAATACTCTGCACTACCACTAATCGTTTAGTGATAATGCAATAGACTATGCATTACCACTATTCGTTTAGTGATAGTGATAAAAAATTTGCACTACCACTAACCATTTAGTGATAGTGCAACCTGGCTTTTAACTATCACAGAGGCCTCTAGTGCTAATGAAATAATTAATGCACTGAAAATTTAATGCACTACGCCCATCTCTGCTTAAGATGAACAAAATGAAATTAATGACTTGTGTATGCAAATAGATAATGAAAATATTGAACTAGTCAAGGAATTAACGTATTTAGGTGTAGTTATTGACAATAAATTTATAGACGATATTTGTAAATAATTGGCTAAAAAGATCTCATTCTTCAGGAGAATCAAAAACAATATTTTGACAATTAGTGCTATCAAAATATTAAAAAAAAATAATGTGATAATCAAATCTCATTTCTAAAATTGTGCTGCGATAATTTTTATGGTATCGAAAAAAGATTTTAATAGGATAAAAAAAACCAACAAAATAGGGCAATGAGAATTATACTTTGATGTAATAGAATAACACCAAGTCAACATATGTTAGATGCGTTAAACTGGTTAAATGTAGGACTACAGGTGTGTTTAAATGTGCTAATAACTATATTTAAAATTAAGTATAATATGCTTCCAGCATATTTGTGTAATTCTTTTAGATATGTCTATGAAATGTAACCACATTCGTTGAGAAATAATTACAGGTTTAGGTTAAATAAATTTCAAAATACTAATATGCAAAATATGATTATGTAAAAAGTTTTACAAATGTATAATGAATTACCAATAGAAATAAGAAATGAGAATGAACTGAGAAAATTTAAGAAGAAAATAATTGAATATATCAAAATAAATGTCTCTATTGTATAGAAGTTTAGAATATAAGCTATGGTTATAAATCATGTATTTAGTGCACTACTATACTACTACTACATATTCTTATTAATTTTTTTTATGATTAAATTTGGTGCTTTTTTTAAGTTAAAAAACTTTTGGTTATTTTTCACATTAGTAGGCAGGTCCAGATTGGGTCTTGAAACCGGTCCGGGCAAATGACGACAAGCCAGCCCTTTTCAGCTTTTTTTTTTATAAGAATTATAAGAATTTATTGCGGACGAAAAAATAACATTGCATTTGACGAACATGAATTATTTTTGAGTAATGACCCTTTATTCATATAAATTTTTTGACAGTCCTACAAAATTTGCTGAAGATACGGATTGCAAAACGTTACAGAAACAAGAACAAGAAAGAAAAAAACAATTCGAACTTTTTGAATCACAAGACGATGATCCCAGTATATCAATAAAACAAAAGCTTCGTACATTAATTTTTGAATAAATTTATCTTCTTTATTCTTGATGACGTGGGAGCACAAAATAAAGGGAACAAATTTCGGAAGATTTTGCATTCCTTTCCAGCTATATTCTGAACAAAATTGACACCGAGTCTCAGTAAAGTAGTTTTTGGATGTGCTTCAATCAACTCACGACTTTAAAAATCTTATCTAAATGTTGAAATCGCGCTCCAAGTTTTGCAGATATTTCCAATGACGATAGCTTCATGTGAATGAAGTTTCAGTAAATTGAAGTTAATAAAAAATTACTTCCAATCTCATTGGGTCAAGCATCATTGTCAAATGTAGCTGTTTTGTAAATCGAAAAAGGAATGACAAGCATTCGAAATTTTCGAAAATATTATTATATTAATATTATAAACTAGTTCGCAGCGAAAAAAACTAGAAAAGTGTATCTATAAAATCTTGCAAATATTTCTATCGAGCTGATTCACCTAAATATTTTTAAATGTACCTACGAACACTCGCAAAAATTTATATCAACTAATAATTTTGCGTGCAATAAATATTATTTATTATTCTTTTGTACGGATGTTTTATTATCCTGCGCAATTGTTGCTTCAACTTTATTCAGTCAGCTGATAGACCACGTCAGGATAGATAGAATTAGGTTATGTTGACAATTTTATAGATCAAGGGCGTAAATTTATACGTTTGCCTCAGGCGCCAAAACTAAAGAAAGAAGTTCTTAACCCCTTATTCCTTACGGTTATGTACCCGATTAGAAATTGAATCGCTCTTTCAGTTTCTTTTCATGTAGTAATATAGTAAAAAAAAACAATGCCACTGCTTACCAAATGTGGACAAATTCATATATTTCGGTACTTTCTTTAGTTATGCTAAGCTGTCACCATAGCAATGACTTTCATTTATACTAACGGGTGACACGGTGCCAATTTTAATGAACAAATCAAAAATATTTTGATTTCTGCCAGTCAAAATTTTACTTTTGTGGCTATTACTAACAGTATTAGTAAGACAGCACATTTGAAAATGAGTTTTTCGATATAAAAATTATATGATCTAAAAAGTTTGCATTATTTTTATAAAAAAGTGAATGCTTTTGAATCCGCAAGACTGCCAAATGTTCCATATAAAATGCTATTTCTTCTGAGTATTTTCAACTCATAGCATTCCCACCACAGCCACAACACTTAACCAGAGTACATGGTAAATACGTGTGCTCACGATTAACCCGGAAACCACCGACCCATCGGGCCCGTCCTTCCAGTCCGGCTCTGGGTATATTTTGGATAAAAGCATTCTCCTGACAGTTTAAACTTCTACTCTATTTCTCTAAACTTATATTTTAGCGTAAAAATTCACCCTACGCACATGAATGAGACAGTAAAAGAATATTAAAAATAATTTTGGAAATTATTCTTTTCCCCAGAGGAAATCTATAAACTTTTATTATTTCCAAAATATGACAAATAAAAATAAATTTACCAATCTGGCATTACTAATCATAGCGCTCATTGATTTTCATACAAGGTTCAATGAAGCGAACATAACAAATACTTTTCATTAATCGGCAGAGCAAGATACTTACATATAAATTTTTAATTTCTCATGCAAATTTTACCACTTTTTATTTATTAACTTCAGCATTTTCTAGTTTTTACCGAAAGTCCTGCTTCCTTTGATAAAAATTTTCTCCGTCAACATATTTTAATTTGTTTTTTATATTATTAGATTTTTATAATGATTTTGAAAATTTGTTTTATACAGGATGAAATAAGTCTAAAAACAAGAAAAAAGTTTATATAAACATAATACTAAAATGATTCGTTACTGAGTTTAAAGCCACTCGAAGTTTTCCATACTTTGTTTTGGGTCATGACAGTGGAAAAAGTGATTTATTTTGAGTAATTAGTACTTTATTGTAATTGATTGTACAAAAATGGAAGATTATACTTTGGAATTGCAATCACTGCAATAGGACTGAAACAATCCAACTTTATCATACTAACATTTACCAAATGAGAGAAAATTCGGAGGGCTATACAATAGTTCTGTTCGCACTTACTCATTTTTGGACAATATATTCCAATACATTTGCATACGTCACCATAGTTTTGAAAACGTCACCATAATTTTGTTACCATAGCTTCCCCTTTGGTATGAATTCACCCAAAGGTTTTAGTTACAGACCTCAATACAGGGTGTTTCCCCTTAGGAGGTCCATAGAGCGGGAGGTGATAGTACTCACCTAGACGAACCAAAAATTGTATGGCAGGGGGGGGGGGGGGGCAATATCAACCGTTTAGGAGTTACAGGGTGATTCATAAAAAAAGCTAGGTTTTCACAAAACACCCTGTATCTTAAAAACTACAGGGCGTATGGTCACAGTTAAGGGCTCACTGTATGCAGAACTTCATGGCCTTTCCAACGACAGCTCAACCAGCCCCGTACCCCTCTCCCCTCAGAAATTATGAAAGTCTAAACTAAAAATTTCGGATTTTCTTTCCTTTTTTTACTTTGACCTCTATTATTTTTGCAAAAAGGTCGTTATTATAACTTTTTTTTATAAAAACTGTAAACTGTGGAGCCTCCTCTTTAATTTGACCTATTATACCCTATGTGCTATCTGTATCCGTTAAAGAGTTATTATCTCTTAACCTATTCAAGTCAATGTAGTAATTTATTGTCCTAGTATGTCAGAATTAGAAAATACTTAACATGAAATTAAAGAAGTGTGTTACAAAAACAGTTTTTTTTTACTATCAGAACCAGCTTAACACAAGCGCGCTGTAGTAACTCGTTTAATAAATAAACGGTTAACAATACATGCTTTTCAGTTTTCATCACTTAGTCGGTGTTTTGTGAAAACCTAGCTTTTTTTATGAATCACCCTGTAACTCCTAAACGGTTGATATTGCCCCCCCCCCCTGCCATACAATTTTTGGTTCGTCTAGGTGAGTACTATCACCTCCCGCTCTATGGACCTCCTAAGGGGAAACACCCTGTATATAGACAAAAACTGAAGCCAGCATAACATATAATTTTTATGTTGCGACCGATTTGAGCTGCCACCAAGTAAGAAAAATATTTCCAAAAGGGAAATTGTTATATATATAAAAGGAAATTATTTATTGCAATAATATATTATTAGCTTGATAATTTATATTAATATTTCAAGCTAATAACAAAAATTGTGTGCTTTAGTATTTATTTAATCTTAAAGAAGGTTAAATAAGTACATTATAATCATGAAAAAAAAATATATAAAAATATGATTATTAAAAATTTGCTTGTCCAGACCACCTTCCATTGATATATGTACTTATAAGGTATGTAGGAATGATTCATATTAGACCAAGCATTATTGATGTATTTGGATTAGTCCAGAAATACTTGAGCGATATGATAGGCAATTTGTCTTTCTACCTGGGATGTGAAAGTGGCAGCTTTATTCTGGCTATAGCAACTAAATTTATAATAAAGTGATTCAATGGTGGAGGTATTCTGACACCAAAACTGCCACCTCTCAAGAAAATTTAAGAATCTTACAGTACATCTGCTCACCTGCGTTTTTCTGACTACCTAATGATATAATAATCGATAAAGGTTGACAATATCGTCACTCAGATGAATGTTTTTTAACGCTTATTCAGATAGTTGAAAAATTGGTATTAATAACTTTAAAGCTGTATATGGTGGCCATACATTGGTGGGCATAAATTGTTGGAGCTCTTAATTTGATTTAAAAAATGTAGGCAGAGTACAGATGATTTTTGCAATATTTATTTCTCAAGTTTAAAAAGAATTACATGAACTTTTGAGATTTTTATACAGATCCAGATTCTTAAGATTCTTACTTTTCTTATAAAATACAAAATTTATTACGCGTGGTAGTTGTAATTACATATGAAGCGTAGTTTTAAATTTGAAACGAGAAAAACGTAAATACTTATAGATTTTGGTTACTGTTGGCTTAATAAATAGCCAAGAATAGTAGCTGTCGAAAAGTGTATTACTATGTATTTTTTAATTAAGCATCTTTAAATTATTCTCAAATATTTCCAAAAAATTGATTTTTTTTACACACAAATTTCATAAATACCGTTATGTATTTCGAAAACTTTTGTGTGTAACAATGTTTTGGAAATATTTGTGAATAATTTAAAGATGCTTAATTAAAAAATACATAGTAATACACTTTTCGACAGCTACTATTCTTGGCTATTTAATAAGCCAACAGTAACCAAAATCTATAGTGTGGCTCAAAAGTTATACTCATTTATTCCCATCAGGGTTCACGAATATCTTCAACTGGCCACAACTCCTAAAGGAAGGTTTCTAGGGGAGGATATGTGGAACAATTTTTTGATCAACTTACCTCAAGGAATCATGTGGTATACCGGAAGGCATCTTGATCTGAATCACCCTGTATATATTTTCTGAATATTTAGCAACTGCGTACAGAATTAATTTTTATAATAAAATTGAAAATTTCCCTTCATTTTAGCTAATCATGGTAGTCCTAATTACGTAATATCCCGCAACATGACAGGAATTTGAGATGTTTTGCCCCTCTCTTCGCTTTTAGAAATATTTTTCTTACTTTGTGGCAGCACAAATTGCTCGCAACATAATGAGCATATTTTATGCGGGCTTCACTTTTGGAGAGCTATCATCATATTGAGGTCTATAGTTATTCCACACTTCTTTTTCTTGTTTTTCACGAAGTTGCAGGAAAAGCCACACCAGCCACATAGTAAGTTTTTACATAGAAAGTTTTTTTCACGAGAACAATCCTAATATACATAGGCTAAGAAAAAGATGATCTCTCAAATCGCTAGTCCAAGATTGCAACAGTCTACGAACTAGAAGAGCATACCTAGACCTATGTTAAATTAAGGCAAAAACTTAGTAAAAATTCCGAATTTTAGTCTTTCAAGACTGTAAAGCTCAGTGGCATTTTCTCCATAACCATACACATTTCCATTTACTCCTTATAAAGTATTAACAGATGGATAATCGCCAAACAAATATTTACGCACAATTTTGTCAGTACCCAACTACTCATTTAACCATACCTTTTTGGCTGTGGAGTAATTTTCTATTGCAAAATTACAAATAATTTTTTTTTGTTAGACGATTTCCTTCTGTGATTTATTTATTTGTGCTTATAGTAAATTTTTATATAAAAAAAAAACTATTGAAGTTGATCTGATTTCTGTAACCTCTCTTATTACCTACACTTTAAATGTACTGAAACTTAAAAACTACAAAAACTACGAAAAGACCTTAATTTACTTTTTATCGCAAGCAAAATCAACTTTACAAAAGTCGTCTAGCCTATTCGGTTCAATTTGGAATGAAATTATTCCTATTAGGCGCACACATTTCTTCATTATTTCAACAGATTTAATCGACAGTCAGTTGCGCGTGCGCGTGCGTTTTTACGGCATATAGTGCGTTTACTCACTTGCTACATCGCCATCGAGACAAACTAAAAAAAAAAAAAAAATGTGCAATTCACTGTTAACGTGAATATTCTTCTATGAGGAAATTTAATCGAAATGTTATTTTTTTTAGTTCCTCAGGATTTTGCTCAAATCTATAATTTTTGAGTTGTTCTTAGGAAAGACTACAGAGGCATATCGGAAATTTTCCATACTGGCAATAGAAGGTATTAAATGCTTTGCATAATAATACGTAACTAGCTGTTCATTTAAAATTTTAAATTATACATTGCCTGCACATTATAATGGATAAATTAAAGATGACTTTATCATAATAATCACGTACAGGCGTTGCGCTTCTGTTTTTAAATTGTTTCAGGGAAAAATCAATTGTGATAAATTAACTATTGTATAATTTACCTACAGTAATGCAAACTTTCTAATTATAAGTACTTAAATTAGTTAGTCGATGTAGACTTCATCAATAACAGATTCAAAGGAAATTTTTTCATGACAGGTGACAGCATCGAATTTATTTATTTATGGGGGTTTGCGTACAATATCAATAATTACATATCACGCAATATCTTGCAGCAAGCAGACAATCATCGCATATCAAATCTAATTGATGAAGACATTTCTGACAACACCCTACGATCTATTAATCTAGTGCAATTCTTAGCTTCCGGGTGAATAAAAATAAAATAAAAACACTGTTACAACTTTGAGAATAATTTCTTCACTATCCCGAAGTGAAGCAAAGGTATTGAGTATTTCTTATGGTAGAGAAGGTGCTGAAGAAATCATCATAGAATACTTTCAGTAACGAAAAGTTTGTGTCAGATGCGTGTTTCGATTACTGACAGATGAATAAAAGAACCACCATTTTCAAGCGGCGAATGAATTTTGTCATAATTTTGAGAGTAAAGTAAAAATTATTTTTTGAATAACATAGCCACCGGTTTTGAGAGTTTTGTTCACTATTCCAACTTGAATCAAAGATACTGTTACGCGTGGCTTTAGTTCGTTATTTAAAACATGATATTTCACATATAATTACAAGTTCCCTTTATTACCCTCCACTGTTTACTTTTATCAAATTCACAAACAGTCATAAATCAACTCTACTTTTAATTATAGCTAGACCTGTACTTCATATATTCGCAATCCAATTAGAACGCTTTGTTCGGTTTACTAGAGTCACTTCAGGCTGAAACAAGAATCCCTCCTGGCGGTGACAAGTGCCGTATTCACACTCTATAAATTTGTCCAAAACCTTCCCGAAGATTCCATTGTAGAAAAATCGATTCTCCAAACCTAAATGTTCAAGTAGATGGAGACAAACAGCTTCTCCGCATCCGAAAAAATTCAAAGCTATTACATCTGCTGGAAAGGTGATGTTAATACTGTTCTTTAACAACAAAGACATAAAGTGTATTCAAAGCTAATTCCAAAGGGCACAACTATCTACACTGTAAAAAAGGCACAAATTGTTGTTCACAAACAGTCATAAATCAACTCTACTTTTAATTATAGCTAGACCTGTACTTCATATATTCGCAATCCAATTAGAACGCTTTGTTCGGTTTACTAGAGTCACTTCAGGCTGAAACAAGAATCCCTCCTGGCGGTGACAAGTGCCGTATTCACACTCTATAAATTTGTCCAAAACCTTCCCGAAGATTCCATTCTAGAAAAATCGATTCGCCAAATCTAAATGTTCAAGTAGATGGAGACAAACAGCTTCTCCGCATTCGAAAAAATTCAAAGCTATTACATCTGCTGGAACGGTGATATTAATACTGTTCTTTAACAACAAAGACATAAAGTGTATTCAAAGCTAATTCCAAAGGGCACAACTATCTACACTGTAAAAAATGCACAAATTGTTGCCACAAAGCTTAGGTATTTGTCCCTAAAATGTAGGGCATATTCCCTAAAATTCCTTACATTTTAGGGAAAAATACCTAAGCTTTGTGGAAACAATTTGTGCATTTTTACAGTGTATGTATAGAGCTACTTATAAGTAGTGAAACCCTCATAAGATCAAGAATGGTAATTATAGATCGACGACCCATTTCTACACCTGTGGAATGCAACATTGAGGTACCTCAAGGTGCAATCTTCAGTACGTTGTTGTTTGTGCTGTACATAAATTACCTTCCTAAAATATTCAAAAGTAGTGTTATTTACGGACGACACGCTACTGTACATAACTGGAAATGACTTCAGCGAATGCAGACAAAAATTACAAAAAGATCTGGAAAGTATCGCAAAATGTATCAACATCAACAAGTTAAAGCTTAATGTGTCTAAAACAAATTTTATGTTAATAAATGGTATGGAAACCTTAGCAGTAACTATACAGGGAACGAGTATAGATGTTGCAGAGGAAGTTAAATATCTTGGAATAGTAGTAAAGCTTCTCACCTCATATTGATAAATTGTGTTGTAAAGTAGCTAAGGTGTCCCTACTGTGGGTTCCTGGTCACATGGGGATCATGGGGAATGAAAGGGCTGACCTTTTAGCTAGGGCTGACTCTGATTCTCCGTTCCTCAGACCGGAACCCGCCGTAGGCGTTGCCACCTCGAGTATCGGGTCTCTCATCAAAGCGGATGTTCAGAGAAAGCATCAGCGGGGATGGGCAAACCTGAGTACTTGCAGGTGTACAAAACTGTTTCTTGATGGGCCTAATGGGAATATCTCCGATTTTCTTATGGGGCTCTGAAGGAAACAATGTAGAACTGTGGTTGGCATCATCACCGGCCACAGCTCACTTCACGCTCATCTAACAATGATGGGAGTTGTTGACAGCCCTAAGTGTCTGTGCTGCCTGAATGGACAGCCGGAGACAACCGTCCACTTTTTGTGTGCGTGTCGGGCCTTCGCCCGGTGCAGGCTGGATACTCTGGGATCTGCCCTACTATCTGTGGATGAGCTGAAAAACCTGCCTCACCAAGATCTGATGCGCTTCATTAAGAGGACAAGAAGGTTTTGGTGAATGGCCTTCTAGCAGGACAGTACAATGGGCCGCTATGTGTCCCCCTGCCTTTAAAAAAAAGGTAGCTAAGAAACTAGGCTTGCTGATAAGAATTAGGAATTTTCTGAACCTTAAAACAGTAATATATCTTTACAATATCATTATTCTGCCTCACTTTGATTACTGTACTACAATTTTGTACTGGGAAAATACTATAGCGGTAAATAGATTGCAAAAATACAAAATAGAGCAATGCGAATAATTCTAAAGTGTAGTAGGTTACCGCCTGTTCCTGTAATGAAGGATGTGCTGAGCTTTACAGTCATCCAGTACAAGGTACTTATTTATATTTCCAAAAAAAAATAAGTTGTTGCCTAACTATTTGATAAGTGCTATACAATATATCACCGAATCAGTTACGATTTAAGAAATGGAGATGCTTTCAGAATCATAGCCTGCAAGAAAACAGAATCACAAAACATGCTAATGATTAATGGGTTGAAAATGTTAAATAGCATACCTAGAGAATGTAAAGTAGAAAGAAATTTGAATAAATTTAATAGCTTGATTTTTGAATTAATTAAACTTAATTACTAGCCTTAAGTAAAGTGTCGTAATTGTATAAGGAAATTCCCCAATAAACGCAAAACACAAACACAAAATAGCTTACAAATAGGACTTGTGCTTGGGCTTACAAAAACTTAGCACCAAGAATCCCCTCAACAAATTCACATGTGAAGTATGGGAACACCCTCCCAATAACCCTGATTTTTCGCCCTATAATTTTCATATAGTCAGGCCAATGAAAAATGAACTTGCAAACGGTGCAATATGTAATACCAATCTGTACGAAAAAATGAAAACTGCTAATTAAAACGTGTGTAAAGTTTAAAAGTTGGACGAAGTTTTCTCACAAATGGAATCATAAAGGTTAGCACTTTTCTGGTTATGAATGAGTGAAATTTATTTTTTGACTGACCTACGTATACACTCATAAATATTAGGGAAAGTGAAATAAGAAAAAAACTACAGCTGATTTTCTAAATCGAACAAATTTTAAAGAAACGTTATGCTTAAAACTTATTAATTTCGGACTGACTCAGTTTTTAGTCGAAAGAATATAAAAAAAAACGTTTACAACGGTTGACGGTTTTTTATCGCAGTTGATATGAAATTATATAATTTTAATAAACAACAAAATTTTGGTTGTAGAGTGTCTTCGGTTTTAGCTCTAAGCCTATTAAGTTTTCCTTTTCGAAAACAAAATATCTTAATTTTTCATATGTAAATATAATTTCGATGTAGAATAATGTTTCCTTGTAAAAAAATTCTTCTTAAAATATCAATAATGATTCAAGAACATATTTTTATACTCTAGATGAAATCATACCCTATGATTTGCCATTTCGGTTGTAACGCAAAGAAATAATGCCAGTAGTGCAAAATGGGTTGAACAGCCATGCATAAAATTAAAACGAAGAAGATTTCTCGTCTAACAGACTGAAATCTATTAAAAATAATTTCAATAAATTTACAAAATGCATTTAAGTGCAAAAAAATTATTGAACTTTTCGACTTAGCGATCAGGGAGCTGTCATCGGTATGGTTATCTCCGATCGCCTACCATACAGGTTCAATGATGGAGATCACACAAATTGCCAACATAAATACTTTTTATGAAAAGTAAGTGTGAATCACCCAATTTGAAAAGTCCAATGAGAAACCTTGCCACCATATAATTCACACTAACTTTTTATAAAAAGTATTTATATGGGCTATTGGTGTGACCTCCATCAATAAACTTCTATGGTAGGCGATCGGAGATAACCCTACCGATGAGACCTCTCTGATCGCTGGGTCGAAAAGTTCAATCATTTTTTTTAAATTAAAAGTTATATTGATTTTTGCATGTCTGTTCGTCGGCCCGTCTGTCCGTCAGTCTATCCCACACGATAACTCGAGAGAGAATGTATGTACTTAGAGCTGAAAGTTTGCACACGGGCTTAAAAAAAAAAAAGAAAATTTAATTTAAAAATGGGAGATGGTGTTGCCATATTACAAAAATTTCGTTTTGCATATAAATTTTAACACTGCCTCAGAACGCTTCAATCTAGAGAGCTGAAATTTTCTATACGTTGTTTTCATAGAATTAGTATATATAATTTCAATATGGACTAAATTTCAATTGAACTAAATCTGGCAACTCCTTCTCGGTGTTGCAATATAAAAATTTTGGTTTTTTACGTATATTCCGAAAACGATCAGTCCTAGACGTTTTGATTGTGCTGAAAATTTCTTCAAAATATGAAGTTCTATGAAATTGGTTATAACTAATTTTACTATCCAACGAACCGTTCTAGAAATATATGCAAAAAACCACTACAACAATTAAGCTTGCACACGGAAGTCACCATAGGCGCACCGATGGTGGTAAGAGGCGGGGCGAACGGGCCTCCCCCCCCCAGAGGGTTATATTTTACGTAATTTAAAAATCTTAAATAAAATGTAATCAGTATATTATTACAAAGTCCGATAAAATAAAATAAAACCTTAACTATACGATCGGTAATTAACAGCCACGATTCCGAGGCAGGCGGCGGGCGTGAAGATTCGCAAAGGCATGAGCGAGCAACAAGGGCGAGACATAACTAATGTACAGTATATTCCATACGGTAGAACAGCTTAGAATAAACTACTGACAAGTTAATTTCAAAAATTAGCTTACAAAAAAAAAAACCTTATAGGCCATCTATTGAGTATGATACGGAAGGAAATCGGCGAAAAGTAGGTAGATGCCGCACTTACCGGCGAATGTATCAGTTTCGTATTAGTTTAGTACGTACATATTATAAAAATTGAAAAGAAATTAAAAAACCTCTTTATTGTACAACCTTAAAATAAACCTAATACAATAACGGTTATTTGTCCCACGGCTTCTAGGCCATCTAGGTTCTAGCAGTCTTATGATCTAGTGATATTATAAAAATTTTATATTTAAATCAAGGTTACATTAGAACGTTCCAAATAACATTATTTTTTCGTTCAAAGCATTACGTTTTGATTTTTGTTACACAGAACGGTAGTAAGATATAAAAGCTCTACTGTTTGATCCCACCCAAAAGCCATTAAAAATTTTTCCGGAACTAATTGTTCTTAACTTTTTACTCACCACGATGGCTATTTTTCATATGTATTATAAAAAGCTAATTTACTTCTTTTAATAGTGGGATAAGCATACAAAATTTAAAAATTTCAAAATTAAGCGAAATTTAATGGGGTACAAACCACACATCTAGGGAAATGACACCTGAGCAACTATCACTGATCGCCCATACAACCAAAATAAATTTTGCCTTTTTTGGATTCCGTATTTAAAAAAAAATTGCTAATTTTAGCATAACATGGACTCGAAAGATTATTATTTCCCCACATCAGAATTGTTTTAAATATAATTAAGTATTTATTGAAGTAAGGATTTCATTGAAACTTCATTAAAATTTTCAAGTAGGGAAAATGTACGATATACCAGACCAGTAGGAGGTAATTTGGTAAATTTTCTATCAGTTGCAGACGCATTCATAATCGGCACCATTTATAAATTTGGATAGTCTTATACCCTAGGCAAAAATTCAATTACGAACGAATGATCATTGATTTTGTCCGTCTGCCTAGGATATTAGGTTTCTTTAAAAAAAATTGAAAATGCCATTACGTGGGTTGTAAATTAATTGTTTATGAAATTATAATTAATTTATCGAAGATAAAGAAAACAGTGGCTTTATGGTCCATGCCAAGATTTTAGCAGAAAAAACTTTAATTTCAAGATCTTCAAAAGAAGCAGTACTTAAATCCTCAAATGGGCCCAGCACGCGAACTTAGAACCCTATTATTTCGAGACCCATCTTTAGACTGGGCACACCTATGCTCCCTCCCCCGAAAATCAATTTCTGGGTGCGCTACTGGAGGTGACCATACAAAATTACATACGAACATTCATCTATAGTATCTTAAATGCATATGCTGTGTTGTAGAATTAATTGAAAGATATCATCCTATAATAAAAATTATTCAATTGAGCAAGACCCCATTTCAGTCTATCATATTTAAAAAAAACACACAAAAAAATGTAAACAAAACAGTGCAATGCAATTTCATAGAAATATTCAACCTATAAAACTGTTTGTGCGCTTTAATTAGCGAAGAGGTGAAAACCATTTGAAAGAGTATCACTACTTAGTGCGAACCCGGACAATATTAGCCTAGTAAGCAAAATTTCTGCATTTCTTAATTTAGCGATAGACGATCAGAACATGTTGTACTTGCGATTAAAAATGCATAAAAATGTCATTTGAAATGATCAAGCCAGTCAGAAAATGATGTTTACTGTGGATGTGCTTTGATTTGTTTACAGTCGACAAAGTGTGAATTATTTTATACTTCTAACGTGCATACCTTCCAAGAGCTTGTTTTATTGTAGATTCTAATCAATTTTTATAATTTATTTCTAGTGTATTGAAAATATTATTTTATGATTTGTAATAATAATAAAAAGAAAAATTATGAACATATTATATGAATTTGATATGCGTCCTTAAACATTTTTCCACAAGAGTTAATTTTATCCTCTCATAAGAATTATTGTAATTAAATTAATATTTTTAACGTTTTATTATTAATAAATTCTTAATTTAAATATAAGCTGTTTAACCTCGCCCGCTAGGAGAACCGAGATCGAGAGCTCGGTTTAAACCAAACGAAAATGTAGCTTACTAACTTCCTACGAGAATCTTATATCGCTTGAAAATTTCATTGTCTTGGTCACAAAAAAGATCTATGATTAGAATCCTGAGCCTTTTGATTTTGAAGAAATTTATAAGGATAAAATAGCATGTAAGAATATTTTTTGTTTCGTCACTCAAATCCATCCCACCTTTTTTAGGAGCAAAATTTTTGAATTCTAAGTAAATTTGTGAGAAAGCGTATTTTCAAAAACTCAAAACTGAGAGCACCGATGCCAACTCCTTTCGTGGAAAATTTCCCATATTATGGAATTTTTACAATAAAAATTTTAAATACGCGAAAAATGGATTTTAAGGTGAAATCGGACAAAACTTTATTCGCCTATTAATTTATTTAATTATTTCAAATCTACATATGGGTCATTCCATAGTAAATCGACTGAACTTCAAGCAGACTATCACCAATTCCGTTCTTCTTTTACTGAAAGTTAAGTAATTATAGTATAAAATTTCTACTATTTGTTTTTTGCCCGAATTAAAGGACTTTGAAATCCTTAAAATTTTTCACATTTTGATTTGCTGATTTATATTCAAAAACCATAAATTTCGCTCTAATTATCACGGACCCATGATCTCTAGATTACTTTAGAGAGAAAAATTCAATGTTTCAGGAAAAATTATATAACCAATGTCTTTTATAAGGAACAAAATTAATAAAAATATCCCTTCTGATGAATTTTGAATATCTCAAAACGCATACTTAATTTTTGTTATTTTTTTACAAATATTAATGTGCTCATAAGAGAATTTTTTTCATCAATAGAGGTTGGGTTATTTTTAAAAAATAACCAGCCAAGTGTGAGTCGGACTCGCACACGAAGGGTTCCGCACCATATAATTTAATACTATGTATGTATACGTCAAAAAACACGTTTCTTGTATGGGGCCCCCTTTAATTTTTAATTTAATTTTATTTTTATTATTTGTTGTTATAGCAGCAAAAATATTTCAACTGTTCAACTGTCTACCTAATACGGTCAGGACATACAGCCCGGTGACGGACGAACGGACATCGGAGGTTTAGTAATAGGGTCCCTGTTTTACCCTTTGGTTACGGAACCCTAAAAAAAATTCGCTGTAGTAACTATTTTATTTTTTATCTTATTTTATTCAATTCAAAATTAAAAGAAATTGCGGTTATTGCTCAAATTGAAAGATTAACATTTTTTATAGACTCCACAATTTATTTTAAAGTATTTTTCAATCTTAGAAACCAATTTTTTTAAATACAGAATAATACGAGTTCAATCATCATTGTTCTGTAATTCTATAAAACTTGACTCTGGAAATAGATTCTCAAGCTGTATACATGGAGGGTATCATCGGCGTTATCGTCATCGTCGTCGTCATTATTTTCTTCTAAGAGTGAAGCATTCTGGTTGCCTAATAATTGTAAAACTTCCTCCGGTAGAGCTTGTTTCTTAGAAAAGAAATTATAGGATCTGAAGCATCCTTGGGTGGATGAAATACATCCTTGATATTAACAATCCGAATATATTTCCTGGCATGGTCAATTCTATCCTTTTTATAATATTTATTGCGAGCTTCTAATTTCCATTCTGGTCGTCAAAACTCTTTTTCTCAGCTTTTATAAATGCGATGGTTTGCTTTGGAAACTGCATGCATACATATCTGCAGAAGCGAATAGACTGTGGAATTAATTAATCATAAGTTAATTAATCATAAGTTCCTAAAGCATTTAGCGTTGTTATAAATTAGCTGAAATCGTCACTTTGATCATCATTTGCCCACTTTTGACTATAATTAAAAATCCTGAAGAGCCATCCATACCCCATGAGCAAACTAAAGTCAGTTTTACCTCTTTGTTGCTTTCATCAACTTGATTAAATATTTCGTTTGGTTAAGTTAATAAGTTTTTTCAGCTGTATGATTTAAAAGCTACTGTATATGTACTTCAGCGCAAGCATCCGTAAATATTTCACCTGCCGGTACAGCTTTCGCTTTAAGAATATATTGATAAGAAGAAGAAGAATATATCGTAGTTGCAAGCTTTTGAGAATTATGATATATTCAGATATTGCCGCTTCGGTAGATAGTGCTTCTTCAGGAGTTTTCCTTTTCACGGAATTATTTTTCTTTATCAAGTACCATACTTACTTACTTATTTTTCTAAGAATTATCTTTAACATTTTTTGAAAGTCGCCCCGCTGCTGTTGCTCGCGTAGAAGTTGTTGGTTGCAGGACTTTCACAATTTCGTTGGGTACCTTAAAATTTCAATACACCCACTTTTCATAATTCCGCACTAATCGCTCCAGTGCATAATGATGTTGAACCAGCGATGCTAGACGTACGATAATTCTCGTACATGTACGCGAATTTCTGCTCAGGTACGATGTACGAGGCAAATAGCATTCTCGTACGCGAAACTACGAGAATTTGGGTGTCAAATATTTTCCAACCAGAATTTACACACTGTGAAAATACTACTAACAAAAGTGGAGTAAAAGATAATTTAAGAAAAGTATGTAGAACCGTAGCCCCCGGAATATACAATGGCTTGTATATTCCGGTGGTTACGGTTCTACTTATTTTTTTTTAAAGAGACTTGAAAAGAGTATAGCGGGCGACATTACACACTGTTTGCCTTGTCTTATTGCAGGAGTTTTTCATATAAAAATGGTTTGGATTTGGTTCAAACACCATAATTTCCATAAATTGACCCTACATGTAATTTTTTTAAACATCATTAATTTGTTATAATATTATTTTTCTGTGGGAGCGATAGTTTTAGGCTGAAGGTCTGATCTCAAGATACCGAAACGATACTCCATTACTAATGTTTTTATGTAGCCTGTGTCCTATGGCAAAGCCGCCAAACCCTAATACCCAGACAGACTGTGCCCATAATGACATAATTTGAAATTCAGTCATTTCAAGGAAATAAAGAGGTGACAGACTATGGACGAAAATTATTTATGCTATCAAGAAAATTTGCGAGTATTTACTATAGTTGCAAAGCATTTTGAGTAGAAGAAAATTTTTGTTGTTGAAAGAGACCAAAAAGAGAAGTAAGCGACAAAGAAATTTCTTTCATGATCAGCTGATTGCTATCGCTAACTTTATTGGAAAAAACTTTTCACTTTCCAATAGATTTAATTTATTTTAATGACGGTAGGTGGCAGTTTTACTGCAATTTCAATAAATGGAGTAAAATTTGGTTCATTTAAAACGAAGCCAAATGTTGCAGATGGGTCCTTTATGGACTTCATTTATGTGACACACTACATATTTGACTCCATTTAATTAAAAATTAAGTCATTATGGATACAATCTGTTTAGGGTATAAGAAACTGCAGCAACTCGATGACGATTGTCGACTTATTCCCTTGGACCAACTTCATCCATACATCATCAAAGAACAGGAAGTTGACATATTTTGGCACAAGCTTTCCCGACTCCGCACTGCTGATGAAGACCACAAATATATAGTTCTATCTCAATTTACGCTATCCGTTTTAACTCTCGCACAATCCAATGGCAATACCGAGAGGAGTTGTAGCAAAAACAACCTAACAAGAATAAAATTAAGAAAATTAATAGGATTTCATCAAAGTCCTTGATAGGAGCCCTCCTTTCAGCTCAATGTGTTAAAACACAGTCGAAAGAAGCCTAGCACCCAAATGATAAGTCGCACAACGTCGGCATCATATAATAGAATAAACCAGCTACTGCAGTGCGACCTGATGATGAAAATTTCGACCAAAATATTAACTCGGACCCAGATAACCCTAGCCTAATCTAGATGTCTTTTATTTTAAGAACAGGACTATACAAAATTTTAATACAAAAATCGGTTTAAAAGGATTATCAAATAAAAGGGTTTTAGAAATACCCATTATTTTTATTATAAACAAATAAAATGAAATGTTACTAAATAATCCCCAGTTTCAATTAAGCTGCCATTTCTCATTAATTTCGCGATAAGCCTAGTGTACGAGAATTTTTCATGACGTACGAGATTTTTGTAAAGTTGGTACGAGAATCCATCTGTTGCAGTCTAGCAACCCTGTGTTGAACAAAGCACAATATTTTAGTTTAAGTATCCTCACACTCTTTGTCTCTTACTAATACCCCAGTAAAATAAGCATCCAACCTCGGAATGGAGGCGAACAAACTGTAAACAACATAAACCATTGTTTGGGCATTCTAAAGACTGGAAAAAAGTCCAATATAATCTCGTGTCTGCGTCACCAGATATTGAAGACTAAAGGTCACGAAAATCGATTTTTTCAATCATCTAGTTTTCTATGGAAAATCCATTCAAGGTCATTATGAAGAGAACAAGCGCGCATTCCGAGGTTTGCCACTTTTTTGGCCTTATTTGACTAGGCTATAATGAAGTTATCGAAATGTTGTCCGCCATATTCCGATAAAATAAATTTCATTACTGGCCTTTAACAATAAATTTAGTAATTAGATCTAAATTCATAAATTCAGAATTAACCCACGTCTTAAACTTTTTCACAACACTTTATTTTCTTTTCGACTAATAGCTCAAAACGTTCTTATAACTTCTTATAATAAACCGCTTTTGTAGAATATTCATTTTAGGGCAAAGTTAGTAAACTAGGGATGGAATTCAATATTCCTGACAAGAAAAATGTAAATGTAAATTTACCATTTCTTACAAAATAGGCATAAATGACACTCACAGAAATGTGTAGTAGAGGAAAAATTCCAGGATTATAATAATAACAAAGTTGGTAATCTGGGTAACATTCTCTGTCAGGTAGCACGGCCTCTTGTTCGATACATGAGGGAATAAGACATTAAGACTCCGCCTTCACTTGATATTACCAAAGAACATCTAACAGAAAGAATACGCATCTCGTATATTGAAAAGTTTTGGAACAAGTGCAGATTGTTGAACACCACCGAATTTCTTTAAACTTTCAACACTAGTTCCTTTTTACTCACAAATCACAAATATTAAATCAAAATTTTGCGCAAAGTTATAGTTTCAGAGATAATCGACTTTAAAAATCGCGAAATTTGCACTATATTTCACAATACAATTTGACATTCCCCCGTAATTAATTAAATCTTCTTCTTCTTTTTAGTATTAAAAAGAGGTTGTGGTAGGTATATACATACCTTCCGAACATTCGGGTTACCAGCATTGCGTTTTTTTATTCATTACGAATATTAATTGATGTGTAGTAATCAGCATTTAACACACACACACATGCAGGCAGGCACACACACACACACACAGGGGCGGGCACACACACACAGGCTGGCAGGGGCACACACAAACGCGCGCTCCGCTTCGCTTGTGCCCCTGCCAGCCTGTGTGTGTGTGTGTGTGTGTGCTTCTTTAATAAACGTTTTTCTACTCCATTCTAAACGCAATGCTGGTAACCCGAATGCTCGGAAGGTATGTATATACCTACCACAGCCTCTTTTTAATACTAAAAATAAGAAGAAGATTTAATTATTTGTGGGGGAATGTCAAATTGTATTGTGAAATATAGTGCAAATTTCGCGATTTTTAAACTCGATTATCTCTGAAACTATAACTTTGCGCAAAATTTTGATTTAAGATTTGTGATTTGTGAGTAAAAAGGAACTAGTGTTGAAAGTTTAAAGAAATTCGGTGGTGTTCAACAATCTGGTCTTATGCCAAAGTTTTATATGGCGGGTCCTTCCATTACGACCCGCTCTCACAAATTGTATAAAAACTGTCTGCTTGTTAACGATCCGCCACTCACCGGTGGTGATATTACGACCCGCTTTTACAAATTTTACGAAAGCTCTTCTTTGAATGACGGCCCGCCGCCAGTCACCAGTGGTGAGTGGCGGCTGACGGGTCGTCATCGTGAAAGCACCAGAGTCAGAGGCCAGAGCCTGCACTCCGCATCATTACCATGCATTGCATTTCGTGTTCTCTTTGCTTCTTTTACCTCTTCTCTAAGGTACTGGTTTCATCAAGAATACTTTGTTTCAGAAAATTTCCATTTACATTGCATTGCAGCAGAACACAGGGTTAGGAATAGTTAGATGAGAAGATGGGATAGGAATTGATGTGCAAAAGTTCTTATGAAAGATTTTCGAGTACCTAAATTAATAGAAAAACTAGTCAGCTGACGAGACGACGTAAAACCGGTTTTTGTATCGAATGTGTATCAGCCCATGGTACACGTAGTTTATACACGTTCTTGATGCAGCAAAGAAAATTCATCATTTCCATATGTTCTATACGCACACAAACCGAGTACACGCATTATTTGTAGTAAAACACTCGTGTATCATCCGAGTCTAACCCTCTGCTCTAAATTGAGGTATACACGAAAATGTTCTAAAATAGTGCTAAGAAAACCAGTTTATAGTACGGGGTTTATCGGGTGTGTATCATCGTGTGTCACCTGACATAGTGGAACACAAAATTGTGCATGCCTGCTGGCATCAGAGCATGTGTAGGTATAGCTGTGGGGTGATGGAGAACAGAGAGAACAGAGCAATATTCTCTCAGTCTCAAATCTTTATATGTTCTTCGACATTACCTTCTCTTCTGCATTAAGTCGTTGAAAACCTGACTTCAGGTACAAGTACCCTGTTCACCGTAACATGGTTTTTCTGAAAAAGGGAAAAAATGTGGAAAAACTGTTGCTGGTTTCTAAAAGAGGGGTAATCTACGAACAATTCAATATATTTATCTTAAAAGGATCCAGAAGGAATCATTTTGAATCTTAAGCAAAAATTCAAAAACTATAAAAATATCACATTCTTAAATAAAATAAAAACGTATAAATATAACTGTGAGTATAATTCTTTTACAATAAGAAATACCAGTTAAAATGTAGAAAATATAAAATTCACAAATTAGCAATAAACTGCCCTTTTTGCCTCCAATGAACTACTATGCACCGGCCCTGAAGAACCTGCCGCTTAAATGGCAAAAATGTATAGACAATATGGGTTCTTACTTTGATGAATAAAATAATTCCTTATATTTGAAAGTTATCAACCAATATTGCCTTTTTTTTTCTACAAATTTCATCCTTGACTACCCGATATTTTCCCCAGTATTTAATGAAATCTATGAATAACTATGTCGTCATGCTTCCCTTTTGAGATATTCTAGTAATGAATTCAAATTTCTTCTATACATTAAAAAAATTCATTAGCGGAATTAAATTTTCAAGGGCATTCATATATCTGATTAAAGAGTAACATTTGCAGAATGCTCTGGAGATCCTTTGGCTCCCTTCTTAGTGATGGATGCTGCCTTTTTGTTCATGTTGTAAATACAATGATCATATAGTTCATCATGAAGTTTTTAAACTTCTTAAAAAAGTATTCGGGTGTGATAGGTTTATTCTACTCCGAGACTTATGCCATCCGATAAAATAGACAAATGGTATAATATTTAGAAAGATTGAAACGTTTAACTAAAACCGCATCACTAAGCAAAACAATAACAAAACATAGCAAAAATTACTAAGTTTTTTCAAGAATTCTAATACACAGCGCAATAAAATCAACCTCAAATAAAGTAGAGAAAAATGCTTTGTCCCGCATATCATTTTCATGCGAGAAACATTTCAATGTATTCAATCCATTTTAAATAAGATTTTGGAGCTATAGCCTTTATTTATGCTACTAGGCCTTATTAGTCTCCATCCTATAAAAGTAAACAAAAAAGCAACAATAAATTTGTAAAGTATCCCATTAAGCATTTCGTGTGAAATTCCTTTCGTTTTTCATGTCAATTTTGATGAATTTACCTGGGAATTCACACAATATTCGCACGGATTTCGTGCTTCTGACCGAAGAGAACTGCTTCAAGATTTCAATTCTTTAATTATTTTGATAGTTATCCAACAGATTTCCATGTTTTTTCGTATTATTTTCTCATGGAAATTAAAGCGAATTTCAAGACTTCTCATGGCATTCATGGAATTCCTAGAAATTTCAATGCTCTTTCCGTGTTTTTTAAATAAGGAGAACTTATGGATTCCGTGCAATTTATATAAGAAATTTCAAATGATATCCAAGTCTGCTCCTTATTAATTTAAAAGGAGAATCAAATAAATGTCCAAAATTTTTACTCCAACCTAAAGTGGAATGAATTGCAAAATACATTACTAGCATACCTATACAAAATTCATCATAGCTGTAGCTAGCAGTGAGTGATGTGTATAGGATTTAAGATAAACACCAACGAGAATAATCCTATTTCCTGTGTAAAGATTATTCCTATCCGAGAATAACCCCACTTACTTCGGACGTAAAAACCAACTAGTGTAAAACTTTTGTGTGTTATTATTTGTGTGTGCAATATCACATTACAGAATTTATTATTATATGTACGTACTTTTCGGATTTTCTAAAATATTTTATATTGATTCTTATGGAAAAGTGAACATTGATTTGATATAAGCCTAAACTAATATCCATACAGGAAAATAGTCTTCCGGTAATTTTAAGCTTGGCTTCTTACCTTCTCAAAGTCTTTACTTACTATATGCCTTACTTAACAAAATAATAAAGTAGTTTTGATTCAAAAGATAGCCAATTTACGCTCAATAACTTCCAGCTAAGTAATATTGCATAGTCATTCGAATTCCTCGGATCACGGCACATTTGCTATACAATTATTACTCATCTGCGAGTTTTTGTTTAGGTAGGTATCACAATCGTTCGATTCAGATAAATTTTTTTAAATCATTTTGTTAAAGCATAAAAATATGATTACGATTGGGAAGATAAGAAAACAAGCTTAAGATTATTTTCTTTTCGATCAGTTAATTTAGAGAAACTTGAACAAAAATTCAGAAAAAGTACTACGCCTAAAGGTTGAAGCGCCAGCATGTTAAAGGATAGGATAAATGTCATCAGACCTATTTGACTTGGCATTGTCAACTGTTCGTTGTCAACTGGGTAATTTCCGGAGGTTCTGAAGAGTACCTTAGTAAACCTATACAGAAAGTGAAAAATTGGAATTCATGCGAGAACCTTAGGCTGGTAAATATGCTCCCTTTACCTGAAAATATTTGAAAAAGGTAATTCAACTATAACATTGATTAAATATGAGGAAAGAGCACAGCAATATTTTTGAATATCAGTCATGCCTTAGAAAGTAACATTTTTTGTGAAACAGATCCCAACTGGCTAATAAATCTAATAATTAAATGGAAGATATTCAAAGCATACCGAAATTAGATGATAGTCGTTGAAAAGACCATGAAGTTCTGTACACAATGAGCTCTTAATTGTGACCGTATGCCCTGTACTTTTTAAGATACAGGGTATTTTTTTTTAAACTAACTTTTTTTCTTTATCACCCTGTAACTCCGAAACGTTTGATATGCTCCCTCCCACCGCTATACATTTTTTGTTTATTAGATGAGTACTATCACCTCCTGCTCTATTGACCACCATGGAGAAAACACGCAGTATATACATATTTCAGTGCCAAAATTGAGATTTTTGATATGGAACCAAGAATAAGGCGTATCTAGTTTGAAAGTTTTGGGGGAACCAACATATTCAAAAAAAGGTGTCACTTCATAAAAATGTATTTTATTTCACTATTAAAAAAATATATTAAATCATACGAAAGTTTTTTATAATAAAAAATTACGCACTTTGTGGTAGTAGGAAAATCAAACCCAATTTCTATCTAATGCCTCTGTACAAAATCATATTCTGAGTTCTGAAGGTTCTATAAGAAATCTGAACTCCATATTATTTCGTAGTTGTATATCACTAACGAGATTTACATTTCTGCACAAATATCTGGGAAACAAGTTATGTTTTAGTTAAATAATGTTGCGAGCGTGGCCTTTGGTTCGTTATTTAAAACACAATATTAAATATTTACAATTTCTTTATTTTCGCTTTACACTTATAAAATTCACAAACATTCAATTAATCAACTCAACTTTAATTATCGCAATTCAATTAAAACATTTTCGCCTGTTTATTACTTTCGCTTGTTAACACTGCAATGTCTAAGACAAGATTCTTTTTCTGGTGGTGACAACTGTTATATTTATACCCTAGAAACTCTCCAGATTCTTCTGGAATCTTCTATTCCAGAATCTTCTTGACTATTCTGAAATATACTGATGCGAATTGCTGCCCATGGTTTACTACAAGAGTCCGCACGCTTATTATAGAGCGTGAGTATCTATATCAACGGTATAGGCGGCTCAAAACTTACGAAGCCAGGTCCTTGTACAAAACTGCTCGAAATAGAACCACCGCAGCGATTAAACTGGCTAAACGTCAGTATTATAGTTCCAAAATTAATACTAATCTTGATTCAAAAAAGTTGTGGAGGAATCTGCAGGAAATCGGAGTATGTAGTAAGGACAAGAGCTACTCCAGTTTCCAACCTGAAGAATTGAATGCCGTTTTTACCTCGATCAGTAGCTCCCCTGATGAAACGTCTGCTCCACATCTGGCTAGTTTATTATCCAATTCAGTAAGCAGTATCTCGCATGATTCCAGTGACCTATTTTCTTTCCGGTGCGTTAACATGGTTGAACTTATTTCGGCCCTTAATTCAATAAAATCTGATGCTACTGGACCTGATGACCTCTCACCGCGCTTTATCAAATTACTGCTTCCAATCATCTGTACATTTATTCTTCATATAGTTAATTCATGCTTGTCTTCATCCTCCTTTCCCTCCAATTGGAAAGTTGCTAATATTCTTCCAATTCCAAAGAAATCTTCTCCAGAATCTCCAGTAGATTTTCGTCCAATTAGCATACTATGCTTTCTATCTAAAGTGGTTGAAAAATTAATGTACCGACAGGTTTCTGAACACGTAGACAAAAATAATTTATTAACCTATTGGCAATCCGGATTTAGGACGCACCACAGTTGTGAAACTGCTATCTTAAAGATATCCACTGACATAAGAAGTGCTATGGATCAGGACAAATTTACCACCTTGGTGCTTTTGGATTTTTCAAAAGCTTTTGATACCGTTGATCATAGCATTCTCTTGCAGAAGCTCTATGCCTCTTTTAAATTTAGTAGTACAGCAGTATCGATGATCAGTAGTTTTCTATCTGATCGCAGTCAACAAGTCAAGCTCAATGATAGAATATCCATTCCGCTGCCGCTAGTGCGAGGAGTGCCTCAAGGTTCTATCATGGGTCCATTGTTGTTCAGCCTATTCATTAATGACTTGCCAGTAATGGTTCGCGATGTGAGCATTCACCTCTATGCAGATGATGTACAATTGTACTTAAGTCGTCCAATTGGGCTTATTGAAGATTGTATAGAACGTATTAACTCGGATTTAGACAGAATCCACGCATGGTCTAGGTATAATAGGTTACAATTAAACCCTAGTAAGTCCCAGTGTATAAGCTTCTACAATAATTCATTTGATTTGCTTGATGTTCCACCAGTAGTGTTAAATGGCTCCATCCTACCATTAGTAAGGTCACCAATTTAGGGATAACCTTGAATAGCAGTATGAAGTGTTGTGATAATGTCAATATGCAATTGAGGAAAATATATTCTGGTTTACGAAGGCTTTGGCTTTCTGCTAATATCTTACCTTGTAGTATTCGTCTAATGCTAGTGAAATCGTTAATCTTGCCTCATTTCACTTCGGGTAGCATTGTTTTTCCCAAACTGGATAGTGTGTGTGGACGTAAATTAGAGACTGCATTTAATGACTGTATTCGATTCATTTTTAGATTATGTAGGTTTGACCATGTATCCTCTTTTCGAATGCATTTATTAGGATGCTCGTTGAAACATTTTCTACAACGTAAATCGATTATCTTGTTGTATAACATACTGAAGTCAAATAAGCCAGAGTATATTAGAGAGTTATTCTTGTTTACAACATCCCAACGGAATAGAAATTTAGTGATGCCACAATTTCATAGGCTGGTCATGGAGAATTCGTACCTTGTTCAGATCATCCGGCTATGGAATAGTTTACCTGTTGCTATCCAAAGAGCAGGCACTGTCGGTGTATTTAAAACGCTAGTTAAAACCCACTTAAAATAACATTTTTATTTAATTTAACATGTAAAGTTTAAATAATAAATTTTATCTTCGCTTATGAGTTGCACGATTAGGTATATAACGTTAAGCTTACTAAATTGATTTAGATTGTTTCTTTTTATATTTTAGTTTTTTTTTCTCAATTATCTCTAGAACCAATATATAATATTGTACTTAAAAAAGATTATAAATCTTGTATGTACTGTCACCAGGAATAAATGAATTTGAATTTGAATTTGAAATTTGAATATTCTATTTCTGAACCTTCCCGAAGTTTTTTACTCGCCATTTCCAGTAGATGTCATCCCTTGTCTCTTTCTGTTACACGTAACAATAATATTAATTAACACGTTGAACATAATTCGTTACTTTACACCAGTATATCGTGCCAAGCATTAATTTTACTGATGTCTCTCTGCCAAACCGCGCAGTAATTCATAAATTGATTTGTTTTGTAATCTCTAAGGTCTCTGAGGTTTTTTCAATGCTTATTATTACACTAATTAAAATTGACAGTGTCGCCTTTAATATACAATAACTCATCATCTGTAAAAAGCGCTAATTCACAGTAGCGCAGAATATACCCCGCATAATATAAATAAGAAACAGCAATTTTCCCATAATAGAACCTTGGGGTACTCTTAAGACAACTTTAGTCCTCTGGGATATGTTCGCTAGAAGCGCCTGAAACCAATTCGCTTCTCTTCCTTTCACTACGTACTATGTAATTTTTATTTGAGAATATATACATATATCCACCGTATCAAAAGCCGTCTTCATGTTAAGGTAATAGTGGCACTAAATTTGCCTTCAGCAATAGCTTCCATACTTTTTAAGATACTATATGAGGAGTGTCTTTTCAGAAGGGGATATTTACAATTTTTATGTTTTTTAAGTTAAGTATGAGATTATATTCTCTACTCTGAAATTCAAGATCTCGTCACTGTAAACCGAAACAAAACGCGATAAACTCATAGGAAATCTTACTTGAAAACACTTGTTCTGATCAAAAGGGGATATTTACATTAAAAAATATGACATATTATTACTGTTACTTTGGTTTCATTTGAAAAAGGGATATTTACAGTACGATTTCAATAGTCGAAATAAATTTTTAAGGAAGAAGTTTCTGTTTTATATTTTTGAGTAAAAATAGAAGTAAGAATTAAAAAATAAAAACTGATAAGAATACTCAAAATATGCTTTAATAATTTTATTCTAGTATAATGTACAAATCAAAAGAGGATATTTGCAAAAACGTACAACACAAAAAGGGATATTTACAAAATGGTACAGAACAAAAGGGGATATTATAAAGATTTTTATTCAAAAGGGGTTATTTCCAAACTTTTCAAGCCAATATTACCGGAAGTAATAGTCAAATTTTTTTCAAAATAATATATTTTAGATAACTTATCATATCCTTTCCATACATTCCTCCTATTATTCTGTAAAGCTGTTGGTATTGCTACAGTCAATTTTTCCGATTTTATGAAAAAACGATTAGGACGTAAATATCCCCTTTTGAAAAGACACTCCTCATATATGGTGTTTTGTGAAAAACTAGCTTTTTCCATAATCACCCTTTAATTCCGAAACGGTTGATATGGCCCCCCGCCATGCAATTTTTTGTTTGGCTAGGTTAGTGATATCACCTCCCTGCTCTATTGACCACCATAAAGGAAACACCCTGTATATTCAGAAAAAAAAAATATGTTACGTATTGGCTGTGGTAACACAAAGATGGAAAATTTCAAATAGAAATCAATAACAAAATTCCAGTCTATTCCTAGGTAACACACCTTGTTTTCTGTATGCCGTGATATTCCATAGACCTTGTTATTCTGTAGGATGTATTTAGCTGTCCAACTGTCAGTTATCTTCATAACTGGTAGTTATGCAACTTAAATGATAGAATTTTTCCAATACATATTACGTCAATATACATATATTACGTCCTTCAAAACTATAAACTAAAATATGTAGTTAAATTGAAACATTGCACAATTTCAGACATTATGAAAATGTGCAATGTTTCAATTTAACAAATACGTAGGTATTGATTGTTATGTGCAGTGAAGTTAAAGGGCGGATACAAAAAAATAAGAAGAAGAACAATAATCAAACAGTTTGTAATCCAGTCCAGTGATAGTAGTTTTCAAAAAAAGAATTTTCGAATAAGTTATGAAAGAATCTTCCAGAATAAATACAGTTATTATAGGCAACAGAAAGAGAGAGATAGAAAAAAAGTAAATAACGGTTTAAAGATAAGGGAAGTATTTATAAATTGAATTACGATAAAAGTTATTATTAATTTGTGATAATTATACCTAGTAGAGAAGAAATGTTTATGAATATTGAATTTGGAATCATAGCGGCAATGAAAGAAATGCTTAACGTAAATGAAGCAATCGTGTAGCATGGGTAGATTGTTATCTACAAGAATGTGCAACTTCTGTTTGTCGTCTTGAAAATAATTTTCAAGGCAAGAAAACAACTTATCCGCGGGAAAAATAAATAAAAAGAATGTGAGTAGAGGTAGAGATAAAGAAATGTAATTATTGCAATTAATTCTTAATACCTAGTTATGAAATGTAATTGCAATATAATCGAAGTTTTAAATTGTTTTTTTCGATTTTGAATGATCCCCTAGCGAAAGAGAGTGCTCTAAGAAACTTTCTGAAGCGCTTGTCTGGAAGCTTCCAGGCTTTTTTTTTCTCTATCCCGGTTTATATATAGGCACGTCCCAATGGGATTAATCAACTAAGTAATCGTAAATTGCGACTTATTTGTATGTGAGAATAATATGTGAGTCGCAATATCTACCTACTTTTAACCTTTCTTTACTACATACTATGTTTCAAGATATGTCCGGTTTTTCTGATCCATGTTTGTTCAAATCCCATTTGACCCTGAATGAAAACGGCTAGAGGTTGCTTGCTGCAGTTTTGTTAATTGTCAAAAGTATACCTACTAAAAGTGGATAAAAAAAATTAAAGCTAATGGGTAATGCAAAAAAATCAGAGAAAAGGGCTTTTTTTAGGCAAGAATGCTCAGTTAATTCTTATTATACAGTGACCGAAGCTGAAGCTTACATACAGCTGAAACATTTTCTGTAAATTTTTTTCATTTTTTTATCACTTCATAACGAAAAGTAAAGTTATATGCATTGATATATTTAGATTCGGAACACTCTGCGTAGTGCATTTTAAGTAAAAGTGTGTGTATTTTTTTTTTTAATATAAGTAGGTATAATTATACTAAGTTTTAAAATTTACAAAAAAATCGTAGTCTCCGACCCAAAAATCGAGTTTCAATCCACCGCAATCTCTGAGCTGCCATTTTGAAGTTCTATATTTTTACGAAAAATTCGTAATCAGTGAATCCGGAAACTCTGAAATGTCGATTTTAAGTCAGATTAGACCATAAATGATAAAATTCGTTCGACAAATTAGCCCCACCGCTTTGAGGTTTTAAATTTTGACCGAAAATTCGAAATCTACGACCCGAATATCTCCATATATGGATATTGAATCGAGTCGCATTAAATGACGAAATTCGTCCGCCATTTTGTATTCTTATTACATAAAAGTGTCAAAGTGAATTGCACCATGTAAGCATGCTAATTTTCAAGTTAATCGGAAATGTGGAAATAGGCGAAAATCGAGCTATAAAATATTCTTACATACATTTAAGCGATAGACACGCGTAAGAAAATACACTACACCATTGACGTAAATAAATGAACTGCTCATTTTCTTTTTTCGTTGTTCTTGCAGTTGTTTCACCTGGAAGCTCTATTGCGGAAAATAAATAAAATGGCAAGTTATCTATTTTTATTCATTTTTAGAAGCAAATGCATAATAAATTTGATTGTATTTATTGTATAGTTGCCAGACATTAAACTGCGAATGAGGGAGATGGATATCTACAAAATTTGTTCCTTCTGATATTTGACTAAAAAGTCAGGTACACAGTCTATTTAATAATAATATGTTAGTGACTAACAAAAATCGATGGTAGCGCCACGCTTCCTAGAATTTTAATAGAGGAATTAAATAAAGCGATCAAAATAAAAAAAATTGTTGTCTTAAATCCACAGGCCAAGAATAAGAAATCCAGAATTAATAAAAACCTTCACCATACAAAAGGTGTATGTATGTATGTATGTATATCATTTATTCCAGTCGTACACAAGATTAGACATCTTTTTTTGTACAATAAGTAGAAAATACGGTTCTAAATACATAATTTAAGGCGTAAAACTAAATAAAATAAAAGAAATACAATTAAAGATTATGAACTAAACTATGCGAATTCAGAAGAAAACAGAAAAAAAGAAAGATAAATCAAACTATCAAGATTAGAGAATCTTTGTAAGTGCGCTAAGAAAGGTCAACTAGAATTTACTTTGAGCTGCTAAGAAGATAAGTAAAAAATATGGCAAAAATTTAAAGGAACGAATATCAACAACTATATTATTTGTAAACTAATGAGCCTCTTGAATGCGATCAAGGAGTTGGCAGATTGGATATTCATAGGAAGATTATTCCATAGGCGTGAGATCTGGACAAGATAAGAATTTTCCATAATCGTCTTATAAAAACGAGAAGTTATTATATTCCTATTGCGTTCAGATGTTGCGAAACTGAAGAGTTCTCTGAGATACTCTGGTTTGCCTGACTTTAGAAGATTAAAGAAGAATATCAATGACCTACGCTGAAGGTAAGAAGTCAGAGGGCACCCAAGCAATCTTGTCCGAAAAGGGGAAATATGATCAAACCTGCGAAGACCAAATACAAATCGAACGCAATCATTAAAGGCAACCTCCACTTTGCGGGCACAAAAGGAATCGAGCTTAGGGTAAATCGTACTACAATGTGTAAAGTATGGCATGAGTAGCGTCTTTACAAGCTTTAGACGAGCAGGTGTTGTTAGAATACTCGCATAGAGCCAAAGTCTCCGAAGGCCGAAGTAGACTTTTCTAATCAATGCGTTAACATTCTCACAGCACTTCATGTTTTGGCTTAAAGTAACGCCAAGATTTGTAACTTTACTTTGCATCACTAAATTGGTATCATCTAAAACGACCGGAGGAATACTATTTCTATCATAAACGTTGTTGTAAAAAGTAATACACTGCGACTTTCCTGGATTCAGTAACAACCGATTTTTCTTAGCCCACAAGCCTATTCTATTTAAATCATCGTTTATGCGTGCAAGGCCGTCTTCAATAAGTCCAATGGGCCTACTCAAATAGATTTGTACATCGTCAGCATACATATGCACTTTGACGTCACGAACTACTTCAGGTAGATCATTGATGAATAAGCTAAATAGCAATGGGCCCAGAATAGAACCTTGTGGTACACCGTATAATAAGGTGAGTGAGTTAGAGATATTATTATTTACCTTAACGCGTTGGTGGCGACGTGACAAAAAATCTTTAATGAGAGTAAGAGCTGAAGTACTGAATTTAAAAATAGCAAGCAATTTATGCAAAAGGATGTTATGATCAACACTATCAAATGCCTTAGTGAAATCTAGCAGTACTAATGTACTAAATTTGTTTTGATCCAGGGCCAATCTAATGTCAGTGGATACCTTTAACACCGCAGTCTCGCAACTGTGAAAACGTCTAAATCCTGATTGCCAACGTGTAAGCAGCTCATTATCATCAAGGTACTCAAGCATCTGGCGATGCATTAACTTTTCCAACACCTTAGAAAAGAAACATAAGATGCTTATAGGGCGAAAGTCGGCAGGGGACTTGGGACATTTATTCTTCGGTATTGGGAGTACTATCGCAGATTTCCAGACTGAAGGAAACGTTGATGTCGTTAAGCATGAATTGATCACATAAAGAATATATTTACCACAAAATGGATACAATAACTTGAGAAATCGTGGAGACAAACCATCGGGTCCAATGGCATCAGATTTGATTGAGTTAATTGAAATTGACAATTCATTCAGGTCAACACAACGAAAGGAGAATGCACTATGGTTGGCCAGGGGTGCGACCTCGCTCAATGAACCTCCATGAGGAACTACGAGCGTTCCAGCTTTATTTACCATTGAACTTTGGTTAAGTGATACAAAAGATACATTAAGTTCATCGGGGTTGAATCCACAATCGACTTCGTCTTTCCCATACACACCAGCCTGTCGTAGGTTGCGCCATAAAACTTTGGGTTGTAGATGGCAGTTCAATTTAGAACTAAAGTACTGTCGCTTAGCGCGACGAATGGCCGCAGTTGCTTTATTGCGTGCCGTTTGGTATAATACACGGGCACCAGAGGTGTTAGATCGTTTGTAACGACGATATAAGAACTCGCGTTCAGCAATTAGCGACAGAACTCGAGATGAAAACTACGGACAGGCATTAGCGGTTATATATTTATATCTAACGTGGACATATTTATCGTATAAGTGAGTAATTAACGATGATAAAGTCTCAACTTGGCAGTTAACAGAAGAAGAATTGTTGATTGACTCCCATGGCAAGCGTACGCATTCCTCAACCAAAGCATTTATATCAATATTATTAAAATCACGATATGAATAAAAGGTGGGGAGACGTACTGACTCAACAGACATATCATAAGAAAGATAAAGTAAGTCATGATCCAAGATACTAGGAGGGCTCAATTGGTTGTGCGAGATCACTTTACTTGCATCTGCTGTAAGAAACAAATCCAATAATGACGGATTAGCTGCATTAAAGTATGTTGGAAAATTATTGATTACATTTAGATGTAGTGTATGAAGGAAATGCAAGAACAAATTGGCTGTAAGATCCTGTCGAAAAAGGTTAACATTAAAATCACCTCCTACAATGACATTCGGATACTGCTGAGAAATACGTGATAACGTGTCTTCAAACTCCTGCACTATAGCGCAGTTGAAGCTATTTGGAGGACAGTACACTGCTGATAAAATACACTTGTCATAGTTAGAGGCAACTTCGACGCCTATAAATTCCATTGCATCTCCTTTAGAGGAAAATATATGCTTGGCCTTGAAGCAATCGCGGACATATATCACAACACCGCCTCCTATACGATTTTTGCGGTCATTACGAAAAATGTTGTAGCCAGGAATTGCGAGGAATGCAGAGGGAATACTGTCATTTAACCATGTTTCACTGATTATAATAGCGTGTAAGTCGGACTGGGAGAATACGTATCGAAATTCATCGATTTTGTTGCGAATGCTTCTAGCATTTAACGCACAAACTTTTAATTCACGGGAATGATCGCATAAGATTTTCAAAAACATTCTTACCTTGTCCAGATCATAATTATTCAAATTCATGAAAAATTACTGTCTCGCCACCCAAATCGTCAATCAAGAGGCACTTACTCATTCCTTCATACATTTTAAAACTGGAGAATCTTCTTAGCAGTCGATCTTCGAAACAATAATTTGTATTAAACAAAAAAAATAGACTAGGTTGCCAAACGGGCATATTGTGTAATAGAAGCAGTAATAATTTAAAGAAAATACCTAAAAATACCTATATTAAGAGTTATGTAATCAACATAAAAAAAAACAATACTATTGGAATAGAATTCAAAAATCGCTAATAAACATGAACAGAAAATTTCAAGATTAAAAACAAATTACAAGAGAAAAGAGAACGCATTTTTGTCAGCTCCAATGCCACGGAAACAGTAGATGGGATATCCAATTGGTATTATATATGTATGTACATAGTTGGTATTCGTGCTATTTCATGAGACTGTGTAGCGCCTGCGCACTGCCTATTTTCATCAGCTGCTGGTCATTTTCATTTCTTCTGATGTGCACAAAGCCATTTCTCGTAGTCACAGATAATATTTTCCCCAACTTGCGATATTTCAGAGCTTCACGAAGAATGGAATTATTGCGTGGCGTAAGACTTTCATTGATATAAACAGGGCATGTTGAAGAGAACCCTTCCAGCTGAGATAGCTTTACACCTTTATGTCGATAGAATGCTAGCAGGAAAGATCGTTGCTCAGCCTGACATGAAAAACGTACTAGAATTGGACCGCTTGCCGATGTCGTTCTTGTTCTCAGACGAAATGCGTCACAGTATGCAGAGATTGGATGTTCTACAAGAGCAGCGATCTGCTTAACAACTTTTGGTATATTCTCGGTCGGAGTTCTGGGTATACCGTGTATAATAACATCACTGAGGCGCCTAGACCGTTCCAGATCCTCAACTTGATCATGATGGCGGGGATGGCCCTCCATCAGTGTAGTTAATTTGTTTTCGCATGTTGAAATTCTTTCGGAGAGATTACCAATGGAATCATCTAGCCTTGAGATAATCCGGCTCTCGAGTTGCTTAAAGAGATCGTCGATTTTACTCATCAAACGAGTTTCCATTTGCTGAATTAACTTTAGGGAAAGGGTCTGCTCAGCATCCAGCGGGGGAGTGACACTAGCTTGCACAATCGATGCACTGCGGGTGGTAACATTTGTATTGGTTATGTTACTGGCCTCCGCCGTTGAATTGGAACGGAGTTTCTCTTGCTTTTGCTGCTTATTATTTGAAGAGTCTTTACCAACCATTGTAAGAGATAATTTCCTCGCTGGGCTTACGAGCACGATTAACACACCGTTTGATAATACTACTGCAGCGTGTAACAATAATAACTCGCTATTCCACCAATACAAACAGAGCACAACTCAGCCAAGCGAACAAACAAAATTTAAAAAAAAAAAAAATAACCTTCCGAATCACTATATTGAAACTTGAAAAATTGGTTGATTTCTATATGAATAAAACTGTGTATTTCCAAAACACTCGCGGCAAAGTAGATTTTCAGTAATTACCAACTGGATATGATTTAAATAAGACTAAAAGCGGGAGCCGATATAGAAAACGTCTAGTCACTAGCGCACATACTGCATAAGAGAAGACACATTGTAACTACAAAACAATTCTGATGTCTTAATCCTAACCCGCTGTCATTTTTTTTTGGTTATAAATACATTGGGCTCTAAATCTTTTAAATTACTCCGAATATAAAAATTTGATCTTAAATTTGGTTAGATTCTAGTTAGATAGAAAAAGGTAAATTAATTATGATTTTCATATGCAGGGTGTTTGCACCTAGGTGGTCCACAGAACAGGAAGTCATAGTACTTAACTAACCCAAACAAAAAATTTTATGGCCGAACGGGAGGGCCATATCAACACTTTCGGAGTTACAGGGTTATTAAGAAAAAATCTAGTTTTCACAGAACACCCTGTATCTTAAAACGTATAGGGTGTACGGTCACCGGTCAAATTAAAGAGAAGATTCCACATTTTACAGTTTTTATAAAAAAAAGTTATATTTACGACCTTATTGCAAAAAAAATAGAGCTCAAATTAAAAAAAAAAGTACGAAAATCCGAAATTTTTAGTTTAGACCACAATAACTCCTTAGAGGAGATGAGTACAGGGCTGGTTAAGCAGTCGTTGGAAAGGCCATGAAGCTCTGCACACAATCAGGTTTAGAGGGTAATCGAACACCCTGTACTTTTTAAGATATAGGGTATTTTATGAAAAACTAGATTCTTTTCTTAATCAAACTTTAACTCCGAAACGGTTGATATGCCCTATCCCCTGCCACAAAATTTTTTGCTTGCCTAAGTGAATACTATCACCTTCTGCTCTATGTACTACCTAGGTGGAAACACTCTTAATACACCGTGAATGTAAAAAACTAATCTTAAAACTTTATTAACAATATATTAAAAACTGTCTACCTAGTTAATTTATTGATTACATCACCACCAAATTACATAAACTTGTTACATGACTGTTTGCTGTAAAACATAAAGCAAAATTAAAAAAAAAACTCTAAAGGTAATTTTCAGTCTAAGTAATTTATCATTTTTTATCGCAGTGTAAATCAGTATATGCCTGAAGCAATTTTTTTATTGACTTATGCAAGTATGTAGTCTAATATCGAAGTTGTTTTTTTTTTCACCTAAAATTAATCATTTCTTCGATCGATTTTCGGTAAATATTTTAAATTTCGGTCATCACGCGAAAAAAAAACTGTTGAACGATCGAATCCCACCGTAACCCACCATTCATTGAACCATTCTACTAACACAACAACATAAATTGAGATTTCACTTTCATTCGATAGTTCAAAGTTCATCTATTCATTAAATAGGTAGTCGCAATTGGTTATAATGAAATTAAGAGTGCAATACATATAATAACTTTCAAGAGTTTAGGTGAACTTATCAATCCATCCCATATGAAACGAATATTTTGATGGAGTTTAAGTAGGAAGAGCAACTTTATCCAAGTTTAAATTCAATGATATCGCTTGCTTTTTGGCTATTCAAAATGTAGATATCAGTGCCATACTCTTTGTTTAGCTTCTGATGTTCGTCTTTTTGGGCCGCCGCCTCAGCAAAACAAGAATTAGTCCCGAATAATTAAGATTTGTGTGGAGGAGACACGGCCCAGCGGGAAATCTGGTCAGGCCCTTCACGTGAAGTAAAACTTAGTGTAAATAGATGAAAAATCTGAACAATTTTTAATTCATTCCAGATTGATTCCGGAAGAAGCATTTTGGAAGGTACAACATATGTTTTCAAGCTTGTTCTTTTTTCGTTTGTGAAACCAACTGCACGAAGTTGTGTTTTCGCTTGCACAAAGAATATTTACTTATGAATTGTTGTGATTTTTACAAGGGAAACTTTCTAAATAATTCATATATGTAAAAATGTTACTTGTTTTAAATATGCGTGGGTGTCTAATCCATTCTGCATATATTTTCATTGTAAGGAAGCCGGGAGGAAGCTCACGAAAAACTTGAATTGCGACCTTCCAAGGACAAGGAGATTGCCATCTATTCGGTAAGCCAAGAAGCTGTCAAAAGCTTTATCAAAACCCTTTACAACCTCCAAACTAGTATGGGAGTGTAAAACCACCCTGAATTCCCTCTCTCGGAATAACAGGGTACTAGTTCCTTGGATGCCAGGGTATAGCAATATCAGCGGCAACGAAAAGATGGACAAGCAAACTCGTCTTGGTGCAGCCTCGGAGAATTCTTTCTCCACAATCAGGACTGCACCAAAACACCTTGCCAGTAATATTTCGGTTTGGGCCAATCGCCAGCACAGTCGCCTCTGGTTAAATAACTCTTCAGGTAGAACCACAAAGGAACTGTGGGGAAAACCCAACCCAAAGCATAAGCTTTTGGGACTAAACAAGTCAACCCTAAGAACCCCAGTGTCACTTCTTACTGGGCAATCTTTTCTCAGGGGTCACGTTTACAGGATGAGACTTGCTTATGATCCTATATGCAGAGGTTTCGGAGAGGAATCCGAAATGGTTACTCACTTTCTTTGTCACTGTCCAGCTCTCTCAGGAAAACGTTACAAATTCCTTGTGTCACACCCCTGAATGAACTGCATAAAGAGTCTGTAGGGTGAACAATGGGCCTTATTGTGGTCTACGTTCCAGGGACCCCTTGAGGCCCCAACCTCTTTTCAATCCATCCATTTCCCACTGGGCGTTTGCAGGCTTGAACACATTATCACAGATATCAATGATATATGACAGATTTAACTATGCTATGTGAATAAATAGAACTCGTCTTTGGAGAGTTTTACGATGAGAGCTGCTAAAGAATTGTTCATTTGCAGTAAAAAAATGGTTGTTTGGAGATCTAAAGGATAATCGTATGTTATAGTCGGTTACCGACATAGAACATTGAAAACTTCTTCCAAATGAACCATTGTAATATTATAGGAACTTAGTTAATTAGTGGTAGGTACCACGAGTAATACACACACACATCTGCAAACATAGCTGAGATCTATTCAAGTCTATAGTTGGTAGCTATAATAAAAGTGGAATGAGAAAGGAAGAAAATGTCGGCCATGTTGAGTTTTGAATTTGATAAAGAATACTAAGTAGAAATGTGTCTATATTTTTCCTTACCTTTTAAGGGAGTGGAGCAGTTTTTCATTCTTACCCTAAGCACACATAAAGGTCAGCAAAGCACTGGTGTATTATATACTTAGCAATTGAAAATACACTTTATTAGCGGATTTTTGGTAAATAGTCATAATTTAAAATTTACCTGTTATACACTTGCATAACCGTGACTCACAGAAGTTCAAATTTATAGATAACAAATTGAAATATTGCAACAGTACATATTTTATTAAGCAAAGGTGTGTGGAAATTAAACAGATTTTTCAATTTAGAAAATACGTTATATACGGAGGAATTTTTAACAAATGAAGATGCTGTAAGGAAAATAGAAAGAATTTGAAATTACCCAGCAAAACAAAAAGTCGGAGCCTTCAAAATAATATTTTCCAGAGAGCAAAAGAGCAGTACCTACACAGATTATAAATTGGACTAGATGGGAATGGTACACCTTCGTATGGTTAGATTTAGTGCTGGAAAATCGTGAGAAATATCCCATATTGTGGAAATTTCTGCCCTGAAAAACTTTAGTAAGGGAGGAGGGAATAATATCTCTCTCTGTACAAAATTATAGGAAAAATCATACATCCAAAGTTTAAAAAATATTTCCTTAAAGTTTATACGAAAGATTGAATTCTCCTGCATAAGTATATTAAATTATTTGCGCATTACCATGAAACTCAAATATGGAGCATTTTTCAAATTTAAAAGTTTTATGAGAAGTAGAAAATAACATAATTGCATAAATTTTCTAATGCATACATAGTTGAAATGACTAGAACTGTGATTAGGGATAAGAGTTTGTACCCAGCTGGAAATATGTCAAGCGCTTGTAAAGGGAAGCGCTTCCACATAATAGTCAAAAAATATCTTCCGAAGCGCTCTCTTACCGTAGGCAAAGGAATCTTTGTGGAAGCAGATCTCTTCTCTGAGTCTAGGCTTATTCGTTTTTTGGTGTGAAAAGATGACTCATATGCATCTGAAAGCGCAGCAGAAGTTTCAATCTTTTCCGAAGTGCTCTTTTACCATTGGCAAAGGAAGCTTTGCGGAAGCACACCTCTTCTCTGAGATTAGGGTTATTCATAACCTATCTGTTTTTTTGTTGTAAAAAGATGACTCGCATCTGAAAGAGCAGCAGAATTTTTATTCTTTAGTAGTCAGTTGAAGTGTGCGGTTAATTGTAATTTAATTTAATTTAAAATTAAACGAAGCGCAATTCAAAATAAAACTGAAATTTTTACCTTGATTTCCTCTGTATTCCCTACAAGCGCTGCTGCCTTATAGCACTCCAAGAATGCTACCCTGCAAGCACTCAAAGAGTGCCACCCTACAAGCCCTCCAAGAGTTCTACCCTACAAGTGCTTCAAGAATGCTTCCCAAGAATCTGCAATAGAGCGCTTCCCGCAGCTGACATGCTCATGTTAAAACGATATAAACAAGGATATGGTGGGTTAGCGCTGCGAGCTCCCAAAAGAGCACTCCTACATTCATTTTTTAGCGCTTCCATTTCCCGCTTGGTATTTAATGGTTAATATATACTAGTAGCACTTATTGCTTTACTATTAATCTACGAATGTACTTCTATAGAGGCCTCTCGTATTAATAAAAACTACTTAGCTTTTAAAGGTTACGTGAACTGTTCCCTATTGTGTATTTCTAATACTTTTTGATATCTATGAAAAGATAGTGGGAATTTACATTATAATCTGTATGCAAAATTTCAAGTAATTCCAATTTTCGAGGGAAGTTCGGCAGCAATAAACTCCCAACACTTGACAGTTTAGTCACAAATAAGTCAGTTTAGGCCCGATGATCGGTGCTAGATATGGCTAGATAGAAATATGAAGCTTCAAAAAAGAAATATTATCAAAACCTTAAAATTTACAACTGTTTTAAATTCAACAAATTGGAAAAGCACCTCGATCCAATCGAGAATCTGAAGTTCATTCTAAAAGGCTGCAAGAATTATAATATGTGCATAGCACGCAAAAATGTTTGCCAAATGTTGAAAAAATCTATGGGGAAAAGTTCAAGCCGTATGAAGAAATATTAATATTGTTTGTATTAAAGCGATTTTTTTTTGCAACACGGAACGACTAATTAAAAACACACTTCTTTTTGTGACAACGAATTCAATTTCAATTTATTATTTTTTAAAACTTTCAATTGTTTTTTAAGGCCAACTACGATCGAACTACATTTTGTAATTTTTAACATACAGTACAATTTAGGAAACAAGCCCGTTGCTTAGTTACGACAAATTCTACTACATATTTATTAAATTAGCTCTGCGCTATTAAACAAATATCAACGCTTTTTGAATTAAAGTAGGTACTACCCAGCAAACATTTGGATGAAAAATCTTCCGGGCAATATGTGGATGCTATTGCCAAAATATCTTCCACACGAAATTAAAGCAAATACTGTGAAATGATTTCTTCCTTGTCTTGCGTAGACGAAAAGAAGATGAAATTACAAACAATTTTGTTTTCTGATTTTAAATGTGGAACCAAGAAGACAATAGTTTCGCTTATTTGTCATATCTATGATACACGAGTTTATCATTTGGAAGAACGTGTGATTAGACTCCATGACAGTAATTAATTTGTGAGTTCACTAGTGATTTTAATTCCACCAATTCATATTAAAAAAACATAATTAATTAAATAAATATATACCTACTTTAAAGAAATATCTTCTTAATTCCGTACTACAAATTCCAAAAGATTTATTTCGACCATTCCTGAACGTTTTGCTTAGACGATAAGAAAGCGAATCATCTTGAAGAAACAAATACGTTTCTTATTAATGATATGAAAATAACTCGCCAGGAAGGGATGTTGGCAAATTACTTTAACGTATCGCGTAGAAGATACGCATTCGTTTCTTCAAGATGTTTTGCCTTCGGGGTAACAGTTTCTCCCGTTGGAAGTTAAGAATGCAATACGATTATCATCCGCGAGATATTTTATCGTCCAGGTAATAAGAAAGTGAATCTTCTGCGTTTCACCATGTTTGCTGGGTAAATTTAAATATACAACTCATATCGAAACTCTTGCACCAACGTGAGCAATTTTCCGATTCAAATGTATATGTAAATAATACTAAGCTGGGTCAACAAATTGTTAAAAGGCCTTTTAAGTTAAGCAATTTTGCACAAAACAACAAAAAATTACTAGACCGAAAACAATTACATAAAAATCAATAAAAAAATCTAAAAACTCTTATTTCATAATAACAATATTTTCAATCCAAAATGATTCGAAATTGTACTATAAAAACTATGGTTACCTATACTTATAGTACAGTAAATATGTTTTTATAGTTCAATGATCATTTGTAAAGGTAACTAAGATAAGCGGGGAAGTGTAGACCGCATAATAATAAACCTCCAAGAAGTATAATTACACTTTATTCTCCTGAAGACAGAAATATACATATCTACGCAATTATGTACCTACCTTACACGATATTATTGGCCATTTCGTTACCTGTTTTTCGGATTACGGATGACTGGTGAAGCGTAGAAAACTTTAAATTCTACTTTTTAAGGTCGACTTCACTAAAAATATTTTATTTCTTCTTTATGTGCTTTTTAATCTAAAAATCAAATCTATTATTATTATTATTCCTAACACGAAACTCTAACGAATTGTTCACGTCAGCCATCGTAAACCATATTTAGGGTAGACAAAATATTTTGCTGAAAGAAGCAAAAAGTAATTTCCTTATTTTGTACGACGTAGCACAGCGGCGGCTTCCCAAAAAAAAAATATTTAAAATTCGCACGTAAAGTATAGTTGCGCGTAAAAAAAATCCCAAGAAATTGATAAGATCTAAATTGAATTTTATTATGCAAATTAATTCAATTTATGTACATTTGTCATTTAGAACAAATTTTCAAATTACAACTTTGAGGAATATTTGTATTCCACTTTTTAAAGAACTCTGTCAAAATAAAAGTGAAAGTTTGAATATCATATAAAAAGATTAATTTGGAAAATTATCATCTTTTGGTAGGAAAAAATATATTTTCCGTGCGTTCTCATTCTTTTTATCATAAAAATTACAATATCTGTCCTCTCGCTAGTACTACCTCCCCTTTCACCCCATAAACTTAATAATATTTTCTTTTTTTATATCATATATTTTACAATATATCTTCCTCGGGAGGTATGAAAAAGTTGAACAATGGACTTTGGTAAAGGAAGTAATGAAGAAGAGGAAGTCGACCATTTATGTGTAACGACTATAAGCAATTCGATAAAGCTATTAATTTCACGGCTAACTTTAATGCTGGTGCTTCACGGAAATTTTTACTCTGCATGTTTGCTTACAGTCCGTAACTACAATTTAGTGATAATTTTAACATTTGAAATTGGTTCTGGATAGACATTTGATTAGCATCGTACTGCTGAGTGAAATCTTTTTATTTTCCAAGCAAATTATATACATATATGTGTATAATTTTGAATAATACTTTATATAAGTATCAATGATTGGCATTGCTAATTTATTAACTAAAATGAAACCCTGCTAGACAAATCATGATGAGCTCATCAATGAGCTCCTCATGAGTAATTAGATGAACGTCCTGATGAACTTATTAATGAGCATAGCAATGAGTGTCACGATGAGCTTATTAATGAGCATGTCAATGAGTTCATAAATAAGAATCTGATTTTACGATTGATTTCATATATTTATCCGAATTCAAACTCCGGTTGCAAAAAAAATTAATTTAAAATCAATAATTTAAAAATTTAACTTAAAATCCGATAAATCACAATAATCAATTCAAATTTTCCTAATAGAAATATCCTGACATTGTGACAAGAATGAATATTTGTTTATTGTTGGTTTAGTATATAGGAAGCAGTTTCATGATATCGAATGAGCCCTTCGATGAGATTTAATAAATGCTCATCAGAAGGCTCATCTGGACTTAATTTTCTATATGTTTCTTCATGAATTGGAAACACATTGATGCTTTTCAGTCAAATTAGTATTAGTTTACTACATCCCTAGTAGAAATTGTTCACCGTTTTACCTTGTCTCCTGCCCCGCAAGGTCCAGATATTATGTAAACCAATACTAATTTGACTGAAAAGTATCAAAGTGTTTGCAATTCATGAAGAAACATGGAAAATTAATTCCCTATGAGCCGTCTGATGAGCATTCATTAAATCTTATCGAAGGGCTCATTGGATAGCATGAAACTGCTCCCTATGTACTAAATATTTATTATTGGCATCACCTTGTCAGATGACATTTCTATTAAGAAAATTTGAATTGATTTTTGTGATTTATTTATTTAAGTTTTTAAATTATTTATTTAAATTAATTTTTTGATTTGTTTTCCGCGGAAAGACTGTCGCCCATATGCTGAACAAGACGGTTTGCCATATCCTTACGCCTAACCGTCTTAGAGTTTGATTTTCAACCGGAGTTTGAATTCGGAAAAATATATGAAATCAATCGTAAATGCAGATTATCATTTATGAATTAATCACAACACTCATTGGCATGCTCATTAATAAACTCATCGTGACACTCATTGACATGCTCATTAATAAACTCATCGTGACACTCATTGCTATGCTCATTAATAAGCTCATCGTGATACTCAATGCCAGGCTCATTTATAAGATCATCGTGACGCTCATTATGTACTCATCGAAGTGCTCATCTAATATTGTAAAATGCACAAAAGAGAAACAAAGTATCCATTTCGAAATAAGAGAAAGAGATGCAATATCTCATGCACACTATCTGTGAATAAGTAAATAAATTACTTTTTCCCTGGCTTTGATTTAAATGCGGATAAATTTCATCGGTACGTTTATCTGATTGCTCATGTGGAGCTCATTGATGAGCTCATCATGATATGTCTATCAGGGATAATAACTGCTCTTGCGGGGCAAGAGAGAAGGTAACACTGTAAAAAACTTATACTAGGGAAGCTCATACTACTACTACTTCATAGTTAAATTTTGGATGCTCGGAATCGAGAGCTTTTTTTTCTACCTCAGCCTTATACAATATGTTATGCATTGCAACGTTAGGTTAGGTTAAGTTAAGAGTAAGACCAATGGCACACGCGCGTCATATGCCGCGCTCCCTTTTGACCGCGCGCCATGGGAGTATATAAATATATTTAAATATATTGGAAGTGTACACACGAGATCCCCGCAACCAAGAGGGGGCGCTGTGGTCGCGCGACCCAATTTGGTCTGGCGTTCTCCCCTCATGACGCGCGACTGTACAACGTCATGAGGGCTACTCCTAGGCATAGTGATATAGTGCAATGCTTTTAAATTATGAATAGGAAAATTGATGTTGATAGATGAGATACGCCAGAGAGCAAATCTTTGGGATACTACCAAAGAAATATACAAAGATTTTTTCCTGAAAATTCCTTCAATTTAGGATGTTTTAAAGAGAAATAACCGGTCAAATATCTTCCGTAATGGTTACACCCAAAAGTTCTTTCTTTTTTAGTTTTTCAAAAGTTTCCCAAGAGAATATTAAAATAAGATTTTGATCAAAACTAAAATCAAAATAAATGCTAAGAGGAAAGAGCAACATAATTTTCCGTTGTGCAAATAAAGTTACGCTCGTGTGACAATAACGACTTTTTCATCATGGCGCGCGGTCATTCTGGAGCTCGTGTGACAACAACGATATTTTCATCACGACGCGCGGACAATTGGACGTGCGGTCATTTTGGAGCTCGTGTGACATTGGCCTAAGGGCAACTAGGCCAGTATGACTATGCGGGCACCGCGACCAGAGTTGCTCTATTATGTTCTCCAGTAAAGTGGTTAAGCAAAATCTAGTCTTTTAACGAGTCGATTATTGCCCATGGGGTTAGTTTGCAAACCTTATTTGGAGAAATAAGTATATCTCCAGGGCAACCTTAGACCTACAATCGCTGGAAAGACACTCACAAATACATGCTTCGATCGAGGTTTCATCTTCCTCTTCGCACAGTCGGTACAGTTCGCTGTTGGACTTGCTTATTATCTTCATCAAAAAATAACGGAAGGAGCAATGTGCAGTGACTGTACTGAGCGACGAATTGTTTTGCCAGTCTATAGAGGATAGGAACTTCAGAGTTCCTTAGTGCCTCATACCGGGCGCACCACGATATACAAGGTATTCTCTGTAACAAACCCACGCTCAAACATTTTGTCTGAAGAAAATGGGCGAAGTGACGTCTTTCATTCACTAATGTATAGAAAAGTAAGAAAATCTCTCTCTCCTCTCTCCGTTAAATTTATGAATATGTAAGAGATTTTGTTACCATAAGGCAAGTACCAAACCAGACTACTGATGTGCTGATGTGGTGATTAATCAGCAGCTGATATATTGCAAGGACATCACATCAGTAGGTTATGCTACATCAACTTAAAGTCATCTAATTTTCTGTGTCAAAATTGGAAGTACTTAAAATGGAATTATTAATAAATGGAAGAAAAAAGCAAAATAAACGCAAATATTGGGTGAGTATGTGGTGTGTTATATATTAATATTCACTTATTAATATAGTCTGGAATTTTTAATTGTATTTACAAGCTGAAGACGAACTAACTATCATTCATGATAAGTGATAAGATCCAGGAAGCCCAACGCCTCCTGGAAGGTGGGTTATATTCCGTGTATGGAGGAAAGAAGCCATGCTAATACCGATTGTAAATTGCAAATTTGAACTGCAAAAATTGATTGGAAGAAGCGTTTCGTATATTGACAGAAATCCTATTACGCTTCAATATGGCGTTTAATTAAATAAAAAATTCCAAAAACAAACATACAATCTTTTCAAATTTACGATAAAATTTTTCTCCAAGCAATACTTTGCACTAATTTTGAAACAAAATTTCGTTCACTCATTTTTAATATTTTAAACTAACCCGACTTAATTAGTTTGAAAATAAAATATAGACTGATGTGAGTAAAAATCAGCAACATGCAAATCACTTGCTGATTATCAACAGATCAGTATCACATCAGCACACCTCTACCTTTTACAATGTAGCATGCCTCATTAAGATATTGGTGCTGCTTATAATCATCAGCATATCAGTGGCACTTGCCTAAGTGGGCGAAATGACGTCAGCTGGAATGTGTCAAAATTTAATGAGAATATCTTGTATTCTCTGTACGATGGAGCGCACTAATAAAAAGTGATAGAAAAGCTTGAATTATTATTTAAAAGTGAAATAATGGATATATCAGAGTTACTAGATGTGACAGCTCTTGCGTTTGTAGCATACCAAGCATATTCACAGTTTAAAATCATCCCAAAGAACTGTCAAAGCGTCTGCCGCGCGCAAAAAGTAGAACATTGCTCTACTTTCGCGTCGAATCCGGCAAGCGCGGCAGCCATTTGGCCAGCACGAACTTAAACACGTATATTCTATTGAACTGTCAAAGCGACGCGACGCCTGCCGGGTTCATTGGGTTTTCACCTTAAGGTTAGTAGTCGGGTGAACTGTTTGATTAGCTTTGTGTTGACACTGGCCAAATCTACAATTCACCTGTAATACATGAGAGCCGGAGATGGGAATCAGAACACTGACCCACAACACACAAGCACTTAAGCGCTACTTCGTTGAAAGATTGACGTTTACGTCTTGAATATGTGGCAACGAACGCGGACACATACAACTGTACATGGCAACCATTATCGTCGGTGCAAGATGGCGCTCTTGTCTTTCGCTGGTGACAGCAGGCCACAGCATTCGCAACACTAGTCCATGGGGCCTCTCCTCGCTTTGGCAAGTGCTGTGGGAAGGACAATCACTCACACACTGTATCGCGTAAATTTTTCGTTCGTTCGATTTCTCTTATTTCTAATTCGGTTTCGGTCTCGGTTCAAAATTACAAAATTTTTTGTTGAAAATTCGCTCGTTTAGGGAATTACTTTTTATTAGATTAATTTGGAGATTTGGAACTTTTTGGAACTGCCACTTACATAATTATCAAAATTGGGACAAGTTAAAAAATTTTCTTTTTGTTGCTCTTGCTTGGGCTCTTCACTGGGTGGCGTCCTCATATAAACTTGTAAGCGACATTCAACATTTGGCAGAGGATTTCTGCAGGATGATTGGAACTGGTCATGATATGGACCACTACTTTTTACCTTTTTACCCTAGATAATAAAATAGGGTACTAAATTTGTCATTCCGCTTGTAACACACAGAAATAATACTAGTAAGAGCAAAATGGTTTGGACACGCACGCATAATATTTAAAGTTATTTTGATTTCTGAATGTCCGTCCTCATACGATAACTCAAGAACGCGTTCAGAGTGTTGAAATTTTGCACATGGGGTTTTTTAAAATAAACAGTAAATTGAGATTCGAAAATAGAATAAATTGGGCAACTTCTTCGTATGGTTGCCATACAAAAATTTCTTTTTTCTCTATATATTGGGCAAAGGCCTAAAAACTGTCGACGTAGAGAGCTAAAATTTGGTGTATGATATTTTCAAAGCAATAGTAAATGGAATTTCAAAAATGGACTAAATCGGCCAACCTCTTCTTGGTGTTGCCATATAAAACTTAGGTTTTTTTTTATTTTCATCTTCTTGGGTATAATATTATGTCTTAGATCAATTATAACTTTTAGGCTTGTTTTTTTTTATATTATTAAGCGAAGCTCAGGGGATACCCTATGATGCAAAGCACAGCATGGCAGGAAGGAAAAGGGAAAGCAATTAGGGAACATGGGGAGAGTGGCGCGGAGGTGCTGATGTATATCACTCTTAAACTTGATATGTCGAAGGAAAACAGAAGATGGTAGACTGTTCCACATTCGCACAGTTCGGGATAAAAAAGCATCACGAAATTTTACTGTACGGCCGAAAGTAACTTGAAGGGTAAAAGAATGTGCGCGATTTACAGTGCGAGTATTGGGTTCAGGAATCATTCTACAATGAATCAGACTAGATATTTCTTCAGAGTCGATATGACTTGCCAAATCTCCAATGAGCTTGAAAGCTCTCTTTTGAAAAATATCCCATATCCCAGATATGGGAATTGTATTCCATTCTAGGTCTGATGTAGAACTTGTAGAATAGCGCTAGATTTGATAGGCTAAAATATTTTTTAGACTTTTTCAGAAATCCAAAACATTTCAATGCTTTTTTGACAACAGGGAAGATGTGATCTGTCCAGCTGGAAATATTAATACAAGCATGATTTTTTGTACCGTTGCAGAAGGCAAGTTTCATTTCCAATATCTACGTAACACTAGCTAATAAGTATGCCGACCTCCCGTTAACTGCCATGAAATAATCTGCTACCTTCAATCAGAAGACTTAAAACATACTTAATGTCGTTAACCATATTAATCTTAAACCATATAACTTTTTATTCTATAATCTTTTAAAAAACAATATTACTCAGATGGATTCTGTCATGTCGCAACATGTTTCTCATTCATTTTCTCTTTAGTTTTTTGTACTAATATACTTATATACTCACATCTCTGTATTAAAAATAAAATGGAATAGTCTTTTAAAATTATACCATTTTGCTTAGAAATAAATCCTACTCCGATTTCTCAAAATTTATTTAGGCATCTATTTTAGATTATAAAATTTTCGGACAGGCTTATTATCCAAACAGGCGGGTTCTGCTTCGTGCTTTCTTCCTTTACCTTATCGTTCTTCATAATTTGTATTATTCAATTCGGTCCTTTTTCTGCGATAGATATAGATAATAATCACTGTTTAACCTCCGTAGCAAAATTACATTCATTTTATTTTTTATCTCTCCCTATGAATAATTTATTTTTTTTTTTAAACTTCTTCACTTCTCCTAATCCAAAAGATTCCTCACCCTATATTTGGCATGTTATCTGAAAAGCATATAGTTCGACTACTTTTTCTGCAGCGGGACAAGAATACTTTTCGGGATAAATGCAATTGATTAAATTTAAGAATACCTGTTGGAAATTATTTACAAAAAATATTTGCATTTAATTCATATCTAATATTCACCTGCTATAGAATAGACTTAAAGGAAGAACGTTTCCACCACAAAAAAAAAAAAAAAAAAAATTTCAACTCAACCTTCGTACACATGGAATTTGTATCCATTATTTCTTCAATTCATCTCAGCTTAATAAGTATACTGTAGAGTCAGTCGAATCAACCAATTTCAACTTTATCTGGATATATCAAATGAAGTTAAAAACAGTATAAACACTGCATGTATGTGGGGTATATGTATTATCTACCCCATATTTTAAATTAACTTTACCTATTTGACTTAGAAGAAGCATTATTTATCTAACTATCGTAATGTATCAAATAAATTTTTTAATTTTTAAAACATTTTAGTTTTAGTTTTTAGTTAGCATTTTTTGGATATTAGTTGTTTTTAAAACTTTTTAGTAAACTATTTTTTTCTCCTTTTCTTAACTATTTTTCTATTTTTTAAATTTCTCTACATACATAAATTCATAACTGCTATTTATGTAGGTACCTACATATCTCACTTGTAATAAAATTCAATCTATGTAAAGAAAAAAATTTATAAAACATTTCAGTTTCACACGGTCTACCTAAAATTATTATAAAGACAGCTCTATTAAATCTCAAATTTTATAACTCCATCTAAAAAAAAATTATTTATACCCGCCTACGCAAATAAACAAAGTCTCTTATTAAAAAAAAAAAAAAACAACAAAAAGAACAAAAAACTATAAATATTATTAAAATAAAAAATTCATAAAACATAATCAACAGAAATAAAAATTTCACTCACTTCCAACAGCCCATGGTAATCCTTCAACGATCCCCCAAAGTGTTGCATTCAAATCTTTTCTACACTTAATATTTTTGATTCTTTGAAAACCCTTTTCATATAAATGAAACTCTCTTGAACTAATTATCGAATATTTAAATATTTCCGTAAAATTTCTAACATTTTTCGAGTCTATCGATCTGATAAATGTATTTAAACTTTCATCTCGCGCACTAGCTACGCAAAATGCAATCACAGTCAAAAATAGCAGAATTTTCTGCATTTTGTAAAGATTTTTCCTTCCTATCCAAGAAAAAAAACAAATAATAATAATAATGTCACTAAATTAAGAAATACAAAATATTTGCGCGCGCAGCTTTAATAATTTATTACTGAATCAAACCGTTACAATATGTATTTCGAAAGGGTCTCGAACGAGAACAAAAACAAAAACTTTATAAATATAAAATCCCGACACTAAACACTTTACGCATGCGATCTGATCGGATTTCTGATTAAAACTAAACTTGAAGGCGACTTAAAAAACGGTCTCAGCGCGATCACAGTCGCATATCAACTTTCGATTTCGTTAAGTTGCACTTCATTCGACTGCGGCTACTGTCTGTCAAGTATCTCTAGCAAAACTCTAGTATACTAAGTAGTATAATCTCAGTTTCTTTCAACATGATCCCACCGCAAATATCGTTGTGGTCTACCTTCAGCGATTATAATAACAGCAGACATCCATTAGCTGTTTAACTCCTATATGTATAACGAAAAGATCGATCAAAATGTTGAGATCAGTAGACACATTGATGAAACATTGCAGAAACAAGTTGTAATCAGTATCGTTGTAATTCACAACATTTTTACCGCTCCACTCGCGCTATACTGTAATCTAATACAAGCAAACAATTACTTATGCAAAATTGCTAAATTCTTAATTATTTCAAATAGCAATCAAGTTCGTTGCCACATTCGGGATATGACCATGAGATTTTCTGATTCTAGCGAAATCTAACCGACAAGAATTATTACACCCTGGTTTACCTCGATTTAACGAAATTTTTTTGGAAAAAAAAATTTATATATGTATAACTATATTTTCTAGGACCGTAATACCCGAAATGAGAAACCTTCAAGAGTTCACTGTCTGTCTACCGCTCTACGTAAAACATTTTAACTAACGTTTTGAATTTGATTGTTGTGCAATAGACGATCAACGTGCTTTCGTTTAGATAAAGAGCAACAGCCGCAAAGACTTACTGTCAAGACCAGGAAGGTATGATGGAGGCTGAGGCTGAGCTGATTCATCTCGCAAATCAAATGGAATGCAAATGAAATATTTAAGTGGTCAAAAACTAATAAATCGTGTTTTAACTGATTGTTAGCGTTTTTCTTTTTTCATATTTATCTGTCATTTTCTATGTGTTCCTTGTTTAAAAAAAAAAAATAGATAAATAAAAAACTGTGAGACATAATCACTATATGCAACACGACTTCAAGTGATGCCGTATAACATAATTTCACTCTATGAACCTCGGTAAATTAATGCGTTTCATTAGAGTTTTTTTTATGATCATAATTTTCGCATATATTTTTTCATATTTGAATGTTATTAGTTTTTTTTTTTTTTTTAGAATACGAATGCTTGTGGAAAAGGTTACTTGCGGGCTCGACTATGATGGTCAAATATTTTTGGATAGGTAGATATACCCACCTACTAAAGAAAAAAAAACATTACGTAAGTTAAAAGAAGAAAATTAATATTTACGTTATTAGATCCACATTCACGTACATTTCATATTACATAAAAGAGTTAAATAAGATTTTAGAAGTATATTGAATCACTAGAAAAAAATTTCTAAGAGAAATCGGGGGCCAATTTATAAAACTATTAGGTAGGTACTAATAATTTTCAAGTTATTATCTTCAATATATTATGGACAAATATTTTCGAATACTAAAAATTCCCTTGCGATTGTCATGGGAATTATTTGTGTAGACTACCGCTGCTATAATAATTATATTAATCAATCTCTCTCTCTCTCTCTCTCTCCCTCTCTCTCTCTCTCTCTCTCTCTCTCTCTAACAATTATTTGTTTTCAAGGACAGCAAAACTGTAAACAGACACTTAATTGAACATTTGTATTAAAATTGTACCGATTTTGAATTCACATTCTAAGCAGTTTAAAAATATTAAGTAATAAGACCAGTAGGGTGTCTAGGGTGGGGCGGACGGCACATATTTTGGGGCGGCATTTTTCATATTTCTGTCTAAATTATATAAAAACAAAAATAAATAATTATGATAATTGTGTCGTAAATTTGGAATTGGCGATAACCAACCACATAAAGATACGTCGCTTGGTGGTAGAAATTATAACTGCTAAGGAAGTATTTTTTTAAAACGGGAATCAGATTAAAAATTTCTAACGCGTAACCTGCGTAGCGCGCGTTGACATTTAATATCAGATTATGCTTGTTGTATAGGAAGTGTTAGATTACAACTACACGCGACGTTCGCGAAGCAAAAATTGAGGAAAGTTCTACTTTTCATCGCAAACGCGATGAATTTAACCTAACATTTGGAAGATTGTACATACTGTGCTGCTGGATTTTTTTAAAGTTTTTTTTTTTTTATTTCCAGGCAAGAAAGTAATTTCGTGAAAAGATGATTAAGAAAGTGGAAAAATTCAAACTAATTAATTTATAACAAAAAGTTCAAAACAAATTTGACAAATCTCAAATGTCAACGCCTTCAATCTAACACCATAAGGATGAACTACAATAGAAGTAAATAACATTACGAAATTAAACGAGACTGAGGTTTACTTACGAAAAATTGTAATTTTTAGCCTAAATATATATCTCATTCCGTAAGAGTTATTATCTTGATATTTAATGTTTTCATTTTTAAAAAGTGGTAAAAGTGAAAAAATTTACAAATGGAAGTTGATGTATAATTGAAGATTTTTGCTTTCTATTAATTCGCAGTATACCATTTTTACTCCATTTTAATTTTTGAGGCCAGCCATTCCCTTTCACATCAAACACATCAAACACAAGAATCGAAAAAATTTAAACCGAAAAACTCAATTTATTCCACTTTGAAACAAAATTTTTGCTCCAATGATTAATAAAATCATGGGAAATAGGATAAGCTAATAAAGTAGTATATATATTTCAGATTTTTAAGATAGACACAACTTTCATGTTTTATCGGCCGAATCTTTCCGCCGAAAAAGTTTTTCGGCCGATAAAACATAAAAGTTGTGTTTTTCTTCAAAATCTGAAATAAATATAACTATTTTCTCAGTAAAATTCTTAGTTTATCCTATTTCTTTGGATTTTATTAATCATTGGAACAAAAATCTTGTTTGAAAGTGGAATAAATTGAGTTTTTAGGTTTACATTTTTCTGTTCTTGTTTTTGATGTGAAAGTGCCTTAACTCGTACACGAATTTGTCTATTTCTTTACTATTTAAGACACTCTCGTAGACCCACTTTTCGTCATCACAGCGAGCTGAAATTTGGTACACACGTTCATGTCGCGTGACAATTGAATCTGTCAAAATTTGAACCGGAAATTTCCATGGAAAACCCGGAAAATCGGGAAAAATCATTTGAAAATTTGGTACAAATTTGATTAGTGATAAATCCGTTTCAGGAAAAATGCAGAGTTTTCCGATTTTTCCGAAAAATTTTCCGGAATTTTCCGACTTTTCCGGAAAATTTTCCGGTAAAAAAGTTTTCTAAATTATGCAGGATCAAGTTTGCAGAAAAAATCGAGGAAAATTCATGTAAAACGCTTTTCCGGAGTTTTTCCGACCAAGGAAGCGTTTGAGCGTTTTGCAACCTAAGACAAAGTTGTAGAGCGAAATGAGTTGCATAAAGTTGCTTTTGTGGAAAACTCCATGGAAAAGCGGGAAAATCATCGGAAAAATTTTCATCTATATGATTAGTGATAAATCTGTTTCAGGAAAAATGCAGAATTTTCCAATTTAGTTAACGTGAAAAAGGCAGAAAATAAAATAAGTAAAAAACGAGTTTTCAAACAAAACTGAGACCAAGTCGCATGAAAAAGTAGGAAATAAACTTTTCTTCACACACAGAGGTGGACTCAGATTTTATTCGCTGACAATCACCGATATATTTCAGTATGATCAATCAGAGGTAATATGTGATTTGATTCATGAAGAGAAAGAATATTCAAGAGAAATGTCAGAGGTGGACTCAGCTTTTTTGATTGGGACATTTCTCTTGAATATTCTAGCAAATTTCAATCACCATCATTTTTTTTAACTTAAAATGCATAGAAAGTATAAAAAAGTCGAAAAAATCGTGGTGCGAATTTCCCCCTATAGAGGGAATTTCGCACCGATATAAATTTTTTCATATAAATTACAAATTTATAAAATGTATAGCTTAACGAAAATCAATATTACAAAATATGGTTTTAGAGGTCCCAGATTGTTATCTTTTAAGTAGAACTTCCATTTCAAGCAGTTCAAGTTATAATCGAGAAACTTAACCTGTGTGAGTATTTGACAGGAAAAATTTTAGATGGTGCGAGATATAGCTTAAAACAAGGTGCGAATACAAGAGGTGGAATATATAGAAGTTCGAGTCAAAGGCTTTTACTTCAAACAGGGAGCAAAGCTTATACTTGCAATTTTTGGAAGTTCTAGCAGTAGCGGATCCAGGGGGGTCACGGTGTCATGACTCCCCCCCTAAATTTAAAGTAAAAAATATTTAATTAATTGACTTATTTGAAAAAATATATTTTTTATTTTATTTATATAATTCAACTTCAAACAAATTTTTTATTCCAAAACTTAAAAAAATCAAAATTTATTTCAATGAATATTATTGTATGCATGTGATGTATGTGTATAGGTTTTTCTCAGAATTTGAGTTTGGAACCCCAACTTTGGTTGATCGAAAACCCAAGAGAAAAAGTTCCCAAGCCACGAAAAATACTCCCTCACTACCACATCAGGGCCCTAACTTAGTGCTAACTCCTAAAATTCAAAAATATTTTCAGCAATCTTATCTAAAACCACTGACATGTATTATAAGGATTGACTACGTCTATAGAAATACACTGCAGAAAGTGGGTTCACTTCTATATAGCGTTCTCTTTCGGTCTAAACACCAACTACCAACTGAGAGAGAACTGTAATTATTTGGGTTAATTAGTGATAAAAAATGTTTTACCAAAGGCAATATATTCATACCCTAGTAACCAAGCCCACGGATGTTCATCAGATATTCTTAGGAAATTTTCCTGTCCGAAGAATGAGTTCCGTGGAATATTCCTGAGAATTTCTCCCTAATATAATAAATAAAAAGCATTTTAAATATATTATTGTTAACAAAATAAAATTTATTTTTGAAAAATTCATTAAAACAAAACAATTCAATTATAAAAAGAAAGAAAAAAAAATCTTAAATTTATTCAGTGCTGGGTGTTTTTCCTCCAGTTTCTCGGTGAACGAAAAAGTTATTAGTCTTAAAAGTAATAAAATACTAAATTTATATTTTACTTTATTCTTCTTCTGTTTACTTCTTTCCTTATGGAATCTTTTAGTCTACACAGGGGTTTGCGAAATAAATCTTGCTCGTCTATCCCCTGCTGAACTCCAAATCGTCCCGCTCAAAATTCTAAAAGTAAATAGAAAATGGTACTTTACTAGAGTTATTTATTATTTCACCACACACACGGCAAATTGCAAATGACATTTCACTTTTTAATATAATTAATAGGATAAAGAGAATTGAATTCTTAATTATACCTATCAAGCCACAACATTAAATTTTCTCACTATATACTATACAGGGTGATTTAGATCAAGATACCTTCCGATATACCATGCGATTCCTTGAGGTAAGATGATCAAAAAATTGTTGCACATACCGCCCCTTAGAAACCTTCCTTTACGAGTTGTGGCCAGTTGAATATTTCGCCAATATTCGTGAGAATAAATGAGTATAAGTTTTTAACCACCCTATAGATTTTGGTTATTGTGGGCTTATTAAGTAGCCAAGAATGGTAGCTGTTGTCGAAAAGTGTATTACTCTGTATTTTTTAATTAAGCTTCTTTAAATTATTCTCAAATATTTATTTATTTATTTTACACACAAAAGTTTTTGAAATAAATAACGGTATTGATGACATTTGTGCGTAAAAAAATCAATGGTTTGGAAATATTTGAGAATAATTTAAAGATGATTAATTAAAAAATACAGAGTAATACACCCTTCAAAAGCTACTATTCTTGGCTATTTAATAAGCTAATAATAACCAAAATCTATAGGGTGGTTCAAAACTTATACTCATTTATTCTCACGAATATTAGCGAAATCTTCAACTGGCCACAACTCGTAAAGGAAGGTTTCTAAGGAGGGGTATGTGCAACAATTTTTTGATCACCTTACCTCAAGGAATCACGTGGTATACCGGATGGTATCTTGATCTGAATCACCCTTTATACATATGTATATACATATATATATATATGTATGTATGTATGTATGTATGTATGTATGTATGTATAATATTACATATAAAGCTATTTTGTCTTACCTTTGTTTTTATCGATTTGACAAATTTGTTCCCAATATGAAACTCACATCACTCACAAGAATGCAACACTAAATGCATGTGATTTCACGACACCATTCAGTTCCATAGCAAAACCCTAATCAATTTTTCCTAGAAACAATAAAACATCGGAATTTCATTGGATAACGCCTGGATATAGTGCAGATCCATTCTGAATAATATCCATAGCATCTGCATAGCAAGGTCCAGATTTTTCAGTTCCACTGTTAATCCACACTTTTTCCATCAAATAAAAAGGAAAAAGTTGATAAAATAACAAAAACGGCAATTTTATCAAAAATCTTGTCCAGTATAGTTGTCCGCTGTTTTTCCAATAAAAGAAAGAGTATGGAGATTTGTTTGGACAAAGTGAAGATTTTAATTTCTACTTTTTCTGCAGTATGTACCTATGTCCACACTTTCTTAATATATTTTCATATACGGAATTCTTCAGACAAATAATGAACAAATCAAAGAACAGTTTTAAATATTGTCCACAATTGTCCACTGTTTTTCCAGTTCTTATCTCATATAAAATTTCTACGGAAATTCGCAAGATTTTCCTAGGAATGGCAAAATAGAGCAGGGTAAAACTTCGGAACAAGTAAAGATATCGTTCTGTGTTGGAATTTTTTGTATAAAAATTGGAATTCCGTCCAATATATTTGTAGTAATAATAATAATAAATAATAAATATATATATTTCGGTATTGCGTACACAAGATTGTATAATCTTTTAGAGTAGGTACAATTAGGTGGAGCTAGATAGTATTCTAAGTTAACATTAAAAATATATCTAAGATAAAACAAAACCAAAAAAAGATAAGAGAGAAAATAAAAATAATAATAAGATGAGAAAAATACTATGATGTTGAAGAATTCTTAAATTATTATTATTCTGGAGCCTCAGTTGTGGAAGGAGAAACATAGTAAAATATTAAGAAAAAAAAAATATTAGATGAAAGAGTTAATTCGTGTGTGCCTTAATGAACCTTCTGAAATCCCTGACACTACCCGCCGTCTGAGCTCCATGAGGAAGAGCATTCCATAAACGTGTGATTTGAACAGGATAAGAACACTCCATTACTGACCTATTGAAGCGAGGCATTATTAGATTTCGACCTCTTTGGGACGCGGACAATTGGAAAAATTCTCTAAGATAGCGCGGCGTATTAGTCTGTAGTAAGACATATAGGAAAATTAAAGCTCTTTGTTTTAGGTAGCTGGAAAGAGAACAGCCCAACAGGTTAGTCCTGAAGAGCGAAACATGGTCGAATCGCCTCAAGCCAAATATAAATCGTATGCAATCGTTAAATGCAACCTCTAGCTTGCGAGCGCATACGCTATCCAGCTTAGGATAGATGATGCTGCCAAATGTGAAATGTGGTAAAATAAGTGCCTTTATAAGCTTAGATCGCATACCTCTCGATAAGATGTGGGCCGAAAGCCATAATCGCCGCAATCCTGCATATATCTTGCTAAGAATAAAACTGACATAATTGCAGCACTTCATATCCTGGCATAATACAATTCCTAGGTTTGTTACTTTGCTTGAAATAGGTAACGAATACCCATTTAAGACCACGGGAGGGACTTCGGATAGTACTTCGTTATTATCATAGAAAGTGATGCATTGCGATTTTTGAGGATTCAATAGCAGTCTGTTGTTTAAGGCCCAAGAGTGGATTCTTTCTAAGTCGTCGTTTAAGCGAGCTACGCAGTCCTCAATAAGTCCAATAGGCCGACATATGTACAGTTGTACATCATCTGCGTATATGTGGATGCTCACATCTTGCGTAACATTCGGCAAGTCGTTAATGTATAAGCTAAAGAGCAACGGACCTAAAATAGATCCTTGTGGTACTCCACACAGTAAGGGTAGACTATTAGATACTAAACTTTTGGTCCTCACACACTGACTGCGCCCCTTCAAATAGCTGCCAATCATCGCAATTGCAGATGCGCTGAAACTAAAAGAATTGCAAAGTTTGTGGAGGAGGATGTTATGGTCTACGCTGTCAAAAGCCTTCGAGAAATCTAGTAGAGCCAGAACAACAAAATTATGCCTATCCATGGCGGTTCTGATGTCCGAGGTTACTTTTAATACTGCGGACTCGCAGCTGTGGGACGCACGAAAAGCAGATTGCCAACATGTCAGAAGATTATTGGTTTCCACGTGCTCAAGTATTTGCTTGTAGATAAGCTTCTCTAGTACCTTCGACAAAAAACATAATATGCTTATTGGCCGAAAATCAGATGGATTTTCTGGAGATGGTTTTTTGGGAATAGGTAGGACTATGGCTGACTTCCAGTTACTCGGGAAAGAGGAGGACATAAGGCAGCAGTTGACGATGTGAAGAAGGTACTTACTGATAAAGGGTAATAATAATTTAAGAAAACGCGGTGGTACACTATCAGGACCAATAGATTCTGATTTAATGGAAAAAATGGAGGAAACAAGTTCATCAGTTTCGACCCCACGGAAAGAAAATGTCCTGATGGAACGGTTTGGTATCCGTGCACTATCCGAATTGCTAGCGAGATTCGAGATCGGTGACTGTAAGTGAGACGAGGTTCTGTTGGTGGGAATGAAGTGTGAGTTGAGATCTCCTGTTTCATGTGGCACCAATTTTGATTTCAGAAAGTATGCTGTCACTGTCAATGCTACCAACTGTCGTAAATTGGCGCTATATTTAAATTATTTGGGAATTTACTTAAATGCATGTCCGTGGGATTTCCCGAATTTACCACAAAAGTATTTGGGACTATTTGTATTGATCAGTTTTAATTATGAGTCGAAGAAAGTGTTTTTATCAAGGATTTTAACAAGCAATTTCTCGTTCCTAATCGTTACAGTTCAGTGGAAAAGTATGCTCTCAAGAAAAGAGACAGGAATATGAAAGTGGTGCCATTTGCTTTCATGCATTTTTGGTTCAACAAGCAGTCCATTTATATACATGTCAGTGGTATTACCACAAAAGTGGCTTTGTCTGATGTTTTTTTCTTTTTCTTTTTTTTTTGATTCTTCGCAATAATATTCAAATTTTCGTAAGTGGTCTGAAACATTTGAAAAGAATCAAATATTCGGAAAAACACTCCTTGAAAAGGATTAGAAGCAGGTAAGAGTAGCCAATTTCGCAGGTATTTAGAATAATATAATACAATACGTTTATTGAAAGAAAAGTACACAAAATTAAGAAATCTTTTAAGAGTACTAGTTACTATAATTGGCACTAGATAGAACGTACTAAGCATATATCTAATCACATAAGCTTAGATTAATGTATAAATTTTCATCAAAACTAGAAGAGTTGAATGTAACTAAATTACAGAAATTACAAGAATACAAAGTTACAAAGTTACGAAGTTGTAAAGTTTTTAAAGTTTTGAAGTTTGTGGTTTCAAAACGGGATAAAAAGGTATTAAAAGAGAAGCGAAGATACAAAAGCAATTGATGGAGACAACTAGGCTAGATGAGATTTAATAAAGTGTCCTGAATGCACCGACAGTACTCGCAGAACTAATATTTAACGGTAAGGCGTTCCATAAACGAATGGTATAGACCACATAAGAACTTTCCATAAAAGCTTTCCGAAAATGAGGTATCAATAGATGTTGATTTCTTTCAGACATTGTAAATTTGAAAAATACTCTCAGATAATCGGGTTTGCCTGACTTTAGGAGATTATATAAGAATATTAGCGCGTTTTGGTTTATTTAATCGTTCAACGAGCAACCCAGTACTCGGGGTCGTAGATGTGAGACATCGTTAAATGCCACATCTACCTTGCGGTGACAGACACTATCTAGTTTGGGAATAATGATCCTACCATAGGTAAAATAAGGGAAGGTCAGTGTCTTGACAAGTTTTAGCTTGAGCTCAGTGGACAGAATATTAGCTGAAAGCTAGTCTTCGCAAGGCACTATAGACTTTTCCCAGCATAGAGCTGATATAGTTGCAGCAATTCATTTTCGCATTCGGCACATTTCAGGTTAGTTACTTTCCTTGAAACGGGTATCGTAAATTCGTTTAACTCTACTGTGGGAAAATCAATTAAATCACGATTATTACAGCTGCAATAAAAAAATTTACATTGCGACTTAAATGGATTTAAGACTAGTTTATTATGTTGGGCCCACGTACTTATTCGGGATAGGTCGTCGTTTAGTCGGTCCACGCAATCCTCAAGAAGACCGATTGGTCTGCTAATATACAGTTGCACGGCGTCAGCGTACATATGAGTCCTCACATCTTTCAGTACTTGGAAGATCATTTATATAGGCACTGAAGAGCTGTGGGCCGAGGATTGATCCTTGGGGTACTCCAGATGTTAATGGTAAAGAGGACGAAAGAGAATCATTTATTTTTACACGCTGGCTGCAAGACAACAAGAAATTGCGTATCATAGAGATGGCTGACGTACTAAAGCAAAAGCTGGTCGACAGCTTGTGAAGCAGAATAATATGGTCGACACTATCAAACGCCTTAGAGAAATCGAGAAGAACGAGGGCATTGTAGTCTTCCCGTTCCATAGCACGTCTAATATCAGTGGAAACTTTTAAGACTGCGGTCTCACAGCTATGTGAACAGCGAAAACCAGACTGCCAATATGGCAAAAGATTATTATTCCCGATGTATTCAAACATCCGACCGTAAATAAGCTTTTCCAATACTTTTGATAAAAAGCACAGCAGATTAATTGGACGAAAGTCGGACGGTTGTGTTGGAGAATGCTTTTTTAAAATGGCAAGTACCGTGGCGATTTTCCAGTTTCTGGGGAAACACGACGATGTTATGGATGAATTAATGACATATAGGACATATTTGCTGATTACTGGTAATAATAGTTTAAAGAAACGGGGTGATTGATTATCTAGTCCTGTGGCGTCGGATTTTATGGAGCATATCGATTGAATAAGCTCATCGAATCAGACCCCGTGGAAAGAAAATGGATCAGATATATTTGGATGTAAAGCACTGAGCATAAGAAGTATTACAGCTGATGGAGGTGAAGTAAGCATTTAATTCATCCGGGTTAGAGGTGCAGCTAATTTGGTCCTTGCCACATACTCTCGCCTCTTTCAGGTTTTGCCAAAGAACCTTTGGTCGAAGATTGGTGTTAAGCTTCGTCTTATAGTATCGACGTTTTGCATTCCCCACTCCAAAGAAACAAAACAGCAAACCTGTACGACTTAAATAATCAGAAACATATGACAAAATCTGTGTGGCTTCAAGCAGTTGACCGGCAGTGTTATGTATAAGGTTCACTATTTAACTTAACCACTTCGCGCCAAGAGGCTGACTCGGGCAATTGTGTTGTGTTAGGAAGGTTTTTACGAAATAAAAACACACTTCAACTGTTTCTCGCTTATTGTTGCATATTTGTTCACTATAATTTTATTGATCAGGCAACTAAACAAGTGAGTCGCTGTACAATTCGAAGCGTTCACCTTTTCTTGGCTTTCTGCTTAATCAATCTACTAAATCAACGTTTCACAGCCAAACTTCTCGTCGAAGTCAGCACCAGTTAATCATTTTTTCTCCATTAACTCGATCACTTTTATTTCTTTTATCCAAACCACATATTTCTCCATCCGACTAATCCTTAAAAGTGACATTATTTCAAAACTACTTAGTAGCCGACGAGTTATGCTACTGTAAAACTAATTTGTTCAGCAACCGACAAATGATATTATTTCAGAACTATTCACTTAGTAACTGACAAGCTATGCCTGTTTCAAGATTAATTTCCGTATATCTATCAGACCGAAGACTACGAAAAGCGACCACTTCCAAGTATAAAAAAAACTCTCGTTTAATTCTTTTTGTTCAAAAGAATACCTTCAACTCAAATCGTGCAACATAATCTTTGGTCTAAAATTCTGCCAAATTTTCAAATTCCTACGTCTTATCGTTTTCGAGAAAAACGTCTTTGATAGATAGGCGGACAAACGAACGAGAGATCTTTTATAAAATGGTTCCGTTTTTTTCCTTTCATTTATACGAAAACGTAAAAATATACAAACAACCACTGACCTAATGTCGCCCCATATAGGAAATAACACAATAAAATCAAATTTAACATTTTGAACGTTTTTATTTGTATCCGTTTATTAATATGTTTTGTTTTTGCTCATCCATCCACTGCGCTGTAAATTACAATTACAAATTTGCGATAAGAATACAATTATAATGTTTTATTTGTAATAAATAAATTATCAAACAACTAAACAAAATTCCTTAAATAATAATAAAAAATAAAAACTAAACTAACTAATAAAAATAAGAATTTCTTCATATTTGTAATAATAATAACAAGTTAACTCAAATCTGCAGTCTATGAAAACAATATTTATTATTTTTATGTATTTTTTTTTTCTTTTTTTTTCTTTTTTTTTAAAGAAAGTCGTTTTATTTTAGCAGTAAATTACGAGTATGTGCTGTTCGAGGCGACTACCTTAATTCAAATTGAAAAAACAATAAAAAATCGGAAGAAGAAAACATTTTATTTATAGCTGGCATGCATGGCAGAGGGTCGATCGATAATCGTTCGTCGTAAAAAGTATTTCTTTTTAACGAAATTGTGCGTTTCGCTCTAATAATTTACAGCTAGGAATAAAAAAAAATTAATTGAAAAAATAAATCATTCTTTTCAGGACGAGAAGCGCTTCTACTATATTATATTATTTATAAATTAAAAAAATAATAATAATGTCAAAAAACAAACAAAAAGTAATGCACAATTTTTAATACCCTTTGTTCTCAAAAGTAGCCATGCGCGAAGAAAATTATGAAAAATCAGCTAACATTACTTACTTAGAAAATAAATATGCGTACATCTAAGGAGATTCGTAAATTGTAATGCACTCAAAACGTGCGTAAAATCAACTCAAATGCCTGGCAAAAACCAAAAGTTCAATATCAGTACTCATTTTTAAAAATTTTGGTCCAAAACTTTTCGAAAATATAAAAGAAAAAGAGAAAACTAAAAAGATTTCAAAATAAAAACAAATAAAAAACAAATTTTTAAATTAAAAAAAAATCTTTTGATTTTACGCCATTAAGATGAAAATGGAAAAGTATAATTTTGAAAAACAATTTCCTAAAAAAAATTAAAACGTTGCTGGTCAAAGAGATCATCTTATCACAAAGAAAAGAGTTGAGATTAAAACAAAAGTTTTCTATACGATAACGTGCGCCGTAAATTCTCCAACGACTTTATGAATAAACATAAAAATTTATCGTTTTTTTTTTGTTTTTTTCTGTTTTTTTTCCTTATTCGATATTTAGCTGGGATTTAATATAGTTAATTTTTATGCATTTATTTTCTTCAAAAAGGCATGCTAAAATAAAGGCCCTCGTCGGGGGCCACTCTCAAACTCTATAAATAACGGGGTGGTCCTGAATTATATGACCCTTGCGGTGGCTGAGCCTGATGATGGACTTCATATGGTGAGTCAGAACGCTGCATGAAATGATGGTAGTTGCTTGGCGCCAGCTGATGCTGTAATGATAAATAAAAATTAAATTTAAACTGCAAAAAAAAAAGAATTCAAAGTAAAACAAATCTATAAAAGACGTGAAGTACCGATAAGTAGGTGGTAGGTGTGGGATTGGATTTTGGCACATTGTCGTTCGCATGACTGGAATTCGCAATCTCACATGTATATGGAATTTTGTTGCTGTGGCCACTAAAATTCCATACAAAATTGAGAAGTCTAGTCAAACGACCAGAATCTTATTCCTATAATGCGTTGCATTAATAAAATGAAAGCTATCAGCAGTTCTTTAAGGTTTAAAGCTAATCATAGCCAAGAGGGAAAAAGAAAACTTAAATTCCTATGGTGTTTTCTTAGCAACACGTGAGGAAGATCGGATATCGATGTACAAAAAAGACATCAATTCTCGTATGAGAAAAAATAAGCACTGATTTTTCTCAGTTATTCGGAATATGGAACATCGATAAGATCTCAGTTGAAGCGAAACCTCGAATGTTTTAGTCCTCTACCAATTACACATTTAGCCAATAAGGTAATTAACATAGAGCCGGAAATTAAATTTCTATTAAACTTACCTGAATACCACGCAATCCAATTGGTCCGGCTGCGCCCATAATATGACTTGGTCCATCACCTAAATCTAACTGTAAACTGTCCGGTGGCTCCCCCGACAGATGAAGTTGACCTAAAGATGCTGTTGCCATAGCTACATCAGGCATCATATCAGAAAGATGGCCTTCAGGACAAGAATTTGTATTTTCTTGTTCATTCATGGGGGGAAAACGATATTCTCCTTCTGTAATAAGAGCTGGAAGTTCGGCCCGATGATTCGACATACGACCAAAGTTCTGATGACTCAAATGTTGGCGTGGAAATGTCATATTACGATTGTAACATGGAGAAATATTTTGTACTGTTGGATCACTGGGTATTGCCGGCGATGGAGGCGGTGTTTGATCTTCCTCTATATCCTCCGTCTGAGTAGTAGCAGCTTCATCTATACATTGACTCATTGAATTTTCAAGTAGATCAGCAACAGCATCAGGTAAATTGAATTCTCTAACCACTCGTAATCTAATTTGTCGATTAATCTCATGCTTTGAAGAGAGAGGCAGTAAAAGTGCCCTTTGACACATGGGAGATTGCCGAAGTTTATGTTCACGTTTGATCATTGCTGCCATTGTTGATTTATCTGGAGCTGGAATTGCTGCGGCCGCTGCCAGAACATCTACACTTTCAGTTCCAGCAGCGTTCATGCGAGACACCATATATAATGTATCCGGTATGTCAGGCAAATGCCGTGATCTTCTCATACGTAAGAGTTCTACATGATGAGATGAAGCCATACGATCTTCTAACAATGCCTTCACTTCTTCATAGTATGGCATAAAAAGCCGTGGTCGTACAAATAATCCTTGATTTTTGCCGCCACGTATCCATGCATTAACTCTTAAATTTTCTCTTTCATCTCCTATCATATGCGATGGTGGAGTGCTCACTAAGCCTCGTCTAATAGCTTGACATAGAATTTCACTATTTGGTGGAAGAACATGGTCCATGCGTACAAGCGGTAAGAGATCAGATAAAATTTCTCTTAATTCTACATCACTAAGATCTCTTTTCTTTACACCCTTTCTTGTAACGGAATGAGCTGTATGACTTAAGAGATTTGGTTCACGATCTTCCATTCGACGAATAAGTTCCTGTTCTCCCCATTTCAAAACAGCCTGCAATACCTCCAATTCAGATGCTTGCAGAAAATTACTCTGCAATGCACAAATTAATTGTGATTTATCCAATTGATGAAGAACAGGTGAGCCTATAACAGCAGAAAACTCTTCACGTAAAAATTGGCAGGCTTGACGAAAAACCCACGCAGATCCATGCGGCTGGCTGCCCCATTTCAATACGGTTGGCAAAGTTTCTAATGAAAGCCATTCCAAAATCAAATCTTCGCAACCTTGTGCTAATATATCTAATTCAAGAAACCGTCCAATTTGATATAACTCCATAGCTTCTTCAAGTGGGGTTGGCCTAGTGCGTCCTGTATGCGTAAGGGCGTGCACTTCACCTAAGCTACCTGCACTACTTCCACTCCCGGCACCTCTTAATATTAACGTTAAATCAACTGTATCTAAGTAAATAGCATGCAGAAGCACTCTGGCGTATCTTTTCGGAATTACACTCTCATCAAGAACGATTCTTGTTGGAACATGAAGTGCCCTTTCAGCATACTCCTCAACATTCCTAGTACGTCTTTGTATCAAATTTCGAAAAAACGGTGATCTAGCACTCAAAATAGCTTTATGGCATGGCAACTCTAACTTTGGTCGAAACCCATATTCTGAACTTCCAGAATCTGGTCGATGGTAGTCATTTCCTTCTGAAGTGAATACTAAAGCCGCATCTGCATAATCACCAGTTTCTAGCAAATAACGTAGGTCATGCTCTAGAGGATTCGGTGTACCGAAATCATCACCCAACTGTCGTAGTATATTGATGTCAATGGTCGGATCATGTGGACATAGGTCTCCAGTGTAAAGATACCTCAAGAGAGATGAAAACATTTGAACGTCAATCGGTGATGATGGAAGCTCCAAGCAAATACGCGCACCAAAACCAGGACATCCTGCTAATAATTCTCGAAAATAAGAACATCTAGCCGATAAAATTGATCTATGAACGGGAAAGACAGTACCACGAAATACTAAATCACAATCGGTGCAATTTTTTAAATCGAATAACGTTGATAAATCTTGCTTGAATGTTGTAGCCGGAGGTCTGGCTAGCTCTGCTTGCACCGACAAGTCTTTAAGGGCTGCCAAAGCTTCATATTCCTCACATAGTGCTGCCAGTTCTAAGGGACTCCAATCTGATACGAAATCACGTAAAACACGAGCATGATCACAAGCTTTTGAGGAGCGTCGTCTTCTTATAAATTTTCTCTTTAAGGTAGCGAAACCTGTCACTCTTTTACGCCGTTGTTCTCTAAAATGTGCTCCATTACTACTAGATGGCTGCATCCCACCAGAAGTTGATGGAATTGCCGGACAATCTGAAGAGGTTGTGGCACCCATCTTATTAGGCTGACTGAGTCAGTTCTGATTTTAGTTGCTGTTTTTAGCTTAGATGCATATTTAATAATCTGAAACAAAGTAAATGCGTGATTTAGAAATTTTGGTTTACGGAAACCTTAGTATATATTCAAATGACTTCTTATTGACTGCTTATGAACTAGCATAATACTTATTTATAGCAAATACAAGGTGATGCACATAAAGAGTTTTACTAAGCTGGCTCATTGGAAATTTTAAATTGATTTAGTTCTTGTTAACCACCTTTTTTTTGCGAAAATAATTGAGGTCAAAGTAAAAAAAAAGGTAAGTAAATCCGAAATTTTTAGTTTAGACCACAATAACTCCTGAGATGAGAGAAGTACCGGGCTGGTTGAGCAATCTTTAAAAAGGCCATGAAGTTCTGCATACGATGAGCTCTTAACTGTGACTGTACCAGAGATAGGTGTTTTTGCATTTAGTGGTAATGTTTTTGCATTACTACTAAAATGGCAGCTAAACTAAATTTTAATGATAGTTAAATCCAGGTTGCACTATCACTAAATGATTAGTGGTAGTGCAAATTTTCTATCACTATCACTAAACGAATAGTGGTAGTGCAGTGTCTATTGCATTATCCCTAAACGATTAGTGGTAGTGTAAATACCTTTCACTATCAATGAGTGATAATGAACTCATGCATTGGTAGTGCAAACACCTTTCACTGAACGACAATTTAATGGTACGCATATGCAGAACTACGCGTAGCTCGTACGATCAAAATTAGTGCTAACTGTTAACACGTTGAGCCCGGCGCCGAAATTGCTGTCCTTTCCGTTCAGCCCGCAGCGACCATAAAATGCATAAAAACTCTAAAGAAAGAACAAATTTCCAGTAAATTTCTGGGAAAAAATTGAGAGCTTCCCTACATCAGGTCGAGGCATCGTTGATTTTATATTGGATCGAGATATTGCTGTCTGCCACAAATATGCTTAAAATTTCTAAAGGAAAAATTCCCAGCAAATTTCTAAGTGCCGGGATCAACACGTTAACATTTAACACTAATTTTGATCGTACGAGCCACTCGTAGTGCTGCATATGCGTACTATTAAATTGCCGTTCAGTGCTAGTGAAAGATGTTTACACTACCAATGCACGAATTCATTATCACTTATTGATAGTGAAAAGTATTTGCACTACCCCTAATCGTTTAGTGATATTGCAATAGACTCTGCACAACCACTAATCGTTTAGTGATAATGCAAAATAACTTTTAATATTATGCATTGGTATCCAATCCATTTTGCTCTACCATCATTATTTCCATGCGTTTCAAACGGAATAACAAACTTAGTATACCCTATTTTATATGGCTGGTGGTATATTCCGGAATGGACTACCACATGAGAAATAATAGATACGTCGAGTGATTCATATTTTCTCGCATTTACCGTATTGAGGGGGTCAATCAAATGTATCAAATGCTCAATTTAATTTAACAATCGGGATCACGCATGTGAGCACTTAACTCCTTTGTACGTGACATAAATGCCTAACTCCAGGCGCCATCGTACCCCACTACAGTACCCATGTTGGAAGATCCAACGTCATCTGATCCAGATCAGTATAAACAAAGAACATCTAACAGAAAGAATACGCATCTCGTATTATTACGACCCGCTCTCACAAATTTTACGAAAATTCTCTACTTTTTGACGACCCGCTACTCACCACCCAATCACCTGTGGTGATATTACAACCCGCTTTCACAAATTATACGAAAATTCTCTGCTTTTTCAAGACCCGCAACTCACCGCAGCGGCGAGTGGTGGGTCGTCAATACATCAGCACCAGAGCCAGTGCCTGCACTCCCCATCATGCTCATGCATTGCATGTTCTCTTTAATTCGTTTACCACTTCTCTAGGAGACTGGTTTCATCAAGAATACTTTGTTTAGTAGAATTTTCATTTACATTGCATTGCATTGCAGTGCGTTAGAAAAAAAGGAGAATAGTAAGACGAGCGGATGGGATAGGAATTGGTGGCCTAGAAGTAGTGAGGCAGCAAAGTGAAACATGAAACTATGTGCATGGCTGGCATCGCCGTGTCCGTGTGTACATGCAAAGCTAAGGGGTGGCGGAGACAGAGAGAACAGAGAAATATTCTCTCAGTCTCAAATCTATGCTTCTTCCCGTCTGTTTCCTCCCGACCGCATCAACAAATAAGCATATGTACAACTTGTGCATTCTTAGAGGCCAGATGAAGCTTCTTGTTAAGATATTTGATCTTTGGTATAAATGAATGCGACTACTGTGTGATTTTGATGAGAGGAAAATAGGCGGATAAATGACCCTGTTAACCCCACTGTATCCTGGCTACAGACCTAGTAAAATGCATGAATTTTACAAGATACCCAGATAGCAAAAATATGACAAGCTTTAAATCCATTTAACATTAATTACAAAGATACTTCGTTCTTTTCTTTGAATAAATTCAAACTAAAAATTTAAAAAAAGAAGCAGTTTGAAGTCAGCAAATTTTCTGAGATTGTAAACAATTCTTAGATGATATCTACTTCACTTTATTTATGATTTTATATTCTCAGATCCAAGTGAGATAAATAGAGTTAAATTCTCAACTTTAGTGATGTAAATTTAAATTTTCACTTACAAATCATAAATAACATCACGTCGTAATGGGAAGTATCAACATAAGCAACAAATTCCAAATTTAGCTTGCTTATGGGATAGTACCTTCCAATATTATATAGTTTTAAATGAAATCGCAAACATAAAAGGAGAGTATAAGAAGGCTCCTCCCAAAAGAGAGAGTCAAAAATGTTATATAACCTTCGATATATATATATGTATATGCGCGTATAAGAATATATCGCAGATAACAATATAAACAAAATTTGGTAATAAATCTAAAAAACATATATAAAATACGCGCAATTCAATTTGATTTAAAGTAATTATAATAAAATTTAGTATTCTTCGGTATCGTAATTAGGTCTGTTCGATGAAAACACCAGATAAACCTAGGGCACCCCAAGGCTACACTAACTTATTTTTTGAAAAACCTAGGGCTACCTCGAACCATTCAGTAAGAAATATAATAGAGAACAAAAACAGAGCAAGCCAAATCACTGTATTGGCAGAATTTCGGTTCATAAAAGATCCGCCATCTATTGAAAAAAATTAGGAAAGTATGAGAAAATTAAGTTAAAGTTAAGTCTTCGATAATGAATAGCGCTATATCACAGGACAGATTGCAAGAATCTTCTTGTTTTTTCACATATTTGATACAAAAAAAAAATAGGAATTTAAAAATATATATATATTTCATAATCATTGGCTGTCGACATAATGTGCGCGTCACAAAGATCTAACATCATCGTCATAACGTCATTTTCAAGAAAAAACGCCTGTGACAGGCAGACGGAAGGACGCAAGAGGGATTTTATAAGGTCTCGTTTTTTTCCTTTGAAGTACGGAAATCTAAAAAGGAAAAAGGGTTGTTTTTGCTGTCTTGCTATTGAATAAATAACTAACAGGAAGCTGAATATCGAGTGAATACAGTGCACGTGAATAAGCCACTGGCTGACAATTGGATTGAACTTAATTGAATTTGAATAAACATTTCAGAATTCAGCAACTTTTTCTAGCTTATTATTATTAGAATTTTGAAATAGCGTTGTTTCTTCAGCCTGAAGTGTACATTTTCATTCAATGTTAGTATTTTGTAAAATTATTGCTTACTAATGCATTTAAAATTTCGCACTATAGGTACATTTAAAATTTCTGCCAGTGACTGGATTAAGTTTTTACTCGATATGCCACTTTCCTGGTTATTCAATGTGTCTAGCATATTTCAGGCTTCTTAAATCCATTAATGTTTTTGGAGAAGAAAAAATATAGTATGTATATAGTACCATGAAAAAAATAGTTAAAATTTCAAAAATTTGTTAAACCATAACTTCGAAACGAAGGAGGAGAAAAATATAAAGCTAAACCCTTAGAAAGTTCCAACGATTATCTATCCAAACAAATTTATATCATCACTGAGATGGTGAATTGTAAAATAACAAGTAAAAAAAAGCTAGAATTGGTCTAAGACCAATTCTTATGATACCCTAGATGAATGCCCGTAAAAATTTCGTATGGTCACCCATCTGTGCAATTTTGATTTTTGAAGTGATTTTTCGCACATATTTCTAGAACGGTTCGTCGAACAGAAAAAATGATTATAACCAAATTTATAGGATTTCATATCTAAACAAGTTTTTAGTACAATAAAAATGTCTAGAACTGATTGTTTTAACAATGTACATAAAAACCTAAATTTGTATATGGCAACACCAAGAAGGGGTTGCCCGATTTAGTTTATTTTTGATATGCTTTTTTCTTTTACTATAGAAACACCATGTACCAAGTTTCCGCTCTCTATGTTATCGCATTCTTAAGCAGTGTCCAAATATATAGTGGAAAACGAAATTTTTGTATGGCAACCCCACGAAGGATTTGGCCGATTTGTCTCATTTTCGAACTTAATTTTGCTTTTTTTTTTAAAGTCCGTGTACAAAATTTCAGCTTTCTAATTGAACGCGTTCTCGAGCTACCGTGCTCATAGACGAACGGATGCACGGACAGAAGGACGGACGGACAGGCGGATGGACAGATGGACGGACATGCAAAAATCAAAATAACTTTTAATATTATGCGTGGGTGTCCAATCCATTTTGCTTTGCCATCATTATTTCGAGGTGTTACAAACGGAATGACAAACTTAGTATACCCTTTAGATTTCATCTAGGCTACAAAAAGGAAAGCCCAGCTCCTATTTTTTTTTTAAATTGACTATCATTCGAAAAAGTAGACTATCAAATTTAGCTAATGTATTTTTGTATTAATGTTATGAAATCCATAAAAAAAAAGTTGATTGAAGTAAGGTTATGTAAAAAAAAATGCTATATCAAGGCAAGGTGGAGGGGCAATCCTTTAGAGGAACTTCTTGCTTGAATTTATATTCGCTACTACGCTGTGAAGGATTATATTATCTATATGAGCGAACATCCTGTATAAATAAACTTCTTACAATGTCAAAATTCATACACTTCAAAAGTAATTTAAGTATTATAAAACATATTAAAATAATGCAGGAAAATTTATCCTACTACCAAACTCTATGCTGATGATGCTATAATATTAGAATAAAACGACAGCCCTCACCATAAGTTTCATTCAACACACTGGGTTTGTTAGATGAAAAATTGTGTAAAGCACTATAATTTTCCCTTACAATAATTTAGATATATTCCTAGCTTTTTTCCACATATCGAACATAGTGTAATTACTCGCGTTCACTGAACTCAAGAAATGCATCAGATCAAGGTAGAATATGAAGTATACCTATTAAAATTTTGGCGCATGTTCTGTGACGTAATTTAGTAACTAATGAATATACATTTCTATAGGAAAGACAGAGATACATTTTCACGATATTTCGTCACTAATAGCGGAATGTGGTTCGTAATGGGAGTACCTTGTATTCTATATACCTTGGCTTCAGATATGATTTCTGTCTTAAGCATAGGGTGCATTCACTTTCGCTCTTTTGATTTTGGGAAAATTAATTTAAATTTCCGTCCTCACTGCCCCAAGGAGTCCACTGAAAAAGTAAGAACTGTCACATAGGAGATGGAACAATATTAATAGGGCATATTGGCCATTGTCTATTCAATGTTCTATAGGTAGTAAATAATTGAATACCAAAAACCGAAGTTTAAGTAAATTTCTATTCAGTCTTGCTTATTCAATGCTTGCTTATAGGAGACGATTTCTAAGCATATGTCAGCCGTACCCATTGAATAAATAACTAGTTATTTATTCAATGGCCGTACCAAGCTTATTATTTTGCATTTTTATGTTTATAGTCTAGTGTTTCCATCTTTAATATAATCCATATATCTGTGTATGAGCTGTCAAATAAAAACTAATAATAATTTTTTTACGAATATTTTTGAATTTTGGAAATTTTAAATTTCTATATATCTATAAAACTGTGAAAATAAGTGCTACGTGCAGGTCTTGCAAGAGAATAACTAAAAATGAGAATGCAGTATTTTGTAATGGAATATATGGATCCCCACTTCATGCTAAATGTGTAAATCTTGTGGAGTATGATGTTAATTTAATAAATACCAAAGAAAACGTTTTCTTTAGTTGTGTTCTTTTGTGTACCTTGTTCTAGAACTCCCATATACTGGAGAGAACAATTTTTTATGTCGATTGAAGTGAACTATTTGTACTGTTAGCTTCATTTATAAATCCTATATGAAAATGTATGAGACGTTCTTTTGTGTATCTTTTGTTCTGCCCTGTTCTGCGGACACAAAAGAACACAGCTTTAATGTGTTCTAAATGCAGCAAACATATAAAGCGATGTATGAAAACAATCCCGGAAAAATTTGAAGCGATAATGGATCACGTACAAAGGCAAGACAAGTATCAAAATCGAATTATAGAGCAATTGGATAAAGTATCGAACGGTCTAATTGAGATGAAAAAGGAAGGTAATGAACAAAGAGAAATAATTAAAACAATATTACAAACGATAAATAAAATGGAAGATGGAGTAGGTGAAAATGGAACAATAAACAATAATAAAAATGCATACTAGGAAGTAGTAAAGAAGCGTGGCCTCACAATACCAACACAGGGAGTAATAATTAGACCATTAAAGGCAAACCAAATATCAGAAGACACATAAAATACATTAAGGAAAAAATCAAACAAAACAAAAACTGAAGTAAAGCACATATGTAACTAAAGGAGGAGTCATAATTAAATCAAATTCTGCGGAAAACAAAATGATTTTCCTAAAGGATAAAGAACTGTGTGAGCGATACCACATCTCCCTTAATAAGAAACAATTCCCTGTTTATTTATTTCGAATCTGGATAAAAATTACACGCCGGAAGAACTACTAAAAGAACTTTGAGATCTAAATTACCCTTCATAACACAAGACCAACTTAAAATATATACAGCAAATAAAATAGACACACAAATAAATGGACCATATTTTTTAGGTCTGTGCATCCACATACAAGCGTATGGCAGATCAATATGTAAACATCGATTGCAACTCACACTATGTATGTGAGGACGTCAATATAATGAGATGCTTTAAATGTCAAAACAATGGTCATTCATCAAAAATTGTGCGAATAGAGATATATGCAAGAACTGAGGTGAAAATTACGAGTCATCAAACTGCACTATGACTGGAGTCTCTTGTATAAACAAGAATAAAGAAGGCACTCTAGACGACTGTAAGGAGCAAAACCGAATAAACTGTGCAATCTTTTTAAAGAGTGCCCACCAAGAGTGCCATTTTCATTGAACAAGGAATAAAGTATAACAATATAAAACTAGACATTAAATATAATATATTAACCGAAATAAAAAAAAGCAGCAAGAGTAATTTTAAAATTTTAACATTGTATAAATCATCTAGCGAAAGCCAGCATGAATTTATAGACTATCTGGAGAACTTACTGACTCAGCACCGAAAGCTTATACTTTTGGGAGATAACAACATTGATTTGATGGCGAACAATAATGCAGTAACTCAATATCTAGACTTATTATCTATATATACAGCTTCAGGATCCTAAATAAAATTGGTATTAAACATCCTACTAGATCTACAGAAAACACCGCTACAATAATAGATCATATATTTACGGATCTATGCGAGACGTTTTTAAGCTCGTAATCACTGCAAATGTTTTAAAAAAAAAAGGATGAGCACAAAAGATATCAACGATAGACAAAGAGAGATATAGAGAAAAAATTATAGTGAGAATACAAAACTATGAAGCAATAACAATGGAAGAGCTTATTGAAATTTTAAAAGATAGTAAAAAAGATATCACAGTTTACAAAAAGGTTAGAAGTAGGAATAATTGATGGATAACGGATAAAATTATAGATGAAATGAAGAAAAGGGAAAAGTTATATAAAAAAATTAAAAAGCACCCGAAGCATTATGAGGGGAAGAGGGATTACACTCGTGTTAAAAATTGGGTAAGCATGTTAATAAGGAAACCGAAACAAAGATATATAGCAAACAGTTTCAGAAGACAAAATACGATACAAGGAAAACATGGAAAACAATTAATGAATTTATCACAAAAAAGGAGAATGTAAATAAAGAAACTGTTACTGAGATAAGGAAGTCAGGGCAAATGGAAAATGATCCAAAGACAATAGCAGACACACTTAACCAGTACTTTGTCAACATTGGTAATGAACTTGAGGAAAAGTTACCAACAAAGTCACCTACTAGAAGTAAAAGGCAAGCAAAATCAATTTTTCTTGAACCATCTGTTACGGCAGAAATAGAATATGTAATTAAAAAAGTCTTAGAAAAGACGGAACAGAGTCAGCCACAACTGAGACAATGAATGTCATCAACAAATATCTATATAAAGGACTATATGTTGGAGCAATATTTGTAGATCTTAGAAAAGCTTTCGATACAATTAACCATGATCTGCTTCTGAAGTTTTTGGATGAGCTTAAAATAAGGGGTATAGCCAATAAACTGGTGGAAAACTATTTAATACAGGAGATTGTTTACTTAAATCCAAAATATTTATAGCGATCCGGAAATACTCCGTACTGGCGTACCACAAGGCTCCATCCTGGGACCTAACCTCTATTTGCTATACATAAACAACATGTAGAACCGAAGATTTAAAGGAGACTATCATATACATATATGCTGATGACACAAACATTATATATGGGGGGAAAACAAAAGAAGTCCTTCAAAGAACGATGAATGAGGATCTAATAAGATATAAGCAATGGACGGATGGAAACAAACTTTCGTTGAACGAAGAAAAAACCAAATTCATAATATTTCGACAAGTCAATAAGGAAGATATTGACCCAGAGATAAAATATGGATCCATGAGCTTTCAGTTAAGGCAATAAAAAATCTTGGCCTTATCCTAGATGAACAGTTAAGGTGGAACACTCATGTAAACAGTAAAATTACTTAAAATTATACCGATGATGGGCGCTATCAAAAGAATGAATTTGACACTAAGGGCGAATCCGAATCCAAGTCTTCGTCTTCGTCTTGTTAGTACAGCTAGTGACGTAACATCGAGTCAAGCTCTATCCGAATCCATGTCTATGCCCCCGAGCTTTGCTATTTTGTATAACAGTTGATCATCGAGTCAAGGTTCGAGTTGACTATTTTAAATAGACAACATATTTTGAGGTTTTATTTATTCGCTGGCTATCGAGATCAAGCAAGCTAAGCAAACGAATTATAAATAAATAAATAAATAAATAAATAATCTTTATTAGCAATAAATCTTGCTTTATGATAATACTAATATTAATAATGTACCTTTCTTTCTTATTTTATACTCTTATTATACTATCGAACCGGATAACGTTTGCGTATAAATTCTACGATTTTCTTTTTAAAAAACATAAAATAGGTCTCATTTTTGCAATCACTTGGTATACTATTATATAATTGAAGTCCTTTATACATTACTGTATTTTGAGCCCTACTCGTTCTCAGTCGCTCCACTCTGAAGTCTTCCAAGTTGCGCAATCGATAAGGTTGCATATCCGCTACATACTGGAGTTCCCGGCATAAATACTCAGGCAGAAGATTATTTTTCATTTTAAACACCATTTTTAATACATTGAAAATCGTTCGCTGATTGACTGACATCCATTTAAGAGTATTTAACATTGCACTAATGGGCGTTCTTTTATGGCAACATAATATGCTCCTCATTGCCCTGTTTTGTAATTTTTGTAACCTTGCCATTTGTTCCTTCGTACACATAAAGAGAATTGATTGGCAATACTCGAAATGTGGCATGATTATGCTATTATGAATATTAATTGCACTTTCTATAGATAATTTCTTTCTTATTCTTTTCATAAATCCAACCTTTTTAGCTATTTTTGCACATACATAGTCCACATGAGCTTTGAAGTTCAGTTTTTCATCAATAATAACACCTAAGTATTTCATCTCATTCACCTGTTCAATCAACACATTATCCATAAACACATTAACTCTTTCATCCGCATTTAGAACCATACATTTAGTTTTTGTTACATTCAGCTTAAGTTTATTCATTCTTAACCACACATTCAGTCTTCCTAAGTCTTCATTCAACTTTACAACACATTCATTTAAGTTCTTTCCCGTTATAAAAATTAATGTATCGTCTGCAAAAAGTCTTATATCTGAGTTCCTTAGCACGCACACAATATCATTTATATATACTATAAAAAGAAGTGTTGCTAGCACTGATCCTTGCGGTACTCCTAGTCGATTTACATTAATATTTGACATTTCATTATCCACCTTGGTTCTTTGTATACGGCCATCCAAAAAACTCTGAAACCACTTCAACTCTTTTCCATGAATCCCAATTGTTTCGAGTTTATTTTTTAAAATATGTCTATCGATGGTTTCGAAGGCTCTTTTTAAGTCAAGAAACACAGCAACAACCATATCTCCCTTATCAATTGCTTCTTTCCATTTCACGATCAACCCAGTTAAAGTAGATTCGCATGAATGGCCAGATCTAAATCCCGACTGATATTCTGATAAAATCTTATTTGATTCTAGGTATCGTGCAAACTGCATTTGTGTGGCTTTCTCTAAAACTTTCTCCTCCGTAGGTAGCATATTCACAGGCCTAAATTCCTCGCAATTTTTGGTTTTCCCCACCTTTGGTATTGGTACGATTACAGATTCCTTCCACGCTGTTGGAAATACGCCATTTTTAAATGATGTATTTATAATATCCACTAGTGCATTTATAGTAATTTCTCCTCCATCTTTAATCATTTTAGCACTAATACGATTAAAATCTCGTTTCTGATTTATTTTTCCTAGTATGTTGTACACATCTTGATAACTCACTAAGTCAAACACAAATTCGCTTTCAATGTTACAACTTGCATATTTGTATTGCATTGGTGCTATAGAATCATGTATATCCTCAATACTGCTGATAAAAAAGTCATTGAACTCCTCCGCTATTTTCCTTTTATTTTGAAATATCTCATTCCTGAATCTAACTTCCTTTATTTCTGTTCTACCTTGCTTCAGTACTAGTGATTTTATTACTTTCCACATTGATTTTGGGTCATGGGCGTTCACGATTTTCTGTTTGATGCTATTTGCTTTAGCTTTTTTCAGTTTAAGGTTGTATATATTACGGATTTCCTTATACCGCTCCCAATGACTCTCTTCTTGCAACAGAGTTGCTTTCCTATATGTTTTTATTTTGTAATGCTTCATTTTACGAAGCTCATCATTAAACCAATCATTTTTTCTTTCACATATCCGTCTTTTTACCACGAAAGTTTCCGTTACTCTTTTTATTTCCTTGGAGAAAATTTCAACTTTGTTGTTTAGGAATTCAACTTTACTTATACTTTTGATCCGACTCGAGTTTAATTCCCGTATATAACTTTCTTTGTTATATTTTAAGTAATCAATTTGCTTAATATCGGTTCTTTCAGCGCAATAATTTCTATTTGGTAGCACTATCTCAATACTTTCATGGTCACTAATTTTCCATTCATTTTTTACATTGGCCTTAATAACGTTGCAGTTTGAAACTACATAGTCAATTAATGTTCGCGAATTCTGAGTAATTCTAGTTGGTTGATCTATCCACTGCTTGCATGCATAGTCTCCAAAAGTCTGTTTCAGTTCTTCTCTATATGTTTCCTTTTCAAGCCAATTTATATTGAAGTCACCAACTAGCACAAAATCCTCTTGCATTTCATCCAACTCTTCCATTAATGTAGTAAAGTTATCACAAAATAATCTCTTACTGGCTTGTGGAGATTTATATAGCACAACGACGTTAATTTTGCAGTCATTTATCGCCAAACTTACTACCAACCACCACATATCTTTATTTACTTCCACTTTTTTCAAAACTTCATAATTCCATCCCTTTTTGATATAAATTGCCACTCCTCCGGTGCGTTTTGAAATACTGTCACATCTTAGAACGTCATAACCACATATTTCGATTTCACTATCATCTATATCATTTATTAAATGTGTTTCTGCTAACATAATCATTTCAAACTCTTCTTTTCCGACTAACACTTCTAATTGCTCAAAATTATTAATAAGGCCCTGTATGTTCATATATACTCCCCGTATTTCCTTTATTTGCTAGTATGCAATTTTATCTTTTTCCACCTTAAGTTTACGCTTGTACACTGGACATTCTGTAGCTCTTGCATGGTGCCTAGTATCTAGTTTCATATTTAATTTTACATTTGCCGCCAAACAGTTTGCGCATTTCTCTTCATCACTTTGACAATCCTTCTCATCGTGCTCATTAGAGCATCGTGCACACACTTTTCTATTTTTACAGTCTTTTGCTGAATGATTAAACCCCCAGCATTGAAAACAACGCTTCACATTTAGCCATTCATAAACCATGCACTTACTCCATCCTATATTAAGCCTACCCTCTTTCATTATTTCTTTAAAAATTTCCATATTTACTTCAACTATACCATTGTACCTTGTGTGCTTGTGTTGTGATGTCTTACGTGTTTCAAATATTTTTAAAACTTTTACCCCCTTAATATTATTCTGCATGCTCAAAGCTTGGACAATTTCTTCCTCAGTCAATTTTTCATTCATTCCGCATATAATTACCTTAGGATTTTTTCGCATCAATGATTCTACTTCATATTTATCTCCTAATTTACTTTTAACCTGCTGTTCCACCTTTCCCACTGATTCACTGTTATCACACTCAATTGCGATTGCACCGTTATTTTTATTTATTACACCGTTGATTTTTAAAGATAGAGCCCGCGGATCAATCACTTCCTTAATTTCTTCTCTTGTTTTATTGCTATTCTGTTTAGCCTTTGGTTTTATTAAAACAGGTCTCACCTCACTCTTTTTCAATTGATCAGCGTAACTTTTGCCACTATCGTTTTTAGTCGCTATTTTCTTAATTTCTCTAACCATGCTATTTTTTTCTTCACCTAATTCGAACAGGTTAGCTTCGCCTTGAGCTTGATTGCATTTATTTTGACATTATGGCGGACGCGGAAAAAGTAAATATTGTGCATTTTTTACTGTTTTCCTTCAATTCTTCTGTGCAAAATAAGCAGATATATATGTACCAATTAGAGATAGTTGTAACACATTTTTATTTCAAATTTAATTTAATTTTAAATCATAAATAATAATATTATAATTAATTACATTTATTAATTATGACAAACAGTAGGAACTGGCTCTAAACGTCAAATATCAAGCTAAGCACACGAATTCGGACAGGTTAGCTTCGTCTTCGTCTAACTATTATAATAGCTGAGCTTGTTGTATTACGTCACTAGCTGTAATAACAAGACGAAGACGAAGACTTGGATTCGGATCCGCCCTAAGTAACGAAACCGCAAATCTAGTATATAATGCTCATGTACTATTATCACACATAAAATATAGCATACTTGTATGGTCTAATGTTTCAACTATATAGGAGTAATTTATAGAAAGAAAGCCAAATTTGTCTATAAGTTGAAAAACAAACAAAAATAAAACAAACCTCAAAATCACTACGGTAACAGATCTCCATACTCACAATTCAAAACAGAGAAATGTTATAAGAGTGGAAGCAGCAAGAACATAAGGTTGGTGACATCCAGTGAGATCTTCAACGGACCTCCATTTGAGATTAAAAGCATGTCGAATATAAGCATCTTCACAAAAAAAGTGAAATATAGCTAAGTTGTAGTTACATTTAGAGCATGAAATATAGATGAAATTCGAGCATGAAATTTAGTTGAATTTAGAGCATGCTCTTCTTATTAGGCAGTATACAGGGAATAAATAGATTGTAATTTTACTTAAATTAAAATTAAATGAATTTCAACCTCTTTCTTAAACCAGTTAAGCTCTCTGAAAGGGCGGATTAAAAGTAAAGAAGAAATAAACACTAGGCTTAGGCTTAAGTGTATTAAGGAAATGTAAATTATTCAATATTCATTCACTAATTAGGTACTCAGTGACACCGTAACTGTAACACTGTAACAATATTGCTCTATGAACTCTAGTTGCTCTTAATTATTAAATGTATTATAACTACTCTAAAGTACATTTAGATGTAATAGGAAACAATAAAATTCGAACAACAATACGAAAACAAATATCCGTGCTCATCATCCTTGAAACAATAGTTAACTGCAGGTGAAATTAAAACAAATTACTGAAGTAGCAATGTAGAATTTAGTTTCCTGAACTCAGCTTTACACTGAATTTCACATCAATAAGGCAGTAATGGTTTTAGATTTATCACCCCCCTAAACCTTTAAATTTGCTGGTCCAACGAAGATATGTATTTGTGAAGATGTCATTCAGTCCAAATGATAAGCACTTTGATTGCAGATGCTATTAAGTCGAGTTAATAATGATGTAATTACTATTATTAAATCTTCAAAACTGTTCAGAATAAAATTCGTAAAAACAAACATTATCTATTGCATACATAAAGTGGGTTTTAGTTATTTCATTTAATCTAATCAAATTGAATTGACAAGTCAAATATTTTCTGTTATTAACTGGACAAACATATTTTACATTTGTGTATGCATATCAAATCTAAAATTCTTTTAAACGTTGTAAATCTGTATACGTAACATATTATGTACTTCAGTACAAACGCAAATATAAAACATTTTCCTGCATAAATTCTCTAAAAATTTACACTTCCTGTATATATTGCAAATCAATAGTTTCATTTTTTTATGTTATTTATCACTCGTGGTAGTGTGATCCTAGTAGGACGGACGTATTTACTACAAAATCATTCCAGTCTTACTACCATGGCTCCTCCAAGATAGCTTAACTCATCATTTTGTCTAATTATGAAAATTAGCATCAATTTACTGTTATAAATAACAAATAAATCTACAATTATTAAACTAAATGAGGATAGAGCAAAATGTTTTATAAAATTATAAAAACTTTGACAGTTCCATTTTCTAATGACTTTCATAAACTTTCACAAGCTTGTAATAGGACACAGCATCATTAGGAAGAATATAGTTTATGAAAATAGAACACAATTCCATGTGTAAATAAAACTTTTAATTTATAATCATTTCTATTTACTTTTACCCAGCACTTTTATCAAAAGAGAACTTGATAAATACCTTTAATTACAAACATCTTGGATGCACTCAATCAACATCACAACCTTTTCACTTCACCAAAATTGAGCATTTAAAACTTAGGAAAAATAATTCTTCTTCAAATGCATAGTGATAACTATGTTGATTGATAAGTTATAAACTATTATGCTCAAGTTTTGCCAATTTTTTCACCAATTTAAGGAACATAAACACCTTCAATAAATATGACAGAAACAGGTGTAATAACTTCACAAAATCTCCTAAATTAAATTGTTATGTAGTACTTAAGAGAAATATGGCTGCTTTCTAAACTGGTCCAAGCAACTACTTTATTTTGGTACATTATGAAATTTTGGAAAATATTCATGCTCTATGCTAGTAAATTTAACATTTTGAATATTTAGCTTAATTAATTGTGTAGTTAAATTGTTGATAATAATTAAATTTAATCATAAAACAAAAGACAAATAAATTTGACAATATTTAGGGTCAACCTATGGATAGTTTTACCGGTGACTGGACCCAATAAACGAAACCATATTCACTTGAGAATACCAAAAAAATTAAAGATAAACCCTATTTTCTGCAAGTTCAAAAACATTATCAGGTAACGATTTCTTCCCATGTTTAAGTAAACACATGGAACGTTAAGAAATGTGATTCCGTATACATTAAGCTGTCAAAACCATTCAAAATGAATATGCATAGAGTATTCTTGAAATCTGTATGAAAATAAGAACTCAAACCCTTGTTATGTTTCACAAAAAAAAAATTAAGGTAATTTATTCAAATGAATTTAAACACGTTTCGATCTACTAAATCATCATCAGAGGACTAAGCTTTTGAAGCCATCAAACCAAACACTAATACGAGTACATACTAAAATAAATAATATACATGAATTTAATTAAAGTAAACTATGCTAATTAAACAAAAGCGGACTTAAGACAAGACTCGAATATTTTAAATCAATCTGTTCATTTAACATAAAACTACCTTTATCCTTTTCTGCTCGGATTTCTTTAATCTCACATTTATCCCTGCCGGTAGACTGCCAACAGTTTAATATACCGTAATTTTCTGATTATTGCGCATTTCATGCTGGTGCACATAAGAGGTTTTGTTGTGACTTTATTCAAAGTTCTTTTATGCTGATTCGACTGTATTGCGATCAAGTGATGTTTTTCAAATATGGTTTTCATCTATGTATAAAGCCCAGACAAGTTAGCCCCATGCTCGTACTCTGTTCAAGTGAAATAGATTATTTTGTTAAAGTACAGTTATTAAAACTAACATTTACAGGGTAGCACCAATTACAACTTTAATAGTTAATTCAGGCCTACTTTCTAGCAAAATCCAACGGTTTTCAATTTTTGGGCAATCCTTTATTTTTTTAGTCATATATGTAACAACATTATAGTTTAGTGGTCTTCTTCTTTTAAATTCATAATATCAGTTACTATTGATAAAAGCGATTGCCAGAAAACTACAGAGGTGCAAATGCATCCGGAAAATTTGGTTATAAAATCGGCTTGGAATTGAAACTTAAACTCTACTATTTTGTTTGAAAACCCCGAAAAAGACTACTCCTCTACTTCAACTGAAAATTAAACCCTATAATCTACTACCTATTACTCTACTTAAAATCATCACGAAAACTACCACAATTTCTTCGAATCTATCTCCGAAAACTACTATCTTTTAGAACTTAAATCTACGAACATAAGAGACCGTACACATGCTACAATTTTGACATTTCTTTGACAACAACGGACAGAAAAGTGGGTTTGCAGGTTGAATTGTCCGAACCGGGAATATTTTTTAAAAGTTAAAACACCTTTTACACATAGCTCTCAAATTTAAGAGAGGCTATTTACTAAATGTTTTCAATTTGTGTTAAAAGAACAGTTCTTCATGTTAGAAATTCCAACAGGGAGTTCTGTACAACTCAATTTAAGCGAAGCACAGTTCCTCAGCTATCCCCTTATGATGTAAGTACAATGCTGGAAATTGACAACATGTACTATAACCACATTTCACCTATTAGGTCTCATGTATCCTGCGAGAAAATGAATATACGCATATTTTTCCCGACGGTTGCATTAAGACTTATGATACCAATCAATTGGCATCAAATAATCCGATAGAAGACTCCCGTAGCGAAGCAAGTTTTCTTCATCAAAACAGTTAATTTCCAAGGAAGATTTTAAAAATTGTTCACGAATTTCACCTTCTTCATTTTAGGTTTTATTTGTGGAATATTTGATGGACATGGTGGACCATCATGTTCTCAAGTAATTTCGAAAAGGTTACTAAGGTATATCGCTGCCAGTTTAGCGGACCGAAATGTCCTCATCCAGACCATGTCCCGTGGGGGCAATAGTCAATCATTTCTTAAGTGCCATAATGACAAAGTAATAACGAAATTTCTTTGATGTTTTATAAACGATTTTATCTGAAACCAATCTAGGTTGATTTTGTTAAAGAAGTCAAGATGTTATACGAAGCAAGTTTTCAGAAATTTGCTAATATTCTGTGCAATCAAGTTCCTGGTGAACGTCAGGAAGCTATCATGAATGCATTTTTGCGATTAGACAATGATTTATCAACAGAAGCATTGGAGAGTCCTAGTGTGAGAACAATGTCTGTTGCTATGTCAGGTATCTATAAATAATTTTTAGTCAATCGGTATCACAGCTAATGAGTAATTTGCTTTCGTAGGTGCCGTTGCTTGTGTTGCTGTTGTTGAAGGAAGAGAACTTCACGTAGCTAGTACCGGGGACTGCAGTGCAGTTCTTGGTACTTATAGTGACACAGGTCAATGGGTGTCTAAAAGACTAACTCAAGAACACAACACTGATAATATAAGAGAAGTTAAACGAATTTTGAATGAACATCCGCCGAATGAAAGAGAGACTGTTATAAGAAACGAAAGGCTTCTTGGTCACTTAGCTCCTCTACGTGCCTTAGGCGATTTCCGATACAAATGGTCGAAAGATATTATGAACCAAGTTGTAGTACCACAATTTGGAGAGCTGAGTGTACCTCAACATTATTACACTCCGCCATATTTAACTGCATGTCCAGAAGTCACTTATCACGTCTTACATCCTAGTGACCATTTCTTGATAATCGGTAGTGATGGTTTATGGGATTTTCTTTCACCTTCCCAAGTTGTTGAGCTTGTGGGTGAGCACATGATGGGGAAAACATATTTACAACCTCTTAAGCTGCCCGAAGAAAATGTTACTTTAGGTGAAGTTTCAGATATCCTTGCAAAAAGGAGGTAAGTATTTTGTTTTAGTATCATTCGTACTGTGGAATATATTTTCTTTTATTCCCCTTCTTCTCACAGAGCTGGTAGAAGAAAAAAACCGCTAGACCAGAATGGTGCAACGCATTTAATAAGAAATGCTTTAGGCGGAACTGAATATGGCATTGAACATTCAAAGCTTTCTCATTTATTATCCTTGCCACAAGACATTGTCCGATACTTTCGAGACGATATAACAATAACTGTACTTTATTTTGATACTGAATATCTGAGAAACTTCACTTGAATTGTGATAGAATCTACGTCATTAGTTGCCTAAGTTTATTTATTTTAGCTAACTGTAAACTACCGCTAGTTTATAATTGCTTGTCAAAATTTTAGTTAGTTTTGTCAAATTGTTTAGCTTCATTTTGATTTAAGTGCATAAAATAAATGCTTTTTTTTCTTGGGAACGAATAATGAAAATTTTATTACAGAGTTTTCAAGTTATTATTTTCATTATTTTTCTATCAATGTGATCATGCCCAGTAATTTTCCCTGCTCAGGCAATAAAAACTATCGTTTCAATTTGGAAAAAAGCTAACATGCGCAAAAAAAAAGTCAAGAAAAGACTGGATGCAACTGGTACTCATCCACTTAGAATGAGAAGAGAAAAATAAAGCATATAAGAGGGCAGTGTACAATGACGAACAAGATGCATGAAATCGTTATAAAGGTATTCAAAATGTCTATAAGGCTACAATCAATAAAGCAAAGAATGAATACATCAAATTGCTAGAGTCAAATAAAATGGAAAGTCAAAGAAACGTATGGAAGGCAATAAATGAATTTGTTATTCAATCAATTTTGTATTGAATCGAGGGATCAATGATCTGAACGTAGTACAGTTTGAAGTCTGATATAATGCATCCAAGTGAAGTAGCATATGAATTCAATACGTACAGATTACATGCAACGAAAATGTAGACAAAACGTAAATAAATGAGGGGGTAGGATTTTCAGATTTTACTCATAAAATGTTCCCGCTCTTTTCTTGTTCCGAAGAGATTAAGTGGGATGCTCTCATGCTGGATTCTCTTATATTTTTGGGAGAAATGAGAGTTTTATTTGACAGAAATTTTACATCTCTTTTCAGCCTCTTGGCCAAAGCGAAATTTTTTTTTTTTTTAATTGAGGTAGTGTAACCTGACCTGATGTACATTAGTATGAATAGTTTGAAGGGATATTGGAGTTATTTAAGATTTTATTATTCGGGTAATCCTACGTTCTCTCAATTTTTGCTTTTAACTCGTCTCAGTCTCACTGCATTTCCCCATTGATGCAAAAGACAAAAGTAAATGACATATTTCTTTCTTTCTTTGAAAACACGAAAAATTAAACTTTGGCTAAGTATTGGCCGTCATTTTGTTCTTTTTTTACATTAATGGATATCAAGACAGTAATAAAACAGTCAATTGGCGTTATTTGCAGATGATGCGTTGATTCTAACAACTATTATTACCCGATACTACAGGAAACACAGGCGTCAACTTCTGCAAAATAACGCTGCTCGGAGTATACTGACTGAAGTGTAAACGATATTATATTAGGTTCTTAAGTGATTGAATATAAATCAACGATGATTTTTGTGTTTAAGATAAAGAGTAATGAAATGCCTGAATATTTATGGAGAAATACTGTATATACTGCGGACGTCCAGCCGTCGTAGGTCACTTTTAGTTTGCAGAGTTGGAGTCAAGTTAGTACGCACAATTTGTTATTGTACAAAGGCTTATAAAATTTTAATGGCTTACTTAATACATTAAAAGATGAGAGATTGCTTAATTGTTTCAAAATGCTTTCGTTATATAGTCTTATTAACTAATAAATGAATCAATCAATTGCCGTGATTTGTCTCATCTAGAAACAGGCATATTTTGATGGCTTATTATTGTAGGTATATAAATTTTTTTTTAAATAATATCAATTACCATTTTATCTCATAACACCTCAAACAAGTTTCTTTGAAACATAAATCTCCATTATGTTTAAACAACATTTTTTATACATGAAATTATTATTTGAAAAATATCAAAAGGTATACGGGGATGGGGACGGGCACTAACAATTATTTATTTTGTTTGCACATTGCCATTGTGTGGGGTACATTTTATAACTGGTTATGGACTAGGGTTACTCCAGTTCCCAGAGTTGTCAACGCATCAGTTAGATTTGATTTTCGTCCGAAAAGCACTTTGTATTTTGTTTGAAAAGCCTTTCGAAATCTTCTGAGTAACTAAAAAATGCATTTATGAGATATTAGTTTTGAAGAAATAGGAGCAATATTTGACTTCTTGTTATGTTAGGTAAGAGGGGTGCCGCTAGAAGTGCCATACTGCTTCCCTAGGAAACTGATCTGAGCCATCTGAACTTTTTGCTTTGCAGGTCCCCCAGGCTCGAAAAGAAATAGTTTTAGGGCTCCTATTGGGACCCTTATATAAGCTAACTCTGCGGAGGTATCCATTTCAGAGCCCTTTTTGGCCAACTCATCAGCCATCTCGTTGCCTGGGATATTTCAGTTACTAGGTAAACAGCATAGGGTCAGCTTATGCCATGTAGTCACTGACATGTATATAAATGGACTGACTGATCTGCTCTTTCATGTGGCACCAGCTTTGATTTCAGAAAGAATGCTCTCACTAGCGCTGTATTTAAATGAATCGGGAATTTATTTATATATGTATATCAGTGGGATTTACCGAATTTACCACAATAGTATTTGGGACTATTTGTATTGTTAAATTTAAATTATAAGGCGAAGGAAGTTTTTTTTAACAAGGCTGTTTTGGTTGGAAATACCTCTGAGTCGAAGGAAGTTTTTTTTAACAAGGCTGTTTTGGTTGGAAATACCTCTGAGTCGTTACAGTTCAGTGGGAAAGTATGCTCTCACGGAAAGAGACAGCAACATGAAAGTGGTGCAATTTGCTTTCATACATTTTTAGTTCAACGAGCAGTCCATTTAAATACATGTCAGAGTGTGTAGTCAATTCCTCAATGGAGGATTACCGAATATTTGCTACATTTCTTAGCGCTAATGAACTCGGTAATTTTATTTGCCAAAAAAAGGTTATTCTTGTTTAAAAAAAAATCTTTTACATTTACAAACTGCTTTCTATTCTACTTTTCATTTTCTCTCGGGCTTCACGTGCACCCTATATATGTTCAATGTTACAATCCTTGCTGTACTCTTCCCTTTTAAAATGACCTAAAATGATAAGCCCGCTCATAAAAACAATTAGTTGTCAAAATTGTGGCAATTGGAGGGTGCTAGCTGAATTTATTTTCATAATAGTTTTGATTGCGTAGTTTTTTTTAAGTATTAATTAAAGTTTGGTTTTTAAAAATGACAACTCCTCCGAAATTCGCTGGTACTGGATTAGAAGATGTTAATATTCCTGGACAAGCTTATTTACGTGAGGCTCTAACATCCTGCACTGATCCGTTGAAAGCGATTGAAAGTTTCCAAGTAAAATTATATTCCGATTATTTAATGTAGCTCTTGCAATATTTAGTTTTTTTCAGCTTGAAAACGGTATACTTTTGCCCTCTTTAAGACCAATGTTACCCCTACTGGATTTACATGGAGTACGGCGTTTGGATTTTCACACATCTGTTCTTGAGGAAAGTATATAGCAAATAAACTATCTTTAGTAGAGTAAATCATCCAATTCCTGTGCTCTTAACTCAAATACTATGTCACCGAGTTGATTCCCAATTAGTAAGATATAAATAAATCTTGTAGTGAGGTATGGTGCGAGGTACGAAAGCGCCATTAAACTAAAGACAATGAGAAACAACAGAGGCTAATGGAATAGATATCTCTTCCTGCTTAAACATAATTGCAACAAATAGAACGGCCACTGCAGGTTCATTAAACGTTTCTAGATAAAATTCTTCCTATAACTGCAATAATCTCTCGGCCGCTTTGTTAAAGCATTACAGTGCAAGGTCTGACTCTGGAATCCGTCTTACGCCTAAATCAAATCATTTATTTAAGAATAAAATTATATCGAATGATTTACCAGGCTTACATGTGTCGGATAAAAACATCAGCTTGGTCTGGAATTTACTTAAGGAAATCCTTGGGGGTTGGCCATTCGCAGTCATCTTTGACCCTGAACTTTTCATCCATCGATTTCATAATTATTAAGACTCAATTCTCATCCGACCATATCACCTTATCCAATTCTTAGTTCAGAATAATTATAAAAATCTTCCTTTAACCTTGAGTTCCAACCCATTTTACACTAGTGCACCTCCTTATTTTCTCTTTAACAATTCGCTCACGTTGATATAGTCGGATTTTCTAATAAAAATGATTTCAGTTTAAGCTTTCTGGTTAAAGTAATTGGTCTGAAATCTTGTTACGTCATAAATTTGCTAAATTGTTACTAACAACTCTGTTAAAACTCTATTATCTAAACCTCTGCCATTCATAAAGCCCTTAGGTGATACCTTTACTATGTGCACTTTTGATCCTGGTAGAATTTTTATGGACCTATTACCCATATTAAAAATAAAACTCCAGTCTAGTTCAGTCCACTTAAAACTGATATGGAAACATTAAACAATAAGCAATGGCCCATCCCACACGAGTATTCCAGATGCAGTATGCAAACAGGTTTTCCGGGAAAGAGGTGAGAAGAAGCAAAGATATCTCTACACTTTGGAGAGATATCATTGTCAAAGTGCATCAAATCATCACTAAAAAATAAATGTAGAAAAATTCTGAATTATCTACATCTAGAAGCCATGTACTGGACAAAATCAATAAGCTGTTAAAAGCGAAGTTTCAAGAGGTCATCTACAATGGAGGAGTAATGACGCCCTCACAGAAGACCAAGCACCGTGTGCTGTTGGAGTTCAATTTCTATACAAAAGCAGCCATAAAATACATTTTCGATTTAAGCCGCCGTAGTAATCCATATCACGGATAGACTTTTTGCGAAAACAAAGCTGCTGCTTTGCAAACAACTAAGCAAATTAGAGAACTGTCAGTAGAAAACGCTTATTTAATGTACTCTACGAGGCGGCGGACATCACTCCTATTTCCCCAGCAATTCAAGTACAAATACAATTTAGATGTGGAACATTTACAAATCCTTCAGTATCTTCCATCCTGTATCGAATCGGGAACATTTTCAAATTTAAACGAACCAACATTCCACCAACGTCTAGATGTATTTGGGTAGATTTTGAACAGCCTGCATGAATCGAAAATAACATTGTACCGCGATGATGAGCTTCACATTTATTCAGAGAAAGTGTTAATACTCATGACGTTAGAGATTGTTTTAAACCTCTAGAGAAGAATAAGAAATTCAATTGGAATCCCGAAAGTAACGGGTTCAAAAATTCAAAACATTTCTAGAAACTGCACCTATATTAACCTGCCCGACTTTTCCTTATCGTTTGTATTATGTAGAGATTAACGGCTCTCATAATGGCTGAAAGCCATAGTGACAAAACAACTATTTGATTTTTAGTCCGATGTGAGAACATTCACAACTGTCTCTGACCGCATGGTATGAATACATAATTATTCGTATTGAACTCCTCAGCCCGATTGAGACAAAATTGTTCTGTTCAGTATGTCAGTTCCTTCATATACGAATATAAGGTTTTTCACTCGACCATTGACACCCATCTTGTAAAACGCTTGCTTTTCAAATTCCTCTCAACACACAACCATCGCTTGATACAATCCATTCAACTCCTCCTAAACTTTAGAACATTCTTATCTTATTCGCATTTAATTGACCGCCAAACAGAATATTTTGAAGGAATCCATCCACAACACTGAAACCCTGCATGTGTCAATAACTAAAAAAAAATTGTTTTACATATAGGTATATTAAATCTAGATCCTTTTTCCTTAAGTTAACTTTTACTTTGTAGGAGTTACGTGATAAACTGATTGCATACATCAACGAATTGGGTCAGAAAGAAGGCCGTGAAAGAGATCGAAAACTAAAAGAACTCCTTATAAAAAGTTTTCCTGTTGTACGTGTCAAAGCTTTGCGTCCCGTAGTTATGTGCATTCTACGAAACACAACACACATTGACGACAAATATCTAAGGATTTTAGTTCGAGACCGAGAACTCTACTCAGATACAGACACTGAGGTGAAAAGACAAATTTGGCGGGATAATCAATCTCTTTTTGGGGATGAAGTATCCCCACTTTTATCTCAGTACATACGAGAAAAGGAGCATGTCCTTTTCGATCATACAAATTTAAATAATTTATTTTTCACACCATCTCCAAAAGTGAGACGACAGGGAGAAGTTGTACAGAAGCTGGCACATATGATAGGAACAAGTGTAAAACTGTACGACATGGTTCTACAGTTTTTGAGAACTCTATTCCTACGTACACGAAATGTTCATTATTGCACACTGAGAGCAGAACTTTTGATGGCTCTGCATGATTTAGAAGTCCAAGAGATTATCTCAGTTGATCCATGTCATAAATTTACTTGGTGTTTGGATGCGTGTATAAGAGAAAAGAATGTCGATATTAAACGATCACGAGAACTTCAAGGATTTTTGGATAATATAAAAAGAGGACAAGAACAGGTTTGTTCAGATTAGACAGCCCGTAATAAAGGCAAAACAAAAACAATTAAATTTTGCTCCAACTTTTAGGTTCTTGGAGATTTATCGATGACTCTATGTGATCCTTATGCAATTAACTTCTTAGCTACATCAGCTATCAAAATTCTTCAACATTTAATAAATAACGATGGTCTACCGCGGGACAATACTATATTAATATTGTTGCTTCGAATGTTGGCTTTAGGCTTAAGCGCTTGGGTCATGATTGATTCACAAGACTTTAAGGAGCCGAAATTAGATAGTCAAGTTGTAACGAAATTTCTTCCAGCTTTAATGTCTCTTATGGTTGACGATCAATGTCGTAATTTGCACGCAAAGCTTCCACCAGATGAAAGAGAAAGTGCACTTACAACCATAGAACATTCCGGACCAGCTCCAGATGCTGTAGAAGCTTATATTCAGGAAAGTTCTGTTGCCAGCATATTAGCGATGTATTATACCTTACATACCGCCAGACAAAAGGATCGTGTTGGTGTTTTACGAGTTCTAGCAATTCTAGCTTCTTGTAAAGACGATCGAGCTTATGAAGATCCGTTTTTGCATTCATTGGTACTAAAATACTAATATATTTTGTAAATGATACATGAAAATATTTAATTTTTAGATTGCCCTTCTTATTCCGATGGGAGATGAATTTACCACAGAAGATTTTTGTACAACACTTTTCGATGAATTTTTGTTTGCCGGTTTAACAAGAGATAATGTTACCAAACATATGCTAAAACTTCTTTGGTAAATTAAAAAATGTTTATTCTTGTGTTTCATAAGGTCTAACTTGAATCTGTTTCAGGTATATTCATAGTAAATTGCCTGGCGGTCGATTAGCTACACTTATGAAGGCAATGCAACCTACTGCCCAGCATCATGAAAATGTTCATAAACTTTACGAAAGTTTACAGGAACGTATAGGAAATTCAGTGCAAGAAAAACCCGAACCTGTAGATGTAGATTTTGATTCACCATTGAAAAGTGTTCCAACGCCTGGGCCACATTATGGACAATAAGATTAATATTGGTAATCTGGAAACTTTGTAAATAGAAAGAATTCTTTAAAGACGAAATGTATTAAATAAAATTTAAGTTTTTAGTTCCGGTGTTTTTAGCCTCATTCAACCAAGCTATAATAGCGTCTGTTTTTCACACCTATCAATTGCATCCATGTTCAGAACTGAAACCAGTCTACAAGACTGCATGGAACACCTACTAGTCCACTATCCAGAGAGAAAAATTTCTTTTTGACCAGAGTCATATTCAAGCCGCTACAAAGACGGCAAAGGTTTTGTCTCTCGTCAAAACCATCGAACACAACTTCACCAGTTCCTTTATACCTTTACTACTTAACAATGGTGAAGTGGTTGTTGACTCCCTGCCTGGATTAAGCTAATATTTTGGCTGCTAGATTCGCTACAAGTTATTATCTTTCACCCACCTCGGACACCTGCCTTGCATCTCACATGTGGATGTGTACAAGAGCCAATACATATCAAAACGAGAGATGTATTCAAGGTCCTTCAGGAGATAAGTGTCTCCAAAGGTGCAGGTCCTGATGGTTTCTCGCACCTGTTAATTAAACCTGCGCCTCATCCTTGGCTTAGCCACTGCGCAAACTATTCTACTTGCCTTATTCAACAGGGAAATTTCCAACTGCTTGGAAACTAACTCATGTTCAGCCTATTCCCAAAAAAAGGAGAGCCCTCAAAATATCGGCCAATTACAATCACTTCGATTCCTTCAAAGGTTTTTGAATCTATCATTAACTCTAAATTAATTAAGTATCTAGAAACCAATCAACTCATCAACGATCGCCAATATGCCTTCCGGATTTGATGTTCATCTGGAGACTTGTTAACTCTTGGAACGTTAGACTTATAGTCTACACAATTTTGGTGAGAACAAAATCTTTGCCCTAGATTTTTCAAAGGCCTTTGATAGAGTCTGGCATTCAGCCCTTTTAGCCAAACTTAAAGCACTTGGTCTCTCCCCACCTCTTCTATTATAGATTGAAAGTTTTTTATCTGGTCCGAACCTCACCCTATAAATGTCGGTCTATTATCTCTCCGTCTCTCTTCGCGCTGAGTTCAATGCATCTAAGTCCCAAAGCTATCTCATCTCTTTAAAAGAAGATCGCTTAACTACTCTTGTTTCTTTTGATGGAGCATTAATTTCTGATTAACCGTCGCTAAGCATTCCTGGCATTAATATTTCCAATAACTTAAGCTGGACAAATAACATCTTCTCTGTTGCCAAAGAAGCATCGATATGACTTGGATTTTTGAAAATATTTAAAGAAATATTTCAGCCCGTCAAATCTAGCGCTCCTCTACAAGTCCTATATCAGACCAGAATGTAATACGATTTCCATATCTGGGCCGGAGCTAGTCGCCTTACCTTCATTTCTTGTCATATCGATTTACTTGAATACTGCCGCAATGTTGGATGTCGTTCGCTACATATATAATCAATGTTCTGGTGAAATATCTGGTCTGATCCTTTAATTAATTCCTGCATACAATACTCGCGGTGCAAGCTGCGCTCATCCTTTCACTCTCCAATATACCTTGAGTCATACAGAAAAATTCCGTGATACATTTCTATCCTGAACAGCGCGAATGTGGAACAATCTACCATCTTCCGTTTTTATCCGGCTTACAATCTGCGAAGGTTTAAGGGCGATATACATCAGCATATCCGCCACTCTTTTGCCGACCACTGCCCTCGATGAAATAAAGTGAAAACTCAAAGTTCTGTATGGCAACACCAAGAAAAAGTTGCCCGATTTACTTCATTTTTGAAATTTTCCTAACTATTTTTATGAAAACGCTGTCAACACCAAGGAGTTGCCCGATATAGTTGGTTTTTTGAAATTTTATTAACTATTGCTATGCAAATACCCTGTATCAAATTTTAACTCTCTACATCAACGCATTCTCGGGCGGTGCCCAAATATATAAGAGAAAAACCAAAATTTGTATGGCGATATCAAGAAGCGGTTGCCCGATTTAATCCATTTTTTAAATTTTATTATTAGAATCGCTGTGGCTAGTGGCCTAGTTGCCCCTAACCCAGAGCTTAGCAAGTACCAAAGAAAAAGTACTTAAGTACTGAAAACTTCAGCGTAAGTACAGCATGTATGGAAAGTACTTGTAACTAAGACTAAAAAGTACTTTTTTAGAATCTTGCAATGAAGTTTATAGAGTTTAGTAAGTAGTCATAAATAAATATCTACCTTTTGAAAATTATAATATAGTAACCGGTTACTAATAGTTTTCAGAACGTATTTATTTATTAATAGCCACAGACACTACACGTAGAGTAAAACTTTCACTTTTCATTTTCTATAGAACATAATAGCTGTGTTCTTTTGAGTACCTTGTTCTAGAGCTCCCATATACTGGAGAGACCAAATTGTTCTGTCGATTGAAGCGAACTATTTGTACTGTTCGCTTCATTTATAAATCTTCTATGAATATGTATGAGGCGTTTTTTTGTGTATCTTGTGTTCTTCGGACACAAAATAAGCAACTTCATCGGAATTCATTTAAAAAACGCTAAACATTTTATTAATTATTTCAAAAATACTTTATTTGGTTTTAATAATACAAGTTTTTCAATGTTCTTATAACATAGCGCATGTCTTCTTGGAAAGTTTATGATAGTGGCGAAAGAGAGCAAGAGTTTCACAAGATCTAACGATGGTAGACAAGTTACATTTTATGAAAAGCCTTTTCACCATAGGATAGTTATTTAGCATACAAATGCTCACTCTTCTGTTCTTTAAATATTTACAATGCTGAACAAAAACCAGTAAAGCCGCGCTCGAATAAAATAAACGATGCCTTGACTTGATGGCGTAACCAAAGGGTAGCCAGCAATGCCTCGCTCCAATATAATATAAAATCATAGATGCCTCGCGCCTGATGTGGAAAAGCACTCAATGTTTTCTTTAGAATTTTTAATGCACACATGAAAGTACTGTGTCTGGAAATAACTCCAGTTCGCCACCAAAGTGAATAAAAATACTGCCAAAACATATAAGAAAGAATTAAAAGCTACGCTCATTAAAACGGTTAAGAGGCCCAAGCAGCCGTTTTCGCCTCCAAAAATGTATAAATATTTCCAATTCCAATAAATTTCTAAGAAAAAATTGAGGCCTTCCCTACATCAGGACAAGGCATCGTTGATGTTATATTAAAGCGGGCATTGCTGGGATCAAGTCGAAGCAACGTCGATTTTATATTCGAGAGAAGCGTTTACTGGTTTTTGTTCACTTGCCCAGTCTTGTTTATGTGTTATTAGTTTGTCTAGTTTTTGCTTTGACGCGAGGGTGCAGCGCATACTTTGACAGCTCTTTGCGTGCTTTAAAACAACAAAAATGAAGCTGCACAAGAGATTGTGTTTGCTTTTCTATGAAGAGTTAGATATTTTTTTATATGTGGGAATTTATAAAAAATCTTGGTACTTAAGTACAAGCAAATAGAAGCAAGTACTTCTGTTCATGTAAGAAGTAGGGCATTTCAAAAGTATTAAGTAATAAATTTTAAGTAAGGAAAATGTACTTTAAGTAGTACTTAAGACCTTTTTTACTTAAGTATTGCCCAGCTCTGCCCTAACCTTAATCTCACAAGAGTAAAGATGTTAAACAGAAATTTTTTAAAATTATAAATTATATTTTCCACTAAGCATACATTTATATATAATATAAAATCACAAAATTATCTTACAAAGTATATACATACACATCAAGTTTAATTTCTTAGGAATGGAGTAAAAATATCGACAACATTTAATTGCTGCATATACTCCATATAAATCCTATGCCACTTTGGATGCATCTTCAAAATATTTAGGATAGTCTCAAGTAGTGTTCGCTTTTCCACACCCTACGGAAAAATTTTATTTAAAAACTAATTGAAGAAGCAAAAAAAAAAAAAAAACCAAATACCAAAATTAGTTTATTTTCCGTATTTCCAGATCCATGCGCTGGACCTAATAACTCATCCAAAAGTAAACGAATACGTTTCTCTGTACCATGTCCAGCTAAATGAAATCCTAACATTGAGTACCAATATTTAAGTTCTTCTGGAGAATTGATAGCTTCACACAATTTTATTTGATTCTCAATGAATAATAATTTAGCAGATGTTTGCCAGTTATTAGAGTTTCTAAAAGAAAAACAATAGCATTCAATTCAATTCAATGAAATAAATAAAAAATAAAAGCAATTAAATCAATATTACAAGTCCATAGAATTTATTGATGTGTTGTGTGATGATGATGCCTGAACAGACATAAGCGGATAATTTCGTATGTTTTTCTGAAAATCTTTCGGTATTGTTGTTTGTACACCATGACGTATAATAGGATCTTTCGAATTTAGTACCATCCAACATTGCATACTTTTCCAATATGAATAAGAGCTTCCATTGGAAAACAGCACAAATGGTATTCCACCTTCTGTGATACTAAATTGAACAACCTGATCAGACTTAAAAATATCCGCACAGGAAGAAGATATATAAATGGTTTTCTGTTGAACATCCCAGACGCGTAATTGTCCACATTCTGATATTACACCAGCTAATTTACCCAAAGGACACTAAAAATTTAATTTTGTTATTTATAATTGCACTATGATAGTTTTATTATATTTTTAGGTTTCCACCCCCTTACAAATGAGCATTGTATTGCGGAAGTTGATAATTTTATAATGGGAAACACAGTTGTTCCGTCGTGTATATTGAAAAATCGTAATGTTCCGTCCAAACTGCAGAAAAGTGCATATTTTTCACATAAACAAAAGTTCACTACTGATGAACCTGTTTAAGAAAAGAGAAAACATATTAATAATTTCTATTTTTAATACAATATATTAGATTGCATTTGTTATGTAACTCTAGAGTAGGCATCAAGAGTAGCAAATAGTGATAAAGCAATGAAAAATAAACAAATCCTAGCCTTTGACGATTGTTTCATAAAATTCTTGCTAAAAAATCTAATCGGAAATATTTTAACAGCGAAATAAGGATTTTCAGAGCAATCATTGATCTTGTTTGCAACCATAATTTCGGTAATTTATTATGTCTAAGTTGTCTGAAAACAACAACGAAAAAATTGCAAAAGAAAATCTGAAAATCATTAATTTCAGCACTATAATGTGTCGAATATGAAATAAATCGAAATTATAACTTTTCACATGATTTACTCAAAATTCTAAAGAATTAATTACACTGGGGACAAAAAAAAAACAAATTTTTTCTGCGACATTTGGTTTGGCAATGATTTTAGTATACACTATTATTGTAAATACCCGACGTGTAGTAAATTTATTTGGGTTGAATCTGGTTCTCAAGAAATCCCACCTGGCACAATCATTATGGGACCCTTCGATATCTTGGTTCCGAAGCCTTCTTGACGACTCGGCGGTAAACCGAAAATGTAGGTAGCTACAGTCAAGTATGGGTAAATGGAAATATCATTTACGATAGAGTAATTAGAAAGGATAGATAAACCGACAGTTTAAAATAGCCGCAATTCTGAAGAAAATGCATTAAGGGCAGATGTAGAATAGATTACAGATTAGATAACAGATATGCCGGTTCCAGGTTTAGTTGCAGTATGGTTAGAATAGTTAGAATACAATAGGGTAAAGACAATTAGCAACGGACAGCAGTTTTAAAGCCTAGCTGAGAGTAAATAAGGTGTCGGAAGGTAGAATCAAGACAGTTTGATTTGGAATCCCGAGTTCACGTTAGCTAGGCAATAGATCGCATTCGGGCGGATCGTCAAGTCGCGCGCAATCAAGAAAATTGTTGAATCATCTTACAATTGTGTTTTTTGATTTTGGAAAACATGAGTTTTTCACGCAAACTTTGTGTTAACGATCGTTAACGATCCCGACAGCTTTTGCTACATATGTGGTAAGTATTGTCAACAAACATATGGAAGAAACATTAACGATTTCGTAAAACACGCTTACCAAAGAACTTAAGTTTGGAGTGCCGATGGCGTGGAATGAGTCAACGAATTATCTTGATGATGCTCGTTTGTGCAGTAAATGTGAAAGGTATGAATCAGTACAAAAAACGCACGTGGGTTTATCCTAATATACAAAACTGACATTTACTACCTTATCAACGAATTCCTCTGATGATATGGATAATGATTAGTCATTCAAAATTAAAGCAACAGTGAAAGTGATTTTGAAGGATGCAGTTCTACACTTCGGGGTTTTTCTTAAGGTGAGCTCAATGACTTAATCCTTGATTTAAATTTATTAAAGAAACCAGCTGAACTTCTTGCCTGCAGATTTAAGGAAAAGCAGTGCCTTCAGCCAGGCGTAAAAATAACATCTTACCGAATTAGAGAAAAAATTCTTCGTTACTTCTGTGAAGAAGATGATCTGGTGTATTGTAAAAATGTTCCTGCACTTTTCAAATTTACAGGTCTACCGGAATATCGGCCAGAGGAGTGGCTGGCGACTCATAATGGAAAGCTAAAAAAAATACAAATACAGCTGTTTCCTCTGTCTTTGGGACATTTGTGCAAAAGAAGAACACTGGAGTAGAAAAGAAGGGCCGCTGAGATAAAGTATGACTATGTGGAAAAAGCTAACATTATTCATGAACCATCAATAGACCGGGAAAAAATCCATCCTTCTTCCACCCTTGGGCTAATGAAATAGTTTGTTAAGGCTTTGACAGTGGCGATTGTGCATCTATGATGGTCTACAAGTCCGTACCCTTATAAAGGATTGTAATTTTACAAGCAATATGACTCTAGATAGAATCTGATGCCTGGACAAGTTTTGTATCAGTTATCAACAATTTTTTGGAGATCGACACAGTAGATTTTCATATAGCAAACGTTTTTCTTAATAATTTTTTATTCTCTATTTTCATGTAACTTGTGCTATATAAAATAGGCAATTTTTATTTGAAAATAAAGGTCTCAATATGTACATCCTTAAGTAGGTTGTTACGATCTCAAAAACTAGAGTCAATTTAGCAAATCTGATATTATTTTCATATTTAGCGGACTAACTTTATTTTAAATCGGCACTCAAACCGCGTGCCGCAGAATCACTGTTCCCCAGTGTTATTTACTTATTATTTAAAAAATTGCACGAACTGAATAGAAATGTGATACCTCCTTTTTATATCCTAGATGAAATCTATAGAGCCTAAACAACTATCAACACAAGAAAATAGTCTTCGAATAATTTTAAGTTTGGCTCCTTACCTCCATTTTAAGCTCAATAACTCTCAGCTGAGTAATAGTTGCATGTGTTTATGTGCAGTCGTGGTCCAAATCTGTCATAAATTACCTGGCTACACGGACGAAATAGCAGCCATCTGGGAGGCAGTCAACCAAAAAAGCACCATCGCGATTTTCTCCGATAACCTGTCCGCTATCAAAGCGGTCCGCAATACAAAAAACAAGCAGGTAAAAGCGACTGTCCAAAACGGAAGGATCTCGATCGCCTGGTGTCCTGGCTATGTAGGCATACCAGGAAACGAAAAAGCTGATGCCTGGCTAAACGCAAAGCTGAGAGTGAAGACACCAAGACTGTGTTCAACTTTTGGCTATAGCTAACTCAATTAAACGTCAAGCTACTATGGCTTCACCTACAGAGCACAAGCCAATTTAGCTATAACCGAACACAACCCATCTCTTCTCCAGCCTTCAAAGTAGCCATCCCGCAAACCAAACGGATTCGAAGCGCGTTAATCCATGGAACAGCACATTTTCATGAAACAACCACGCCCCACTTGCACCTTCTGCGAGGGCGCAGAGCTAACTGCACATCACATATTCCAAGAGTACAGGGAGCTAGCCAATGTGCTAAGAATCGTTGCACACATTTCCCAATATCAGAATCATACAAATAAATACTCAGTTTCTTGCAATTGCGCCAACCTAAATTCAATAAAAAAATCAAGCTACAATGTGCACGCTTGATTTAGTGCCACTCCCATAAATGTGTCATCAACATTCTTTTCATAATTACATTTTTCATTCTGACATCAATAAAATTAAATGATGTAAATTCACAGTAAGCGAATTTAGGAATATGCAATAAGTATTAACGTAATTCTTGTATATAAATAAGCTAAGGCGATTTGTAACGGTCAGATTGAATATACAATTAACTAAAGTACGTCATTCTTAATCTAGGAGTTATGCTATCTTTAGCTACTACCAAACATTCTAGAAGCCAAGTTCTTTAGCTACTCCAACGAATATTCATCGTCATAGGAGTTGAGCTTATTAAGTTATTCCCCCTAACTATAGTTTATGGATTTAAGCTTTCAATAGCTACTGTTGAGGCCAGATTTGCGAAAAAAAACAACCGCTCTTCAAGAGTTATAAATGCAAACTATTTATTGAATTGTATGAAGTTCAGTTTTCTGTAACAGTAATTCAGATATATTACATTTCTGTGTGTATTACTGTAGTGTAATGTTTCATATGTGAGTGCAAACATATACCTAAACAATTATACTCAACACTCCCATTCTCTCAATATTAAACAAAATCAAAAAGGTTAAACTAAATGATATAAGAAAATTATGTCAAATACAATTAGAAATGCCTATTAAATGCCTAGGCGTTGAAATTTCTCCTTTTATGTTGGTTTTGTAAACAGGTCAGCTAACTGATGTTCAGTTGACGGTAGATGAGCTGCAACTCATCATTGATGAAGTTTTCTCTTATGAAATTCTTATTATTATTTTTAAAGAGTTGGTTTCAACTGTTCATTTGGAATCAGATCTGTTAATAATCGTTTGAACCATACTAGCTCCTTAACTGCCTGACTCGCTGCTATATACTCAGACTCAGTAGTTGATAATGCTACACATTTTTGCTTCTCAGATGACCAGGAAATTGCACCAGACCCCATCGTAAAAACTTAGCCACTAGTCGAATGTCTGGTTTTAATGTCTCCAGCATAATCAGCATCGCTGTAACCAGTTAAAGAATTTTGCACATTACTTTGAAAAAATATACCATAATTCTGGATTCCACTGATGTATCTCAAAGTCCGCTTTAGTGCACTTATATGTTCTGACGTTGGACAATCATGATACCTAGAAAGCCCACCCGCAGCATATGCTATGTCAGGACGTGTAACTATCGCCAAAGACATCCAGCTACCCATTGCTTTTCGATAAGGAAAAGCTTTATTTTTTTCAACCATGAACTTGAAAATGAAATAAGCCATCCGCAGGTGTTGCCACTGCCTTAGATCCTCCATGCCGAATCAAGGGTTCACATCGCTGACAACTGAAATTGTTTTAAAGTATCTACAAATTTCATGTTCCAGCACCTTGATGATTGCTTCAGCCCATACAAGCTCCTTTTTTAACTTGCATGCTCGACCTGATCCGTCATCATAACCTTCTCATGAATATTTCATCTTGAATTTCACCATTTAAGAATGCCGTTTTTACTTCAAACTGTTTCATATAAAGTCTTTCCAAAGCGGATACTGCTAGAATCGCTCTTATTTATGTAAATCTTGCAACTGGACTGAATGTCTCCTGAAAATCAACACCATATTCTTGCATGAAGCCTCGAACTACCAGCCTTGCCTCATATATTCCTGGTTCATTTTCATTTGCTTCCTTAATTTTGAATACCCACTTGTTATCAACGAGCCACAAGATCCTAGGTTTTGTTTTTATGTAAACTACCCATTTCTTCATCCATAGCCATTGCTGCAGTATCCTTGCACATGATTGCATCCTTAAAACTTTGTGGTTCAGTTTGTATTACAAATGCATGTCCATCCGCAATACTACACATGTTCGTGTTGTTTTGCTTGTTACTTCTCAGTCGATCTCTTAAAGGCAAAGACATTCTCTGTCTATTTTCTTCCTTACTTTCACTTTCTTCTTCATCCAAAAATCCGAGGAAATCTTCCTCAAACATAGCTGAAACATTGTCATCGTTTTCAAAATTGCCATCCGCTGGATTGATTTCTTTTTCAATTTCGATGGTCTCAATTGGACTAGTTGTAATTTGTTCAATCAACCTCTGCTCCTTTTCTTCTAGCTTTTGAGAATCTGAACATATTGCAGCACTATTGTTCTTTAAGGTTTCATTAAACACAACATCGCGAGCAATTTAAATTTTATTTGTATTTGGAAACCGTATGCAATACCCTTTGATGTCTTCAGCATATCAGATGAAAATTCCTCTTAGCCTTTGGATCCCATTTTTGTCTTCGTTGTTTAGATACATGAACGTAACAATCTGCTCCAAATGTTCTAAGATTTTCAAGTTCAGGAATCTTATTATACCACAGCTCGTAAGGGCTTCACCTTTGACTAGTATCTGAAATGTTTAGAACATACACAGCGGTATTTACTGCTTCTGCCCACAACTTCAAGTTTAAACCCTTCGAATGTATCATTGTGCGTGCAGCTTCTACTATTGTACGCATTTCTCTCTCCGCGTACCCGTTTTGTTCAGGAGTATAGTGCACAGTTTTCTTATGTCGGATTCCACATTCATCCTATAGTAACTGCATAGCTTTATTGGTATACTCAGTGCCATTATCTGTTCGAAGAGTCTTGACTTTACAGTTGGTAGTCGTTTCAACAATTTATATGTAATTCTTAGTTAAACAGTGGACTTCAGATTTTTCTTTCAAAAATAAACTTGTAACACTTTGATTACTCTACTCAAGGCAGCTTCACGTTAGTATCACTACTTTATTTGGAGCTGCTACGTTTCGCCGCGTTAGTACTAAAAAAAATATAATTAAGGCAACCAGAAAAGGGAAAGGAAAAGGAGAAAGAAAAAAAATCTAACTACAAGTAAACATTCGAATCAACAACTACCCAAATTTATGCAAAATCAACCAGTCCAAGCGAGCAAATCTCAAAATATGAAAACCAATATTTACAAAATATATATATGCGATTCAATTAAGCGCAGCGCAAGCAATGATGAAAAAAAATATCAATAAGTAATTACAACGATTATGCGAATTGGTTTTATAAGTCCAAGCACTTATACCCGGACCAGTGTGTCCAGTGAGCTAAATCAATGGGCGCCAGATCCTCTGCCGAAACATCCTCAAATGTTCCTTCTGATGGATAAGTGGGACCCATATTTAATACATCGGTGGGCTCAGTAAAGCAAGCATTACTTATGATTCAATTCTCTTCTTCCCCGGAATGACCTCCATCTAAGCCGTCTAGGCTCGTTGATTTGGGCATGGGAGGGAAGGGGAACAGGCAACGTCATCACCGACTGACAAGAAAATCTCCGTATTCCCCTACTTTCTACTAATTAGGAATTTTAATAAAACTCAAAAGAAGTTTCGAAGAAGAAAGGAAAAGTTATATAATTAAATCCCAGACTGTTTTCATATAAACTTCACAAATAGTTGGCCGAAGCTCCGCTCATTGGCAAGCCTTGGAAGAAGTTGTTAGGATGAGTTATAAAAAATAAGGAACTAACCAATGGACTTCGAGATGGTAAATTACGGAAACCGACAAGGAAATTAATAAGCTACACTGAAGCTCAAATTGGTTGATAATATCATAGATGGCATAAGAACTAGATGTCGTATGCAGTACCAAAAAAGTATACAAAATTTATATGGCTGGGTGGTGGTCCATTCCGGAATGGACCACAACATTTGAAATGAGTGATTCACGTCTTTCGTATCTGAAGTGTTGAGGAAGTCGATCAAATGTGTACAAAACTGCTATTATAAAAAGATTTGGTTGCGGCACGCTCTAAAACATGCTATGGTCCATTCCAGAATGCACTACCCATTTCACAATCTGTATACTCTGCTCTGGTATGCCATGCGACATCAATGATAATACACATACATAATTTAGTTCTAATGATACTCCGCAATGTGTTCGGAAGTAATGCCGTAGATACACAGCGCTCTTAATGAAGAAATAACTCACGACTCATTAGTCTATAATGATTCATTATAAACTGCAGACACACAGTCATTTCTTTAATTAAGTTGTAGTGTTAAACTGGTTTTGATTTACTCATGACATTAAAGAAGCGATATGGATCGAATTAACGCGATAAACTTTTTTTTATATATTTTATTTTTCAATTTAACAATTCTCAAATGAGAAAAACATTATATTAAAAAGAATTAGTTTGTGATTTGAATTTTTGTATTTCTTCTTCTTATTTTTCAAATCGGCAGATGAACAACGGAGCTCCAGATTTATATTATATGCCAAATCTAGCACATTTTCCCTCATTATAGCTATAATGAAGGAAGAAAACACTTCGTTAGTGTACTTCATTATCATCTAATTTTCGAGCCATATTGACATATACTATGTGTCACACGGCATTTTAATGAATAGTTAATACTAATGATTCATTAGATCGGTATTAATTTAGGTCTTCTATCTAGAAATTTTAGTTAAGGTGGATGTAAGTTCATGTTCCAAGAAAATTAATAAAACTAGGGTTTATTACTTCCAAAAAAAAAAAAAACTTCTCCAAGCCCACTACGCTCGCTCAAGTAGCCACACATCTGTTGAGAATAACAAAAAAACTTCCCCAAAGCGTGATACCCGCTCCATCACTAGTGCTCTAAAACGCCGTCCATTCCCGCAATTGACTAATACAATATGTACCGATAATCCAATTTATTTGTTCATTCTTCAATATTTTCGTATTTCGTTACAATTCGCCTCAATGTCCAACTTGTTATGCTATTAGCTACTACATAAATTCCTAAGTGAACAAATTCAAGCAATAAAAGAAATTTCAAGCAATAGTACTTCTAATAATTTAACAATGAGAACTTACATCATTACAGGCCGCGGAAGGCAATTTATTTCTAAATAAATTTATGCGAAGGGAAGAAATTCTTAAAAAAAAATCAATAAAAAAAAACCTTTTTTTTTCTCTTTTAATTCAGGCGAAGGGGAAAGATTCTGAAAATTATATATATACAAAAAAAATTAAATGAACTATTCGTCAAACTACTTGTTATCATGCTTGCCTTGTATCCTTGAAATTCGTCACAGATATACACTTTCATCAATCAAATTTCAATTTTTCTCTTTTGTTCTTCTTTTTTCCTCTCTGGGGCCAACAATGCAAAAAAGAACTGAGGCCACCTGATTAGTGATTACTAATTAAAATTATTTTGAAATTACTCTGTTTACAGCAAATCACAAATCCTCACATAAGAAGTTATCAATGCCTGTGAAATTTATGCTTCTTTCCGTCTAAAACGCACGTATATATTTTATATTTTGGTGTGCTAGTCGCTCATGCCATAGCCATAAATCCAGTGTTTGTTTTGATGCAATATTTACAATACGCTGCTCAGTTAAAATAACCTTGAACAACATTTTGAAGAGTTGACTTTGACGAACTCCCATTGCAACCGTAAATTTTTCTTTACCTTTTACAAATTTACACTTATCACTAGCCGATATAAATTTTATGTCGCGCGAGCTTGAGAAAACAGATTCATTGAATTTTCTGGCACATAAAAAGCCTTAACTAAGTGTTTTTTAGTCCATTTAGTTTCATTATACACACTAACGTTTATATCACCTTCTCCCACTACTGCAATTGTGTCACCATTCCCAATCTTAACATTCATTGGGCCACCCCACACGAGTATTCTTGATGCAGTATGCATACCGGTTTTCTACGGAAGAGGTGAGAAGAGGCAGAGATATTTCTCCAAAGTGTAGAGATATCTCTTTGCTTCTTCTCACCTCTTCCCCAGAAAACCTGTTTTCATACTGCATCTGGAATACTCGTCTGGGATGCCTCATTAGCTTGCTAAAACGTTTGAAGTTCACAAACGCGACGAAACGACATGTGGTGACTTACTCCTGAATTTAAAAACCGGTCATCAGCTGTCATTCTACTATTTGTAGTAAGAGCATCACAAATTAATGCATCGCTTCTTGTATTTATGACACAGTTGAGTTTTGTTGAATTCTTTTGTTCTTTTAAAGGACATTTTCGTTTCCAGTGTCTGCGTTCAGAACAGTAATAGGACTTGCCTGGCTTGAAAATCTTGTTGTTTCCTACGTCTCTTAATTGTCTGACTATTGCTTCCAATTTAGAAATGTGTGTGGCAATATCGTCACTCGGGTATCTGCTGAAACTATAAAAGCGCTGTTGCAGCATGTGGATATTGGTTCTTGATTTCAGTTCATAAACAGTCTGCAGCTTCTCACACATTTCTTGTGCCGTACGTTTATGATGTGGAGTAACGGGCCTGTCCCAACGGTTGTGACATTAATTTTCTGCGCGTTGTTATATAATTTCTTCCATGTATTATAAATGAGGTTAAAATCGTCTTGCGTTTGTTTTTGAGCTTTGGTTGACTTCCTATTTTCATCACTTCCCACCTCAAATAATTCACTTGCATTAAGTAATATTTCGATCTGAAATTTCCAAAATGCATACTGCTCAGCATTTTGTAGTTTTTCCACTCTAATGAGATCGTTTACCATTTTGTTTACACTCAGTCCTCGCAATTAACAGAAAAAACTACCAGCACGCACTGACTTAATCACCTAAGCGCTAAATAATTATTATTGTGTCCCGGAAATTACTATTCCGTACAAACTTTTAATTTAAAAGAAACTTGATCACCGTCAATTTATTATTACTGTGTCCCGAAGAGCTATTTCGCACAAACTTTTAATTTAACAAAAAAAAAAAAAAAAACGCCGTAGGTCTATGAAGTTCTGTAACAGTAATTACAGTAATTCAGTTATATTACATTTGTGTGTGTATTACTGGAGTGTGATATACCCAGGGTTGATAAAAATCACAATTTTTTTTAAAAAATCAAAAAAAAAAAAAAAAAACCGATTTTTTCTTATTTAAATCAGTTTTTTTTTTGTTAAATAAAATGAAATAAGACGAAATTAATCAGATTTGTTATTTATTATTGACCTTTTCTATCTAATCACGTTTTATTTATTTAGATTTTTGATCAGAAACACTAACTTCGCAGCTTTTTCTGTACCCAGTTTGTTTCTTAATTTACTATGCACTAAATTGAAAATGGAAAACACTCGCTCCACTCGAGCGGAAGAAGCGATTGCGGTGAGCAGTTGTTTTATTATTTCTAGCTCATCCTGAGCTATGTATTTCTTCATGTTGGCTAATGCTAGCCACCAGTCTAGGGTATTGGTTTTTCTTATGACATCTTCATTCATTAGAACCCATGTTAAGGGCTCAGTTCTTCCGTTTAATTGAATGACTTTATTTAGTAAATTTATTCCAGTCAGTCCGTAGTTGTCCTGTAAAAATTTTAAGGCTTCTTCAGATTCTTTCCCTGATAATTGTTCTTGGATTTATCATATATGCCAAAAAGTGAGCCGGCGTCATAGCTTGTCGATATCGGTTCATGACTTTTTTTCATTTGAGCCACATTTATTACTTCTTCCAGTTGTCTCGTCAAATCTTTCCATACGTGAACACATTCGGAAATTGTGCACCTGTCACTCTGAATTTTGTCTAATGATTTAGCTATTGGCTCAAGTCTTGCAACAAGATCTTCAGCATTTCTTTTAATAGACATATTTTGAATCATATTTCTGATGTCTTGGTCTATCTCGTCTTTATTTTGATCAGTTATTTGCATCAACGGCGGCCAGTGGTTAATGTAGCTTTTTAGTGAATCACACATAGTGTTCCATCTCACCTCTTGTGGTAATATAAGGTTATTTGCTTTGGTCATAGTATATTTTGCATGAGCAAAATGATTGTTTCGAAAATACTTTATGACTTTTTGAACATGTGCTGTAGGCTCTGGGATGTTCACCATTTTTTAAATTGTTTGTGTTCTACGTGGCGGAATAGAGTATCCATTGCATAAAAATACCTTGCGGTTTGCAAATGCAAAAGTTGTTTCTGTGTAGCATCTGTTTTGAATAAATAGTCATCTAATTTTCTTTTTCGACCTGAAGTTGTACTAAGGCTTGCTATTGTTGGCGATGCCAGCAGAGGACTCTAACGCAGAAGCAGATTGGTTTTCATTTTGTACTAAAACAAATAAAAAGTGATTTATCGGCCATCCTAATCTTGTAAAATTCCAGGCAAATGCTCTTATTGGAAAAAATAATTGTGATTAGTGATAAGTACAAGGAGAAAAATACATATTCGATAAAAATTAACCTCAACCTCAAACATGGTATAATTTTTACCCAATGTTGGTGTAACGGTGTAAGCCAGGGACGTCTTGAATTTTATTGTAAATTCTACCGATAAAAAAGTTTGCTGTCACGTGATGATAATTATAGCGCACAGAGTAATTTTAAAATTTAACAAAACGAAAAATTCTTTTTTTTTTACTGCTTACTAAAAATTACAAACAGTTTGTTGTAAATTTTAGCAGGAGTCTTTCTACTTTTCCACCTAACTTATTTTAAAATCTAAGGAATATTGGAGCATCCCAGCGTTAACAATGATTTCAGTGATCTCCGTGTAACCTAATAAAAGTTAAAAAAATAAATTGTCACCTTCTAATACTTTCGTGGAATCTTCATTCTGATCTCGGTTCATTTCGGCTTGATATGTTTCCAAATGCTTTTTCATTCTTGCCACTAGTCCCATGAATTCTTTATTGCACATTTTACAAATAGCTTTGTTAAACTTGCCACAAGCAGACTTTTTTTCGTTAAAATGCACCCAAACAGCATTCGTTTTTCTTCCAGACATTATTGTTGTACATAAATCACGCGCGAATGAAATTCAACTAAACTCAAGGTTGTCAACAGTCGCTTATATAAGGGCGCCAAATGGCTGTAGAAAAAGGGCCAAATTTTCCGGTTTTACGTAAAAAAAGCAATATTAAACGCAATGTTACCGCACCACTCTAGGTTATTTCCTCTGGTTTTCATTATGTAATACGAGCTGTAGTTATGTCCCAACCGTCGTCCATATCCAATATGCATGCGTAGCGTCCGTACACATCTTTTAACATCCAGAGGAGTGAGTGTAGGCGCAGCAAGAGCCATGCAATGCTGGGGGTGTGGTGGCCATGGCTGACCTGATCTACAGAACCCTAAGTTTTTTCTTAGAAATTTACTGGAAATTTTTTCTTAGAATTTTTATGCATTATTGGATGCCGACAACCGATGGGGTCTAACAAATCCCAGGAAGCAATTTTTCTGGTACAACCATGGTTATGCGACATCTTTATGTTATACCATTTTTGGTTTTACCGTTTACAGTTCATCGTAATAGATGACGTATTTACACGCGGGAAGAAGCAAAGCAGATAAATTAGAGAAATGATTTTAATCGTGATTTAAATCACTGATAAAAATCAATTGATTTTAATCATAACAACCCTGGATATACCTATACAATTATCCTCAACAACTACTCCGTAGCAGATCTTTGTTTAAAACATCGGAAGATACTAACGACGAAACTGTGTTTACTACACCAGTCTACTTAACGAAAGAGGCATTACAACTAGACCTACAGAACTCTTAATATATTTCTGAGAGTGTACGAACGTACTGATCCTCACGCTACACCTATATTTAAGTACAGACCAATTGACGACGAAACTTTAACGGACTAACGGTAAAAAAGAAAATTCTTACTATTTTCAAACCAATTACAGTTTCAGGCTTAAGAAATCCAAACTAAGTACCACCACATCTAAATAAACTTTTGTTGTATAATAGGATATAATATAATCATAGTTAAGCTATTATTAAAGTCATATAGTACACAAATATTTGTTAGATAAGACATCTTTAGTTATGTAACTATGAAAGAACACAGATTCAGTAGACTAGGATTAATAGCAGCTAGAGGATTAATAGCAGTTAGGCTTAGGACACTAAGATTATTAAATAAAGTAAACTTAGAATTTGAACTCTCAGCTGAGTAATAGTTGCAGTAGTGTATGTGCAGCTGTAGTTTGAATATGTAGTAGATTGACCAATTAATTAGGCCACGGCACATTTACATAAGCAATTATTACTCAGCTGAGAGTTTTTGTTTGGAGAATCGTAGTCACAGAGCCTCCTAGAAAACAAAACGAGACATATCAACGTTTAATGTAAGTGTGTTAAAAAAAAAACTGAACTGGGGAAAGTGAATTATTTGAGTTTCAACTAATATTCACGTGTTTATATACGTAAGCAAGGAAACTAATATTCTAGTTTTTCTTGCAATAATTTCTTTCGAATTGAAGGAGGCCTTCAAGCTTTCTTAAGCGTTTCAAGAATGTAAAATAGGCAATTATATAAAAATAAATAAAAACAAGCAGATACTATGCACGACAATGTATAACAATTGACTTACCTACGAACGTTTCCCAATTTTTCTCATTTCGACTGATCGACCAACATGTAACTTTCGATAAAGAGCTCATACTTGTAATCACACTTGCATTTTGTACTTGAATTCTATAATCGTACCCGCTTTTTGATAATTCGTTTTGACCTTTATTCGATACTAAATTAATTCTGGTTGGACCCGAAGCTTTAGATTCAGGGCTATGTGAAATAATCTGATTAGCACTAGACGTTGACTTTATTGCTATACTTCTAGCGGGTGCAGTTATATTTGCTTTTGTCAATCGATTGTCCAAATGTCTATAGAGCATAAAGTATGGACATACAATACATATATAATATGAAATGATATTAAATTAAAAAATTTCAAATATGACTTACATCTGTTCTTCAGGCGTAATTGTTTTTAATGAATTAACAGAATCTTTTGAAACCAGAATGTCATTTTGCTTATTTGCACTAGACTCGTTAAAGTTGCGTGATGAGCTGTTTAGTTCAGGAGTTCCATTACTTTCGCTAAAAAAAAAAACTTTCTCAACTGCAATACTATTAAATAAATATAATACCCTGGCTCTTGATGCAACGGTATAAACATAGGTGTAATCCGCCTTTTTCCATCAGCAGTTCTTGTTTCTATTTGCTTACTTATTGCTCTGGCAGGTTGAGGCTTAGCACAATCGGTTATATTACTTATTGGCGGTTGGGAAGAATTTATTACGGGCTTCAGAAATGGTATTGAAGGTGGCTTTACTTTTTCTTGAACAGCATCCAATAATTCAGCATTTTCAATAATCATATCCCTCCCCGAAGAACTATGAACATCGGCGTTTACACTTTTTCCATATATTCGCTGATAGAGAGCATTCTGAAAGAAAAGTTTGTTTTTTCCCCAAAAGTTTAAAAGCGTGCAATTAATTTAATAGATAGATAATTAATTAATTTGATATTAATACCTTATCCTCTTCAGAAAGTGGAGTACCAAGCTCCTTATCTGTAAACTGGAGACAAGCTACAGTTCCATCACCGCTACATGCTAATAAAATATATTTATCCGGACCCCATGATAAATCTAAAACGCTATCCTGGAACAAATCATGTATAACAACAAGTGGTCGCTGCAAAGCTGTCATCCATACAGACAGGGATCGATCTCGAGAGCCAACTGCTAGACAGCAATATTGTTGCGCCTTATTGGTTTTTGGAGCTTGCCTTTGTAGTATAGAGTTATGAAAACGAACACAAGTTACAGCTTTTCGATGACCGACAAAATCTTTGTCACATTTCCAACCTTCTCTTTCAATTATTTGGGCGGTCGGTCCACCGCCGTTCATAGCATGCGCAGAAACTAAATATTGTCCGTCAGGCGACCAAGATAGCCTTAAAATATGTGTTGTTCCTCCACATTCATCAAATGGTTCAGTTATTGTATTGCTACAACTCCAGTCAGAAGTTTTCCATATTTTGACACTACGATCGTCACTTTGTGAAGCCAGAAATTTTCCGACTGGATCCCATGTAACACCCTTCACTAAACCTGTATGGCCTTTAAGAACAGCAACCATGGCAGGTAATGCATGCACATCCCATACAATAACTGTGTTATCTACACTACAACTCGCCAACCATCGATCTTGAGGAGACCATGCTAAATCTAGCACATCACCGGCATGACCTCTCAAAGTTGATGCACATTTCCAACTCTCGGGATTTTTTGTTATTCCTCCTGTTCCAAATACACCAGATGAGCCCTGAAATTAAAGGTATCCATATATTTAATTTTGTCAAATGAGTTCATCTTAGAATGAAACTAGAATGAAGATAAAATCAAACCCAATTGTAACGCTGATAATGCAACTATACCGACAAGGCGTTAAGAGTTTCATTTCCTTACAGAAAAGTTTAATTGGTTTATTGATGATTATCGACAAACATTTAATTTGGAAGAGAATAGATTGCATGCAGAGTTTTGTATGCTTACCGTTTTGTAGTAGGTGCGATTTAAATTTTTCAGCAATTTTTGTCTGTATTTGTATAGGATTAGGAGTGCGTCTGGAATGAAAGCCGATCTCGCTAAATTTGTATTGGAACTCTTCATAATTTTAGTGACTATTGGTTCTGTAATGTATGTTCACTGGGATATCAGATCTATTAATAAATAAATTTGATGCCAGAAAAAAGATTGCTTAGGAAATTAGGAATCTTAAATATCTGTTGCCATGACACAACATCTACTATAATATAAGGATATTAGAAGATTTTAATTGCCGTACATTCTATGGTTTTCATGGGATTATTTGAATTTACCTCACCAATTTCGATGATTATGAACATTCATTTGAGAAATTCAAAATGAGTCGAACATAAGTCCGCCGCATCTTCGTATATCTTCGACTACCGACCAACATCAATATTCAAATTCAAGAGCACTTATTTGTAGCTCTTGCTTAAGGCAACGTATACCGCTGGGAATTCATAACTTAGAAATAAATTGTTACAATAGCAAAATAAACTATAAAGCATAATAGCAGACTACAATATATTCAGTATTGGACATTGGATATTATGAGAATTAGATATTACAACTATTGGACTATAGTCATTCCTTACAGATTAGGAATTATGAGAGCAAAGCACACGGCGGCTTTGATCGAGTCCATTGCTTCATTAATGAATTGCTTGTTGGGACTAATTTCTCTTATCTCACCCGGTAGGCGGTTCCAACTCGTGACCCCCTATGGATATATGTATTTCTGCTCCCGAATTGAGTGTTTACCCGGGGATAGATTAGCATGGGGCTATCCCTTCTACTACATGCAAAGCGACCCCTAACGTACCTAGGAAGCAGACAAAATCTTGTCTTATGTATAAATGACAGCACTTTCAACTCATACAAACAGTGAAGCGATTCTGGTAGAAGAAGTTCAAGTAGAGGACCAATATGGGCTCTTCTTCTCAAACTAAATACATATCGGGCGAAGGCCTTAAGGTCGCTCAGTAGTTTAGACAACCCAGTTTGTGAGAGAGAGTACAGGACTATGTTAGCGTACAAAAAATGTGTCAGGAAAAGTGCCTTGAATAGCCTTAACCTAGTCATCTTATCAAAGTGCGGAGAGGCAGCATCACTGACTTATAACAATGGACTGAGCGATTTGCTATTTCATGTGGCACAAATATTGTATCTTTACCTTATTCTTTCTGCGGTGATTGCATCTGCAGCCAACATAAAAACATCAAATGGCATAAGAAAACTTCAGTAAGCGGTATTTTGTGTTGGTAGCTCCAACTCTGCCATAGGGCGAAAGAGAAAACTGTAAAACTTGTGCCATTCTTGCCTAAAGAAAAATGGCACTACGTTCAGTCCATTGTAATAACGGGCTGCATAGAGTTAACGAAATCCATTATAAATACGTGAGCACATAAGATTAATATGTGCTTTCCAATTGAGGTTGGGATCCATAAAAATATGTAGATTTTTAATGTATTTGCTAGTTAACGGGATGTTGTGCCCTAGCATGAATAAATTGTATATGGGTGATATTAGATTGGGAACATTTTCCTATCTATGTTATTAATGTAAAGTGAGAACAATAGGCGTACTCTCCCAGCTCTTTGCTCATTTTACCGCAATGCATGTAAATTTTCATTCTAATTTATGTTTGTGATATTGTTCTGTAGATTTTGCAGAGGATTAGGATAAAGTTGCCCCAAAAGATTTCGGGTTAAGTGAATAAAAACAGACAAATGGCTGCAATTTGAGATAAAACTAAAAAAGATCATTTTTGGCATTTAATCGCAACATCGACATATTTTATCAATCATAGTATTGATCGTTAGACGTATACACGGTTCTGTTTGCTGAAACTCCGATAAAAATTTGTTTAAAATTAGGAATTTTTTTAAAAGTTAGTGCGTGGCGAACGTATTTCAAACCAAGTAGCAATTATAGTTTCGTAAAAATATATTTAGTCCTCCTTGGGGTGTTGAGAAACAGTAAAGACAAGTGCATCGCATGTGACGGGAAGTGTGGGAGATCCTTCCATTTACAGTGCGTGGGATTAACGGAATATGATTCCAAATTAATTAGTGAAAAAATTATGTACAATTTATGTGCAAGCAATGTCGCGAATTTATAAAAGCAATATTGGACAGCATACACGGTTTAAAAAATGCGGTAGATGCCAGCGTGAAATTAACAATCAAAATAAAAAAATTGAATTAATTGCAAAAAGTGTTAATTAAATGAAATGAAAGAATGTGGAAGCAATGTGAGCAAAAAAAAAACCATCGTATGCAGAAGTTTTGGGAAAAGAGCCTCCACTTATTATTAGGCCAAAAAAACAGCAAGAAAGTGCAGTAACTAAACAAACCATTATAAAGAGCATTGACCCATCGAAGTTTGCACTAAAGGTCAATGGCATGGTAAATAAACAAAACGGTGCAGTGGCAATAAAATGCGCTAATGATGAATCGAGAAATAAAATTTATGATCTTTTTTCAGATCAAATGGCAGAAAAATATGAAGTGGCTATACCCAAAGCAATAAACCAATATTTTGGTGCATAAATTAACGGAAATGTGGGAGTGTGCGACTGGCACTAGCGATAAAAAATCAAAACAAAGTAGACGGTTTAATGAGATTACTGACATATATAACATGGACTGCCTGATTTTCTATTTCATATGGGTCAACTTTTTTTGGCAGGGTGTGACAATTATCTTAATTTCAGGTTTTACTTTCGTTTTAATATTCATATTAAAAGTTCAGCAAATTACAGATGCATTCGAAATTATTTCTATTCTTGGAAGCTTATCTTCTACAACATCAAATATTTTTAAAACTTGAGTTTTAAAGAAATAATTTTTTGCAATTTTTGTCTGCCTGTCCCTAAAAGTAAGTATGGGGGACAGAGAAAGGATTACAAATCCTGTATTGCCATCTATTTCTATTCTATATATTCATTTAGAAAACCACTGAACTGAAACTGGACTAGGGTGAATTTTGTATAGAACTTATGATTTATAGTTCAGTGAAAAAAAGTAGTTAAACAAAAAAAAACGACTATAGAAAAGTGATCCCATAATAATGTCAAATAATATAAGCAATTTTTGTAGCGTCAGCAGTCCATTGTATATATGTCAGTGAGTGAGATGTGTAAAAATCTACAGTGGGTTAAAAAATTCGAAAATTTTTAAAGATAAAGAAAGTTATAGGCAAATAATGGTAAAAGGTAAAATTAATATTTGTTGGGGCAAATATCCTGTGTATGAATTTTTGTGGGTGAAAAGATGTTTCAAGTGCTCTAGGGCTATAACCACATAGCCAGTAAGTGTAATAATGATGAAATCTGTGCGAAATGTAGAGGAAACCATTCTAGGCAATGTCAATCGGATCAATTAAAATGCAATAATTGCGAGAAAGCAAATAAAAATTTAGGTTTGAGCTTAGACGTGAATCATGATTGTCGGCAATTAAAAAGCATAAAAAAAAACGTGTTATTAGCAATTAAGATCATGAAGTCCGCATATTTGAATATAAGAAGTTTTGTGAGTAATTGGAATGAGTTTATAACTTTGGTTGTGATTGAAAACTTTGATATAATAGTGCTATCAGAAATACATCTCACATCAGATATTGATGACACAGAAATTGAACTAGATGATTATTTCACTATTAGGTGTGATAGTGAATCAAGACGTACCGGAAGTGTTTTATTATTCGTGAAAAAAAAAATGGCAATTCGAAATAACAAAAACTGAGGTGTTTGAGGGAGGTATCTGGGGATTGAATGTTAAAATTACCTTGGAGAAATATATTGTAAATGTAGTAGTTATATATAAATCACCTAGGGCGCAAAATATGCATTTTTGTGAGTATGTTGACACCTCTATAGAGGAAATAAGCGATTATTTAAATCACTTCTTGGTGATTTTAATATTAATTGAAAATACGCTGATAATGAACTCATGTAAACAAATAGTGACAGAGCCAACTAGGATAACCGCAAATTCTAAGACATTATTAGACTTAGTTTTAACGAATAGCACTGCGTTTAAGGCTCGAACAAATTGTAGTTTAAATATAACGGATCATGAGACGATTGTGGTTTCTAGAGAAATCCATGTTTCGCAAATGGAAAAGGGTAAGGGTAGGATAGAAGTGCTCAAATATCATAAAGAAATCTTTGAAAATGAAATTAACGTAGAACATCTCACCGAGAAAGAATTGTGTGTAAACGAACTTGCTGAAGGGTTACAAGTAGAGATAAACTCGATCAATAAAAAATTAATTGTTCTTAAGGATGAAAAATATCTTGGAAATGAAACATGAGAAATATATAAGAATATAAGTAATATATGCTTTATGAGGATGGTAATAAAAGAGGATCAACAGCTTGCAGAAATGTTTAATGAATATTAAATGATAATATTCAACTAGTACGGTACAGAAATTTAATTGAGGAGGTACGATCCAGATTCAAGTTTCGAAATATAGACTTGGCTGAGTTGGTCGATATCTTAAATGGCATGAATAGCAAAAAGGATTTCAAGCTAGTTAATAAAAAGATGATAATGGATGTGTTTCCAAAGATAAACCAGGTATTACTCCAAATAATTAATGATTCCATAAAGACTGGAAAGTTTTCTGAAATTTGGAAGGATCGAATGTTGACGCCGATAAAAAAAAACAGAAAATTCAAAAAACTCCGAAAATTTCAGACCAATCAATGCATTGTTGCTTTGCGAAAAAATTCTGGAAAAAGTTGTTCATCAGCAATTAGAGGCCTATTTTGAAAATATGAGGATTATCGTTGAGAACCAATCGGGCTTCCGCGAAAATCATTGTGTGAATCGGCTATTAATATGGTGCTAAATATATGGAAGAAACAACTATATCAAAAGAAGATAGTGTGTGCCTTTTTAGATCTTAAAAGAGCCTTCGAAACGGTGGACAGGAGTATACTACTGAAAAAGTTGCTGAAATATGGAATTAGAGACGAAGAATTTACTTCGTGTAGGAACTACTTAACTAATCGAAGACAAAGAACTAAGAACGGGCACTGGTCAAGGTCGTTGCGGGTGGATCTAGATTTTCCTCAAGGATCTGTGTTGGGTACACTACTTTTTATTTTATATATCAACGATTTGCAAGTGGTAGTAAGAAATTGCACTCTGGTGCTGTTTGCGGATGACGCTATATTATTAATTACACCACATTTTGAATATTGCAGAATAATCTTATATTTAACTAGTCAGGATAAGCAGGATCAATTGCAAAAAATGCAAAAAAAAGCAATGGGTGATATTGGAATGTGATAAATATACTAGAATAGATTTTATGTTGAAATGGTTGAACATTAAACAAAGAATTACGATGAATGTACTAGTTCTCGTTTTTAAAATTAAGAATAACTTAGTTCCTGACTATTTAAGTAAATATATAAATTATAAAAGGGATTGTCAACCATATAATATAAGAAATGGAGATAAATTTAGATTACCTAATTTTAGAGATGCAATGGGCAAAATTCACTAATTTATAAGGGACTTTGGTTATTTAACGATTTGCTACGAGAAATAAGAGCAATAGAGATTTTAAATTTATTTAAAAAAATGGTGATAGAGTGTGTTAAAGAAAACATGAATTAAGATTGCGAATTCACATTCTGTAAGAATTGTTAATAGCTGTATAGCTAAATAAATGCATTATTATTATTATTAATGGCCAAAAATGAATACTTTTCTTATTATTACTATCAATCTGCAATCATAATTACAGATTATAAATTGTAATCGTAATCATAATCATCAATCGGATTACATTTTGCCCAACACCCTAGAAACATAATTTCGATTGAATGCTGTGGCACAAGAAAATTCTTCATCGATTAATCGATTCTTTGTGGCAGTTTCAGAGGGAGCTACATAAAACAAGAATACTAGTTTAGTTTGTAAGCAAATCCTTCTTCCAATGACCTATATATGCATACTACAAAAGAAAATTTAGCCTTAATGCAGTATGATTTGTTATTTACATGAGCGCTAGCTACCATTTTCAATTATACAAAAAAAAATCATGTTCACAAAATTATGGCAGTTGAAATTTAGTTAATGGGCAAAGATGTTTTCAAAAAAAATACCTTCGACAGTTTCCAAATCATTACAAGTTTATCATCGGAGCCAGACGCTAACATCTGCCCATTTTGTGACCATCGAACGCAATTAACACATGCCAAATGGTTGTCCATCTGGCATAGAATCTTTGGAACAGAGGGATCAAGTTCAGCCTTCTCCGACAAAACTGGAAGTAAATTCCATATTACTACCCTTCCAGAATCATTGCCTTGTCCGCCTGTAACAAATTTCAGGCACTCTTGGTGTACATCCACTGAGAATATTGGTTTATCTAAAATAAACAGTTATGAACAAGGAAAATTATATTTAAAAAAAACACACGCTTACCATCATGATGAACCCACTGAGGTTTAAGCAGCTTCATGAGTATTATCCTATAACTTTTCTTCTTCTTGGTTTTTAATTTATAAATATATAAAATAAAGAACTATCATGAAACGTAAACAACACTCAGCCAGACCCGCGCATTATTCGACGATGCAACCAAATCAAAGCTGCCGGCAGCATTTTTTCATGACAACAATAAATGTCAAAAATATTCTTGGTCAGTTCGATAGTATACAGTGCAATATGACAGTGATTGCACACTGATCTGTTCGATAAGATGAAATTTTTTTGAAGATAATCTTGCCATTGGGCCGTCCTACACCACATCGCATACTGCATGAAATAATAACATTTTACATATTTTTTTATTCTAGGGCATACACGCTGCAGTATACTTCACTTTTCAATGATGAGTGATACCGGGTCACAGATTTTATGGCTGATTTACATTACTCGAACATTGCTAGAAAACAGAGTAAGTAGTTTCCCCTTATCAGAAAATACTTTAGAACGATAAGGACAAAACATAATCCAGCAAAATTTTACTGAGTAAAATGTCAAATTCCCCTATGAAGGGGAAATTTTTACTGCCATAATTAGCCATAAAAAGTTCTAGCCAGAAGTATATTTTATGGCAGTAAATTTTGCTATTATGGCAGTAAACTCATACATATAACTACAAGCGTGTACGATTATAATTGTTTACACGCACACAAAATAAAAATATTTGAAGCAAGTTTGTTTTCTCAAGTAAAACAATTTTAGCTAAGCTAAAAATGAAAAACACCTTAAAGTGGAAAAATGCGTTTTTTATTTGTCTTCAGGATATTATTTTTGCAAATTTACAAATTATAAAAACTAATATTTAAAAATATCCAAGAATTAAGTGAAGAAATTGTATAGAATGTTATTAAATGTATCAAAGATGTGTATACTTTGTTACAATGAGACCAAATTCAGCTATAGTTTAATCCCTTTCTTAATTTTAACACCACGGTCTTTGATCTCAGTTTTCTCAAATTCATGGTTTTGCAAATAATGTGTTTTTAATTTGCACGGGAGGTATGGTATTCAACGCCAATCAGAAAACTTCGCTTGGTATTTCAATGCATATTATGCAGGAATGATCCCTCTGAAACCATCAAGAAATACAACCTACTAAATATCCCCTATGATACTGCTTGCGCTCCTTTCGTAGCCTGTAGAACACTTCAAAATTATCCGCAGACTGCTCCCGTCTTTATAGCGACAATGCGAAAAAAATTTGTACCAGCTAATAAAGAATTTGGCCAATTTTCGACAACTTTTAGTAACTTTATACTGAGACAACTTACATCTAGATGTGCAAAACCTCACAACTGACAAATTGATGAAATGCCACAGTGGCACTTCGCTATAAAAGATTGTTTAAACTGACAAATTGATGAAATGCCACAGTGGCACTTCGCTATAAAAGAGTGGGAAATAATGTTTTGACAGTCGATCACCTCTTCCTTTTTTTCTAACAGTGGAAAGTAATATGCCCCTCTCACTCACTTTGTCAGTAAAATCTGTTTTCTAGCAATGTTCGAGTAATGTAAATCAGCCATTAGATATATCAATGAAATACCCTCTAAATAATCCGAGGGATATTAGTGGTAACATGCAGGGGTAATTCCAGATTTGAAGTCAGAAATTTTTCAGTTGATTGCTATAAGCTGGATATCTGTATATATCTAATCTGTGCTTGGGGCGTGTCGATTTTTTCCGCTCCGTAGATCGAACAGTTTTTTCAGAAAGATCAGAGCACTCTGGAAAAAAGATACAAATCCGGAGTGCTCTGAGTGTTCTGGTAGTTTTTTTTATATTGGCAGCACTTACGATTTGTGAAATATCTATTGATAATACAAAATTCTTTATAAAAATAAATAAATAATAATAATAAAGTTATAAAAATAAATAAGGGGTGAAGGAAAGGAAGGAAATATGGAATTTAAAAAAGTATTCACATTTTCAATAGGATTTTTTTGCGCTCTATTGGTATTACTGTCGGATTGCTCCAAATGCTCTCTCCGAGGTTTATCTACGATTAGTTAGAGCACTCTGAGCAATAAAAAAGATACACGATCAGAGCGCTCAGAGTACTCTGAGAGTAAATAAAGATACAAGAAATCGGTGTTTAGAGCGCTCGGAGTGCTCTGAGCAGAATAAATATACACGCCCTTGATATATTTGTATCATGGCATCACCCCATGATACAAAGTGACAAGATATGGCCGATTCGAGAGAAAATTTTGCATTAGTACGTCATGTGGACACAAATGTCACTTCCAGCGAATTTTTTTTTGAGTTTTTAGTATTACATTGACTGAAATAATTTTTATATTGAAATGTTTAATAAAAACATTATTTTCTTCCTTTAAATTGCTTCTGGAAAAGTAATTATGTGCTAGTGGAAAAGCAAAGAAATTTCCAAACAGAAAATGTTTTTCACTTTGATAAGGACGATTGAAATTGAGACGAACAAATTTTTGATAATTGTCGCCAAATGATGCAGCTATTTCGGCCATACTTGTTAATCTTATCATGGCATCAACCGTAACCCCTGGAATATAATACAAGCCATGAAGTCGCCGAAGGCACCGACACATTAAAAAGCCTTAACGTGCCGGGTACAGCTTGCAGTAAGCTCTCACTCTCACTGCTTTTTGTATACTAGTCATGGAGAAAAAACTAAAATTTCATCTTAAACAGGTCCAAAAGCCCAAACCGTCGCTACCACAGCAAAATGAAGTTAAAAGAAATTGCAGCCAAATATGTTTTCTTTCCAATAGTTTAAAAAAAGATAGCATGTAGAAAAATTTACTGAAGTTATAGCGTTTGAATAAAATACAAGCAACTTTTATATAAAAAACTCCTTCAGTATGACAAGGCAAGAAGACTGGATGTCGCCTGCTAACTGGCACGCTGCTCTCTTTTTTCGACTTTGTTCATAGCTTGTATCTTGCGGGGGTTACGCATCATCACCCTACCAACAAATTTCATGCGGCAGAAGCACTGATATATATATAAATGGACTGCTTGATCTCCTGTTTCATGTGGCACCAGTTTTGATTTCAGAAAGTATGCTCTCACTATCAATGCTACCAACTGTCGTAAACTGCCGCTATATTTAAATTATTTGGGAATTTACGTATATGCATGTCAGTGGAATTTACCGAGTTTACCACAAAGGTATTTGGGACTATTTGTATCGTCAAATTTTAGTTATGAGTCGAAGGAAGTGTTTTTTACAAGGATTCTTACAAGCAATTTCTCGTTCCTAATCATTACAGTTCAGTGGGTAAGTATGCTCTCGCGGAAAGAGACGGGAATATGAAAGTGGTGCCATTTGCTTTCATGCATTTTTGGTTCAACAAGCAGTCCATTTATATACATGTCAGTGGGCAGAAGCAGCATACTGAACTGTCTAAACCGGGTTGGGTCATAAATTTTGTAATTTTTGAACACATGCTTAATTTTATAGCGCCTTTTGACATCTGTGAGCTATGGAGAAACGAAAGTGTTGTTCGGTATTTTATTTGTTCGTTTGAATTGTGTATAAAGTAAAATCATTTGGTTTATTATTATTGTATTGTACTTTTTAATATTCTTTACACCCCTTGCATGTGAAAAGGACTACGAACTATCTTATATTAATTTGTTAATATTAACGCTTGCAGGGTGTAAAATTTAAATTTAACCGTATTCAATGCAAGAATGCCAAGAAAAGTGATGCCTAGAAAATCTGGTCAAGAAAAAGTCAGCAGGAAAACTTCTCCGCCGAAGAAAGCAATATATAAAGATGTCCAGCAACATTTAGGGGAAGAGACAGGCAGCAGCAGCTCATTTAATTCAGTTTCAACAGATTTTAACGCTACCGACTACGGTCTAGAATTTACCAACAAAACACAGCGGCTATCTCGTAGAAAATCGAACCCGAACAGTCCCCATGCAAGGGCTGAACATGGACCTAGTACATCACGAAATATTTCTCGTACAGAGACTACTGGGAGATTTACTAGAAAATCTCTAACCCAAAAAACTCCCGCTCCAGAAACAATGAGTCGACAAGAGGCTAGTACAACCCAAACCCAGCGAAATCGAACAGATTCAAGCAGCAGACGCGTGGGTCATAAAGGATCATCTCGAAGAAAACAACAAGCTCCTAAAAGAATAAAAGGCTATAATGTTTTAAAAGATATAAACAAGTTACAGATCAGCACAAGTATGTATCATAGTTTCACTTATATACAAATTAATAAATTAAAATCTTTTTAAGAACTTTTAATACCAAGACTGCCTTTCTCGAGGGTGATTCGGGAAATTATAATGAATAATAGCTATGATGACTTTAGAATTACTCCTACAGCTCTGGAAGCTTTACAAGAGTCTGCAGAACTTTACTTGACCCAACTGTTTTCAGACGCTTATCGATGCACATTGCACCGAGATAGATTAACTCTTATGATTAAAGATATTGAATTGGTTCGTTATTTAAGAGGTCGAAGTGATCCTGGAAACCTTTAAATTTTTATTACAAATAACACAATAAGTATTAAAGACAATGTTGACTATAAAACACTTTCAATTACTACATTAAAGCCTAGTATAAGCTGGACAAGTTTATTATATTTGTCTGCAATTGTATAAAACTATGTAGCTTAACATTCGAAATCGGCGATAACGATTTATTACTGCAGCCATTTCATGCACGATCGTGTTGTCAGTATTCATCTATGCATTTTGATATTGAGTAGATTTGGGATGACTTGCTTACGTTAATTGCCTATATGCAAACACTGAAAGAGGCAACTAAGTTGGTGCCCTTGGTACCTACTTAGTATAATTCAAAAGCGAGAAAATTTGTCCTGGTTAAAGAAAGATTACTATCAATTTTACCATTTACATGAGTCAGGAAATGAAGAATTATTTTTTATTTTGCTGTAGGCTATACAACTTGTCCCATGAGAAACATTATTATTATTATGGAATTTATTTAAGTTCACAAAGTTATAGACTAGATTTACAGATCAGTACTTTCTCTTTTTTACTTTTTACTTTCTCTCAATCCCCCCTTTCAGACAACTTAGCTGGTTAAGAAAGAGGTTGAAATGTTCGATTCTACACCACTTAAGAAATACAAAGCTCCTTTCTTCTGTTTTCACCACAATTATAACTACAATGCATCAAGTCAGCATGGTTGTATGTGTTAAACATACAAAAACACAAGCATAAACAATCGTCTTGAATCACTACAATTCATTTGAAATCACTGCAGTACAAAATGTAAAAAATACTGAATTTAAATTAAATTTAACATACTAATTACAATTTAATTACATTCTAATATAAAAACAGCACAAATTCTATCTCTAAATCCACAATAAAACTATATCCAAACAGCTATAGTACAATACATAACATAGTTGTATGTACACTACAGTAAAAATATAAAGTCTGAATTTACTTGAACCTCTTTTAAATTAAGATAAAATTCCACTGCTTTACACCTTGTATGATTAAAGAGAAGTGTCTTTACAAGATACAGAAAAAAAAATTATTTGGATCAGTTCTAAATTTAACTACAGCTCTAACTATATTTCATGGAGACTACATGTATGGCTTCTTACTTTTTTCGCAAAGATGCTTATACTCGACATGTTTTTAATCTCAGACTGAAGTCGATTGAAGATCTCACAGGATGTCGCCAATAGTCCTGTACATACCCTTTCTGTTCTTGCTGCTTCTATTCTTATTTTATTTCTCCGTCTTCTATTGTGAGTATGGAGATCTGTGGCGGTAATGATTTTTAAGTTTGTTTTAATATTTTGTTTTCCAACTTATAGTTAAATTTTGCCTTCTCCATTTGCTTTAGGTGTTCTATTAATTACATAGTTGGAGCATTGAGACCATGTAAGTATGCTATATTTTATGTGTGATAGTACATGTGTATTATATACTAGATTTGCAGTTTCGTCTCATAGTGTGAAATTCATTCTTTTGATTGCGCCCAACATTGGTATAATTTTATTGATTTTGCTGTTTATACATTAGAGTGCTCCACCTTAACTGCTCATCTAGGATAAGGCCAAGATATTTGATTTCTTTTACTCTCTGCAAGCTCGGGGATTCAATTTTTATTTGTGTGTCAATATCTGTTTTTGTTTTTTCTTCATTCAGCAAAAGTTTGTTTCCATCTGTCCAATGCTTATATCTTTTGTGATCCTCATTCATATTTCTTTGGAGATCTTCTTCTGATTTCGCTCCATATATAATGTTCGTTCATCAGCATATATATGATAATCTCCTTTAATTCCTGTGTTATGCATGTTATTTATATGCAGCAAATAGAGGTTAGGACACAGGATAGAGCTTTGTGGTACACCGGTGCGGAGTATTTTCGGATCGCTATGTATTTGTTGCACTTTAGTAAACAATTGTCTATTGGTTATATAGCTTTCCACCAATTTATTGACTACACCTCTTATTCCAAGCTCATCCAGAAACTTTAAGAAGAAGATCATGGGCAACTGTATCAAATGCTTTTCTAAGTCCAACCAAAATTGCTTCAATATACTGACTCCGTTCCGCTGTATTCCTGAAAGCCGAGCTGTTTCTGATCAGTTCCTCCAATTTTGTTGATAAAGCTCCTAAGTTTTTTTTTCAATTATTTTCTCGAATACTTTTCCAACAGAACTGAGAATTGAAATTGGTCTATAATTACGCACATCCTTTTCATGTCCACTCTTATAGATTGGCAGTATTTTGGTCTCCTTCAATATTTTTAGATAAACCCACGTTGATAAGGTTTGATTTACAAGGTAGGCTACAGTGGAACTTATTATATCAGCAGCAGTAGCAAGATCATTTGTAGTGATTCCTACAAGCCAGGTGCAGATTCTTTACTAAGACTTTTATTATATATTCTATTTCTGTCGGATCAGATGGTTCAAGAAAAATTGACTTTGTTTTTTGTTTGCAGTTGATGAATTTGTCGATAACTTTTCCTTAAGTTCATTATCAATGTTAACGAAGTACTGGTTAAGTGTGTCTGCTATTGTCTTGGATTAGTTTCCATTTTCCCTGAATTCCTTATCTCAGTAACAGTTTCTTTTATTGTGATGAATTGATTAATTATTTTCCATGTTTTCTCTGTATCGTATTTTGTATTTTGAAACTGTTTGTGCATATATTGTTGTGTCGCTCTCCTTATTAACATGTTTACCCGATTTTTAGCACGAGTGTACTCTCTGTTTCCATCGATATTTTTAGGGTGCTTCTTCATTTTTTTATATAATTTTTCCCTTTTCTTCATTTCAGCGATAATTTTATCCGTTATCCATCAATTTTTACTTTTTTTTATATTGTGAATGTTCCCCCGTTTAACTTTGTTTATTTTAACAATAATAAGATTGCACAAAAATAAATAAATAATTTTTATTAATAATTAGTAGCTTCCTCTACCTTTGTTCGCCACGATTTTCAGAAGTATTTTTGGCATTGATTCCACGAAGGATTTAAGCATTCTGGAGTCAAGGTTAGCCAAGCAGCTTCAGCGGTATCTTTTTTACTTTCTTTTATAATGTCAATGTTCCCCCGTTTAACTTTGTTTATTTTAACAATAATAACATTGAACAAAAACAAATAAATAATTTTTATTAATAATCAGTAGCTCCCTCCACCTTTGTTCGCCACGATTTTCAGAAGTCTTTTTGGCATTGATTCCACGAAGGACCTAACATTCTGCAGTCAAGGTCTGCCAAGCAGCTTCAACGGTATCTTGAAGCTCACTGATGGTGTTAAGTTTCTTGGCATCTTTATAAACTTTTGGAACTAACCGTCCCCTATACAAAAAAGGACACCTGTCCTAACATGTGGAAAGGATTAGGTAATTTTAATGTAGAAGTATGAAAACTTCAGTATTCCACTTAAGGATAAAATAAAGTATTTAGGAATTATCCTCACGGGTAATCTGCTCTTCTACGAACATACTGACTGGCCGTGTATCTTTATTCTGCTCAGAGCACTCCGAGCGCTCTGGACACCGATTTCTTGAATCTTTATTTACTTTCAGAGTACTCTGAGCGCTCTGAACGTGTATCTTTATTATTGCTCAGAGTGCTCTAACTAATCGTAGATAAACCTCGGAGCATGTGGAGCAATCCGTCAGTAATACCAATAGAGCGCAAAAAAATCCTATTGAAAATGCGAATACTTTTTTAAATTCCATATTTCCTTTCTTTCCTTCACCCCTTATTTATTTTTATAACTTTATTATTATTAATTATTTATTTTTATAAAGAATTTTGTATTTTCAAAAAAAAAAACTACCAGAACACTCAGAGCACTCCGGATTTGTATCTTTTTTCCAGAGCGCTCTGAACGTTCTACGGAGCGGAAAAAAGATACACGCCCTATATACTAAAAAGAGCTATGAACAAAGAAGCAGTAGTTTAAGAAAAACATTCAACCCAGATACCAAACTAACAAACAATCTTAAGAATATACTTTACATGCCAATGGTACGACCTATATTAAGTTACGCGTTTCCAATCTGGCACGGCATTAATTCGGCCAGTATAGAGAAATTTAGGATATTCGAACGCAAAATTCTCAGAAACTGTATCCATGCTTAGAAAAAGAAATACATATCTATGGCCTAGCAATAGCAACTCTATAAAAAAGCCTAAACCAACACAATACCTAAATAACATAGAATCCATTGATAACCCCCTAATACAAGAAGAACAACAAGCTGATGCACTATCACACAAAAGAAAATTAAAGAACCTCAGCCTAAAATGAAGCATTTAATAATAATAACAGGTAGGTATACCTAAACACCGCCCCCCCCCCCCAAATTAAGTAACAAACTATTAATCAATTTGTATCTATTTAAAATCTAAACCAAATGCACTATACTGAAATCAAACACACACACCATTACTACATCTCTTTTTTAGGCATTTTTAGAAAAATTAACGTACAGGAGGAAAGAAAACTATAAATTTATCTGAAACATAAGCTGTTCTTTGGTAAAAAACAAAAATTTTAATATGTTAGTACGTAAGTAAAAATTACTGTATTGATTGACAAAAAGGGCAATAAAAAAATTGTTTACCATCCCCTATAGGGTTTGCATCAGAAGAACGGGTCGGATAGCCGAGAAGGTTGATATTGTACCCCAAGAACCATCTTTTATGAAGTGTATTATGTGGATCGTAGCGTTATCCTGTTGATAAATTAAATAATTGACAGGATAGAGCGCAAGGTACGGAAGGAAGAAAAGAAAAATTCTACGTTTCCATGATCCTTAAAGGCGTCCCATGCGATCAATAACATGCCTTAAAAAATTCATATTTGAAAATTCCGGAGATCTCCGCAGATCCCTCCAATATCCGCACAGACCATCTAGACCGTCATTTCACATTTAGATAATTTATTCAAGTGACAAAAAACTTAGCCTTTTGTTATGGAACTATGCTGAGCGATTGACTTGGACGTGAAGTTCGGACTGCCAGAATGAGCTGACAGATCGTGGACAGCGTTGAAGTGTAGGGCGGCACGCTAGCTCGCCTCGACTATTGGCGGAGAGTGGGGGGTTCCACGAAGACCTGCCGCTGCCACCTGCCATATACAAAAAATTTCGGGCCAAACCGAAAAAAAAGCCGCAGCACACGGTCCAAAAGGGATCTTTACATCACTTACCATTAGCTCCTGTGAAGGCGCAGATATTCTGCCTTTTTCTGCTTGCCCCATCCAGCCAACGACACTGAGGGCAGAGCATTTTTAAGTATCCCTATAGATGATCTGAAAGAGCGGAGGAGCGGACCTCAGTCAACCATGTCATGAGAGCGTTTCAGGAAAGTGAAGGGAGAGAAATCAAAAGCTTAATACTTCTCCATTGCGTTATAAAGTTCATTCTATTATATTAAAACTTATATACATATTTGCAGAGCGTGTAAAATAACAGAAGTCATATAACCTTATGTAATCTTTGTTCCATTGAGGTTCAAAACAAAATTTCATAACTTTCATTAACTTTACGTAATGATTCCTTAGAAGAATCTGATCATTTTCAGCAGTCTACTCAACGGCATTTCCTTATTTTGGAAATATTTCTTTTTATCCTTTTTTTCTCTGGTATATAATACCTAGGCTCAATTTACTGTACGTTTTAACTACTAATTATTTATGAGATATAAAGGATATTTTGTTTATAAAATATATGAAAAACAATTGTAATTCGGTTATTGTTCTGTTACCACTTAGGGAATATATGTGCTTATGGATTCAGGAATTCATGTTCAATTCTGACCTGGCGATGCTAATCTTGCCCCAAGTGGTAACATAACAAAACAGTGCATATGCAACTGCTCGATAAGGATTTAAAATATATATATGCATATGTGAAAATAATAAAACTACAAGAATAAAAGACAAAAATTTAAAGAATCACTCACGTTATTGTGGTGGGGTCCAACGCAGAGTAGCCTCCATGGCTGTTCCGCTTGTTGCTGGTATTTGGATGGTTAACAAGTTATTTGCATATATATATAATTGGAAAGAAGGGGACCACTATTGATAACCCGACTGATCAATTGAGAAATGCGAACAAAACACGACGAATTCCCCGAACTCGCTGACAAGTTCTCATTGCTTTCCTCGATAAGGGAAAATGGATTCTCCTTTGTATCTTTTCAGCCAAAAACATTTTGAATGTAGCTGACTGACTCTTAATTATTACTAAAAAAAAATGCGAATTACGCCAAATTGTTTTGAACTTCAATGGTTTTTTCAGCAACTATGTTTAGATGCTGTGAACTACCGGGCTAAGAACAGTTTGAGATATATAGATACGTAGACTATGTGAACCTTAAGATATAGAAAGTAATTGAGTCCTCCTATTTACTGCATTCGCACACATACATATATGATGTGTTGGCACAAATGTCCAAATACACTACAGCATGGCATATATATCGTAGTCACACTGGACTAATCCAGATAAATATATGAGTATAAAGCAAAATGTCCTGAGTGCAGATATCTCTATATATAAGCTCCCGTCTCAGGTTAAGTAAAAAATACAAAAAAATACGTACTTAATGAATAGTATATATCAAGGAGTAGGCTAAATCAATACGAGAAGATATGCTATGAACATTGCAAAAACCCAATATGCGGGATAATGAACCAGCTGGATGCCAGCATGTACTTAATGCATTAATAATACGAAATGCTAGTTTGTTCGGCTACCACGATTGATAAGGGGGTGGATACCTCCCACAGTCTCCTTGATAATTTCGTGATGGACAGTTGTTCAATCATGCAATAAGAACATTCCCAAGCCTTTAAGTTATGGCGCAGCAGAACTGAGTGGTCTTTCGTAGATGCAGCCTTGAGTAAGCTGGGCCTTGTCGATCACTACAGGAACTCGTTCTCGTTCAATTTCTACTTCGGCTTCTCCTTATTTATTGTGTGCAATTCCTCTCATGTAGTTATGGGCAATTTATCCATCGACTAGCTGAATTATAGATCTATATCGAGAATCTAGATGGAATTAACTTGATCTTCAAGATGTCGTCCCATGTGATGACTCACTGGCTTCCTCGCTTTGTCGACATCCAATTTCATTTGAGCAATCGGACAAATGAGCTCAACTAAACTTTATTTTCTACGTGAAATCAATAATAAAAAAATCACTTTAAACCGATTTCTGATTTTACAAACGTGGAGCTCTGTCACCTTCACTTCAGTTTCTTTTTTTCGTCAGCAAACTTCGCTATCTGGAAGCGCTCCTCTGTCAATTAGGTGGCGCTCGTTTAGCCGAATCAAGTCTCACCGTCCACACAGGCAATAGCTTACATAATTCTCCGTGTGTCTTCGACAATAACACTTTCCGGCACTCCATGAAAAGTCTTCAGACAAAACTATTTCCGTAACTTGCGCTCTATCCTGTCAATTATTTAATTTATCAATAGGATAATGCTATGATCCACATAAGGTAATTCACAAAAGATGGTACTTGGGGTACAATATCAACCTTCTCGGTTATCCGACCCGCTTTTCTGATGCAAATCCTAAAGGGGATGGTTAATTCCAACAGTTTATAAAGATGCCAAGAAACTTAACACCATCAGTGAGCTTCAAGATACCGTTGAAACTGCTTGGCTAACCTTGACTGCAGAATGTTAGGTCCTTCGTGGAATCAATGCCAAAAAGGCTTCTGAAAATCATTGCGAACAATGGTGGAGGGAGCTACCGATTATTAATAAAAATTATTTATTTATTTTTGTGCAATCTTATTATTGTTAAAACAAACAAAGTTAAGTGCTTCTATAGTGCAACACTCATTTTGCAACTCTTTATTGAATTACTCCACAAGTACCGTTCTAACGGTAAATCTTTTCTTAATATCAGCGATAACAAGCAGGCAGATATGTTTTGCCATCACACATTTCTCTTTCTTGCTACAGAGATGGGCTACCGCACTATTTAAAACATTTTGATGAAAACCCCTGATTTTGGGTCGTCCTCATCGATCCATTTATTAATTGCACAAAAATAGAACGAAAAATATGGGATTTTGTAGGCACTGCACTGATTCTCCGTCACTGCTTTGCTAGTGTCCTTAACTAGTATTTAGTAATATTAATGTTCTCCACGAATTTACGATTTTTCCTAATAAACAAACAAAGCTTTTTTTCATTTTTCCATTTTTATATATTACGTATTAATTAATAACGTTTCTAGTCTTTTTCTTTTCCCACTAATTCAAATGACAAATCAGAACTAGCTTACACAAACCGGCAATATTAGTTCGCTTAAAGGAATCAATAGAAATGTACACGAGGTTAATAACTAGATTAGTCAGTAAGATCTTTCGTTAGTTAACATTCAATAGAGGCAGTTTTCTCAAATTGTAACTACTATGTACCATGGAAAGATATTTTGCTAATGCACGAAAGTAAAATCGACGACAATACGACGAGTTTTAAACGAATGCATATCAAAAACCTTTAAGTGATCCTCATCAAGTGGAACGATCAAAGGATTATTTCAGTGTAGCCGCCTAAAAGCAAAACGTAACGCAATCGCAATGAATGTGTAAAACTATGTAAACGAATGAAAAATGCTTTCAACCTTAGCAAGTGGACAGAAACAAAGCGAACAGATAATATTGTTGGGAGCTTTAACAATTCTAAATTTTTGTTTCGTATCGAATTGGAGTTTATGAGAATATCACTAAATTCTAAAGATATGAAGTACTAATTCTTTTACCTCGCTACTTACTCTTGATAGATATACATATAAACTATATCACTGTGTGAACAATTAAATATGAAGGTCCAGTCATAATAATCGACATAAGATACCAGCTCTCAATAACATGTATGTATGTACCTACTGGAGCGATTTGCTATCCTTCCGACAGAATTTACAAGAGTCTACGGAGCAAGAGTGTTGTTTTCATTTTGTAACATTATTTATGATAGTATTAGGTAAGTTTTCCTTTAAGAAGCATGCATTCAGATGAGAAAAATTAATCGTAGCCATACATAAAAGCGAAGAAAACCTGACAATTAATTTTTCCTTCCTTCCTACTAATTTGATGAGGGACCCGCCAAAACTCTACTAGAATTTAATCTGTGTAACCGAAGATGCAGCTGTTCTACCATAATATTTCACTTTCACTAGGAATGAGTAAGATTATAATAAAGTTTCGCCTGTTATCAGCATGCGCATATCAAACACAAATATTTATCTTTTCTTATTAATTATGTCATCAGATATGAAAAATTGCTCATATTAACAGTAAAATATTAATTTTTTATTCTTTTTCAAATGTAAATACATATTGACATTTTCATATTATAAAATGGAAGATACTATAATTATTTTATTGTCTGATTATTACAACCGCTTAACTTTCATTCCTCTACATCTTTTTATTGAGCCTTTGCTTTTTTCTGCTTCTTCCGTTTTGCTGCTGGTTCCCTTGGATACACCAAACATAGCGAAAGAGGAATGAAATTTATCAACACCAATATGGAATTTTGCAACTACGTAAAAATGGGACTCTGTGAAGAAAATTATAAAATTTCCAAATAAATTATACACTTACCACTAATATATGATTTTTTATAGCGACGCCATACAGTAGCCAGGAAAATGCTACGATTGCCCCCGAAATAATAATTGGTAACGGTAATGATTTTGTACATTGTTTCCTTATAACTTCACCAAGGCATAGGTAAGAAGATAATGATAAGAGTATTATAAATAGTGTAACAATCATTCCAAATCGATATTCCACAAGTTTTGAATCTTCATAAACAGAATAAGCTATACATGCGATACTTAGTAAACCGGTTAAACCGATTTGTATCCAAACTTTTGTCTTTCTATTTCCCGGAGTATAGAAATAATATGCACACATATATATCACACTAATGGTAAATCCAAATAGATTAACTTTAGTCATCGCATCATCACGTAACAATGTTCCATACCTAAGGTTAAGAAGACTTCTGAAATAATAATAAAAAATATATACATATATTTTCATTAAAATTCATAATAAAAATACAAAAAAATTAAAAGCTAAGATTTACCTAGACTACCGGGATGGACTGAATAACTGCGGCTGCTAAGCGGATGGGTGAACATATACCTGTATATGTATCCCATACAAGACACGCCGCTCCACACAGTCCTCCCAGGTAGCTCCTCAGGGGAGTCATGGCGACGTAGTAGGTTTCGGCTTGTTGTAGCCGAAACCTCTACGTGCTATTCCTTCGTTAGGGAAGGGGTGTGCTTCGGTTGAAGTTCGTGTGCAATGGCCTGCCCTGTGTTGGGCTAGGCCAATTTTCAAAATATTTTTGCCGGCTTTGACGTCCCGGTTCCACGTGATACAAAAGTTTTTGCAAAACTGGTACCTGTGAGGAGACCGAGACATCCTCACCGGCTCAAAGCAAATGCTGCACAACTTCGTTGTGCGAAACTCATCCACTTCGAGGACAGAACAATGTGCTTTAAGAGCCGTCAACAACTTCATGTGTGGCGTCCGCACGTAGACACGTATTGGTTAATTTGCAGCTATTTGCGTTGAACCAATACACACTAGAGTTTCACGAGTATTGTTCGTGATTTCTTTCGCCAAGCGATGCACTGACCGTTCTTTGCAAATATATTGTTTATTGCGCAAATGCGCAATTTCGCACTGCCCATACACCTCTTGACGTCTCGAAAACCATTGCAGACGTTCTTTGGTGTACGCCGAATAATCCTGTTGCATGGGGGATTGCGTGCACATTGCTGCACTTGTAGGAAGCGATTTCGTGTACTTCGCCAACAAAACTTTACGTGCATACATAGATGTGCTGTGATGGAACGTCGAACTTTGATTTTTATTAGATAAACAGGTTCGTATTCATTCGGTGTTCGTACACCGCCAGCGATAAGTCGACAACCAGGATCTAGTCCAACAAAAAATTTGAAATAGCCAGAACGAAGTTTTTCCTGGATATCGCACATCGTTTTGTCATCGCGTGCCTTACTTTTACCGATTTTTTCTCGTTTTAATGGTGGTTGCGGCGGTGCTATTGGCACTGCCTTCTTCATTGAAAAGGGCATCGCTAAACCATCTATGCAAATAGAAACATACAAAAATATAGGGAACCATCAAACGACCATTTTGATAGCACGAATAAGTAGAATTTGTCATAATCTGAATGTTAAACAACAGGACTGAAATGTGATTTCTTATTAATAGGATCGTTTCAGTTTTCACTCTTATGTATTTAAATTTTTCCAACTTAAGATTAAATTTACGTCAACCCATGAACTAATCGACTATAGTTCTTCCGAAAATTCTTCTCGAAAAACAGCCCGCATTAAATTTTTGGTGTGAAATATAACCAAAAAATGTATGCATAAAAGGAAAGTTAAAGGAAAGGCAATGATCTCCGCGGCTTAAGTGAGTAATTGTATGTTGAAAACACACTTTTTTTTCAAAAATGAAACACTTATTATAACCACTTAATTCATGTATTAAAAAACAGACAGGTTTCCCCTGAGCACAAAAATTCAGTCCCAAGAAGTTTTGTGCATGGCTAACCCCTTGCCAGACGAAATTAAAGTACTGAAAATTTTGGTTTTTCATATAATCTATGTAACAAATAGTAAGCCGTTCCTTTAATACATAAGTAGTGAATTATCACCAACAGAAAGTGGTTGGATTTTAGTAGAAAATAAATTGAAAATCAAATGGTTCAATGGAAATGCAACACTAGAAAGACTGTAAGATATCCTTAAAGTTAATGTAATTGAAGAAAACGATGTACTCACTAGTGATTCATCAGATGAGAGTGAATCTGAATGTGAGATTTGAATTAAAATTATGAATTGCTAAAACGATTTCTAAAAGTAAAACACGAATGCTGGAAATTGTAAGATTAATTTGATATTTGTCAGTACTTCAACTTCGTTCGACAAGAGGTTAGCGCGCTCAAAATGTCTTGGGACTGCATGTGTGTGCTGATGGATATAGCTGTTTCTGAGCCAAATTTCACGTGGTTATGTAAATTATTTGAAAATTCAAAATTTTCAGTACTTTAACTTCGTCTGGCAAGGGGTTAGACGCGCACAAAAAGTCTTGGGAATGCATTTTTGTACTCAGGGAAAATTATTCTACTAGAAGACCAAAAGGGATAAATGTAACATTAAAACGAAGACTTTGTATAGGCAATATACAATTTTTTATACAATATAATTTAAAAGATAACACTCGGATGTGTCATTAATTATATGTCTTAGTTTTAATTTCCAGTCTCGTCATATAGTTGCGAAAAATAAAAAATTAAGGAATGATTTAAATTATAAAAGGTAGTTATTTATAAAGGTCTTCCTGATTTAATACCCAGTTATTAATCTTTTTTTTATTGAATAGTTGATCCCAAAACTTATGATTGCCTTCGCTCTTGGGGACTATTCTTCAGAAGCAATACTGAACACTATTACCACAGTATATTATAAAATTGATTGAATAAGAAAAGAAAAAACAATTCACTTACAACACAATACCACCCAAAAATGGAGCTGTTGAGTAATCATTGGAGCTACCCTTTTTACGTATATCATAGAGTAGGAAAACAGGACTTAAAATCTGCAACATTGTGACGGCTGCTGCAATTTGGGCAATGCGAAGGGCATGTGGGACAAGTATCCTTTCCAGGGTATCCATCTTCGTTTGTTGCGTGTTATATATCTTAAATTTAATTTATTTTATCACTTTGCATATATTATTTAATGAGAATAATTACTTACAATAAAATATGAGTTGAAATTTTTTGCTCACTTTCCAAGATGACACAAGCCTGGTTGTAAGCACAGAAATGAAGTATCTTGGCTACTGTTTTCTTGCAACCTCCACGTCTTTCCCATTCCCATATCCACGTGCACTACTTTTTTGATAAGAACCACTTAAAAAAGCATTGCCAGGTATTTAAAGGATTGAAACGAAATATTGACGTAATTACGAATATTAATTTAGGAAATAATTTATAATTTTAAATTGTTCTAAGAAAAATAATATTTTCAATAAGTAGGTAAATTCTAAAAACATTTACCTTTATCCACAACACAACGACCTTACCATCAAGGGAGCTGTCAAATCCAGTGAAATGTCAAGACAAAAGTAAGAAGAAGAAGTAGTGATGTACACTCTTCTACACGGTTTATACAAGTATCTCACAAAAAGGGAGGAATATTGCATCCTCATACTAGGATTAGACAATGCTGGAAAGACGGTAAACATTTTACAATCTCACTTAGTTGATTTCGTTACACTAAATTCAATTTCAGACATACCTGGAAGCTGCAAAAACTAAATTCACCAAGAACTACCGAGGGATGAATCCGTCTAAGATAACAACTACTGTGGGCTTAAATATCGGACAAATTGACGTGCATGGCGTCAGATTAAATTTCTGGGATTTAGGTGGACAGCAAGAACTACAATCTCTTTGGGATAAATACTATCAGGAATCTCATGCTGTTATATATGTGATTGATTCCAATGATAGAGAAAGGATGACTGAATCTAAGCAAATTTTTGGTAAGCTTTTACACATACACATTCCTTAATTAAATCAATAAAATCCCTTATATTCCTCAAGAGGAAGAAGTTGAATGAAGAAATTTATATGCTTCAAGACAAAGCCTATAATTGACAACATCTTTTAGTGGTTTCGAACCACATAACCAATTATGTATCATTTTACAACATCAAATTCGAAAATTATTTATTAGCAATTCCAGTAAGACCTACTTCATTTAACTGTAGGTATTTCGATTTCAACATCAGAAAAAAAAGTTGCGATTAAATATAAATTCTCAGAAAACTAATAAAAAAGATACGAGTAATTATTAAAAGTATTAAAACCAACACGCCTTGGCGTTATTGACGAGGTTTGTCTCTCTGGAACACTACCTTACTTAGACTAGTAAGAAACTGACACGTTTAATCAATTTATGAATGTAGCCTTACTATTCTAAAATGATTATCAGTTATGTAAATGCGATCGTCGTCCATCCACTGACATGTATAATATAAACTGATTACGTTAATAGAAATGCACTGCAAAAGTGGGCTCACTGCTATATTGCTGACTCTTGGCCTAAGCACCAAGTACCAACTGAGGAGAACTGTAAACAACAAATAAATAAGTGGGTCCGTTGAAATAAATGTTTTTAAATTAATTTTTAGGGTTATTACTAATATAATTGTTTTACCAAAGATAATATATTAAGATGTGCAGCTTTTCGATCCACGTGCTCATTTTATCAACTTCCCGCCAATGACTTTGTCAATGTTGGCACCGGTCTAAAAACTTTTTTTTTTACATAAGTAATTGAGCCCGCATGAAATAGAAAGTTAAGCAGTTCATATTATATATGTCAGTGGGTCCATCCTGTAACCAATTATGTACTTAGAAATTCTTTCAAATAATTCTTTGGTTATTTATAGAATAATGCTTGGCTAGGTCATTATGGACAAGTGACGTATCTACCAGCTGATGTTATCTCTGGGCTAAAGTTATTTGTCTTTTAGTATGTCCGACTGTCCGTCCGTCTGTCCTCTGTCCTCATGATAACTTGAGAAGGCTCTCTATGCTGAACGAGCTTAAAAAACAGTAAATTTAAGTTCGAAAATGGGACAAACCGGGTAACTCTGTCGTAGGGTTGCCATACAAATATTTCACTTTTCACGACATATTTGGACACTTCCTGAGATAGATAGTTGACATCTTATTCACAGTCTTTTTATAAAAATAACAAATATAGTTTTAACAAGTAAAAAAGCTAGAATTGGTCTAAGACCAATTCTTATGATACCCTCCTAGATGAATGCCCGTATTAAATTTCGTATGGTCACCGATCTATGCAAGTATTGATTTTGAAGTTGTTTTTCGCATATATTTCTAGAACGGTTTGTCGCACAGAAAAAATGGTAATAACCAATTTTATAGGATTTCGTATTCTGCAGAAGTTTTTAGTACAATAAAAATGTCTTGTACTGATCGTTTTCAAAGTATACGTAAAAAACCGAAATTTTTATATGGCAACACCAAGAAGAAGTTGCCCGATTTAGTCCATTTTTGACATTTTATTTGCTAATGTAGTAAAAACATCATGTACGTCGATGCGTTCTCAGCCAGTGTCCAAATATAAAGCGGAAAACGAAATTTTTATATGGCAACCCCACGAAGGAGTTGTCCGATTTGTCTCATTTTCGAACTTAATTTTACTTTTTTTTTTTAAAGTCCGTGTACAAAATTTCAGCTCTTTAAGTATACGCGTTCTCGAGTTATCGTGCGCACAGACGGACGGACATGCAAAAAACGAAATAACTTAATATTATGAATGGGTGTCCAATCCATTTTGCTCTACCATCATTATTTCGAGGTGTTACAAACGGAATGACAAACTTAGTATACCCTATGATTTCATCTAGGGTATAAAAATGGGATAAATCGGGCTACCTCGTCTTGGTGTTGCTATATAAAAATTTAGGATTTTTACGTATACTGTACAAACGATCAGTCCTAGACGTTTTTATTGTACTAAAAACTTCTTTAGAATATGAAATCCTATAAAATTGGTTTTAATAATTTTTACTGTCCGACGAACCGTTCTAGAAATATATGGGAAAAACCATTTCAAAAGTCAAAATTGCACAGATGGTGACGCTTACGAAATTTCATACGGGCATTTATCTAGACTATCATAAGAATTGGTCTTAGACCAATTCTAGCGTTTTTGCTTGCTGTAAGAGGCTCTTTTTAAGGTTATAGAATAATTTTTTTTTTATTTGAATTTTATTTCAATACAAATTGTGAAGATTTCGAGTAATTGATTTCCATGATTGCGAGCTTTATAAAACTCTGATTGATGAGCCTAGAAAATCTCATTGCTCGTGAATTTGAGTATTTTATAGCTCGGCGTCGGCATGAGCACATCTCACACTTGCATATTGCCATGAAAACAAATGCCAACTTGAGGCTTTTTTTTTTTAACACGTGTCTCAAAGTTATTTTTTAATTCATTCATGCCAACATTTTTCTCCGCAGTAGTTCCTTATATGATTATCGAGTTTGATGAGGTGTGCGTATTCAAGCAAGTTTCAGTTTTTGATATAAACATTCACAGTCTATAATGAGAATTTAATTATTATATTATCACCTCAAATCGCAGGTAAACAACTACACAGCCATTCGATCAGAAATTTTACAATTTTAAAATGACCGAAACTATTTCTTTGCCGAAGTGTTGGTATGCTACTTGTGCTCCCTTTGCCAACAATTTTACGGGTGAGAGGCATTCGGGGGTAGGAAAAGTTCTAAAATATCAAGTTTCGAACGGGAGGACGGGCAGCATACAAGTATATTGATTCGGCCATTTTAAAATTACGAAATTTCTAATCGGACGACGGCTGTACAGTTGTGTACCTGCGATTTGAGATAATAATAAAAGGTACAACTTTTTTGCTAACCAGCATTAGGTAATAACAGTGTTGTGTGTGTGTCTGTATCTAATTTTGAGATGTATGTGGAATGCCTTTCGATCATTATCTTAATTTAACACTTAAAATAATAACTGCAAACAAAAAATCTGATTGTCACGTCACCTAAATTAACATAAATTATAAATTGACATAAATTAAATATATAAGTTTTAAGCTAAAGAAAACAGTCAAACACTGATAGAATCCACAGTTGTCACTTCTTTTCTCTTTCTCTTTAATAGACAATGACAATCGGAAAGCCCGGTTAAATTATTTTTTTACTGTAGGATAATGTACAAATAGATCGTTACAAAATGAATTCAGAAACTACACAATCTAAAGCTCGAAAAAAAAATGACAATTAACTATTTTCTTTACTATTTTAGATAGGATGATCAGTAATGATCTCTTGTCTGGAGTACCCTTGTTGGTATTAGCAAACAAACAAGATTTACCTGACGTTATGGGTGTCCGAGAAATAAAGCCCGTCTTTCAGCAGGCCGGAATATTAATTGGAAGAAGAGATTGTTTAGTAATGCCTGTTTCAGCTTTAACAGGGTACACAAAAATTCTATCTTATTTTATGTAATAAATAGTAATTTTTGGTTTTCTTTTATTATTTTTAGAGAAGGAGTAGATGAAGGTATACGCTGGCTTGTGGATGCTGTCAAAAGAAATACAATCGTTCGACCACCAAGGGAAAACGACTGAAAATTCCATACTACTTACCTTTTGTGAAAAGATATTCCTTACATGTATAATCCACTATTATGTATTTGCAATTTAATTATAATCAATATTTTTCTAATTATGGTCTTACTTTTGCTATTGTTTATTGTTTTTAATTCTAATGTGTGTATTGGTTATGAAGGAAACTATAAAGAAGGTGAAATTGATAGTAGAGATTAAATCGAGGAGAACTTGGTGAACGCAAGTTCAGAAATATGAAATTCTTTTTGAGCAAAGGGAGAATAGTCTTATTTTAACAATTAGTACTACATTAAGGAAAAGTCTGAAAGTCTAGATAGAGAAAGGTAAAATTAGCGTCAACGGTGTATCTATTAGCAGATTGTCTCATAATTCTTAGGATATGGCTTTACTGCCAGCATCAGAATTATTTTCCTACCAGTGTGTGCTGCCGATAAGGAAATATGCTACATGCTAGCCCTTTACTAGTAGAACCAACATCAAGAAAAGTTTTGACATTTCCCCTAATTAGATTAATTAAATGAATCACTATAGGAAAAATCTGACTTAAAAAATGTTGATTTATGACAACGCCAGCAGTATCGTAGCTCGTTGCACTCTCACTATGTGATAGAGTCTGAGTTGCAAGAACGTTTCTAGTTTTGTTCAAAGTGAATAATTGGATAATTTTGCTACGAAATTTAGCAAAGTGCGGGGTTTTGAAAATTAAAGATTCTCTGGAATTTAATAAAAAGAAATTTTCTTAATCGTGAAACTGTTTTTTCTGGGCTATCTGTATGAGTCCATATAAATGTGCTTGTGAAAATGAACTCGACTTGTACTGCTTGCGATAGGGCTACACGTGCATCGGATGCTGTTTTGTGCAACGGTGGTTGCAATAGTGTATTTGACGGATTATGATATTAAAACAATTGCAAAGAAAAAAAGTGTAGTTATACTGTGTGATGAATGCAAAGTTAAGTTAACATCGATACAGCATATTGAAGTAAATTTAAATGATATTAAGAATATATTGGACAGTTATGTTCAAAAAGTTGATCAGGCATTGCAGATTGAAAGAAATAGTGGTATGAGTGAGAAAAAAGTGGTATCTGAAATTAAGAAAGCAATTGATGGTAGTTTGCAGGTAAAAGACTCATACGGAAGTGTGCTTAAAAAAACACCAGCTGTTATTGTTAAACCAAAGGGAAAAGAAAGTGCAGATAAAACGAAAGGTGAAGTTAAATCGAATTTGAATCCCGCGGAAACAGGTATACAGGTGTCAGAAATTAAAAAATTATATAGCGGTGCGATATTAGTGAAATGTGATAATGAGAAATCAGTGGAGATGTTGAAAAATGATGTGGAAGGTAAATTAGGTAAGAATTACAGTGTTAATCTGTGGAATGATAGGAAACCAAGAATCAAAATTGATAATGTCATGGAGAAAATGGAAGAAAGTGATATAATTAATAGTTTAAAGAAGCAAAATGAAATTTTACAAAATTCCCAAATGGCATATAAGGCAATGTGGAAAAATAAATATAAAAGTAAATATAAAAGGCGTGATTCTTATAGTGATAGAATTAGACCTTGAATGCTTTAATGAAGTGATGAAAGTTGGAAAAATTAGCCTGGGATGGGATAATTGTGAAGTGAGTGATGCAGTATACGTTAAAAGGTGTTATAAATGCTTCGGTTTTAGTCATACGAGTAAGGATTACAAAGCTGAGAAAGAATTATGTGGCTAGTGTGGCGGGGAGCATGAAAGAGTGGAATGTGAAGCGCAATTCTTGAAGTGTGTGAACTGTGTTAGAGCAAATGCAGAATTAAATTTAAAATTGGATGTTAACCACTATGCTTTTGACTCTGAATGTCATGTATATAAAAGAAAGCTAAGTGTTGAAAAAAAGATGGCTGTAGCAATTAAATAACGGAAAAACAAGCAATGAAGTGATTTTATATTATCTAAATGTGCAAGGTTTTCTAACTAGCAAAAAGGGATTAGAATTATTAATAAAGGAATGAAATCCAGATCTACTACTTTTATCAGAATCGCATATCACGTCCAAAATTGAAGTCAGCTAGTTAAAGATTAAAAACTATGAGCTTATTAATTGTAATTCTGATTCGAGACATACAGGAGGAGTAATGATGTTTGTAAAAGAAAAAATTCAATACAGGGTTGCAAGTATGGATAAGCAAGTGGGTATGGCATGGATTCTGAAGGTATATATATGGATAAATAATCAAAAATGGTCAATGGTAGTACTTTACAGGTCTCCAGGCAAACCTGTTAGTGATTTTAAATCGTTTTATTCGAATTGGTTTGCACAATCAATGGAGAATGAAAGTAATACTATTGTGACTGGTGATTTTAATATAAATTTTCTAGGAACTGATAGTCATCACAATGTTATAGCTGATCAAGGTTTAAAGCAATTAGTTACACAACCAACTAGAACAACGAGAGACTCACAAACTCTAATTGATTACGTGCTCACAGGAGTGGATATTATGGATGTATCTGTAATCGTAATCTGTGATTGGAACCTCAAAATAACAGACCATGAGACTCTCAAAATTAAAATTAAAGCTAGAAGAGATACATCTGATAATAGTAAGACATCAAACATTATAAAATACAGAAAAACTAAATTTGAGAATCTCTTGAATGAAGTTAATTTTGAGAATATTTTCCTCATTAATGACATTGATGATTTTTCAAGCTCATTCGATGAAAAGTTGAAATATTGCCTGCAGAGGATGACGGTAAAGAAAATTTTTACACAAAACATTTACTTTCATTGGTACTCACTTGAGTTAGAGAGCATGAAACAAGGGAAGATAATTGCATACAATAGAGCTATTTACAGTCACAGCAGGGATGATTGGGATAGGTACAAAGTCCTTAGAAACTCGTATAAGAGGGCGATAATAAGAACAAAAAATAATTTCATAGAAAAACAATTAGAAACGCATTCCGGAGACCAGAAATGCCTCTGGAAAGCAATTAAAAATCTTGTTATAAGTAAAGATAAAGTAAGGGATTTTAAGGAAGTCAGATTTGACCAAGAATATATACGCGACCCAGCAAAAATAGCTAACAAGTTTAACATATATTTTATCGAGAGTATTAGAGCAATTAACGACTCTATTCCCACTGCAATATACTTTACCAAACAGGATGACACTTTGTAGATTTAGAATGACATACTGTGATACAAAAATGATCTGTGATATATTGAAAGAGTGCAATAAGAAGAAAGACTTCAATGGCCTAGACTGTGATATAATCTTCCAATCAATAGAAATATTGGGTCCGGTCTTATTAAAAGTTATAAACTTATCGCTACAGGCAGGTATCTTTCCTAAAATTTGGAAAGAATCGATAGTCGTCCCAATTGAGAAGGTACCTAATACAAGTAATTGTAAGGAATTTCGTCCGATAAACATTCTGCTCGCACAAGAAAAAATCCTGGAACGACACGTATCTAACAGGCTAGTGGAGTACATCGAATCTAATAAATTATTAGCAGAGGAACAGTCTGGTTTTAGAGGTGGACACTCATGTGAAACCGCCCTTAATTGGATAATATTTGACTGGAAGAAGGAACTGGATGCATGTAATGCTGTTATAGCTGTGTTCTTGGATTTTAAACGAGCTTTTGAGACCATAGACAGACAAATCTTGTTACAGAAGCTTTCAATGTTTGGAATAGAGGGAGTGGAATATAAGTGGTTTGAATCCTATCTATCAGAGCGATCACAGAGGACTAAGGTGAATAACTTATTCTCAGAGTCAGTCGAAGTTAACCTTGGTGTACCACAGGGTTCAGTGCTAGGTGTGATTCTGATTCTATTATATATTGATGATGTCAAGGATGTGATTAGCAAAATGTCGTTATTCGCGGATGACACCTTAATATATATAAGTGGTAGGAACATCCATAATATGTGTACTAATTTAAACACAGACTTAGAAAGCGTTAACAGCTGGTTAAAAATAAACAAATTGTGGTTAAATTATTGCAAAGTCTAAATATATGAAGTTTAATTGTGTTGATAGTATTTCTGTACATATAGATGGAATTAATGTTGAATGTGTGGATAACCTTAAATATCTCGGTATTGTATTAGATAAACATAAATTTAAAGAACATGCTGACTATATAGGTATGTGGTAAAATCGCCAAAAAAATCGGGTTTTTACGTAGAATAAGAAGAGTGTTAAGCGTGAGGAATGCAATTATGTTGTATAATGCATTGGTTTTGCCATACTTCCAATATTGCTAGCTCGAATGAAATAAAGGAACGTCTGCAGTTATTACAAAATAAAGCTATGCGCATGATTTTAAAATGTAATTTGTGCACGTCGATCCTGTATATGTTGGAGACCCTACAATGGTTGAATGTAAGGCAGCGATTGATATATAATGCAATGGTTTTCATCTTTAAAATCAAGCATAACCAAGTCTTAAAAACTAAGAATTATTTGAAATGTTATTAGAAAGTTCTTTAAACTAATAAATACTACTACTACTGCAGTGGTTGATTTCTCATAGCGACAAAGGACCTTGAGTGCCATTACAAATTTTTATAAACTTAGGTAAGAACTCATTTGTTTTTTTCTTAAGAATTCACAAAATTGTTTTTTTTTTTTTAATTTTAATGTATAAATCTATACCGATATTGGATTGATTTGACTGTCTACTGATGAAATCTATAGCGTACGCTTAGCTTGTCATCTCGTTTGTTCCAATTAACTAGGTAATACAATTACCATAAAGCAAACATCCAGTTATATTTACCCAATGTGTATACGGCGGGGGTATCATAAGCATAACGCATAAAAATAATAATGGTGAAGTAAAATGGATTGGACACTCACGCAAAATATTAAAAGTTACCTTAATTGTTGCATGTCCATTCGTCCGTCCCCCCAGGAACGCGTTTACTTAGAGGCCTGAAATTCTTTATACGGCCTTTTATTGTCCGACGAACCATTCTAGAAATATGTATAAAACCACTTCAAAAATCAAACTTGCACAGATGGTTGACTATACGAAATTACATACGGACATTTATCTAGAGTATCGTAAGAATTAGACTAATTCTAGCTTTTTTCCTTGCTCTTACAAAATTTCCTTGAAGATATTTATGCTTCAGGACTTTAGTTGGTGGTCAACAACGATCTAAAGACTTGATTTATCTTTATAATAAAGCAGCCTTAAAAGTTGACCTTACAATTTCAATGTGCTATCGTATTATGTGGTACCAGAATTTTTATTTCATATTATCTGAATGACCTTAACTAGTACGCCGTGCGAAATCTCTTTATGAGTACAGCACCAAATCCACTAGCTTTGAGTATAGACTATAGTAGATGTCTCGATTTCTGTGTTGTATATGAGAGTTGTTATTTCCAACTTTAAACTTCTAATAATATAATGTTCAATTACTGGATATTACTTTTAAACCATTTTTACTTTATATATACAGGCACTGAAAAAATTTGATTTGTACCATTAAATAAAAGTTTCTATAACATCATTTTTGCAAGTAGCGACATCTCCTATACAACACAGAAATAATTCTGGAGACACATTTATTACAATCTATAATCAAAGTATATTATGTAGTCAATTTATTATTTTTTCCTAATTAAATTCAATATACTTGGAAGCACTGTGGCGTGACGTATCAACTATCAACCAAATTATCTATATGTATCTTCTTATCACAAAAAGTGTGATAAAATTTCTGCTTATCAGTTGCCCAAGTTTTTCACGATTGAAATAATATTCTCTGCAAATTGCTTAAATATATTGACGTTTTAAATAACTTAAAAAAAAACATCCGTCATCAAAATATGTTTATTTCGCGTTAAAGTAAAGTTTTGTAAAATGTATCCATATTATGAGCCAGACTGGAGTGTACTTCCTCCGGAAAATAATAGAAGGTGCGTGCTTAGTACATATATGAAAAATTGTGTTCAAAACAAAATTTTTGATAAAAATAATATATAATAATAAGTTTCAATTGCATGAAGAATCTAATCCCAGGTTTCAATTTGATTTCTTGGTCACATTACATATTAGTGCCACGAGAAATAAATGTAAAATATAATCTGTCATATCTTATTCCCGCATAAAGTTCTTGAACCCACGACGTCGTTAAACAGGCCAATCACGTCCAAGATCAGTTGCAAAAAATTGTTCCTCCATCCATATATTACAAACCTGTAAAAATTGGAAGTCTGAGAAATTTTATTTTTAATTTTGGAGAAAAATCCTGCACAAAATTCATTTTTTACCTATTATAAAACTTTTGCAAAATAATAATATATCCTTCGCGTCTTTTGCCTAGCCAGTAAAAATCCAAAATTTAAATAAAAATGTTTTTTAACCAAGTGGTAAAAAAAAACATTGTTCTTTTTTAGTGTTTTAACAGATTTTAACGAGAACAAAACAGCGGGCACCTCTCTGAAGATTGGTCCAAAAATTTTATGTACAAACCAAACCAAACAAAATTATAAATTAATGTTCTTCTTCACTTCACATTACACTTCACAAAAACTTTTTATTTTTTCCATTTCAAATCAAATGATATTAAAATTAACTCAGAAAAACACAATTGTTGCTTTCAATGCGCGTCCTGATTTTGAATTAAAAAAACAAAATCCAATACATACCGAATACCGAAACTTTTCTCTTTTTAATTTTTTTTTCTTTTTTTAACCAGCAACATATTCTATTTAGATAATTGCTTTTCTCCGCTGGGTTGCAAAAAAAATAAGATTTTTCTACGCCCCCCCGGAGGGCGACTCAATCGACGTGGATTGCATTGGTTTCTGCGCCGGGCGGTGAAAAATCTATTGGCTACAGTTGGCGTGGCGTGCTTTTGTGCTTTTCTACGCCCCCGCGGAGGGCGACTCATTCGACGTGGATGCAAAAATCGATAACATGAAAAGCGCCATCTTCAATGTCAATTTAACGTTTAAAGGCAAATAATTATTTTCAGCCAATACCAGCTGAATTTCAGCACAAAATGTCATCGTCACAAAAGTGTTCGGTCGCCTTGAATGCAACTTTTGTACATTTCGTGTGGCTTTATTTGATTTATTTCGTAGTTTTCTTTAAATTTAGACTATAAAACTTAAAAACTATACATTCCTTGTCATTTAAAGCAATTGTTTACTAGAAATTTTACCTGAAAAACGGATAGAAATAGAACAATATAATTATCACAGTTGTCACTCTTGCTAGAAGTTGCACATACAAAACGAAGAAAAAATTAAATTGGGAATTTACCTCACTATACTGCACACGATTAGTAAAAACAAAAAAGACAACCTGTTCCAGTTTAAAGTTCTTGTGAATCAATGAAAGCCTCATTTTAATATGCCGAATTGTTGCAAACTAATTTTCATTCAAGAAGTGAAATGAGATGATTGTGATGGTTACATTTTGATAATATTTTTGTCGTCCTGATATTTCAACATTTTGCTCACATTTTATTATAAATTAACTGTAGTCGAGAGAAAGAGAGTATTTTCAACATAATTTCATTTAAGTAGAAGTGTAAGATATTAATCCTGACATATTCCTGTATTGTTGATAATAAAAACAATGAATTCCGAGCATGGGTAATATATCCTTTTTCTTGCGTTGAAATGTTGATATAAAGTTTTGCCTAATATACTTGTTATGCATGGGTTTGAACCCTTTTTTCTTACAGATTTAATCCGGCCTTTAATATGGCTACCATAAGGCAGGTGTTTAATGAGGCCGTGGAAAGGGGTAAAGTATGATTTGATCTCCTGCATGTTTCTGTAGAATTTTCTGTTTTGATTTCTTGTTTACCGTATAGTTACCTAGTTACACGCAATATTTTTAATGAGAATCTTCTTGCAGTGAGAATGCCTACACCCACAAGATTAAGAGATCTTATTCGACAAATTCGAGCAGCACGAACTGCAGCTGAGGAAAGATCTGTTGTAAACAGAGAATGCGCGTATATAAGGAGCACTTTTCGGGAAGAGGATTCAGTTTGGAGGTGATTTTTTTTTTTCTATTTTATTGACATTGAAAGAAACTATCTAGTGTCCTATGTAAGTGGATTTTATAATTCGGGTGTTGATTTTGTCAGTGAATCCTTAAGAAAATGGACTGATCCCTACTTATGGTCATACCTGTCTCCACTATGTTGTCCATATGCACGTTTCTGCCCATCAACATTGTCAGCACTTTATTTTCCATGCAATTTAAGGCATTTTTCATGTATTGAACCTCTGTAAATTTCTTCAAAAACTCTGCTCATCCTGCCATTTTCAAAATATGACGAAGCCATCTAAGTAGTTACTACATTTTATAAACTTTACTATGTTGAGAGATTCAAAGAAATATGCACTGTGTATTTTATTCAAATTCAAAATTTATTTATTACATGCCCCGGCATGAGCGCCACGAAAATAAGCGTTGGGTATAGCGAATAGAGTATTAAGACATGGAATATTAAGATAAATACAGAGTTGAATATAAGTAGAACTTAAACAGTATAACAATAGTTAATTGAGAATAGTAAAGTGGAGGGTAAATAGCGTCTTATTTAAGTTAACATTTCAATGTAGATGACTTATGTGCTAATACTAAAATTAAATCTACCAATTTATTTATTTTTTTACTTCATTTTCATCTATGACAACAAGTGTATAGCATACTGCCCACTTTCAAGCTCAATCAGGGCTGTTTTAAAACTAATACTATAGTGGGTGTCAATTCAGACAGGGGGTGATAGAGTTTGTGATTGGTAAAAATAAAAAAGGAAAAATTAAGAATAATGGAAGACCAATAGGCCAAGCAATGACACAATTATCCAAATTTATAACTCTACAGTTATACAGCGTAAAAAGTAATAGCGATTAAGAGCCTCTAATGGCTTAAAGCGATGCAGGATGAGCAACTAAATAATGAGAAGTATGGTCAGAAACAATGCTATGAGATGATAATGAGAGAGATGGATTAGTCGGTTAAGGCAATCATACAATCTGATGCCAAGGCTTTAAAGCTACTTAGTTTTATTGCTTCCCTAACAGGTGCAGGTAGCCTGTTCCATAACGTGATCCCTCGACCATAGATGCTTGAGATCCAAAACGAGTGAGGGTGCGGGAATGCACAATACGTGCAATGCTTCTACTACTCCAATTAAATTTTACATTCACATATTCAGGAAGCGGATCACATTATGAAAGTAACCACTCGGATTGAGTAGAGTTTGTGCAAAGGGCACGGGAAAAATAGCTCCATGAACGGCGAGACATATTCGGAGCGTCTGAGTCCATAAACAAATCTGACACAGGCCTTAAGGGCCCGCAGAAATATACCATCATACCATTACTGAGTGGAAACATGACTATGACAGCATAAAAGAAGTGAAGGACAATCAAGGATTTGACCAGCATGAACCTGATGCTGGAAGGGAGTTTGTGAGCAACTGAATATAGAGAACGAAGTCCTCCATATAAGCGCGCACAAATTAGCTTAATTTGAGGACCCTATTTGAAATGTGGATCCATCATAAGTCCTAGATTTTTGACTTGAATTGTGGAGAAAGGGACAACCAGGCCTTGAAGGAGCAGTGAAGGGGTCAGGCTGGAAGTGGCAAGTGTCCTGAAGTACGATGAGTAAATCACCTGTGTGTGTGTTGATGCTAAGCTGATTATGCCAACACCAGCGTGAAATGTCTTCCAGGATGTCATTGAATGAGAATGGGGAGATTGCTCACTGGTGACGCACTATATATTTGTAGGTCATTCGCATATAGGTGGAATCGGAGATCTGAGAACTGACGTGACGTCATTGATATACATTTAGAATAGTAGGGTGGCCATAACAGCCCCTTGAGGGACACCTGAGACCATTGCAGCAGGAGAAGAGCTTTTGCCATTCGATACGACGATGTGTTGGCGGTTAGAGAGATAGCTAGCTATGAGAGAACAAGCGGGAGCGGAAAAATTAAACAACCTGGCTAACTTACTGATCAGAATGGAGTTAGGAACTGAGTCGAAGTCCCTGCTCAGATCAAGGAGAACATGGACTACATTTCTGCCATCATCACAGATCTCACGAATGTTTAATACCACCATGGGAAGTCCTGTCGTGGTAGAGTGTTTATATCGGAATCTGGATTGCAATTTATTCAACATATTCTGGCTATCTAAATGCTGGCCAATTTTCTCAGCAATAATTGATTCAAAGGCCTTGGAGATGGCGGGCAATATGGTAATTGGTCTCCAGTCAGCCAGTGAGCTCGGTGTTGTTTTTTTTTGGTACCGACGTGATGAGTCCAGTTTTCCAACAATCAGGAAAGTGAGAACAGCTGATAAGTTTATTAAACAAGCTGGTCATTTGCTGGAAAATGAGAGCGAGAATAATTTTGAGGAATCGAATAGGGGTGCCGTCAGTACCGATAGCATTGGATTTTATACGCATCACAGCTGCCAATACTTCACTCTCAGTTCAACTAATAAGAGAGAATCACCATCACGTGACACTGTCGGATCAACATTCCTATCAGGTCCAACATTAGTTGTACTAGAGTCATGACTCTGTGCTGAAGTGAAAGAATTCGCATGAGAGGCGCGAGGAGTACTTAATTGCTGCACTGTCGGTGGATGGGAAAGGAAAACATTGAACTCGTCCGGGTCGACATCAGCCGAGCAGCAAGCTTTCGGACCAAGTCCAGGTTCTCTGATTTTACCCCAGTTCACGCCATTCTCCAAGTTACGCATTGCAAGCTCCTTAGTCTTAGAGCGGATAAGGTAATCAGCTTTCCTTCGCATCCTGCTATATTCTAGGTGGTTGAGTGAAGTTTTGTTTCTTTTGCAGCGTGAGTAAGCTATGTTTCTCAATTGACATTGGAGTAAAACATCAGGTCGGTTGAAGACTTTCATCGGATGATTTAATGCAGATTGTTTTTAACGGGACATGGGTGTGGTAGAGATTGGTCAGAGTGTTGGTGAGGAAGGCAGCAGCTAGTTCAGGGTCAGGGGTATTGTGAATAATCGACCAATCAGTATTGGAGATATCGCTGGCGAGAGCATCATGCTGAACGGCAGCAAAGTTGCGGAAGCTTCTTTATCTAAAGGAGGCCGAGCATCCCAAATCAAAAGTGGCAAAAATCACCTCATGGTCCGAGACCCCCGGGCACTGACCCTTCAGAGTAGGTCTGAAGTTCGGAGCGACAACACAGTAGCAGAGGAGGTGCCATGCCGAGAGGGTTCATGATTATATATTGTCAGATCCCGTTCAGCAAACGTCAATGTTGAAATTTCCACCCAGTACCATTCGAGGACAACTTTCCGAGACAAGATCGAGATAGTCATTCAGTAGCTCCAGGCCGTGGTCCACGAATGTTGCACCTCTTCTATATGTCACAGATAACGTAGTAGGCTCAAACAGGTCGTCTCCGTCAGCACACCAGACCAGGACTGCTAACAACTCCCAGCTGCGATCCGCAAAAAAGTGAACAACTTTTGATTGTAAGGTGTTCGTTACAAATATGGCCACACCTCCTCCCTTACCAACATCCCTATCCAGCCTATGTAATTTGAAGCCTGGAATCTCCAACATCTTAGAGGAGTTATGTGCCTTATTCCACGTTTCACATATCATCAACACGCTTGCATTTCCATTAATAGCATTTTTTTTTTATTTCAATACGGTTTTTAATCGACGAACGGGCATTTAGAAAGTTTACGTTGAACTTGGAGCGGGACATGAAATGTGGAAGTGCTTCACTAGTTGGTAGGACGTGATGCATTTTGACTATTATTTTGTACGACAGTCTCCGCCAATATGCTAGCCGCTAGCGTTTCAGTGAAGTGAATGCAAGCAAGACCTGTTTCCCAATAACTAGGAAGTCGAACAATATAGACTTCCCTATTAAGGGTGGAAACTTTCAACAAAATTGCCTTCCTCTTAAGAGTCAAGGCCTTATGAAGAAGTGACAATACCTCTTTATCAAGATCCTCGTTGACGTAAATACGAACCGTTGAGTTACTAGGCAAGATATCGTCCAGTGTAGGTAGATTTTTCGTGAGCTATCGCAGGTATGTGCGGAAGAAACGAGAGCAACTCGTTGTTTGGGGATAATGGGGGGAGATGAATTGCCATTGCTCCATTTAAGCGGTAAAATCGAGATAATATTGAAGCTGAATGAAGGATCAAGCCCTATACTGGTACAGAGGGCAGGGAGTACGCTGTTACTATTAAGGTGGAGCACTCCAGCAGGGAGATTACTAATTAGAGTCCATATTTTGTGATCATTCACCTCTGGGCCCACAATTATATGAGAGTCAAGCCTGGACAACAGAGATCGGACTGTGATCAACTCCTCGCGTATGTTTGAGGCCAAGCCAGATAGGGCCTGCAGTGAAGCAGAGAGCTCAGGTGCCGACTGAAGAGCAGGTTGTAGATTGGGTCGATATGTCACACCTTCTGCTGATAATCAGTATAGGGCGCGGTAAGATTCGGACCGACAGTCAGTAAAGTGGCACATATAAGATCGGACGGTGCACACTTCATTACAGGCTCAGTATAAGATTCCAGGCTGGAAGGCTGTATACTCAATACTGACCTCGTAGGTATTGTAGACTTAGCAGTTAAAGCCGCAGAAAGAGCCCCCCCCCCCCCCCCCCCCATTTTCCGATTCCTTCCCATATTCAAAAACCGCTTTCAAAAGCAACAAATACCACTAATACAACTTGCCGTCCCGCAACAAGCTGTAAAATAAAGACATCGCGTAACTAATAGTTTTTTTATCTTTTTCGGACAGTTAAAGTGTTAGAGTAAAATAAAGTCATAAGTGAATTCAAGGCCAAAATTAAAGCCTGCAGGAAAATGTTAAACAAATATCCCGGGATATCGGTTCTGTTAAAATCATCATAGTTGAAATTAGTTTCGTTAAACGCGTAAGATCTGGACTTCGACTTCGAGAGCTGCAGGTGCGCTGAATCTCTTTCGGCGGTTGACGACGACTAAGGACTCCCTTTTCGTTGAGTTCCAAGTAGGTGCTGGAATAGCGGACTGCTTGGAACTGGCACCCTTAGCTTTAGGGGGGACTATACACTTACTAGCCACCTTTGCATCTGCCGCGCCTCGAATGTTTGTGCTCAAGTTATTTCCAGGCTTAAACTGGGTATTTTTGCTAGTATCGGTATCTTTGCTTTGATTTTTGTGGCTCACCCCTTGTTTATTGGCAAATTACCCAAATAAAATCGTTTAATTCATTTAACTCGAAAATTTCACAAATAATCGCGACAGAACAATTTGACAGAGCAGATAACAATTCAACTTGAATATGTAGAAAATATCCAGTGCAAAGTAGAAAAGCTGTCCCATCGAACATTTTCAGTGCTGCGCTGCTAGAAAAACTTCAACACTGGTATTGCACTGAAATCCCATCGAAATCGACATAAGTCGTAATACTTTTTGAATGTATGAAGTTTGAATTTATTCCTAATCGTTTGGATTTGAGCTCATCCATAGAAATAAACTGTTGTATTCACAAACTTTCCTGAAAATATGACCCCACACAGTGTTTCTTAAATCTTAAATGCCCAGGTCAAGCAATTAAGAATTTCCAACCAGAACTAGGTACTAAGGAATAATGTTAGTCTTGTAGAGGATCCAAAATTTATTTATAACATCATTTAATAAATCATTTAACTCTTTAAAGCTGGTGATCATTTGGTTATATAGAAACAAAATTAATCTCATCGATATAAAATGGTGCCTTATATGCTAATGGAGCTAAATGTTTGACGAACAAGGTCGTTCAATGCTTTAGTGCTTAATTTCTTCTCAAGTTACTGTTTTCCTTTGGTCTTTTCAAAACGAAAGCATTACAAAAATATCAGTTAAATTAAAAGTGATAAAACCAATACATAATCAAGTGACCACGACGTTGCAGAACTGTGTTATGTAATATATATTTTATGATAAAAGTAATTAATTAGGACTGACTTATTTTTAATAACGAACAAATATACATTCAGTGTACGTTCAGCAGTGGTTAGATCCTGTTATGCCTCTTTCTTCAAAAGATTGCGTGCAAAATTTATGTTAGGGATAAAAACAAAACATTTTCTGCTTAGTCGGAATGTGGCGCAAGGCTACCGTCCAAACCTTTTTTTTTTTTTTTTTTTTTTGAAAATCTCATTTAATCTGAACTCAGTTTAATTGAAGATAACAAATCAGCTCCATTTTCTTAAGGGACCGTAAAGATCTCTCTTCTCAAGTATTCACTGTTTCAAAATATTGGTTTATTTGCTAAATCCTTTCTGTTACTCCTGATAATTAATTTTTAACATCCTTTGAATTACTGAAGTATAATCTAGAGAGCATAATTTTCACTGATAATTTATTATGTTGGCAAAATGACGCTAAAGATTAGAGCCTATATCTCTCTCATTATAATTCGCCATTTACAACGACGTTTTACGACAAGCAGAGCACGCTATAGGTCATATCTTACTTTCCATCTATAGTTATTAGTTTCATGCGGGGCGTTAAGTGTCATTGGTTGAATTTTTTCTTACTTATTATCAACAACCCAGTACTCGTAACTTTCAAAATTTAATATCAACGTTTTTCAGATGTAGGAATATTGCAAAGCTGTTGTACATACACATGTTAGGATACCCAGCACATTTTGGTCAACTCGAATGTCTTAAGTTAACAGCAAGCTCACGATTTACAGACAAACGGATAGGTTATTTGGGTGCAATGCTACTTTTAGATGAAAGACAGGACGTTCATTTATTAATAACAAACTGCTTAAAAAAGTAAGTTTAAAACAAAAATCTAGTAAAAAAATCAAATGCATGTTTTCCATCCATCTATTTCACAGTGACCTAAATAGTTCAACACAATTTGTTGTCGGTCTTGCACTCTGTACATTAGGGGCTATTGCTTCACCCGAAATGGCCAGGGATTTGGCAAGTGAAGTTGAAAGATTAATGAAATCTCCAAATACCTATATCCGAAAGAAAGCTGCATTATGCGCATTTCGTGTGATAAGAAGAGTACCCGAATTAATGGAAATATTTTTACCAGCCACAAGGTCTTTACTAAGTGAAAAAAATCACGGTACGTGATATAATATATTTCAAAAACTTGAAAAAAAAAATATTATTTTTCTTTTAGGTATTCTAATTACTGGAGTTACATTGATAACAGAAATGTGCGAAAACAGCGTGGATACACTTAACCACTTCAAAAAGGTGTGTGCAATGTGTATTAAATATTTCTTATGCTTTCGCTGCATAATCGCTACTTAGTTAAATTTTTTGAACGAAAATAAGTTGTATTACAAAGTTTTAAACACTAAATATGTAATCAATTGGAAAGAATGCTAAAACTATATAGGGATTAATATCTATAACGGTTGAATAGAAGTGGAAAAGGAGCAAAATCTCAAGTATGAAGACTATATGCAGACCATTATATGTTTTTGTTGCACGTGTTTATATAGAGAAAAATTGTTCAGGTAAAAATGGCCACACGGACAGTTGATCTATTCATGGAAACACGTTACTATCTCTAATCTAACACAATCGAAAAATTAATCTATCCCTTGGAATCTCTCTTAGGCTATGAAAATTTTTAGTGACACAGTCACCTGAATCAATGTAACTTCCAAAAATCATGCCACACAAGCCGTCAGAAGGAAGTAACTGTATAAATGTACCAAGCATTTTCTGTCCCAAACAGAAGCAAAGTTCATATTTGTTAATTTAATGTACGAAGCTCTAAAGGTATAACGTTAAACAAGGCCGATATCTTTGAAGCTCGGCATAGTTTTATATTGTGTCATTTAAAAATGCGTTTAATAAAGGCCGTAATCCTGATTTTCGACACCTACTCTAGAAGATAAATATTTTAGAAAACATGCATGTATTTATAGATCATACAACAATTGAATATTTTTACCGACACTCATTATTAGAAAAATAGGCTTAAAACGTGGTTGTTCCAGTTAAATGCCTAAGCTTCAACTCGTGAACTACTCGTGAAGATATAATTTTGACTCATCTTCAAGATCGGCCTAACGCTGTTTATGTTACCTGTGAACATCTCTGAGTAGGGATCCAGTCATTTACGTTTTGTAGTAACGTATACGGGTGGCAATCTTTGTTCCTGGAGCAAGAAATACCTTATTAGCGATACAGCTTTTCTCCCAGTAACTTACAGACTGTACACAGACAATAATTTTAACGTAAGTAGTTAGGAGCTAATTGTTTCCAACTGATGCATATTGAAAATATTTTCTATTATTTTCTATTATTTATGCATGTATTGTTAAATATTATTAAGAAATTTAATTATATGTTTGTATGTTGCTTGCCAGGATAGTGGAAACCGAGAGGTATGCAATGCAAAAGACTATTGATATTTATTTTGCACGTAATTAAAGCACATTTAAAAGAATTCATCCCCTCTTTTTTTTTTAGATTGTGCCGAATCTAGTTCGTATACTTAAAAATTTAATTTTGGCTGGATATTCACCTGAACATGATGTAAGCGGTGTCAGCGATCCATTCTTGCAAGTGAAAATTTTGAGACTGTTGCGCATTTTGGGACATAACGATCCTGATGCCTCAGAAGCTATGAATGATATTTTAGCACAGGTGGCTACCAATACAGAAACTAGTAAAAACGTAGGGAATACTATTTTATATGAAACTGTTTTATCAATAATGGATATTCGGTAAAAACTATATACAATTTTTACTTTTTTAAAAATTATAATAAATTAAATTACAGTTCGGAAGGTGGTTTACGGGTACTGGCAGTGAATATTTTGGGCAGATTTTTATTAAATAGTGACAAAAATATTAGATATGTCGCCTTAAATACGTTGCTTCGTACTGTGCATGCTGATACTTCAGCGGTTCAACGACATAGGACAACTATTTTAGAATGTTTGAAGGATCCAGATGTATCTATTCGGAAAAGAGCTATGGAATTATCCTTTGCTCTTATAAATGCCCAAAATATTAGAACAATGACAAAGGAACTTCTACTTTTCTTGGAAAAAGCAGATTCAGAGTTTAAGGCGCAATGTAGTTCCGGAATGATTCTTGCTGCAGAACGTTATTCTCCAACAATACGTTGGCATTTAGACACTCAACTAAGTGTTTTAATAGCGGTATTGCATAATGACTATTGTAAATTTTGTTTTTTATGCTAACAATTTGTACCTGTAGGCGGGTAATTATGTCCGAGATGATGTTGTTTCGTCCACAATTCAATTAATATCAAGTAGTCCAGTAGTTGAACAAACTTATATAGCTAATCGGTTTTGGGAATCACTTCAAGTTACAAATCATTGTGAAGATAAGCAACCGTTACTACAGGTAGCTGTTTGGGCTATTGGAGAGTATGGCGATCTTTTTATGTATTCAGAAAACGTTGACGGTAAGTTTGTATTTTTTATTTAAAGCTGTATTATAGGATAAAACATATTTACATTCGCCAATGACGATACTCTATATAAGTTTTTTTACGAGTTACGAGCTTCTTTCATCGGATCTTAGTCTTTTCAAAATTAAGTGTGCAGGTTACCTCGAGAACGTTCTACCTACTCCAAAACAAGCTTGCTCGAATATTGCTTTCAATCTTGGGTGGGTATCGTCAACTTTAATCAAATTATCATGATATTTAACCAGCCATCGGAACTAGTTTGGTTGGTTAAACGTAAAAAATAGATTGGCGATGTGAATAATGCACAGATTTATCCCTCTTTGTCGCTGTCTGCCAGGGTATTTGGATCAATTTTTATCTGTGACCTTTCGTATATACAGTTTTGACGACTTTCTGTAAATATTTATTTTTGTCCAAACTTTTATGTTATGACGTAAGTTATACACATTTTCGCGGTTTTTTTTCCGTCTCCCACCACTTTCACTACAGCCAAATTGTCTGCAATTTTTACCATTGATCATGAAATCATCATTCTCTGCTGGCAAATCAACGTTTATGAAATAATGTAAGCTAACCGGTTTTTTAAGGCATTCGAGGCCATCCCGCAACACCCAACACCACCGAAAGCCGGGCAGACTTCCGAATAAGTTATCAACGATGTTATAAGAGTATGACAAGGTAGAACATTTTGCTTATGAAATGACGTATGTATTTTAGTCGCCCGCTCTTATTATATATTATTACTCAAGTAACAGTGTTTTTAAATATAATGGGCCTAACACACCAACCAAGATTACACGAGATTTAATCCATCGTATTACACCGGTGTAATATTTTATCTGAGATTTGTCAGGGATATAATTTCTATTCGAGGGTTATTCCGAATAGGCGAAGGATGGCCAAATTTGAATTTAAGCGACAATAACAGCAGACAACAAAGAATAGCACGTTTTCGTGGCAATACTTCGATTAGGGATGCATTGATTTGATACTTAATAGTTTTTTTAATATTGTGTAAAAAAAGAAAACTAAAAGTTAAATTAGTTTTCTTGATTATATTGCTTATTCAACATTTTTTGTTTTAAAACATAATATACTCCTTTATTTCGACATACAGAAAATGTCCAAAATTAATGCCACATAAGCAAAAAAAAAATTGTTTTACACGAGTTAGTGTTTGGTCCAAAGCAAGCAGAGTTATTCTCGTATAGAAATAATTTTTACACAGGAAATAGGATAATCACACTGACATGTATACAAATGGACTGCTCATTGAACCAAAAATGCATGAAAACAAATGGCACCACTTTCATATTTCTGTCTCTTTCCGTGAGAGCATATTTTATCACTGAATTGTAATGATTGGGAACGAGAAATTGCTTGAAGTTTATCGGTATTTTCAAAACTGGCAACTTGGTAATCAAAACAGCCTTGTGAAAAACACTTCCTTCGGCTCATAATCAAAATTTAACAATACAAATAGTCCCAAATACTTTTGTGGAAAACTCGGTAAAGCCCACTGACATGCATATAAGTAAATTCCCAAATAATTTAAATATAGCACCAGTCTACGACAGTTGGTAGTATTAGAGCATACTTTCCAAATCAAAACTGGTGCCACACATTGAATAAATAACTAATTATTAATTAACCTGTTATTAGTTATTGATTCAATGGTGCCACATGAAACAGGAGATCAGTTAGTTACTTTATATACTGGGTGGCGCAAAAGTAATGACTCTATTTTGTTCAGCTACAACTTCTTTTCTAAATTAGAAAATTAGAATTAGTTTTTTATATATGTATATTTGTGCCATGAAATTTCGTCGCATTAGGATTTGAAGATGATGTCTCTTAACTGGTGATCTCCAGAGTTGATGCACATTTCAGCCCTATTTATGACATTTTCCATAACTTGCCGTAGCACTTCCTGTGATATGTTCCTTATTTCTTGATGAATGTGTCTTTTAGGGCTGCGAGAATCTGTGGCTTGTTCACATACACCAGTGATTTCAAATAACCCCAAAGAAAGAAGTCTGGACAGGCAAGATCGGGTAGATCTTGCAGGCTAAGGCAAATCGCCAAAACGAGTCCATAATGTCGCGCGCTGTGTGTGCCGTGTCGCCGTCTTGTTAGAACCAGATATTCTCCAGCCCCAATTCATCCAAACTGGGTATCAAGAACTCACGTAACATGGTTCTGTAGCGCTCGCCAGTGACAGTTATCGCATTGCCTGCAGCGTCTTCAAAAAAATAAGGTCCGATCACTCTTTCAGCAGAGACGCCACACCATAAAGTAACTTTTAGTGGATGTAAAGGTGTTTCTTGGATAATGCGCGGATTTTCAATGCCCCAGAAGCGAGTATTCTGCTTATTGACATGCCCCGAGAGATGGAAATGCGCTTCGTCACACATAACCAATTTAAAAAAAAAATCATCCTCTTCAAGGTTGAGGTTTATGACGCGTTGGCTGTACTCTAGATGAGCTCGGTGGTCAGTAGGCAGCAGCTGATGAGTCATCTGAGTTTTATACGGAAACATCTTCAAGTCTTTGACCAAAATACGCTGCAGAGTCCGCCTGTATATGCCCAATTGCGTGCCACTTCGCTTCGTTGATGTTTCTGGACACTCTTCCACATCTTCGTGCACAGCATCGATATTTTCGGCTGAACGGCCGGTTCTTGGTCTGCCAGACTTATGCCTATCCAATGTTGCGCCAGTTGCTTCCAGGCGTATGGCAAAGCATAGCGGTTTTATCACTGATGAATTATTCCGTAAAAACATTAACACGATTATTCCACGTTCTTGGGGAGTATAACGGTCCATGTTTATTTTTAGTAATTTTACTTATACAATTTTCAATATTAGAATGACAGGAGATGTCATATAAAAAAATTATAAGTAATTTCATAGTGCCAGTACTTAGAATATAGAGAGTACAGGAAGTGTGATAAGCCAAATTTAGTGTAGTCAAATTCTGGTTGTGTTAGTATTTGTTGCCGCTGTAGTGAAAGCTCAGTAAAGCCGTGTAGTTGAATCAATATAGAGAGCGGGGCAACAAGATATATGGTTGAAAATATTGCGTTTGCCCCATCGAAAATGTTCTTATGCGATGTCACTACGCCAACATACCCTGGGAGTTTCTCAGCTGTCATAAACGTAAGCAAATCTCGGTGGATGAAGGAATTTCTCAATATTTAATCGCTTTTGTTATATATTTTTAATTTAATTTAATATTAAAAGGTGCGTAAAGTACACAAAATAATATTTTATAACTATACTTACCTAAAAAATGATTTCCCACGTCGTACCTTGGTGTTGTGGCAATTTTTCACCGAACACTTCATTCTGAAAATACATGAAAATCACTTAGAAATTTATCACTATAATATCAACAGATAATTACTTACACTCTTTACTTTATTTAGCACTACTTTTAAATAAAATATCTTTCACTTTTCACAAGTTTTAAATTAGATACAAATAGTATATATTTGCGCCACCCAGTATATGTCAATGGATAACCGTCGTTAGTGTTTATAGCCCTTAGCTATAAAAATAAATATACGATTCCAGAAAGTCTCAGTATGCATAATCTAAACGTCAAATTTTATCAACAATTTCTGTATATATTACTATGACAAATAGAACGTTTTAAAATTCCTGTAGCTTAAAAAAATATCGGCCATGCTTCTTTTCCAATTCGAATTTTTCTCTTTTCAACTCAAGAATGTGAAAAATGCATTAACGCATTTTAATGCTATAAAACGTCATTACTCTAATTCCAATGGTGCATTTTGCCAAGTTGGTGGGTCTGTTAGCGCAAGGGGGAAAGCTTTAGAAGAACTCTATTTTCTAAGACAAGAACGAGAACTGTTAATGAAGTTAAAAAGAAGAGAAATTGGTCGATTTGAATACCATACAAAAATTCTGGAAAATCATAAGGAAGCTGCGAGATTTCACAAAAAATGCCTGACTAAAATTGATAGAGGTGTATACGATCACAATTGTACTCCAGAGTGAATATAAAACTACTTTGGTAAAAACTTTTAAGATAAATTTTTAGCCAATTAAAAGTTGTTTCTTTTATCTACGATAAATCGTTCGGGTTGGGATCACTGACATATATATTAAACATGGATTGCATCTTTTTTTATTTCATGTGATAGCAATTTTGTTGGCATGGGTTTGATAATTATCTGAAATTCAAGTTTCACTTTCGCTTTAATATTCATATTACAAGTTCAACAAATTGCAAATATACCAAATTATTATGGAATATCCACTGAACTATAGTATATTACCTATAGAACTTATTATTTGAAGTACAGCGGAATAGAGTAGTTAAACCAAAAAGAGACAACTATAGAAAAGTGATCCCATGATAATGTAAGCAATTTCAGTAGTGTCAACGGTCCATATTACACATGTTTGTAAATGGGTAACAGCCTAAGTTGCTTGTTACAATTTAAAAAAAAATATATACGATTCCAGAAACTTAGGTCTTAGTATGCATATTTCTAAATGTCAAATTTTATCAACACTGTGTATATATTTGTATGAAAAATAGACCTTTTTAAAATTTCTGTAGCTTAAAAAAAATATCGGCCATGTTTCTTTTCCAATCCGGATTATTCTCTTTTCAACTCAAGAATGTGAAAAATGCATTAACGCATTTTAATACTATAAAACGTCATCTCCCTGATTCCAGTGGTGCGATTCGCGAAGCTGGTGGGGCTTTTAGTAAAAGGGGGGAAGCCTTAGAAGAAGTCTATTTTCTAAAACAAGAACAGGAATTGATAATGAAGTTAAGAGCAAAAGAAATTGGTCGATTGGAATACCATAAAAGAAGTCTTGAAAATCATAAGGAAGCTGCGAGATTTCATGAAAAATGCCTGAGTAAAATTAAAAGAGGTATCTACGATCACCCGAGTTGTAGTCCAGAGTGAATATAAAACTACTTAAAGCACAAAAAACTTTTTTTAAGATAACTTTTTAGCCAATTAAAAGATGTTTTAAATGGTTTGGATTGGAATCACTGACATATACATATATTTAACATGAATTGCATCTTTTTTTATTTCATGTGGTAGAAAGTATGTTGGCGTGGGTGTGATAATTATCTGAACTTGCAAGTTTCACTTTCGCTTTAATATTTCGTATAGAACTTATTATTTCAAGTTCAGCAGAATAAAGTAGTTAAACGAAAAAGAAAAAACTATAGACAAGTGATCCCATTATAATGTAAGGACTTTCAGTAGTGTCAGCGAACCATTTTATTCATGTCAGTGGTTGGAAGATAATCATCTGCATTTTAATGAATTACAGGAGGGACGTAAAGTATAAAGAAAAAAAAAAGTTTATCAAGAGTTCTGAAAATTATAAATTATAAAACTTTCGTTTGATTTATATTTTAACATTCTTTGCAAGCGCGAAACATCAGAAGATTTTTATATTACATACTTACTCTTCATGAACTTATCATAAAAATTGTGTGTATCCCGAAATAATGGGAATGAATGAGTTTTTGGAAGCAGAAAAGAGGATATTCTAACACAAATACTTATTAACTTTTCATGGAGTAATTTACAAAGAAACAAATGTTTCCAACTGGGTGTTGCTTTTGCAACATAAGACAGCATATTTCACAAAGTTATTTAATCAATATAATGTAATAAAAATAAATTCGTTTGTGGAAAATTTCCGCGCCAGTGATGAGTCAAACAAAGAAAATGTTGATGGTGTTGATTACTTTTGGATGGGGTATATTTTGTTAATCTTGTACTATTGCTTACATGTAATCAAATCTGGTAGCGTAATTGTAAATTTAGTGGAATATCGTGTATTAAATTGGATCACTGCTTGGAATATACAGAGTGTTCCGTTCATAGAAGTCTAAAATGATTAGGGTGATAGAGGATCTTAAATAACAATTTCAACAGTGACATACTTATTGGGCCCGATTTGGTATGGTTTAAAAGCAATGGTTCTTTTTGGAATTTTGCAAGTGTACGCTACGCTACACTACATTGAGAATTTCATCACTGTAAACAAAGTAGCTGCTGGAGCGAGGTTATTTTTTATATGATAATCAATAGCGTAACACCTAACCAGGCCATCATTCATTCAACTGCCACTCCAGCAGTTTAAAAAAATGTTTGTTTGCAGAATTTTGTTCAGTATTAAATTTTTTTTTTTCATACTTTACAAGCGAATTGTAAAAATCTACCTTGCTATGCACATAAATAAAATTGATAAACATAATTGACCTTTAAGCTCTGCATACATATAGGACATAAGAGATGTGTTCTTTTGGTTCCGTGCAGTGTACTGCAGAACACATTAGATTGGCGAATTAAATTGATTTGTAGGATGAATAGAAAGTCTCTCATTGGAGTTAGTTGTTAGTGGGAGGGCATGTAGTAGGGGTCATTACGGGGCATTGAGCCATAGGAGACCATGCTAGAAAACTGTGTATAGTGGTGAACGATTTCTGCAGTAGGTGTAAGGATTCGAAGAAAATCGAGTCCGTCCAACACGTGCTTTGCGAGTTTCCTGCTCGGATGAACAAAAGAGATAGGCTATTAGGTAGCTACTTCTTTTCAAGTCTGGGGGAGTTTAGACGTATCCTGAGTTTCCTAAGGGAAGCAGGATAGATTTAGGGCAACTTTAAAGGTTTTATCATAAGGACAAGGGGCACATTGGACTCACTGGTGATCAAGTGAAGCAGGCCAGGCACTTATGGTGGAACCCTTCTTACATAACCTGACAGTAGGAGGGCGAGGGAAAGAGATAGGAATGATAGGATGTGGATCGTTGGAAGAGTTTAGGAATCGATGATTCCTAAAGAATTGGTGTTCTTCAGAGACACTCTCTGAGTAAAGGCTTTGAAAGTATAGAGAAAATAATCATATTGTTATGACTTAAATCTTTACAAAATGTCAAAATAGAGCTTGATTTTCGGTTTAGTATTTTGTAAGAATTAAAGCCATATTGCGCGGAATCAAAAGAACGTAGCTAATGTGTGTTTTTAAGTGTGACAAAAGTAGAAAATATTTATAGTTTGATGGCAAAAAAATGGAATGTTGCGCAAGATTATATATAAAAAAATCTCAACTTGGTTTAGTAACTACACCATTCGGCTATCATCAGATAAAAATTCTGCTGTTGTCGTTAGTTTATTGACAGTGATGAGATTCTCACTGTAGGGTAGAGTAAGTTCAAAAAAGTCGAAAAAAGATCATGTCATTCTAAACCGTACAGAATCGGATCCCCTTATGTTATAAATAAAATTGATGGCTTGGAGTCCTATATCACACTCTTTATTTTGCACGTTTATGATTGAACGAAAGCTTTACTGTTACATCACAGTAAATTGGGAAGGTTTAGGAAACTGCGGGAAAAAATTCGAATATTGTTGAAATACTCAAAATTATTTTCACTTTTTTAAAATATTTTGACCTATAAATAGTCGTTAAAATTATTGACACCAGAAGCGGTGGTTTATTCAGTACAAAGCTTTAAACATGAAACGTGCTTGATTTCCCATACGGCGTAATGCTAAAAAACTTTCAACCGACACGCTTCGCATACATAAGTCTTATGACATGGTATGTAAAGCTATGGTTTCCAAGAGATGCGGCGGCGCAATTCGTTGGAAAAAGCACTTATCGGGAGACCAGACAATAGAGTTAATGAAATTTTTACGGACGTAATTGTAGGAAGGAAACCACACTAAGCGTAATTGCGCCGTGAACAGTGCAAACGTATTTCCGTCGCGCAATTGTGCCGCCGCCGGTCGCATTCTCTTGGAAACTGTACCTTAATAAAGAAAGCTCAAGTGGCTAGTTACGACTGTTAGGGCCGTATTCATCCAGCCATTTAATTGAAATTTAATTTAATTTCTATTTTAGTACTCCCGTTAAAGAGGGTTATGGCTCACTTGAATTAAAATTAAAGTTACATATGCGTTATTATTATAACATAAAATAACCCAAATTTACTTTTAATTTAATTTTAAGTGTGCCCTAACCCACTCTTATAGGAGTACTAAAACAGAAATTAAATTAAATTTCAATTAAATGGTTTGGTGAATACGGCCCTAAGTGTGTTCTAACCCTCTCTAACGGGAGTACTAAAACACAAATTAAATTAAATTTCCATTAAATGGCTTGGTGAAGACGGCCCTTATAGGCTCTTGGAGTACTAAAATAGAAATTAAATTTCCATTAAATGGATTGGTGAATACGGCCCTAAGTGTGCTCTAACCCTCTAACGGGAGTACTAAAACACAAATTAAATTAAATTTTAATTAAATAGCTTGGTGAAGACGGCCCTGGCCCGTTAGAGAGGGTTGGGGCCCACTTGAATTAAAATTAAAGTTATATATACGTTATTATGACATAAATAACCCAATTTTAATTTTAATTTAATTTTAAGTGAGCCATAACCCTCTCTTACGGTAGTACTAAAACATAAATTAAATTAAATTAAATTTCAATTAAATGGCTTGGTGAATGCGGCCCTCAATGTATCAATTATATTAATACAATATTAACAATACATACTTGGACGGAATTGCAATTAAATTATAGTAAAAAAGTAGTTTTGAGTTAAATATTTCAAAATGCTGATTTGATGATGGAATTTATTTTAAGTCATGCCCATACTTTTCGCCTACTATTAATTTTTATCCCATTATAAAAAGATTATCTTTGTATCATGTTTTTAGTTTTTATCCGATGGCTCATGATTCCGGAATATTGAATCTCAGTATGTGCATATTCTAAATGTCAAAATATTTCAACAATTTCTAAATATTGCTGCCAATAACAGCACTTGTTTAAATTCATGTTACGTATAAAATATCTGCAATGATCTTCTTCCAATGGAGATGTATCTCCTTTCAATTCAAGAATATCAAAAATGCTGTAAAACAGTGTCATATGCGCAAAGGTTCTTCTAATTCTTGGGATGCTATTCACAGAGGTGAAGCTTTTACTAAAAGGGCGGAAGGCTTGGAAGAATCTTATTTTCATAAAAAAGAACAAGAACTGCTGATGAAACTAAAGCGAAAAGAAATTGGCCAAACTGAGTTCCATGCAAAGAGTCTCGAAACTCATAATGCAGCTGTGAGATTTCACGAACATTGTCTAAGAAAAATTGAGAGAGGTGAATTTGATGACCCACATTGCACAGACTGATAATGGAACTTCTTAATTTTTTATTGAAAGAGCAGAAAACTTTTAAAGATAGATAACGTAGGCAACTGAAAATTGTGTGTTTGTGTGTGTTTTTATTTTACTATAAATTGGTTGGGATATGATCATAATAAACTTCAACGGCATTTGAATAAATAATATATATATATATACAATATTAAAATTAAAATTATTTAAATTATTAAAAAGTTTTTGTTTGACTTCTATTTAAAATATTTCCAAAAGGATGGGGATAAAGCTGCTATTCAACGTATTCAGCGGTCAATCTAATCTGTCCAAACATCTAGGCCTTATTATAGAAGATGTGATAAATATAAGAGATTAGCTTACGAAAAAGCTCTGTATCAATAGAATCTTGAGAACAGTATTGATGTATATAAATACATACAGGACAGAACAAAAGATACACAAAAGTACGCCTCATACATTTTTATAGAAGATTTCTAAATGAAACGAACAGTAGAAATAGTTCGCTTCAACAATTTGTTCTCTCTAGTATATGTGTGTTCTAGAACAAGGTACACAAAAGAACAGCTATTATATAGAATAGGTGACAAACTTCTATAATTCGTGTACATGGAGCGTAATTTCTTAAGAACAAGATATTTTCCATTTGTGATAAGTTACTGGGATACTCGAGTCTGCTCGGGATTGAAGATCCGATAATAATTTTTTAAGTGAACTTTTTTTTAAAATTAAATTCACAAAAATAATAGTGTTCTTGTTAAATTAATTAAAAGTAGTGCAGCGAACTAAAAACTTCTTTTTTAATCGTTTAAAAATTACTTTTTGTTCCTCTCCTGTACTTGATCTCTCAACGACAAAAACATTGACCACCAAAACAAAAATAGTTTATTACTTGAAATCGGGCTTATCACCATTCCTGTTAGCTAAATATTTTAAGGTTTTACCCTATGGTTATGACGTTCCTTTTATCGCTATAAATGAATCTGTGGGACACTTCGAAAAAGAACGAAATAGAATCATTTCAAGTATTTGACATTTCTTTCATATTAGTTTCTTCGTGTAAATTACTTCGGGAAAACTAATTATATGGTAGCGGGAAAGCAAATAAATTTCCAAATAGAAAATATTTTTCACTTTGATAAGGACGATTGAAATTGAGACGAACAAATGTGCGACATTTGTCGCCAAATGAGGCAAGCAACCAATTGATAGATAATTCGGTCATACCTTGTTAATCTTTGCATGATGGGTTGAAACAGATCCATTCTGAATGACGAAAAGTACATATAACTACTCTGAACTACACATAACAAACATTTGACAAACAATTTATATAGGCAGTTGACAAATGTTTGTGAAACATTTTGTCAAAAATCTGATAGGTAGTTCGTGTGAAAAATGTTTTCCAAATGTTTAGTTTTAGTCATGTATTCTGTCATTTTAAACAAATATCATCTAGTTTCGGTATGACCTAAATAGCTTATGAGCTAATAACCGTTTAGCGGCTAAAGTGAGCAGATAGGTATAATAGGTCAAATTAAAGAGGAGAGTCCAAAATTTACAGTTTTTATAAAAAAAAATTATGTTAACTACCTTTTTCTAAACAAAAAAAAATTTCAAAGTAAAAAAAAGGTGAGAAAATCCGAAATTCTTAGTTTATCCCACGATAACTTCTGAGGGGAGAGGAGTACGGTGCTGGTCGAGCAGTCGTTGGAAAGGTCACGAAGTTCTGCATACAATGAGCTCTGTACTTTTTAAAATACTGAGTATTTTATGAAAGACTACCGAATTTTCTTAATCAACCTGTAACTCCGAAGCTGTTGAGATGCCGCTCCCCCCCTTGCCATACAATTTTTTGTTTGACTAGCTGACTACTGTTACCTCCAGTCCTATGGACCACCATGGACGAAACACCCTGTATAAATGGTACTATATGTATACATTTTTTGGAAGAATGTTCATTTTTCCGCCGCTGTAACTCGTTACACATCAGACTTACAAAAACAGCGTTTTTACAAAAAATGTAGGGAATTTACTCACTTCAAATTTATATTTTTACATTTTTGTCGTAGGATCAAGCGTTGAGGAATTATGTTGAAAAACAAATTTTTGGTACATTTAATCCAAGATGGCAGACTGCGCGGAGTCCCCCAAGGGTCTAAACCTGGATTTTTCATCAGGGCTCGGAACCGAATACCATATATAAAAATCACAACTACCCCACCTTTTGTAGGGGAAAGGCCTTATTTAGTCCCTATTGACTGGACTATTAAGGATTAAAATAAAAAAATAAAAAAAATAAATAAATCGACAGTGGGCTTTTTGAGATATTCAAGGATAACGGACATATCCATTATCCTTGAAAACAAATTTTCAGAAAACGACCAACTAATTTTTTTCAGAAACATCGAAGCTTCTATAAATAAATGCGTTTCTTTCATGGCTTGCGATGTGTGCATTCTGAGATATTATAAGTTTTTGAAATTACACCTACTAAGCAAAATTTGTCATCAAAATTTGTATCTCCGTCAAAATGGACAAAAACAGAAAATATTTCAGAAAAATACTACTAACAATATAATCAACCTACTTATGCAATTTCATCAAAATCAGAATCAGTCGATGCACAAATTTAAAGATAATTGTCGATTTTCTATGGAATGACCCGATGTGATTTAATTCGCGTGACGTCATACACACCAAACTCCTACCTACCTTGTTAGTCTATATACGTTATCGAAAGCAACAAGCAATGCAATGGCATGAGAGCTGGGGAACTTACAATTTATTCAGAATCACTGACTTATAACAATGGACTGAGCGTATTGTCATTTTTCTATAGGAAATAATGGCACAAGTTTTATAGTTTTCTCTTTCGCGCTATGACAGAGTTGGTGCTAACAACACAAAATATCGCTTACTGAAGGTTTTCTTATGCCATTTGATGTTTTTAAGTTGACTACAGGTGCAATCACCGCAGGAAGGATAAGGTAAAGATAGTGTTTACAATGCTCCGTTTCTCTTGCCCATACACAGATTCAAGTAAAAATAATCTATTGAAAATTAAAGCCGGAATGAGTTTAATTTCTTATAAGAGTGCTTATAAGTGATTAAAATATCACTTGAACACAAGAAACATATTTTTTTAATTTAATTCGATTTTCGGGTGTGAAATTTTATCTGATTAGTTGAGTTTTAAATGTTTTTATGCATTAAACGTTTTAAAGCGTGCTCGAACTCTGATATACAGAAACACAATATTTTGTGCGACATGAAATAACAAATCGCTCAGTCCATTCTTATAAGTCAGTGGACAGAATGAATATTTCTGTTCCTTGCATTCTCACATATTCATACTCTCCTTAGCGTTCAGTTATGATACTGAACACCCGTCATAAGCAATGCAAAGGCAGGAGTGCTGGGAAATAGGGCAAATTTAGATAGAATGAATTTTTATTATTTTTAATTTATTTTCAACTAGAGAAATATATGTTTACAGGCTGGCTGTTCAATGAATACCTTGAACCCTTTGACGCTTCGCCACTGTTATATTGCTACCATCACCATGGCCAGCACAATCGCCAAACCACAATGCATTAGAGAGAAATGTAGTCCATTCTACAATGGTGTATTATATATAGCAACCAAAAATGCCCCAGAACGATGGAAAAAGTTAGGCCGAAAGAATGTAAATATTTTGGGTAATTTGTTTGTTCTAAAAGCCAAAGAGAGATACACATATTATTATATATAAAAACTTTCGGAAAATTTTTTACATCTTGTTTAGTTAGTAGCATAAAATTTCAAACATGAAATATAAGTTCAGTGTTATTTCTCTCTTTTATTTATATATCCAGATAGCCATCCATACGTGGTGTTTCTTTGTTCATTATGTAAGAGACAGATAAATGTGAATTATCTTCTCATTTATGTCCTATACTTTTTTATAACCCCAAAATTCTGCATTCCGTCAATTCTAGATTGTCTCTATTTTATTTCTAGACTTAGTGCGCGAACCGAAATTTTTTTTTTAAAGCTTCTACAGCAGAAATTAAAAACAACAACGAATTTTCTTATTTTTAAATACATATAATAAAAATATTTGTATGAATTTCATTCATAAAAGATTTTTAATTTATTTTATTGATTTTCATTTTAGATTTAGATAAACCCACAGAGAGTGAACTTGTAGCGATGTACCATAAATTCTTAACATCAGCTCAAGTTGCCACCACAAGCAAGCAATACGCTTTAGTTTCTTTGGCAAAGTTAAGTACAAGACTTCGTTCAAATCAGGAGTAAGTTCTATTCAAATAACTAATAATAAATATAGATTAACAATTTCAATGATATAATTTTTAAATTTTAGTGAAATAAAAACACTTATCGAATCTTTTGGAAGCCATCTAAATGTTGATTTACAGCAAAGAGGTGTGGAATTTACTCAACTGTTTGGACAACAAAGTCATTTAAGACCAGCACTTCTAGAAAAAATGCCACCGTTACAGATAAATCGTATATCACCGCAAAATGGTAATTCTCTTGAGGAAAATTGTTCTGAACTTATAGAAAATGGTCTTGATGAGACTGAAAATAATATAATTCTTGGTTCTGGTGATCAATCTGTAAGTATTTATTACATTAAAAAAAAAATTTTTAATTCATTCCCTTTATAATATACCATTATAGAATATACTATTAGATTTGCTAAGTGGAACTGACATACCATCAGAACTTAGTAATTCTAGTGTTCAACGGAAAAATTCTAAAAACGCTAATATAATACCATCAGAACCGAATAATCAAGATTTATTAGATCTTTTGGGTGGAATCGATATGACTGCGCCAACTGTAAATAATTCAGTAATAGAAGAAAATGTCACTTCGAATGGAAATGATTTTTCCTCAGTTACAAATTTGACTGGACTTAATCTAAATACAACACAACAGGCTGATTCTAGTATTATGGGAAATACGTTTTTGGGTGATCTTTCGTTACACGGTACAATAAATAATGTAAGTATTTACATTTAGTGTTGAGGATAAAAGTATATTCACAGTTTTTTCCATGAATATTTTTTTTTCTTATAGTCTACTGGTCCCAAATTAACGGCCTTAGATAAAAATGGTGTTTTAGTTCAATTGGCGCCTTTAAAGAACAATGGGTGCTTGCAGATATTTATGACAACTACAAACAGTTCATCAACTACGATAGAGCAATATTTATTTCAGGTATAATTGATTTTCATACTTTTTCATATTTTAAGTTGAATAAAACGAATTCACTAGTACGTATATACACATATATGTATGTACATAATAATAACATTTACATTAATATTAATTTAGTAAAAGTTAATATTATGATGCTCTTGACAACTCAGAGTTGTGGGAAGCTAACAGTAAAAATTAGGCTGGATAATTTTTTTATATTTTATAGCTTAATCTATATAAATAAAAATGAATTGTGTTCGTTGGTAATCGTTGAGAATGGCTGGATCGATTTGACTACTTTTTTTTTATGTTTATAATAGTCGGAATGAGGTTTTTAGGGAAAGTAATTTTGGGAATCGGTAACGCCTTCTTGGTGTTGCCCTCGTTCCTTGGAACGCTAACCGTGAGTAAATGCTACTCACTTTGTACTAAAGACTGTGCTGCTCTCCCCGACATATGACCACAGCTTCACAACTTTGCAAGTGCATTGCCTGAAGCTAGAGAGCATGTCAGTCCTCCCATTCCCCATGGGCCTCATGTGCCCGGAAACTCACTATAAGACTAAAGTTGTGGTATTGTATTGCGCTAAATTATTTCAACTCTTGTTTATAATTTTTTCGTGTGTGAGTAATTTTTACTCATGATTACCATATAACTGAATACTAAAACGGGTTAGCATTCCAGGGTTAACTATTTACTCGGGCACTGCCTGAGAACACGTCGACGTAGAGAGCTAAAATTTGGTACATGGTGTGTTCATAGCAATAGTAAATAAAATTTCAAAAATGGTCTAACCCGAGCAACCCCTTCTTGATGTTGCCATACAAAACTGTGGCTTTGCACTATATACTTGGAAACGCGTCAACTAGAGAGCTCATATTTTGTACACAGCGTTTTTTAAAATAAGGAAATTTAAGTTCGAAAATATGACCAATCGGGCAACTCCTTCGTAGAGTTGCCATACAGAAATCTCGTTTTTTACTATATGTGCATTTGAGTACTGACTGAGAGCGTGCGACATAGAGAGCTACACACACAAAAACGTATGTATGCACTACACACATACATACACAGAGTGAAACCCTAGAGTACGGAATCGCGCGATCGTATCAGATGTTAGCATAAATATTATGCATCTCTAACCACCCCACCCCTTTCAACCACCCATCTAGGGATCTATATTATCGCCGGGCAACGACGGCGGTTTCCTCCTAGTTTAAAATAAAAGGAGTTATTTTAATTTACAAGTAGTTGGGATTATTTTAATAGTAGGTCTTGTTGGATAATTTAACTCAATTTTGTTTCCATGACGTCTTCTTAGTTGAATTGATATCTGAAATAATTTTTATGTAGTAACCCAATTGCGTTGGACAAAACTGATAAAACATACATACATCCGCATTATTTTTACAAATGCTTATACAAAACCTAATTCAATTTGACTGATTTCGTGGAGTTAATATGAATTTAACGAAAGTCAATTCTCTTTTCCATGAACACTAACTCAACATAGTTTGGAGAATTTGAGATATTTTAATAGCGGTAGTGTCAAAAGTCTTGGACAAACAATTTTCATTAGTCAAGCGAAAAAAAAAATTGTCTCTTAAGATGAATTTACATGTCGAGATTTTTTGCTCAAGGTAGAGCTATTTTAATCTAGCTAAATAGCTCTAGTGCTCTAGATGTTAAAGCTTTACCCCAGCTAGACAATAGTCCTCTCGCTAGATCCTTGTTATTCTAGCTTAGAGCATAGTGAAAACGCAAATTTTATATTTCTAGCTAGTAGGGGCCGAAAATAACTGGTATTTTGAAAATTATAACCACAAAAAAGCTTGGATAAATTATGATCGTGCAATTTAGTGAAATTTACCAAAATATTTCTCGTGGGACCCGTTTCGATTCCTGTAAATCTTTTAAAAACTTAACTTTTTGTTAAAAAATTTTTTTTCTAAAACTGTTATTTCTATCATAAAATAATTTAAGGTTACAGCTTGGCTTTTTATTTTTTCGAGCTGGAAGTAACAGGTTTTGAAGCTGGTTATTTTTTCAAGGAAGTATAAAAAGCCAAGCCGGCTTTTTATTTTTTTGAGCCGAGCTGCATTTTTTTGGCTAGAAAAAAAAAAGAATCTTTTCCATTAAAAATAATTGGGATATGAAAGCTCTATTCGTCTTTCAAATAATTTGTCGGCACTACGACATGGTAACGGCATAAGGTGAGTCATCAGATGTGCAAATGGCCTCATTGTTTCAATGTAGGTGTGCGTTGACATCATGTGTCGACATCAATGGCGATATTCTTAAGTACTGATTATTCCAGAAGTATCCATTTCCTGGTTCTACGAAATTTGGCCTAGGCCCACATTTTCCACGCTGCCCCTCAATACAAGTCGGTGTTTTTCGGCCCTAAAAATCATTTCGAAAGATCTTCGTTGCAATTTGTCGGAAGAAAATTTGCGAAATATATTATTTGTTCGACTAAATTCTTTATAAAAAAATAAATAAAACATTTTTCAAACATTTTTTTACAGCACTCCTCAATTGGCTAAAAAATTTCTTTCAACCAGTTATTAGCCACTTCATAAAGTAAAAAACCAAATTGACTTCTCATATTCGCCCGAAAAAAATAACCAGCCTTGAAATCAGCTATTTTCGGCTAGAAGAATTAAAAGCCGAGCTGTCTTTATAGTTTTTTATCGAAAAAGAGTATCAAGCTCTCGCGCTTGCTTTTGCAACTTCAAAACTATTATCGGTCAATAACAAGTACAGTAAGAATTTTTCATAAAATGTTATGATTGGTTCCGTTCCTGCTAGCTAAAGCTACAGCTTTTGTCATAACCATGTAATTTTTCGTAATAAAAGGACTTACTTTTTCTAGCAAATCATAAAAATCATTATGAGACATGCGAACAAAGTTTCTATAAAGTTGTGTATCATCTATTCCCAATTTTTCTAACAAATTTTAAATATTCCACTTTACTCACGTTTTAAAATTCAATCTTTTAACATTTTCTTTTTATTTTTCCTCCTAATTCTAAGTTTTAATTATACATATGTAGGCGAGGCATGATTTTTCACGCGACTAAAAACCGCGATATTATTTTACACTTGACTCGCAGGTAATAAGTAAAGCTACTGTGAAAGGCTTTCAAAAGCTTGAAAATTCAATTATTCTATCCTTTAACAATATTTTAAACCTCGAAGTGCATGTAAAGTGTCCAGGTTAATGTGCATTCTAAATAATTAAAATATTAAAATATCACTAAAGATTTAACAAATATTTAGGAAAAACAGCAATTTACAAATTCATTAAAATAAATTATTAGAACTATTTAATGTAGTATTATTTAATATAATTAATACGCAATACTTTACAGGCTGCTGTTCCTAAAAGTTTTACCCTGCAAATGTTATCACCATCCGGATCTTTATTACCACCAGGTGGTACAATAACGCAGGAAATGCGTATTGTTAGTACATCAAAGGTGAGTTTAGAAAAAAAAAATAAAAATAAAATCTTATTACTATACTTTCAAAAATCGTTTAGGCTGTTCTTCGAATGAGACTACGCATATCATATGTAGTTGACGGTCAACCAGTGCTCGAACAAACAGAAGTCAGTGGGTTTCCGGATAATTCGTTGGAGTGAGAAATTAATTCGTTGCCTAGCTTGTTTCGTATTGTTGATTTTCAAACAATTTTTACTACTTATGTATTTTAGTTTTATACAGAAAAAGTTGAAAATAAGAAAGGGATTATTGTAACGTTATTTTAAAACAGTTACGTTTGTGTTAGAACTGCTAAAAAGGATGATGAGAAGAATCGTGAATCCAAATCAAAGCCTGATTTTTTTTACAAAAGACAGAAAAGGCATCTACATAAGAACATACATATTTATATATATATATTTCATTATTCTAATTATTATATGCCGTTTTTTTTTTCTTCTTTAGTCAGATGTTAAAACATAATATTAAAAGTGGTTTTCTTAAAATTGACTAGTTTATTCCTTGTTTGTTGTAACAGGCAAACAAGTGATTAGTACTGGAGGTGATAAAAAAAAGGAAATATTAAGGAGAGCTCTTGAAATTTACTACCATTTTTATTTCCATTGATTTTATTTTTGTGTTGTTTATTTTTGTTCGAAAAAAAAAACCATAACTAATGTACTTAAATGAATATATGTAAATGATTTAATAATGTGCGCCTTTCTTTTGCAGCTGAAATATATGCTACACTCTTTAATTATTATCTAATTCTTTTTGCAAATGTCAATGCTCAGTGTCGAAATATGGATGTGGTAAGTTCTTCAAGATTCTATGGATATAGATATGATAATTCATTTAAGAACTTTACATCAGGAAACGTGAAAAATTTCTTAAGAAGATTGTCTAGTAATATGAACAAACTTTCTTTCGTTGCGATTTAGATTAAAGCTATCGCAAACATAAATGTGGCTCATTATAAAATTAAAAATATGTATTACGCGACAATGTGATAAATACATATTATATTGGTATATCCTTTGCAAATTAGAATGCCGGCAGAGGCCTTTATATCACGAAAAATAATGTTTCATGTCAAATTTATCTCTGAAGCATTAAAATGACTTTGAAAAGATTTTTATCAAAAAATATACTGAAAAATTCGAGTGGAAAGAAATCTCTGTAGGCAGTTATGCATGAAATTTCCCGATGAATATTTAGGTATTCAAATTATTACAAAATAAATTATATTCACAATTTTTGTGGTTACTTATGGTACACTTTTCTGTTGAAGGTATATGTGAATTCCACATAGCTTTTTAAGGCACTAAATCCAATTTTGGTGTAGACAATTAAACTTGACAACTACATTCAGATTACTTTATTTAAACAACTTTGCTACGAGTGATATGATGTCAAAGTATTGACGTAATAATAGTAATCATTATTTGGGCGGGAAGAAGAATGAAGAATCCTTACAACTATAAGGTAATATTAAGAAATTAGCCCACCTACTCTAGGATCTTTCAATAAAGCATTTTTCTTTTGTATTGTATTGTACCGAGAGCACTGATGCAACCCAGCAAATAATATTTATCTTCCGGAATATAGAATACCTTTCGCTTTTGAACTTCTATGATATCGTATTCCTATTGAGGAAATTACTCCTTTCGGTAGAAAATGGTGCTCATCTGCTATATCACCAGGAGAGATTTTGGTGTAACGGCAAGCAAATAAGAATTTTGATTCTTGCGAATAATAAGAGTATTAATCGCGGGGAGAATAAAAATTTGTGATGCGTTCATAATACAACATGGTTTGTCTACTATCTTTTCCTACCCGCTACTCGCATTCATATTCATTCATATTCTTATTACTCGCAAACTTTATATTGTTTGTTTTCAAAACTGAATCCGTTCTTCTCAACTTCTTGAAATTCAGTTATAAAAGACTTCAAATACTGATTGACTGAGGATGAATTTGAATATCCTTCATATGCATCAATTAAAAGAACTTGTGTTGGACTTATGACATTGAATAAAATGGACCATAATTGTAAGTTGGAGCTTTTGACGATTGGCAACCCATCTATATTAACATCTGTGCACGGAATTTCAAGGGACGCTATGTTATTGCGCATTTATTGCAATGAGGTAAGTAAGAAGATATATTTATTGTGGCTTTATGAGAAGGAAAGGTATACATACTTGTCTTATTTCTGATATACTCGCAACAAAATGATGTATACTCTTTGTTAGAAGGAAGAAAAGATGGGGAGATACGTATCTTCCTTCTCTTCTTATTATCCATCCCACGACTTTTGTCCTTATCGCATTTTTATCATCATTGTAATATTTCTCAAGCAATAAAAATACAGCAAAGCTACGATAAATTTCTCGAATTTTTCATTTTCGTCTGGGGGAAATGTTTGCTGGGGAGGACAATATTGACGAATACAAATAAATTCAGTCACATGTGATTTTGATTTGTATTCTATTGCGAATAGCACATCCCACCCCAGATACATCGGCATTCAAATTACGTAATTTGATATAGTAATTTCATCAACATTTTTAATGTAAATGTGCGAAATTTCGTATGAGATTTTTGATAAATCAGAATGGAGATGGAAAGGTTGAGCAACTTGTTACAGAATCACATACGCAGGATTATTTTTATGTACTTTCAATTTTGCTCTCCATAAATTAATGAAGCTTTGATCTAAGCAGATCTGCTGCATTTCTAGCTTTATTCTTTTCATTTTATTGCTGCACCTCGCTTTCCCGAGTCAGTCTATTGTGTATTTCCCTATTTTCCAAAATTGAAAAGTAGGTGGCGTTACCACTGTGTTTAGATGGTGATTTGTCTATCTGATAGCTGCTTGCCTTGAACGAAATTTATTTGTTTGTGATCCCAATTTAGTTAAAATTTCCAGGCATTGTTGTGTGCCGCAGTATGATATATACTGTGCCGCAGTGCTCTATAAAAACAAAATTTCATATGTTTCCAAAGGACCAAAAACTTAAATCTGAATGGTTAAAGTTAGGGAAGAAACCTTCAAGATTTTCGCGTTTGCAGTGAACACTTTACATAAAGTGACTATAATATAACATCCTTGCTTCTTTTTAATACTAAAAAGAAGAAGAAGAGTTAATTAATTGCGAGAATGTCAAATTGTGTTGTGAGTGCAGTACAAATTTCGCGATTTTTAAAGTTTAATATCTTGAAAAGTATATGTTTGCTCGCAAAATTAATTTTAGATTCGTGATTTTTGCGTGTAAATAAGAACAAATGAGCAAAGTTTGAAAGAAATCGGGAGTCAGCCGGGGATCTCGTGTTTAGCCGTAAATAGTTATTTATATAATAATATTAATAACTTTTTCAATTTATTTTAACGTTAAAAATGCAATAATAAAAATTCGGCCAAAAATCGTTTCTAGTTCTTCACGAACTACCCCATATCCTTAAGTACTGCCCGATAATAAAATGAAATTCAGTTTGGAAATTTTCGGCCACATCAAATATCCCATCCACCATATTTGTATAAACACTGTCAAAACGAAGGCACTCACTGTCACTTGTCGATGGTAAAGAAATAAATTTGCTAATTTCTAGCTAATCTGGAATAAAAGATAATTTAAAAATGTTTTCAGGGCGGCCAATGCATAAAGGACCATTTTTCTAAACAATCCTCAACTCATAAATACACCACAGCACCAAATTGACGTATCGAAATAGTCTTAAGGCAATTACCGGAATAGTTTATGTGACAAAAATCTTCCTAACCGAGTGCGATGAGATATTCATTTGTATATGAATGAAATTGGAATAGAAACGCAACCGAAATGACATCTGCGATAGATATTCAAATCGTGAATCCTCCAAACTTAGAAAAAATTGAGAATTTTCTAAAGGATACCACATACCGAGAGACGATTGAATTTAGTGCAAATTTTAATACAAGATTATGCCTTGAACGAAGGCTTCGGTTGCCATTTTTAGACCCACAGACAGGAGTAGCACAAAACCATTCCAATTTATTTATGGATAAAAGACAAAGAATGCCAGGATTTCGTGAAGGTCAAATATATTCATATCCTGCAATGAGATGGAGAAAAAGTCGCAGACAGTACTTGAATAAAATGTACAGGTAAGAAAGCAAGGAAACTTATTTCTGAAATTGTAACCTTTATCAGAAACATCAATCTAGCTCCATCTGCAATGAGTGACTTTGATATTTAACTCGTCCCAATAGCTCATTACATTCGTGTGTTTTTCTTATCAGTTTTAGCGAATTGATATTAGCATTGCATTGCAAACAGATACATAACTGTGATAACAATGGGATCGTTGTTTCCCAAAAGAGAAAAAAAGATAGTGGGATGTATATTGTATACGTGTCTACACGACAAGTTACGAAATGCGATTATTTATGTATATAAAAGCAATATTTCCAAGACGCTTGAATTTACTTGTTTTATATTGAGAAAAGTCACTGTCCGTGAAAAGAATGCTACATAATGTAATAATTGATTGGACTTTCGCAGTTCTGTTTTTCTTAAGCATTAAAGAATTGGCCAGGGTAGAGAAGTTCTATTTACACAACTTTTGAGAAATAGCGATAGAAAGGCGCGAATACATCGCTGGATAGTTCTTTAAATTCAAGAATAGTAATTATGTAAGGTATTCAAGTTTATAACGCTAAAATATTTCATGGTTGAACCGCTTCTGTTAAAACTGTTGCCCCTCCTTATACTATGTCTACTTTGCGGATTTAAGTGAAGGTTCATTGCAATATTATTGCTATTTCAATTCTTTTTTAATTTTGTTTTTTCATCAATTCTGCATTGCCCTGACAGTCTCTGCCATTCCAGCGAGTTTTATGATTCGGGGTAATTACCTATTTACAAAGGTTGACAGTGTCCATGTTATTAATTGTGAATTCTACGTCTTGCGAGCATACAGCAGGACTTTTAAATAATTTTGCATTGCTGTGGCCAGCAGATGCTCAATAGAGAATGTTTGTGAAAGAGTTGTCTTTCACATCCTTGGGATTTGATTATAACTAAAATCTCCAGTCTTTCACAGCCTTGGGATTTGATTATAACTAAAATCTCCATTTAAAGCACTCTAGTATTCTTGTAAGCTGTACAAGTTTTGTACATTAGAGTATGCTTAATATATCCCTGCTAATCCCCTAAATTTTATTGGCCAAAAGTACCCAGAGCAACCTTCTCTAAAGGTTTCCTTAATTTTTGGGTGGTTCGTACTACATCATGTAACACGGTTTCAATAGATTTCCTAAAACTAGAAATATCTCTTCCTTTAAACGGGGATGCCTGCGCATTTCGAAAGTCTTCAGAAAAAACATTCACAGTATGCACGTACTTACAGTAGTGCCTCCACAAATACATTTAGTTTTCTATTGTTTTGCAAGCTTTTAAGTTCTTCCGCCCTGAAATGATGCTCTGAACGCCCATGAATTAATGTTACCACCACAACGATCATGCAGCCAAAGTATACTTCTCTGAAGCTTTAGAGATTTCTAAAATGTTCCTTAGCCTTATAGCTTATAGCAGGGAAAGGTCATGTAAATTATTCTCAATAACCATTCTAACCAAGTGATACGCTATCAAATACTAGGATTTTCTTAAAAAAAAAAAAACTAATTGAACATAAATCTCGCGTGTTATTATTTTGTTTGTTTGTCAACTCTTTAAATGAAATCTCTTTAGCATTAAGATTTTGACATTCATTACTCTTTTCTTGTCATCTCTAATAACTAAATTCAATAATTAAATCCTTTATATTAACTTCACCACCGAGTTTGTCCGCAAACTTAGAAAGTTAAAATTGACCCACTTCCCGGTATCCAATTGAGCTGAAATTTTCCACATCGACTTATTGTCGATGACAATGCACTTTGGAATCACAACATAAGTATAATTAAGTTTTTTCAAAAAAATTGTAGGGAAAAACACTAGATATTTTAACGACTTTTTGAAATTTTGAATATTTTTACCGTTTGCTCTGGGCTGTTAAAATTAGTTCCGAAAATTGTTTGTCCGGTGAAAAAAAAAAAAAAATTAAATAAATATTAATCGCCTCGCATATAAAGGATTTATAGTGGAAAACTTTGTTTTTACGGATTGATTTTTTTCCTTTAAGATATTCAGAGAGGCCTTTTCAATCATTAAGGCGAGAAGTTGCTACAGTAGATGGTGACTCAGATTTCAATGGAACTATACTGGAAGAATCTTCATCATTAGGAGGAGCTGATACTTCGGACAGTAAAGATAGTCAACATTTAAAAGAAGAATTACCCAAAGAGTGGTTTTATGATGATATGGATATGAATGAAATTGACGCTTTGGAAGAACCTAAATCTCCAGCCGATGATGAATACGACTATGATCCAAGATATGGAAATAAAAAACGAAGAAGAAAACAGGCAAGGCAAAAAAAGGCAATAATGCCACATGTTACAGATGGTGTACGAAAAGGTCGACCATCGGGGACATTAACCGGCAGAGGACGCGGTCGACGTAAAAACACTAGAGATTCACGCCTTGTTGATCCTCCCAGCCCAGGTATGATTTCTGAACCACCATCATTTGAATCAGCAGCTGCTGCTGTGGAAGGTGTCAGTACCGATGAACATGGTGAAATAAGAAATTACCGAAAGTACCTGTAACATACCTTTTTTTCGAAACTGTTTACTATCATATTACTATGGAGAATCTTTTACGAATCCAAAACCAACTAAAGTTAAGCGAAATTTTGTTTTCTTTCATTATTTTACAAAAAAAAAATCATATTTTTTTTTATTTTTTTTTTTTAATTTTTAAATCAGGCGTAACACGATTTAATTTTTATTTTTTATTACTTTTTTTATTTTACTGGTTATGTTTTTATCACCGCCGCATTTTATTGCTGTTCCTCATCCTCCTCCTCCTATTTTAGTTAATTGAATGAATTTTAAACCTTAATCAAGATCATGCGGCTCTCGTACGTCTGAAGACACAAATATGGGAGCCAATATAATTATTATAAATTAACAACTACACACGTACGCGTATATTATTTTGTTTGATTTAATCAAATGTAGAATGGAGTAAAATAAAATTCAAAATATTATTAATTATATCACACTTGTTTTAAAACAAATAGATAAGATCACTACGTCGTCGTTATAAATATTATGAGTTTTGTTAAATATAATATTCAGAAATGGTTTATGTGTGATGATCTTAGTAAAATGCATGAAACATTTTTTGATCATCTCTTCTATTTTCATTTCTTACAAATTAATTGCAGTGTATGCATGTATGTACGATTAGAATATGTAAAAATTGAATAAAAAGCGTTTAGGTCTTTTATATGTGCTTTTTGGTTGTTTTTTCTTCTGTTTTTTTAAGTATAAATTCGCTCTACTATGTAGATAGCCGCAATAAAATGTTAGATAATGATAATTTTCTTGAATTATTCTAGCGTCGTTGATGTGTGGATAGCAATTTGATTCATGATTATAAATCTCTAGAAAGGAAGAATTTTCTTGAAAGTAAGTATAATTGTAAAATTAAATGCTGGTGGGGGGACTATGTAGATTTTTTGTTTGGGAATTTCAGTCTCTTTGATGCATCTGTAAATTAAAAATAATCAGATCTTATTACGAAGTCAACTGTATTTTTTACTTAAATTCAAACATCTTGCTTTAAATAAAGAGAACAACAAAAATTTGAGATCTGCCGTTTTAATTGGAACTTGATCTTCCTCGGTACGAATCTTTAAAAGTCTAGACGGAAATCTCACTGATCATTTAGCTTTGAAGTATTGGTAGTATTAAAAACCCCTATATCTACACTTTACACACTTCAGGGAAAGCCACCTGATTATGCTGATGATAATACGTATCTAGTATGTACAGCAATATTCAATTTTATTTATTTTTATCTTGCCTGAGACTCCAACTCACAATTTTTAAAATCAGTCATGAAATGGAATAGAAGAATTTTTGAGGACTTTTATTTTTAAAGATTCTAAATTAAATTAAAAATACAAGAGAGAAAAACAACTGCCTTGTATAGGTTTTAAAGTCGGAAGCTTCCACTTTCCAGCCGACTGCTCTTACCTCTGAGCTCTTGTATTTATAATTTAATTTCGAATCATTAAATTAAGAGTTCACAATATTTTATTTTAAGGGAAGGTTACCGCGAGAGGCATGAAAAATTCATGAACTTTGGGAATTTCTTTTTACAAATAAATACTTTTGTAAATGGCTTTTAACGTATTTTATTAATCTATCAATGGAGAGTAAATTCCAATTTTATTTATAAAAAGCGGCTGAAGCTCCCATTAAACAAAGTCGTGCACGGCTTGTTTTAGTCTGCGCCCTGCACTCTCCACAGCTCCGCCAGTTCATTCGAAATAAATAGAGTTGAAAATTATTAAACTAGATGAAATTTGAGGGGCCTTATCGCTTTTCGTTTTCAAAAAACCTCAGTTTTTTGTTTTGCTTTAACGGACGAAAAGCTATTTCTAAATCAATTTTTGACAAAAATTGCTTCCTGAATTTCCTTTCAATTGGGTGGATTACCCGTTAAATCTGTAGAGCGCCCCACGGGCTGAAAAATGTTAGCAGAAAAACGCATTTAAAGTTTAACATTTAAAAAAACTCGTTGACAACTTACTTCAGCTATTTCATAGAACTATACATGTGCTGAATCTGAAGGTTAACGGTTTTACGAAATTTATGAGGGTACCTCAGGTAGCGAGAAAAGATCTTCCCAGCAAGTGCGCTCCGTGCGCCTCAGCTAACAGTTGTTTTTTCTCTTGTATTACAATTTAATTTAGAATCATTAATAAAAATAAAAGTTCTCAAAAATTCCTCTCTTCCAGCGATATTCAAACTTCATGAAGCCGAAAATTAAAGAGTGCTGCAAATCTCTTAGCCAAATTAATTTCCTTTATTCCACGCAGAATTATTATTATTTTTTTTTAACAGTTTTTGTAACGTGTGACGAATTTATCTAAAATAGAGCCATAAATAGTAGGTATAAATATGACTGATTGCAAATGCAAATTAAGTGACATTCCATTAAGTATAAAAATCCTTTGTTTTTATAATTTCTAAATTGAAATTATTTTATTTCCACTAAATTATGAGAGCTGAAGTTTAATTGATAAATTTTCGATAACTTTCAACAAATAAACAACTTTCGTCCTAACAGTTAAGCTCCATCTTTTCAAACATGTGACAACTTTTGTTATCATCCTGCTGTCCTTAAAATTTATATGTTTTGGTATGATCCAATATGACAAACCAAGTCTAATTGAAAAAGTTACTATTAACATATAGTAATAAACTGCATACCACCATATAAAGCATCAGACTTTGTTTATACAATATAAAATAAATTAATTTTTATAAAAAATAAAAAGTATTTATATGGGCAATTGGTGTGACCTCCATCATTGAACTTGTATGGTAGGCGATCAGAGATGCCCATACCGATGAGACCTCTCTGATCACTGGGTCGAAAAGTTCAATCATTCTTTTGCACTTAAATGCATTTTGTAAATTTATTGAAATTATTTTTAAGAAATTTCAGAATGTTAGACGAGAAATCTTCTTCGTATAATTTTAATTGCTTTCCTTTCTCCATTCACGAGACGTAAGTCTGATATTATATTGTTCATATTAACAATAAAAGAAAGAAGTCAATAAAATCCGTAATAATAGATCGTGATTACTCGTGTTTTCTTTCTTTCTGTGTAATAATGAAATCGCTATTAAATACGACGAAATATAATTTTGTGGGATCATCAAACCCTACAGTTGTTTTTTAATGATTTTTTTACGGGTTTAAGGTTAGCCGTAGTATACGTAAAAAGCCTAAATTTTTATATGGCAACACCAACAAGAGGTTGCCCTATTTAGTCCATTTTTATACCCTAGATAAAATCTATAGGGTATACTAAGGGCGTGTATCTTAAAGCGTGAAACACAATTGGAGCGTTTCAAGCAGCTTTATCGCCAGCTTTCTGCTACACTCGACTGGAAAAGCCGAATTGAACACAATTGATGTTTTTGACATTTGCAGCTTTAACTTGTTTATGGTGAAAACTTTTATTCATAAGTGGCTTTAAAGAAAAATAGAAATGCATCCGATTTTCCAAAACTACGATAAATTCATGCTTTTTTGGATAGTTTTCGAGATGTACAAGTTATATGCAAAAATAATACTTGACAGTCCACATCCACATATGATATTTAACGGTCGCACAGTTGGCAACATTAAAAATTCCCTCAAGTTGGCAGTCATTGGGCTTGAAATTTGATCAAATCTCAAGCCAGCTTGAATCTGGCAAAAAAGCTAAAGCTCCAATTGTGTGCTTCTACATTGATTTACATAGTCAACAAATCTCAAGCTGGCTGAAACGCTCCAATTATGTTTCAGGCTTTATTCTGCTCAGAGCACTCCGAGCGCTTTGAACACTGATTTCTTGTATCTTTATTTACTTTCAAAGTCCCTACTCTGAGCGCTCGGAACGTGGGTGCGTATCTTTTTTCCGCTCCGTAGATCGAACAGATTTTTTAGAAAGTTCAGAGCACTCTGGAAAAAAGGTACAAATCCGGAGTGCTCTGAGTGTTCTGGTAGTATTTTTTTTATATTGGCAACTCTTATAATTTGTGTAAAGTTATGAAAATAAATAAGGGGTGAAGGAAAGGAAGGAAATATGGAATTTAAAAAAGTATTCACATTTTCCATAGGAATTTTTTGCGCTCTATTGGTATTACTGATGGATTGCTCCAAATGCTCCGAAGTTTATCTACGATTAGTTAGAGCACTCTGAGCAATAATAAAGATACACGTTCAGAGCGCTCGGAGTGCTCTGGGCAGAATAAAGATACACGCCCCTTTATTATGCTCAGAGCACTCCGAGCGCTCTGAACACCGATTTCTTGTATCTTTATTTACGTTCAGAGTACTCTGAGTGCTCTGAACGTGTATCTTTATTATTGCTCAGAGTGCTCTAACTAATCGTAGATAAACCCTTGGAGCATGTGGAGCATTCCGTCAGTAAGAGCGCAAAAAAATCCTATTGAAAATATGAATACTTTTTCAAATTCCATATTTCCTTCACCCCTTATTTATTTTTATAACTTTATTATTATTATTTATTTATTTTCATAAAGAACTTTGTATTATCAACAGATATTTCACAAATCATAAGTGTTGCCAATATAAAAAAAAAAACTACCAGAACACTCAGAGCACTCCGGATTTGTATCTTTTTTTCTGAGTGCTATGAACGTTCTAAAAATTCTGATCGATTTACGGAGCGGAAAAAAGTTACACGCTCTAAGTTTGTCATTCAGTTTGTAACACCTCGAAATAATGATCGTAGGACAAAATGGATTGGACACTCACGCATAATATTTAAAATTATTTTGATTTTTGCATGTCCGTCCGTCCATCCGTCTGTGCGCACGAAAACTCTAGAACGGGTATACTTAGAGAGCTGAAACTTTGTACACAGACTTAAAAAAAAAAGTAAAATTAAGTTCGAAAATGAGATAAATAGGGCAACTCCTTCGTGGGGTTGCCATACAAAAATTTCGTTTTCCGCTATATATTTGAACACTGCCTGAGAACGCGTCGACGTAAAGAGCTGAAATTTGGTACATGGTTTTTTCATTGTACTAGCAAAAAAAATTCAAAAATGGACTAAATCGGGCAACTCCTTGGTGTTGTCATATAAAAATTTAGGTTTTTTACGTATACTTTGAAAACGATCAGTCCAAGACATTTTTATTGTACTAAAAACTTCTTCAGAATACGAAATCCTATAAAATTGGTCATAATCATTTTTTCTTTGTGACAAACCGTTCTAGAAATATATGCGAAAAACCACAACTTGCATAGATCGGTGACCTTACGAAATTTTATACAGGCATTCATCTAGGGTATCATAAGAATTGGTCTTAGACCAATTCTAGCTTTTTTACTTGTTAAAATTTTATTTACTATTGCTCGGTCCCTGCTAGCGTTGCCGATCTTCTACAATTGTGAGAGGATTTTCCACAAGTTTTTCAAAAATTTCGATTCTTCCACATCTTCCACGTAAAGGATTTATTACATAAATGTTTGTGGATTGCCTCTGCCTGTGATTCATTCACTATATTCTTCGATTAGACACACATTTTTGAATATTTTGCAAAATGTGATTCAATGTGAAAACGTCAATATTTCTGTTAATTAAAAAGATTCAAATGTTCATGTGCCATTTTCAAACATATTTTTTAGATTAGAGTTTGAAGAACATATTAAAAAATACCCAGATGAACTAGATGTTGGTAAAATTAAACAGAATCTTCTTCAATACTACATTAAACTGTGTGACGAGTTAAGGGGACGATTTGATTTTGCAGATAGCCAGCTGCGTCTGCTAGAGCAACGTATGTATTCTATATACCTTGTGCTAGAGTACATAGATCATAAAAAAAAAATCAACTAGGAGAACTTCCTACTATTCTTCCCCTTTTGGAAGTATGCCCATTTAATGAAGCCTCCTCAGAAATACTGAACGATCAATGGAGACCTTTACAAATTTTTTCAAAAGATAAAATATTTTGAAAGAGATTTAGTAAAAGACTGGAAAAAGTTGGCTAAAGAAATTATATGTTCGAAGAACTCAGCGAATATATGTGTATTTTTGCATCCTTACCTCAAATGATATTTTTTTTCTTAAACGAAATAAAAAACAAAACAAAAAGAAATCATTTGGAAATAAAAACCGTAGAAAGTATAATATTTTGTAAAGAAATGCACGAAGGAACAACTCTTTTGAGCCGCCCATAGTATTAATTAAGTTTTACAGAAGCTTTAAATTTGTAGTAGATGGTAAATATGTTCCTATTTTAAATTTCATTTTTTTTTAAAGGTGAATAAACACGGAGAAAAAAAGTATGAAAAATAATCGTTAAATAATTAATATAAAATCTCTTTCAACTTAGAGATCACAAGAGAAAATAACTATGATGGAAAATTTTTCAAATTCCATAACCTTGAAGAAGCGGAAGATCTCCACCAATCTCCCATTATAGTATAGTCATTCAGCAGCACTCTGGAGAATTGCACTGGCATCCTAGCTATTTTAAGCAATGCATCAAAAACTATCTTTAAATAGGAACACGACGAATCTGTCGCATTCATTCCTACCGATGATGGCTAGCTTTCTATTTCCATCAGCACTTCAGCAGTATTTAATCTACTTTTAGCAAGATGCAATAAATAAAGGTTAAGGCAGAAATAGTGGTGCTTTTGTGTTTTCTTTAACATAACTAGAGCTGAATTCTTCAATTAATTAAAGATATCCCAAAATAGGAACTCAGTCTTCGTTCTCTATATATGCAATTGATGCAGGCAGGCAAAGTATGCAGTGCAATCCCAAATGAGCACACGGAGGCACGGAGCAAATCAACAAATATTACAAGTCAATCTCTGTCTGCTCTGATTTGCGGTTGCATTTCGGCTTCATCGTGGATTCATAGATTCAATCGAATCCGTGCACGCAAAATATCAAAACAGCAAACAACAAATGCATAAAATTGATGCACCGCATTACAAAAATTACATAATACCGCGTCGCTCCGCTTAGTTAGAGTACCATCAACCGGGTGACTCTGCGTCGTGTGGTATTCTTAAGCTTTCCCTCTCAAATGAGCAAAGAGGGAAAGAAGGGAAATTGACACCAAAATTAAATTTAGGAAGGAAAATATTTATTTCTATGCTGTGGACATTTGTAAATTTTTTGGATGCCGAACCTTTACAGAAATTCATGAGCAAAAATAACTTGTGCCGGCTTTTCTTAGCATAGATAAAATATTTCCTGCGTCTATGCAAATTATTGTAAATTGCGTTGCGTTGCGATGTAATGGTGCTTTGTGGAGTGCACTTGATGCTGTTTTTGGTGTTTGAAGAAATTTATGAAAAAAATATTGTTTGTTCTAAGACTAAAGTTAAGATTTTTCAGGACTTTAGGAAGCCTATAGAAATTCAACATAGGATTTAATAGTTTTAATAATTTGAAGGAAATTCTTGCACGCTTTCATTTGAATTAGTTGAACTATTAGTTTTTTTTTTTTTTTTTAGATGAAACGAATATCCGGTAACTTTCCGGTATCTGGCCTAAATTATTTCTGTGGCCGGATACCAGATATTTGAAAAACTACGACAATTAATAAAATCAACTGCAATACATAACTATTTGTAAAGGTATAATAATAATACCACAATAGCTTATATTATATAGGCGCCGTTTATTTTAAACTAAGAAGAAACAAAATTATATTCAAAATTAACAAGTAAATAATGGTGAATATGGGCTAAATCTCTGCATTTGCCCTGGCAACAAGCGATTTCGCTTATTTTCGTAAATAAGGCCAGCTCACTGACTTACATATAACTGAGCGTATTGCCATTTTTCTATAGGAAAGAATGGCACAAGTTTTACAGTTTTCTCTTTCGCCCTATGTCAGAATTTGAGCTACCAACACAAAATATTTCTTACTAAACGTTTTCTTATGCCATTTGATGTTTTTATGTTGGCTGCAGATGCAATCGCCGGAGAAAGAATGAAGTAAAGATAGTGTTTACCCAAGGTATATAGAAGACAAGCTCTTCCCGACTCGAACCACGTTCCGCCATTTTTGTTAATTTTTTTTTCCTTTTTCTTCATTCACTGAAGTACGTCACATGGCATCAGCTGCAATGTGTCAAAATTATTGGCGCTTTTTGATAGGTTTGTTTTGGTTTGATAAATTATTTTGTGTGATTTGTGTGTTGTGATATTTGTGAAAATTATGAAGTGCTCTATTGTGCATAGCGAAAATTGTTGGAAAAAAGACTCCGGAGAGGAAAATGCATTATTTCATATATTTCCTAAAAACTCAAAGGTGCTTAGTGAATGGATTAAAGCGTGTGGTATTCTATATACCTTGGTGTTTACCATTCTCCGTCTCTCTTGCCCATACGCAGGATTCAGTTAAGAATAATTTTTGAAAATTAAAATCGGAATGAGCTTAATTCCTTAAACGATTAAAATATCACTTGGACACAAGAAAATATATTTTTTTAATTTAATTCGATTTTCGGTTGTAAAATTTCATCTGATTGGTTGAGTCTTACTTGTTTTTTCAGTAGTAAAAGTTTTAAAGGATGCTCTAACGGTGATATACAGAAACACAATATTTGTGCCACATGAAATAGCAAATCGCTCAGTCCATTGTTATAAGTCAATGGGCCAGCTTCAGAGAAAACTCTTTCACTATAGACCTTGCAGCAACGACCTGAAAAATACAATTTGACAAATTTTGTCAAATGTGGGTATAGTTTCGAATAAGCTGACCACCAAATGTAAAGGTCCTGCTGCGATTGATTCGAACTGTCTTAAGAAGTTGAAACGACTTTCCAATTCAACTTTCAAGGAGGCTATCATGTGAGGTAAGTTAGGTGTTCTTTGGGTAGTCTCATCCTTATCGAAGTACTTTTTAATGCAACAACATGCGGTATTACCTCGGATATGCAGGAAAGGCCTGAACTAGCAATTTTTGTTATTTCCTCAAATGATTTCAATAGCTTTACACTGCTCCATTAAGTACCACTGTTGAGTCGTCAAATTAGTAAGTGTGTCGTGAATGATAGACACATATACTATGTTTCGATGCAGAGGGTTAAATTCGAATTGGATCCGAATTAATGCTCATGAAAACGATAATTGAGTTGAAATATTTTATCTGTCAACTCAACTCAAACCGTTCAAGGAAACAGCATCGAGTTAACTCAGCCAGCAAAACTTAAACCTAACTCAATCCTAAATCAATTCTGGTTCATGGAAACATAGTACTGAAGAGAGATTAATTCTTCATGACCAGTGTTGAATATTTTTGTTTCGTTAATTTGTGTTAAAAATGAAAATTGTTAAACCTACACCAAAACTAAAATTATTACACAACGAGGTTATAAGATATTTACTTTGTTTCAAGATTTTTTTGGGCTAAATTCGACATTTCAAGTTATCACCGCGGAAGTTATACTCCAGGATATTGTCGTCACGTTCCCATGTTTTAATTGTCCAAATATGTGGTTAATTCTGTGCCCCGTTGAATAAGAACCGCCAAATATCGAATATTTATATAACGGAAAATGTAACTAGCGATAAATCAAACCCAACAACTGGATATTTTGTGTGCAGTTTGAGTCTAAATTCATAGTGACTACCACGTGATAGCTTTGAGAAGTCAGGAAACGAGCTTAAGGAAATACCCTCATAAAAGTGTGAAAAAAATAAGTATATAAGCTAATCAATTTCTTTTTACTACTAGTCTTTATACATAAATTTAGTTCGGTATTTCTAGATATTTTAACGTAGTAACACATAATATACATTATTGAGTCCATTTAGCAGTATCCTTATTCCAGAGTAGTAATAGAGCAGTAAACAGATTAAGTTTCAGATTCTAATCAATAAACTCAACTGCAAGTCATGATGGTATAACTTTGTTTAAGACATCCTGAAAAGTATTAAGTCACTAATAGTAAATAGTTTCCGGCAAGGTAATCGACAGTGGAGAACACCTAACCACTTAGGTAAATAAACTTTATTTTTATAAAATTGCAGCTCGTCGTAAAACAGAAAAACCAACACTTTCGCCTCCAGTAAGTAATTTATTATAATTGAAATTTCATATAGTTTATGTAATTTACCATTTAGTATATTGTCCGGTTAATTTTCGCCCATATTGCCCAAGTTGCCGTGAAGGTAGAATCTTGAGCTTGGTCACTACTGGAAGCACTACATTAAATAGCTATACATAATGTCCGGTTAGCCTAACACGCATAATTAGGGCATGTTAAGTATTGACATAGATTATTATCATATCCTTTGGAACTTTTTATGTTGCAATTGCTAGCGTACATGGAGTTCAATAATGTTAAATTATATAGTTAAGACCGCGCTATAGCTTCGAGACATATTATTATTATATAATCCTAAAAAAATTTTTATATATGCCAAGGTATCATATCATAGTATATAGAATGAGTTAAAGAGTTTTTAATTTTAGTGATTGGGATGTGTTGCACTGTCACATATGTATATTATTAGAGTACATATCTTGAATTCGTTTTTTTTAAAGCACTAGCGTATATTTATTACTGAGTTAAATTATCCTGCATAGTAAGGTGGATGGGGCAAGCAGAAAAAAGGCAGATTATCTGCGCCTTCACAGGAGGTAATGGTAAGTGATGTAAAGGTCCCTTCTGGACCGGGTGTGTTGCGGCTTTTTTGTTTTGGCACGGACATTTTTTTTGTATATGCCAGGTGACAGTGGCAGGTCTTCGTGGAACCCCCCCCCCCACACTCTCCGCCAATAACCGAGGCGAGCTAGCGTGCCGCCCTGCACTTCAACGCTGTCTACCGAGTGATCTGTCAGCTCATGCTGGCAGTCTGGACTTCACGTCCAAGCCAATCGTTCAATATAGTTCCATAACAAAAACTTGACTTAAAATCAACTTGAAACTCAAGTAGGGTTTTTGGTTGAATTAATTCCAATTACTTGACTTGAAATTTTCTTGAAATTTACTTGAAATGACATTTTACCTTTGACAACTTTGCGTTAGGTTCAATACATAGGTACGGATTTTCAGATAAATATCTTTAGAAAATTGCTAAAAATCACAACCTGAATTATCAACAATGATCTTCTTCTTGTTTCTCTTTGTCCTTTTCATACTAGCAGGAATGAAAAATGTTAAGTACCTACTGAAGTTGCGTTTACATGAATTTTTTCAAGTAAATCGAACAAAATTTTGTGATTTACTTGACTCAAGTATACTTGAAGGCAATGCTTCTTTGCATGATATTTTGATTAGTTGATATCTACTTGAAGTATACTCCAACCGTGCGTTCAGCCATGCGTTCATGTGTCAAACACCGACGTGTTTTGAAGCGTTGTGATGTGCATGTCACGTGACTTTAAAAAGTAGGGATACACACCGCACACCGTGTGCACTTCGATCCGAAACTTCACTTTTGAAAGTTGTCAGTGTAATTTAAAGTGAACATTTTGCAAATAAACAAGTGAAAAAGCTAGAATTGGTCTAAAACCAATTCTTATGATACCCTAGATGAATGCCCGTATTAAATTTCGTATGGTCACCGATCTATTCAAGTATTGATTTTGAAGTTGTTTTTCGCATATATTTCTAGAACAGTTTGTCGCACAGAAAAAATGGTAATAAACAATTTTATAGGATTTCGTATTCTGCAGAAGCTCTTAGTACAATAAAAATGTCTTGGACTGATCGTTTTCAAAGTATACGTAAAAAATTGAAATTTTTATATGGCAACAACAAGAAGGAGTTGCCCGATTTAATCCATTTTTGACATTTTATTTGCTAATATAGTAAAAACATCATGTACGAAATTTAAGCTCTCTACGTTGATGCGTTCTCAGGCAGTGTCCAAATATATAGCGAAAAACGAAATTTTTATATGGCAACCCCACGGGACGGACATACAAAAATCGAAATAACTTTTAATATTATGAATGGGTGTCCAATCCATTTTGCTCTACCATCATTATTTCGAGGTGTTACAAACGGAATGACAAACTTAGTATACCCCTATGATTTCATCTAGGGTATAAAAAGGGATATGAATAACAACGTTACATTACTCGATGCAATTGAAACCTCAAATGAGTTTTGAAACGGATTACCTCTTTTCAGGTATGGTAATAATTACGAACTCATTCATGTAAATAATAAATTAGTAAAATTACAAATGCAGCTGCTATTCAACTGGACGACGATGATGATAATATAATAATATAAGAGCAGAAATTGATTCTTTACAAAGAACTCAACGCAATAGGATAGGGATTGATGTGGATGAAAACGATTTTGTTATCTGAAATAAATTATTTTATTAAAAAATTAATTGTTTACTAAATTAAGGAATTTTTACCATCATTCAAAACAGCAACCGTAATTTCCTTTTGAAAAAAGGAATAAAATCTAGTCTGATTATGGTACAAAGTTTAACAAGTATTGGCGATTCAGCTGTAAATTGGATGGTTAAGTCATTTTGCGACAGTTTAATCATTCTCACCAATCTTCTAATTGGTAATTTCTTTGCTTTCCCACTATGCAAAGAAACTAACGTTTTCACTAAATATTCAACCGGATGTTGCTTTGCTTGTAACTTAACACTGAAATTAACAAAACTCGTTGAAATGCTATCTTAAAGCTACTATACCAATGCCATTCTGTACAACATATTGGTGGAGTGCGATTTTTAAGCCTGAAACACAATACGATGCAGTGCAGTGTTATATACGATGTATCCATTCAGAGTTCAATCCGAATTGGATCCGAATTAGCGCTCATGGAAACGAGAATTGAGTTAAGTTTCGTTCAATCCATCTTAACTCCACGAAACCAGTCGTGTTGAGTTGGGTTTTGTGTAAGTATTAGTTAGAGTAGTGCGGATGGGTGGCTTATTCAATACAAATCCAGAAACTTTGTATGAAATATATTATATGTCAACTCAATTCAAGGCGTTCATGGAAACAGAATCGAGTTAACTCAGCCAGCAAAACTTAACGCTAACTGAATCCTAACTCAATTCTGGCTCATGGAAACATAGTAATAGTCGTGCACTGCACTGTAAAGCACAATAAATGCAGTGCAGTGCTTTGACAATCATTTTTTAAAGATTTCATATCTAAATATTTTGTATTCTAGATTCATTATTTTGAGAAAAACTCTACACATTTTTATTCTAATGTCATTTTAAAATTAATTAATCCATTTTTAATTGAACAATTCCTCTATTCTTTAGTATTTAACAAACGTCAACTGATGCAGTGTGCAGTGTTTTAGAAATTAGCCTAAAAGTTGCAGTGCATGTGACTTGCCACATGCTATTACATGGGCTCCACTGACATATAATAAGAATGGACTGAGCCATCCTATCTAATTCCTATAGTTAAAAATGGCACAAATTTTTGCTAAAATCTATTTGTCTCTTTCAAGCTCAAAATGTACACTGAACTGTAACCAATTTTGGAAACAGTACGGCTGTGTTAATTGGAATGCATTGGAATTGACATAAAAATTCAGACAAATATATTGTTTTTATACGTCTATCTCTTACAAGCTCAAGGAAATTTGACAACAAATATGGAGAGGAGCACATTTTTCAGTAATATTACAAATGAGTTTTTGGGTTAATTAAAACAAATTTATCTTTCTAAGTAATTTTAATTTAATGCAATACTATTTCATAACATCTTTAGTGTTTCCAATCGACAAATAATAATAAATTATGAATCGGTGTGCAATTGTACGAAATAAAGGGTTTTCACAGCCTGTTCAATATCTGTGCCATTTTTTAAGCAAGAACGCTCTGTCCATTCTTATTATATGTCAGTGATGGGCTCTAAATCGTATTGTGTTTCAGCCTTTACACTTCATCATTGCATTTGAACATTCTGTTCCAAACATTAATCACTGTATCGTAAGAAATAATAGAAACTAGTCTTCCCCAAATTTTTTCAATGTTGGCAATATCTTTTAGCCAATACGCTGAATACAAAGCAGAATTTAAATGTAAAAATGTAAAAGATTTGTTGCCCCGCAAAAAACAACGAAAAACTTCATTCCAGTTCAGTGCAGCACAAGAGCCACCGTCGGTCGTCTCGACAGTTTAATTAATAAGAAACCGAGAAGGGGTGTGTATCGTAGCGTAGCGCAGCGATCGAAAGTCAAAATCATATTTTTGTCTATAAACGAGCGGGCGTGGTATAATTAAACAGTTTTAAAAATTGTTTTCGGTTAATAAATATTAAAGAAATGTGCGCCAAAAATATGCGGAACTTAATTATATGGCCTTAAGCATTTCAATTGTGTGATACAGCAGCTCAAGTGTTTTTGTTTTAATTTATATTTTGCTATATTAACTGATTGTTATAAAAAGTCGTTAGTAAATAGTGCCTTTTTTTGAAGCTTTTAAAGTTTAGAAAATTTGTTGTGAATTCGTGGAAAAAGAGTAGTTTATTAAAAACTTATCACAGATGCTGGCTGAAGGAATTCATCCAATTGGAGACGGATTGCTCGAAGTTGGTGAAGAGCGCCTGAGAGGATTACTGGTACAAGATGATATAAATGACATATATGATGTGGAGCAAACACCATTTGCAAGGTAAGAAGGTGTTTATTGTTAAATTTCTTAAAAAACATGAAATTTGCATTCGACATAATTGAAATGTTAAAAGAACTGCCAAACACATGCATAGTGCAAAGAAAACTGTATGTACATACATGTGTAGTCAGCAAATTGTTTTTTGTGTATGCGTGTTGCTGAAAGAGCGAACTGCCATACCGTTTTCAAGTATAAAAAGTTCATATTAGGTTTTTATGTCAAATTCACGATCTGAGTTTTTGTTGAATTCTCTTATTTGAAATTTATTACAAAGCAACCACTTTGAAGGAAATAAGTTTAGCAGTAAGATTATTGCAATTAGAATATAGATAAAATATTTACTACAAAGATGGCCGTTTCGTTTTTATATACAGGCAATACAAAATTACTAAATCCGCCATTCAGCTTTACTAATTTTCGTTTCTTTTTTCTGCTTTTCCTTGCTGTTCTCGTCATCGTCGTTTTGGTTTGGTTTTTTTTTGTTAAGTGAGATCGGACCATGAATGCTTTCTTCTCCCTTTCCAGATAATTTTTCCACAAGCATCTTAAGATCTTGTTGACTGGAGCCGCGCTGTAGCAAGCACCATAGGCCAGCACAGCAGCTGCTGTGAAGGTCGTTTGCTTTTGGGATCTTTGTTAGGCCGTTGCCGTTGTTTCTTGCCTCAACGAAAGAATTCATTAAGTAAACATTGCGCACATAGAGAAGTTCTTCGCCAATTGCTTTTTATTTTTATTCAAACAATATTGCTTTCATAATTTATTATGGTTCTAATTGGTAAAATATGTTTAGAGTAGTAGAGTATCCTCATTTTAATGGCTTGATTTTTCACGGGATGTTTACTCTGAGGGGAAGTGGATTTTGAAATGATGATTTCCGAAATATATAAACGTAAACAGACTTTGTATTGCAAATTATTTATGTATGTATGTATGTCGTAATTTGAGCTGGAATTTTGTATTGTTGTCACAATTTTATTTTGGACTAGAGTTTATATTCGTATGTATATCTATGCCAATTCAAGAGTAGCTGGGTTAATATGTATCTACCTAATAGAAAATTCAAATTTGAAGCAAACTATGTATACATGCTTGGAAAATAGTAAATGATGAAAGAAAATTTCTTATAGAGAATCTTATTTGATGAAAAGAAGGATCATTTACCTACCTATCTTCAAAAGATTTGACTCTTGCGATATTTTAAATAAAGTCGTTATTTTATAGAGTAGATATTCTATAGCTAATAAAATGACAATGCTGTGTTAGACAAAGCTATTGAAAACAAACCAAATCAAAACTAAAAATTTCAATTTTCTTTTTACTGCCAGATGTATAAAAAGGAAGATAAGACTCACGCTGACCAAGAAATAATAAAAATGAAAGGTTGAAATTCGCAGAACTGTATAAATCTACCTGTCCTTGAAGAATGGAAACTGGCAATTTTCAATGATAAAAAAAAAGAAACCTTAGCTGAACCTGGATGAATGTTAGTTTTATTGTGAAGATATAGTAAAAAATAAAACAGAAAGTATTGCTTGAGGATCATCATTGTTAACTGAATCTTCCTTTATTAATCCACGCTAATCTGATTCAAACCCATTAAATGATTTTAGTTTTATATTGCATTCTTTGAAAATTAAAATTCAAGTGACAATGAAGCATATTTAGGGCATAGTATGTATTGCGTTTTATGAATTCAATTAATGTAACAAGATAAGGGAACCTGTTCGAAATATTACCTTAGAGTATGTAGGTATGATGAATTGACAATAAGTTTAAGCAAATGCCAACGTAAGATATACATAAACTGTGAACTAAGGACTAGCTTTGTAAAATAATTTACTCAGAGTTAATGCTATTGATATAATAATGAATTTATAGAGTTAATTCGCAGGGGTAGGTAGGTACATACCGTACCCACATAATTTGAAATAGGTAGATGCTTTTAAATACATAAACGCAGTAAGTTTGAGTTTATACCTACACTTAATTCATATAAACAATGGCAATGGAAATATTTCGAACTAGCAGGTACTCACGTAAAATGAAATACCATTTTATACAGACAATAAAGTATGCTAAATAAAATGTAAACATTTTAAGTCATGGCGTTAAAATAAATTACCACACTTTGTCTTTTGGGCTTAGAAAAAATAGTCATCAAACATTGAGCGATGGTTCTATAAGTGCTTGTTCTTTGGCTTGACAAAATTCTCTACCGTCATGAATACTTTTTTCACAGTTTCTGATATAATTTTATAAATTGAAGATGATTATTTTGGACTGGAAACCAGGGTCTTTTTCATTAAAACTCTTAGATTCATAGTTATTAGGAAATTCAATGTAAACAGATTAATGATCATTAGAAGTTTACTTGTAACTAATATCCATTTTTCTATTAACGTAAAAAGATTAATAAAAGGCACAATAGTTAAAAATTGATTTCTTGGTCTAGTTTATCTATTTTTCTCTGTGTGAATATAACACGAGATTTAGGTCATTCATATAATGCTTTCTAATACCAATGGAGGTAGTGATTTGGAAGTAAACATTGTGATCGTAACGTGCAAGTAAGGTTTTTTTTAATATTTGGAAATGTTACCCTTGTTTTTTATTACACTCTACAATTTATGCATTCAGCTATTGTCGGAGATCCATGCCATACTTTCTTAATAATCTTTAAAAGGATCTATTTAGTTGGATTTGTACGTTCATAAACATCTTTTTTTTTGTTTTTTTTAGGAGGTGCCAAATATTTTCTATGGTATTTAGGTCGGGTGAATTTACCAGGGGACGGAAGATTTCCAGAAATTATTTACCGATTTTGTAGTATGGCATAATCTAATATTACCAATATAAGGAAACAAAACATCTTTCAGTGCGTTAATGTACTGATATTTATTCATTATTCCCTCAACAAAATAAAGGGGATCCAGCATCTTATTTGCTTATAACACCCTAAAGCATTACGGAGGGTGGATGTTTTAAGGTCGATTGAATGCAGGATGGATGATATTTTTCGGAAAGACGTTGCCGACCGAACCTTGATGCTTCTGCCGTTACGTGCGGAATTGACTCGTCACTAAATAAGACATGTAAAAATAATTTTATTCAGCTTTCTTAAAATTAATTTCCAATACTGTGGAAAAACTAAAAGCAAAAAATTTACCCGTTCCCAATAATCAATAGAGAGGTTCTGTAAGTTACGTGCGATTTGTAGCTTGCTTTCTACATCCGATCTGTGACACGCGTTGTTTTTTTGTTTGGCCCTGAAGCCAAACTTCATTTCAGCATTTCTTTGTTCAATAGTCCGCTTGTGACAATTCAATTCCTTCATCCTATAGATTTTTTTCTAAATAATAACTGCCGATATGCTGTAAATGTTGCCGTGATTCTCCTGTCTGCCCTTGCTGTATTTTTTCTTTTCCTACCAGTTTCATACCGCCTTGAAGCCAAAATGCAGAAATAGTCTCTTAGATGCTTTGCCAAATTGGCGACTGTAGCATGACTAACTCCTTACATTCGGCCAATTTCTCTATAAGAGTGGTTTCCTATTTTAACTAAAGCAGAAATCGTTGCTTTTTTCTCGCTGGTAATTTCAGCTTTATTTTCCATCTGAGAAAATGAAAAACTTACCAAATTAACAAATAAATTATACATTTCAATTAATTTGTAATAAATTTGTACTCACTCTGACAAAAACACTTCCAGGAACAAAACTTAATCAGAAATCACTCTTTAATATAAAACAAGAATTAAAAAACAAAACGTCCTATTTGATCCACGCACTTGGAGCAAATAAAGACAACTTTCAAAAAAATAATTTTTTCTAGATAAACAGCTTAGAATGGTAAATATTTTCTGTATGATATTAATCTGCAGCAATTCGACGAAACATAAACAACAACAATGGTGACCTTTTTCGCAGGTAGAGCAAAAAAATTCCTCCAGGTACTGTTTTTGGTATAATGTTTTGTCAGGATACTGTAGATACTAATTGTAAATATGAAAATTGTTTTATTGTCAACAATGGAAACTATCGAAAAAATTGTAAATTTTTTATTAAGTGATATGTGATATGTTGCAATGGTTGGTTTGTAACATTGCAACGAAATAACCTACAGCATGCTACAGAAAACATAATGAGAAAGTGTATGAGGGAAGTAAAGAAGAACCTGATGGAAATTTAAGATCATTCTAATATACATTCAAAGCTTATTATTATTGATCAGTATAATACCCGAAAAAAAATCAATGATAATTTATTCGTAATTAAGTTTTTCAAAAATCTAGTTACTCAAGATTTTGTGAATTAAAATGAAAATCCTGTCAATTTTTATATGTACAGCACATTTTTAATAATTTAAATTCAAAGATCAACCGAAATTTGGAAATTAAAATTACGAACGAATCATCATTGATTTTACCTGTCTGTCTAGGGTATTAGTATTCAGTGAAGGTCATAACAACGTACTCTTCCTGTCCCTAACATAACCAGCTCCCATTGTTTTCAATGTTTCATTACTTTCCTTTACTTTTTTTATTTTTATTTAAGCAACAGCATTTCATTTACGACTTTATTTATTTTCCTATTTCCAAATCAGCTTTATAAAAAAAAACCTCAATTTCCAGTATTTGTTCTTTTCTCCATTGTCTGTAAAAATGACTCCAAAAACTTGGATGCTAAAAATATCTGGCGCATCTTTTTGTAAGATGTCAAAGACTTCATTGTCAGCCGCATTCCATTTCATACTGTGGAACCACCACCTGAACTTGTTCTTTAGTTTTATGGACTTTGACCTGAAAATAAAATTAAGAAATAAATATAAGATGTGGTCGTCTACAAGGGGAAAGAAAGAGTGGTTTTTCTACTAATTCTAGATTTTCATAACTCATTTCAATTTGATATTAGTAAAAATATCGAAATTATTTCGTAACCTTTATACATTGTGGCTATAAAAATTTACTCATCATTGTTCATCTTTTCAAATTTGTTCTATACCCAAACATTGTTGTTTTGTGTTACTTTCTCGGAAAATGACTTCAAACAGTTTTATTTTCCGTATAAGAATCTATTTTTTTTTTACAGCCTAGCACCTCTTTTTTTTTGTCATTTGTCTTCGAAACTGTTTCCCAGAAATTTTTAAAATTAAAATAGTAGCCATTTCATCCGAGCTTGATCGAGCCTTTATAAATTTTGCAGCCATCTTAACCACGTAGAGTTTAATTAGATTTTGAGACTATTGACTAGGCGAGTTCTTCTTTTGTTCTATTCATATGAAAATGGAGTATGTACTCACCGTAATTAGTGTAAAAGAGAATTATTTTTTATTTATGCTACTAGATACTTAAAAGTATTTAGTATTTGTGTTTAGATACTCAAACTCTTACTGTAAAAGTTGAAAAACTTTTTGAAGATCTTTGGAGTTTGTCATTTCATTATTCATCAACAAATGAATGCAGAGCGTGAGAAAAGTCTGAGTATATTATTTTTTACATTCCTGTCTGAGAAATAATTTGTTTCTGGACACAAATGGATTCTTCCGAGGAAATATTAATTCACTAAAAGTGCCAATCATCACCGTAGCCTGAAGAAGGTCTTCACTAGCTTAAAGTGGGTGTTGTTATATGAAACGTGTAATGCACTATTAAACTCAAATGACACGATAACAAAGGTTTTATAAAATATTCAACAGCATGGAATTGTTAGTGGGTATTTATTACTAAAAAATTACTAAATTTCATGATTGATGGCTGAGCTGAGATTGTACTAATTGCCTATAAGCTTAGAAGATTTACTACACAACAAAATAAAAGACCAATTAAGGCTAAATTTGTTGTCATATAAATAAATTACTGGAGGGATCTGCGGAGAGGTCCCCGCATTTTCAAATAAGAAATTTTTGATGCGAGCCATTGATAGTATGGGATATCTTTAAGAGATCATGGAACCGTAGAATTTACCTTATCTTCCTGCCGTATGACTAGCTTGGTGTACCAGGAAGTCCTCAGACAAAAGCTCCTTCCGTATGTTGTGAAGATCATTTAATTTATTTTTCAAGATAAGGCTACGATCCGCAATCTTCTTGAATGGCCGATCTGTTCTCCTGATACAAATCCCATAGAGAGCAGTTTTTAAAGATGTCATACAATTTACCACACTCAGTCTGCTTAAAGATACCGTTGATTTGAAGTTGTCTTGACTCCAGAAATATTTAGGTCCTATGTTGAATCAATGCTAAAAAGGCATTGTGACGAACAATGGGGAAGCTACAAATTATTACTTTTTATTCAGTTTCATTATTGTTAAATTAAATAAAGTTATATGCATTACACTCATCTCGCAATTACTCGACAAGTGCCGTTCTAATGGCAGAGATATATTTTGCTATAACATATTTCACTTTCTAGCTACAGAAATGGCCTACTGCACTATTCTATGCAGTAGCCCGGAATTCCTCCTCACACAATTTTCTATTTACCTCTATCGTTGTGTTGCTTTACAATCACTTAACAAATTTAACGTATTCCTTATTCTTTTAAAATATAAATATCGTACTTTCTTAAAGTGAAGGGTACTACTGTGATAAAAAAAAATGAGATGAATTTCTCATTTTAACTTCGCGGGTACTATATAATCATAAAATAATGTTTTTTTTTTTGTGGATTGGCAGTAGTTTTTATGACATCAATGCACAGTTTCATGTCAATATATTCAATTGCTACATGTGTTTTTGTAAACATAAAAAAGTGATTTTTTGATTTTTATCATGTTTGATTTTGCTGAATTTGAAGAATTTGCATTAAATTTTTTCTGCGGAATGAATATTCTGCCGTGGAAATATTGAGGATGTTGCAGGCGGCCTTTGGTAATGATGTTATGTCACAAAAAATTTTTTACAAGTGGTATAAAAACTACAAAGAATCCCGAGAATGAGTTCAAGATAAACAACGCCCGGACGACCATCAATATCTTCCGATGAAAGACACTCAAAGATATCAAAGATTTGGTGTTCGAAAATCGTCGATTGACAATTAGAGACCTTCCTTTTTGCTGTGGGCATTTCATTTGCATCAACCCAAGCCATTTTTGTGCCTCAGACGCGTCAAATCTCAATTGATTCCAAAAACACTCAAATTTTTTTAAGAAAAACAAAAAAAAAACGTCCATATTGGTTTTTCGTGCACATTTCGCCAAAAATTCGACCCATATTATTCCACAATCACCGTATTCATCTGATTTAGCACCGTGTGACTCCAAAAGACCGCTCCGAAATTATTTCGACTGGATTGAAGAGATAAAAGCCAAATCGAAGAAACTGTTAAAGGCCATCCCGGAAAAAGACTTTTTTGATTTTTTGAGTGTTTCGAGGATTGGAAAACATTAGCATAAGGAGTGCATTGCATCGGATGGGGAGTACTTTGAAAGCGATGAAATTAATTTAGAGGTATGAATAAAGTGTTTTCATTTTATAAACAAATTCACTTTATTTTTTTATCACAGTAGTACATCGAGTTTCGAATTCAAAAAATTATATATAGTATGTAAACCCGAAAAAAAATAACTCAATTTATATCTTTTCTTCAATCAGACATGAATCTTTTAAAAATCCTCCTGAATACTGTATCTTTCAGTTTGTGTGATGTTATAATAATAATAAAGAAAAAAGGTCCCAGAATTTTACCTTGGGGAACACCATATACCGTTGATATACTTACTCTCTATTTTCCAGATCGGATAAAAACCACTGTAGCTCAATATTTCTCTCACTGTAAGTTCCATACGATTGGTATATACATATATAGGTCTTGGCGTTAGGATGTGTTCAAGACAATATTTATTTTATTTTTATCTTGTCCTATACTCACAATTTTTAGAATCGATGATAAATGGAAATAGAAGAATTTTGAGAATTCTTATTTTTAATGGTTCTTAATTAAATTATAAATGCAAGAGAAAAAAACAACCGCCTCGTCCGGTTTTTGCAGCCGGGACCTTCCGATTTCCGGGCGACTGTTCTTGGCTCTGAGTTGTTATATTTATAATTTAATTTAGAATCATTAAAAATAACAGTTCACAATATTTTATGTTAATAGAAGAAAAAAACTGGTGGTCTGATGGATCTAAGTGAAACATTAGACCGCTTATCTGTAGATGCAAATTCTACTTCACAGTTAGTGTAATATTCCTAGTGATTTTAGTTGTATTTTGTTAATAAATTCATTAAAGTTCCTGTTTTAAAATTTATAAACAGAAATTAAAAAAAAAGTTGATTAAAAAGTATTAATGTCAAATTTAATTTATAATGATCTCATTAAATAATTTAATGAATTTATAAATTTTAATTAACCATTTATAAGTTTTTATAGAACACTTAATTAGTGTAAACGATGATTTTACAAATTGAGAGTCATCTGTAGGGATTACATAATATTATATTGTAGATACATAGCTAACTGCAAATTGTAGTAAAAAAAATGTTGAATATGTCTGGAATTTCGCTTATAGCAATATTGTAGATAAGTTTTGTTTTTTGTTATATTTTCTTCTGAATTCCAAAGTGATATCAATGAAGAGCAGCTGTGAGTCTTTTCCAAGGCCAAATAAAAGTAGGTAGTATTGAAGGCATCGCTTTATGTCTATATGTCTTTATGACTATTATCTAGCTAGATACATTTCCCGGAGATTTTCTCGTTTCTTAGTACTAAGTAGTTCCTGCTGTTTTTTATTTTGGAAACGTGCTCAATGTAGCTCAGTTTGTCCAGGTCATAGATACAAAAAATCTCATAAGGCTCATAATTCATTCCTTGAGGGCAATCTAATCGCCATGTGCATTGTACATATATACATACATACATATTATTATTATTATTATATATTATATTATTTTGTAATCGATAGACAATCAATTGGTTTAACCAGGTAGCAAATAATTTTTCCTGTGACCGATATTTTCAAAGCTTTGGGCCCTTAAATTAATGGAGTTGTACTTTATTGGAGGAGCTGCAAGAATTAAAAGATCTAGAAAACCTATCTAAGAAAAAACTACCGAATTTCTAAAATTCAACTGGAATCGACAGGTGGCTTCACTAAGGCAGCTATAACGTTGAGGGACCGTTATCACTCTTCTCAATATCAATAGACAATTTAAGTATTTAGTAGTTCCATCTATGTAGGGAGGGAGGAGATTTGTGAAGTACTTGATCATCGAATTATAGTCAACGAAATGATGATGTTGGAAATTGAAGGGTTTTGTCGCGCAATTTGTTGGTTTATGGAAAAGGGTTGAGGGGAAGATGGCTGGAAAACGATAAAAGGATTGAAGTACAAAAATTATGTGATAAAGGAAATAGAGATGATGACAGAAAAGTAAGCTGGGGGTGATATGTAGTCAATCTGGAAAGAGAAGATGAGTGGGAGACAAGCAGGACAACGATGATAGGATATCAGTTAAGTATCGTCCTTATCAACTTTGAACTCGATGATCAAGTATTACATATGTACCTATTTGGCTTTCTTCTAAATGTAGGCCAACTTCGTACTGCAATGCGAGAATATAATTGTCTCTATATTTTCTAGTATTTTTAGATTCAAATCAGAATAGGCTATAAATGTATTGAGTAAAATTCGTATACGTGTAATAAGTATTTATACTTGTTGGTGGGGGGGGGGGGGGGGGGGGGGAATGACAACAGACTTCACCTAATTTCAGTTTGACATTTCTAATTATAGGAAAACAATTCCAGTATTCCTTTACTGATTTAAGTAATTAAAAGCGATTTCCAGTTAGAAATAGTGAAAAACTACAATCAAATTTTGTTTTTCGGAAGAGACTTTATATAACCGAAGCTCGAAGTGTCTTAAATTTATAGTGATGAAATGTGCTGTGCAATGCCGGTTCGCTTGTTTTGGTTTTCGTTTAGACAATACATATGTATTACAGTTGATGTATATGATATGTAGTTTAATTTATTTCCCATTGGGACGAAAAGCAACGCTGCTGAAAAAAAAGTATAACTTAAGCGCTTCCTTAGGCATGATTTGGAAGCCCTTTAGAAGAATATCCACAGATCTATCCCGAAAAAAAAGCAAAGGCGCAAGTAAGAAACTCATAACAGCTTCTATAGCCATCACTTGGAAGCTCTATAGAAGATTATTTGATAAAGTTCTAGTAGAAGTGTAGGTTAGGTTAGGTAAGAGGGGTGCCGATGGGAGACTAGCCTGCTTCTCTTAGTCCTCTAGTGGGACCACTGTAAACCTTGACCTCATGAGATAACTTTTAAAACCGCCCTAGATCCACCCTGCTTTTCTTAGGAATTCAATTCAATTCAATTCTTCTTTATTATGGCCCAAGATACAATAAGATTAAATTCATCAGAATCCCATATGAAAAAAAGAAGGTATAATAGTCGGGACTAGAATACTTAAATAGACTACCTTAAAATAGTTAGAACTAAACTAAGAAAAAAATATGTTTATATGAAAATTGTAAATTCAAATTCAAAAACATTAAGAAAAGATGAAAAAAAAGTGTCATGTCTAGTAGGGGAAAAATTAAAATAAAAAAGAGAAAAAGACATTGAAAAGAATATATGAATTATATAGAAAGTAAGAAAAATAAAGAAAAATACATGCAAATGAACTGTGATGAGTGAAAGAATGAATACAGATCTCGGGCTTAAATGGAGAGCATCTAAATGCACAATTGAGGAGAAGTCGCCTGAAAATGGTAAACTGTTTTAGAGGCGAATAACCTGAATAAAATAACCAGTGAGAGTAGAAGTACGACATCGCGGCAGCAGCAGCTTGCGACCCCTGGTGGAAGGCAACGGTTGCAGAAAATCAACTAGATAAGGAGGCTCTAGGGAACAGCCCAGCAATGAGAACTGTAATAGGAAACATGATCATATCTCCGCAGTCCGTAAATAAACAACTAACATATGGGATATTGCTGCCATTAAGAAAAATTTCTGTCGTGGATAGAATGCAATGCACTGGGATTTACTAGGCTTAAGACTAATTGGCAATTGACCAGCAGTAAATGCTCTGGAGGTCACAGTTAATACGGCTTACACAATTTTCGATAAGACCTATGGAATGACTCAAATAAAGCTGGACATCATCTGCATATCATGAATCACTTCTGGAAGGTCGTTTATGTATAAATTGAATAATAAAGGGCCAAGAATAGATCCCTGGGGCACATTACAAGAAAGGGACAAAAGATCTGAGGAACGAACATTGTTTAATATGACACGTTGGAATCATTGTATATGACCTGTACCGTCATGACATGCTGTGGGCTGATGATATGGAATGTAGCTGCCTACAAATTCGGACTCCGGCTGCACATGCGCACATGCAATTATTACTCAGCTGAGAGTTAGAGAGCGTAAAATGGTAAGGTTACTTTGTAGTTTTGATTACAAAGTTATATTATTTTGTTAAGTAAGGTATATAGTAAGTGTAGCCTTTGGGAAGGTAAGGAACCAAACTGAAATTACTAGAAGTCTATTTTTCTATATGGATAGTAGTTTAGTCTCTATAGCATATATAAAGTCCATGTTTGGCACTTTTCCATAAGTATCAATATAGAACAATTTAGAGAATGGACTCCCAACGCACACATGTGGGTTTCTGTTTCATGGCTTGAGAAATATCAAAGCCATCGAGAATACTTCCCAAGCCATGAAACAGAAATCTGTATGTGTGCGTTGTGCGTCCGTTTTCTAAAATGTTCTATATTGATACTTATGGAAAAATGTCAAACATTGACTTTATTTATGCTATAGAGCCTAAATTACTATCCATACAGAAAAATAGTCTGTTAGTAATTTACAGCTTGGTTCGTTACCTTCCCAAAGGCTGCACTTACTATATACCTAACTTAACAAAATAATAAAATAGTTTTGGTTAGTAATTAACCTTACCATTTTACGCAGACTAATTCTCAGCTGAGTAGTAATTGCATGTGCGTATGTGCAGCTGGAGTCCAAATCTGTAGGCAGCTACATTCGATATTATCCCACGGCATGCCATGACGGCACAGCGTCATATACAATGATTTCTCAGCTTACGAGTTTTTGTTTGAGGAATCGTAGTCATTTGGTTCAAATCAATTTTTCTAAATATTTTGTTAGGAAAGGTATAAAAATTTTATTTGGGTTAGGAAGATAAGAAAGCAAGCTTAAGATTATCACAACACAATTTTTCTGTATGAATAGTAGTTTAGGTAGGGCGGAGGAGCTATTCAAATCAATTTTTTTGTCAATTTTACATAAGAAGACGTAAAATACTTATTTAGAATGTTAGGGGACTCCGTTGGGGCTCTAATGTGGTAGTGATGGAGCCTGTTTTATGGTTTCGAGGGTTTTGGAAGTATTCTCGAGGGTTTTGACTTAACCAAAATGTAACTTTATGTGTGTGCATGAGGTTCGGCCATATTGCCTGTCAGATTTCAATGCTGGAACTTGGTCCTATTCCGTGGAAATTTTTTGTTTGAAACCTGATCCATAGACGTAGTAAGATATAGGAAAAAGAAAAAATTGCCTAATTAACTTGGATTTTTAATATTTTGCAGATTACCAGCGGATATAAATATTTATTTTTTCCATCAGTTTCAGCCCAAATAACATTCACAATGAATTTGTTGAATGAGAACATGTGTTATATGCATATATATTTGTAACTATGCGAATATGCTACAGATTTCGCTTTGTATTATACTTCCACTTAAATATTATTTAAAATTTCCTGTCATTAATTAGCATGGCGGGGTTCCATAAGCCGAAAAATGTTCTCGACTTCACTGGTGTACCCCACACAACTAAAAGTGGTTACGCTCTATCACGGTTCATGTCAATTACATTTAGTTCCTACTCAAAGGAAGACCAAGCAGAAACATTTTCAGATTTTTTCCTTTTACCACTTCTGCTAATATACACCCTGTATATAGCCAGTACATATATGATTTAATTGAATTTTTTTATTTAAACTGCCATCTCACTAGAGTAGAATATCTTGTATAGGTATGCGTTTACAAAGAGATTCGGTCTTTATATTAAAATTTGAGTAAGTCTACATTTCTTTATTCATTATTAACTATCATTGTTCATTTTACATATATTATAGTATATACATATCTACATTAATATAAAATCAATGAAAAATCTCTCAATTATGACCAAATAAGCATTTTTGTCTCGGAAAACAGGAGAACCTTCAATTTATTTACATTTACGAAATTCAATGAAATATTTCCCTCCCCAATAAATTACGTACATACGTACCTACATTATGTGCAATACGCCTTATGTTCATGATCATCTCATTTGATCTTCTGATTTCCCAGGTCAAAATCGACTGTAAATAATAATTATATTTCTTATATAAAACTAGGTACATATGTAGAGAATGACGATGAGAATGTTTTTATAAAGACGTGTTACATACATATATGTAGATATTCTCATCATTTACATAAGTCGAAGGAATTTTATCAGCATAGATAAGAATCAGTTTTCTTCTCGGAGTCTGGACAGAGATGAGTTATGGAAGATTTTGTTTTTAAGGAAATTACCGCAATTAAAATGAAAGTCTCAAAACTATAATATAATAGCGCTGCTAGATTCTGTGTGACGTCTGAACTAGCATTCAAATAACAGTTATCAGAATTATTATGATGAAGCTCAAGTTAAATTCTCATTGCTTCTATATATGTATGTACAAACATACAGTTCGAATAGAATAAACACAAAAATATTGAGCTGATAGTGATTTTTATTGGATTTTTATTGACTCGAGAATTGTGAATTAGATTGGAATGCGAGAGTCCAAGGTGATGTCAATAAACGATCATCACAATGATGATGATGAGTCGGACGTTTTCTTGTAAAAGAGACGAATTAATAAAGAAGAAGAATAATACCAAATCAATTCTATTAAAAAATCATTCGTTCACATCACAACTCGCCATTTAATTTACAATTTAAAGTGAAATGTGGTATAAAATGAAAAATTAAAGCGCGCACACACACACAGCCACACTCAAACTGAAATCGTTGTAATACTGCACATTTTTGCTCATATACGAGTACATGCGAGGAGCGATTGGATTGTGGTGCTCTGCTGTTGCTTGTTGTTGTAGGCGGTAAGGTCACGAAGTTCTCCAAAGTTATAACTAAATAGGTCTCTGTTTGTACGTAGAGCGCGGCGGGTATCAGTATGGCGATTATAATGGCGGTATGGATTGGTTGGGTATGGAAGGTTTTCATCGAATTGGCGAATTTCAATAAAATATTATGTAAGTTAAAAGGCAGGCGCAAGTATAAGAAAGAAGATAACAGAATACAAAATAAAATTGGATTTTTTGAATTTTTCATTTTCTGTTAATTTTTTTTTTGTCAATAACTCTTCATTGCTGTGTGATGACGTACAAATTGAATTCCGTAAACATCTGTAGTACGGTGTGGCGGCGGCGCCAATTGATTAAAAAAAATATATATAGTATATATATAAAAAGTACCTTACTGTTGTATACCTATGTACGTACTTATGTGTAGTATATATCTATGCTGAAGAGTTGGTTGAGGTTGTCGACTGGTTACCTCTGTATATAATATGTATATGCATCCAACGAACCAACTTCCCAAGTTTATTATAGCAAAAGCGGCTAAGAGTGATACTTTCAGCTCTTGTAAAGGTCTCGGCTTGTGATCGAAAAGTTTGCGGCTGTTGTTCCGCCGAGCAAGGCTTTTGTGAGAAACTACGATTGGAATGTTGAATATATGGAAGATGTGTTATAAGTGTATTTGTACAGGTTTTCCTTCTTGTTTTTTTTTCTTTTCATTTTGTTATCACTGATGATGAGAATATTGGCCTATCTATCTATACCTGAAACCCCTGTAGCAGCAATAGCAACAGCATCAGTAGTAGACTGAACGAGTTATTATAATATTGCGAAAAAAAAATTCGTCTCGTGTACAAATTCATTTTGTTCAAATTTATCGGATTTTTTTTTTTTAATATTTGCCCTATATCAGATCTAGAGATATCTTCCGGGGGAAAATTATACTTAACTGGTTTTTTATATTTGTGAATTCCTTACATAATTTTTTAGCCTAGTTGGGGAGGTCTACACAGTATAAAAATATTATGTAAAGAAAGTATATATACATATCTATGTACATATAATTTTGCATTTACTCGAAAGTACATAGTACCATTTAAAATTTGTTTTTTTTTTGTTTATATTTCACTAATAAATCACTCTTAATTAAATATAAATTTGAATGGTGACATAAGTAGATGGGCTTGATTAAGTCTAACACTATAAATAATCAGAGGAATTTTTTGTGCAAACTTTTCGGTTATAAAGAAGTGAAGAAAAAACATTTTGAAGGTACATACATATTTGATGTGACATTGGAATTAATATAACTTAGTTAGTATAGGTATCAAATCAAAACTGGCATTTCCCCATCTTTCCAAATTTTCATTGAGCACAAAACAAACTACCTAATATGCATTAGTTCGGATGAAGATGTGTATATATTTTTTAATTTTTTATTTTTCAAATGTGATAACTCATGAATGGTTAGATGACTTTTAATTTACATAAGAATGCAACTGATTACTTGAAAGATTGCAAACAAAAAAATGTTTTTTATATTTATCTCGAAAAAGTCGTTAAACAACTGTTTGTTATGATATCAGGAAATTTAGAGCAAGCAAATTTCTTCCTATATACTACATACATATTATGTATTTACATGAATGCACATAGATATTTAAATTAAGAAGGAGTTTTTGGAATTAAATGAAACAAACGGGTCTAATGACAGGTTTTGTTTCTCTTGTAATAAATCGTAGTTCAAGGTTAGTATCATATTGAATTCCATTGCGATCGGACGGTTTTATTTAATCCGTCCTCTTTTGATATTAGATCAGATTAGTGTTTTTTCCTCCGAGACTCCTTGCTCTCTACTGATGCTTTCCTTGCATTGTTAGAATTGCAGCCTTTTGGATATATTTTTGTGTTTAGTGTTCGTTTATCCGTAACTCTTATAATAAAAACTTAACTCTTCCGTTGACCTCATTCCCCCGACTTAACATATTATACAACAAAACAACTATATAAGATTATAAGACAACTTAATTGGTCCCTCAGTTATTATATTTAACAAACTTTTTGACGTTATAACTCATAAGGTCGGGTCGATCCAGGAGAGAAGAAACTTCACCTCCTATTTAGTGGAGCCCACAGTTTCGACTCTGAAACCAAGAGGAGAAGAAGTAGTTCAAGGTTTTTTGTTGTTTGTCTTTTTCTTTTAATAATGACCATTTGTATGCCGAATTTCTTCTTTTTGTTCAATATGTATATTTATTTCATGACTTGTGTTATGCGACTACTAAAAGTCTGGTGAGGACTTACGACAGGATCATGTTTTGGTGAAATAAAGAATTTACTATCACCAGATGGCAGTAAGATGTAGTTGCAGGAAGCATGTTTTACACTCAAAGCTAAAGAAAAGGATGGGGGGGGGGGAAACTTCGTATATGGGCATAGAATATGTCCGTGATTTAGCAAAGTTGAATTGGGAAGACGAAAGAAGTCAGACAGCATTTTTACTCAAATTTTAGGGAAGATACTATGTGGAGGTTTTATTTCAAACTCATTTCATTGAAAGGTATGACGATGGAGATTAAGAGGTTCAGTCACATATTGATACTATTACTACAGTTTAAGTTACTTCGGATCACATTTGCATTGAAGGTATTCCACCCTCCACTTGAGAGGAATAAAAATAGCATTTATATCTAAGCCATATCAAATTGATTAAGCTCGGCTAAGTCATATACAGGCCAAAAAGCTTGACATTATTTATTCTTAAAAGGATTAAGAATGTTTTAGATAAGTCCAAGTATTTTACCTTTCTTCCTCTTCGTACTCATTGGCATAATGCAATTAAAGCTATCCATTGAATCGATATATGATTAGCGCTAGCGATATTTATTGACAATAATAAAAGATTGGCGATTGTGACTGAGAGGGAGATTTTGATAATACATTCTTCAAATGTGATTACTACTGATAGAAGACTTCTTCCTTGAGTGTGATAATCTGAAAAATCTTAAGATGGATTAGTGTAATCTAATAGGACAACCATAGTTTTTAGTTATCAGGCAGAATATCTAAGATCAATGCTAGATTCTCTGTTATATTAAATCTGTGCATAGGTCTTTCTGAGCCTACCATAAAACGTACGGAGAGAATTGGCGACTAAAGCCCAGTAACATGTTTTAATCTATACGGCGGCGGTCCAAAGTTCTATGTTAAGGGTGAAATTTAATGTGATTAAAGCTAAATCGACCGGTATAGAATTGCCTTTCTATAAGTTTCATGCGAACAGCATCAACAACGATACTGAAAATTCTGACGAACTTCACAGTTCTGTTCATAGAGATAGAGGGTTCCACTGCCAGGGCTGCGTATATGATGATTGTGACGTGTCTTCTTGGGAGGGACCTTGGTAAACATCATATTGCGATTGGATTAAGAGGTTTTCGCTGAACTATACTTAATTAGAAATTTAAAAACCCAAAGTACCTGAAGTTCCCTGACTATCTCTAGTGGAAGAGTATTCTGATACACTAGGTGTATGATTTTAAGCAATTTTAGAAAGATATTATCAGTCCAAGTAGAATTTAGTTTAACGCTGCCAAAAATAGATAAATAAGGACCAAGTACGTGTATAAAATTACATATTCAACTTATCAAGGTAACTATCCATTTTGAAGATGGATCTTAGGTACTTCTAAAATACGAGGGCTTGTATTAAAGTAAGAATCCTTTTAACTTTCTTCATAAAATCATAACAATTTATTTTAACTAAAAAAATCTTGTGCTCACAAAGAAAATATAGCCTTAACTATTGTTCAACATAATCGCACTGACGCATGGATTTTTGAGATCAAATGACAAGCCTGACAATTTCTTCGTTAAAGAAGTCTTGCTGCAAGTTTTTAAAAACCCAGATGTTGACAGTTTCCTGGCCGCTATCATCAGTCTACTGAGCAGGCTACGTCTACGAATATAATATAGCGCACTATAACTGAGGTCCCGCTATACTATTCCGCAATAATGGCTTTTCTTCGAGGCGGAGAATACCTTTTCGTTTCAGATAAAAAAAAAAGCTGTTTTGACTTTTATGATTGAAGATTCCTGTTTGGATTTCTTGATGTTAGTTAGAGAATTTGAGTGGTCTCAAACATGAGACTGGCACTTAATCTCAGGTGGTGTGTAATGAGCAGTGTTTGATAGATTACATAATCTCTCATAAGTAATCTGATTGAAATGTAATCAAATACAATTTAATTAGATTACTTGGTAATTTGACTAAATTTTAATGGACTAATTAATTAAATTACACTGGAATCAGATTACGCCCAACACTGGTAATGAGAAATCCATGGCCTATTTTCCGACAATCTCTTGTTCTATCGAATATGTGCATTACGAACCGTTTTAAGTTTTTTAAATGATGACACACAATACCTTCATGATACATATTTATAAAATGCAAGTATCATTACAATACTGAAATACAAACAATTATAAAATTCAATACAGTTTTATACTGAAATACCTGGATTCAAATATTTGTCACGTGTAATTAAGCACAAAAACTACCTCTATTGTAGTACTTTTAAAAATCTACATTACAATCTTATACTATAAAAAAAGCGAATGGCTTAAAAATCGGTTTGTATGTATATGTATGATTAAATAAAAAATGAAAGTCGTCACAATAATGTAATTACGAAGACAGTGTTTTTGATAATAGATGGCGCTTAAACTGTTTAATTTCTTAAGTATGTCGATCGCATATAATTGCCGTGGTGGAATCAGGTATATTCCGTACATTTTCTTCTGTTATTTCACAGGGTGTCCCGTAAGTGGCAATTTTCGCTGGGTATGCTTAAGAAGAAAAAGTACGAAAAACACAAAAAGGGTTACATTTTCGGTACAGAGTGTGATAGGTCCTTTTAAAGCTAAGGCTTTTTGGCTTCTTAAATCCAATATGAAAAGTTGGTACTGATGAGGTTTTTTTGATAAAAATACCAGTTAAATAAAAAACAAGTAGTGAAAATCACAAAATTTTGGTTTTGTTGAGCCATTAATGCAAAACGGAGAGGAGGAGTGGAAAAATTACTGACCATTGGAAAGGTCTAACGATTATCTATCTACCAAAGTTTAAATCATCATCATAAGGTTTAAGTCCCGTTATCTCGGAAAACGTTAGGATTCCGCCCCCCCCCCCCCTCTCCCATACAATTTCTTGCTCGTCTAAGTATGACCAATCCATAGCCTTCGGGTATCACACCACTTATTGGACACCCTGTATATTCTGTGATTATAGCATCAACATTTTACAAATTCTTTTTTAATATATTTAGTATTTGTAACAATGATCTTGTTTAGACGGGTAGTATACCTAAGTATAAGGTGTATTGAATTGAATCAAAATGCTTTTCATGATTACATCAGACAACTTCCTGCCTTGGCTTCCTTATGGTCAGTTGAACAAATAACACACACTGGAATGCTTGAAACTAGAATAATCACGAGATTCATAATAATAGCCAATAAAAATACGTGTTCTGCCTCAAGATGACATGTGCTGCCTTAGAATTTTAAGTTGCACTTCATTCGTGCCCCTAACCTAACTACAAGTTTCGTGTGGCAAAGGTAGCATACTGACCCATCTAAATAGGCTCAATAATAGACAATTAATTAAATATAAATAAACACTTCTATATATCACCATATTTTGACATCTTGTATATGCATCTGAAGCGACAAAATCTGAAATCACTATTATTTGTTGATGGATATGACTGGATATCTTGAACTAAATTGAGACCCCTGTAGCATATTATGCCTTACTCACACACTCTACATAAAACATTTGAAACAATTCGCCATTTAAGTCAGAACCAGTATAAGGAACTCAACATTTAATTACTATCATAGCGTAAAATGGATCTATTAGCCTTGTTCTGTAATCTATGTATATAGAACATAAATATGTAATTCGTTCGTTTCCAGAAATAGTATGGAAAGATACTATTCTAAAGCACTAAACATTGAAAGTTTTTGCCTCATTCTTATAAAATAATAAAATTTCTTAGAATGTTTTTATTATAATTCAATTCAATTGAAATGCTCTTTAAAATTCAGTTTATTATCAATAATAGCGCCTAAGTACTTAATCTGATTTACTATTTAAATTTCAACATTAGCAATGGAATTATAAGGTCTTTCACTAGAATTAATTTTCATCATTATGTAGGTACATGGGTTTCTTCTACTATTTACTTTTAATTTATTCATTTGTAACCAGTCACTTAAGGTGCACATGGGTAAAACACGGGTAGCTGTGTACTAGAACTTGTAACACGAGTACCTGTAAAATCGGATACATATTGACATTATTAATAAAATACTCTCTACCCGGGTATCCGTCAATCAGTTATTTGTGAATCAATAATAATTAATAAGTAAAAACTAAATACCCGTGTATGTGCCGTTGTACACGTGTAAAATATGGAGGGAGTAAAATTTGAAAAATAATTGTACTAGAATACAAATTTAATTCTGCTAATACTGCAGTACGCGTACGGCTCGAGCTCTGCTTGTAAACGTATACTTTCTTCGGTAAGTAACGAATGCTTATCTGCTGCTTGGATTATAAGTTAATAATTTGTTTGTCAAACATTAATTGCGCCTCATACCTACACCAAAATATGAATTAATTTTAAGTTGATTGACCTTTTTTTAATACGTTGAGCCTTTAACTACTTGCACGAGTATGAATCCTTTTAGAACTAGAAATTCATTATCTTACATCATCTCTTTCTCTCTCTACCCTACTAGTACTCTTTCTAGTATAATAAATTATGAACTACTTTATTACCATTATTGAGTGTATTAGGAAAAAAAATTATTCCTGGTATTTCATTATCTACTCATTGTCATTAAGCAAACAAACTGTGTTTATACTTTCATATAAATTCAATGCACGATAATTTTATCGATTCCTAATTATCTTATTAGTCTTAGATTGCAATGCAATCTCTCTACACAATACGCATTTTGATGCAAAAATTAGCAAACCAAACTGGGTGTGTTTGTGCAAATTGTGAGATATTTTGAATTAAATTTTAACCTTTTACTAAAATATTTATGAAAATAAATATTTAAAAAAAAAAAAAAATCATGTCAGTCCAACGCTAGAGCAGAATAAATTAAAATTTTATTTATTTAGTTTGGACTAATTTCTTCTTTGCATATGTACCAGAAATTTCGGTTTCAAATTACCGGGATTAATAATAGAAATCGTGAATAGAAGAATATTTGAATAACTTTACACAGACAGCAGCAAGCAATAAAATAGAGAATACAAAATTTATGGAGTTTTCAGTAATCGTTAAAACAAAACAAAAAAATTAATTTTGAAAAGGATAAAACTGTAACCGTATCGAATTAAAACTACCCAAGAGATGGGTGACATTAACTTTAACGATTGTCACAAAAGATATTTTTCACAGCACTAAGCAGGCCTCACATTTTATGGTGATTTATGGCTTAAGTAATTAGAATTTTTCTAAATTGTAAGAATACTTTTCAATAACTTATTAGTTCAAATTCCTTTCCTAGTAATGTGAGAAGTTTTATTGCCCTGTAAGTAATTTGGGAAAGGGAGGTGATTTTATGAAAAGAAGGGATGATAGACAAAAGCGTTATATTTGTGGTTTGTAAACATAAAAGTAAAAAAAAAAAACATTGATTTATGATATTCTCACAAGGGCAATTTGGTCGTATATAACGTTTACATATATACACGGTGATAATTATAGTTTTTTTTTAACCATTTTATCTATAACAAAATACAGTGATATGAATGCATAAAATTGTTGTTGGATTTGTTGTGAATAAAAGAACTCTAAGTTGATGATGAAGTTAAGAAGAGTAATTGTTGTCATTTTTTCGATATTTCGAATCAAAAACGGTTCTTTAAAGTGTACTATAATAGGTCTGTCTGTTTACTCGAAAGTTTTTACTCGGTGTAAAAACTTTTACGCATTTTTATTCACAAGCCGTCTGTTTACTTTTAACTAGTAAAAATCGAGTAAATTTATACGTTTCCCCTCTTGCACAAAGTTGCACATTTTTACTCATGATTAGGAAGATGTATAACTTCGATATGCAATCAGCTGACTGTCAAAAGTATTAAATTTGACGTTAACACGCTATGAAAAGATAAATGTAAATGAAAATGAAAATGATGTGATAAGATTGATAATAATAATAATAATATTATTAAGAAATTTTTTCATGATAGTCATATTAACAACTAAGCATATGTTTAGGTGGAACTTCCACATTCTTTACTTTTATTACAGATACATACATAGTATTGAGCTCTGCTCTTTGATTCTATTTAGTTTATAAGTTAGGTTAGGAGCCACTGAAGGCAACGTTGTTAGTATTCCGGGAGCAAGTATACTCGTAGGACATATAAGGAATAGAACGAAATCAAAATATCAAATAATGATCTGTAGTTATTTAATAATAATACCAGCAGTAGATAATTTCAGACATATCAGCAAGTCGAACATACCTTAGGGATAATAGATACGTAAGTCATGTACTAAAACCAGTGTTGGGCGTAATCTGATTGCATAATTCCATTACAGTTTAATCAAATTACAAAGTAATCTAATTAAATTGTATTCGATTACATATCAATCAGATTACTTATGAGAGAATATGTAATCTATCAAATGTGTTAACTATTTGTCATTACCTCTCTAGTAAACCAATCAGTTTGATGGGACTTTTTTTTATCTGCTTTCAAAAAATAACATTTGTTTTCGGTCCACGGTTGACTCCATTCCTAAAACAAGTAGCTGTCTGACTGTGACGGTACGACATACCGCTAAATATATACCGGAATGATTAATTTTATTTTCGCTTGGATTGCAAATATTTTCGTGCATTTAAGAGATTATAAATTTGGTTGCCTTTTATATCTACTTCATAAATAAAGCTTAAAGTTCAGTAAGTAGGTATACAGTTGTGAAATTGTTCTCAGATATTATATACCATCCAGAAAAGTACAATAATTATTAATATTACTTCAATGTTTAGCAATTAGCCTTGAGTATTCCATTAAAATACTTAAAAACATAAATGTAATTATCTTAATTAAAGAGAATAATCCGACAGAGAATTGCATACCTACCTACCTTACCGACTGACGACGACGGACAGAGGAGAAAAAACAAAAGTATTCCTTTCGTTTCATTCGTTCTGTGCTGCGTGTTTCAATGACACAAGAATTATTGTCACTTTTATAAGATGCTTTTAAAACATTAAAAACATTCCAGGAACCTACGAGCAATAGCCATGGAATTGGAATTTATAACGGGCTTGGCTGGATATAAGTAATAAGCAGCAGGTTTCAGGATATTGTTGTTTATTTTACAGTTCTTTAAAACAATTCCAAAACTCCTTTCATAATTGAATCCTTTGAAAGAATTTTTTTGTCTTTCAAGTTTTCTTCCTGTATGCATACACACATGTTTGTACACATATTTCTATGAAACATACATTTGTAAAATGAAATTCTAGACTAGCTAGATATCACTTCACCTCGCAACTACATGTTTGTTTACTACACATTTACTGTACAACATGTTTGGATTGTTTATAATTTACAATTTTGATAATATTCGAAAAAAAAGTAAGACATTTTGTAAAAAAAAAAAAAAAAAAAAAAACAAATTATATACTTAACGGGATCTCTGTCTCTAATAGGAACATTTTTTGCGGTAACTTCAATCAAATGTAAATATTCAAACGCGCAAACGCTATTGCCTCTCTCAGTTCAGCTTATTGCCTCGAGCTGTCTTGCTAGACATGTTGTGCAACAGCGCAAAATGCGGCACTAATGGAACTTTGATAGCGCGCGATTCATTGTTGCGCATGCGCACTAAGCTTATGATATTGCATTTGTTTTACTTTTTTTTTTTTTTTTGCATTAGACATAATCGTTGCAATATTTATAATTTACGGTAGTTGCCTTCATCATCCTATGACGACAGATTCAAGTAATTGTTGTAACATTTATGAAAATTGCCTCGTCTCTTGAATTGAAATTTATCAATAACAAACTCCATTTTAGCGCTTAAAATGCAGCTCTTTGTTGATTATGAGTAATTTTTTTTTAATCGTTTTTGTGAATCGAAAGAAGAAGAAAAGTAATGAAAAAAAAAACAGATTTCAAATAATATTTCGCTGAAATTTTGGTTTCGTATAAGGTTTCTTGAAATTTGTGGTGCTATAGTTAAAAATATCGAAAATATATATGTGTGTATGTAGGTAAATCAGTTAATTGACGACAATCGGATTGAAAACGACCTTCAAGCAATTATTAAAACGCTATTCAGAAAGAGAAAAAAAAATGGCTGATAAAAGTGTTATATGAGTAATTTAGCTTATTTCCGTTCGGTTCAAATTTCAGATTTGAAGTGGGTCTATCGTTTGTTAAAAAAAAAAAAGTAAAAAAATTGAAATTTTGTTAAGATTGTGCTATCTTTTCAAGCCTTTATATAATTTTTAATGTTTTCAATAGTATTGAGGAAGTGTTTAACTTTGATTGTGAACAGAATTCGATTTTGTATATTTTATATTTTTTCTTTGTTGGATTTCCTTTCGAATTTTTCAAGTAAATGCACTTGCTATCAAATATTCTATTGCATTCTAGTGAAAATTTAATCGGGTTTTTAGAGAAGTGCATTGTGTTACACACGTAATATAATATACTTACATATATATATGTCAAATTTATTAGAATAATTTTTTTTTCAATAAGTAGGCAGGGCACACAAGTAGAGTCGATAGGATCAAGGGATGTCTAAATATTTTTCTCTCAAATTTCCACAATATGGAAGCTCAACCTGGATGGAAAAGACCTCCAGACGACGCGGTTTATCTTACATGGGTAATTAAAATACGCAAGCCGGGTGACCAAATATTTTTTCCTCTAATTTCCACATTTTTTTTTTCCTTTTAACTAAAATTTGATTTATTTTTTGACATAGTTTTGTTTTGCTCGAGTTATTTCTTCATATTTTAAAAGAGACAGGCGTCATGGATGCTTAGTATATTATTCGGGTTTATACGAACACAAAACAGTGAATCAATTGTGAATCATTTCATACGATGGACCATATACATAATATTTTTTTCTTGAAATTTTATCAGCCTCCTTTGGTTTTTCCCTTTTGTTTGTGTAAATAAATTGTAATTATTAATCAATAGCACATGGAAATCATTTTTTCCATTTTATAAGATACAAAAAAAAAAAACGGCTAAGAGAGTCGGGTTAGCTTAATCAGGGTTCCGTACCAAAACTTTATCAACGAATAGTTGATCGACCGAATTTAAGTACATATATTTAAATCTAATCCAAATTTGCTTATAATAACTGAATAATATTCAAGTGTTTTTTCGCTAATTTTGGGCTATGATCAATTCATCTAAAATTTTAAAATGCAGGGTGTCTCAGAACGATCCAACTATTTCAAACGATTATAAAAAAAAGGAACTTATTTTAAATGTTTATTTATAGATAGCAAAATGTGCACAGTGAATGAAATTTTACTTTTTAAATATTACATTGGTTAAATGACTGCCCAATTGCGAGTCTCGCTTCCTAATGCTAACACGGGACTATCGACTTACAGAATTCGCAACCACCTCGATGTTTCCAGGGGTTCTTACTATTCTTCGACGACCATGATGAATCTCGCCTATTGTGTTTCCACTATCGTTGAATGCCTGTATCCAAGCGCGAACAGTGGCGTTACTTGTGGTTTCTCAAATATTGCTCAATCCATAATGTAGTCGAAATAGCCGCCGAACGCGAATGAGCGACCGATCGTTCTCGAAATACGCGCACGCAAAACGAGCGTTGCTCTACCGTGTAAGGCATGGTGGCAACTAAAACTGTGTAAAGACAGATCTTGTAAGAGACGCCACTCTCACCCCCCCCCCCCCACCCAGCTTTGTTTGCGTCTCGTTAACTCACGAAATAGTCGGGTCGTTCTGAGACAGCCTGTATATTTTTTTTTAATCCCTGAAAGTAGGTAGGTCATTCAATTCATTTTTTACAGCGTCCAACTCACTCCCATAAAAAATTTAAAAAAAAATATTTCATAATCTTTGACAGGAGACCTAAGATTCTGACAAATTTCAAATTTCTACGTCACGTCATTTTCGAGAAAAAAAAACCTCTGTGACAGACAGACGAACGATCATATAAGGATCCGTTTTTTCGTTTTGTTGTACGGAACCCAAAAAAATATATCTATCTGTATGTATACCCAAAATAAGATGGAAAATGTAAAAAAAAATTACACTTGCTATTTGAGCGCCATCTATTATTAAAGTGATTGGCTTTATCAAACAGTTTTTGAATATGAAACCTTGTCGTTCGTTTTTTTTCCCCCCGTTTATTGTTTTTATTAAGACGAAAAGCTGAAGAAATTTTGCTCTTCTGAATAGAATTCTGGATTATCCACACTGTAAAACGTTTGCAATATGAATTCGTTTACGAATATCAGAAAAATGTTGACACTACTCTGAAGAAAGGCATTTTGTAAATATGTCTCGAAGGCAACACATTTTTCTTTTCCTGTCTTGACAAGATTTAGGTTTCTAGAACAGGTACCTATAATGTAAATGCTAATGTTTGTTTATAGGTAATTAATAAATAGCTAGAGAGTTATTTCCGAATTCGAAAGATTTTTCCAGTATCTTCGAATTTATTGGAATCAACATATCAGCACATCGCATAGAAAAGTGACCCAACTCAAAATATTCAACTTTTCAGGAGAGTGAAAAAACGAAACTCTATATAGAATTAATTCTAGCTTAACATAGTAATTATTTGTTAAATATAGTCTGAGCTCTTAAATTTGTTAGTAATTTATTTCTGAAGATTTATATAAGAGTTGGCAGTTGGCAAGGTTAGCTGTTAATCCCGGATGCTTTTAAGTTGTGTCTTTTTTCTTTGTTACTAAATAAATATTTTTACAAGTTTTTTTTTTTAAAGTGGTACAACTCAAAATAAAATTTTTAAGAATTAAATTCCGTACTTTGAATTTTATGAAAAAGTGACACAACTTAAAAATAATACATACTTACGTTTGTAATGAAGATTGTCACAACACAGAAAGTGTTCTTAAGTAAAAGAAAAGTGACACTATCGCTATCTAGCGGCAAAAAAAGGAGATAAGAATATGCCGATTTTACAGAATGATAGAATTAAAGCTTGCGCATCTCTGGGTGTGATTAACTCAAAAATGACAAATTTTGATTTGGATCACTTTTCTATGCGACGTAGGGTGGAGAAAATGTGTGAATTCATTAGTTTATAGACTTGAATGGGACTTACATATGTATACCAGTCAGGTAATTGCACGTAAGAAACATAAATTTTAAATATATTACCGACTTGGATTACTCGGATTTATAAATAATTCAACAAAAATTCTTAAATCATTTATATGTATACCAAAAGTAGCAATCAATTATAAGCACTTAACGCTTTCATTTAACAATAATTTTTAATAATATTTAATACGACCTTAAAACAAGATCAGTAGATACTATAAATCTCAATTATTTTAAAGTTTGTCACTTAACCTCATTATATTCGCACGTTTTTATTTTTTTTTAATATTCCATAAATAATTCTAAAAGAAAACATTTAATTAATATCTAGACACTGCCATTAAAACAGAAATTAACAGTTGATATATTTAAGCTGTAATATCGCCAATATTATCGAAAGCGATAAAGTTCGTTCACATGCATTACTTGACGACATAATTTTATTAGAGACTGTACCATCCGGAGATGTTATTGGACCATTTTTTAGTATTATTCGTTTCGTTAGTGATAATAAATCATCTAAGTCTAAGACGTTCTTCCATAAAAGTATGATTTATGATGAAAACAATTTCCCATTCTATTTTGTTTGTTCACAATAAAAATGCAAATTTGTAGCTACAAATTTTGTTTGTTTGTTTGCATACAAAATAAAATCATTTTCAATAGATCTGTCACCACCATTTTACTACGTGTATAAATAATTTTTGAAAGAATCATTAAATTTTTTTGTTTTGCCAAATGTTTTTTTTTTTTACCTCCATATTTGGACATCATTAACTAAGAAAGTCAAACGCGTGTTCACCTACCTATAAGTTTGTTTATCTGTATATACATACATATATACAACATACATATATTTTTATACCATTTCTAACGATTATAGGATTGGAATTAAATCAGAGCGGGGTGAGAAATATGTCACTGAATAATATACAACTGATTCCCTAGAAGTGCAGTCCTCATCGCATCTTAACTGCTAATAAATCCAGACAACATTTTGTTTGTTTGAACAAATCGATGTAAGGTTACACGTTTCATTTACTTTGTGGCACAAACGTAGCAAAAAAATTGTTGACTAAAGTGCGAAAAGATATCGTGCATTGTTCATTAATTTACAATGGGTCTGCACCTGAGGTCAATTAGTGTAGTATATCTATCGATTAGCACATTTTCAATTTAGTTTTCTTGCCATTAACATTACGCGAACAATGTTTTTGAGTACATATAGATCTTATGGAGGAAATGTGTTGTGATTATTATTGCTGCCATGGTACAGTTGACGAAGATATAAATATTATTGTGGAATGATAATGGAATGGTTTTTGGGAAGAAGATATCTTAAACAGTTGATTTGAAAATGGTATTCTTTGTAAATTTCTATTAGTCTGTATTCGAATTAGCAATGGGAATATATTTATGCTTACCAGAGTTTGTAAAAACTGGAATTTGCCTTAAAGTTAAGTTCGATAATTTTCAAATCAAAATAATCCGAACACAAAATCCCTTGATTACAGTTTTATGCGTTTTCTATAAATTTTTAGAAATGGGACATGTGCCCCTCTGTTCGCCCACTCCTCAGTTGAGTTACTAGAGAGATAGCTGAATACCAATAGAGAATTTGTGGAGTTATTTGAAATTAAAATCATAGGGTCTTGCCTCTAAAATAAAAAAAAAAAAAAATAGCTCAGATTGCAAAAAACTTAAGTATTTATTTTTCACATGTGGGAATCGAGCTCACAATTTTTAGAATCGGTCATAGATGGAGGAAAGGAAAAATTTTAAGAGCATTTATTTTTAATGATTCTAAATTAAATCATAAGTTCAAGAGGAAAACAACCCCCCTCGTCCAGGGTTTGAAGTCCCGGTTTCAAACCCACGGACGAAGTTGTTGTTTTTTCTTGCTGTATTTATGATTTAATTTAGAATCGTTAAAAATAAAAGTTCTTAAAATTCTTGTATTCTCCAACTTTGAGTATCCATAATTTTTGAAATTTTTTTCTTTCGTAAATATGCCAAAACGAGTAAAGGTTGTATTTAGCATCAAATCAGGGGATTACTTAAGTATTTTTATTAATATTTTTACCTGCTAAGGCTTAGGCTGTGACTAGTGACTATGTACTCCATAATATTCTGGACTAAAGCCTGTGATTTTTCTTGTCTAAAAGTTGTGGATATTTTTTGTATGTAGTCAGATTTATCTTTACAGTGGACTAAACAACCATTATCGGGATAAAAAAAATTATTACCTACTTAATTATTCTTAGAACGAGATTCTTTCTCTCTTAAGTTCACATTTTTTAATGATTTTTATACTCTAGATGAAATTTATAGGGTATACTAAGTTTGTCATTCCGTTTGTAACACCTAGAAATAATGATGGTAGAGCAAAATGAGGATTAGACTCCCATGCATAAAATTAAAAGTTATTTTGATTTTTGCATGTCCGTCCGTTCGTCTGTCCTCACGATAACTCAAGACCGCGTGTACTTAGAGAACTGACATTTTGTACTCTGACTTAAAAAAAAAAGTAAAATTAAGTTCGAAAATGAGACAACTCCTTCGTGGGGTTGCCATACAAAAATTTCGTTTTCCACTATATATTTGTTCACTGCCTGAGAATTCGTTGACGTAGGGAGCTGAAATTTGATACAGGGTGTTTTCATAATAATAGCAAAGAAAGTTTCAAAAATGGACTAAATCGGACAACACCTTCTTGGTGTTGCCATATAATTTTTTTTACGGATACTGCGAAAACGGTTAGTCATAGACAATTTTATTGTACTAGAAACTTCTTCAGAGTATGAAATCCTATAAAATTGGTTATAATAATTTTTTCTGTCCGACGAATCGTTCTAGAAATATATGCGAAAAACCACTGCAGAAATCAAAATGCTCGAATGGGTGACCATACGAAATTTCATACGGGCATTCATCTTAGGTCTTAGACCAATTCTAGCTTTTTTACTTATTTTTTTTTATATATATTTTTATTTTGTTAATTTTCTTAATTTTTTTTATTAAAAAAAGGTATGCTGGGTTTTCGATGAGTGACAGAGTCCGGGCTTTTCTTAAGTTTATTAATTACAATAAAAATAAAGCAAAAAATCTCGGAACGACAGTTTTTTGCTGGACAAAATAAAAAAGGCAAAAGCATTTCACAGTCATATTTTCTTCTGGAAATTTCATTTTTGAATATATTTTTCTAGAAATCTTATTGATTATTTCTAATTCCTCGGAAAATAAAACTGTTTTCCATTTCTGCAATATCCATTCAGATCTCTTGTATTCTTTTTCTGTTCTCTTCTTTTAATGGTCTAATTTCATCCTCCATTATTAGAGCCTCGCTTCTCCATCCATGAAATCTAAAATAAAATTTCAGGTGACTGTGACGACCCATATACATATTATAACATTGAACAGCGCATATACTGAATCAAAATGTGTTTCTCTATCCTTCCAAGCGGCGAGCGTATACTACTAAGAGAAAACTCTTTCTATCATGCAATGAAAAACTGCTGTTGATCTTGAAATGGGCAACATTACTTTTAATAAGAATGACAAAACCAGAAAACTTAAAAATCATTCTGTCGAGCAAAATGATAACAGTATTAACTGCCATTAGTGCGTTAAAAGTAGATGGATAAAAATTATAAATATTCTTAAATATTGTGGATCACAAATAATATACCAAAAATGCAAAATTGTTTTCCATAAATATTTGTAATAAAGAGTGTATATACCGTGGGATTATTGTATTGTTACATTAAAGCAGTGTTCCATGTATATGGATATATTTTTAAAATAAAAACTAAACATAAAAATAGCTAGTTAACGAAATTTTAATTGAATTTATAAATACGTAATTTATTTACTGCCCATCCTGTAGAACTATGACACACATTCTTACTGTGTTCTCAATAAATGTACGGCACAAAGATAGCAAGCAAGATTAAAACAATGATGAAGAGTAAAATGAATTATAGTTACTCTCCCACTTCCCCACTTTCTTTCATTTCACTCTGAAATGGATTTGACAGTTCTCATTTCACAATTGAATTATATTGTAGTCGTTGACTATATAGAAATGCAAAATTGTTTTCTAAAAATTGTGTTTACTTTAAATTTATTGCCATAAATGCACGCAAAAACCGCAGTGTGTAAAATGAACCACTACAGCCTTATTCGCCAGTGTGTAAAAAGCAACGTGCATGATTATTGAAAATGTAAACAATTCCCCTTCAGAAAATAACCAAGTATTTTTTCTCTCTCACACACAAATGCTCAATTTCCTTAAAGCTACATGCAATTTTTTCTTTCAAAATTTTTATGTTATTTTCTCTCTTTCTATTGAACAGCTGTTCAAGAGATTCCTCTTGAATAGTATATGCTCACCGCTCTCAAGCTTTCCAACTAGCTTTTCGTTATAATAACACATCAAAGACAAAAAACTAAAAAAAAAAAGAATGCTGTTAATTTTTTCAAATTTTGATGAATATCTTCCAAAATCTTAAACATAACATTTTCTGACAATATTTGGAAACTTCAGAATGTTACCTTTCAATTAGCTAAATACAGCAATTTTTGAGATAAATCTATTTCATAAATTTGCTCCTACCACGTGTGAAATAAGTTTCAAGGCTGAACTACAATAGAAGTAAATAACTTTACGAAATTAAACGAGACTGAGGTTTACTTACGAAAAATTTATATTTTTAGCTTAACTATATATCACATTCCGTAAGAGTTATTATCTTGATATTTAATGTTTTCAATTTTAAAAAGTGGTAAAAGTGAAGAAATTGACAAATGGAAGTTGATGTAATTGAAGATTTGTGCTTTCTATTAATTCGCAGTACCATTTATATTCCATTTTAATTTTTACATTGCACTTTTAATTATTTAGTAATAATTTAATTGTTTGGACACAACGCATTCTTACGGAATGAGCGATTCTTAGCGCACTATACTTAGAGAAAATTGAATATTTAAACTTAACGAAAATTCCCCTCACAGAGTTAAAGTTAATTTGTGTACGCCTGTTAAATTAAAGGGTGCGTTCGCTTTACGTAAGTAAATGTACTTACGTATACTTCTATTGTAGTTCAGCCTTCAGTTGGCGGTAGGAGGAACATTACTTCTTTTTTATTACGTTTACTCCTCGCCAAGTTTGTTCAATTCTAACTTCTGTCGATTATTTCATGGAAACTAATATTGAGGTGGAAGAAGAACTTATCGAGAACTTGCCTTTCAAGTGATTTATTCCACTGGGTTTCTAGGAAAATGGAATGCGTCTTTTTTGACAATAATTCGAAAGTAGGTAGGTTGGTACATGTAATGCTTCAAGGATGAGTTGTTTGATTTTGTATCTAATCATTATTTCGCGCTAATTTCAACTCAACAAGATCTCAAAGTGACAGCTGAACAATTTACGTTAGTTTATGTTTGCCGAATGCGCTTAAGATGCTGCAGATATGCAATAAAAATGTAATCCACGTGGAAAGCTTACCATACTTTCCACTTGTTTGTTCATAAGACAGGAAAACAAAATAAGTGAATACCTTAGAATCTACTTAAAATTTATGTAAAACTATGTAGACTCGCCATAATTCATTGATATTGAAAAATCCAGTCATTTTCGGTTTAGAGTTACATACCGTTTCTACGAAAATTCTACATGCTTCACGTAAAAACATTTTCATGCAAAATTTACCAGGAACTGTAAATTTTAATGAGTAATTATACTCGGCTTACACTTTTACATAAATTACACTTTTTACACCGTTTACTCGGTGAATAGAACTGAGAGGTACCTATTGATACAACATCTATGTATATGAAGGTGAATGCCTTTATCTAAAAATGAAAAAAAAAAAAATTCCACATTGGTTTGCGTGTCTCACAGGCAACCGATACTATTCGAAAGATGATGAAAGGTCAGGAATGATGTCCAATTAAAAAAAAAAAAAGTGCGTGATTGGATAAAAATTTATCATTGTGCGACCTTGCCAATGCTAGCAGACAAACCGTAAAATTTTTTGTTGGTCATTTTGAATAAAAATATTTTTGTGCACGCTTTGTTCTGCATACCTTATGGTAGACGATCAACGAAATCTCAGAGTCGAGCATAATTATAACTGTTCAAAAATACCAAAAATTCTTGTTAGTAATCGATCGTGGCGAAGAAATTACAGTTGCTGTAGCCAAAAATCAAAATCATGTACATAGATTTCTTTCGAAGATAGCACAAACCTTATTTAGATGATGAATATACATTCCGCATGAAAACGTAACCGTGACTGGTGATTATTATTTTGAAATAGTTTTGGGTAATATTGTTGACGTAAGGTCCGAATTTAACGAGCAGCACGACAGTACGGTGGGATTTCGATGTAGGAATTCTGAACTTCAAAAAGAAAAAAAAAAGTCTCTTAGCATTTGGCTTCTTTTGGCGGCTATATTTACAAAAGTTAAGAAGAGAGTAAGGACCTCAGATCTATCCAAAAGGAAGTGTTTAGCTTTCTGTAAGACGTATACCGGTATTAAAATAGCACCTCCATGGTTGACTCGATTGGTAGTTCAAGCGGTGAACTAAAATGAACTCGTAAGAATTAGCGCTTTAAGTTTGATACCACAGTTCATATGACCGGATTGCCAGTTGTCCTTTCGGCAAGTCGGCCAAGTTAAAGCCAACTGGAAGAAGTTAGTATTGAGAAAGAAATTACCTATAGAACCTGATGCCTAGCTTGCGAAACTGAGGGTCACCTTTTCATTGATTTCCCTGCAGTTACGGTAGTGTGTATTAAAAAGAACTTGTCAACGAACCTCTTTAAAATCCAGCTTAGATTTGGTAAATTACGGTAATAGGGTTTAGTATTTCAGCAGCCAGGTGCTAAGTCTGAACTATAGAGCGTTTGAGTCATCCATTCCAACCATTAAGAACTCGATAATCTAAGATGAAGTGTATGATGGTGCATTGTATGGATCGTTTTGAAAAACGTTTGGGAGACAAATGGTGGTGTACCATACAACATTAAAACAGAAAAATTATGACAATTGTGTGTTGCAAACGCCAGAAAAGTGAAATAACCACATTTTTTGCCAATTCTAGTACTTCACTTCGATTGGTTTATTGTCTCATGGGAAATATCTATTGATAGTGGCACTTGCTTTTTAGCTCATAGCAATAAATCAAAGTTTCGTTACCTGATTTTTTTAAACGATTTTTTTTCTCCATCTATACTGTTAAAATATATAAAAAAAAACGCCAAATAATCATTAACTAGCACTTCAAAAAAACGACATCCTACACGAAATTGTCTAATCGCAAACTTAAATATCAAACCTCGTATTTTCAAGCTACTAAGGTCGGTACCATCCCAACAGCACCTATTACAGTAAGAGGCTCAATGTTGATATTACTAAAATTCCCGTATATAACACGGTTAAAGTATGTAACTATTGGTACCTTCACAACCTGGAAAATTAATGCTCAACAAAAGTTTCAAGCATTCAACAGAAGATTCCATCCAATTCCTATTCGAATTCTGCAAAAAATCCAGGTTGCTTAGTTCTTTGGATAGCACCACTTCTTAGTCACTTTCCACGAGAAAAATGTTTACAACAGATTACTAATGGATGTGAAACAAAGAACGGAAGCAATATATGCAAAATATAGGAGCTGGGGTGTATATGACCCAAGTGCAAAAATCCTTGTTTCGGCTGTTAAAAGTCAGTTATGACGTTAAAATGATCAAAAACAAACTACACCACTCGATTACCCACTCCTCCCTCTTTAATTTGATACCAAACATGACGTATTTTGGACAACCCCCAATGAGGAGTGGTACGACCCCCCCCCCCCCCCCATTTCAAAAACTCCTCCCAAAGAAATTGTTCACCTATATTTTTGTATTCTAGACCCTAAATCCGTAGGAGAAAACGCGAATGCTCTACGACACCCCCACACAGAGTTAGCCGTCCTTCAATATTGAGACACTTCTCACGTTTTCCCTAACTCCGTAAGTAGGTATGTTATATAGAATCGCGAATGGAGATTGGAGAGTTAGGGAGTTTTAATCGGAGAAAGCGAAAATTCTCTTCTCCCAAACTCCTCCGTGTTACAGAATCCGGCCCCAGTTATGATTGGAGAAGGATTTTTAAACTGAATATTCAGCTCTAAAGATATTATTGTTGGTGATGAGGATGTGATATCTAAAACCCTTTCCCAGCCACTAAAATATTTCGTACTCGGAGAAATAAAAGTGGGAAATTTCCCTTGTTGTTGCCCTGCGTCGAAGACCAATAGAAACATTTACTCCACCCTCTTTCGATTGTACATATACATATATTGGCTGTTCTTGAAATTCTGTTGGCGATGCGAGTTTGTCATAGGCCATGTAAACAGATCAACCCTGACTTGACTGCATTCTTGAATTTGATGATGAAACTAAAATTAATTACACTCATGTTCGTTTTACTAAAAATGCCGGTTCTAGGTTCGAAGTTAGAGAGGAATTGGAAATAAAGAATTGCCATACCTTGTACTTTTTCACACCTATGCATATACATATATGTATGTATATATGTGATAACAGTTATTCCACAAAAACGTCATAAGTTTTCCACGGTTTGTTCTTGACTTCAGTGTCACTCTTGATATCATCTTACATTTAAGTGCAATAATGCGTTTTTAATACTTTTATACCTATATAACTGTGGTTTGCAACCTTTACCAACTCTCAACCAACTATGTAGCACACATTCGTCAAGGTTTTCGGTGGGTGCTTAAGCTAACCTTGACGTGAACTATCTGTTTGACATAATTTAAAAGGGAGAATAAGATCGGGCCCCGTAAGAATGCACTTTTGTTTTGCTGCTCAGAATGCTTAACGTTGTAATATCATCCTTTGGTTACCAACAATTTTTTCAACATTCTTTAAGAAGAAGAAAATAATAACAATAATAAAAATTGAGTTTACTTGAGAAAATACTGTTTGTTGTTCCTCACAATTTAGAATCGAAATCAGTGATAAACAATTTATTATCACGGCTTACGGGATGAGATCAAATTGTGTTTTCATACAGGAAATCCGATATACATTCACAAATAAACTATTGCCAGTTTGCCGGGGGTTTACAGCATATAAATACGTTAATAAAAATACTCAACGCAAGCTTACACCACCACACGTAATTAATCAAAACAATTATAATTTTCTGCATTCCTTTTGTTTTCGAGCGACCTTCAAAGAAAACAAAGAGCTCACACAACTCTGCGCGAACGGTTGACTATTGCTGCTACATACTTACACATACCTGACGGGTGTTACATATGTGCAAAAATCAAGTCTAATTAGAATATAAAAGAGAAATAAATTGTAATTAAAAAAAATACATTTATTTTATGGACTATTTATTTATTTATAGTCAAAACAAGCTCATTCTTCTGTATATGAAAATTCAGAAATGTGACAAACGAGTTTCGGATAGGTGCGCGCAAGCTTTAAACTTTGCTCTGCGTTGTTTTTGTGGACGAATTTTTTGTAAACCTATGCTCATTCAAGTTTTCTAATTAAACATATTTTGTTAAAAAAAAAAATGCCATTACGGGCTTTTATTGTGAATAATTTATGAACATTAGATTAGATGACAACAAAGCTTTCCCCCACCCTTCACTAAAAAAAAATATATCTATCAGCTATGCTTCTCCTATTACCAAAGTCGGTTAACTACGTAAAAATCTGACCATGGCATAATCGCAATCTGGCCTTAGCCATATTAGATTCTCTCGCGCTGCTGGGTGTGGATTGCAAATTTAAAATTACCACGAACAACGACGATGAAGAATTAAAAATAGATGTTAAAAAAAAAAAAACGTTAATGAATTTATTTTATTTATTTTTTGTTTGGTTTTGTTGTTTTTCTTTCATTTTGCTTGTTTTACAAATTGTACGCATGTTTGTTTGTAGATTTGTGTGAAAACACTGCAATTTATACGCACGTTAGAAATTTTGTTTATAATTTATCGCCTGGGACGTAGGTAATTATTAATGAGATAACATTGTTACTAACTAGGAAATACATATAATGAAGGTAGATACATATGTACCGTATGTAATGTGTGTATATGGGTATAGAAAAGTATGGATACTAATTGCCGGTTTAATTTTCAATTATGGTTGTGATTATATTATTATTATCTGGTATTTTACGCTATTGACTTTTTCTAAGGCCAGCACTAGTATTAGCTATTGCAAAATGTTAAACGAACTGATGAATAATAACTGTGAAGTTAATTTCTTATTTTTCATTGAATTACATGGAGATAGAACATTTGTAGAAATGGAGATAAATATGTCATCAATGAAATCTGGTGTGTTGCATGGGGTCTTTCGGTTTTTTTTATTAATTCACTCCCCTTGAGAAAGAGAGAGAGAGAGCGTAGATCTTTCCACATAGCCTCGTCTCATACAACTACCTAACAGTATCTATCACCAAGATTCAGGTGTAGGAAAAGGGGCTATGGGCTATAGATCTATCTCTCTCTTACAAGTAAAAAAAAAAACAAAACAAAAATTTTTGCGACACATCAGATTTTATTGATGGCATACCTTTCTCTATTTCTATTTTAGTATAACGGGTGGCAACTAAAAATTGGGAACAATTTTGAAAACATACTGAAATAGAGCTATATTTTCTACTTACTATTGATTATATTTATAAACACAATTAATATTTTAGTATAAAATTAATGAATTGCATAAAAGGGGCCATTTTCAGCAACGTATCGCAACTTTCTTGGAATATGCTCGCAAGCTCTTTGTACACCTATCGGGTCCATTTCTTTTACACATTTTCTTATACGCGACTTCAATTGTTTGATGTTTTTAGCTCTCCAGCCATTCTTGTACACATGGGCGCCGAGCTCACCAAAAAAATCCTCGATGGGGCGGCACTGTGGGAGATTAGTAGGATTTTTCTCTTTAGGTACAAATGGTATGTCTTTGAGTTGGAGAAAATTTTGGGTCTTCTTCGCATAATGCGCGGGTGCTTTGTCTGGCCAAAATATGTAATTTCCCTCCTGGTGATATTTTTTAAGAAAAGGAACTAAAATTTTTCCCAAACATTCCCGCTCATACACTTCCTGGTTTATGGCAAGTCCAGCTGGTTTGAAGTATGGCTCGGAAATACCTTTAACAGAAACTGCGATATACAACATCACTTTTGCTTCAAATTTCTTCTTAAATTTAAATTTTACACTTGGTGGTGCTTTACTAAAATTATCCGTGTAAAAAATATCATTCCCCGGCATTTGCGGAGCACTTAGCGGGAAATAACTTTCGTCGTCTAAAACGAAATTAATTTTTTTGTAATTTCTCAGCATCCATCGGCAATTGCTTTTGATTACATTTATTTGCTCTTCCGTGTATTCTGGTGACTTCTGCTTTTTCCTCACTTTGGATGTTAAGATTTTTTAACACTTTTCCGATATATTGATGGCTACAGTTAAACTCTCTTGCTGCTTGTCTTTGACTCACACCACTTTTATTATTAAATTTCCGCTTTATCTTTTTAACTGCCTCCTTTGTCATAATAACGGGTTTTCTACCCGATCCTAATTTTCTCGTACTCACTAAACTCTGAAGAATACGATAAACAGTACTTTTACATGCCCCTTCTGTTTTAAAATGCATTACAGTAAACAATTTACCGCGATTTTCATGAAATTTATAGAATTGAACAATGCGTTCACGGAGACGTTCTTGCTTTGAAGCCATTTCAACTAATGACTTAATTTATACAAGTCTCAAAAATTTTCAAAACAATAGGCACGATCTACGTAGGTGTCCTGATATTCCAAAGAATTTTAAAACTCATTGCCTACTGAGAAATTATGAATTGAATGTAGTCTCAAATTTTAGTTGCCACCCGTTATATCTCCAAAACAAGATGGGCTTGGCTGAGACTTCATCCTGTCGGTTCTGCCAGGATGCTCGTGAAACTTCGGAGCACTTACTCTGGTATGCATTAGCTAGGCGGAAAATACTCCACCTCGAACATACTTTTCCTCCGCCAAACTACGTGTGCAATTTCAACCCCAGAATAGTTCTAGACTTTCTATTAACAGTCTTAATTTAGAAAGGGAATAATTTGAGCTGGAACTCACCACAATAGATCGCAATCCCCAATGATGGGGCTGCCATTTGTCACTTTTTAGGAAAGCATTCCCTAAAACAAATGCGTTTTCATTGTTTTCATAGATGTTCCTTGGTGTAACAAACAGTTTTGTTTACGGTGAAGGCCTTACAAATGTTTGTTGGGATGAATATTTCTTTGCTTCCCTAGAAAACATATCGGAGTTATGCTAGAAAAGTGAGAGGTCAGGGAATTTATTGATAGGTAGGGTAGTGGGTAACATGGGAAAGGAAAATCTACAAAGTGGAAAGAAAACAATGTAAGGTGCAGGATCGCGTCAAGGTGAGATTGGAATCCATGACCCCTGAGATGGTAGTCTTTGACGTTATATTTTGCTACATTTTGCCAGCTTTGGAAAAAAAAAAATTGTTGGCTTGGTTTTTTTATTTTACCAAAACAATTAAATTCGATTTTTTGTGCTTTATAAAATTTCAAAGTTGAAAAATCGTGCAAATTTTTGAATATTTTAAATTTGGATTAAAATTCCCACCAAAATATCTCATTAAAACATTTTTGCTTTCTCAAGCAGGTATTGATTTTTTTCTCCATATCGCTGAATAAGAATAATATTCAACAAAATTCTTAGTAACAAAAAATTATATTGAGGGACAATGTCTATATGTTCTTTTGTGTACCTTGTTGTAGAACTCCCATATACTGGAGAGAACATTTATAAATCTTCTATGAAAATGTATGAAGCGTTCTTTTGTGTATTTTTTGTTCTGTCCTGTTCTGCGGACACAAAAGAACACAGCTAATATGGGTAACATCCATTAAATTTTTCCACTGCCCTAGTTTTACACACAAAATATCAATGGTCTAAATGATGATACTGATACTTAACAAAAAATTATAATTACCTGACAGCTTAATAAAGAAAACTGATCTTTTGTCGTTGATATTGCTTGATATCGAAAAAAATTTACATTATTATCTTAGGGACAATTCTCACCACCCCTCCTTGTCCGACATAATTTTGCTGAGTCTATTAAGATTATAAGTCTCAGAATAGGATTTGGAAATTATCAAAAGTGTGCTCTCCAAGTGCATAGTCTTCCAAATTTTGAATTCTGACCCGAAAAATCCATTGATGATTGACAGCAACTTTAAATAATCAAACGAGGATTTAAAGCTTGATGTCTCTGCTCTGCTAATGTATTTCTTCATATTATGGTCTTTCACAACTTTAGTTCGACAGGATTCTCTTGATCTCAAATACCCGCACTATAAAAATTGTTTGGCTTCATTCTGTTGTTGGTAAGAGAAGGCTTCAACTCGTTAAGGTAAAGAATCTCCCTCACAGAGGGCGTGTACCGAACTAATAATCAATATAATCGTTTAATTATTCCATGTCATGGCGATACAAACTTTACAGACTAGAGAGGTAGCTGGCCTTAGAATTAGTATTTAGGTGTTAAAAAAATAATAAAAAGTATCTAAAATCGCAAAACTCTTCCTCCCCCAATTTCCATAAATTTTTTTTTTTTTTTGCTTACTTCCATCGATCCCAGTTAGTTTTCAGTTTATATTTCTGTTTATATGCAACTTTTGTTGCCTTTTTTTGTTGTTTTAATCAATTAATTATAATACAATAAAATTAACTGTAGATTTAACTAAAACTTTCTGCATAGAGCTAGCTATAAAGAAGCAATTTCTGCCAAAAAAATATATAAAATCTTTTACATAAAAATGTCTTAAATTTAATTCATTTACAGTTAGAGAGAAGTCGTAAATTAGAATATTTTTCAATATCCAGAAGAAGAAATCCCACTACTACTAAAAGGGTATGCGCGCTTCATTAGATATTCCAAAAGTCTCTTAATGGATGACCAACGGTCAGGAAAGCAAAGAATATCTAATGAATGAATATTGACCCATCCATCCATCCATCCATCCACCTACCAAGATGTGTCGCTGCATCGTCGTGCTTTATAATAATTTAACTTTTCTTAACTACATTCAAGACAACACTCCATTTCACCACGGATGCCTTGCCAAAGATGTGTTTTGTTTGTTTTTACCGGTCGTAGATATAGTCGCAGTTATTTAAACTACCTTTGTTTAATCAGAAGCTTGTTGGTATGTTTTTGAGTGGACTTATGTGTACGCATATATAGCACCAGCAATTATCGACGTCAATATTATCTACTCTTCTTTATCTTTTATATTGTGATATCTATCTAGCTACTATATACATATATGTATCTTGATATTGTGTTGTTAGCTGCTGTTAGTGAGGTGTCAAAATACCGGGGGGCACTATTAAAAAGATAAAAAATTTCATCTACGTCAATGCAGGAGTAAAATTTAGAAAGAAAAATATTTTACGCTTTCTGAAGTAAAGTTTTCTTTAGTGCAATGTAAATTTTCTACCATTTTTTATGCATACATGTATGTACGTGAGGATATACATACATATATGTGTGCAGGCGCTGAAGGCAGAGGGTTTTAGTTTTTATAGATTATAAACAGTTATATAACCCGGCTACACATACATACCTACTTGAATTGCATTTCAACTATATTCGTTGTGTAATTTAATGCAGTAAAAAGAAAATTTAAGATGACAGTGGAATGTTATGCACTAAAAATTTTTTCTTGGAATTTTTCTTCGATATCTACACTACTTGGTCAGGCTGCAAATAAAATCTACAATAACAATTGGATGCGGACATTAGAGTGAAAAGCATTGCTGTTGGTCAGTCAGCCAGTCAGTTACTTAGCTTAGCTAGCCAGCTAGCCTAGCCAGTCAATCAGGCAGCCAGTCGACAGCGCAACGGCCGACCTTAACAATAATTATAAAGGCGTTGTATAGGTATGTAAAAGTAAGCTCATCTTTCACGTGGGTGATTCTAAGGAAATCGAATGTTTGTGGATTGCATCGTTAACGCATCATGTCCGCTTTGATGAATAAAAAGTTGATTTATTTATTTTTTTTTTTTATTTTTTTTTTCTTCGCCCTGGCCTCATTAAGGCATTTCAATATTCCTGACACGAGACACCCAAGAGAGTCTTCTAAGCGGCTGCTTATATTGAAATTCATTCTGACGGTAAAACAGCCGGCGTTTTGCTGTTGTTGTTGTCAAGCTAAGCACACACTAAGCTCTCTCGACCAATATTTCTACGTGGGAGCCAATTGATTTTTTTTTTTTTTTATATTAAACTTTCATAATAAACAGAAGAAAAGTTGTATTATAGGGCATAGTAACAGATTGCAGGAAACATATGTTATATATGATGTGTATGTAGTTATGTTTTAGTTATGAACACAAAAAAAAAAAAAAACTTTCGAAATTCTTGATTCTTGAATGTGTTACATCCTTTTAAGTCATGCTTGCCATGCTTCCCATTATTAATTCTCTTGGCATATTGATTTAAGACAATTTTTTTATTTAGTTTTTATGAATTTCTATCTGTACCTACCTAATATTTTTGTACAATAGATTTATGGTAAAAAAAAATATGTATAGTCATTCTGTGGTCACTGCTATAACTACAAAGCCCCCCCATATGCAAATTTGTAAAGTTGACGCCGTGCCGCGCCGCGTCGCCGCCGCCACCAACGAGACAAAAGCAATTTTCACGTAACTATTAAGTGTCTATGAGGAGTGTGACCTTCACTTTTCATTTTGCAGAAGAGGAAACATATGTAAGCAAATGGCTAGTTGCCGCGACCAGATTTATTCATTTATGTTGAGTGAGATGAGAGCATTGTGTGAATTTGTGATAATTGAAATTTAAATCAGTTAATAAGATTTTATATTTTTGATAAAATTTGTAGAGTGTATGGGAATAGAAGAGTTGAGCGGTCAGATATAAAACAGAAATTGATTTTTAATAATATTTTTAATAGATTTTTTATTGATTTTTTTTTTTTATGGCCTAACTTATTAGGCACACACAACTTTTTTTTATTGATTTATAATTTCAGATCCATAATGAATAATAATATCGTAATTAGTTAATCAGATATGATATGATCATGAAACTATTCCTGGGGAGGGAGACGAGGCTTTCATTACGGAAGAGTCGGTAAAATGGACAATGAATTCATTCACACCCTTCAAATCCCCGGACAAGGACGGCATTTTTCCAGCCCTCCTTTAATACTCGGGCGACTTGTTGATTAGAAACCTAGTCCTCTGTGTTAAGACGGTCTATACTCCGAAGCTATTGTAAGAGGTTAAAGTTGTGTTTATTCCCAGGGCTGGCCGGGTAAACTACTCAACAGCTAAGGCATATAGGCCAATAAGCTTGACTTCTTTCCTACTTAAAACACTTGAGCGCACCTGCGAGTGGGAATTGACATGCTAGATACCTAGAAGAAGCTTGTCACAACACCAGCACGCATATCTGAAGGGAAGATCAGTTGAGATGGACCTCCATGAAGTTATTCATTCAATTGAAAAGCGGCTTCTTTTTTAAACAATCTACGTTGGCTGTTTTCATCGATGTAAAAGGCGCCTTCAACAATGTGCCTCTACATAAGTTTACAGATATGTTAATAAAGCTTGGATTGAGCCAGTCCCTAATATACTGGATCGTACACTTGTTGAACAACAGAACTGTCTTTGCCAGTCTGGGCGTGGTGAGTTTGGGCTACGGATTTTGGATTATCCATAAATCCACTGAAAACCGATCTATACCTTTTTACTAAAGGAAAATGAATATCCCCCGATTGAACCTTCCCAGCCCTATATTGGCTCTACACGCTTGAAGCTAAAGGATAGGGTTAAATTCCTTGCTTTCATATTAGATAGGAAGCTGAACTGGAAACAACAGCTCGAGGACAGAGCGAATAAGGCCATTACAGCTTCTCAAAGTGCCGTAGAACTATAGGGAAAAATTGGAAAATTTATATTGCTCTTTTCTATTAGCTATTTAGCTTGATTTTTAAATTTTGATCAAAATGAATGTTCCAAATAATTATATCGAGATCTTATTATGGGGTTCGAGTAGATTTAATGAAAATCTACTCTGAAATGCATAAAACTCTGGATTTTCTGTCAATTTCAATGTATATGTAGGAAAAACTTGGGAAATTTCAAAAAGCTGTCTTTTATGCTTCTTTCACTGGGATTACCTCGAGAAAGCTTGTGACTTAGAGAGCTGAAATTTTGCACATGGGCTTTTAAAAGTAAAATCAAGTTCGAAAATGTGACAAATCGAGTAACACCTTCGTAGGATTGCCATACAAAAATGTTGTGCCATATAACGTCGGTATACATGCATATGTATGTACGAGTATGTACATGCCATCTGCTCTGAGTTTGATTAATACATAAGTTATGGACTACAATTTTACCAAAGTATGGGAGACAGTTTAGCTACACCACCTCTTGGATAACCTGTGGAAGCCGCGATCTTCAAAGTTTTATTTATTTACAACGACAGAGTAGAGTGGAATCACTAGAGTGCATTGTCTCTACTTGTCTCAAGCTTGTACTCTAATAAAAGTTCTTCGCGCTTCCTATTAGAGTGGATTTCACAGAGTAGCGTCAGATTTGAAAAATTCCTAATCTCACGTTGATGAGATAAAGAAAATGCAATCTGGTGACACCACTCTACTCTGCCATTGTAAATGCTACTTTAAGCATGAATTTTATCCAATTGCATGTAGTTATTGATAAAATCAGTGACTCCATTCTTGGATATGCATGACGAGAGGTGTTGTTGATATTTGATTAGCTACCCCCCCAACTACAGTGAATTCTTTCGAAATAATCGATTTTTTCTATTTTGGATATCAAGCGCTGTAGTGCAAAAATGATTGTTGATTTTCTTAGCTTGTGCCCTATTTTTTCTGTCCGGAAAACTCAAGGGTTACTTATCCGGAAAAACTGATTTTAATTTACAATTTTTTATTATTACTTTTTATAGGTACCCTAGATGAAATCTATAGGATATACTAAGTTTGTTAGTCCATTTGTAATGCATAGAAATAATGCTACATAGTGGAGCATAACGGATTGAATATCCATATATGTAAAATTAAAAGTTATTTTGAATTTTTGCACATCCATCCGTCCTCACGAAAACTTGAGAACGCGTTCACTTAGAGTACGGAAATTCTGCACATGGGCTTCGTAGAACCCGTCGACGTAGAGAGTTGAAATTGAATACATGGTGTTTTCATAGCAATGGTAAAAAAAATCAAAAAATGGGATAAAACGGGCAACCCCTTGGTGTTGCCATACAAAACTTTTGTTTTTCACTATATATTTGGAAACAACCTGAGAACGGGCCGACATGAAGAGCACAAATTTTGTACATGGCGTTTTCATAAAAATAGTAAATAAAATTTCAAAAATGAACTAAATCGAGGTGCTTGGTTTTGCCATACAAAAATTGAGATTTTTTACATATACTGTGAAAATGATCAGTCCTAGATGTTTTTATAGTACTAAAAAGTTCATCTATGTTTATTCGGTAAAAAATTATCATATTTAAGTAGTATGAACATCCTTTGATGTGTAAATAAATAAATACTTTTTACAAGCCATGACAAATCAAATTTTTTTATTTTTTTTAAAGTAAATTATGTCCTAGATATATTATTCTAATCGTAATTTATTCATGGCACAAATATTTCTATCATGACTACCTGAAACAGTTAAAGCATTTTTGACATGCATTCATTCGTGGCCGAATCGAAATATAAATATTTCTTATAAAATAGCGCATGCCTAAGTGTGTCTCTCTATATAGCAATTTCTATCGCAGATAGGTACCTCTACCTAAAAAAAAAAAAAACAAAATAGTCCATTCAATATGAGATAAAGAACCCAAGCACTAAATATTTCTAAATCTTTAAGCTTTTAAAAGTCAAATCACCGCACGGACCGGTGGCGTCGGCATTGAATTAGAAAAATGTGATTTGTTGTTGTTGTTTTTATGATGATGCACCGCTTTGTATGCGATATGCGACCAACCCATCCGCCGAACTTCAAATTCCTAAAAATATTCAGCTTCTATCAAGCGGGACGGGAGCCCTTCTATTTTTAGTATAGAACTGAGCACAGCAGTCAACATCGCGGTGTTACTTAACAACTCTTCTGCTAATTTCATATACCTAGGTATAATAATTCTGGAGAAAAGAAGAGTCTTGTCAAATTCAACAAGAATTTCTCCCGTATCGGTAAATTCAATAGAGTTAGTCATAGGAAAGGCGCGAATGACTCATCAATGCATACCTCAAGAATTTAAAAAAAAAAAAAAAAAAAACATCTTCAACACGCTGACGCCGGCTGTCGCGCCGCAATCACATCTTCTTAAGCGTGCGCGTTATTGCGTTATTTATATAGACCCAAACCAAAAAGTTTGTTTGGGTTCGAATTCGAATCGAACGTGAAGAAGAGTAAAGTGAAGTGAATGAATGAGTGCATGGGAGAAAAAACTGAATGTTGTGTGAAGCATATGAAAGCTGAAAAAAATAAAATAAAATAGAAATTATGTTGCCGGTCGGTCGTCATCGTCAATCCTCCAATAAAGAAAAGGCGCCCGCGCCACCAGCCAATAATTATTATTATTACAATTTGCAAAAATGTAACGTGCAGATTCGTCACGAGATCTACATAGTTTTCATCAAAAGTTGTTGTGTTTGTTTAGGATGTGTAAAAAACTGTAAAAACTGTGAGAGAATGCTAATTTGATGCCCACTTCTTGAACAAACAACTTGTTACTTTTCGCGGCATTGTATGCCACCAAATTGGGTAGTTTGAATGTCGGGAAGTTGAAATTTTTGCTGTAAAAAAGACACACAAAATTTGTCGTCGCGTATTAAATGATATTAATGTGCGATGTTAATTCTAAAAGGCAACATCAACGTGCCGGCGCGGAGTTTTTTTCTTCAAGATTCCCACGCCATACAATCCTTTTTTAACCTCTTTTAGAGTAAAAAAAAAAAGAAAAAAAAAGTTGATGTAGATGATTACGACGAAATGTGCTTGTGCAAAATAGACCGTGACAAACACAGCATGGTAGGCCTTTCATATTAAGTATGTATATATACATACCTACCTATATTTACTCGTACTTATAATGCCCGCGAATGGAACTATACATATGTGGTGCTTATATGTAGAGTACATACATAATTCCATCATGTACGGTAGCTTTTAAAAGCTTGGAGGGAATTTCAAGTACCTTAGCAGCCACAGCCAAGAACACTTTACACAATTTTATCTTTGGTAGGTGAATGAACCTTGCGGCTTTGATAGACACATTTACTGGGAGCGCAACTATAAGGAAATTACAATCGCATTTATTCGCTTTACTCTACTTTAGTTAATGGATTTTTTTTTCTTCTTCTTAAAATGAAGTAATAGGTAAATTTCGCCGTTATGAAAAATAAGAATTGAAAACATAATTTGTACATAGTTATATATATAAAGTAGGGCAAGGTAGTCTGAAATGATGCACACGAGGCAAGAGACGATACAAAAGAAAAAAAAAAATCTTTTCAATTGTTTGAATTTGAACAAAAAAAAATTTTCAGATGTTTTTGTTGAATTTATTTTGAATTTAGTTTTAATTCATATCAGCATCATCTATGGAGGGAGACGACTACAGAGCTACTACACACGATGTATTAGTCTAATTAGTTCCTTCGTGGAATTGCTTTCGAGATTTTGAGATTCCATGCCTTGAGTCAGGCGATAAGATTAGGACGGCAGGATGAAGCATCTTTTTCTCATATTGAATGACACTGAAGTAAAAAAAGTGTTTGTTTCCAAAGTTATCTATATGGGTATTAAATGATCAGGCGGTTGATAGAACTGCACTCATTTAAACTTATCAAGAAAATAAATTCTTTTTTCTTATGCTACAGAAATGTAGTTTTTATTGGTTTTTAAAACAAAACAAAAAACAAAAGGCATTCAGAGGAAAAATTCTGTACTACTCGTAAATTAAAGTTGATTCAAATTATTTCATAATTCGAAAACAATACAATTTTTTCAATTTTTTATTTTCTAATACCCGAAATGCTTCCATAATGACTTAATTTTTAATTAAATGGAGGCAAATGTTACACACTACATATTTGAGGTGCATCAAGGATGCTTTTTGCAATATATTTCGATTCAATTTCAAATGGAGTAAATTTTTTTTTCATTTGATGTAATTGCAGTAAAAGTACTACCTACCGTCATTAAAATGAACTGGAAAGTGGAAATATTTTTCAATAAAGCCGGCAGTGACAACAATATTAGGTGATAGTGAATGACATTTTTTTTTAGCTTTTCTTCTCTTCTTTTTGACCTCCTTCAACAACGAAAAATTTCTATTTAAATTTTAAATTCTTTGCAACTACAGCAAATACTGACAATGGCGCCAGATAATCAGGTTTCCATAATAGTTTACGATAGTTGGTAGCATTGACAGTGAGAACATTATTCTGAAATTAAAATTGGTGCCATATGAACTATGAAATCAGTCAGTCCATTTATATACGTGCCAGTGGTCAGTATTGAAAAGATTTTCGACAAGTCAGTAAAAATAGAAGAAAAAGTTAAAATTGGGCTAAGATCAATAGATGAAAATAAAAGTTAAATAAAGTGAAAACCCAAAGATCTGTACTAAGAAAAGGTTGCTCGGTTTAGTTCATTTTTGAAATTTTACTTGCGATTTTATGAAAACACTATGTACAAAATTTCAGCTCTCTACGTTGAGGTTTTTTCAGGCAGTATCCAAATATATAATGAAAAATTAAAGATTTGTATGCCCGATTTGGTCCGTTTTTGAACTTGTGTTTACAATTTTTATGAAAACGCTGTGTATGGCAATTATACGAAGGAATACGTATAGGAAAGCACGGTACACAGAACACAATACTCTCTCCTCTCTTTGTCTTTTCAATAGAAATGTATATACATTAGTGGACGAAATTTCGTCACAGCTCATGTGTCAAAATTTATTGAGAATACCCTGTATTCTCTGTACCGTGTTGAAAATGTAATGACAAACTTAGTATACCTTATGATTTCATCATCTAGCATATAAAACTAGTTAGTAGGAATTTACACAAGTCTGTGTCAGCTGTACTGACAGGGGATTACACAGTGACATATCAAATGAACTAATTTTCATTCACAGTCTGTCACATCTTTATTTTCTTGAATTTCAAATTGAGTCATTATGGACACAGTTTGCATAGGATAGGTATAAATACCGTTATTAATAAATTTCACATTTTTATAAATTCAAATTATTATTTATTAAATGAATTTATTGAGGGCACTTGTTGAAACATGGTATTATTATAAGCCATTTATTATTTATGTTCGATTTACCTTTTATAAACAATGTCTACAGCCTCTCTCTTTGTAATGCTCGGTAACATTACTGTGTGCTGATTCCACTTTCATTGATAACATTTTTTTCATTTTTGAGATGCTTTGATGGAAACACTCAATGTTCATCGCTGCCGTCACCACATATTCTTGGGAAATGTTACATTCCCACTCCTTAAATTCTTAACAACATCGTTTCAATTTCAATTGTTGTTACCAAAGTGTAAAATGATTTTCTAATTAGAAATTTCTTTGCGCCTTCACCTTGGCAGAAATTGATTTACACTTAGGAAGTATGAACGAACTAATGTTTAACTGGATGCTGTCGAATATAACAGAAAAACTGAAAACAAATTCTTGTAAAAAAATTGCACCAAGTAATGAATCAAGCAAAGTAAACAGTCTATGCTTTCCAACCAATGTCGAACCATCACTCCACTCCCCCCCCCCCCCCCCCCCTCCCCCTACTTATTAAGACGACAAGGTAAAAAAATTAGAAATGTTTTTTTTTTTTAATTTTAACGTTTTTTAAGTAGCAATGCCTTTTAACCGTTATATTTTTTTGTCAGATTCGAAAACCACAATGTTACCTTTCATTTGATCCTACTGTAATGGATATTTATTTGGGGATGAAATTATTTAAATAAACCACCGAAATAATATAAAAACCACTACTTTATACAATAACGCCGCGTTCTTAACCTATCGAAGGTTTACTCAAAACTCGACATTTCCTAAAACTCAGGCTGTCCCGGAACCTTCCCAATCATTTCGCGATACTGGCACTCACCTACTTTCATGGCATTGCTTAATTCATTTTTGTTGATTTGTGATTTCAACAATTAGGCATCGATACATTACAAGTCGCTTCCTAGCGGCAACATAATTGTGTGACCATTATTTATCTAGGTTGCGTGTACTTGTTTTGTAATATTCGATCGACCTCTTAAACTGATTTACATCATACATTATTTTCGTATTTATTTCTGATACATTGTTTACATCACACTACCTACATTCAACCGTTTTTTAAATAAATACCTGTTTTTTGGGCGTCATTTCTATCGTCAGTAGCAAAATTAAGCTAAATTAGCTAAAAATCACCTTCATAGCATTCTTCTAGCATATTTTCTTAATCACCATATGGCTCCGAAACGTTTGCGATTGCCCCCCCCCCCCCCCCCCTCTGTTCCAAACACTTCAAATCTCACCCTGTATATCAAGTCATCGTATATGCTGTAGAAATGCACAAAATCCTCATGACGTCAATTGCAATTAATCCAAATTTCTCCTTTTCCAAAAGATTCCATTTCTTTCAACCATTCATTTCGCGAAAAGCTTCGTTGAAGAGTGTGACAAATTTAAATCTCTCATCTGTGCATTTGATTTCACCTGAATAAATAGATATGTGGTGCAGTACTAGATGTCTAGGCTAGACGACGGGCCAAATTATTAATATTCATGCAAAAGTGTGATGAAAATGCCTTAAAATATTTGTGTAAGGAGGACTGATTCAGAACAAAAACCCACCACTTATGAATGATGAAATTAACAAGAAAAACTTTTTTTTTTTTATCAAATAACTTTTATTGAACGATTACTTAATAATCTGGGTAATCCTGGATTTAATTACTACGCACTATGAAATTGGTGAACTTTTTGCTTTACGTTCTTCATTAAATTTTGTACAGTACAGTATCGGCCGCTCTTTTATACTGCGTCTTAAAAGTGTCTATTGCTGTGTTCTTTTGTGTACCATGCTCTTGAAGCGAACTATTTGTACTGTTCGCTTCATTTATAAATCTTCTATGAAAATGTATGAGGCGTTCTTATGTGTATCTTTTGCTCTGCGCTGTTCTGTGGACACAGAAAAACACAGCTTATGTTAGAGGAGTGCTTTCTTGTTTTTTCTTAATTTTTTTTATAATATTAGCCCCTCAATATTTTTCGATTGGCCTTAGTTCCGGACAATTTGGAGCATTCGCTTCCTTGGGTACTACCTGTATGAACTGGGCATCGTAGAAATGTCCCGCTTTTCTGCCGTAGTGGCAAGTTGCTTAATCCCGCCCGAAAAGAAAGCGGATGCATCATGTTTTCTAAAGAACGAAAGAAGGCGCTTCTGAAGCCACTCCTTAAAGTACACATCCGTGTTGAGTGTACCTGTTGTCACGAAAGGTAAAGATTTCTGGCCACATGTACATATTGCTTGCCAAATTAAGTATTTTCCGAGAAATTTGGTGCACCGACGACTTGAGATCTGCGTCACCGCTCCTTTTTCCCACATAAAATTCCTGCCCTGGAAGCTAGTTGAAGTCTGCTTTCACCTAAGTTTCATCATCCATAATGCAGCAGTCGAATTTCGTTAGGAAATTTTCATATAAAATCCGGCTCTTGAATTTTGTAATTCAGTTCTTTTCTGGTGTTCTGTTCGGTGTTTTCTGAACATTGAAACTTCGTAGGCTTTCCCTTCTTTTAATTCGCTGAACCGCAGCAGATGACGTTCCAGCCTTATCAGCCATATCTCAACCACATGTTGGGATTTCGTTTAAAGTTATCTACCACATCTTTGGCCAATTTTTTGATCTACCTAACCTGATATTCCTCCTGACGTAGGCTTTCTCTATACATTACAAGATTCCCGAAATCTATTGAGCAGATTTTGCATGGTCGTTTTCGTGATTTTCAACTTTTTAGCTCAAAGAGGCGTATTCGGATTTTCCATATGTGTGGGATACAATTAATTTTCGACGTTCTTCTTGGCTGACTTTCATTTTCACTGTATAAGAACCTTAATGGCTTGCAATTATAAGTGCACACGTTTTTATAGATGCAATCCTACTAGCGTTCCCTATTTTTATTTTTATTTCTCCTGTATAATAAGAAGGGAAAGGGGGTCAGTTTTTTTCTGAATCAGTACTTAGATGTGCAAAGCAACGAAACATGACATTTTTCTTAGTGCAATTCGCAACAAATAAATTTTTTTTCTTGTACAAAACATCATACCACTAGTCCTATTTAATCCCGGTTTTATTATTTTTTATAACAAAATCACTGTTGACCAGATAATTGTAATGCAATGTCGTATTGACGGGTGACAGCCGAAGAGAAATTGCAAATGGGCCACGAAATCAAATCTGTATACAAAGAGTTTTTATTGCTGTCAAAAATACTGAAATCGTACAAAGCTGCACTTGCCGTATATCTAATGGCGGATATTTACTCCATAAATTTCTTTGGAGATATGACGAACAACTTGAATTTTCAATAAATACGTTAATTACGTCAGACGACATTTTTCATTTTTGACGGTTACCAAATCCTCCGAACGTATGAAATGGGGAAAGAAACAGTTTTTAAAAGATTTTGTTTTCAATGACACCATGGGTGCCAACAACTACACAAGAAAAATTTTCGGCGAACGATAAAGAAAAAACAAAAGATAAGTTCATAAAACTGTGGATTTCTAATATTGTGTCTAATTTTGTAACTATATTTCCATTTGGTAACGGTGTTGCTACAAATTTTCAGTTTGAGGTCAATTCTGTGGTATGATTTTTGATCGCCCTATCTATCTTCTGTGTTGTGAGTAAATCAATAATTTATATTAATCCTATCTTATATGCCTGTTAATTTTCTTTCGACTCCTTACAACAATACTCCTAGCAATTGTTCTATTGCATTTACTATTTTTTTTTTTTTTTTCATTTATTGTCACTAAACTGCAAATGTCTTCTGAAAAATATTAAATATTTTAATTTTATTACACAAAAATTAAGTCACAATACTACCACAATACTTAGAAGCTTATGATACATATTAGGGAAATCATTTACAATCCTTAAAACATTTCAATTGTATTCAATAATTACCAAATTTGCCAAACAAATGACACACAATTCACAGGTAGCAAGTTGTTTATATTTTTCGTTTACGCAAAATCACCATTTTTGTATGTCCAAAATCACATGTTTCATTTGTCTTAAAAAAACCCCATAATTTATGACTACTCCTAATTTTTAGGTAATATATAGAGGTATACAAGAAGCATTGACCATTTTTCTAAATAAGTTCAAATCATTCAAAGTAATTCGTCTATAACTACGTCAAGGTTAATGCTAAAAGCGAACTTCTCGGTGGCAACATTAATAAATATATCGCGCGCGCTATACCAGTCAAGAGTCTACACTGAAATTGAGTATATTGCGCCTAACTTAGTCGCGTGGGAGGAGTAGCACAACCATAAAATCGCGCGAACAACCTGAAGTTGGTGCGACCATTTTTGTTCATAATATGGTGATTACCCTGGTACAGCTGATTTTTTATTAGATTTCTCTATAGTTCAGCTTCTGCTTGCACTTTCTTGTATAAATGTTGTACGTATAGCTAAGCTACATACATATATCCAGCTAATATAATTAGATAAGTCACTCCCAAGCTAAACTCAAGAAGTTTTAGAACAGCATCATGACATGATCTGTTTCAGAGATTTGATATTCTACTCTGGATCTTGACTCGCAACAAAACTTTAGGACTCTATTTGGTGTGCTGCGCGGCCGGTGGGTATTTTATTTAAAATCAAGAAAGCTTTGGACATCAAATCTGATAAGACGCAGACAGACATACTGTTGTTGTTGTTGTTGTTATTGCCGCCGTCGTCGTCCGGGGGCTAAAGGCAAAGTGAGATTCGCGACTGGAATTACTTTTTATGGTGATGCTGAAAACAAACTAAAATACCAGATCTATAGACAAAGAGTCAACTTTATAACGGTAAAATGGTAGTTGTCTTTCCACAATGTGGTTGAGAATTTATTCTTATGTTATTTTTGTTTTCATCCTCCCCGTGCATATACTTATAGTCACACGGTCACAACATCAAGAAGCGCAGATTATGTAATGTAATCGCTCAAACAGTTCATAGTTCAAAGCACTTGGTCAAAGAGAGTTACCGCGCATGTATAAATGTATATATATGTATGTACATACGAGCAACAGTTGTCTACCACTTTTTGCTTCTATTCTATGTAGAAACTGACCTATAATACCAGGTGTGACACTTCATGTAGTCGAGTCGAACAACACGGAGTCCCACCATAGTCCAGTCTGTCTCCTGATAATGTTGATGGCTCTGCGTCGATACCAACCAAGTTGTAGTAGAAATGTAATAATTCCTTTGTGTCAGTGGACTGGACAATTTTTTGAGAGTCTCTTATGCAGGTTTCCCTACTCCCCCCAAACTCCCTCTTCACGCTTGCCATTTTGCTAATTCCTCTTTTTCCCGGCTACTACTGAAGTTAAGTGAATGCAAGTCGTTTTATTCTCTGGTGAATAATTGTTCAAGAAAGAAGCAGCTCGATTCATTGAGAAATACCTTGCCAAGTTAAAGGTGGTGGCACCGGGCACCGCATGCAATAGCCTTCGTATTTCTGATGATGTAGATAAAACGAAGAAAAAAAAAACTATCTCTACATTGAAATTGTGCTGAGAATTTTACTTAAGCGCGTTTTTGTTTTTTATTCTTCTGGTTTTATGTAGAATTGTAACTGAACATTGCTCAAAATGGTTTCAAATGACGACCGATTAAGACGACGACGACGACAACAAATGTTGGCCAAAAAGAAGAAAAATTTCTTAAGGTTATCTACACCAATTTTTTTAGGCGTCCATGAAATCTATTAACTCTAAAAATTTCTGACATAGCTTAATCTATAAATGTCGATTGATGTTGTATAAACCGCAAGGAGGAAAATTATATACTCAAATTTAAGGGCATACTCTTTACAAAAATTTTGGACCTGAATGAAATTTACAACGAATTTTACATGGTGGACAAGTTTTCAGAAGCTCTCCTTATTTAGTTTGCAAGGTTGGACAACGGCAACGAGCTGTAATTTGTTGTGACTCATTTTAGAGGTTTTATTTACAACCAGTTCAATTAAATCAGGTGCAAATTGACATCTTTAAAAGGTACTAATTATATAGGATGTAGAAAAAAGTGGAGAATGGAGAAATTGGTGTGACACAATGCATGAATAATTAATATTCCCAAAATTGGAATCGGCAATTTATAATATAATTACATTTAAATTTCTCACACGCGGAAATATGTATGTATGCGGGTGGTTTCTCTTTTTGTTAGTTTGTATTATAATGTACTTTCCTGGTTCGTGCAGCAAGCATTCGATCCTTTCTGTCTTGTTAACTGAAAGAATCTAGTGCAGATGCAGACATATTCTGAATTATTGACGAAATTTATTTTAGAAAGATTGACGACTTAAGAACAATGTTAGCAGTTGAAATCTTGGAGTTTACAGAAAGAATGTTATTATATTTCAAGAAAGAGTTTGATATATACATACCTGTAGTGTAGATGTATATCAGTCTAACAATATTAAATTGTCCTGTGAGTATCTTCACTTAATAACTCTGTAGCTAGCCTTCTAGTAACTTAAAGAATCTGGGCACTTTTATTCAAAATTTCACCGAAGAAAATAGTCCTCCAGTTGGCCTAAGTCTTAATTTGATAAAAATCGAGAAAATGTTGGCTAAACACGAGTAGTACCACCCAAATTGCCATTGACATAATAAGTTTCTGTAACGTTATTACAGAAACTAGATACAAAAGATTTCAATAAATTTGGTTGTAAAATATGGAAGGTCATCCAAGCTATAAAAACAGCCATTTGTAGGCTTTTGTAAATTGATGTCTTATACAATATTTTGGCAAAAAGCAATTGTATTTTTCGAAATTGGACTCCTACTTGGTCCAACGATTTTCAATTTTCCAATTTTTTCATCCCGTCCAAAAAAAACAAAATAATTTTTCAAGGTCCTCAGAATACCCGTTTACGGTGTCACACATCTCATTCATGGAGAATTTCTACTCTGTGAGATGTTTTTTACAGATTTGGGAAGGTACGGTGCATGAGAAATTAAATCGAAGCCAAATTCATGGAATATTGTTATTGCGACTGTGTCGATGTGTAAAACAGCGCATTGTTCTTGATGGTAGAGCACTTTCTCTATGCTATTCTTGGCCATTTTTATCCACCGAAGCTGTTTTCAAACGGTTCAAAAATACTATGTAATGGGCGCCCGAGTTTATGCTGCCCTTTTATTCGTAGTCAATCAATATTATATTCCCAACAAATTGTTCGCCATCACACTCCCAGCCGAAACAGCCTTACTCCATTGCTTCGACTTCACTTTCATTTCTGGTGTGTAATAATGAGACCAATTCGGCCCAATTTGCATCTCGTCGACAACTTTTTCATGCTCAAATCTTTATGCAGTATTTTAGTTATCTATTCTATATTGAGATCATATAGCATTAGCAATCTTGATCATACATTCTCGGCGCTCATCCATCCATCGATGTCATGGATTAGACTTTTCCAATGATTTCCTCTGAAGTAGACTCAATTGGACATCCGGAGCGTGGTGCATCAGATATTGTTTGTGCGGCCATGTTTAAACTCATTCATCCAGTAGTAAATAGTGTGTATGGTGGTGCAAACTTATCATGCACAAAATCGTAGCTCTACTTTAATATTGTCAGTCTTGAATCCCTTTCAGAAAAAGAGGTTTTTAGCGACTTGGAGCTAAATTGACAAATAATAACTGACAATAGCATCTGGGTGAAATTTTGATAAAATTGGTTTGACGGATGATTCTGTAAAGCCGTTTAATGAATTTTAGTGCCATATCATAACAAGATCGATCAAAAAATCAAAGCATATGATAAATAGCCTACTAGAAAGCCATTGATGTTTCACCAAGGCAACAACCTCTTTTCAAGCATTGTGGAGATTACCGAGTACTGCAGAGTACAAGAGCTTCAACTTCATTTTGACCAGTTATGATGTTCTTAATATGCACATCCGTGAGCGCGATTCTAGACTTTATTTCCATGTAGGATGACCTCTTACAATCCGTTTGCTTGGAATTCAGAGTTCGATGTGTAGCAATAATAGTAGTGAAAAAATACAAGAAAACATTATGAGACACATGTATCTGCAAAGATAAATAGCATGCAGAGCGTGGCTTAATCTTCAGGTTGCGATACATCGAATTGTTGTATCTACAACAGATCTAGCAACAGTTTACTGTGTCACTTCCTGTAAGTGAGACTCTGAACTACTTACTCTCTATGCCTTTACTCACTATTTCGTCAATAATCCTTCGCTGCTCTTTGCTGATAACAGCAAAGGTTTTCCTTCGTTGTTCTGTTTGAAGAGGATCAATTCTGTTATAGTAATGAACTCCAATTGGAGCCTGACTAATCTATTTAATTAAATACTTGTTAATATATTGGGGAGATAGCCCAGTGAACACTGCGACCTAAAAGATCTTTTATAATGTTTTTCCTTTGCCTGGTTAGGTCAAGTCTATGTTGGCCTTTTTTAGAAAGGTTATTACCTCATTCGGGTCTGCTTTCTGAATGTCTGATGGTGTTATGAATCTTTTTGAGAATGATTAAATGAACAGTGGCCAATCATTAAAACAGTTAATAATAACTCTTTAAAATAGTCGTTATATGAGATATTGATGAACCTCTTCGCAATTTTTAGACCAAGACGGTTTTCTCAGTACAACTTCTTTTCTATTTTGGCCATTATCCTTTCAATTTTTCTTGAGACGATTGCACCAAATATTCACATAATTAGCGTCATAGTTACACCCACCTCTATTTCATTATGCTTAAGGCGAAAACTTACAAGAATTCTTCATTATATTAAATTTTCTAGTTTAAACTAGACGAAAAATGTCTAAAAAAAAAAATCTTTTCTTTACTTTATAGAGGAAAATTTGAAAAAAAATCTTTTCTTTACTTTATAGAGGAAAATTTGCTGCAGTTCGAAGAGCCATCCATAAAAAGTCTGGTGTTCATTTTGCAGCGAAATTTTTAAAGCGACGTCGTCGAGCACAATCATCTGACAAAGAGATTAAACATGAAATTGCGGTCCTGATGCTTTGTTCTGGATCAGATAATATAGTTAAATTGAGTGCAGTTCATGAGACCCGATCTGACACAGCTCTACTATTGGAACTGTAAGTGTTGAAAAAAAGAGCTTTTTTGTAATTACCTGTATTTCATTCTATTTGTTTCGTAATTTTTAGAGCTACTGGTGGAGAATTACAAACATTTCTGGATAATGAGGGATCCTTGACTGAGGCTAAAACCAGAATTTGTATGAAGGAGATACTTAAAGCTATTCAATATCTACATAAGCGGTCAATTGCACACCTAGATCTCAAACCACAAAATATTTTGCTCACTGGATCGAGAATTGAAGGTAAATTTAAATTTTTTGTTTATTTCTGTTTTGTTTTACTACAAGTGAAATGTGGTTTTTTTTCTTTTGCTAAAAGTAATCTATACTTCACTTGTAATTATTATAGCACGGATTGTAGATCTATTAGCATCTCTTCGCACCGTCCACTAAAAGATTTTTATAAATACCGCTGCTGGTTATTGTTTTACACTCGATCTATAATCTCAATATTTTTAGGAGACGTAGAATTTATTAAGAGGGTGTCTGAGATAAAACAGCCGGTGTTCGTTTACATTCCAATACCACTGCAATCTCCCGATTATACGGAAATAAGATTTTCAATCGTGATCAAGTGTCTAGGTGTTATTCTTGAAGAAAAAAAGAAATTTATTGAAATTTACATCTGTATAGAGTGACGAAAAGAACAATGGGGTCACTGTACATGTGTCGTACCTTTGTTACCTGAAGTTGGGATCTGAAACCAAGTATAGATATATTGGCTATGGTTGGCAACCAAGAAGCAATCGAGAGAAACCCAAGGCTCAACAGCAGAAAGTTCAGTGAGTGACTTGTTTTTGAATTACTGGTAGTAAAAGTAGCCATGAAGGCCTTACTAAACTTACAACCTCCGCGTGTATAAGTGAGAAATGAGCCGATACCCGCTGCCATTAAACTACACGGGAAGAAACAACTTTAACTAGGACACCTGTTTGGATGTCTATAGACAAGATTTTGCTAGATCACTCGACGTAGCACTAAAGACTTACAACAATAGCGATCTAATGAATTGTCCTTGCTGTTTATCTGATCGTATATAGTCCAAATGTCGCATTTAAAAGGAATGGAGTTGTCCGCGAAGTTACAAAATATTAATGTTAGTTGGGCAATTGTTCGTATCCAAAGACCCAAATGAGGCAATATATTGCTAAAGGTCTAGTAAAAGAAGGAATTGAGACTTATTTGACAAGAGCCATTTTGAAGCACCTCCAAATGCAACCTGAAATGTATTCTGTATGGAAAAAAACACAATTTTTATATTAGAATAAACTGTAAAGACTACGCTAGTTAACAAAATTCATTCATTTCTAACGAAAAAGCAAAAAAAAAAAATCCTCTTAGGAAGGCACAACTAGAAATCGTTAAAAGCTCTAGTATTCAACCCAAAAAATGCATCACCTTGGTGATCTAATGTAACGTAATCGATACTTCATATCTACTAAGTATCAAATTCTCGGGAACTTAAAAGTTGGATGAGCTCACACGGTCTTCAGCAGGCTCGGAGGCTTCCCTTCCCCGGCAATACGCTTGACCCCAAACCTAACATTTTGGTCGATGACCCTACGGAAAGAACTGTAGGAGAATCTAACTTAATCTCAACGAAAAAGTTATTGAGACTAAATAAGTATTCCTTACAAACCCTGGTGTCGTTTTTCACTGAACACGCCTCTCTCATGATAACCCAAAATGGAGGGGATCGAAACATAATTTACAGAATTTTCTTTGTACCTAAAGATACTAATTCGCTTTCAATTTGCATTTGATTGGTGCAAAAAAGGAGAAAGCCGATCGTAGTTTCACCGCAGTTTGCATTCTACGGTTTGGCTTATTTAGGGAATTGGGGTTTATCTTTGGCCCTCAATTCAATTCGATGTCTTCTCTTTTCTTCTTTTAGGTTTTTGATTTGGGGATTGTCCACTTCACGTTGTGTATTCTTCCTACAGCTGCTACGCCATATTATCGGCTGTAATAAGTGATCTTTATATCTTTAAGTGTGATATCTACGTTAGGAGCAAAAGGTTTGGTGTTTAGGAACGATTCTGGGCTGGGAACATTTCAGAGCGCTCAGACTGCGTTTTATTGCCAATGTTTGGTTATTTATTATGAGGTGCGCAAGACATTTTCGCAATGCCACATTCCGGTTTAGCCTTCGTGATAGCTGTGCATCCGCTATGTTTTCTTCTAAATAAATTCCAGACATTTTTACACGATTGTTTGTAACTTTTACTCTCAACTTTTCTGTTGCACTTACTTGCCTTGCAGCATCAAGTCTTTCCAAAAGGTCTTGATTAAGTCACTACTCATATGTCATTCTGAAATTTAAGCTCTTTTAGCAACGGTCTACGAGCGTTCTTAGTTCTAAAATGGCGCTCATTATCCTCTAGCCTCCTAAGCATGTTTTTCTTTTCATTTTTTTAATTTCACACCAATCACACTAAATTAAAAAATATTTTCTAATTTTTTTTTAGATGGCCTAAAACTATGTGATTTCGGAATTTCTCGAGTTATTGAAAATGGAAGCAAAGTACGAGAAATACTTGGAACTCCAGATTACGTTGCTCCAGAGGTCTTACAATATGAACCGCTCTCCTTACAAACAGATATATGGTCAGTAGGCGTTCTCACTTATGTTCTTCTTTCGGGCTACACACCCTTTGGCGGCGACACCAAACAAGAAACTTTCTTAAACATATCGCAATGTTCGCTGTCATTTCCAGAAGACTTATTCCAGGGTGTATCACAGCACGCAATTGATTTCATAAAAAGCACTCTTAGAATTAAACCAAAGTAAGTTTTTATTTTTCAATAATATTATTGCAAAGCAGAATTACATAGAATTTCTATTCTTTTATCTTTTAGTGATAGAATGACTTCATTCGAATGTCTAGAGCACATTTGGCTAAAGGATGAATCAGCCATCAGTCGTAAATCTTTAAGCATATCAGCAGCCAGCGATGATGTCTTTAATAGACAAGGGGCTCGAGAAAATAGTACAATTATTAAAGGCAACAGTTGCCACAGTTATAAACAAGGAATTGAATCAACAAATGGAGATACCTTTAAGCACACGACGAATACACAGTCCAGCGATGACAACGACGAATTCGATAAAGAGAATTTTTTAACTAATTCACCCACCACAATTGGAAATTTATGTTCATATTCTTCTTTGACAAAAGTAACCAATCCAACTTTAATGAAATATACTAGTAGCAGCGGTAGCAGTAGTAGTAATAAACAAAGTCGCATCGATAATTGCACGTTAGTTAAAAATCATAAGAGCGACTCATGTGAAATAGAAATCTTACACTCAAGCTTAGAAAAAACCAATAGAAGCTGTATCACAACGTGTACCTCTACAAACAATAGCATGACAAAAATCAATATTTGCCTCTTCCCAGATGCTCCGACAACGCCAAAAGTCATACGTAAAGCACCCTCCGAATCGCCAACAAGCGTTAAAGCTCTAGTTAAAAAATTCCAACTAGAAAATGGCAGTAGTAGTAGTGAACCATTTGCGCCTGTTCAATTAAAAGAAAGTCACGAAGATATAAGTAATGCATGCGAAGATAAAACCGGAGTAAAATTTATTAGTCGTAATCTTAGCAATAATCGCAATGATACGTTTAAAAATAGTTGCGTATTCTGCCTATCGTGTGCGGGTCCTGGATGCCGGCATTCAGGTAATTCCGTTGTAGGCAATAAGTCGCCGAGCAACTTAGGCCTTGATCAGGGCATTATTTGTTAGCTAGAAATAATATTGTTAGATTTTCTATCGAAAGTGAAAGATATGTTCAGCTTGTCCTCCCAGCCAAGTAACCAATGACTTAAGGAGTACTCCTCATCCTCAAGGTTTCCCGTGTAATTTATTCCTGAATTCACTGAATTTTAAATTTTTGGTCACTAATCCGATCAGAAAACGCTTTAACAAAAAATTCCTTTCTATATTTATCTTACTTTACTTTTAATTTAAAAAAAAAATATTTAATATTAATTTTTTGGATCTTCGTTTTTTATGTAATTAAGAAAGACATATTTATTCTTAGTATCCATAATGAAATGTAACTCATAAAGAAATAAAGCGTTCGTTCGTTGAAGCTTGATGTGGTGTGAAATATTTTCGATAGTAATAGATTGTGTCCGTTTTTTGTTGTACCCTGATCCGAATTGACCTACATATGAACATTTCCCGAAATTTACTACTTGTCTTAAGAGAATGACTTTTATGGGACTAAATTATATCTTCTTGAACTTCAATCGTTTCTCTAGCAGAACAAGGACAAGGTGACAGGGTGTGAAAAACGAGAAGAGACGATTATTTTGAATAAGGTTAAATTCAGCTAAAAGCAATCAATAGACTGACTCAATTACTTAGTTAGCCGTGTATGTACTAAATGGTATTCTTAGAGTTGCTTTCCAAGGGAAATCAACGATAACATTTTGAGAGATTTTGGTTAACTATGTACGTAGAAAGCCAGTTTCTTGTACCAAATTATCAACTATAATTTTTTCAAATACGCACTACGTCAAATGTCATGTTTTGGTAGGCTGAATAATTACCAGGGAACCGAGTCGAATGTCGAACTTCAATGGATCTCTGCTGTATAAAGAGCGGTATACTAAGCCAAGAAATTTCTGTTCCCATACAAAAACTATGTAAAAAAGATCAAGGAATTTTTTCTGTGTCGATTTCTTCAAGATGGAGTAAACAAGAATTTTTAAAAACTGTTAGTTACAAATTAAAAAATACAAGAGGGTAAATCATCTGTCACGTTAAAAATAAATGTTCTTAAAAATTCTTCTATTCTCCATCATTGGCCGATTCTAACAAGTGTTGGTTCGATTCCTGTCAGGGAAAAATAAATGAAGAAAAAAAATTCGAACTGGAAAACGCTAGTTTTCGATTGACAAAAAGATGTCGCCCTTTTTTAAAAAAAATCCATTATGTCAATATTTCTTTGAGAAATAAGGAAGGAACGCGATTTTGCAAGAGGTGAATCAATATTAAAGTGACAAATGGAGAAATAAAACTTGTTTTACGTGTATCTTTTTTCACTGGGAATTATCAATTTTTTTTATTTTCTTTATTGTCTGAAATATCACGCAATTACCAAATCCAAATTATGAAAAATTTCTTGACCTAATATCAAGTTTTCTTTATGAAATAAGTGAAAAAATAACTTGGCTCTAGCATACCGCCCTTAAGGGTTGATTCGCACTGACAACGTAACACATAATACTACATACCGACAAGCATACACACGATATTTCGTTGAACATGTAACGAAACGATACGGACAAACAAAGGCACATTTCCTGACGTTACGTATTTATTTTTCAGTATCTTTCGGTATTTTGAACGAAGTGCCATAAACTTTGTGACGCTTGGTCATTTTATTAGATGAAAATGAGGAAAGTAAGAAAAAAAAATATTTCATCCAAGAGAAAATCAAAATTTTACCAATATTTTCGAATGAAGTGTGATCAATTTCATTCAACCCAAGAGTTACCACGAAAAATATTCAAATTTTAGTGAAGCATTATCACCAAGGGAAAAGGTTGTGGTGTATTTAAGGTAAGTCAAAATATTTATTCACTAGCGGTTAAAACAAAAAAAAATTATTTACTTAGGTTATATTTTCGATATCCATATAAAAATGACACCAAAGAGCATAAATTGTGTCATCAGATTCTGAAAAAGAAATTTTGTGTTCGTCTCGTAATGCAACTATATTGCATTTTTCACCTATGTAAGTATACTTTCCCACTGTTTTGCTTGTATATTAAGGAAAGATTTCAATATAAACTCGAAACAAAGCTGCCGAAATTTCTATTCTAAGGATGTAAAACTAATCATTTTCTGTTTGTCCAACCGTAGCCCCCGTAATATACAAGCATGAACAGAGTCGAAAAAAGAGAGCAGCGGGCCAGATAGCAGGCGACATCTACAGCCTTGTCTTACTGCAGGAGTTCATCATATAAAAGTTGCTTGTGTTTTGTTCAAACGTTATAATTTCCATAAAAACTATTAGAAAGAAAACATTTAGCTGCAATTTTTTTTAACTTCATTTTGCTGTGGGAGCGACAGTTTTCGGCTTTAGGACCTGTTTAAGATGAAATTTTAGTTTTCCCTCCATGACGAGTATACAAAGTGAGAGTAAGAAAAAAAGCTAGTTATCTTAAAAACTACAGGGTGTACGGTCACAGTTAAGAGCTCATTGTATGCAGAGGAAAGTCTACAGTTTTTATAAAAAAAAGTTATGTTAACGACCTTGTTGCAAAAATAATAGAGGTTAAATTAAAAAAAAAGTTAAGAAAATACGAAATTTTTAGTTTAGACAACCATAATTCTTGATGGGAGAAGGGTATGGGGCTGATTGAGCAGTCCATGAAGTTCTGCATACAATGCGCTCTTAACTGTGACCCTACGCCCTGTAGTTTTTAAGATACAGGGTGTTTTGTGAAAACCTAGCTTTTTTTCTTAATCATCCTGTAACTCCTAAACGGTTGATATGCCCCCCACTTGCCATACAATTTTTGGTTCGTCTAGGTGAGTAAGTACTATCACCTCCCGCTCTATTGACCTGCTAGTGGGAAACATCCTGTATACCTTGCCGTAAGCCCAATTCTTATATACCCTACTAGATGAATACCCGTGTGTAATTTCGTATGGTCACCGATCTATGCAAGTTTGATTTTTGAAGTGGTTTTTCGCATATATTTCTAGAACGGTTCGTCTTACAGAAAAAATGATTATAACCAATTTTATAGGATCTCGTATTTTGAAGAAGTTTTTAGTGCAATAAAAATGTCTAGGGCTGATCGCTTTTACACTATACGTAAAAATCTTAAATTTTTATATGGCAACACCAAGAGAGGGTAGCCCGATTTAGCCCATTTTTATACCCTAGATGAAATCTAAAGGGTATACTAAGTTTGTCATTCCGTTTGTAACACCTCGAAATAATGCTAGTATTGTTATGGAAGTATGTTAGGAGTGATTGGTTAGGACGTGAAGTCCAAACTGTCAGCATGAGCTGACAGATCACTCGATGACAGCGATTGCACAGGGCGGCATGCTAGCACCTCGGCTAAGAGTGGCGGAGAGTGTGGGGAGGTTCCCGAAAATACCTGCCGCTGTCACCACCCATAATCAAAAAAAATCATGCCTATCTACACCAAAACGAGCACCCACTCAGTCCTGATGGGACTTTTACGTCACTTACCAATCTTCGTTGAAGGCGCAGATGGCATGCCTTCCTGCCAAGCCCCATCCTCCCATCGACTTTGGGCGGCACTGTTTCCAAAGTCCCTTGTGTTGATCTGTGGAAGAGAGTCGAGAGCGGACCTAGACGACCCTTATGCTAGAGGAGAGGGCTCCAGGATGAGAAGGAAAAATTAAAACTTTACCGCCACATTACGTTATAATTTGAAACTTTATTTCTTTTCCGTCAACAAACAGCAAAAATTTTATTTCGATTGTTATTAGTTACCGAGATCGAATTGCGTTCTTCTCTCGACATACGTTTTTCAAAAAAAAATATCGCTTAAACAATTCAAAATGATACCACGATTATCCCAAAATTAATTAATTCACTTTAAGGCGACATTCTCTTCGCGAAAAACAAAAAGATTTTAACTACGTGAAGCAAGTGAAGTTGCCCTTATGTTTTCTTCTCGATTCCTACATGATACAAATAAGACTTCCTCTTACATACTGCAACGTATCTTTAAAGAGGATAATAATAGTGATAAAGACCCGAAAAGCTAGAATAAGACAATAAAGAAGTCAAAGGGAATCTCTAAATCAGTACTGCTGCTTTATGTTTTCTTTCTTAGGTACGCAGCCTTTACATTCACTTTTATCTCATCCCTTTTTTTTTTTGAATATTTTTAGAAAATGCTTAACAATAGTTCAAGGAAAAACTTACTTAAGACTCCGCAGGGGTTCATGAGCTCACGACCTTATGTCACTACGGCGTCCTCACAACTATATTCATGATAACCACTATAACTTGATCGTATGGTTTCAAAAGAACACTTGAAAATGAACCCAGTTTTCGTACCAGGTCATAGCTATAAAAATGTATTTAGAGACCTTTGCCTTCTTGTATACGTATGTATGAGGAAATATTCAAAAGAATTTACCTTTCAAATAACTTGAAGGTAGATATTAAATTTACGGATCAATAACCTCAAAGTAAGTATTAACTTCGCGACAGAATCTTAGGGTAAATATTAAAGGCATGAATCAAATTCTTAAAATTAAATATTAAATTCACGGGTCAAAATCTTAAAGTGACTATTAAATTCACGGATAAAAATGTTAAAGTGACAATTAAAGTCACGGATCAAAATCTTACAGTAAATATTAACGCCATGAAACAAAATCTTAGAAATAAATATTAACTTCACGGATCAAAATGTTATCAGCATGATTATTTGACTAAAATTTACTTCCCTCTAACCTGCTGTTTTGTCGATCTTGTTGAGCGTGGGGCAGAAGAATTCTCTCCTGTAAGAAATTTTCTTGGCAAATCCATCCAAGTTGGGTAGGTGTCACACAACAGCAACTCAAGGATCAGAAGGCGTTGGGGTCTTATAATTCTTCCCCTTTTCCAATTATCCTTTATAATGTGGTTTCGTCTTTTCAGCGTATACCGCAGACGGATCAAAAACGTAAGAGTTCGAGGTGTGATGCATAAAGTTATCTTTAATTCTCAAAGGTGACCTTCACAACTTTCCCTTTTTGTCAGAGAATTAGAGGATACTATACAGTATTCTTCGTCTTCTGAAATGTTCCAATAAGACCAAGATCAAAAAAAATGTTCGGGTACTAACCTTTTGTGATTATCACAAATATTGCTCTGGTAAAAATTCTCCTTCTAACCTATCCACGTCTCCTTAGCTAAAATTTTTTTGCTGTTTTGCACTGCCAATTAACTTCGTGTCCTATTTATCCAACTCGGACAGATTTTTTTAGATTTTGTTCACAAGAAAAACAGACCTTTATTGCTTGATCAGCCACACTTCACAGTCCGGAGTCAAAATGTCACCGGAAGAAAAAAAAACTCTTCTTCCCTTTCCGTTCAGCATGCAACTCCCAGCTCGAGGGAGCATTGCTCTCGGTTGGGGTGCGTTCACAATTTCCGCCATGGACAGCCGACATACACACTGCAGTCCGTGTAGCATATTGCTATATGCAATACGCTACGACCATAACAGTATAGCAAACTAGACACCCACGCATAATACTAAAAGTTATTTTGATTTTTGCATGTCCGTCCGTCTGTCCGTGCGCACTATAATTCGAGAACGCGTTCACTTAGAAAGCTGAAATTTTGTACACGGATTTAAAAAAAAAGGTAAAATTAGGTTCGAAAATGAGACAAATCGGGCAACTCCTTCGTGGGGTTACCATACAAAAATTTAGGTTTCCACTATATATTTGGACACTGCCTGAGAACGCGTCGACATAGAGAGTTGAAATTTGGTACGTGGTGTATTTATAGTAATAACAAATAAAATTTCAAAAGTGGACTAAATCGGGCAACCCCTTCTTGGTGTTGCCATATAAAAATTTAGGTTTTTTACATATACTGTGAAAACGATTAGTCCTAGACATTTTTATTGTACTAAAAACTTCTTCAGAATACGAAATCCTATAAAATTTGTTATAATCATATTTTCTGTCCAACGAACCGTTCTAGAAATATATGCGAAAAACCACTTCAAAAGTCAAACTTGCATAGATCGGTGACCATACGAAATTTTATGCCGACATTCATCCCTAACGACGTTTGACCTAAAAATGTATTGCAAAAATTTCATTTCACAAAAGCAACCTTCCCAACTGAGACTAAAGACATAAAAGTCGTTTGCCAAAACGACTTTCGACAAATATTTGTCTACAAATAGCAAATATGTAGCGTGAAATGAGGCCCGCGCGCTACTAATTTCATGCAGCATATTTGCCATTTGTAGACACATAGATACTTGCCTAAAACATATTTGTCATTTGAAGTTAAAATTTCTTTATGAAATGAGATATCTTGAAATTTAAAATACAAGCGTTTTTCAAATTCATGTAAATCATAATTATATTTTTAAAAGTACAGAGGTAAGAATGTTCAATTATAGGGGGAACCCGTCGGCGTTGCCCGGCAATAGCATAGATGGGTGGGGGTGGGCATGGGGGTAGATATGCATAATATCTAAGCTATTATCTCGGGTTTCACCCTGTGTGTGTGAATACATTCATATTTGTGGGAGGGTGTAGAACTCTACGTCGTCGCCTCGTTCTCAGGCAATGCCCAAATATATAGTAAAACACGAAATTTTTGAATAGTAATCCTACGAAGGAGTTGCCAAATTGGTCCCATTTACGAACTGTATTTGCAGTTTTTATGAAAACGCCGTGTACATAATATGAGCTCTCCACCTCGACGCTTTCTCAGGCAGCTAGCAAGTATATAGAGAAAAACAGAAGTTTTATATGGCAACACCAAGAAGGGGTAACCCGATTTAGTACATTTTTGAAATTTTATTTACAATTGCTGAGAAAAGACCACGTTCCAAATTTTTTGTATGGCAACCCTACGAAGGAGTTGCCCAATAGGTCTTATTTTTAAACTTAATTTACATTTACAAAATTTCAGCTATCTACGTCGACGTGTGAGGCACAGTGTCCAAATATATAGCGAAAACCTTAAGTTTTGAATTTGTATTTGCAATTTGCATGAAAACGGCGTGTACATAATTTGAGCTCTCCGCGTGTATGTGTTTATGCGTGGGTGTGTGTGTGTGTCGCAGACGTGGATGCGACCTCCCCCTTCACCACACATCTCCCTCTCCTAGTATTTGGTTATATCGACCTACTTTTCATGAAGTGTCTAGACTTTTCGGCAATACACGCTATGACTGCAAGAGTCGCCGGCATATACAATTTTTGAATTCATATATTTTTTGTTTATTTTGCTTAAATTTGGCAATTGCTCTCCTTCTACTTTCTGTTGGCTCTTAAATATGTCATTAAAAAAGAAATGTGATCTTCTAATTTCTACTTTTTGAAAAGGAATAAAAACAAGTCACCTGTTTTAGACTTCTTGGTCGTTTCACATGTACACGTCGAAAAATATTCAGTGAAAAAATGGTGGAGACATGAACCGCTTTCTTGAATACTTCACTTTGATGTGTTTATTATCCCCTGGAAAGATCCACTGCTGTGTGCCTGACACATGTAAATCCGAGTTTGTCACAAGGTCAACGTTTTTTTAATTTTCTAACCACTTTTTTTTTTGTTGCAGTTAAATTTGGCTTTCTTTTGAGCTTCAATCAAGTTGTGTGGCACCCACTCGAGTACAAATCTTGCTAAAAGTCAGATGTTCATGTAAGTCACGGATATTCCCAGACAAGACTCTTGATTTGCCAACTTTAATATGTCTTTATAGAGAGAACAGGAAGTGTTGATACCTATAAAATTCACGTACATCAGCGTGGCTTTTTTAGAGGTGCTTGAAGTTGGGCAAATTGCTGAAATGTATGTTCAGCTACCTACATTAGAAACAGTTGAGAAACTCCTGGGGTACTTGCCGACTAAGAGCATTTTCGGTGAGAGCAAGCGCAATATTTTCCACGATATATATTGTTGCCCTGCTCTCACACAGCGGAAACAGAACCTAACATAACCAGAATTTGATTACGCTAAATTTGGCTTTTCACACTTCCTGTATTCTCTGTATTCTAAGAGAATCACCCCCAGATCTTCTAATTTTCACTTTTCGAATGTCAATAGATACATGTCCGTTATGAAAAGGAATAAAAACAAGTCACCGGTGTCAGATTGTAGGGCGGATAAGATGAGTGTTGTTGCATTATCGTGATGGAGAACAATTCGACCTGTTGGTCGTTTTACATCCACTCTTCGAAAAACATTCAGTCAACAAATGATGGAAACATAATCTGCTTTCTTGCAAATGCTCCATGCATACTTCACTTTGATTGGTTTATTATCGCCTGAAAAGATCTTGTTGCGTCCCCCTTGTTTTCTGGCATTATGTAAATCCAAGTTTGTAACAATGTCAAAATGTCGAATATTATTTTCTCGTGTTAATTCCCTGTTTTACCGAAATAGACAACCATTTTTTTATTTGTCAAAACAAACTCCAAAAAATCAAGATAAAAATTTCCAAAAGCGACACCTCCAGGAAATGACTTGGCTGTAAAACTTGACTACCAACCCTAGCATGTATATGCCTACAAGGAAGGTTAAGGAAAAATTTCAATCATTATTACTACGAAAAACAATTTAATCTCTAATGGAAATTGTTTCGTAAAATATTTTTTTTTGTAAAAAAAGACAAATTTATATAACTTAAACTCTACAATTTGAGAGGAAAATAGAGCGGTAAAAATAATCTTAAATCTTAAACATAAAGCAAATAAATTAAATAACAGCATCTCGGAATATTTAAAAAGGAAGCAAACAATATCGCTTATCCTTAGCTTATATAAATTACAGTTACATAAATCATTCATAATTTGCATATACATAGGTAGGTATGTAATTCAATTGTCATAAAATCATCCCACACCTTAAACACATACTCTTAAACTCGACACAATCACAATCAGTGTAAACCAAGTGTGAAATTGGAATATATCGTTTCTTTGCTTTCTTTATATATATTTTCACTTTATTTATAAAATAATTGATCATTAATGCATTAACGTCACGCTTAACAGTTACTGACTAGAGAAATTCAAATTTTAAAAATTTCTTTGTATAAATATTGTTCTAAGGCCCAACATGAAAATATTTTAGTAAAATGCCCTTCACCGATCGCCGCGCCGCACCGGCCACCCTGTAACGTAATAATCTTGTGTTTGCTATAGTAGCTATGAGTATTGTTTCATTCATTGAATATTGTTAAATATAGATTATTTTGAATTTCTATTTGTATCGTTATCTACATACATATGCCTGCTATTTTATGACTATATTTTAATCAATTGCGTATGCTTACTGTACTGGCCAATGTTTGCAATGTAAGAGAACGTAAAAAAAAACAATGGCAGCAAATTTTAATATACGTTTTAGTTTTGGAAAATAATTTTGACTTGCACTTATTTCCCTGGTCGTAAATTTATTTTCACATAGAATTATCAAAACTAACACGTTCATATAACCTAGATTTTCTTTTATATTATTAAGCCAAGCTCAGGGTATACCCAATGATGCAAAGTACAGCATGGCAAGAAGCAGATAAGGAACGTGAGGAGAGTGGCGATGGTGTTTATGTATGCCATCCTTAAACATTTTCAGATTATATGCCAGAAAAAAGACAGAGGATGAAGAGGATGATAGACTGTTCCACATTCGCACAGTTCGGAATAAAAAAAAACATCCCGGAATTTTACTGTACAGCCGAAAGTAATTTGAAAGGTAAAAGGCTGTGCGCGAGTATTGCGTGCAAGAAATCAGACTAGATATCCATTTCATCAGAGAATTGATCATGCATGTAGCGATAAAAGAGCGAAAGACATCCAACATTGCGACGGTGCTCGAGTTAGTCGATATGACATGTTATTGCCAAATCTCCAATGAGCTTGAAGGGTCTCTTTTGGATAATATCCAATGAAGCTAAGGCTATGCGACCAGTCCCGGCCCAGATATGGGAATGGTATTCTATTCTAGGTCTGATGTAGGACTAGTAGTAGAGGACTGCTAGATTTGATGGGCAGAGATATTTCTTGCACCTTTCCAGATATCCAAGACATTTCGATGCTTCTTTGGCAACAGAGAAGATATGATCTGTCCAGCTTAACTTACTGGAAATATTAATACCAAGAATGCATAAAGACGGTGTATCGTAAATCAGTGCTCTATCAAAAGAAACGAGTGGAAAAATAATGATCTTGTTTTAAAGAGATAAGACAGCTTTGGGACTTAGATGCATTTAATTCGCTTTGCTCCAAGGGAGGATATTATCAGGGTCGTTATTCAATGATCTAATAATGCAAACTCGTTTGGCACATGCAGCATTCTCCCTTTGTCGTCCGCAAGAATGTCAAGGGAGTAAGCGAAATCAAGGTATCATCAGCGAAACTATGGATGGGATTGAAAGTAAGGGAAAGAAGATCATGAATGAAAATTAAGAAGAGAGATGGAGAGATATCAGATTGCTATAGTGATATTCAGTAAAAAGTCTATTCACGTGTGAAGCAAACCGTACTTTTCCCTTGCGATTACATTCATAAGAAGAAAAAAAGAAAAAAATGACGCTGTTAGTTTAATTTTTGTTTTGCGATTTGGCTGTGATATAAGAGATTTTGTGTTTTGAAATCAAAGCTAAAATCTGCATTTCTTTTGTATCTAAAATCATAGATGGAGCAATAATTAGATACCGCATGGTATACAAATTGTGGAATGGTTAGTGCATTCTGGAATGGACCATAACATGCTTTAGAGCGTGCCGAAAGCAAATGCTTCTTTAACAGCATTTTCATTTCCAAATGTTGTGGTCCATTCCGGAATGGCTATTCAGGAATGCACCTAAAGTCCTTATATTCTAGGAATCTCTTAACAACGGACACCACTGCATGTAGTGCCAAGTTTGATTTCTCTTTTGTATAGGCTCGCTACCACTCCTCCCATGCCATACATTTCTTATATGCACTTCAATTAGTCTCTCCAGAACTTTAAGCAAAGCTTAGGACGAGTAAGTTCCCAAATGGTGGCTTCTTTCAGAGACTGAAGTTGCCAAAAAATCAATCCATTTCACACACCCTGAAAAAAGCTAAATATGGAGGGAAGTCTATGCATGATATTAGTCAACACATTAATCAGAATAACGGGTATACTGTAAAATGCAATGGATCCGTACGTACATAATGGCAATTCATTTACTCTTGGTAATAAATGAAAGGAAAGCAAAATTACAGTTTTAGACTGATTTGATGTCTATCGAAAATTTTTTGAATCCTACATAATTCAAAAGAATTTCAAGCGAAATTTTTAAAAGCATGGATGATTTATAAAAAGCTGGTCAAAAGGATTCGAACGATATCCAAAACAGCTTTTGCGCATAGATCATATCAAGAAGATTTGCTGCTGATTTAATTAAACAAAGGTTTCCCTACAAGCTACAAGGTTTTTATAATATTTAAGTAACATGACAGACCCATTGAATAAATAACTAATAATGAAACGGCATATGGGAAGAAAACCTAATCCACTTGGCGAAATGTATTAGTGTGCTGTGTTTGTATTCGTTTCGTCATGACAGTAATGAAATCATGACATTTTCAAGGGGGACATTTTTTATAATTTAAATTGTTATGTAAAATAAACAAATTTTTAGCGTTCCCTTATTTTCAAATAATATTTCTTGGCCCTCTTGTCATTTCCACCCCCCAGTCATAGGGTCTAAGTGTCATTGAATTGCTTAAACATGTACACTGTATTCGCACGAAACCCCGCTTCCTTATTAGTTATTTATTCAATGGACATACCACGTCCTATTTACTTATAATGAGCAAGTTATTTTTTAAGCCCCTAATTATATACAGGGTAATCTGTATTAATTCTACACTCATCAAGAGGTGATCAGGGATATCGCCGGCAAAAAAAATTTGTGTGTTGTTTCGGAGTTAGGATTTATATTTGTATTTTTGGGTACTTCTTCTCTCCAAACAACCTGGAACTATCTTGGTATATACTCTATGCAGATGATTTGCATCTCAGATTATAAAAAAACAATCCATTGACAGCTTTCCCATAAATGTTTCTTACAAGATTTTGAAACCCTAGAGTAACTCATTTTTAAATGTTTCACCGAAAGGAAAGGATTTTACAAAATCAAGGTAAATATTTTCAATTCACTCTTAAGTTGGACCTGTATATTGCCTGAATTTCGAGTTTCTGTCTACGAAAAGGAACTTTTTAATTAAAATCTTGTTGATTAGAGCAAACTATCAAAAAACCAATATTCGATAAAAACGACTAAGATCCTACGAGTGATGATGATAATAAGAGGTTTAACATAAGTTCATGAAGTTACCTACTTGTAGGTATAGCATAGAGGGGCATGTGAAAGGCTATAAATAGATAGGAATGTACTGAAACAATAACAGTTTTTCAAAGTGCAAGATGGGTACAAGAAAGAGAAAATTAAATGACCGTGAAACATTTTAATACATGACTAGTTTCAAGTTGCTTATAGTGAAATATATATGCTTATAGTGAATACCGTCCTACCTAATTTCTAAATAGTATCGAACGTTTCAAACAGAATATTTCTATGTCATGGCAAGAATCAAGAATCTTATGAGATCATCTTGGCTATACCAACAAATCAACTACGACAACTCTTCGAACTACAAAAATCTGATAACGGGTGACGAGTCATAGTTTTATAGGAGCGATTCAGAAATAAAGTAGGCAAATCAATGATATGGAGCGAAAAAGAGGCAACACCACTTCTTAAATGCAAATAACAAAAGTCCACAACAAAAATTATGTTCGACATTTTCTTCTCACCCGAAAGGATTAATACTGTTTTGAAAGATGTTGAACAAGTGTATAGAAATTCATGGTGATTAAATTGAGAGATTATTATAATCTAATAAATTTTTAGAAAATAACAACAAACAGTTTTCTACTTTTAATCTATCACAAAGACTGCACGAACTTATGTTAGACCCTCCGAATGTACGTCAATGTTAAATATTTCAAAATAGTCCCTATTTCCAGTTTTGTTTTTGTTTACAAATGCAATATTAAAATTTGCTGCCGTTAGATAATATAAAAATCAAAATTACACTATCGCCTAATATTCATCACTGAGAAAGATAGAGAGAATCTTTTCTTATATAAAAGATACAATTATTATCCATAAGAAGCACATAAAAATTCAAATGAATTTTTAAATAACACACGCACGCGCAATTCACCTTTTTTCCTATATATGTAGTACAATAAAAATAGTAATAGTAGTATGCCATAAAAATTACGTAAATATCACAAACCGATGAATATTAGACTTCAAAAATAAAATCTCAGAATTCTATTCAATACCAAAAGTGCTCGTCTCTTCCACCGCCAATAAAAGTTTCTCATAGAGAATTTCCGGTGTTGGATACGGTGGCAAATCTAAACGATTGAAACATGTATGAGCACGTGGTAAGGCATTTGGTTTTCCCCATTTTTCAATACAAAATCGACGTGGTCCCGTTGATCCACGTAATGCTGAGAATCCTTCATACGGTATACTTGATGTACCCGTTACAAATTGTAACAATCTCAGACGTTGTTCATTGGTAAATTTCTCGATAACTTGCCAAAACCAAATGATAACTTGATGATTATCATGATATCCACTTCGGTATTCAGTATTTAAGCGCCAATCGTTAATATCTATTTCAGCTGTTCCAGCAATTACAAGTTCTAATTCTCTGGCATCGAATACAGAGACAAGTCTTGAGTCTACAACTTCATAAAATCCTCTTACCAATGATTCAGTTTGCTCTTGTACACCACGTTCTAATCGCCATTTAACCATTCGTTCAAGATATTCCTTTTTATTTTTCTCATTCACAGTTATATTTTTTCCACCTTGTTTTAATTCTCGTTCAACTACTCGTCCCAAAAGTTCTTCGGTAACGCAAAATGTTAGTCCTAAATTATTTCCTGAACCGATATCGTTATCACGAATCCATTGCAACGATTGATGAAATTCATTATCTAAAGATTCTGTAAATTCAATTTTATGTTATTAGTTACAGTTGAAGATAGAAGGGAGATTACGCATAAGCATCTTACCTAAATCACTCAAGGCAACTGGTAAGCGTAAAAGTGCCTTGTAAAATGGACGCGTAAAGAAAGCGTCTAGAAGATATTGATGAACTAAGGCTAGACCTAAAACTCTACCACTAAAGCGAAACCAATCATGGCAATTATCCACAAAAGCTGATAGAGGTGACACCTGTACTGTATATGTGTCATTTGCAGAGTATTCGAATAAGCCATAGTAGGGATTGAATAGCTCGCGAGATAGCAAGAAAAAGAATTCCCTGAAAATTTAAATCTCAAATTAACTGGGATAATTTTATGTGAATGTGTAAAACTATTTACCGTGACGGTCCACCATAATCTAGTCCTTCTTCAGTGTCCCATATAACAGCCAATCGACCCCGTTGTAAGTCTTTTTTATTAGCTGACATTATTCTACGGAAAGCATCTTCCAATAAATGTGATCGTCGTATATGCAACCTATTAGATAAAAAAAAACAATTAACAGTTCTTACAACGCCATTAAGGGCCAATATACTTTAATTTATGAGGTCCTTGTCCATAACCTTTGGATTCCAATTTTCTATAAAATCCCCGTAGTTTCGCTTCGAAGTCTCTTCGAAATGGTGGTGGTGCTCTTTGTGGAATTCTTGAATTTAATGTTGGTGAACCTTGTGGACTTCTTTCCTCAACAGGTACATAGCTCATGATCTCCTGTTCGAATAGGCTGAAAGAATTTCGAATTTGTTAATTGATTGTGTTTTTTATTGTTATCAAATTTGGACTGCTTTAGTTGGTAAATTAAATCTGCAGGGAATAATTAATACTTACAGGGTAAACACTATGTAACATGCCTTAGAAAAGAATCCCATTTCAATTCTCTTAAGTCATTTCAAGTGAAGTAAAGTTCTAGAGTTTTGAATCATTCTGCTTATTTTTAATTGAAGGTAATTTCTGCCTCATCCTGAGTATTTTTTATTCAAGTCTTTATATATTTCGATTCTATAAAATTACGAAAAATTATTGTCTTTACGCGAAGATCGTTCGTGTGTACTGAAAAGTTTCAATCTAGATTCTTTTTCCTGGCGATATGAAAGAATAGTATCCCTAATGAGATGTGATAGTTCACAATAATAACGCCAGCAATAGAGCTTAAAACCTCTCAAATCTATACGATAACATATATATAAATAAGAAAGAGCATGATAGATGACCAATATTAATAATAAGAGCCTTACCGGGTCTTCCCTTAGTAATTTTTAGCGACGGATCTCTCACTAACAAGGGAGCCGGTGCCGGTGTTTATTTTCTTGATCCTGACATAGGCTCTGAGTGGCCCTCAGATAACATCAACAAGTTACTGAGGGATTACAGGACGTCTTTGGATAAGCTGTGTATCCACAACAAGGTGTGCCTACTGTGGGTACTATGGTCACATGCGGATCATGGGAAATGAAAGGGCTGACCCGCTAGCAAGATCCTATTCTATTTCTCCCTTCCTTGGACTGGAACCTGCTGAAGGCGTTGCTACCTCGCTGATCAGGTCTCTCATCAAAGCCGATGTTCGCATGAAGCATCAGTAGTGATGGGCGAACATAAGTACTTGCACGTCTACAACACTTTTTCTTGATGGGCCTAATGGGAATTTCTCTGACTTTCTCTTGGGACTAGAAAGAAAACAATGCAGAGCTATGCTTTGTATTATCACCGGCTACAGCTCGCTTTATGCTCATCTAACAAAGATGGGAGTTGTTGATAGCCCAGAGTGTCTGTCCTGCTTGAAAAAAAGAACCTGAGACAATTGAGCATTTTCTGTTCTCTTGTCCGGCGTTGTCAGCAGAAGGCTGGATACGCTTGGATCTGCCCTTTTATCTGTGCATGAGCTGAAAAACTTACTTCACCTAGAGCTGATGCGCTTTATTAAGAGGACGGGAAGGTTTCGGTGAGAGCACTTTTCTCATTTTTAGAAGGTTAAAACAACCGGCTGCCTTGATCTCCGTCCTTGGGATCTTTCGTCCCCATACTTCTGAAAAAAAAAGTCTTCTAAGGAATGAGATTAAGATCAGAGATCAAAACAGAGTAAGATCATTAGACCCATAAATCGAATACATTGAGGTATCCAGTCTTGCGACTATTCCTGACTTAATTAAGTGTTTCACATATCTACTTGCGGCGGCCATCGGTAACCAATTCCGTAGCATCCAATCCTTCTAGATAGGATTGAGCTGGAGGTTAACAAAATACCGTTTAGTTGATTTGTGAAACGATGTCTTAGTACTCCGGAATCTGGACTGTATCCATAATGATAACCTTAACTTTTCGAGTATGGACACAAATTGTACAATGAAACGTGAGTATTTTTTAACCGAATGGGCGATTTGGATAAAGCCCCAGGGATATGAATGGCAACATCACGATTACAATATTATGCTCACGTGGAAAAGCTTCATTATACTACTTTAGTAGAAACTCAACAGAACAATATTGAAATGGTGTTGGTATAATCCTAAACAAACATGTAAGATTCGCTGTTTTAGTTGCTCATTAGTTTTCAGGAGAAAAGATGCCATTCCAGGTAACATGATAGAGTACCCACAGATGTCGTTATCTTAATGTGTAATATGAATGTTCATCAAACTGGTTCCACAAACACTGACATTGAAAATTCTATTGGAAAAATACGACATGAACCCAAGTACCAATATCAACATTCTCTTCGTAGAATCTTGCAACTCTACTGCTACTCACTCAGCTTCTGAAGGGTGAAACGTTTTTTAATCAGCACCTAAGGATACAAACATAAGCAGGCCTGAGTATCACCGAATCGAAGAAATCAAACATCATATAGACCAAGTAACTCACAGTTGCAGATGGAGAAATATTTTAAATGACGCAACACCTGAATTTTTAAAGAAGCAGACATTTAGAGTTACCATAATCTCGTTCAGAACATGTCATATTCAAAAACACATAGAATCGCCCTATAGAATTCGATAACTGAATATTACTTATTTGTCTGTAACAACTTAAAATTATAAATCGAAAAAGGGTTTCGTATTTACCGAGAACATACATACATATTTATTACAAAACTATGAAAAATCTTCTAATAACTTCAACGGTTCCAAATCCTTGAACTGTTGGTTCGTGAATTCCACATACTTGGAAGCATAACGTCCAGTTCAATGCATGCATAAAAGCCTGAATCGAGCACGCTCTACAAAATTGCATGGGATACAATTTTAAAAATTTTCTTCATCTTAAAACTTTCGTAAAACTTCTTGATTGATTTTCTTCGGCGGTTAAAAAACTTCTTCAGATTCAGCCGCCTATCATGATTGTGCTTTGCTCGGCGGAAGCTACCACTTTCCACTTCCCTGTTCATTCTGTTTTTAATTTCAATCTAGCAAAAAAGTAATAATATGTACGAAAAAATTAATCTACACAACCTGCGCACCTACTTAAATAATCAAAAATTATTCACAGCTTCTGTTAAACCACAGTAGAATAAATGAAAAAAAATCTATTAGATAAGAAGAAGACATCAATTCTCATATCAACAAATCACGTTCTACATGTGCACATGTTTATTAAAAATAAAAGTAACCGAAAAATTGTAAGCAACGACTAGAACTGTAAAAATAATAATTATTTTTGTAATCTATTATTTTCGAATTATGATTACTAAAAAAATTGTAATGAAAAATTTTGATTAAGATTAATAATAATCAAAAAATAATAAAACTTTTCATTAGATTACTTGAATTAATTTTGATTACTCCGAAGTACTTTTTGATTATTTCCAAATTAATTGGAAGGAGCCCAAAAATATCACAATATTATTTCTTTCTGGGTATTACAAAATTACATATAATTATTGTCTTGCAAAAAAAAACCATTATAGACAGTAATCCTTGCAAGAATCGTACAAAGAATAATATCTAAGCGACAAAACAGCAGCAATTTAATGCTTTCCGTCGCGAAATGTGATTAAGTAAACTAGTAAGAATTTAAATCTTAGTCTTTGATTATTTGTACCTAATCATAATCGAAAGTTTTCGGTTACGATTATATCAGTAATCGTAATCTAAATTTTACAGTTCTAGCATGAACTACACGTATATTTGCAAAGTTCATGTACGTTCGCGGAGCGAAGCGGAGCGCACGCGCGTGTGTGTGTGTGTGTGTGTGTGTCTGTCTTTGCGTTTGGCACAGAGCGTACTCCTCCTATTGATATTAGTGGTTTAAAAAACTTACATAGATCAGGTAAAGATACGTGCTATAACAATGCGTTGACCTCATCCATAGTCGCGCGTTTCCAAAACAATGCGTAATCCCTTGACAATAGGTGTGCGCTTCACAAACTCCTGCTTGTGCGCTAGGAGAAGTGTTTTTATATGGCTTGTGCGCTTCGCAAATACACCGGTTTTCTCTACCCAAACCTCAACAAGTTCGAACTTTTAGAACCGATCAAAAATTAGAATTAGAAATAATGGATGACTTTTTTTTGGAGCGTTGTGCAGAGGAGGAAGATAGAGGAGCTGGATGGAAATTAGCGGGTGGCTGGGTGATGAAGGGCTAGGCAGTTAGATGTAGATGGGGCCAAGGTTGTATAGATGTGAAAGTGGTGTTGGTGGTAGGGGTGAGGAGGTGGGTTAGAATATCAGTCATATATACGATGACATTGCCGAAAAATCCATTTATGTTCACTAAAAATCGTTGGGGGGAAAGCGGTTATATAGGTGTAGGTATACCATTTCGGGTTCAAGGAATGCGCACTGTCTCTGTTCTGAAAACACCACCACGTAGAGCATGTCCAATTACCCACGGTCCCGGTCACTTCCCTATTCCAAACTCAATCATCCAATACACTCCCAATTCACCTTGTACGTGCTTGAACTTTTGAATTTCGTGTGTAGACAAAACATCTGTTCACGAGCACCTACACGATGTTCATATATCAAAAAACGAAAAATTCGCTTAGTTTGAAAGTTCATGTACAACGTATAGTTTGATATACATAGGTCAAACATATTTAGATTAGCTAGTAAAAGTGTAATTCTAAAAATAAATATTTATTAATTCTGAGAAAGAAGCTATGCCAAAAAGTTATTTTTCTTTAAAAATGCTCAGGGGCCGGATTCTGTAACTCGGCGAGTTTGGGAGATGAGAATTTTCGTTTTCTCCAATTAAAACTCCCTAACTCTTCATTCGCGATTCTCTAACATACTTGCGGAGTTAGGGAAAACGTAACAAGTGTCGCAATATTGACGGACGGCTAACTCTGTGTGGGAGGGTCGTGAGCATTGGGGGTTTTCGCACGGATTTAGGGTCTAGAGTACAAAAATATACATAGGGGAACAAATTCGTATCAAATTAAAGAGGGAGGAGCGGGTAATCGAGTGGTGTAGTTTGTTTTTGATCATTTCAACGTCATAACTGACTTTTTTACCGACGAAAGACGGATTTTTTGCACTGGGATCATAATACACCCCAGTTCCAATATTATGATATATTTCTTCCCTTCTTTGGTTCACATAATTTTCGTCAAGGAAAGTGAATTTCCACGACTTACCAGTTCTTCATAACAATGACTTGAAAATATGTCCATATTTTCATCTTAAGGACTGATTCACTTCTTTTGCAGTTATCTCCAAAACCATTGCACGGACTCAAAAAAGTCCTTAAAAAGCTGTTTAAAAGCAGAAAAAATAGAATAGTGCACAGTGTAACTGCCAGAGATTTTAAATAAATTTTCCCATGTCGGAAAAAGACTAATGTGAGGTGGGGCATAATGACGAGTTTCTTGTGGGGCATTATGACGAGCTTTTTACGGGGTATAATCATTTTTCGATTTTCACATTCTGGTAGGCTCAACAAAGATCGGATTCAAAAGACATAATTTTACATTAGAACAAAATTCTTTGTCAAGGTAAATGACTCCAACAATTAGTGTACTTAGCATTTCGCAAACTGTGAATTTTGTCAGTTTTTCGAACGTTGGTTGCTCAAAAACCGAAAAATTTGCATTTTGTAAAGACAATATTTTTGCGAGTTCTATGAATACAAAGATATTTTGGAATATCAACCTATTTATCCTAAAACTTTCGAAATCCAGGAATTGTTTTATAGGTAAAATATCAGATGTTTTCAGTTGCATTTTTCGAATTCGAAACTCGAGTTTTTCCTAATCTTAGAATGTATAATTTTATTGTAAAAACCATATTCCTGCAAGGCTTATTATTGCCATTAATTAATAATAATATTTTTTGAGAAAAAAAGATGTTATTTCATGTATTAAATATAATTCGCTATTATGTCCCGAGCCCTTTGTCATTATGCCCCGTATGTGGTCATCACTCCACTTAGGTCAACAGCGCACTTCATAAGGATGCGAGACGGTAATTATCTATATCATATTTTGACCCTGATTGACCCTACAGGGTATTGGAATTTTTAAAGCTCCAATAAATCTATTCAGAGATTTAAGAAAAATCTAGAGAAAAACCGTTTGTCATTATGCCCCGGGCTCCTCTAATAAAGCCTGAGTCCAAGAAGCAGTAATAACTTTTAAGATTATCACCAAATTTTTTTTCTTATTTCCAATCATCATACCTCATCAAAATGCACTGTGATTCATTTTATCAAAAATTAGATATTGTCATAAGGTGCATCTTCAAAGGACTACACTATATCACCAACCTTTATATAAGAGAAAGCCTAAGAACAAAACTCAAAACAAACACCATTTTAATTTACGTTTTGATCTCAATTGAAACCGAATTGGACAAAGCATAATTACAGTTGAGGCTTTATGATTATACAATTACCGCTTCGGTTGACGGAAACAGATTTTAATTTCGCTTGTGGTCCCATTTCGACGGCTCCCTGGTTGTTTTAATTTTTCTCAATTTACTAAAAAGCAAAAGTGTTCTCTGCTTTATATGTGAGCATGTATGTACAGATTGTTAACGGTAAAATTTGCTATTGTAAATAAATAATTGCGCTACTTAAATAAGTATGGAGCCGAGTCATTAGGGCAGTAATTTTGTTTGTTAAGTGCTGGTCGGATTTTCTGCTTAGTGATTTCCTAAATGTTTATATTAAACATATGAATAATTCTGAATACTAAAAGATTACCGTAAAAAAAACATTTTCAGTTTATATTACTTGTTTTTAGGCAAAAAGGTTCAAAAAGGATCCATTTAAAAATACTATGTATAAACTGAAGAAGTTAATTTTAATTATAGGAAATGCTTCATTTCGTACAGGGTATTTCAGAATATATGAGAAATATTTTGGAGCGAGGCAGTACGGGTCCAGATGCCCAAAAAAACTTGTATGGGTGTTGGCGGGAGCGAAATTACTGGTTTGGGTGGTGGGGGTTGATTTTGGTACTTTTTACCCGTAACACCTTGTAATAATTTTATTATACAGCCTATAAAGAAGCCGACAAAAAAGTCAAATTTGATGGCAAATATGCAGGGGAACGATTAAACCGGGAAAAATTCACAAAAGCTTCACTATCGATGGCTGGAATAATTATAAACAACTGTCGCAAATACTGATTTTACTGATTTTTTTTTAATTTTAGAGCATCTTCAGTGTCACTTACCGAAACAACTAATTTTATTAGGAGCAGACTTAAAGAGCGTTTTAAAGAAAACTGTCAACTATGATTTTCGAGTTGCATTATTGGAGAAGGCCCAGGTTCTCTTTATTTCATTAAGAGCTTCATGCGCATCAAGCATCAACACCAACTCCTTAATGGCTGCAGATAGCACATAGGTGAGGTAGGTCAAATTAAAGAGGATAGTCCCCAGCTTATAGTTTTTATAAAAAAAAATTATGATAACTACCTTAAACTACTATACTACTATCAAAAAAAAAAAAAAGGTGTCAAAGTAAAAAAAAAAATAGGTAATATGTTCCGAACTTTTTAGTTTAGACAACCATAACTTCATTGGGGAGAGGGGTGTGGGGCTAGTTGAGCAATCGCCATGAAGTTTTGCATACAATGAGCTCTTAACTACAACCATACGACCTGTACTTTTTAAGATACAGGATGTTTTGTGAACACTAGCAAATTTTTCTAATCACCCTGTAACTCCGAAACTGTTTATAAGACCCCCCCCCCTCTCCTGCCATGCAATTTTTTGTTTGTCTAGGTGAGCAATATCACATCCTGCTCCATTGACCACCTAGATGAAAACACTCTGTATACTCTTCGGAAAATTATATAGTACAAAATTTAAAAAGAAATAGGGAATAACGATGAGGGAATTAAAAAAAATTGTTGACAGTTATATTGAGAGTATGCCAAATAGATTAAAGAAGTAAAATAAATTAAGAGTGAAACAACAATATACTAAAAACAAATACTTTGTGGTAATTTAAATGAAGCTAAGCAATAAATGTGTGATGTAGGTATGATGTCATTTTCATTTGCTTTCCTAAAATTCCATAAAACTCCCAAGATTTCACCAAAATTCCCAATGAAAAAGAGTGGGGACTAATGCCAATGATGATTCTCTGGATAAACACAATTGTCATCCTATCCATTCTAAGCTATGGCTCTGTGATGTGGTAGAAAGCAGCAAGATGATTTCGCCAATCATAGAGAGATATTAGACAAGGTTAAGCGAATGTTCCTCCTTAGCGTAATCGATGCACTCAGATCGACTAGTACTCGGGCACTTTAGGTTATCCTCAACATACACCCTGTGCAATTTCGCATCAAGAAAGTAGCGTTTATCGCATTTCAACCAGAGCTGAACTCACCCTGGAACACATATTTCACAACAGTCCATATTTAAATTCATGCAGTCGATTATGCTTGACTTCAACAGGAACAACAATCATCTCCTCGAGACTATGTTAAAAGCCAACTTCAAGTCGAAAATACCCTTTAGGACAGAATGGGAATCAAACTCTGTGCTTCAACCATTAACACACACACACACACACACACCCTATTTTTTATACAGTTGGCTCCAAATCAGTGGAATGTACTGGAGCGGGTGTTTTCTGCAAGGATCCTCGTATGGAAATAGATATACACTTCCAGATGGAAATCAATGCCATCCTGACACAAATAACAAGGAGATTTCTATATACTCAGAGAGATAGGCTGCTGTTAAAGCCTTTATAAAGTCTGGAGTGTATTCTAATATTGTGGCTTAGTTCGACTGCCAACACGGTTGTCTCTGGTTAGATAACCCCACGAGTAGAACAACAAAAGAGTTGTAGTTAATCCAAAGTCCAAGGTCAACGAAAAAGTTATTGGGATTAAACATGCCAACTCTGAGAACCTTTGTGTCCATTTTTACTTAGCGTACTACTCTATTAGGGGTCACAGACGCAGGATGGGACACTTTCTAAATGAACTACGTGAAGCAGGAGAAGGGAATGTTGAGGGGCCAATTATAAATTTTGTTAGGGGGTTAGGCTGGGATTTATGATAAATGTTTTGAAAATTTCGAGAGTGAGCAATCTTTCTCCAATCCTTCCATCTATTAGCCCCCCCCCCCCCCTCTACACGACCTCACACTCTTGTTTAGAAGATATTTTAAGGTATTCTGCATTATCAAAACAATATCAACGAACATTAAAACTTCATTTAATTAAAATCCATCATCCATTTTTTATCACTCTTGATACACTCTCCTCTTCGAACCTGCGATATTTAACCAAAAACCATACGAAGATGGCACTAGCAAGCTTTGATGATAATTTTATTGAGTTACAGGTAATCGAAAACATAACAACGTCTTTTAAGCAAGAAATTATGCGGATGAAAAGGTATCAAGAGGTAACAAAACATAGATTCAAAAAAATTATCCAGTTTGTAGTAATATGAAAAAAAAAAATAATAATAATTCATCTCTAAGCCGGCGGGCTTTGCTACAAAATAAAAAATAAAGCAAAATTTCATTATTAATGATATTCAAAATTTAAACTAATCGAAATGCCAAACAAATATTTTCTTAGAATCAAACCCATTCAGCTAAAATAAAATAACAAAGCACCTCAGGACATACTGGTTCGAAACTATATTTTTATGTAGTAATTTAAAACTATTAAAAAAAAATGCAGCACACACTTTTTATCACCCCGAGATTCGTTCTAAATCAAACAACGTTCAATTAATATTTAAAATTAAAAAGACCTCCACGCTTAAGCGGATAATTTCATCTAGGTACCACTTTATTTTTTACATTATGAACGCTTCAAAGGATAAGAAAAAAGAACAAAAATCAAAACAACAACAATTAGCAGCACACGAGTCCAAAGTACGGGGTACAACAACAAGAGAAGACAAGACGAGCACAATTTAATTTGTGCACTCCTCAACTTGTAGTAACTTTACTATTAATTTTGATTATTGTTTTAGCACCAAAAGCAATTGTTAAACTGAAAAGGTTTTCGTTACCGATCGGAATATCTACTAAGTCGTCTACATAGAGTCTGTCTAGGTATAAAATGCTAATGAGTCATTTTGAAGTGCACAGGTAGAAACCTTGATTCTAGACCAATGCACGGTTAAAAAAAATACGTATTTATACGTGAACATGCGGAGAGCATTGGGATAAAAAAGTGAAACTAAATTCAGATTAAATGAAGCGACGACAACACAAATTAACGAATTCTCAAATCCAGATTTACCGCAAACATAAATTTCGAGGCTACAACAAAACAACACACTGCACTACCATTTTTTAAATTGTAGGTATAGTAGAAAGTGAAGTGTCAAACCTTCTAAAGGGATTAATAAACAATCTAACTATTTTCGTTGTAATGATGAACTAATTATATTTATCTGATCTAATTTCAAAATTCTAAAATTTATGCGCTTGTTTTTATTATTGAAAAAACTTCGTGTAATCTCTTCTTCTTCTCTTCTTTTTTTAACCGACAATTTGCTGATATTACTCAAGAAAATCGGGATGACTACTCAAGGTCAATTTGAACAAACTTTCTGGGAGGTATATATACACATATGTATGTATGCATGTAGTTTTTATAATGATAATTATGTAAACCATTTCATGTTAGCATCTCGAAAAGATTGATTCACTCTCAAGAACTGATTTTCTAAAACCATCAACATCGTTTAAAACTGGAGTACTAAATACGAGTCGGAAAAGTAAGTCAAGCAGAACGAACGCCTGCCTATACCTACTATCTAGTTGGAGAGTGATTTTTCGAATCAGTTGATTGCAAAAAGCATAATTAAGAAAAAGAGTGAGAAATACAAGTGAAGGCTAATTTAAACAATTACTTTAATTAAATATACGAGAGTAACCCTATTACGCAATTTCCATTTCCTAGGTTGCGGTTAACTGCATACACGAATTTGAAATGCAGTTTTGTTGAAAAGCCCCAAAGTTAGCCTTGCTATTGACCTTAATTTTCTATGACTAAATTGAAATTGAAATTTAATAAAATTGATTTTAATTGATTTTAAGAGTTTTTGTCTCGGTATTGAGTAAGATTTAAGTAGACAGTTTTTAAAAGAAAGAAAGAAACAAAACAAAAAGATCAATATTAAGAATATTTTTTAGTATTTCAATGGGAGTGAAGTGAATTTTGGATTAGTTTAAAAAAGAAAAAAGTCTTGAGACCTACAAGTAAGTAACTAAAGGAGAGGTCACTCATCAACAATTTTCATGCAAATTCACAAAGTTGTATATAAGCTTATACGCACACTATAAAAAATGCGCATTACAGGCGAATGGAAAAAAAAGTTTATTTATTTAAGAAGCTGATGCGATAGTAAACAGATAGGTCCACTTACTCTCGAACGTTAAACAAATGCAAACTTTCAGTAAAAAATAAAAAGGAAAAGAAGAACTACAAAATAATATACATAGAAATAGCTCAAATTAGTATGTAGTAATACAAAACAAAAATTTCAAACGGAAAAGTATAAGAAAAACGAAAGCAAAATAAAACTATATAATTCATAAAATACCTAAGCTGAGAAAACAAAACCAAAAATTCAATAGGAAGGAAGTCCATTAATTGCTAACAAACAAAACAACATCTGATATTAAGCAAAAATAGATAATAGAAACAAAAAATAAGAAATAAGATAAAAAATAAAGATAATAAAGATAACTTAAGAAACATAATAAAAAACAAGCAAACAAACAAAATAAAAATAACAAATAAGCGTGAAAGTAAAGCAAGTAGAATATACAGGGTGTTTCATAATTGGTGCACCTAACTCAAAGGTTTGATAGCTGAGGTGGAGACAAGCAAAAAATTATAAGGTGAACGGCAGGGGGGGAGGCGTCATTTCGCCAGTAGGGGGTTTCAGATTTTTAGTACTTCTTTCACTTTACACCTTGTAACTTTCTTGATATGTGGGTTCATCTCAGATGATAGCAAACCCTCTCAGCTTTCCAATGAATGCCAAGCCAACCCTCCTGTGACCTTCCGTCAGTAGTTTTAGGACGTCAAAGTCAAAAAATTGAAAAAAATATTCCTAATTTTTTCAAATTTTAACGATTCTCCCGCCAAAATGCATGATAACTATACAGTTTTATTACAAGATTTAGAAACCCCTTTGACTGAGCACATGTACTTGCCTACCTTGCAACCATTTTTGAGATATTCCCGTTCATAGTTTCATTAATTTTAGTAATTTTGCATGAAATTGCATAATAGTACGGGTGCAATTACCATAGTCAGTAGCAAAATTAATGAGACTGAGATGAACCCACCTTGATAGGGTGTATATCAAGAAAGTTACAAGGTGTAAAGTGAAAGAAGTATTAAAAATCTGAAACCCCCCATCGGCGACACGACCCCCCCCCCCCCCTTATAATGTTTTGCTTGGCTCTACCTCAGCTATCAATAAATAGGTGCACCAATTATGAAATACCCTGCATAAAGAATGGAAGGCAGGAAGCAGAAAAATAAGGATGAAAATATAAAAATTATTAAAATGATTTATTACGACCAAGAAATCGCAAAGAATAGAAAAGAAAATTTGTGTATTTTGAAGATATACTACAAGATTTACAAATCTTTTTCTTAGTACCAATTTGAGTGGAATACAATAATACAAGAGAAAATTAGAAAACTAAACAATTGCCGCATGTAAGTTACATCATCACTTGAGAACGGCTCGACCGATTTGGCTCATTTTTTTGTAGTATATATTTGGAATTTGGATATTAGTTTAAAAAAAAAAAAATTAAATTTAAGTTCAAAAATGGGACCAATCGGGCAACTCCTTCCTAGGGTTGTCATACAAAAAGTTCGTTCTTAGCAATATACTTGGGCACTGCCTGAGAACGTAGAGAGCTAAAATCTGGTACGTGGTGTTTTTATAGCAATGGTAAATAAAATTTCGAAAATGGACTAAATCGGGCAACCACTTTTTGGTCTTGCCAGAAAAACCTTAGTTTTCCACTATATATTTGGGCACTGCCTCACACGTCGACGTAGGGAGCTGAAATTTTGTACACGGGCTTTTTTAAAAAATGTATTATAAGTTTAAGTTTAAAAATGGAACCAATCGGGCAACTTCTTCGTAGGGTTGCTATACAAAAATTTCGTTTTTAGCTATATTTTGGGCACTGCCTGAGAGCACGTCGACGTAGAAGGCTAAAACTTCGTGTATGGTGTTTTGATAGCAATGGTAAATTAAATTTCAAAAGTGGACTAAATCGGTTACCCCTTCTTGGTGTTGTCATACAAAACTATAGTTTTTCACTATATACTTGGAAGTCTGAGAAGGCTTCGAGGTGGAGAACTCATATTTTGTACACGACGTTTTCATAAAAGTTGTAAATACCATAAAAACTTTAATTTTCCACTATATTATGCCTCACGCGTCGACGCAGACAGCTAAAATTTTGTACACGGGGCTTTTTTAAAAAAATTGAATCAATCGGGCAACTCCTTCGTAGGGTTTCCATACAAAAATTTCGTTTTTTACTATATATTAAGTACGGAATCGCGCGATCGAATCAGACGATAGTTTAGATATTATGCATCTCTAACCAGCACACCCATTTCACCCCCCCCCCCTCCCCCACCCACCCATTTAGGCATTCATATTATCGCAGGGGAGCGGCGGCGTGTTCCCCTAGTAACAAATAAATAATGAGTAAATAAGTCAAATTAAGATAAAAAACAAAATAAAAACGAAAATATTATAGCGAATGAGAAGAAATAAGAAAATCCAAACTTGAATAAATATGATAACAAAGATATTATCTGCGCAAAGCAAAGCTATAAAATTTACAAGAAAATGCCTGAAAGTGCCGATCGAGTTAGCCTTCTGGATGATATGTGGTAATGAATTCCACATTCGAGTAATTTGAACAATATAAGATCTATCAAAAATAGAAGTCTGAAAGCATGAATTAGCAGTTTCTAACCTCTGGTAGAGTTCGGAGGTTGAAACAGAGTCCTCAAGTAAGCGGACTGAGAGTTCTGTAGTAAGTTTAATAGGAAGAATAATACTCTACGCTTTAAATATACTTCAATAGAGCAACCTAGAAGTGCAAAATTCAGGTGAAACACATGAGCAAATCTTCGTAACCCGAAAACAAACCGTACCCATTCATTAAATGCAACATGTAATTTTCAGGAGCAGAATGAAAACAAGTGAACCGTGTATGAAACACCATGTATTTTAAAAATTACCGGTTGTAAGAGCAATTTCATCGCATTTCCAACGACTGCTTAACCAGCCCTGTACCCATCTCCCCAACGGAGTTATGGTTGTCTAAACTAAAAATTTCGGATTTTCTTACCTTTTTTTTACTTTGACCTCAAGTTTTTGGCAAAATGGTCGTTAACATAACTTATTTTTATAAAAACTATAAGCTGTTAAAGAGTTGTTAGCTCTTAACATATTCTCAAAGCTATTCTCAAACCTATTCTCCAAGATAATTTGTTTCCTTAGTGACTGAAAACGCTACTTTCGATACGAACTGAATAGGTTTTGAGCTAATAACTCCTTAACGGCTGCAGATAGCACATAGGCTGTACTAGTTCAAAGTAAGGAAGAGAGTCTCCAGTTTACAGTTTTTGTAAAAATATTTATGTTAACTACCTATTTATAAAAAAAAAAGATATGACTGTGAAGATACAGGGTATTTTGTGAAAAACTAGTTTTTTTAATCACCCTGTAACTCAGAAACGGATGATATGACCCCCCCCCCCCCTTGCAATCAGCGTTGCCATATTGACAGTTATTCCTGTAAATGACAGTTTTTTTTTTAGTAGCTGTGCAGTTTTTCCCAGTTATCCTCCAAATTTGACAGTTTTTTACAGTTTTTTGTAGACAAAAAGTGATTTTTTATAATTACTTAATAATTTTATACCTATTGTATAATTTTTTAAGTTCAGATATTTTGCTTCAATTTCGCTCTTTTCAAAATTAGTTCGAACGGCAGCCCTGGAATGTCATATTTTTCTAACTCCCATCGAGTGTCATCTTTCATCTCATCTATAAACTGTTAATATCGTCCTCCATTCGATATCCATCCATTTCAAATGGCAAAAAATCCACTGAACTAATGCTCTGGTGCACCGAAAAGGATCAGGGAGTGTTCAGTCGGACCGTAAACCTTAATTTGCGAAATAAATGTTAGAAATACACTGTCAAAAAAACATCATGCGCAAAAACAAAAACCACGGCCCTAGTTAAAAATGTATTGGGGGAAACTCAACTGGAGGAGCTCTGCAGTTTGCTGCGAAAAACATACTGTTCATTAACTAAACTTTAGTCGTCAGAGTGGAATTGGATAGTAAGATTTAAGATGTTGTTTTTTTTGATTTGGTTAAAGTTAAAGTTAAAGATTCTAAATCTAATGGTATATAATTTTTGAAAATACGCATGACGTTCAAGAAATTGCAATTAAAAAATATTTAATGATTATACAGGAAATAAAACATTCTTTTGAGGAGAGATTTAAAGTTTGGAAAATACATTTCACTTTATTTTATATCCATTCAAAACGGAATTCGAAACAATGGAGTTAACCGAATTTATTGGCTAGGTATCCATGATTTAAAAATGGAGTTAGTTGAAAACTTTTTCACACGAGTATTTGATTTTCTTTATACTTTGGGTGTGGTATTCATGGTATCACCACATTTATATCAATTTTTGACGTCTACCTTTATTTTTTGCTCTTCACTTGCAAAAGTGAAAATGAAAACCAAAAAAGTAGTTTTTAACCATACTCCCTTCCCCCTTTCTAAGTGACGTCAGTGACCCACGAGCTAGTACTAAAAAAATAATGAATAAAATTTGACCCACTTCTCAAAAAGGTTCGCCATAACTGCTAGGCTATCATAAGAAATGGTCTTAGACCAATTATAGCTTTTTTATTACATCCTTTACTCATAAAATCAAAAAGAACGCTGTTGTTTAAAGAGGAATTTACAGCTGATAAGTTTTCCAGTTAATTTTATTTTTTTGATCGGGCGGCTACTTAGATGACGGATTTTGAATATTATTTTAAAGAAAGCACTGATCGTTTGATTGTAAAATATGATGTGTGATCAAAAAATACGGTGAATGACATTTTATAGCAGCATCTACTGACGCTACAGCAGTTTGAACTTATCCGTCTGATAGCCTAATTCTTTGAGAAAATGTTTGAACAAGTTCACTTGTTAGTCGGCTTCCAGAATAGGAAGATTGAGGTCATGTTTACCGTATCAGTCGCACATCATGGATTTCGAATAACGTGGTAATATTAAGTTTTGTTATAAGTTGTCGAAAAGTCCCAAAGAAGATCATGAATTGTTAAAAATCAGTGTATGGAGATAATGTGGTGATTCTGAAGACTGCCTACTAGTAGTAAGAGCGATTTATAAGCGGAAAAGTGTCGGCTGAAGACGAGCAACGGTCGGGGCGTCTTTCGATCTCAAAAACACACGAAAACGTGCAAAAACGTTGAAACAGGCGTTTGACTATTCACAGGAAGAACTAGACATTTCGCATAGGTCCGTGTAAAGCCAGAAAAATTGTTCTTTCATCACAACAACGCCTCGTGTTACACCTCGCTTCTGATACACGAGTTTTTGCCGAAAAAAAAAAATTTCTGTTTGTCCACGTCCACCGTACTCTCTGGAATTAGCACCATACTACTTCTGGCTCTTCACAAAAATAAAAACTGTACTAAAAGGAAAACGTTTTGACACCTTTTTCGACATTTAGAGGACCACGACAGATCAGCTGAAGGCCCTTCCGAAAGAAGCCTTCCAGAAGTGCTTCCAATAACAGAATCAACGTTGGAATAAGTGCATCGCTAGCCAAGGTGAGTACATTGAAAGATATTAATTAAAATTTGATGTAAACTTCTTTGTTTGTAATAAAACTATTCACTGTATATCACACCTCATATATGATTTTTTATTTCATTTGCTTCGGGTCCAAGCGCGGCCCTTCTTCAGGAGCTCTATATAAAATTGAACATAAGTTCAAGTTTTAAAATTCTTATTACAAATATTTCAAATATCAGCTTGATCTGCTGTGCGTATATAAATGTAAATTCGATATTACAAAAATAATTGACATGGAAAATAATAGAAAAAAATTGGAAAATAATATTCACAATCCGTCTTTTATTTAAAATGCACTAAAAATTTAAAATAAGCTTTTTTTTTCTTAGCTCTCACAGTGTCTCAATACTTAAGGTGTAGTGAACACACAGAATTCACAGAAAGCATGAGGCGATCATTGTCTTTCGTTGTTAAATGTATAGTTAAGCTCCAAAAATTCATTACTCACCGTAAAAAGAAAGGAAAATTAACCAACACAAATAATCAATTTCTTTAAACCATGAACCAGATAGAGTATTTTCTGACATTATCACTACTACCTATGGAGTTACCTTACAAGTTATTCGCAGTTTTAGATTTTTTGAGGCGTCATGGGGAATGTTAAGATAACTTGAAATTTAAGTTTGCGGAGTGCTCCAACCTCAGCATTTTTCCTTAAATATCTCAATATCTCAATGCAGATAATTGTAGATCAACGCACTTTACCTGGTTTTTGTAATCTATGAAAGGGCCTCCGACTCTATTAACAACATTCAAATACAGAACGTGAAACATACATATAAATGGAATTCCTCAAAAGATTATTGAATTAATAAAGTCTTTCAATCAATTCACTTTCACAGTGGAAGGATATCCAAAAGCCCTAACTGCATTTGCAAGCAAGCTTTCCGACACCAGGACCTGAAAACCATGGTTTGGAGAATCTCACAGCAGTAATCAGTTCAGCTTATCTTACATAATCTAGTAAAAATGGAAGAAATGCAAAAAACGTGGAAGATTTTCCAATACATAACGCATCATCTGGGGAGGTGTTTGCGTCATATCCTAAAAAATTCACTGCAAACTCGGATGCCAATCCAATACTGAAAATGCTTCGACTAAGAAAAAATCGACGACGAAATAAAACAAAGAAAGCAGAGTTTTGATTAGCCACAATATTCGACGCGACAACAATAATATTTCGAAGTAGGCTCTCAACTGGAACCAGCAAAGAAACCGTTGTTGTCGAGAGGTACTTGGAGAAGATCAATTTTCACAGAAGAAGCATCAACTAGGATATCCTAGAATGAGCTGAAGTGATATGAAATACAACACGATCTGATGGCGAGCTTCTATTGGCGCTATATTGAGGTACACTTAATGGATAGATTTTAGAAGATACTAATTATACCTTGCATTTTTAGGTATGATTCTCTGCATTTTATTTTTGAGCCAAAGCATCGTTCCCATCAATGGCTGAACTATCCCCGATATTTGAGAAGTGATTCTCCTGCGCTTGTTGATAATTTTCTAACTGATAGACTACAGGACTCTTCCATTAAGAAGTCTTATATTTAAATTAAAAAAAAAAAAACTTTTAGAAAGCTATAATACTTTCATTTTAATAAGTTTAAACTTTACGTTTAAATATGAAAACAATATTGGATAAAAATCCACCTCGGCTTTGTTTACAAATTTTTAATCTTTTAATAAAATTCTCCATACCATTTTTTCACACAATGCGACTCTGTCTGTTTCCGCAATGACAGTTCTAATATTGTCCTTCAGTACAATAATTGTATGTGGTTCGTTAGCATAGACCTTGTCTTTAACATATAACTCGAAAGCTGGAAAAAGGCCATGGTTTCTCCGCGTGTGTGGTACATAGCGCCACGCCATCCTGCTGGAAGTAAACGTTGTATCTGTCCATACCATCGATCTCAGACCAAAAATAAAAAGTTCGTCACGCAATAGGGCAGTACATTTACCGAATTCGTAATACCGGACGGATTCGTCCTCAAAATAAGGAAACAGCACCAAACTTTCACTGTGTTGTAAAGGTAGGTGAGTTTCTTTTAGGATGCGAAAGATTTAAAAACAAAACGACCGAAAAAGTTCTAATTTTCTATAACTGAATTTACCAATTTATGTAGTGTATTTATTTATTAATTTTATTCACTTATTTTATTCTGTACGCTCACTCAACAAAAAGCTTTTCTGTTATAATTTTATTTCCTTGTTAATTTTACTCCAAACTCCAAACTCCGATCTACTTTTCTGCAACTCGACTTCAGTTCTTCCAAAACTTTTTTTCATGCTCACACTGACCTACTTTCCTTCTGTTGCTTATTATGGTAGGATCAGCGGAAATAAACAATCGATACCTTGCAACTTACCTTACACTTTTAAAGTATGAAGCAATCTGTTCAGATTGGCTTTTCGTAGAACGGCTGCCGCATATCCTTTTGTAATGAATATGAGCAAAGCATTGAAACTTATTTATTTCCTGACGTGAATTTCTTCAATTTGACTTTTAAAAAACCATTCGGTTATCTTGGTTCTATTACTATGGAAATGTCAAAACTTATAAACTCATAAACCATATCTCTAAAAATGAAAGGTTATGTGGAAGATCGAGGAGAATAGTTAGTGAGGGAGAGATAGCATTTATTTGTTTTTCAATCAAATTGCTCACTTTACTAGTTGAAGAAAATTGCGAAATTTTCCATTATTGTAAAAGAAAACAATCACAAAAACATCAGAAAAGTGGCATCTGTGACAGATGAAATGAAGATCAGGAGCGCATTCATGAAGTAACAGCCTCAGTCAATCATGGCTGCGTGACTTTATGAACGTACATATGTAGCCATTGCCAGCTTCAGGAATGTCGTCATTGGAGTTTGAATTACGTTTCCGGTAAATTAAAGATTGCATTTGCCAACTATATGCAATCTATAACATAAAGAAAAGTACCTCTCCGTCTAATGAACGCGTATCCACCTTTATCATGTAAATTGTTACATTTGCCATAATTATAACTTTTATTTTATTTCCTGTAATATGTAATAACACTAAAAAAAAAAGTTAAATTTATACTGAGTTTATGTTATTAGGTGTACTGGGTAGCACATTCAAGCATATACCAGCCATAGCCGGCTACGCAGCCAGCTACTAGGAGTTTTTCAACGCTAGCAACTGTCACTTAGCCAGCCTATTGCATTTCTGAACAACGGTAGCCACATCTACAGCTGAGATGGGCGGTTGAAACTTACTTCATGAACAAGCTCCTGGTGCTCTTGAACGAGAGCTGGATGAGAACCAGGTTTACAAAAATATAAAGACCGCTACTATTGACAGAAACTTAAAGCCACATTTTATGATTACTAATGACGTCCACAATTTCATTACATTTCTTTATTAAAGAAAGCAACTTAAAATCAACCTTTCACTTTCCTGTATAAATTTGAGGATTTCATATTGGATCAATTCATACACACCTAAGAAAATTTTTCCAAAAAATTCAATCTTTTTTATGAAATAAACAAGAGATAATATCCAAAATAATTGTCCTTCGTTTTTAATTGCTTTGTTCGAAAATCAGTAGAAGAGACCAACAAATTCTAATTATATTTCAAAATTCTGCAAATCTAAAAAAAAAAAAAACACTTACCTTAAAAGAATAGTCAACTGCAAATCATGACCAAGTCTTTCAAGGGCTGTAGTTCCTTCAACTCTCAGAATATTAATTTTTTCACGTAGAGAACGAGAGACGGTAGCTTGTCCATGGCGTTCTTTTAAAATTTCTAATATATTAGGCTGACGGAGAAAAGCAATAACCTAAAAGAACCGCAGAGTTAATGTTTGCAAAATATTTAAAATTTAAACAAGAAACCTTATCATTGTATGCAATTGGAATTTCTGGAACATCTTGTGATGCTCTGGGTAGAGATGACGGCGGTCTTGGAGGAAGTGCCGGAGCAATATCTAGAATCTCTGCTTGTTGTCGGTGACGTATACGAGGACATTCAATGGGCAGACGAGGATCCATAAAAGATGTCTTCCGATTAGCATGATCTATAAAAAATTGTTTCCCGGCCTGATCAAGTTTTGTCTCCCAGCCAGACGGCAAATCTTTGCTAACTAAAGCGAACGAATTTACCAAAGCGACTAAATCTTTATTATACTGATAGCGCTGAAAACAATTTGGATCCCGGCGAATACGTATAACCATATGTTTAAGAGCAGCATTTCTATTATATATTGAGAGCGCTTCTTCATTAGTATGAAGTACGGAGTAAAAATCTGGACGGCAAAGCATCAAAACCGCTGGATGTGATCCCATTAATATTCTATCAATATCAGAAATTGTAAAAGTCCGACTCTCTGGACGATTTTCACTCGTAATTGTTCTGCGAATCGATTGATAACGACGATCCAATTGTTGTCTATGTTGTTCTCTTCCTCCTGCAAAAACTCCACTTGTTCCAGGACGTTGCCAACTTGTAGTCCGAGTAGTATGATCTATATAGAAAATCCTACCATGACTATCCATCCTAGCTTCCCAAGCAGGAGGTAGAGGATCCTCATTTTCAGGCACTATACCTCTACCACGTTCAGGTATAGATGGCAAACGAGCGCTTGATATATGAAGAACATCATTATCGTTCCCATCATGTGTTTCCAATACACGATTCAAATCAGAGCCTGTTGCTAGATTTATAATATCAGCTGTTCTGACATCCGGAATAATACTCTCAGAAGTATTTATATCCTGGGATCGTGATTCTACATGGACGTTTTCATCTGAAGTTGGTCGTAGTCGTCTAGCGTGATGAGTGGGAGTAGGAGGACATACTAAATTGGCAGCAACAAAATTAGCATTTCCTCCTATACGTGTTAAAAGTCTTGGTTGAGGACGTAAAATTGGTTTAGATATTGTTTGGGGTACTGGAGAGGTAGACGCTTCAGGTGAAGATGTTTCTAACGGTGATGCACTTCTAGTTGAGGAACCTGATGGTGGACTACGTTGTCGTGATGGTAATCTTCTACACATAGGAAAATTTACGGGTTCAGGAATGCTTATAACAGGATTCTTATTTTTCCCATTTGAAAGAGTTCGTGTTAATGGTCGATGTTGCCTTAAAGCTTCATTTGGAAAATCATTCTTCAATTCTAAGCTACCGTTAGCCTGTGGAAATTCATAGTTAACATCATTTACGGCCACCTTTCTTGTTAATATTGTATTAATGTAGTTATCAGGACCAATCTTTTTCTTAAGCAATGGCTTTAATGTTACACTATCTGCATTACTTGATGTACCCAGATTTTCTGATATATTTGATTTTGCAGGCTCATGTTCTAAGAATATTGGGGAGCTATTACCATTTACCCGCCTTTCATTACCTTCAAATCTGTCATCTGGTATTCCATTAATATCACAGTCTTCATCTTCTTCTAAATGATATTGCTCGTCAATATCAATTATATCAAATTTAAAGACATCACTGCTCAACTTATTGTTTTTACTATTTTTTGGCGGCCAAGATCTTTCTAAGGGACGATGTAGTTGAGTTCCCACGGAACTTTCTCCCTGAATCGATAAATTTTCATTTTCTTCTGAAACTTCGAAAACAGTCTCGGCTGGAATGTTTTCAAAACATTCCCTCGCCATCCAAATGTTGAAATGATCATTTCCTTGAAATCTTCCATTAGTTGAAGGTGTTTTGATTTTTTTCTTAGTACCATTCGAAGCATCCTTTTCATTAATACTACTAGATTTGGCTTTGCGTCTTACCCCGGAGCAACTTCCAATACTACACGATGAAAGCGTATCATCCGCATTAGTTGAACAGGGTGAAGGCTGCTTACTTAATGTGCCTGCAATTTCCGTATCACAAATATTATCACATTTAGATGCACCAATGTCCAATGACTCCAAAGACCCCTGTGTACTAACTGAAGGGGCATATCTAGTCGCACCTACAAACAAAATATCAGGATCAATATAAATTAAGCAATAATCGAGAAAATTAATATGAGGAGCATAATATAATATATTTACCGGAAAAACACTCTAGTTTTCCTTCATTTGTATTATCACAGTCACCAAACCTTTCTTCCAGTTCTTTATTTTCTCCATTACTTTTATCGGAATCATCTAAGAAGGCCGCAACTAATGTTTCGGACATTTCAGGTTCATTTTCATTTGATACATAATTACTTCCGGGTTCATTGACTGCTGATGGCACATCTGTATTGTGGAATTCGTCTTGTGCCTTGCCTTCTTCCTTTACCTCCATTCTCTTATGCAATTTTGAATGTTTATATAAAGATCAGATTGGTTTTTCACAATTTAACAATCATATTCAGCAAGAAAACAATGTGTTGACTATCAACTACCCGATTTGAGTTTCCTTAAATTTTTTTGATCGAATGCTCTTTTCTACATTTGCATGTAATTTTTTTATAAGGTATTGCCGGTTAAGAAAAGTTTAGACCCTTACACCCCCATCAATTACCCGATCCCGTTCGAAGGGAGGTTTTTGACTAGTTTTTCACTCCAATAATTCCAAATATTTTACCGACTGACGTTTAAATGACAAACGAATTGAAGAGGTCTGTTCGTAAAGACACCTAAGAAGTATCGATTTGCAATAATTTTAAAGATTCAAAAATGGACTAAATCGGGTAACCCATTCTAAGTGATGCCATATAAAAATTTTGTTTTCCTAGATGTTTTTATTGTATCGAAAAGTTCTTCAGAATATGAAATCCTATGAAATTTGTTATAATCATTTTTGCTGTCCGACGAGCCGTTCTAGAGATAAAAATCAAACTTGCGCAGATGGGTGACCATACGAAATTACAAACGAACATTTATCAAGGGTATCATAAGAATTTATTTTACTTGTTTTATCCAAAATTTGATAGGTGGACAGCATTTCCAAAGTATTCTTTGGTTTTCAATATACCTATGTACATATTTATATGCTTGGACCTCAATCCCTTCTTCTTCCGGTTGAACTATACCTAACATCCGATAAATGAAGTCCCTCAAATTTATACCTTCTTCGTTAGAGTCAAAATAACAATTTCCTTTTTCGCTGGCAGATATATGGCTTCTTGCTTTTGAACAATATTTTTTATCACTTTTTAAAATTATGTGATGTACGCATTTCGTTCAGAGAAATATTTACCGTCGTTTCGTTGATCGCATTGAACCATAGACCAACAGGAGAAAAGAAGACAAGAAAAGAGCATCATTTTTAACTGAAGTATGTATACTGTGACTGAACTATAAATACATTTTGAATCGCTCAAAAAAATCGATGTTGAATATAAGGGAGAAGAACTATTTTCAAATGATTAATGTTGTCAAAATTTAAAAGCAAATTTAGTCTTGTCCTTTTAATCACCTGGCACCTGTACTCTTCTCTTCAAGATAGAATATGTAATTTAGAAGTTTATGTTTTGCTGAAAAAGTGAATTCAATTTTGTTTTTGCAGTTGAAATTTTCGAAACTAATTCAACAAATGAGTTCCATTTTGTCACAGTAGAATAACGAGAAGATTTTACCACATTATTTATCTTGGACGGTGAGCTCTTAAAATCAGAATTCTTTGAATACATTCTTACTTACTAGAAAATGAAATGCTATTTTGTCATTCCATAGAAAATCGACAATTTTTCTGAACAGACATCTCTGATTCTGCTGAAATTTTGCAGATAAGTTGATTATATTTTCTGTGTTCTTTTGTGTACCTTGTTCTAGAGCTCTGTCGATTGAAGCGAACTATTTGTACTGTTAGCTTCATTTATAAATCTTCTATGAAAATGTATGAGGCGTTCTTGTTAATAGTACTTTGCTGAAAAAGTTTTTCTTTTTGTCCATTTTTGACGGAGATACAGTATTTTGAAATCTTGACAATACTTCTTGGCACTCTTAATTGGATTCCAGGTACTTAACCATTTGTAACGACATTGCAGTGTACATATAATTTATATAATAAAACATTGAAGATTTTTTTTTAAAAATCCGCATTTATTTATTTTCTTTTTTCTCAATTCCTATATTTATTTTCATTTTTCATTTTACCCCTTTTCCTTTCAATTAGTACATTTTTCTCAATAAACGCTTTAAGATGTTTCAAGTAAGAAACCAAAGTCATAATTATATCTCATAATTTCTTACTTTTAATTTACACCACAATACATTTATTTTTTTTTTATTTTTTTTTTTGTTCACATAATTTCCTTTAACATTTATTTTCCTAATTACTGAAATTACAAGCATATCTGTTTCATTTCGAATTAATTCGATCTATTATTATGTTATTGTTCAAAATTTCCAATTATACATTTAGGTAATTTGTTGAATTTGGGGGTTTTTTGTTCTTTGCTTTTAATTTATTTATTATCAGAAACTAAGGAATCCTCTGCCCATTTTGTATTTACATCTTCAGAATTCTTATTGCTATAGGACGTAAGGTAATTACATATAACTGCCATGTTTCATTTCAAATGATTTTTTTTATTGCTAGCATTTCAATTAATAAGAAACCATGACCAGCGAAAGTAGTCAGTACTCAAGTTTTTTTTTTTTAGTATATTTATCAGTTACGTTAGTTGTAGAAAAAGATGTTGTTATCTTCTAGTCATATAAATTCTGCAAATTGTGTTCTAATTTATAAATTTTAACTAAATCAGGATAAATGATTTTAGTTTTATCATGTTTTATTTTACCGATTGCAATTATTTCTTAAACAAAATATTTAATAGAATTCTTCTAGAAAAGTTTATAGTTAATAATTTAGTTTTTATCAGCTAGTTGGTAAATCAGTTCAGTAAGTTGAATTGCGTAGAGCAGTTCGGTAGCTATATTTTCGAATGTATACTCTTTAAACATTAAACATAAATCATACAATGTATTATAAATCAATTCAAAATGAAAATCATTCAACGGAAAATGTCAACCATAGTAATTTAGTAAAAACATTCACATTGGAGTTAAACCTGTAGAAAAAATGAATAGTCTCTGCTTGAATTTGAATATCGTGGATCCGAGAGCAAATATATGTTGGAAGACTCAATTGAGTCTTTAAGTCCCACGTTTTACACTCTATTTTATGTCAATGAAACTACATGTATTAAAATGGGGGGACAAGGAAATTTTCTGGACCAGAAGTTTGATTTACTTGCTGGAAAAGACTAACGAAAGATATTTTTTTTTTCTAAATTATTTCTCTATTTTGTGCTTCATGATAAGATCCTTCTTATCTGGAGATGTGTAATCAAAGTATTAAACTATACAGTATACAGGATAACAAGGTCTGTGCTGTACGAACTGCCCAATTAGGTACGTCTATTGGTTGGTTCGAATTATTAATCGTGCCCTCTTGTTTATTTTCACCAAATATATCTAGTATGAAATAAATTTCAAGAAAATTTATTGCGTAAAAAAAGCAAGTAAAAATTGGATTTGGTTTATTATAACTAGGCGCACTATATTATTTGAATCATTTTGAGTGCGATTTCTTCTTACCAAAAAATATATAAAAGTGGAGATCTCATTTTGTCAATGGAAGAAAAAAAAACGCCTTTAATTATTACAGTAAAACAAATATAAAAGAAAATAAGAAGAAAAAATGTGAATATGAAAAAAAATATCAAGATAGTTAAAAAAAGTGTCCTCAAACTCTGATTCAACAATAAAACTCAGATAAAAGTGCATTTTCTTTCGAGAATCTTACATACCTACTTCATGTTTTGAAAACCTAAAGGTGTGTTGCGCCGGGTTTAGTACGCCCTAGATGCTCACAATGTAACCGCACTAACATAATTCAGCCATCTACATAGGGAAACGGACTGGAACGGAAAGTATTGTCGCTAAATTTTTTGTGATATACAATTTTCTCAGAAGCCACAAGTATTCCCTGGAATAATAATAGCTGTAATTGTTCAGTATTGAAGAAAAATCACCGTGATGACCGGTTCACAAGAAAGTGTCTTGGGGAGATTGATCTGAACAAATCACCATCGATGCGCGATATCGTTCAAAAATTGAAAACGAGTCACACAATGATTCAACGCGTGAAGAAAGGAAACAAGCTGAAGTTGTATAAAAAGTAAAAATCGCCAAAAAGAAGTAAGGAATAATTATTGGAGAAAGCAATCTTGCGAGCTCGATAATTTTACAATAAAAAACTCTAACAACTGTCTTGTTTTATACCGTTAAAGCTGGCACAGTTGTACTTTCCGATGCAGAAAAGTCAATTGAAATAGAAAAATTTAGACCAAAAATTATGGTTTGGTTAGCTATTTGTGGCCTGGAGCAAAAGGGATAATCGATGCAAAAACTTATGTCAACAATTGCTTGAAAAATAGGTTCTCACCAGTTTTAAGACAACATAGACGCTATATATTATTGGCCTTGTTTAGCCAGCTGTCGTTATACAAAGCACACCGTTGAGTGGTACAATAAGAACAACATCGATTTTGTTCTAAAATAGTGAGCCCACCAAATGTACCCGAACTGCGACCAATCGAACTAATGAACTACGAAAAGAAGTAACAAATACCATAGACGATTTCCAGAAACAGTGGATAAAACAATTAAAATTGGTGACTAAACAGGTCATCATGAATTTGATGGAGCGTATTGACGAAAAAGTTAAGGAATTCTCTAAAAACAAAGTATAACGAAATTCGTCTTAAAGTATCTTAAATACATAATGAAACTATTAAAATTTAATATTGAAGTAAAAAACGGAGTTTTTGAGTTTATGTGACGACAATACTTTTCGTTCCGGTTCTTCGGTGCTGGGATTTTTCAACAACTTCTCAGTCACCATTTTTTTTGTTGCTTAAATGAAATATATTTTCTTATTTTCTGAACTGTGCTCAGAGAAGAATTCTAGTTGAAATACAGTATCACTTCTTTTTATACTTTTCTTGATTTAACTAAGTAATTTAGTAATATTGTATAATGTAACCTTAAAAAAAAAACAAAAATAACTCACAACCTAGTTATCTTTAAAAAATTATTATATGAGTTGCATATCGCGCACGATTTTTAGGATTGTGTACTTTGTTTTTAAATAATTTCCACGCTGCCTTTCATTTGTCCTCCAATGAGAGTCTGTCAATTGTTCTGTCAAAAAAAACTAATTTGAATTCTATTCTTTTCAATTTTCTATATCATTTAAGGCAATTTCACACCAAAAACAAAAACCGAAAAACTTAATTTATTCCACTTTAAGAAGATTTTTGCTCCAATGATTAATAAAATCCAGGGAAATAGGATAAACTAAGAATTTTACTGAGAAAATAGTTAGGTATATTTATTTCAGATTGTTTGAGAAAGACACAACTTTTATGTTTTATCAGCCGACAAAACATAAAAGTTGTGTCTTTCTTAAGAATCTGAAATAAGTAATACAATTTACTAAATTCTTATTTTATCCTATTTCCCTCGATTTTATTAATCATTGGAGCAAATATCTTGTCTTAAAATGAAATAAATTGAGTTTTTCGGTTCTTGTTTTTGATGTGAAAGTGCCTTTACTCTGATGTACATAGTCCATATTTGTATCCTTCTATAATTAACCCTTCGTAGTTTCTGCTCCTACTTTCCACGCTCATGTAGGATGTTGGCACCTATGTATAGGTATATTTTAAGATTTTCACATGTATCTAAATGTTTGTCTGTAGGAAACTTTGTATCATTTATTTCCGGAAAAATTATTTTTATAAATATTTTGAACTAAATTTTAATATATGCTCAAAATGCAATGATTTTTACGAAGGGCCGTGTAATAACATCAAAATAATTTATTCAATTTAATTAATTATCTACAAAAGAAATATACTTACTAAAATAAAATATAAACTGCGTATAAATATAACTAAACGGAAACACAAAACACTTTAAATGGATGAATTGTCAGACAGAGTTTATGAATTATTATAAGCCGGCCATAGGAGTAAGCAGCACCAATTATACTGTTCTGTGTAATCGAACAACATGCAGGTAATACATATTTAGAAAAATCATCTGGAAGAAAACTCAGTCGACAGAATTGAATGGAGACTCGATTTATTTTATCGATGAAATATTAGAATAAGAAAAAAATATTTATGGGGTAGAAAGAGATTTCGCTTGTCCGAATTATGGTATTAAAAAAAAACTACCAATCCATTTTTCAATCTATTTTTTGTGTTCTCTAAATGATTTCTCTTTTTGCTATAATCGTGGTGCAGTAACATAAGCTCAGAATATTATAGCAAACAGGAAGCCCTTATAAACTAAATTAAGTGAAACCGGGCCAATATAGTGTTGCAAGCTTTCTAGAAGTGCAGTTTTTTAAATTTCTCCACGTTGCCATTTATTTACCTCCAATAAGCTACCACTGATTATTAGATTTGTTTTTTTTTCATATCTGCATCTCATTTTTGTCTGTAATTTTTCATCCTTTGTTATGCTCTACCCTTCGAGATATAATTACTTACGAAAAATATGATTGAAAATTTAATTTTTTTAATTAGTTTAAAACCAAAGCAAACATTTTACAATAGTTGAAATTACTTGATTTAAAAGTAATAAGTGATATGAAAGTAGAAACAGAAGTGATCAGAGAAATTTTTAAATTTTTTATTCTAATTTTTTTTTTTTTTTTTTTTCATTTTAAAATTAATAAAAGAGCTCCGACGATTACCAGTGATTTTTTTACATACCAAAACCTTCAAATGTTAAAACCACTAAATTAGTATTATTTAATTTTGCGTTGGTTCTGCCTAAATAATGCTGACATGGAATAGGACAGCTATAAAAGTGGTGTCATTTGGGTTTATGCATTTTTGATACGAAACGACTAAATTTATGTGTACATAATATATAAATGCTAGTGTGTAGTCGGTATACCTACATTTATCAAAGTTATTCAAAACATTTCTCAAACTATTTGAATAAGCAAAATAATAAATATTCTTATTTCGGAGTGGCAGTATTATTTATCAATCAAAAAAGATGTTTACCTGTCATTTAGGCAGTAATTAGGCAAACTAATTCATAACTTCTGTAAATCTCTAAATTTTCGTCAGGAGGAACAGCCCTAATTTTTGTGACAACCAACAAAGACAAGATAACCAAAAACAGCAAACGTTTTGTTGCTGTCAAGTTTGGCTATATTGTTTTTTAGCTTTTTGTTAGTAAAATGTCATTAAATAACGCTATAATAGCAGAATTATTGGAAGAGGATCCAATAGATATTAATGCACGGACCCTTCTCCAAAACTAATTCGTAATTCTCTATATTTAATAACATTTCCATCGTATGATATTTATTTGAAAGAAGAATTGACAGCGCCTACAAATTAAGCGTAAATAATCGCCGCTGCCTACTATAATCAACAGTTGAGAGTCAGCGGAAGGACAGCGATTCGACTGAACGCCACCGCTTAGTCAGCAACTCAACAGTTGAGCTGAGCTGAACACACCCATTGTTTTAAAATGAACACAAAAACATAAAAATAGAAAAAAAAATGCAACCTACTAACTTCAGTTTTTATCTATTTGGGAAAAATCCACAAATGGGATCGCACCAAAATATCATGCCTCTAATATCTCGGCTTGGGCCGACTAGCAACACAATCGTCTTTGGTTAGATAACCCTTCAGGTAGAACTACAAAAGATCTGTGGGGCAGACCAACCAACCCAAAGGAAACGAAAAAGCTATTGGGTTAAACAAGAACTAAACTAACTAAACTAATAACTCTAGTGTCAACTCTCACTGGACACCCCCTTTCAGGGGTCATCTACCCAGATTGGGGCTTGTTTTCGATCCGGTATGCAAAGAATGCAGATGAAATTCCGAAACGGTGACTCACTTTCTTTGTTACTGTCCGAATCTCTACAGATTGCTTGACTCACATTTCCTGGAGAACTGCATGAAGCCGGTAAGGAGGGGTGGGGCCCAATTTTGAATTTTGTTAGAGATTCCGGTTGGGACTTAAATATGAGTAATTGATCATAAATACGGCGGGTGAACAATTGGCCTTGTTTTGGCCTACGTTCCAGGGACCCCGTTCGGGTCCAAACCTCGTCTCAATCCTTCCTATATGCGAAAAATGTCATCAGAAACTTAAATATATAATTATCATCGATAATTTCATTTGATAATACACACACTACAATTTTCAGTATTTTTACATAATTTAAATTTTACCTATTTTACCTATATTTTAGTACGTTATTGTTAATAATATTTGTTTTTAGAAGAGTTCAAAAAAAGATTCATATTTACTGTTGATCCTAGTCCAGATATGTTTTTCAAGAGAGCACAGCTATTAATCGCGTTCTTTATTCACTTTTCTTATCACTGGTTCAGTTCTACGAGGTATGATCAAAGAATACGGTGAATGGTTTTATTACAAACGAAGTGATAAGTTTATATCATTAATGTACACTCCTTGGATAGCTATGCACTTATTCCAACGTTGATTCCGTGATTGCAAGCATTTCATCAAAGCTTATTTCGGAAGGCCTTCAGTTGCTCTGTCGTAGTCCTTTAAATGTCGAAAAAGGTGTCAAAACGGAAGAGCCAGAAGTTGCACGGTGCTAAATCTGGAGAGTATGGTGGAGTGGACAAACAGGATTTTTTTTTTTGCAAAAAACTCGCGTATCATAAGGGAGGTGTGGTGTGGCGAGGAAACCATTGAACCATTTTTCTGGCTACAGACCAATGCGAGATATTACTACTAGTATGCAGTCTTTAGTCATTATCGCCATACACTGATTTTAACAATTCATGATCTTCTTTGGAACTTTTCGGCAACTTATAACAAAACTTAATATTAACACGTTATCCGAAATGCATGTTGTGCGACTGACATGGTAAACATGACCTTAATCTTCCTATTCTGGTAGCCGACTAACAAGTCAATTTGTTCAAACACTTTCTCAAAGAATTAGGCTATCAGACAGATAACTTCAAACTGATATAGCGTCAGCAATTGCTGCTATAAAAATTCATTCACCGTATTTTTTTTATCACACCTCGTATGTACACATAAACTTCATTCTCATCTAATGGAGATATATGTAGCATAATTATTGTCTTGTTGTGAAATGTGAATATTTTTCATAAGCACGAGCCAATCACAAAATTCGATGCAGGCACCATCATTTTTGAAAATTTTTACAGCTTATATCAAAACACTTTACTCGAATTCAGATATCAATTTTTTACACTTCTTTACACCAATATATGTATATATAATTGATTTGCTTTTTTGAAATGCTTTTTTTTAAATTTATATTATAAAAACTGCAGTAAATAAGAACATAAAAATAGCAATTTTCTTAGTTGAGTCTTCATATTATAACTCACTACAAAATTGACGAAATTAAGTCTGCTTAATGAGCTGCTCTAGGTCATACCCTAGGCAGACGGATAAAATCAATGATCAATCATTCGTAATTGATTTTTTTAAAAATCAACTTACCCAAGATTTTGTGAATTAAAACGAAAGTCCTATCAATTTTTATATGTAATTGACAGCACATTTTTAATAATTAAAATTAAAATTCAAAGCTAAAGCGATTTTTGAAAAATTCAGTTACGAACGAATGATCATTGATTTTGCCTGTCTACCTAGGGTATTACTCTAGAGCAGAAATCGTGTTCGATTTTCTGCTCTTTTCTGCCCTTTTTTGCTAGTAATCTAGAGCAGCTCATTAAACAGACTTATTTACTGGAAGTGCTGACAACTAACAACCGAAAAAAAGCTTAATAGGTACGAAGTTTTGATATTAGTATTACCAAAAAACATAACAGTTATATGCTTTCTTTGGTATTACTTAATCAATTTCGATAATCTCGAAATCAAATTCCGTTCAGCAAATGGTGCAAATTTTAAAATATTAATATTTCAGATTTAATGAAGATAATGATGATAGCGATAATAACTTATCTAATTTATTCATATTAATACTTGGTACCCAAATATTTTGTGTCCATCTTGGCGGCGTTTTCATTTGACAAGTTAAAAAAAAAAACACAATTTTCGATACGAAGAATCTTGAATTTGTTACCGCATGATACAAAGATAAAAAGGTATGGCAGATTCGAGTTTTGTGTTGCTACGTCATGAGGTGATTAAAGTCATTTCCAGCAAATTTGTTTTGAGTTTTTCGTATTTTATTGACTGAAATACGTTTTGAATATATTAAAATATTTCACAAAGCATGCTTCTTCGTTTAAATCACTTCGGGAAAAGTAATTATGAGCTAGTGGGAAAGCAAAGAAATTTACAAATAGAAATTTTTTTTTCACTGTGATAAGGACGATTGAAATTGAGACGAACAAATTTCTGACAATTTCCGGCCATAACTTGTTAATCTTTGTATCAAGTTGTTGCCGTACAATAATGATAAAGACTTTTGATAATATTCAATAATAAATAAACAAACACAAAAAAAGGTACAAAGCAGCACATTAACTCCACGAATCATTCTAAAGCAAATAATAACTTCTGTCTGACACTAAAACAATATTAATGAATGGAACAACAACCATGACGTGATCCCAAAAAAAAACAAGAAATGGAAAATAAATATTTCAAAAAACAAAATTTCATTTTGATTTATTAATAGTTAACTCATTTATTCTTCTTCTTCTGCATTTTGTTTCTTAATATTGTTTATTTCTCTTATTTTTCAATAAATATTCTTCTTGGCACTATGTAATAAAAGTTTTGTGTTTAGAACATGTTTTATCTTCAAAAAAATTTTGTTTTTATACAATTTCATTAAATCTTTTTCTTCAATTCATATAATAATATTTTATATGTATAAATCTGTAGGTGTTTTATTTACCTCTCTCTTTCTTTCTCTTTAAAATATAACCATTTTCTTAATAAATCGAAAATCTGTTTTGTCTAAATATTTTGTTTAACAAAAAGCAGCAACACAACTAAATTTAATAAAAAGTAATTGTTATAGTAATAATATAATAATAATAATAATAAGGCTTAATATAATAAGAAAAAGTCAGTTAACTAGAATATTTATTATAAATGAATAGAAATTTCTTATTTTCAATAAAACATGATGTTTTATGTTTGTTCTCCTTCTTTAACCTAGTATTGTGTTCGGGCAAAGTAAAATTTAACGCGAGCTCCAAAAATATTTCACATTAAAATTGCTGATAATTGTTATTTTGTAGAAAACAAAGTAATTAATTTTTATATTTTAATAAAACACAATTTAACCCTTCAAAATCAATCAAAAAAACAATGTGAATTGTCATAGAAATAGGAAGTCGAAATTTTTACAAACATTAAAATTCCTATTAAAATGTGTCTGGAATTTATAGTGCCATCTATTTTATAAAGAGATAACCTTCAGTGATTTTACCGGTCAACTGCACTAGTAAAATATTTGCTAACGATTTTACCAGCGCTAAAATTTATGGAAATGTCACATTTTACTCGAACTCGATACTAGGCTTTAGATCGTCTTACACCCTAGAAAAATTGTTTTTTTTTCTTTCTTTCTTTTTATTTATTTTTTTTTTGTTAACATTAATTAGTGCAAACATGTTAATAATTCAAGTCTTTGGTTTCTTTTAATTTTTTTTGTTTTGTTTGTTTTATTAATTATTTATTTTTTTTTTGTTAAGTTTATTTTATACGTCAAGAATTATAGATGTGTGTATAAAAAAACAAAAAAAAAACTTACGAAGAAACGTATATAAGTTTAGAAAAGCTCGAGCTTTGAAAATACGACTTATTCAACACAGTTGTAGCAGAACTTACTTTATATGTAATACATAATATGTAATGTACATATTCATGTAAAATTTGGTCGAACTGAAAATGATTTATGTTTCCTTATTTCAGTGATATTTTGATTTTTTGTATGCCTAGTAGGATATACATTTATACTGAGTATCAATACATTTTGCAAGAAAAAAAAAGTGTTTAAAAATTAAATTGTTAATCTCTTTTCAAAGCATCTCAAATATTATGGCCAAGGTGTTATATTTTATAAAATAAAATAAAAAAAATTATTTCACTTCTTTAATGCAAAAAAACAGCATAAGTTTATGTAGATAATACTCTGTGATCTGGACTATACTTTAATAATGGCGAATTAGTATGTTAATTATTTTATGTATATCTTTGAAATAACTATAGTATCTCAAGTTATGATTTTAGAATTCTATTGAGTAATTGGAAAATTTTCTGTCACTCTATATAGTAATTCAAACTGAATCTATCGTTTTTAAGAAATATTCTCTATACCTAACGTAACAGATTGACGGTGCAATTGTATGAAGAAATAAGCTAATCTTTAAATTAAATCAATTCGCTTTTCAAACCCTCCTAAGTAATTCACAGCCTTCCATAACTAACAGTCACCGTGCAAACAAATTGAAGATCTTCCAAAAGAGTTAATTTTACGACCAATATTGTTCACCTACTAAATGAAAACTCACCATTAAAGCTAAATACAGATAGATGATTTCCTTAACTATGCCGGTAACACTACCTAAAACTTACACTAAACAAACTAAACAATATAAAATGATCAGACCATTATCAAAAATGTCGAAAATTTTGGGAATGAATTTCAATTAACTCCTCAATAAATCCACCCCTTCTAGGCATAACGCATACAATCTCCTACATCCAATATTCTGCTTCAGAAGTGATTCTCAATCAAAACAAACTTCCTTAGATATTATGGCGAATTTTATTAAAATATTTCAATTATCTTTCGCCCTCGAGAAATCTGTCATGGATAGTTTTTTCTACAAGAAACACTCGATCTAAGTTCTTTATTCTAAGTAATGTCTGTACGTGAAAAATGTTTGCTAAATGCAAAACTAATACATCCATGAGAAAGATGTCGATGATGAATGTTTATTACAAGTTTCTATATCGGAAGATACATCTTCTCTGAGGTTACCTCGAAGATAGCTTTCAAGCATGGTATAAAGATTAACAAGTAATGGCCAATTCCCGGTATACATACTAATTATTTGTTACTTGAGTCAAGGTATCACTATTCATAAGAATTCAGGAAAATGTTTAAAAAAATCATTTGGAGTAACAGCTTTGACAAATTACAAATGTTTGATATCATAATAAATATAAATTTCAATTTAGAACATTTATAATGAACTGGCAGCTAAATGTATCCAAGAAAAGTAAACTTTTTGGAAGCGATCAGGTAAGCAATTACAGACAATCTATGTATTAAAGTGTTAATACTTTGTTCATGAGTGCTGAAAATAATACAAAATATCTTTAGTGCCGACCGTGGTTCATATTAAGCGGCCCATACACGGCGAACATGTTGCCCAAGTTGATATGTGTCACATATGAAAGCTTTTTTCTCCACACACTTGCCAAACATGCTGTCCAACATCAGTACAGGAACACAATACTAGGAGCTACTAGAGCTGTTAACTGTTATCTTTACTTCAATAGCGCTCACTTAAGAATGACGAATGCGTGACAGTCAATGACACGAAACTCAGAACAAACTCACTGATAAAAATCTGTCGTTAAATTATCTGTCAATACTACAAGTTGCATTCGTATCTGCCATACTTTGTTAATCTTTGTATCATGGCTTTCTAGTTTGCTAGTCTGGCTGTTTATTTATACTTCGCAGTATTCAAAAATTACAAATTAATTTCTTCCGTTGACAGAAGGCTTCACAAGAAAAAATATAACTGAAGGCTTTGTTTATTCTACCGTGTTTATAACATGGACCGCTGACACTACTGAAATTGCCTACATTAACATGGGATCATTTTTCTATAGTTTTCTCTTTTTGGTTTAACTACTTTATTCCGCTCAACTTCAAATAATCCACCATAGTCCAGTTTCAGTCAGTGGATTTTCAAAATTAATTTATAGAATAGAAATAGATGGCAATAGAAACATTTGTAATTTTTTCTCTGTCTTCCATACCTAATCTTAGGGATGGGAAAACAAAAATTGCTAAATTTTATTTCCTTAAAAGTCGAGTTTAACATTTATGTTATGGGAGATATGATATGATTCCAATAAAGTAATAATTTTGAATGTATTTGGAATTGTTGAACTTGCGAAAAAAAGCGAAAATGAAATTTGAAATTAGGATAACTGCCACAACTCTGCCAACAAAAGTTGTCACATATGAAATAGAAAATGAAGCAGTTTCATGATTTTACGATTGTTGTGGAAAGAAATATATATGTACTATTAGAATACAATAGCACAATCAGCGTGTGTTGTAATTGTAAGCTATATAAACTGAATAAGGTAGTATACAGCCCACGGTATAAAAAGGGAAGGTACATAATGTATGTATGATATATGCTAAGGGTCGTTACATAGATGGATGAATTTTATATGGCAATTTGTCGGCATAGTGAGAAGTTAATACCGATTTCCATTGATCACGTTTTCTAGCAGAAGTGTTACCCTTTCTTTACAGTGCTACACCGAAATAATTCCATTGGCCTGCACAGCTAGAAAAAGTGTACGTCAAATGAGCCTGGTGGTGCACTCGAAAAATTGGCGGTGTTACACCGAAAAACGCACACACTTACATCAGAAACGTCACAACCGAATGTCATTGAACATAACATATCCAAATTCAACTTTGCTCCACCAAATTTATCCACAATCACGCCAAAATCTTTAAAATTATAATTTTCATCACTTTTACGTTAATCGTGATGTTTTTTCCCCAGAAAATTTTATTCTGACAAATTACACATATATGAGCTACTATATTCTCATCACGTTAAAAGTTGTTCCATTGATCGACATAAGATTCAGATATGTATGTAAATGATATTATTAAAAGAAACTCAACTAAGTGTCGAATTTGCTAAAATGATTATTTTATGAAACTTTCCATTGAGTGACACTAAACTTTTAGGCTGAACCCACACTGAACCAATCAGTTACAAGCAAGTAAGAAAAATGAATGCTCGTGTCATAAAATAGTTGTGCGGTAATCAAATCAGGCAACCCACGCCATATAGCAAGAATCTTGTTTGTGCTTTCTTGTGCCTGATTCAGGTTTTCTCGCTAAATTTCCATTCCAATAAGTAGAAGTAGAGCATAAGGACGAAAGAATGACTGAATCACGGGAATTAGTAAATAGTGTCAGTCATGTACAAGAAATCACAAGAAAGAAAATTTCTCTCTTGACGTTGGTCGAAGTTCCGTTGCTTGTCAAAACTGTTGGCTGCGTTTTGTTTTCTTGCTTGTTGTGGTTGACTGTGCCTGAATTAGTGTGAGCTACTACCAGTCAGCTTAGGATTGCTCGTGCTTAACTGATTCAGTGTGGGCTCAGCCTTAATGTCACAAAAGTGCAAAATGGTGAAATACATTGTATGAATACTATACCTAGTAGTCCGATATACCTTGATGTAAAAACTTTTATCTATTCCTATTGTGAACATGAAACTGTAGAGGAATTCGTAATTTGAATTTTTGAATCTTCGAGTTTAAAGTTCAAATGTGTGTAACGGTGCACGAAATTGTAGTAAAATGTGGTACAAAATGTAGTATGATATCTTACGAGCTAAGATATCACAATCTCCCGTTACCTTTTCAGGTGACTATTAGCACTTCTGAGATTCTAATAAAAAAACATATTTATGAGTTAGGCAAGCGCAGAGGCTTGGATATTTTTTTTTAATATGCAAAAAATGTTATCTAATCAAAACAATGCATGTGGACATCATGATCACTTACAATTCATACAGAATTGCAAAAACGAATGAACCGCGTACTTGAGAATTCTATCCCTGCTCCAAAGCCTCCCCTTGTCAAACTGTCCAACAATTTGTGTGCCAATCTCATAATGTTAATTGAATTTCAATCATATTTAGAATTTTCATTTTGTTAGAATTAAATTGGATTTTATATCACACTAGAGCGTTGTGATGTTTAAGTGTTTTTGATTGCATGAAACTGAATGAAAGCTGTGAATATGGCCAGGTTTTGGATTTATATAGGTACTTAAGCATTAACTCAATGTAAATCAATTACATAAAAACAATGTAACTTTCTGATTGCAACATCAAAATTTCCGAGTATATCCTAAACATAGGTAAGTGAAAATAATTTTTTTTTCTATAACTCTTTGGCCACCATATTATTATTATTATTATTATTTGTAGAATTACGGCAACAACAAAAATAAGCTCTTTTAAAAGGTCTATCAAAAACACAAAACGTGTATACTTCATTAACGTCGCAATAAATGTTTAAAAATCGTGAGATCAAACATTTAACGTTTCAATTATTCTAAAACTACTTTTTGTTTCTCTTATATTGTTTTGTTTTAGTTACAGTAGTAAAGCTCTCGATGGTTTTTTTTCCAAATATTTCTAAAGCTCTGCTTTACTTCTTATCTGTAGTTTTTTCAAATTTTTAAATTTCCAGTCAAAATAACTATTTTATACGCATGTGTATGGATGTTTGTTATTATTATTATTTTTTTTTCAAAATTGAAACATTTATGAATGAACACAATTAATTTCCATTGATTCTTGCTTACATACAACTCTTGTTCTATTGTTCAAAACTAACGAATTTTTTGCTGGTTTAATGCAGTCTTTACGCAAAATTTAAACTTATAACAATAACTTATTTGGATTAATTAATTAAATAAGAAAATATTTTATAAATAGTAGGAGAAAGGCAGATAGGAATGATAAAATTAAGTAATAATATAATTATTAACAATGATTAGAAAAGTGTTTGATTCGATTGTTTTGTCAGAGATATTCCTATCGCCTAATTTTTTTTAAGGTAAAAAAAAAAACAATCATTAACTAAGAGCGAAGTTGATTATAATGTTGTTGAATATAATATTATGTATGTCGCATAGCATCAATGACCTTTCCCTTTTTGTTTTATGTAACGCAATTCTATGAACAAATTGTGCACAAAGTAAAATTAAATAAAAAATTCTTATAAACCATACAATAACGAAATACTACAATGACATTTTTTTATATAATTGCTTTTCAGTGAGTGTATTTGTTATGATCTTTTTACAAAACTATTGACGTAAACGGTGGTCTAAGGAAGCAAAGCGCTGAATCTGCAATTTGAAAATAAGAAAAAATAAATAAATTTATTTAAAAAACAAATGTTTGAACTATTTTCATAATATAATTTTGTCGTTATAGGATGTCGTGTTTTAACTGAAATAGACAGTTTTTTAGAGAGCCTGACAAAGGCAACATTTATGTACCATGATAGAAAATATAAGTCTTGTTAATCTTCTGCATTTTTTTTTAAGAATAATTAAGCTATATATTTTTCAAATGTCAATTAAAAAGGTTCGGTTTTCATGTAGCGTTCACTTAGTTATGCAACTATTAAAAAGAGACATCAGATAGTAATCGAATGATCGGCGAAACTGTTTCATATAACCCTTAGATAATATGTAATAACAAATATGATAGACTACAAGATCATACAATTTTCAGAAAGATTTGTCATATCTCAGCTGGAAAAACAGAAGCATCTTCCATAGGAAGCAAATTAGGAGAGTTTCGTAGCAATTACCATTGAAAGCTTTTAAGAAGCTTTTTATGTAACGTGTCAATTAGACGAACGGAAATCAAAGATGTTTATATGAAACTGCTTTCGGAAGATTTGAAAAAAACAAATCTGTAAATAATATTCCAAAGAAGCACACGGGCAGATAACAACAAAAATTTCCTTCTTTCTAATGACATGCAATGGTTGAAAGATTACAGATAAGGATAAAGAGGCTAAACACCTCCAAGTTTCAAAAAAATGCTGCTTCATGCCTTTTTATATGCTTTAATTTTCCGCTGGGATAGTACAACGCTAGTATTGTATTTGTTTCTATAATATCAATGCAAATCGCAAGGGGATCCACAAGTTACACAGCACCAACAAACAATAACTTCTTTCCTGACATCATCAAGAGTAAATATGTTTATCGATCTCACGCACTACAGGCAAGCCTCAATTACAACGTACAATGCTTTGTTTCTTATTATTAACTGATGAACCTTCATGAATACAAGCAAAACAAAGAAACAATACATACCGTAAAGACACGATATATAGGCTATAATACAAGAGGTGAACTTTTTGACATTTAGGTCGCGAAGTCGAGTAATAAAATTTAAAAAAAAAAAATCAACACGGGCTCATTCCATAGCCAAGTCAAACTAAAATCACAAAAAGTGTGACATGACCACCACCAATTTTGTTGAAATTTGATGACTTGGGAGTTTTTGGGAAAACAAAAATACAAATTAAAAGTTTTCCCTATACAATGTGTATTTCGCGAGTTATGGCATTTTCAAAATTTCGCAAAAATTCTGTCTTGGTCTTCTTTAAAAATTCATATATATTTTTCTATTCATGTTAGGACAATGAAATATGGCTCATTTGAAAGATAGGACTTCAAGTTATCTAAGAAAAATATCATCTTAAAAATATATGCGGAAAGGGATATCAAGAATAACGATTTTATCCTTTATCCTTGAATATCCCTGGAAGACGTACTTTTGATTTTATTAATTTTTTTTTATTTTTTACTTAGTAATTGTAATTTTTTATTTAGTAATTGTTGAGTTCATTGATAAGAAAAGATTATATTTCCACGCTTTAGTAACAAAAAAGAGAAGATCATTGAAATTATTTCTACCATTTAAAGACTCAATTCCCTCAAGCTTACTTAACAAACTTTTTCCGTAAGCTCGGTCAAATTTGGAATTTGCGCAGAAAGTGCAATAAGTCCTCCTCCTCGTTTCAGCTGCGCAACGAGCATAAGCTCCGTCCCTCCCTCCTTCATGAGCTGGCAGCATTTAGCTCAATCAAACCTCCCCTAAATCTCATTATATTTATTTTTTAGCCGAAAAGTCGTCCTTAAGATTACTATTGGAGGAAAAATAGTGTAGCTTGTCATATAACTCATGCATTTCAGTGGTTCTTGCTTTATCTCTCATCTATGATTCTTCATAAAAGTACTACATGACGTCAAGCAGCACCAATACTATTTGATTAGGATATTGATCCTCATGAAAGTATCAAGACAAGGAGCATGGAAAAGTGAAATAAAAGATACTACATGATATAGCAGATGACTGAAACTTTTTCTTTAAGCGACAAGTTCATGATATGGAGGCACGGCAAACAGGGACAATAAATGAGGAGTGTCTTTTCAAAAGGGGATATTATCAATTTTCATTTTTTTTTAAAGTTAAGTATGAGATTATATTCTCTACTCTGAAATTCAAGATTTCGTCACTGTAAACCGAAACAAAACGCGATAAACTCATAGGAAATCTTACTAGAAAACACTTGTTCCGATCAAAAGGGGATATTTACATTAAAAAATATGACATTATTACTGTTACTTTGGTTTCATTTCAAAAAGGGATATTTACAGTACGATTTCAATAGTCGAAATAAATTTTTAAGGGAGAAGTTTCTGTTTTATATTTTTGAGTAAAAATAGAAGCAAGAATTAAAAAATAAAAACTGATAAGAATACTCAAAATATGCTTTAATAATTTTATTCTAGTATAATGTACAAATCAAAGGAGGATATTTACAAAAACGTACAACACAAAAAGGGATATTTACAAAATGGTACAGAACAAAAGGGGATATTATAAAGATTTTTATTCAAAAAGGGATATTTCCGAACTTTGTATTGGCTTGTAATAGTCAAATTTTTTTCAAAATAATATATTCTATATAACTTATCATATCCTTTCCATATATTCCTCATATTATTCTGTAAAGCTGTTGGTATTGCTACAGTCAGTTTTTTCGATTTTATGAAAAAACGATTAGGTCGTAAATATCCCCTTTTGAAAAGACACTCCTCAAATATATCCTCCACTATCATATACATACATAATATGAATTGTTTGTCGATGTAAATTAGTGTACAATCCTATAGTACAAATTTGTAGATGGTTCGAAATTTCAAAAATATAAGTATAGCTATACGTTTTAAAAGCGCATGTTCATCAGAACATATTTACCATACGAAAAAAAAAACAGCGAGGATACCAAAAAGCAGAAGAAGACCCTTACTACTAGTTGGAAACTTAGAATATATAGCAAACAGGAATGGCGATAACCCAGATTTTGCGTAAGAATTTTTGGTTGTGTTGCTAGTCCATGTTTTACATGTATTTACACGCCATCCCTATTCTAAGCAACTTGTCAATTTGCAAAAAGTAAACAAAGATTTTGAGCAGAGCATCTGTGGTAAAAACTGTTCTTTTTCGACTTTATTTTGAAATAATTCACGTATTTAATTCATATATGTAAATCTTTGCTTCTATTAACAAAAAAGATAATTTAGATAGTGCACTTGCGGGAAACACGATTTCCCTAGTTGTAATCTGATTAATATTTGCAAGAACTGACCGCACACTTCATTTCTGTTTTTTAAAATTGATATGAAGGTTTTAGCAGGCACCAGTGGCACTATACAACTCTGCACGAAATAAACCTCAAAGATAAATAGTTTTGAAAAGAATTGATTCGGCACTTTCGCTAAATTTCACAAAAGAATTTTAAATTGACTAATATCGATTTCCATTGATCAAGTTTTCTAGTAGAAGTGTTACACTTTTCTTGCAGTGTTACACCGAAATTGTTCCATTGACCTGTACTACTAGAAAAAGTGTACGTCAAATGAGTCTGATGCTACACCGGAAAAATCGGCGGTGTTACACCGAAAAACGCACACATCTACATGAGAAATGTCACAACTGAATGTCATTGAGCATTACATATCAATCTTCAACTATTACTCCGCCAAATTCATCCGCAATCACGCCAAAATCTATTAAGTAACAATTTTCATAATTTTTACATTATTCGTGATGTTATTTTTTCCAGAAAATTTCACTCTGACAAATTACACGGATATGAGCTACTATTGCATTCTCATCGCGTCAAAAGTTGTTCCATTGAACTCGTTTTTTACTGATTGACGTGCATTTTTCTTAAAATATCAATGGAAATCGACATAAATCTGCTCATAAAACAAAAGCACATTTGACAACTTGACACTCAGCTTTGACAAATGCTCCTTCCTTCATCTCATTTACTACTATGTATAATGTCCTGCTCTTGACAAATTACGCTCATGTACACGAATTATACACGATTCAACCATTCCTGTTTGCTATATATTCTAAGGTTGGAAATGATTCTAATGAATTTAATCAATATTTATAAATTGATAAATCCGAAATTACTTCAGATGCCGGTTTAGAGAACAGAAAGCACTCTACGTGCGCAAAATTGAATCTGTCAAGTCAGTGCTGCTCTATGCTTGCAAGACACGGAAGATCCCAGGACATCCGCTGTAAATCTATCAATTAGTGGCTCTGTCTAATCTAACGAGCACATTTTCGAAGAATAGTGGCAGCTAATTTACGAACATTCCTCTAATCTAGGGTATCGTCAAAATTGGTTTTAGACCGATTATAACTTTTTTCTTAGTTTATAATCATACTACCGTCTTACTGAATTTAGTCCCAAATTAATATAATATCCTCATGCCATCCCAATAATATAACAAAGCAAAATTCAGTACCCAGTTAAAATAATTAATTAACTGCTAAAGTTGTATGAGTTTTACAACTGTACAGAACGGTAATCAAGTTCCTTCTCTCCGTCTCAGGATCATTCCAAGGATATTACCATTTCTAACCGATCAGCACTATAGTTTATATAATCTGGGGATGCTGAACTGTACGCTCGGAGGTATGCAGAACTGCAAATAGGTATAACATTATTGCTGTTTTCTTTATTCCTCTGTACTGTTCCAAATTCGAATGTCTACATAAATATTTCTCACTGTATTTTTCTATCACTTCTTGCCGCTTATTTTGTTTGTTTTGGAAGAAGAAGATCCGTGGTTATAACTTAAAATTTTCTGTGTCCATAAAAAATCGTCTTATATACTTCTGAAAAATCTGAAAAATCAATTATCGCTCGTCCGTAATTTGACTTTCTAAAAATTGCCTACATTCGGATTTCAAATGAAATAAATTTTTGTTGTAAATTTGATTTTAAATTCAGAGAATCTTGCGTATGACATTTTTGAAAAATTGAATTACCAACGAATGATTATTGATTTTGCCCGTTCGTTTAAATATCCTCTGGCTCAGGCTCAAACATTACAAGTTTTTTCCTAATTTCTTTATCGTAGCTGAAAAATGTCGTTTTTAAATATATGTATTTTTAATAATGACTACAATCTTGGTTTCCTCTCAAGCCACTGTTTAGTCACGGTACAATTTACCATCTCATTTCTGCGCCGCTGCTCCACTGCACATTATCAAAAAAATGACTAGGCAAGTCTCAATTGGTCTCTCAGATCGATTGGCTGATTAGTAATGCTTTGCTCCCGAGATCAATGCACAATAAACCGCATACTATCACTTGGCATGTGAGAATACATTAGCATTCCTACAAAAGGGCACAATCACAATAGTTTAGCTGCATAGAAAATAAGTAATAAGTCCATTTTCAACATAGAGAGACTTAAGAGCAACAAATGCTTTTGGACGTTTTGGTTTCTTGTCAAAACCACCACGAACATGATGTGCTCTTTGATTAAATAGATATAAATAAATAAAGCAAATATTTTAATTGTAAGTTTTGTTATATATTCATGCCTTCTACCCAACTTAAGAAGAGTTCTACATGCTATTATATAACATGATACATTCTATCCCGACAGAAGAGGTGAGGGTTCTGTCACAAATGGGAACGATGACTTTTTTTTTGTCTTTTGTGGCTCTCGCCAGCTTATTCTTGACGGGAATTTTGGGTATCTCTGGATGAAAGAACTCAAAGCCAAATTGACAATATATATAGTTAAAGATGGAAAAATATAGTGGAAGATGTCTCAAACTTCAGATGTAGTATATGATCAATTGCCTTATCAAAGCTAACATCAGGCAGCAAAAAATCGCCATAATAAAAAAAACAGATCCACAAAAGCGATCCACATCGGCGGCAAGAGATCCAAAGCATATACTTTTTGTTTATATACAGACTGACGTAACAAAACATGACGAATGGCAAACTTGCCATTAAAAGCAGAAAACACGAACACTAATAACTACAAATGAACTGTCATTAATTAAAAAAAAACTATTTTTTTTTTCTTTCTTGTTTCATATTTTAATAAAAAAAAACCAATTTTTCTTAAATGGACCTATATTTTTGTGTTCATGAGTAAATATACATTTTTCTAAGTGCTCTACGCGTTACTAACAATATTTTGACCCCCAAATATTTAGAAAAAGTACAAGTGGACCTATATAATTATATTGAATACTGTAAAATGATAAAAGTGTGTGACTTTTGTTAAAAGCTCTTATTCGGAATACTTGAATAATTGTTTTGTTATTCTGCATAAACGACTTTCCAGATAGGAAATTTTAATTATCTCCAGAAATATTCTATACTCATAATTGGATAAACAAAATTCGATGTAAGTCTGCATCTGAACCATCGCAATGAAAATTCCTAATTAAATTTTGTTAAAAGATGGTTTTCACGTAGGCAATCTTCGAACAAAATAACTAAAGAAAATAAACTTAGCAGCTTGGAAAATGTCAGCTTTTTTATTGTGGTGATTGTTGTATTTGTCTTTAACATGGAAATAGTGGAATGTTCTTACTGTGGAGTAGATCATTTTGTTAAACAAATTTTAAAATCTCTCTTCCTAAATGACAAATGATAACAAACTCTTATTCGTGTAGGTTATTTCATATTTAATTGAAAATGAATCCAATCTGACACACCATATTTGCTTCAGACGAACAGCACTTAGGCTGAACCCGAAACAAATGCTCAGTTCAAACAAATTCGACATTATTGAATTTTATTTTCTCCAGTCAGAATTTAAACTACACCAGAATAGCTCTCCCACTGCTCCTGCTTTCCAGTGTGATTCTGTGATGAGAAAAGAATTAAAAGTGGACTTATAACTTGTAATCATGAGCATTATGAGCATTATGCGTAAGCAATTAAAGTGAACCACCAAATTATACCGAGGTGAGGTAGAAAGACGTCAACTCTGATGTGGCATTGGGAAAAGAATGAAAATTTTAAGTTCACCAAATTGCAAGACTAAGCCCAGATGTCCAGATTTAATGCATATCGAAGAAGACATTTTTATCTGCTATCCTCTAGAAATTTGTATCACCAGAAAATTTTTGCGACTCAAAAATAGATCCCACCGACATAAGTTTGGACTGGACATCCGAGATCAGTAATCATACTATGGTTTGGATCCGGTCATGGCAATGCGAAGAATTTGCATTGTATGTTAAAAAACAACATATAACTAGTAGTTTATATAAGATTTCTAAGCCATACACTTTTATTATCAAAAACAAAAGTGATTCACAATTATACTTTTAGGCATTTTAGTAAATTTTGTAACGTATATATGTGCGTGTGTGTATATATATATATATATATATAAAAGTATTAAAAGTACTTAAATTTGAAAAAATTTTGATTTTTATATAATTTTTATTGTGTCATCTACTCTCAAACAAAGAATTGCCAGGGAAGATTTCTTTCAAGTTTTGTTATTTACATATCACGTAAAAACCGAAAAAATTGATAACCAATAAGAACACTACTTAAGACAAAATTTATTGCACGGCAATAAAAAAAATCCCATTTATAAATAACACTCCTCCCAATTAGATATTTTCCATAGGAAAGTATAAAAAAAATTAAAAAAAAATCGATATTGTACTTGCCTCATTTGAGAAGACTGAGGTTTGAGATGAGATGCTGTTGCTTATTTAGAAAAATATTTGGTATTTAAAACTAAAGAAAGGAGTCGTTTACACATCCTCTTCAGGGTCATCTACTTCATAGTCTGACACATTCATAATATCCTCGTGAGGATCATTTTCAGCCAATCCTAACGGTTTTATCCTTTTAGCACTTGGGGAATGTATCTCATTGACTTCATTTGAAATTTCCTCAACAATTTCCCGCTGTTTAGAACGTAATTGTTCTATTTCTTCTGCAGTACGTCTTTTACGATACTCATAAACTAACGGATAAATATGCTCTATGGCTGCTTGCACATGTGCCACACTGCCAGCTAGAAAGATACATTTTGTTAGCTTGAGTAATTTTATATTTTTTAATTTTTTTTAATTTTATTACTGACCTGTAACAGTTATACTTCCTGTTGAGAATATTTTTAAAGTAGCTTTTGGATATCGCAACCTGTATGTAACTCCTGGATGTAATTCTGGCTCATAACTAGCTTCTTTCTTAAATTTCTCGGAAAAATTAAGTATTTTAATGGCCCATGGCATACTACATGTACCCAGAACATTTACTACACGAAAATTGTTAAAGTGTACCCTAAAACCTAATTTTTGAAGGCAACGAGCATATCGGCGAGCTGCGATTTTAGCCTTTAAAATAAAAAAGAAAAAAAAACAAAATAAATACATAATTCTCATTGAAAAACAAGATGTTTCTATATATCTATATTCACCTGTTCTTCAGACGTAGCACCTGTACAAGTAATGCGTCCTGATGACCAAATTGAGGCAGTTGTATACGGACGTCTTAATTTCATAGTCACCATACCGTTTTCACGGCGAAATTCTACATTGAAACCATTAAGCGCAATTTCGCGCAAATTTAAATGACATCTAACACTAAACGAGCAAACTACGTTATTTATAACTATATCGATTTCTGGTTCGTTCTCTTGTTCTTCTTCGCCACCTGTTTGAACACCATTAGCTGTTACTATATCAGAATTTTTCTCACAATTAATAAATTGCTCTTGATAGCCATTGATATTCCCCGACAAGCAATTTTCATCCTGCTGACCAGATTGATGGGAAATATGTTGATGATTTTCTAAATATTGTGCTCCTGCCGAATTATCGGATCGGTTTGTATTCGGTGGTAGCTGATGTGCAACAATAGTTTGCTTATTTATACTTAAATTGGATGGGTGAAAAGATGAATGTTGTGTTGCTGATGTTGTCGACATTACAACTGTTGTTCCCGCAATCGGTGTTGTAGTGAAAGAATTTGCAACAAGTATATTATGAGAATTTGTGTTTATATTATTACCATTATTAGTATTTGTTGTTGCCAAATAAACCTGGCTAGAATCACTATTATGAAATTGAGGAATATATCTACTAAATTGCTGTATATTATTGACTTGATTATGGCCGAAAACCTGCAAAGTTTGTTGATTTTGGTTCAATTGTTGTGGTATCTGTTCAAACATTTGCGGTGTACTATAATAATTATTGGAACTTACACCAGTATTTGTAATTGTTGTTGAATTATTTACGTTACTGAGTGGAATTGTCGATGTTATGCCAACCATTTCATGCGGTAAAAGCATACGTGTTTGCTGTACTGCTCCCTGTCCAGTTACCAAATTGTTTGAAGAATTTGTTGTAGTTGTCGTTCCACCTCCATTAACACCACCATTCGTAAGAGTTTTCATGCAATTTTTCTGTTGTATCAATGTAGCCATACCACGTCCGTTCCCGCAATACATAAATTGGCGTTTGCGAGGCCGGCTTTTAATTTCCTACGATATTTTATGTGATTTTCTTTCTTTGCCGTATATATATTAATCAGTTTTTGGTTTAAGTCTTATATTCTATACAAAACTTTCGTCTCCTTAACACTTTTTTTTTTCTTGTATTATTCTTTTGATATGCAATACCTAATTAACTTATAATCATTCGATTTTTCTTGTAAAAAATTTTTCAAAAATGCGTAACACTTTTATAAGGCCCTTTATATTTTCTTTTCATTTCTCTATCAGTTCGAGTGTTGTTTGTTCTTATCAAACTGCAAATCACAAGACCTGAAAAAGTAAAAAAAGAGAACTATTTATTTATTGTTTACGCTTTCTATACTGCGGAATTGCTATTACTTTTTTTTTTACAATTTTCAACAGAGTTCAATTTAAAAAATCAAAACTATGTGTGTGTATCGAATTGAGGGTCAGGATTGAAAGCTTGAAAGCCGTGTATTTAAATGAAAGATATTAAAATACGAATATAAATGATAGTACCTACGACAAGAAATAAACACAAAGGAGAGTTTCGTAAGCATAGAAAAACTGATGGCGCTGCAATATGTATTTAACACTATAGCATTAAAAGACATGTTGCGTATGAATGCGTAACTAATAGTGAATTGTTTTAACCTGAATTACTCATACCAAAATGTTTTATTCAACAACCCGAACCAGAACTGGTTGCAAACGTTTTTTTTTAAAACAGCCCTACATCCAGTTTTGCACTGATATGCAACTTTCTCACTCCAAGAAAATTTCTTATTACGGTTTGGAATTAAATGTCAAATCGAGATTGTTGGTGAGCGAGATGCGAATTGTGAGTTTTTGTTATTAAAGTATTTTAAGACAGAATGCATTATCACTAAAACAGTTTCCAATAAAGATGATTTCTGCTTTTCAAAGCAATCCGATGGATTGAAGGAATGGTTTTTCACTACAAAACAATGCTCATCCTAATGTTCATGTATTATCTTTAGTTCCGTGTAGATTTAAAAATTTCCAGACCACTTCGATTTCAATATTAAGAGACAATTTTCCTTATAAAAATTGTATATCGTCAACTGCTTGGCTTGGCTCTTGGAATTATTTTTCTCATTTCTTTGCAAGCCCATATAGTATATACATGCGCACACATCTTTTAACATCTAGCGAGGTGGAGGTGCAAGAGCCATCCCACCGAGAAAAATTGTCAGCCCTTCCAATGGAAGCCTTGTGGAAACAAAGTAATTTTTCTAAATGCATATGCAATGAAGCCAGAATGCGGATGGGTGTGCGGTGGTTAGTGGCTAGACGGGTTCACTTATAGATCTATTTCGCAGGCAAACTAATCGCATACAAAGACTGGACATGTAACAAAAATCAGTAACGCTTTGGTCGACGATCCCTCGACTTGATGACGTAACAAAATTGTAAGCCAGCAATGTCTCGCTCCCATATAAAATAAACGATGCCTCGACCGGATGTGGGAAGGCCTCAATTTTTTCTTAGAAATTTACTGGAAATTTTCTCCTTGGAATTGTTATGCATTATTGGAGGAAGACAACGGGTGCTTGGGTCACTAACAATTTTTATGAGCATGACGCGTACAATGAGCAAAACACATCCATTTCTTTTTAAAAAACGTATGAGGCGTTCTTTTGCGTATTATTGCTCTGCCCTGTTCTGCGGTTACAAAAGAACACAGCTATTATGTTTTAGCCTATAGACAAGAATTTGGATAGAACTTGACTCGGTATAACGTCACTAGCTGCTATAATAAGGCGAAGAAGAAGACTTGAGTTCAGAGAGGCCCTAATTATGGTGTTTTTTTTTCCAAACAAAACAATAATTATTACTAGAAGCATGAAATGGTGATGAATTATAGAATAGACACGACAAAAACAAGGCTATCCGGAACAAAAATTTCCAAGTTTATTTAAAAATATTTCACAAATGATTAATCCACCAAATGTCCAAATGTATAAAAATACATGCCTGTATATAAATATCAGTTATTGCAATTATAAATGAAGTGGTTCTCGAGATGAAAGAGGTAACATTTTCATCATACTCATAATATACAAATTTTATTATTAACAGGACCCTCTTGAATTCAAGAGCAACTTCATCAATCACAATCACTTATTGACATAAAATTCAGTGTATGTAAAAAAAAAGGAGTAAATAAAGTGCTGACTAATACCCCCGGAATTTGGAAATGCAATATCTTCATACCCCACTATATGGGCAGATTTATGCAGCTTGTCGCTATAACAGCCTTTTTAATATATCTCAGTTTTGTTCAATTTTTGAAGACATTATGCCCGTCGAAGCGTGATTTTAATTTGGAAGGAGAGATGCGATCTTTTTAAAATTGCTCCCGCTCGCGAGCCTGAGCCAAAAATTTTTTACTAAACGCTCACGCACTTGCGAGCATGCGAAAAATTTTTTTACTTAAACGCTCTCTCGCGAGCTCGAGCCATTTTATCAACTGATTGCATTCACACATGGGTACTTTTAACTTCATACAACATGGTAAAAACTATGAATAAGTAAATGTACCATTTGTACCATTTTCGTACTTAGATTTACTGCTTTTTTTAAGGCCCGTTCAGCTTTATATATTTACGCATTCTCAAATTATCATGAGGACAGACGGACAGACAGTCGGCATGCAAAAATCAAAAGACCTTTTAATATTATGCGTGGGTCTCCATTCCATTTTGTTCTACCATTACGATTTTACTTAATTATACCTTATGAATTTATCATCTAGGGTATAAAACAAGAGTCGAAAATATGTAGAATAAAAATAAAAATTTTGCATCAACTTGTAGACAAATTTTGCATAAATCCAATGCAATAAAATTTGCAAAGTATACTGTTTTAACAATACGCAGAGAAAAATCAAAGCACATTCACAATCAGCTGCACCTTTAATATCTAAAAATGAATTCGCAAAAGAAGCAATAAAAGAATAGCAAAGTTTTTAGGCATACCAATTAAAAAAATAATTAATGGAGGATCCTAATGGGTAAAAGGACTATAGTATAAGAAAAGTCTAAAGAAGGATGTAACTTTTTGGAAAATTTTTATATTGACATAATTTACATAAAATTATGATGAAGCAGCTAGTACAGATGTGATTGAAGCTTAAGTGTATCTCCACAATTTGAAAAAGAAGATTATTGTTGTGGATACCTTTTTGAAGAAGTTTTTAATGTTGGAGAGATCAGAATCCGTTGGAACCGAACAATTCAAAGAACGAAAATAAACAATTGGATACACATATATTGTAATAAATGGGCAATTTTGTTAATCGATTCGCATGACGCGTTTCTTAAAAAGTCAATAATTTTTATGTAAATTTATTCAACTGGATCCATTTAAAATAATTAAATAAGTCAGAAAGATAAATTGAAGGAAGATTATTAGAATTGTATTCCACATTTCAATTTGACACTAACCCCACTTTTTACACTTCGTTATTGCATTGCAAATTTGCCTTCTATTTGAGAAAATTACGATAACCACTAACTAATTTCACTATAGAAATAATAAAAAGATCTTAAATAATCAATTAGGAATGCAAATAATATGTATTTCAGTCTTATTTTGCATTTTTTATCGATAAAACTTTCGTGGCACTTTGTTTAGATCCGAACTGATTTCCCTAAAATGAGCTTTAAACTAACAAATTCAAGTATATTTATGTTAAGAAACTCATATTATATTTATTGCAACCTTTTTTAATGGATCCAGTAGAATAAATTTACATAAATATTAGCACTTTATTTTTCCCGTTTTAAGAGTCGATTCGTGTGACGTCACACGCACTTGACAGCCCGGACAATCATACCTTGTTACTCTGTATATTGTGCGGAGGAGTACGGTACAGAGAATACAAGGTATTCTCATTAAATTGTAACACATTTGCTGTTATGTAACTGCGTCCCTAATACATACAGAATTTTTCCGTCTAGGTGGTCCATAGAGCAGAAGGTGATAGTATGTATATGTACTCACACAGGCGAACGAAAAATTGTATGGTAGAGAAAGGGGCGGGGGGTCCACATCAACCGCTTGGAAGATACAGGATGATTAAGAAATTATGCTAGTCTTTCACAGAACACCCTGTATCTCTAAACTTTAAAAGTACAAGGTGTACGGTCACCATCTAAAGCTGGTTGTATATCGAGCTTCATGGCCTTTCCAACGACTGCTCAACCAACACCGTACTCCTCTTGTCTAAGAAGTTATTGTTGTAAAAATTTCGTATTTTCTTACTTTTTTATTAATTATTAATTTTGACCTCTATTTTTTTACAAAATGGTCGTAACATAACTTTTTTATAAAAACTGTAAACTGTGAACTCTCCTCATTAATTCGACCTATTATACCTTACATACTATCTGTAGCCGTTATTAACTAATAAGCGTTTCATTTTGTCATGTTTTTTCATAGTAATATACTCGTATTATAGATCTGTGTTTGTGTTAAAAAAAAAACATTTAAAGTGACAATTTAGTGTTAGGCCTTGGAGTTAATTTAATATAGTGTTAACATTCCAATAATGAATTATATTATGCAGAGTTGTTTTAATAATCGCCAAAATAATCCCGGCAAGACGTTTTTCAGGCAAGTTGAAAACCTGAAATTATCCTAGAAAGTTTCTTTTCGTCAAATACAGGCAAAATAAATGAAAAAAAGGAAAACAAATATCAAGATAAATGTTCGAAATATTACTTTATTTACGTTTTTGTGCTACCACACACAGCCGACCAATGAGAAATTTCACAATAAAATAAAATATAGAAAGAACAGGAAGTGTTGATACATATAAAATTCGTATGAGCGTGGCGTTTCATAGAGGTTCTTGAAGTAGGGCAGAATATATTCAAGAAAGAGATTCTTTAAAAAGAAGTATGGTTAAGCTGTTTGATTTGTTTGAAACAGCTGAAAAACTCCTGAGGTTCTTGGTATGCTGTATAATGCCAGCGCCTAAGATTCGTACTATACGCTTGTACTGAGCTTTGTCTACAGGGGCTACAGAATCTAACACAACCAGTGTTTGACTAGTACGCTAAATTTGGTTTATCACACATCCTATTCTGTTTATGTTCTAAGGCCGGAACTATTTGCTTGGAGTAGTATTGGTATGCTTCCCGTGCCCCCATTCGAAACTTGGTAGCACCAAATTTTGAACTTTCTTCTTCTTCTTTTCAAATTACGGAAAGTACAACAATTCGCCAAAATGAATAGACGCCGCCTGGCCACCTTCTGAACTGACTCTCCGGCAAAGACAAACAGATGCGGGTGAGACGCAGAATTCAATATTTCTTCGTGCACACGTATTAAAGAAAACTGGTAAATATATCCGAGAGACCCTCAAGTCTAATGAGACTCAATACCCTGGTCCAATAGCCGAAGCCAACCCATAAAAAAAAAAACATGCGACCGTTATGGAGGCCAACTTAGAACTCAATTTATATCTGAACTTTGTATGGAAACCATACAGAGTTGCTCGATTTCGCAGATTTTTGAAAGAAAAAAATACAATTGAGAAAAAGTGGATGTGCACGAAATTTCAAGTCTCAATTGTCTTCAATTGGGACGAGTTCTATACGAAACTTTTTGTATGGTATTCAGGCCCTATTTTCAAACAGAAGAAATTTCTGATTTAAAAAAAAAAACGACAAATAAATGTCGATTAAATAATCCTGGAAAGCAGAATCCTTGAATACAAAATTTGATTCTTTAATACCTACCTACTTTTAGAAAAAGCAGTTTACAAGGATTTTCTAAGAATTTCGTTTGGATTTTTTACTTCAACACGTCCGGAAATTGATACATTTTGATGTCGAGGCAAGTCCATTGCCAAGACCAGCACAGGCTTCAAATAACATTACGTATCATTGCTAAATTAAGTAATTTTAATAAAACAGAACTAATTGCAACTAAGAAAAACGAATCCTTAATTAAATTTAGTAGAAATAAAAAAAAACTATTCAAAATAAATTATGTAGTATAAATAAGTGACCTACATTTTTATTTAATTACATTAAAGAAAATCTCAAAGCATACCTACTGTATTAACTTTGTTGATTTAGAGTGGCTTGGATTGAAGCCTTTTCTAAACCACTTTAGTATGCCTGCTATTACAATACCTTACCACTTGTGGGCGGATAGTAATATATTCCTAGTAAAGCACATAGAACTTTGTATTGAAGGTTATTTCATTTTGATGATAATTTCGCAAATTGCTAGGGCTTAGGTATATACAAATTTTTCCTTACTAGAATTTAATTTTATTGTAATATTTTCCCACAAAAGCTCGGGATAATCATATTATTGTCAATTACCAAACTTTTGAAAAACTGAAAAAAAATTTGATGAAACTATATCGAAAAATTTTTTGATTGGTAAATTAATTAATTTAATTTCCAAAATTCTCAAAAGTGTAGTAGAAATGAGTTAGAGTGTAATAAACAATTCTAATAGCTAAAGTGTAGTAAATCTACTTCACATGTAGTTGAATTTCCGACAAGGGCTGGGCAAAGAACAGAAATTTGCAACGCCTCAATTTGTTTACGTAACCAAATTGTAAGCCATCCAGAGCAATGCCTCGCTCCAATGCTCGGTATGATGTATGGAAGGCATCAATTTTTTCTTAAAAATTTATTGGAATTTTTTTCCTTAGAATTTTTATGCATAATTGGACAACTGGTGCTTGGCGCGCTAACAATTTTTTCTTCTTAGAAATTTACAGAAAATGTTTTGATAGAACTTTTATTCACTTTGGTTGCCGACTGGACTTTTTTTCAAAAATGTGTGTATATAACACTTTCATGTGTACCGTTGCCGGCCTCCAAAATTACATAAAACTTCTAAAGAAAAATTTCTAGTAAATTTCTAAAAAAAATTAGGGCTTCCACATTAGGCCAAGACATTGTTGATTTTATATTGGCACAAAGAACAATACATTTTTTTTATTTCAAAGCAGACAGAAACTTCTAAATGCCAACGGCACTAGAGCACTCTTTCTAATATTTTTCGTTAATACTGCAGCATCACCTTCGTCCATAGGCGATCGGTATCTGTTATTACTTTATTAGGTTAGATAGATAATCCAATATATTTTGATAAGTAAAATGTATCTTCAAATACGATTGTTTGTGAAGTGCAAAAACTGTTCAGCAGAACATCATAAATATTGCCTTGCTACTTTTTCGTTAGAAATAAAAGAAACCGAAACGCTTTAACTCGGAAGCAGATATGTAGAAATAAACAAAAAAAATTTAAAAATTAGATCCTTTTAAGTAATTTATCTAGCTTTGCTAGCTATTAATAGATCTGTAGGTTTAATCGAAAGTTTTTACCCAAGCTTTAAAGTTTTTACACAGACTCGAGGTTTTACCCATAATGTGAATGTTAACTTCTCGGACTAGGGAAATTTGACAGTTGAATCGATTTCCAAGTTGTTTGTTTATCATCTCGTATTATCCCCTCTACGGAAAAAAAAGTTTTTACTTGAATTTTACTCAGATTTTTACACAAAAGTAAACATACAGACCTATTATCTGCATAATTTAACCAAGTTATAAAATTCATGATTAAAATTTTTCTTTAACGTATTCTACAATAGGTCAGTTTAATGAAGTGAAAAAAAAGTTCGCAGCAGCTCAGTCTCCTTAGGGTATCTGTCAAATTGTTGAAAGTAGAGCAGAAATGAGCAGAAAGCTAATAGTCGAAGAAGTTTGGCAATCAAAATTAATCAGCATGTCTAAAATATGCATTACGCTCACGTGCGTGATAATCACCGACATACATAACTTATATATACCTATTTAAATGACTAACTTTATTGCGAAGATACCTACGTAATAGAAAATTAACTATGTCCTGTAGTTATTAAAATAGGTAGGTAACTACTATTTTATATAAAATAAAGTTGTCATTTGTTGTGTGTCGAATTCCAGTTCTTATCAGTTAGAAATGAGATCAGTCTTAATACTGTCAACCTTTAAAAGTCGATAAAATATTAGGCCATTGTACGAACCAATATACATATGTATTTACGTACCACATCAATAAAATTCATTAATGGCAAAATATTGCAAAAAGATTTTGCAAACAAAATATAACAAAGAAAATTTGCAAATGTCTTATTACAAGGATACTAATGTTTTATTAGGTGTAGTGTAGTACAAGACATAAATTTTTTGATATAATTATTTACAAGCCGACACAATTAAAGAATTTTGAAACCTAGGTAGGTACTTCCTTTGAAAGGATAATTTTCCTCAATAAAAATATTCAATAAATATTAGGACTTGGAACTTAATCGTCAAATACCCATAAAATAATATTACTAAATTTGCAATTATTATAGGTAATCAGTAAATTATTATTCACTTTGATTTTTGTCCTATGGAAATAAACTACCCGGAACCAGACTAATTCTTTTTGGATACAAGGAAATATATTGCGAAATTCTAACCATAGAGGATAAATTAAATTTTACACACAAAAACAGGCCAAGGGCGTCGTAAATTGAGACTAAAAATTGCAAAAATATTAGTCTACAAACACACCAAATTTGAAATCACCAAAAATCAAGTGTCTCGAAACAAAACAAGGAATGAAGCAATGAAAAATCAAGCAGGCAGCAGCAGGTATCCACAAATGTAATATCACTCAGCTTCAACTCTCGTCGATTCGCAGGTCCACTATCCCACTTGAGTGTGAATTCTCAACAGAACACAACACAATTCTTTGTATAGATCTAGATGGCACATTATTGCGTAAGTTGTTTTAATTAACA